>JARIHO010000024.1:0-1403701 GCA_029282495.1 Mycena albidolilacea | reverse complement strand
GCTTCGCTATGCATGGTGACGAGCACCAGGGATAGTGGAAGAAAAAGGGCGAGAAAATTTGGAGTCGAGACGGCGACTTGGGAATTATATGGGAGGCTGCGGAGCCGCGGCCGGCAAACTGAAACGCGGGGTCGAGAAGTCTTCTAATTAAGAGGACTTCTCGAAACCAAGATTGAGTTTTGTTGCGGCGCCAAAATTAGCAGTCCCTGCAAAACCCAGTGACGTTACGCCCAAATATGGAAAATTGAAACGAACCTTGAGTCAGGAAGGCACAGGGACCGGATTAGAGTATCCTCGCGGCTTTCTAAGTCGCCAGGGTGTTCTGATTAAGGAATTTGGGCTGTAACTGGTGATGGGAGGAGCAAGGGTAGTGTGATTAGGGGTCAGAGACAACTTTTGGTTCCGCCAAGAAGTCTTGATGCCGATCACGTCAAACTTGTGGCGGTGCTCATTAGAAGCATACAGTAGGGTCTATCAATGGCTCGTGCAAACGAGCCGGCGGTTGGGCCTTAAATGGGAGAAATGGTTTCACGGGTCAAAAGAGCTTGGCTCTTGAACGTGTTTAATCAAGGATAATACAATGGGGTCATGGGAGAATCAGAGAAAGGTTGACCGGGGATGGTCAATAGCAAAGAATGGGGGAGATGATAAGCCGTGAAACGGACCATGGGTGAAATAGCAAGGAATTTGCCGATTTCTACCTTAATCACGTAGCGCGCTGCTCCAAAGGATTAGCATAAGTCCAATATGGCTAATCAGGGCTTGATCCTGCATGAGGACCTTAATCAAGTCCGCCTGGGATGCATCAGCTGGAAAGTTCATACTGGTTGACATCCATGGTTAAGGGTTTAATTGCCAAGATTAAGCATCGCTGCTTAATCAAGGCATCGCGGGGCCCACAAACAACATGGGCAATATTAATCATCCTCTCTGATGATCTGGGGCACCACTGTGGGGTCTTGATTAGGCGTTCGGGTGCTTTGTTGTACTTGATTTACAGAGGAAGCCTTGCGCGACGGGTCAGGTGATTCGGGTTTAACAGTAGCCGGTTACCCCGGCTGTGGTTGAACTTCGCTTATCAACTATCCGATCATTGTTGCCATCCTGATTTGGTTACTTGAACCAGGCCAGGACGGTAACTCGCATATCTCCACAACCACTGGGCGGTTTGGGCTGATTAAGGTACTGGCTCAAAGCCAGTACCTACGTCTACCTAAAACTGAAGGTCCTGAACGGGGGACAAGAGGATAGAAGATGGGACTGTCTACACGATCGGACAAGGAACAGTCACACCGGACACACTCAAGCACTAAGGGGTCGACACACGAGGATCCTATATATTTACCCACACGTGATTAACTACGGACGCCTTACTCATATACCAGCCGGTAGACTAATCATCGTATTGTAAGCGTAATTGTACAGTATATAAGGGGGAGGTTTTGGCATGGATAGGCACTGAACTTTCTGTCACTAAGAGCATTAGCCTTTACCGGGTATTGCTTGATAAACGACGGAGATTCGGGACTTGTCACCCAGGACTGACTTCGTTAAGAAGTTTTGTTTCGTCTGCACGAGTAACTCAATATCAATTGTTGGATCGGGATCTTGGGATTGGAAACGGTTAAGAAGCTAGAGAGAGCTTGTTAGGATTGAGAACACGGCACCGCACTACAGTAGCCTTGGAAGGCTTATTATTTGGGATTTGGAGAACACGGCACCTTGTTAGGATTGGGATTGTTGGCTCAAGCTTCTAAAGCTTTTAAACTCGATTTGTTGGCTTAGGCACTCGTTTGGCATTGCTCAAAGAGGTCTAATACTCTAAATCAACCTTGCACTTCGGACTAGACCTCTTAAAACAGGCTTGTTCCTCGCAACCTCTGTTGGATTATCTGTGCTCCTTGAACCTTCTTAAAGCGTTCAAAAGACCCGTACTCGGCGGCACAGTCTAAACCATTCAAGGGGAAAGTAGTTAGGATTTGGTTAGTAGTTGCGTTTTTGCCTTAATCAAGCAACTCGCATTCTGCTCGTTGGGTCTTGATTAAACTAGTACTGCTGTTGTAGACACCGAGCAAGCATTTCACCGGCAGATGGCACAGCTGGCGCGGAGGTGAGTAATGATGTAGCATTGGTGATCGGCGAGGGTGCAGGGCAGCATCCACCGGCAGATGGTATGGCTGGTGTGGGGGCAGGCGATGAAGTAGAGGTGGGGATGGGTGAGGCTGTGGGGATCTGCGAGGATGGGGCGACCAGCGAGGGTGCGGCCCCAAACGGCGCGGGAGAATCGGGGTTGACCGCAGGCTGCACGGCGACGAAAGGCGAGACGATAGGCAGGCTGCTGGCGCCACCCTTGTCGGACTCGTCGCCGCTGTCATCGTTCGTGCTGGACTCGTTGTCGCTGTTGTCCGCGTCTGCATCGCCAGCTGCGGTCTTCTTCATGTGCGGGCCACGGGGGAAATCCTTGTCAGAACGCTCCCGGCACGGTTTCGCAGCCCCCGACTCGCGAAGCTTCTCCACCTCCACGGCAACCTCGTCGCGCTGCGCCTTGGTGAGCCCAACCCATCGCATGGTGCCGTTCCTCAGCCTCTCGACAATGAGGCGAACGTCCTGGCCACGAAGCTGCGAGGGACGGACCATGGTGACTTTTGTGGGCCAACCCACCAGCTCCACACCGTATTTGTGGACAATATCTATCAGGTAATTCACCCACACCATCTTCAATGTCTTAATGCCCGTGGCTTTGCCTAATTCATAACCACTGTTAGTTGAGCAGCAATACAGAGAGACATAATGAACAATGCCACGCACGCAAGGTAGCTTCAACTGTGCTGGAGATGAATTTGCAGAGCTCCGTCTTCTCTTTGCCCTGTTTAACAGCTTGAGGCTTGTAAGCATGTCTCCTTAGCCTGGAACAACGAAAGATTACTTACGTTTGTCTTGGTTGATGCACGACAACTCGTACTTGCGTACGAGATCGTAAACAGAGGTGTCGAGGATATCCTGGAAGAACTGACGTGCGTTGTCAGAGTCGACGAAGCACGGCATGGATGGGTCGTCGGGGTGCCTGCGAGAGAACATTGAGAATGCGCGCACCCCGGTGCGCACGTGAAGATTGCTGATCTGCGCGCAAAAGAAGATGTATGAATGAAATGGTACATCAAGTAAGAAAAAAGACGCGACATACCCTCTCACTGATCTGGGTCGTGTTTTGCATGGCATCCAAGGCTACGGCCTTGTTGATTGCGCAGATCCCGTGCTCCTTGAGGGCCTTGTACTCCACGAGCTGGGCTATCAGATCTGCTTTCTCTTGTTTGGAGAGGGAGTCCTTGTATTCCTCGTACTCTTCGCCCTTGAGGTCGACGTCGAGAACATTGCTGCTCTCACCATCTGCAAGACGCGTCAAATAGGAATTTTGGTGCAGTAATGGTACTCACTTTCTCTGGCCTGTTTTGAGAGGTGGTGCCTAATCACGTTCTTGAGGCTGGGGGCGCACTTCCCTGTGTAGTGGGCGCCGTTCTCAAGAACCTGGCGAATGTACTTGGGTGTCTTGTTGTATTTCTCGGAGAGGTGGGTGATTTGCTCTTCGCGCTTGGTGAATATCCCCGAGAATTCTTCTTCTAGGGCGGTGTTGGATTGCTTGCGGGCCTCGGCGGCAGCTGCGCACGAGGCCTTGGCTGTGTCGGACAGTGATTTTGTTGATCCCTTGGACTGGCGCTTTCGTGGTTGTTGGACGAAGTCAAGAGGGTTACGTTGCGAGACGGCCGAGGGCTGTGCTTTCGGCATTGTTGACGTTGACGGTGTACTTACGGGAACACTGCTGTAAGAGAAGTCGAAGGCGGCGGGGGAAGAGCGGTCGATCAATCTATAAATAAGTTAACGTGACTTTTTGACAGAAACTGTCAGAACGTAAAGAACATTCATAACTCTTGATATTTCGTTCCATCTTGACCCTTGATGCCTCAGAGGTTGAGGCGTCTGGATTGTAGAGATAATGATATGTCTACAACTCAACATCCCAACCCTTGAGGTGTTAAGGGTGTTTTGTTCGATCCCTGGCTGAGGTTTTCTTTTCCTTTTTTTCGCACTTTTGCCATTTCCTCGTCTTCACAAATTCTTTCACTCCCTTAATTGATTTACTTAATTTCTTGGTCCATTTCCTTATATTCAACTCAATGCTCTTCAAGTGGAACCCAATTTATTCCAGGCACATACAGCAGAATAACGAGTACATAAGCACAATGAAGTAAACAGTACAGGCGTATAAGTAGGCTAGATTCTCATGTCAGAAACGTCCTCAGCAAGGAAATTGAAGAGTTCCCTCTCATCGCGGGTAAAGAGGAGGTCGGCAGAGGGAGTATTCTTGAAGACATCAACCACACAATCCCTAGTAGAAAAATTAGCTCGAGGACATACGTTGCCGCGGCGGCAGGGCACTCACCTATCTTTGAAAATACGATTCTGACCGCTCACCGCATAGATCGTGCTGTTGAAAGACTCGCCGACGTGTCTCGACTCTGGGTGATCAAGGGCTCGAGCACTCTGCGCAGCTTCATGGCTCGACGGCCGGTGCTCCTCACGCTTGGTCCGCAGCATGGAAGGCGGGGTCTGGGGCTGCTCGAGATCCACTGAGGGCTTCTGTTTAGCGAGGACTCGCCCACCAGCACGCATCGTCGCCTCAACCATCGCCAGCGATATGCGCAAGTTTTTGACAGAGTGATTCCCCTCCTGTGCAGCGTGCTGGGACGAAGGGGTTGCAACGGCCTGTGGCCCCAGAGCTCGCTCAAACTGTTGCTTGAGTCTCTGCGGGCTTATGGGGCCCGGCCCGGGCCTGAAGCTGGCGAGCAGTGCCAGTTCGTCCTTGGTAAGCTTTGCCCGGCTCTTGCTGGGAGAGGGAGGCGGAGACAAGACGGGGGTGTGGCGCGGAGACAAGAGGGCAGACGAGGTGGTGGAGGATTGGCATGAAATCACTGAGTCACTCAGCGAGGAGGGCGAAGACGGGGGGCTGGAGTTGGGAGTGATGGGGATGAGGGAGCGGGGTCACCATGCTCGTGGTATTCTCTGCAGTCCAGATTCCACATCCGGTCAAAGGTAGGCCAAGGTGCGGCCTGCCAGGTACGCGCGCTGGGGTAACGTTTGAGCATTCTGCTCAGCAATGTGCTGTTCCCACACTGAGCGATGGAGGGGGGGAAAAAAAGGCAGCACACCGTGAAGTCACAGCACCGACCCATTCCTTCGAAACAACAGCATAAAATGGTCCGGGGTGGGCCCATCGGTCTTCATGGCCGGCATCGGGGATGTATTCAGGTATGCATAGCAGTGCGCCGGGGAGTGGGTGCCCAGGGATCATGGTGGAAAGAGGAGAGAGCACCGATCATTATTACACAATCACGAGTGTAGTGACCTTCGCACTCACGAACAGATTCAAATTAATATATTAATGAGTTCATTCCGGTGTAGCATCAATTTATTCTACTCGATGAGACTTAAATAACAGATGTTTCTTGCCCAGATGCCCACCATGCTCCGTCCAGACCTCGCTCTTGGGGCACACACACCTACACCCCGGACATTCGCCCCTGCACCATGTGCATGTCGGAGAAAAATGTCCATCGGGGTGCTCAAACCACTCGTCAGAGTCAGGGCACATGCAAGCGCAACCGATGCACTCATCCGTGTAACAGTGAGGGCACCGCTGTGGCCGATTGGGCGGCTTTGTGACGGCGGCAGGCTGGGCGATTGGAGGTGGTACACTCAGAGTGAATTTGCGTGAATGGGTGCATGGAGGCGGCTTTGGAGTGGGCGTGTGCCTCTGGCGCAATGCCTGCAATTCATGGTCCCTGCGAACATGAAAGTGAGAAGCTGAATTGGAAATGAAAGGTGCGGCGCACCTAATGTCCTTTCTTGCAGCATCGGCGGCTCGCTGGTTTGCACAGTCCTTCTCGTTTTTCCTGTTGTACAAGAGAGGGTTGGAGGACACCTATGGAATTGAATAGAAAATGCAGTACCTGTCGCGATAGTTTTCGGAATGTACGGCGACTTTGCGCGCATGTTTTCGTCTGGTGATAATATCTGAGCTAGCAATGGAGTTGCGATGCCTGGTTGTGTGTGAGGCTTGTCAAAAGGCGAGGCTTTAAGGCTGCCGCACCGTTGCATCCTTAGGTGGGCGGCCGAGCGGCGCTGGACGGCGTTTCTGAGGTGGATATCTTGAGCTGCACTGTTTAGCACATTTTGTATTTCGCAACGTACTTTTCCTCATAGCGTCGGCGGGACTCTCGGAGGTGTTGTTTCTTGAGGTCTGGATCCAGTGGCGGCCGACCGGGGGGCATGTGGAAAAGAGTAGAGACAGATAGTAGTAGTAGTGGAAGAGGAAGGGCAATCACGTACCAAATCGAGAATGGATTCCACCTGTGATATCAGTTCGCGATCGATAAAAAAGAATGTTTAATTCATAGCTCCAGTGGTACCTCCTCAATGGGTTCCATTTTTTTACTATGGCTTTCTAGGTACTCAAAGATAATGAAAATAAATAATGAAGATGAAATCCCAAGCCTCACAATTTTAAATTTAAATTCTGCGAACCAAAAAAACAAAAACTTCTAAAAGCTCATGAAATGAGGCATAGTTACATCTCCCCAAGTTTGAGTCCGAACGTGCAGGTAGAAATGTATGAACGGCGCGAGGGAATCAGTTCGCAATCAAATTCCTCAAATCAATTCCATTCTCTGAAGCTCTCGACCAAGTCGCATAAGGAATGGATTCAAAGGAGTTTATTGTGTGGTAGTAGAGTTTATTTATTGTGTGCTAGTAGTAAAAAGTTCGTCCATTGTACTAAGTAGACTAAGTCCCTCTTCCCATTGCGCCGCCCCGAGAGCCATAAGACGCTCGTATTCATCAGGGTCATCCTCTGCCAGCTCCTTGACGGTCTGGCCTCCGTTGTCTACGTAGCGGAATATTCCGCCGGCGCTGAACTGGGTGAAGGAGGCTCGTTCTTCTCCTTGCTGCACAGGGATGTTTGAGTGAGCAATGGTGGCGGAGGGGAGGAGGATTAGGGCGCCGGGCGAAAACTCGACCACCATCTTCAAGTCCCACAAGACGAGATGTCCGCCCGTCTTGGGGTTGAAGTGTCCGAGGGCTTGAACAGCGCACAAGCCGAATGCCAAATTCAAAATGTCACGGTGCTTGAAGGTCCACACATTGGGGCCGAAATTGAAAGCAGCGGCAAAAAACACCGAGTGATTGAAGGGACGTCGGAGTTTCTCATGAAGGGTGTGCAGCTTGGTGTCGCAGTCGCGGTAACGCTGGTAAAGGCGGGGTGTCCACAAGGCGAACGCGGCTATGAGCAAGAGGTGAGTGGGTGGGGTTGTAGATGAGGAGGGTAACAGACCGTCCGCAAATCCAGCCATGCGCCCCACATCTTCGTTTGCAAGAAAATCTTCCGCAACAGTGGTGTACTCCTTAGCGTTGAGCCAGCAAGGGGATGTCTGGCCTTTCCCGTAGGAAAGGCCCACAGTGATTGCTGCGAAAAGGCCGCGGCAATGTCGGCGCATTGTCGCTGGGAACTGTGCCGCGCTGCCTGCATCGTGGATTGCCTGGTATGCACGCTCGACGGTGGCTTGATAGGCGTGATTGGGAGGTTGACCGGCGAGTACGGCGACGATGCGACCCATTTTATCGAAAATTGGGCGCGGGGTGCTGGGATGATATCAAGTTAGGGCAAGGAGGGGCAATTAGAGAAATAGAAGGTGTACAATCTGTCCCACTCTATTAGCTGGAATCCAAGCCCGAGGAAGTATGCAACAGAACGGCGCACTTTGCGGCCGTGCTTCTTATCGGGGTCCTTAGTTTTGGCGGTGTAGCCTCCTAGCGCTGACGGCAGGGAGGAGGCATCAAGTTGAGCCTCAAGTGGCTCAGCCAGCCGAACGTGTTCGTTGATAGTGGAGGTGGCGGGGATGTGGCCGAGCTCTTGCTTATGCTTGGCGCGTTTAGCCTTGCGGTGGGCACTATCTCGGGCATGGCTTTGGGCCACCCGGCGAGGCTTCGCAGGTCGCTGGCGATGGGTGCCGGTATGTGGGGGTTGCGTGCTGGCAACGACCTCCGGGAAGGTGGGTGATCGAGAGCGGCGGCGTTTGGGTGGGCGGGGCGGTGGATTTTCCTCCTCCACGTCGTCGAGGGGGTCAGGAGGAGGGGTAGGTGGCCAGGTGTCGTCCATGCCATTGAGAGGAGCAGCAGGTGGCCATTCCTCATCGATATCATTGAGCGTGTCTTCATCTGCGTCATGTACGTTGTCCTCCTCCTCGTGGTCTTCCTGGTCATCACCCTCGACAGCCACAGCGCGTTTGACAAGAGGCGTGAAGTCGAAATCGTAGGACTGGAGCGCGTTGACATGGGATGGGAGGCTGAGGGGCTAGAACTCTTTGCCACTCTGTGTCTGTAAAAAAGTGAGGACGTGCATTCACCGAACAAGATTGGATTTACCTTGCGTGCGAGAGGAAACCACAACATCTGATTCTGGCAAAAGAATACAGAGTCAGAATTCTGGGTGGCAAGAGGGGTGAGTGGAATCGGCGCAGAGTTGGCCTGCTGTGCAGACACGCCGGTTACCAAGTGCTGATTCCAGCGCGCGTGCAGGCTCTTCCGCGCGAGATTCCACTCGTATAAAAAGAAAACTCACCATTAAATATACGACGCATCTTGGTGTTTGCGGAGAGACAGTGAGGTCAGGTGATTATAGTCACGCCACTCTCACGCTCACCTGCTCGCGATCGCTGCACAGATGCCTTCCACTCGAATCTCAGGCGGCGCCCGCAATATTGTTAAATCTATGTCGAGCCGAGTTCAAATGAACACGAGCGACCGTCAACCTGGGCGTCGACACACGCGCACTTCATTAACTGCCGCAAAAATTAGGGACGCAAAAGCAGCGGATGCGCTCAAGGAGGCTGAACGCCACGAGGGTAGAATTTTTGACATGGAATAAAGCTGGGGTACTCACCTGAATTTTCTCAATACATAGCAATGACGAGGGATGAGCGCCGTGAACTCAACAACCTTCGCGACCTTGCAGACCCCTTTGGCGGCGGCGACGACAACGCGTGGGAGGACGATGTCCTTCATGGTAGAGCTGCGGCTGAAATCAGCCATGCAGGAGAGGCTCCTGAAGATTCAGAACGCGCAGACACAGACCTCTTCGAAGGCCTGCGCGAGGATAGCAGGTGTGTCTGTCCTGTCCTACATTAGGGGGTCTTTTTTTCTGAGTGGCCGTTCAAAGACGACTTTGGCGTCGCAGACGCTACCCTGACCTTCGTAAAGGCAGGGACTGCACCCAGCTGCAGGTGGACAGCTTTGCCAAGCAGCTGGAGCAGATGACAGACGCATATATCAAGCTGGGGGTTGCTGTGGCGGAAGGGGGTGGGCTCGAGGCGACGTATGGCATTGCAGCGGACGCCGAGACGCAAGAAACCAGGAATATTATTGTCATCAATGTCTTCTGTGCGTTGAGTTCTTCGATTGCTTCCCTATTTACTTACTTCTTATCCATAGTGACCTCTCATCAAGCTCTCCGTATTATACGTGGCGACGCCTACATTGTGTCAGCCTGCGTGCGTCAAGGCTGGATGCCCGTATCGCCTTGGAGCCCCACCGTCGTCGTTACCATCCGCGATCTTGAAGTCTATCGCGCATCTACGCTGTCTGCGGCTTGGAATTCAGGCCTTCGTGCGTGCACTATGCGACATCCACGGTGTCGCACCGCACCCGTGGCTTGGCGCCCAATTCTCGGTCACCTTCAACGCCTATCTCGCAATTCGGGCAGAGGTAGACAGGCATGTACAAGTCGCGCTTGGCCGCAATACTCCGCACTGGCGCCTCAAAAACGCCTGCTCCTGCTGCCTTTACAAGGTTGAGGGGGAACCGGTTCTGAAGATCCCCTTGATGGGGACCTTTGACGGGAACAACTCCCTATCCCGTTTCGAGAGGCGCGAGAAGGTGGAGATTGACGAGGAGGGTATGTGTGCTCCCGGCGTGTCGAAGGAGCGGCTTGATGACCGAGTCGTGCCGGGGGACTTGTATCTATCCCGAGATGCGGTGGACGTGTGGAAGAAGGACAGGGTGCAGGAGCTCATGAAGAGCTTTTCGGTGGACGACGGGGAGGAGGAGGCGGGGGGATGTGACAAAGGGTGGCAGAACATGAAGGAAGATGTCACGTCGCAGGCGTATGGAATGTATGACGAGACGGGCTTTTTCCCCGCCCTTTGCCACCATGGGTTCGTACTCAAGGTGGTGGACATGGTTAAAAGTGGCAAGCTGTGTGTTCTTTCAGCCTAGTTCTCTCTTCATTTACTGACAAGTTCTATCTAGATCGAAATACCCATTGGCCCTCACGCACCACATCCTCAACGTGCTAGGAGAGGTTGCCCTGGGCTACGACATCGGCTGCAAATTTGGGAAGCTGGTGTTTGCCCACCCAGCGCTCAGAGAGCTGGCGCGCGACAAGAACTTCTGCGCGCTGGTCGGTGCATTCCATGGGCATGGCCACAAGCGCCTGTGTGGCATCCAGAACCTAATGATGTACGTTGAGGGCGTGGGCCTCAAGGCCTTGGAGGGCTACGAGTCGTTGTTTTTGAAGTTGAACATGCTCGCCTCCACGACTCGCTATGCGAGCCGATTCCATCGTCAACAAGCGATAACAACGTACCTGAAACACACGGACGCATTCGACACGTACCATGGTCTAAGTGAGGTAATTTTCTCCTCAATGGCGCTGTGTATTGACAAGGATTCTATTAAAGCGACCTTGCTTTGCAACAAGTACCGGCGCGCTCTCGAAGTCAAAGCGACGTACGCGGCACTGCGCGAGGCGATGCGGGAGCTCGGTGTTGGGACGAGTTCAAGCAGTGGCGGGCAAAGGAGAAGGCGCACCTACTCACGCTCCCCAAGGAGCCGCTGCAGGAAACCCTGGAGATGGAGTACCTGCAAAAGCTCATCAACCTCCAGGACGCCAAGTATGTTTATGTTCATCCTCACTCTCATATTTTTCTGACACTTTGCTGCAGAGAACGTATTACCACTTTGCGTGGGGTGGAGCTGCACATTGTACCTGAACCGGGCACTGCAGCCTATACCGAAGCAGCAAAGGCGACTCGGCGGCTCGAGACCCAGCTGCGGCACGCAAACGAGCTTCAGATGAAGATCCTGGTGGCCGTGCAGGATCTCGAGGTGCGGCTGGAAGTGGTAAGGCGGTGGCTGCCGGGGGACGAGAAGTGGAGTGAGGTCTCGGAGATGGTGCGGAGGCGACACTACCAGCACGCTCTTGACCACCTTCAAGGCCTCATCATCTCTCGGATGTTTGAGCTGGCCAAGTGCAACATGTCCGGCACAGGTAGGAAGTCTACGGCAGCAACAGGTCAATGGCTGATCCATCTCGTAGGCTACAAGTTACGGAAGCACATTGCGAAGGTGCTCCAAGCGCGCTCCAAGGCCGTAAAGAATGCCATCAGCAAATACAACGAGGTTGCCCAGACCATGACGCCCCCACGGCCGACGCTTACCTGGGAGGAGGTTGTCGAGTACGCATTCCTCGCCGACTTCGATCTCCTTCGCGAAGGCAGGGAGGACATTCGTGGGGAATTGTGGGCACAGCCTGCTGGGCAGGTCGCCATGGACCAGCATTACAGGCTGCTCCGTGCGGACAAGGAGATCCAGCGCCTCAACGTGGAGATCCGTCGCCTTGTCACCTACATGGGGGACGAGGCGAGATTCCTCGCTGTCGAGGAGGGCTGTCTCCGGGAGGAAGGGGAGGAGGGACTTGCAACACAGGTTCGACTGCTGCGCATGGAGCGCGCCAGGTTCACCGACGTCCACATGGAGCGGCTCACCAAGCTGAGCAAGGAGCCTGGGTTCACGGGCGACCTTGTACCCGGCGTTAGTGTTTGCCGGGAGCGCCATACCCGCGTGGTGAGGGCGCGGAGAGACGAGGATGTCGAGATGCGGGCGCCTTCACCGCTGCCGCAGGAGGAGGAGGAGGGGACACCGGCTGATGGTGAAGACGAGCTGGAGAGCGACGACGATGATGGGGAGCTGGCAGAGGCGTTCCTGACCGTCGTGCGCATCACCCAAGACACTTCCATCGAGCCCAAGGACTCTTAGCAGCATGTATCGGTAATTTTGTAATATTCGACGTATAATTGTATCATTTTTTGTAGCTATATGGAATACAGCACATGTTCTTACTATCCTGTTTTTTTTCACGAATTTATCTCCATTTTTGGGCGCAAACGCGCGAGTTCGGCGGGCGGGGGCGGGGAGTCTGATGGATTGATGGACTTGATGGCATATTGATGTGCGGGAGGGGGCGGGACGACAGTGCCGCCCATGTTTGATGGCACGACGGCCAGCTGATGGGAGGACGGCTCAGAGCGTGTGCCGGTAGGGTAAGCCGAGGGGTATTTAAGCCGTATTTAAACTGCTACAGGCGATTTTCTCAAAACCCCGCTAGTTAGCGGGGGATACCATAAATAGCTCCCTCGCTAACTAGCGGTGGTTGTTGGGCCGTACAGGTGTTTCAGGGCGCTTGTCGGTAAGTCAAGACGAAGTATTTTCTTTCACATGACCACCTGTTCTCTGGGAATGATAGATGAACTTCTCCACCTGCCGTGCCGCCGAAATCGGCGCCCTCGACCTCGTCAAGAACAAACGTATTCCGATGGTTATGATTGGTCGAGTTTAATAGGGGAAGTCAGAGTTGACGATTCTGCGTCGATTCTGACTTCGATTCTCGTTCGATTCTGATCCGATTTTCGGTCGAGAATCGATCAAGAATCGACAGTCAACTCTGACCGCCCCGATTCTTGATTGATTTCTGGCGCGATTCTGTCATAGCTAGTTATGTCTTTGGGTGACTTGAGACACCCTTTGCTCCCAACTTGGTGTACTACTCGTCACTCCCCTCACCCTCCTCCTCATCGTCTCCATCAGCGGAGCCTGCCGCGATCTTTTTGTCCACCTTTTGGAGGGGCTTGGGTATTTTTCTATGGGATGGTTTCGCCTTAGGAGCAGGGGCTGCGGTGCTCTCAATCTGGCGTGCCATGAAGATAGGTAGAGATGTGCGCAAACAGCGAGCAGGGAAAAAAAGTGTGACGATCACGACCAAATGTTTTTTTATGCTTATATATCATATCTGAAGTATTATATAGTAATTTCATGGCAAAAGTAATTGGCATGCTCAGTTAAGTTCGCTCGTGCAACATGAAGGATCGATTCTGACGACGATTCTGAGGCATCAGAATCGGAGTTCCTCCTCCAGAGGAGGAACTGCGATTCTGTGTCGATTCTTAGAACATCGATTCTTGACCGATTCTCGACCGAAAATCAGATCAGAATCGAATGAGAATCGAAGTCAGAATCGACGCAGAATCGTCAACTCTGACTTCCCCTAATGGTCGATTTTTTTTCTCGGCGTTTCTGAGTTGAACAGTTCTCATGTCGAGGTCTATATAGCGAGGTACGAGCTTGGTATGTATAGTGTCTGTCTACGAGAGACTAATGTCGAGGCCATAACAGCGTGAGTCTCTCCAGCGCTCTTATCGTCGTGAGCGCTTATTGGTAGGCCCAGGGATCACGCCAGACACAGCTGTCCACCTTCGTTCCTCTGTTCAATCATGATTATGAAGAAGCGCTGGAAGCAGCCACGCCGACCTGCTCGGACCTACACTATAAGTATGGGTATGAGGGCCAGGGAATGACATCGGGTACGAAGGAGCACGAAGGAGGGGGATCGAAGACAGGAATGAACAATCAAGACCCGGGTCTATCTGCAGAACACACATCTGTGAGTAGTCCAGATGGCCGTCGCAACCGGAGTCTTCAAACCGAAACAGGGTCGCGGTTTTGCCTCGCCCCTTTGAGTTCCCCGACTCAAAATACACGAGCTACCGATGAGGAATAGCATCGAGTGCGAAGGCGAGTACAATTTTCGTACCGCGTCAATCTGTCTGTGCGGTCTTTGACATGCAGAAGCACTGTGAACACTGGCAGACATTTCCAAGTTCCGGCTTCCCCGGAGTTGGACTGCTATACCTAGCCACCTACGGAAGCGCTTCAACTGACATCGAACATGGTCTAGTTCTGTTTTCAACCATTTCACTGTTCAGATATCTTGCATCATCTCCGGCCTTGACGCAAGTAATCTGTCGGTTTGGCGTCCAATCATTCCATCCGTTCACGCACTGCTGCTAGATAACTGGGTTGGTATCCGCGGACCGCATCTTCCCCAGTCTCGCCATGAAATATCTCCTACCTGCCATACTTGTTCTCTCGACCACGGTCTGCTTCACCTCTGCCACATTGAGCAGCGAGCCAGCTCCGGCTGAGGTACGTGAATCGTACATTGCAAATCGTGTACTTTGTTCCCTTTAACCTATTCCGCGTGAGCAGGCACGATCCGCGAAAACGTGTGGGGACCCCACCACCGCCCTTCCCCTCTACAGAATGTTCCAAGCTACTGTCCCCGCCCGTGCGTACGAGATCGACGCAAGCATCATCACCGCCAACATCGCCAAGAGCGGATGGGCCTTGGAAACCGTCTCCGCCATGGCATTCGCCTCCCAGAAGGAGTCGACGGTCCCCTTCTACCACCTCACCAACTCGGCGCTGCGGGCAAATTTCTGGACGATCAATACGACAGAGCGGGACACTGCTGTCCGCGCGGGATACACCGTCGGAGCGGATCTGACGTATATCTATCCGACGCAGATCTGTGGGAGCGTGCCGTTCTACCGCGCCTCGGGCTCGGCCAACAGAGATAATGTCTACACCACCTCGGAGGCGGAGTACCTGCAGTTCGTTGGCCAGGGATTTTTGGACATGGGGGTTGCGGGATATGTGCTGCCGTTCAACGCAATTCAATGTGCTTGATTAGGTGTGTGATTTCAATCCTCACATTGTACGATAATGGTGAAGTATATCGGTCAGGATCATAAACCCACGTTCGCACGTGGAATATTACTTACATTCTCGTGGCCTTGTGGATGCAATTCGATTTTTTCCCCTGTCGATTACACGCCGCCGCCGCAGGGGTTCAACACGGTTGACCCGCGGGTATTGGGCTTGCAGGCTTGCAGCCCGTACTCGTGCCCGTACCCGCTACGTGTTGGGCTCAAAACCCCGCAGCTTTCCCCGCCGGTCGAGAATTGACCCGTGTCCAACCATGCAAATGATTTACGCTGCCAACTGTGAGATGATACAAGTAAATATCGCGATAGACATTCGGTACGATGCACGGATTCTGGGCACCGGTTTAAGTACTAGGTCGACATCCCGAGGACACGTTACTCCGAGAAACCCTCTGATTCTGGAATTCAGCGTCACAACTGTTAGCGTAGCGCCTCAGTTACGAAGAGGTAACTCATTTTATTATTAACTACCTATTAGCGTAGCGTACAGAAGAATTAGAATTGGAATAGAAACATTTAAATGAATATTAATGGACGTACGCCTCAGTTACGAAGATGTAACTGAGGCTCACTAGCGAGTATCGTAAACTGTATAGTGGAGGAATGACGGGATGAATGGAATATTAATGAAAGTGAGGTAAGAGATAAGATATACCGCTAACAACAACGTGTTCCGGCCGAAGTTGGGGGCATCCGTGACCTCAAGCCGTTTCCTGCCGAACAAGGTCGGCAGCGCGGCCTGGGCCGATTCAAGATCGGCCTTTTCGGCACACCGGAAGCTTCCGAAATACGGCAGGTTCAACATTTTGACGGAGGTTAGATTTTATACCGTTAATATGATCTGCTCAACTCAGCCGAGGGTTATGCGAACAATGCTTTTATCCAGGCAGCCTCCTCGTCTGCGCATCCGCGGTTGCATCATGCAGTCCCATATTTCACTCCTTGCTTTCATTCAAATTCCTTCGTTGTCCGTGTTTCCCTCTTGGGCACACCTCAATGCCGATTCTCGCTGACTCCAGTGATTGGGTGACATCCCCGGCTCAAATTGAGAAGAGAACTAATTAAAGTCGGCTTCACCAGCAAATGACTCCGGCCGGTTTCAAGTATCAAAGAAAGCTTCCGATGAGATTCTTTGTGGCATCTGGGCTCCCATTGATATGTCATTGTCCGAATCGAGATTTCAAGTCATCACCCAGGTGCCAGGAATTCCCGGAGGGCCCTCACATGCCTCTTGCATCCCTTTCGATTGCAATTCTGCAACCAACGATCACACACCATCAAGGTTCGCGACATTGAAAAAATACGCAAGCGGCCTGAATCCACTACGCATGCATTATTTTTATTCCGCTCTTTCGGCTTAGACTGATTTGGATTGGTACTGACCACAAACTATGACGCTCGGCTTTGTGGCTGCGCCGTTCGTGAGACGGGACATTTAATATAGCTTACCAAAAGATTCAGATCTACTTACTAACTGCCGAATTCTGGCCTGTTGAATGCCTGGATACGCCACGAATACTTACGTGTAGCACCGTCAATTCATCCGGGCCCGAGATATCTGTCCGAAAGGCGCGTCCAGCTGTTTCGGCCACACTATTATTTGAACACCGACATTCAATTGTGCCCCGGTGCCGTTAACTCGCACTCTGCTCCTTTGTTTTCAGCCCGGTCGTACACATAGATACTGGGTTCGAACGTAACTTTTGATCACGCGAGCGAAGCATCACGACTTCTTTTCTTCTTTCTACCTTCCTCACCAATTTGTCTCTGCCAGCTTCAATCCCCGAGATCTTTTGACTAGCTCGGGCGATTGGATCGCAACTCGCACTCTCCTCTGCAATGGATATTCCACTATTCGCAGGCCAAGGTTCGGGGACCCGAACTCTCTCCGCCGCGCGCACCCAGGCGCTCCAAGACGCGCGTTCTTCTGCTGGAGCGACGCTCCTAGCGGCCTGCTACGAGTCTTTCCACGTCGAGCTCGCGTCCCTGTCTCTGCACGAGCTCTCCGCTACGGGGATTGATCTCAGAGACTTCACGAGCCCCGACTCACTGCTCGGCAATGCTGAGACGGACTTGAAGAATTATCAGCACAACACCATCCTTCCGGGCACCTCTCTTTTCCTCGCCCAATCTCTCCGATATCTAGCCTTCGTTCAGCAAGGTTTGGTTTCTCAATCTGGAGTTGCTGCCACACTGAGCTTGAGCCCATTCACCGCCGCGCTGGCGCGCACATACGCGTTCCTGGGGTTCTCCTCCGGAATCCTCCCCGCGTGCGTCGCCGCCTCCTCCCCAAATCTCGCCAGCTACATATCGAACGCGGTCGAGGGCTTCCGGCTTGCGCTGTGGATTAGTGTGCGCGCGCAGGAGTATCGAGTCGAGGCGCTTGCCGCCGTGCGCCTTGAATCCGATATTCAAGGCGAAAATAGCTGGAACGCCGCCCCCTGGAGCCTCGTCCTCCTCGGCGCCTCGAAAGGTGAGGGAGATGCGCTTCTGGGGAGGTTCCACGCGGTAAGCAATGTTTAGTCTTTTGGGTTCTGACAGGCAGGATTTGCGCGTGGCTTTCTTCCTTCTGCATTTTGGCTTTTGGGTTGCCTTCTGGGTCCTGACACTCTAAACGCAAAAGCATTTGCGCGTGCGTCGCGTGGCCTTTTACCTTTTGCCTTGCCTTCTTCGCCCCTCTTCGGGTTTGATTCAAAAATGATTTACCTTTTGGGTCCTGATATTCAAAGGGATTCGCGCCTTCCTCATCTGCTTCATTTTTTCGGGCTGATTTCTTGAGCTAATTACGCTGGACCCTCACTACAGGCTCGCTCCTCTTCTACTTCTACTTCTACTTCGACTTCGCCGAGCTCGTCAGGCTCGTCAGGCTCGTCAAACTCGCCCTCGAGTTCAAGTTCGAATTATTCGCCTTTTTCGTCGACAGCTTTGCTCTACGTCACCGCAATCACCTCCCCCTCGTGCATCACCATCTCCGGGCGCCCAGACGTGCTTGGCGACTTCCACGCTTTCCTCGAACTTTCCGCGCATGGGCATGACACCCCGCGATATGTGGTGCACCCCACGTCGCTGGACACGCTGTATCACGCGCCCGTGCATGGTTCCTCGAACTCGGGCTGCTCGGACACGGACACGGATTCGGGGATACAGAAACAGGTTCTCGAGGACGTGGCGCGCCGCAGAATCAAATTCCCCGAGCTGCGGGACCTGCAGGCGCCGGTGTATTCGAGTTTCTCGGGGGAGGCGCTTTTCTTTCCCTGTTCCCTTGACGCGCAGCCCGTGACACCTCTCATCGAACGCGTGCTCGACATGATCCTCACCCAGCCCGTGAACTGGGATCTGGTTACGGCGGGCGTTGGCGCGTCCCTGCCGGACACGGGCTCTATTCGCGTGCTGAACTTTGGCCCGGGGACGGGGCTTTTAAGGGCGACGGAGCGAGCTTTGTTTCCTTTCTGCTTTGAAGGCGACCCATCGCGACGCGTGGAGGGCGTTGACGCCTCGCGCGATACGCGCACCGACGCGCTGGATACGAATCATGTGAGCGTGAAGACGCAAGAGCCGATCGCGATCGTGGGAATGGCGGTAAACATGCCGGGCGCGCCGAGCGTGCGGGAGCTGTGGCAGGTTCTCCAGAACGGTATCAACACTGTTGAGCCGGTGCGTCTTTCGTCTGGCTTTCTTCCTACACCTTCAATATTCTATCGCGATATACCTTCTTCGTCTCTTGGATTCTCTTCTCGAACTACACGAGAAGGGCTGATACTATGCGCTGCAGATTCCTGAAAGCCGATTCAAAGTTGAGGATTATCTGTCGAATGCAAACGGCGATGGCGCAAACGCAAAACACCCCCGACGCCAGCTGAAAGCCCGCACCGGCAACTTCCTTTCCGCCGCCTCCGCCTCCGAGTTCGACCATGCGTTCTTTGGCATCAGTCCGCGCGAGGCGCGGAGCATGGACCCGCAGCAGCGCGTGCTGCTACATACCGCGTACCTCGCGCTCGAGGACGCCGGGTACGTCCCTGGTGCGACGCCCAGCTGGACGCCAGAGCGGGTCGGCGTGTATGTGGGGGTGGCGACAGGGGATTGGGTGCAGAATCTGAGGGAGGAGGTCGATGTTTATTATAGTACTGGTGGGCTCCTTTACTTTTTTTTCGAGGTAGAGCGGGATCTGACGAGTCGGGACGCATGAATAGGTACGCTGCGTGCGTTTTTGAGCGGGCGGATCTCGTTTGCGATGAAGCTCAGCGGGCCGTCGATTGTGGTCGACACGGCATGCTCGTCGTCGAACGTCGCGCTCTACCAAGGCGCGCGTGCACTGATGAACAGGGATTGCGACTCTGCCCTCGTCGGGGGCGTCAATATAATTTCCAGCCCTGATGTACGTTTCTCTCCTCTTTCCCCCTCCACAGTATCTCATCGTGTTCTTCTCTATCTAGATATTCCTCGGCCTCGACCGCGGGCACTTCCTCAGCCCCACCGGCCAATGCAAGTCCTTCGACGCCTCCGCGGACGGCTACTCCCGCAGCGAAGGCTGCGGCATGTTCGTACTGAAGCGCCTGCGCGACGCCGAGGCGGAGAACGACACCATCCTCGGCGTCATCCGCGGCGTCGAGGTCAACCAGAGCGGGCTTGCGCACTCTATAACGTACCCGCACGCCGCCACCCAAGCCGCGCTCTTTCGCCGCGTGCTCGACAAAGCGGGAATCGACCCGGCCAGGGTGAATGTCGTCGAGGCGCACGGCACGGGGACGCAGGCCGGGGACCCGAACGAGGTGGCGAGTCTGCGGAGCGTACTCATGCAGGGAGTCGACCGCAGCGCCGCGCTGCACATCGGCTCCGTCAAGGCGAATATCGGGCACCTCGAGGCGGCGTCGGGCGCGGCGGGGCTGGCGAAGCTGCTTCTGATGCTGCGGCACAAGCGCATCCCGCGCCAGATCTCGCTGCGGACGCTGAACCCACTGATCGCGCCGTTGGAGGAGGACGGGATTGTTATCGATAGGGTGGAGGCGGAGTGGGTGCCGTCGCATGTGGGTATGCCGCGCGTGGCGCTGCTCAATAATTTTGGCGCAGCGGGGTCGAATACGGCGGTTCTGTTGGAGGAACACGTCAAGCCCTCGTCCGTCCACACCGTCCCCGACGACATGAGCTTCATGTTTGGGCTCTCTGCGAAGACTGCTGTAGCGCTGGAGGAGCTGCGCACGAAGTACATCGACTGGCTCCGCCTAACCGAGAGTGTAGACTTCCCGCTCGCGGATATCGCGTACACGACGACTGCACGGCGCCAGATCTACAGCTGCCGACTCGCCGTCTCGGCGTCCACGCGTGCGGAGCTGCTCGAGAAGCTGGAGAGTGCGGCTGTCGTGCAAGTGCAGCACCCCTCGACCCCACCTGCGCAGGCCATATTCGTCTTCTCCGGGCAGGGGAGCCAGTACCTCGGCATGGGCCGCCGACTCTACGACGACTTCCCGCTCTTCCGCCGATGCATCGACGAGTGCCAGCATATCCTTATCTCTTCCGGTTTCCCCCACGGCGTGCTTCCAATTATTCGGGGAACGGGCGGGTTAACGACATGGGAAGAGTTTGAAGCTTATCAGGTCGCCATCTTCGCGCTAGAATACGGCCTCGCGCAATTATGGATCTCGTGGGGCGTGGTGCCAAGCGCGGTTGTGGGGCACAGGTACGCGTTACTGCATCCCGTTTGCCATGATCTCATCCCCGTTGTATTCAGTCTAGGCGAGTACGCTGCGCTAACAACCGCGGGGGTGCTCGCGATGAAGGACGCGCTGTTCCTCGTGGCGCACCGCGCTCGCCTGATGGTGAAGAAATGCGCGGCAGACACCACAGGGATGATTGCCGTCAACCTCGGCCCCGAGGCGCTCGAGGCTCTCCTCCACTCCCCAGAATCCGCACAATGGGCAGACCTGACGCCCGCGTGCTATAACAGCCCAGCCGACCGCGTGCTCTCGGGCCCAGTGGCGCAGCTCAGGGCGTTCAAGGCGCACCTCGATGGTGACGAGGTGCGGTGCAAGTCCGTTCTTATCGACGTGCCGTTTGGGTACCATGGCCCCGCAATGGCACCGCTTCTCGACGGGGAGCTGACCGCCGTTGCAAAGGGTGTAACGCTGCGCGCGCCCAGCATCCCCGTTGTCTCGAATGTCCTCGGCAAGGTCGTCCTCCCCGGCGACGGCTCGGTCTTCACGCCGGAGTACTCCGCGCGCCACGCCACGGAGCCTGTGCTCTTCGACGCCGGTGTGCGTGCGCTCGTGGCGCGTCCCGAATTTCATAACAAGGTCGGCGCGTGGGTTGAGATCGGGCCCCACACGACGTGCCTCCCGATGCTCAAGGCCAATCTCGCGGTATTTTCGAAAGACGCGCTGCTCCTCGCGTCGTTACGCAGGCACCAGCTGCCCTCCGCCACGCTCGCTGCGAGCCTCACACAGCTCTATATGTCGGGCTTCGCCTCCGATCTCGATTGGCGCAAGCCCTTCGCGCATGTCCCCAGCGTCGCCTGCGTCAGCCTCCCCTCGTACCCGTTCGCTAAGGCGCAGTTCTGGGTGCCCTTCCAGGAGCCTGCTCCCGCGCCCGCGGTGCCCGCTGCCTCCGGCCCCGGCCCTCAGACGCGCGATTGCATCGCCGAGTACGCGATGCTGCACCGGTGGGCGCAGTACCCCGCCGCCGACAACGACTTTGTCGCGATATTCGAGACACCAATCGGTGACTTGGCGAGCTGGATTACAGCGCATAGTGTGGGCGGCGTGCCGCTGTGCCCTGCGTCGGTGTACATCGAGCTCGTTTTTGCGGGTGTGGATATGAGCGGGCAGCATCTACAGATGGAGCACCACGACAGCCACGTCGTGCTGCGCCGCATCGAGTTCGAGAGGCCGTTGGTGCATGATGAGGGCGTCGAGCGGATGGTGCTGACGAAGATCACGCTGAGGGAGGACCAGGGCGGCTTCATCATTAGTTCTCGAGTCGCTTTGACGGGCGAGGAGTCTGTCCACGTCCGCGGAGAATTCAAGTACCAGTCCACCCTCCACACGACCATCAAGTTCGTGCAGACCCTCCCCGTCATCAGCCGCTACATGGCCACTGTCGTCCAGCCGCAGGGTGAGCATCTCCCGGAAGTGTTCTCGACGCGCACGGCGTACAAAGTCGTCTTCCCGCGCGTCGTCGACTACGCGCCGGCGTACCACACCGTCCAGTCGCTCACCGTCGACGCGAGCGGCATGGCTGGCTGCGCGACAATCCAGCTGCCCAGCGACTATGCCCGCAACGTGTTCGTCGTGCACCCCGTGTGGATGGACACGCTCCTGCACGTCGTGGGCTTCGTCGCAAACCTCCAGGGCGGCGTCGACGACGCGTACATCTGCACGCACGTCGGTGCAGTGAAGGTCTTCCCTGCGCTCGTGAACAACGACAAACCCTATACGGTGTACTGCAATAATGCGTGGCTGGAGGAGAGTGTAGTGCTCGGGGAGGCGTATGCCGTGCAGATCGCGGAGCCGCGGCGGATCGTCGCGCATATGAAGGGGATGCAGTTCCGCCGGCTCCGGCTCAGCAGCTTGAAGAAGAGTCTGGTGCGCGCTGCGAGGAAGACTGTTCTTCGTGCGTCCTTCCCCTCTCCTGTCGAATATAGCATTGAATTGACGTGCCCCTTCTCAGCGCCGTCACTCCCAGAACTAGCACCACCACGGCCGCAGGCTGCTCTTGGGATGGATCTCGAACACCGTGAATCGCCTGCGCCGCTGGGAGTCGCGGATGTCCACGCGATCGTCCTGCACCTCATCTGTGTTACCTGTGGCATCGCCGCGTCCTCCGTCAACATCCACATAGATCTCGCGTCCATTGGGATCGACTCGATGATGTCCATCGAGCTCCTGGGCGAGCTCCGTACTGCATTCCCTGACGCTGACCTCGACCCGTACCTCTTGTCGTTCTGCACGACCGCCGCCGATGTCTGTCGCGAGGTTACCTCGAGGGTCCAGTCGCTCAAAGCTGCGCCATCCCCCGACACGACCCTGACGCCGAGCGAAGAACCGTCCTCCCCCCGCACCCTCTTTGAGGACAAGTCGTTGGAGCTCGACATCCTCATCCACGACGGTACTCCAGACGTGCTCCGTATCCTCTCCTCCGTTCTGGAGGTCAGCATCGATTGCCTGGGTGCGGATGCGGATCTGGATGCCCTTGGTCTGGATTCCATGGCCGCCATCGAGCTGCTCCACGCGCTGAAGATCGAGTTTGGGCTCGAGCTGCCGAGCGACTTCTTCTTGAGCTGCTCGACGCCTCGCGCCATCCAGGCGTACATCGCCAGCCCCATATCCACTCCCAAGACGGCTGCGCCCTTCCCAATATCTTTCACCTCCAGTGCAAAGTCTCGGGCATCGGTGTTACCGAAAAACAGCCACCCAACCGCGAACATTCCTCGTACAAGCCTCGGTCGCATCACGAAAGCCCTCCAGCTTGACACTGTCCCTATTCCTATCCAACGGCCGGAGACAAGCGGCCGACTCCCCCTCTTCTTCGTTCACGACGGAAGTGGTCTGGTGAACTATTATGACCGCCTCTCCTTCCTCGATCGCACCATTTGGGGAATCCATAATCCCCGATTCATCAGCGGGCGGGCTTGGGGCAGCGTGATAGATATGGCGGCCACGTATGTGGACTATGTGCTCAGCACCACCTCAGGCCCTCTTCTCCTCGGTGGTAAGTACTACTCGTCTTTTAGTCCTCATCCCAATGTCTGACTTTTCATAGGATGGTCATTCGGAGGCGTCGTGGCGTATGAGATGGCTCTCCAACTCACCAGTCGCGGGATTCAGGTCCAAGGAATCCTCCTCATCGACTCCCCCAGCCCAATCAATCACATCCCCCTCTCTGACGCTCTGATAGACACCGTCATCGAGCTCGACGCGCGCGCCGCGCGCTCAGAGCTCAGCGCACTCATCAAGAAACAGTTCTCCGTGAATGCGCAGATGCTCGGGAAGTACGTCCCGCATGCGACCGCCAGCCTCTGCCCGCCGCTCGTCCTCCTTCGTTCCAGCGAAGGCTTCCATCCCCAGGGCGTCGCGGACGTTCCGACATGGCTCTCCGATCGCAGTGATCCCCAGACCTCTGTCGCTGGGTGGCAGAGTCTCGCCCACTGCTCTGTCAAGGTCCTCGACATTCCTGGCAACCATTTCCAGCCTTTCCACTCGTCTAATGTACGTGCTGCTGGCTCTCCCGTGAACTGCTCCATACTCATTTCGTACTCGTCAGATCGCGGAGCTCTCACTACGAATTGCTGACGGGTGCGAGTATTTGGAGAGCTTGTGAGGCTCGATTCGCTACAAGGACGGACTTGATCTTGTATACTTACCTCCTTCACTTGTAAACTATCTCAAAGGGCCGCTGCACATTCAAATGGGTCGAATGGGTCGTATTCGTGTTTGTACTGTACTAGTATTAAATGCTCGTGAGCAGTGAAGAGTCGCTGCAAGTCGTAAATAATATAGGTAATTAGGTTGTGTGGTAGTTGCTTGTAAGAAAGCAGCTCGAATTGTTAAATCTTCACCTCAATCCACCCAATGAGGCTCTACGTGAAAATGGGCGCGATTGACGTAAGGTCGCCCCTTTGCATCACGCGCCTCCCTTCTTGTCTTTACACTCCGATGTACGTGCAAGTTCACCACGGGCTTTTCGTCTCCATCGTGATGTGGGTGGTCGAGACTGGCCTCAGGAGAAGGCTCTTGATGAGGGATCTTTCTGGGACGCCCGAAGTTTGACCTTGGAGCAAAAGTGTAAGGACGGTTTCAAGCCCAGAATCACGGAATGGACGCACCGGAACTCGGAGATCCACATGTCGTCGCGTCTTTGGTACCGGAACTTCAGCGGAATGAGCTCGAGGATCCACCAGAATGGCTTCATTTGCAATTAGTTCGTCGGTTGTGCGTGATTGGCGATGGGATTACCTTCATCTGCAATTGGTCGTATATGGGGGAGAGGGCATCCCTGAGCTCCTCCTCCTCCTCCATACCGTGGACGGGCTTTTCTAGGTGCAGACTCTCCAATTCAGGCGAGACAGGGAAGTCTGCTTCTACTTTGTGTTTGCGGGAGAAGGTTCGACGCAGCCATCCTTTGTGTGGCGGCATGCTTTCGATCTTGTCCGAGCTCCGGACGGGCAACGGCGGCGGACGCGGCATGACAAATGGATGCAGGGTTGCAGGGTCGAGGCCGAGCTCCTGCAGACGCTGGGCGTCGAAAATGATTCCGGTATCCGCCTTCGCAAAGGTCAATTAACTGACGAAATGGAAGAGAGAGTAAACGTACCTTGAAGCACTCTCGGATCATCCACCGCAAAGGGATGCGAGCAAGACTGTAGCGCGTGTCGTTTCGGACGGAACCTCCGCCGACATCTGGAAGCTGTATCAGCATCGTTCTCCTACATTTACCAAGGCGGAAACACTAACCGCAATGGCAGCCAGCAAACCAGACCTCCAAGATATCTGTTCGACGCGTTTTTCGGTGTCGCTTGGAGAATGCCGTTTCAAATTCCGTTTGCTCCACTTCGCTCGCTGTGTCGCTGCTGGTCTTGAAGTGCGTCGGAAATTTAGTCATGGGTAGTGTAAACCGTTCCCGTAAGGCCCTGTGTGGCAATGTGGGCGTCTCTGGTGGTGTGTGCGTTCCAAGCTTTTTCTCTTTATCATTGGGAAAATTCCATAGGTTGGCTTTGAATTTGGCGCGGCGCTCGTCGAGAGACACGGCATGGCGGAAGGTCCGGACAATTGTGTTCGATGTCGTGAAGGGCAGACGCTTCGGGATGAGGCCGACTGAGTCGACGGTGTCCCTGACGTAAGGTCAGGCGCTGTATGCCATCCGAAGCTGAGATTCTTACCAGACGCCGAGGAAATCGATGTGTACGTCGTTGCTGAAGGCTTTTTTGAACGCGTTGGACTAGGGTCCGAAGGTCAGTCTTGCAAGCAAAATAAAAGCCAATCTAATACCTGTTCCCATCCATTCTTGTCCGTTTTGCTGTATATACGGTATGCGAAAGGGACTGATATCGGGCGTCTCAAAAAAAGCCCGAATCGGCACCATAAGGAAACACACCTTGTTGGTGATTATCCACCGGTAGCAGCCCCACCTTGTGGATCATGCCCGCCAAGCTGTGGGGTCAGGTAAGCATCGCATATATCACGGTCGGAACTTGGAAGGTGTCCACAAACCTGCGAGCAATGTAGGCGCCACGAGAGAAACCAAAAATACATATTCGGTCGCCGGCGGTATCTATTCAGTTGTTTTAGCGGTGAGTGCGGAACGTCAAGTCAGGTTCGAACTCACAGTTTTGCATCAAGAATTCGTAACCCGCTAAGGAAATAAATCAGTAATAGGACAGCGGGAGAGCACATGGAATGCAGACCCATGACATGGGAGTCCAGATCCCAAGCGATGGCCGTATCAAACATCTATGCCCCTAAGATTAATAATGCTGGGCCGAAGAGGTGGAGTAACACATACGAGCGATATTTTGGTCAGCAGAGGGGTTGCCATCTTCGCCGATGTGTAAGTACCGATTCCTGCCTAGCACGGGAGAAGGCGCTCATGATCAGCAAAGAATCGATGCACGGGACTGGGCGCTACCTGATAATACACCATCTGCTTCGTGCGGTCGTCCTTCTTCAGCGCCGAGACAAGCTGGACGATGTTCGAGTTGTCCGCGTCGAACTGGTCGCCCGTGCCGTCAAAGCAAAGGATGAGGCAACGATGCTTGTTTTCTGGGGGTACGTAGGTGACTGGGCGAGCTTCGCGCTGGTCCTTTTCGTCGGGGAAAAAGCTCAAGTGTGCTTCCTGCGGGCCTGGACTGGCGACGATGTCTACAGCCGTCTCTCCGGAATCGGTTCGATTTGGAAACCACGGACGGCCGTCGGAAGATTCGCCTGCATGCTGCTTGAGCCCGACCATGGTCGCGTCCGTGGGTTCCAATATATGGCCTTGGAAAGACATCGCTGGGATGGGGGGAGGAGGGAAGCAAGTTAAGCGCCTTCATGTTACTGTCCGCGCCCTTATAAGTTATAGCTCTTCTTCGGCACCACGCTAGACAACAAGGGACAGGGCCAATTCAAATTGCATTAAACGCCGGGTGTCTTTGTCTCCGTGATTGCATCATCAACCTGCATAGGTTTTCAGCGGCATTTTCCCTTAAGGATACATAATGGTCAATGCTGTACTGTGGCTAGCGCTAGTTGGCAACTTTTCGCCCTTGGGTTTCCTTTTAGGGAACTGCCTCTTTTGGGAACGGCACAGGACGGCAATGCGGCAGAGAATGGCAGGACTTCCGTACTCTAGCAAAGGCAGGAAATTTACAAACAATATGAATTGTTAAATAGAGGGGCTGAGGTCAAAAGTGGGCAAAAATTTAAACTATTCCAATTTCCAGGTACATATTACACGCATTCTACTACGGAATGGGTGATACTATATGCCGAATGTATTGCAAAAGTGGTGGCATAGGTACTAAAAAGACAATACAGGGCATGGGACATGATACAATACATACTTTGACATGCTCAAGGATGAGCACGAGAGAGATTTAAAGTTGATTCATTCGGGGAAGCGCACGTCACGGTGTGCCACGAAGACGCGTTGAGACGTGAGAGTGATGAAAGACGGGAAGCGCCTTTGACCATTATTGAGTCCCGATAGGCGGGTACAGCAAGGTTTGGATGGTATCGGGGGGGCTGTGTGGCGGCGGCGAGACGGGCGGTGGCGGCGGCGTCCCCGCATTGAAGGCTCGGAACCACTTGGCATGAAAGGGAGGGTCGGGGGGCGGCGCCTATATGCAGGGGAGTGGTGGTTGACGTCGGGGGACTAGCAGGGCAGCCCTGGGCGAGCGGAAAGAGTGGTGGCAGGGTGGCATGGTGGTGGAAGAGAGAGTACGAAATGCGCTAACAGGCGGAGATTGAAAATGCATCGCTGGCCGAAAGCCCGCCGAACCTCACGTGGATGCTCCTTCTAAATAAGGGAATACTTAGTCATGAACCCAAGGGCGAAAAGTCAAAGACTGCTAGCGCTTTTCTCAAACGTCGAAC
This sequence comes from Mycena albidolilacea, assembly GCA_029282495.1. Classification (NCBI taxonomy): domain Eukaryota; kingdom Fungi; phylum Basidiomycota; class Agaricomycetes; order Agaricales; family Mycenaceae; genus Mycena; species Mycena albidolilacea. Next base: position 1,375,692 of record JARIHO010000024.1, on the reverse strand, counting down.
TTGAGTTTTGAAAGCAATAGGCATAGTCCGGTCGGTGAACTGCTTGCTATATAGTATCCTGCAAACCGGCGCTTTCAAAATCATGATCCTCCAGAGGATCCCGTCATGTGGTCATACAGTACCACGCAAATGCCACGGTCACTAATGGCATCGCTCTGACATGGGAGGATGTCCGGAACATCGGCAGTGGGGGAGATTCACTGGGACTCACCAAGCTAAGCGCCTTCACGTCGTTAACGTTGTCTCGGCTCCGACTCTTCTACCTCAAGCGCCAGGTTAGACAACTATCGCAAGAGATCTCTTGCATTGGTCTGGGCCGTCATTCGATTTTGCTTCAGAACATTTTGGCGCACACTTTTTTAAAGGTTCAGCCAAACCGGCAAAAAAGAACAGACACGACCCAACACAACTCCTTTGTGTGTACGCTCCCAAGATGCGTCAGCCTCAGCTTAGGCGTGTGAGTTTTTTCGTTCAATATTTGTTTCGACCTTGTATACTATAAGTGTCAATGGACGTGGCGTGATAAATGGACTAGATGTGATAAATCCACTCGCTTGAGCTCAGTTCTCCTTCAATTTGTCTATGAAAATATCCGGAGCGGTATAACAGGGTATGGTGGCTGATGCATTTGATTTTCTCAGACTTCATCGAGGATTGTCAGACCCTTGGCTTCCCGGTGAAGGATGTCTCGAAGGCTGATAGGGTTTTGTCGAATTTCAATCCATCTTCGTCGTCGTCGGTCGTGGAATTGCGGCTGGCGCGCGTTCCCTAGTGCGCATGGTTGGTCGCTGTTGTTTTTTCCACGGGAGTCTTTGGTCTCTTCCGTCTCTAGCTACCTCGATGGAATTATTCATGGCTGTGAAAACGGTTTCAGCGATGCTTGTGGTCGTGCGATTGAAATTCTTGAACTGTAGCGCCACTGAGGAGAGGGGAATCTGGAAAGATGCTCAGTGAATTGCATTCTGATACATAATCAAAAGCGAGGAAAGGGCATAGATGGAGGATAGGTAGTGCCAACCTCATGACACGTCGTGGAATCGAGATGTAACGTGGAGAGTATCGAGAGAGGCGATGGCCAACCTCATGACCGGTCGTGAAGTCGAGATGTAACGCGGAGAGCATCGAGCAAGGGGATGACCATCCACATTATGCAACTATTTCCCGGATGCCGGAGTGTGGGGCCAATAAGATATTATTTCAACAGTTCAGAAAGCAAGAAAGCGGTCATCAAACAAAAGTGCCGGACGAGCGCTTTGGGATCATGGAGCTGGACATCCGGACAACGGAGAAATGTCCACAAACACACAGTAAAAGAAGCCTGCGGCTGGGAGATACGGGCGCAGCAGAAGGTACACTGCTGACCACGCATGGCAACTCTGGCAAAGACGCAAGAGCCAAGTCATCGCAAGGAAATTCTTCCCAGGCCCGCAGGAGAGGAGGTCTGGGTAATAGAAAAGCGATATAATGCCAGTATCCGATGATTTATCCATCGCGGGACGAGGCCTGAAACAGTACAGAAAACACAGTATACTCGCAATGAGATCACTTATATTCGGGTCTTGGTAGTAGAATAAGATATGGACCTGACGGATACAAGAATGGGCCTCGAATGGGAGCAGATTCTACAATGATGGTTCAGTTGAAGAGTGGAGTAACGAAGAAGAGGCTTGCGATGGTAGCTGTTCGGCAAGGAAAGGGGAGTAGAAAGCATGCGCAGCAACCTGAAGAGTAGCCAAGAATTAGCCCAGTTCTCCGCCAAAAAGACGACTGACAGGAGGCGATCCATCGGGAAAGTCGCCAAGCACGGTAGAAACATGAGTGTCGCCGTGAGATATGAGTGCGAAGAGAAAATATTTGAGACGAAAGCAAGGCACGAGCGGATTTTGAGGGAGAAGGCAGAGTTATAGAGTACGCTATGCCACCGTGAAGGATAGCCAAGAACAAGATTGAGGTCGAAGCGCAGATTGGACTTGGATCGCAGGGGAGGAAGGAAAGGAAGAGGCTGTTGGGCTGCTGCGGGCCGATTCGATTGTTTGTTGATGCGTCCATGCATCGCCACCTTCTTCTTTTCTCGAGCCTCCTCTCGCTTGCTCTGATCGAAGCACTTCGGGTTCGTTTTCAGCGCGAGGTGCCCGCCCGGCTTCGGTCCCTCCATCGGCTGCGGCCGTTTTAACTTTTGGGTTTGCGCAATGCGCATTTCGGGTCTCTCGCCGTGCTCGAGCCTTCATGCACATGTCTCAAGTTTGTCGTAGTGCTCCTTGACCTGGAACACCTGTGAACCTCTATGACGGCTCTCTTCTCGTTCATGCGGCGCCTATCTTGCAAGCGAAGTCAGCCAGACGTCTTCTCATAGTCGGGTCTGGATCTAAATTCTATTTCATGGTGTGTTATATCCTGGACGGATATAGTACACCCGAGCTCAACTGGACGGATATGTTGTTGCGGCCTTCAGCGTCGAGTCGCCTACATTTGCAAGGAGGCACGCGCGCGTTCCGTACTGTATGGTCCGATGGTGAGTCTGCTACGCTATCATAGCCCGCATGTGCTGATTTTATTCCGCAGCTTTCTATTGAGGCGCAACCGCCGTAACGGTATGTGCGACCGAAGATCGTCATCTCCTCGTCGCTGCTGCGCATACCCGTACCTGTCCTCCACGCATAGGCATATATAACCCGCTCTCTATCCACTGTTGGGTATCCCTGGCGCCTTCGCACTCCTTGGGTGTACTCTGGAAATACGATGAGAACTAGAACACACTTATGGTACGCTCCCCGCAGAGCAGATCGATACGGTTGGACATGCACACGCCGCACGCTAACCGTGTACTGTATGTACGGCATTCCCATGAATGGCAGGTGACTGGTCAACCTTCGGAGCCCAACATGAAGCCACGAGGCATGTTCTCTCTGCGCCTAAATCCCGGTTCTCATTGCCGCGAATAGTGGGTAATTTGGACGAGGCTTTCTGGATTCTCTGTGACGATCTACCTTATGTTCTGGCGCCTGCAGAGCTCTGTCTCTCGATCTCGATTAAAACTGGAGAATTTCTAGATAATTAGCCATCGCCGACTCAGGTATACTGATAATATTACGTTCTATTGGGCTAAATTTGAAGCCAACGTGTCCTCAGCGGGGAATTTCGACCCAGCGACCGCTCATTACACGAGCAATGCGCGAGAGATAATAATAAACAAGAGATAAAGGACCCTCTCCACATCGATGTGGGGCGCAGACCATGCCCAACATGAATCTCCTCTCACACAGCCGCAGCAAGACGAAGAATGGTAGCTCCGGCGGCTCTCAGGCATCGTTGAGCGAGCCCTATGCACCCACAAACGGAGTTCCTGATCCAAAGTCGACAATCTGGCAGGAGATCAACAATCGCCCAGCGAATATGACCGGGTCGGGGAAGATGCTGGACAATGTTACCGGCGCTGTTAGTACGTTGCATAGTATTATGCGTTTTCTCGTCACTGACGGCTTCCAGTTGGCGCAGCCGACATGGCATCTTCTTCGGATGGTATGATTGGAGTCGTGAAAGGAGAATGGGAGGTTGCGAAAACGATCTTGACAAGCGTTCCGGACATCATAGCTGCCCTGGAACCATTGTCGAAAATCCACCCGTTTGTGCAGGGTGGGATGCAGTTTCTATCCACCGAAAAAGTTCTATCTTATGCGTTGTCAGTTGCATATTATCCCTTCAAACTTTTCTGCGAGAAATGGGCATTTGACCAGATACTTGGATAAATTGCTTACCAACATTTAAAGGGAGATCCTGCGCCGAGACAACGACAAAGAACGAAAAGAACTTTTCGATAAGATCAAGGACGCCAGGCTTGTTCTATTGGAGTAAGCTTTCATGTTGGTGCTTCTCCCAAAAAGTAATCCTCAATCCTAGGCTCAAAGACATCAGCACGGATGACACTCGCCTTACTCCCGACAACCAACCCATACTCAGCCGTCTTGCTCATATTTGCGGCGAAATGAACATCGACATAGATGAATGTTCCAAAGGTGAGCTCGATTCAACCTACAGACGGCTGATGGATTTGAGTTCCGTCCTATAGCGCTCAACGCTCATGAGGAGCGCAGTTACTTTACCCAGTTACGCAAAGCATCAAGCTGGAACAAGGAACTATCCGGATACGCTAACCGTTTCACGAAGAGGCGAGAGGATCTCCTCTTTGCGCTCAACCTGCAGACCGCTACCGCCGTGGCTAAGATAGATTCAAAGTTCGTCTTTCTTTCACCGAACAATACCTGCTGACGTTTCATAGCGTGACAGAGTGTGCAAAACTCTTCACTGGCCCGCATATCTCGTGACTGACGGCTGTTAGGATGGTGGGAAAGTTTTCGATGTTTGACAGGATGGTGGAAAAGTTCTCGGCGTTTGACGACTTGGCAAAAATGGTGAAGAAGTGCTTCGAAGGATCGCATAGTCGAGTGAAAGAAAGGGTAGGCCTTGTGGGAACATCGTCCAATATCTCGTTACTTATTTAGTTTTTCGTTAGATGGTGGCTTCAGTTTGGAAGCGTCAGGTGCGTTGTTCCTTTTGCTGCCTATGCTCCCTCATGCTGTACAGGGCTGGGCCAATACGGCGACGACGAGCAAACTGGTGTCCGGGATAAGTAAATACTTTGTCGATCAGTCTACGTACAGCCTACCGACAAACCCAAACGAGGACGACGGTGGCGATAATGATTCGGAGACCGACATCAGCGTTCCGCTGTACTCCGAGTCGGACAGTTGGGTGACCAATTATGTGCGGGGAGACCGCCTGCGTTACGTCGAGCGTCTGTCCCAGTGCCGTTTCAGTTGTTTTTCACTAAATTTTTCTATCGCCCGACAGAGGCCATCGACCCAGACTGCTCCGGCTCCATCTCCATCGAAGAAATCAACAGTTTCACGAAAGCGAAGCCTAAAGAATGGAGGTGACTTGTCTCCTTGTACGGCCGATTACCCAGGCTAACCGAATATTTCAGCTTTCCCCGGTGGGTCGCCTACTGGGCGATTGGCTGGCAAATCTTTGCGACCAAGTACTGCGTCGAAATAGACGGTCTGTTTGCGCAGTTGAAAGCGCAGATCGTGATTCCCGGAAACAGACGTTCTGTGACAGACTATATTGAGCGTACCGAGCAACACGTCATCGCTCTGACGTCCGCCATCGAGCGCTACGACGACGCGCCGTCGTGGCTGGAGGAACGGTTCGCGGATTATATCAAGGCGCAGGAAGCCTTTTTGAAGAAGCGATTGGAGAAGATCCACTATAACATCGATGCGCCGGAGAAAGTTTCTTCTGTCCTTGGCGCCACCCGTATCGAAGAGGTATGTGGGAGTTGGTCCTTATATATTCACACCTATCCTTGTTCCTAGGCTATTTTCGCCCTTTTGGTATTGCTTATAAGGCAACACGTCACCAAGTTGAGCGTTGGCTTGAGCCAGGAGCTCAGTGGGAAGGAGCTCACGGCCTACGTTACGACGATTGAATGGGTCGTGAAAGCGGTGGAGCACCAACATGGCGAAATAAAAAGTACGGAGTGTGCGCTGTCTACGATAAAAGACCCAAATAATCTGGTCCATCGCAGGACACCAACATCGTCCCGATGTCTTCGAATGGCTGTCTTGCGGATTGGTGCGCCATGATTTATCCTGTCCTAGTATTGGACTCCGAAGTAAAAACCTTCGCAGTATAAAAATTTTGTTCACGGTGGAGCTTCCGCTCGGCGTAATCATTCGATGAATAGTGATATCATGTTTCCTGGACCTCCTGGACACGGTTAGCGTTGCTCGTCTCTTCACGAATAGTACTTACAGAGATTAGATGGATCCGACACATCCATACCCGAGGGCGGACACGGCGGCGCACCCCAGTCTGCGGCCTGCGACGGCGGCCACGGTGCTGGCGGTTTCGTGAAACCGACTCTGAGCTGGCGTGCTCCTGCTGGTGCTGACCCTCAGTGCGCACTCACCTTACTCCCGTATGATTTGATAATACAAGGTCTGACGCTGGAGTGCGTAGGCTGTGCCGCTGGTTCTCAAGTATCGATGCGAACGGATCTGGCGAGATCACCGCTGACGAGCTCCGTGCGTCCGTGCATCACCACTACTGCGTTTTTTCTGACAGCCAGGCTGGGGATAGAGTCCGCGCTGGTCAACGGCGATATGACTCGTGCGTTGTCCCTGTTACCTGTTACATATATTGCCTGACGATGATGGGCCACTGGGGCGTGCAGGGTTTGACATCAGAACCGTGAGGACCCTCATGACACTTTTTGTGCGCCACCTTCCTTCAAATCGCGAATTCACTCCATTTTAATAAACAATAATTGCAGGATATGGATGATAGCGGGACTATTGACTTCAACGAAGTATGTCGACTTGCGTGCTCGTTTGAGTGTAATGTGTTCCATTCACCTTCCAGTTCGCCGGCCTTTGGACGTTTATCCAGAATTGGAAGAAAGTCTTTGACCTCTTTGACCGCGACCGTTCGGGCATGATTGACAAAGAAGAGCTGCGTAAGGTCCTCCTCGCGCAGTTTCGACGTGACTTCTCCTCGAACCTACTTGATCAGTTGCTGTGCAAATATGGTGGGCCCTTCTTTGTTCTGTCATTCATTGGTTTATTTACGAAACGCTCGCCTCCGCAGCCTTCAACACCGCGGAAAGTGACGCACCTGCGGGCTTCTCGCTCGACAGCTTCTTGAGAGCAGTCGTCTTCGTGAAACAGTTAGGCGAGGAGTTCCAACAGATCGGTCCCGACGGCAACGGCTTGATCCGGATCAAGTGCGATAAGTTCATGGAGATGGCGTTGCATCTGCTTTGAAACTTGGGCGAGAAACAAGGAGTGAAGCGCGAAACTGTGGGAAGGATAGTGTGTAAAGAGAATTCGTTTCTTTCTTCCCTTTTTTTTGCCATATCCGAGTTGTTGTTTAACAACAACTCGACAAATTGTGGAGTGTTGACAGACAATACTATCGAAACGAGCCCAGTTAACCTAACTTCCAGGATCGAACCTCGACTTTACTGAGTTATCTATATGGATGGACGACGGGTCCTGGCAGTCATCCAGGCGGCATTGAATACAACCCACCGAGTTTCTCCAAAACACCGTCAAACATGCATGCGAGGACAGACTCGGTATCAGCGAAACGTCAGAATCTCAGGCTGCGTACAAAAGAATTACGCCGTGAATTTCAAAGCAGAAGAACAGTCAGACGTACCGCATTCAATGCTGCATTGAGTACGTCGTGCCTCTCTCTTGCCCCAACCACGTCAAGACGTGCCTAATGCAGGTTGATGGTCCAAAGTTTGAATACGGTGCGAGTTTCAGCGTAAATGAACATCGGGAGAATCCTTAAGGCGATGGGCTAGTAGAGGGTCGAGCTCGTCGACGACGATGGCAAGATTGTATATACTTTTAATAAGTTTCTGGTACCGTTTTGTCGTGGGTATCATATATGTTCAGGTTCATCTCTACAGTATTCATGGGGGCTGGCAACCGGACATCTCACAGACTTGACTGCGAAGTCACCGTCGTCAACGGAGGCCGATATTTCTGTGAGGCGAGAGCTAAAACGTAGACGAGAGAGAGCCCCTTTTTCAGCTGCAGCACGCTCATTACCTCCGAACACAGTGAACTGCTCGTCGCGACTTGGAGAAGATCGCATGATGATGAAATTAAACACGATTCCAGTCGCTTGGAAGGTCTAGATATTATCCGTCAGCATAAAGTTTGCGTGACTAGATGTGTACTTGCCGCATCTCTCAAGGGATAGATTAAATTGCTATTGCAAATGCCGACCACGAAAGTCATGAATACCATAAGTGTGTATGTAAATCCAGATTCTGCGATAACGTGGATGACTTTGCGAAGCGGGGGCTGAGTGTTTCTTGTTCCGCTTTCAGTGGCACGGAATTTCTCAATCTGGTGTTCAACCCGCCAGATGCGCCAGATGAGCAGACCTTTAAATAGTTAGTAGCTGGTCGTACAAGGCATATTGATATACGTGCCGGTCGTCAACGTGTTCTGAACCTACCGTTGGATGCAGTGTTAGATTCGGAGGAGTCAGGAGCAAATAGGAAACCTACCACTGTGATGCAGAACAATGCGAACCACCAAGGATGAATCTCCGGAGAATTCATGGTAGCGTTCGTATGATTAAGTGAGACTTGGGCCTCGATGAGCTTGATGCCCATGCCGACACCACCAAGATATAGTATCAAAGAGGGTATCAGGACTCTCCAACGGCGGGAATAGACAATGTAGCATCTTAGCAAGGTGATGTCAATAGAGATATAGCAAGAAACAATGGCCAACCTATATACCTTAGAAGGCATGGGAGCCGACGAGTCAAAAGTAAGCATGCAAAAAAAAGTGGCGTGCACTTACGAGAACAAAGTCTCCTAAAATCATCTGGATGACTTGCGTAACGCTCTAAGTGAATGACTGAATAAGCTGCAGCGAATACAACAATCCCCACATACCCTGGCGATGTTGATCCAGTTTAAAATATCCGCGAATACTTGGGCTGCTCCACCTCCTCCTGTATAAAACACAAATGCTTGCAAGTTGTGGAGACGGCCAATCTATACAACTGTAAGCATTGAATGAGATCGGATTCAGCGAGACCTACAACAACATCGAAAGTCGCCACCACAAATAGGGCTATGCCGACACTGAGAATGAGCCCTCTGATTTCACTCGGCTTTCGCCAACGATTGTCAGGGCCAATACAGAGGAGCGTTCGAGCGCAGAAGCCACAGGTCACGAAATACATCCCATAGGTCAACGTCTCGAACCAGTTGCCCAGGAGCTGAGCCTCAGTGAGAGGAATAGACATGCCTCCGGATGGCAAGAAGGGGCAGCTGGTGCTAACACAGCGAACGGGCAAGGATCTTTATAAGATAGCTCATAGTTACGTCCTTCATAAGCCTTCAGGCCTATCAAGTCCCGGGATCTGTCTCAATTCAGACGGCCATCATTCCGCTCTTCTTCAATAGCACCGCCCGGAGGCACTGCGGCTCAAGTGCGACTCAGTCGGCCCAGAAAAGAGTTTTCAAAAGACGAAGCGTTGAAGTTAAATACATAAAAGCTTCGAATATTTCTAGCCATCAAAAGGAGGTTTGATTACATCCAGAGCTAGGAAACTGCCCGCGTTGTAAGGAATTTTGAAATAATAAGAAGCCGTCGACAGGTTGTGCCAATTAAAGTCGTTGCCGGCATAGAATCGAAAGGCCAAGCGCGAATCAGCAAACGTGGTATTGACACTTGTCGGAGGATCTTCAGAGCCCTTCCAAAATATGGTTATCAGACAGTTCAGGTGGAAATCAATGGAAAAGAAGAGTGTTAGATTAGAGCTTCTGAACGTACATATTCACCTTTCCGTTCCTCAGGCTCCAGTTATCCAATCTGTGCACATGTAAAATGGCTCAACCGTGAATGATTTCATGTGTGACACTTCGTGCTCCAGTCAAAGAGGCGTGGTAGAACCCGTGAGACTCGGGTTTGAGGTAAGTTCTCCTGAAACTTCGGACTATGGCACTGCTATATCCGACTCGCGAGGTTCTGGACAAATGGGGTGGCTTGAATAGGGTCGGAATGGTGTAATGATTTGGAGGCTTTTTGGCCATTTTCTCAAAAAAAAGTACTAGTAATTTGGACCCCTTAGTTAGCCACCCTTATGATCTGAGACTGCCTAATGACTCACACTAAATAATGGGCCATTTCATGATATAAGTAGGTGTGATGCAGATTTGTGCAAACTCGTACTGTGCAACGGAACCAGTGGGCTCAGCGGCGAGCGGCAAGGGGGGTACTCTGATGCGCCGTCAAGCGACAAGAGGGGGGTCTGGCGGAAACATTGTTCCCCCAAGCCTCTCCCTGCAGGAGATGCACTTCAAACAGGCCATAAAACGTCGCAATAAACAATGGATGGTTGGATCCGGTAACCGCTTGCGGAAGATGGTGGATTGAAGTGCGACTCGCTTAGCGTGCCTTGCCGAGCAAAGGCAAGTTGATTATCCGGATCCGGCGTGTGAACTTTCACACAGGAAGTTGCGGGAGTGCGGAACCAGGACATAGCCACCTGTTCTGAACCTCAACATATACGTTCATTTGAAAGGAATCACGGGCCGCACCGACCCAATCTCGGATAAGCAGGTACATACCAACCACGATGACCCGCCTCCAAATCCGAACCCATTCCGCCCAAGATTCGCCCAGTGCCATTCCGTTTACGACCCTCTGGCTGTTTATATAATGCAAGATAGGTTCCTGTCTCAGAATAGACTTGTGAAAAACAGACCGAATTGGGCAGGCTCGGAGCGAACGCTGGAGATGATGAGAAAAAGAGAGCAAATCGAGGTGATGACAAACATGTACATACTGATTCGAGGCATCTGCTTACTACACGAGGTACTGCAAATCTGGAAAGAGTCAATTCTACCCTGAACACCCTCCCGCAACTAGTATTGACGCACAATTGAAAATGGCTGCTCCACACGAAACAGACCCAAACTCCAGCTTCCTCCCGCCAGCCCTCCGCGCAATCGCCAACGAGGTCGGCGAGCTCCTCAAATCCCGCCAAGAAACCATTTCCGTCGCCGAAACCGTGCGCACCTCCTCCCCATCCAAAGCAAAACTAACCTAACTACTCCAGGCCGCAGGAGGCCTCATCTCCGCCGCGCTCCTCTCCGTCCCTGGCGCAAGCCAGTATTACCTCGGCGGCCTCACCGTAACCTCACCATGCCCCTCTTCCACTCTGTAGTTCAACTAACGCCCCCAACCACAGCTCTACACCCTCCCCTCCCGCATCACCTTCTCCCACTGGACGCCAGACACCGTCAAAGGCTACTCCGGGCCCACCACGTCCATCGTCGCCGGCCTAGCTGAGCACGTGCGGACCATGTTGAAGAGCACCTATGCCATCGGCGAGAGCGGGACCGCGGGGCCGACGGGCGGGAGTACGCGGAACAGGACGCCGGGGTATGTCGCGCTGGCGGTGGCGGGCGAGGGCGGGACAGTGACGAGGGAGGTGGAGACGGGGAAGACTGAGCGGGAGGGGAATATGGTGGCGTTTGCGGTGGCGGGGTTGGAATTAGTGAGGGATGTTGTGAAGGGGAATGCGAAGCTTTAGGATGGGGTGGGGAGGGTTAGAATGCGAAGTAAAGATCAAGGACGCTGGAGGGCTGTGTTTATTGTAGGATTGTATTGGATTCAAAGAAGTGGGCGTGTCTATCCGACTTTCAATGCTTGGTCAATGCGGAGTTCTACATGCTCACAGCTAGTGCGCTGGGCGAGTTTCAATTACATGTACGTCAGGGAGGGTCAGTTTTTGACTTGAATCATGAAATATATGGTTCAACTTGAGGGGAAATCTTCCAAGCTGTTGTGACTTGCCAGCTGCAGAAGAGGTCAACCAATTATTTATGGGTCGCTTGGTTAGTTGATCAAGTCTCTTGTTTTGTACGGCGTAAATTTTGACGAGAACCTCCTCCCTTCCCTTTCGTCCCCTCACGCCAAAATAGGTACAGTACAAAAAGAAAATTCGAGTGTTCAATTTAGAGATTTCGGCAGCCGGATGACCCGCAACCGCCTCGGCGGAAGGAGATCACAAAGTCCGAACAAATAAATAGCAAGAACGATTTGTCGCTATGTCATGTCGATTCAAAATCTGGTTGGAATTTGGCAGCAAGGTGCCCGAACTCAGGGATCGTGGGTGGGGAAAGACGAAATCGACAGACTTGATGTGGATGCGTGACCTGAGACAACAGATCTGGGTTTTCGAGAAATTCATAAAGCCAGGAATGCGACGCCTACAAGTGGAGCGGAGACGATGGAAACACACTGCTTGATAGTCTTCACGTCTGATCAGTAAGTAGCATGTTCAATGAGTTTTTCAGATTACTTCGTGGTGATCAAGGATGTATCTTTCTCTTCTGAGGTTTAAGATGGGATTTCTGTCATCAGATCTATTTCCGACACTCCAGCTCAATGACCTCGCCGATGTCATTTCGCGTGGTGTTGCTGCCCTGCCCGCTGGATTTGCAGTTACGGAAGACGGCAGCCTCGGTCGAAACGGAGCCGCCGAAGATCCCGAAATCGATGTTGCTGCTGACGACCTTCCGCTTTCGGTTCGCCGTGGAAAGCGCAGTGGCAAGAAAACACATCGTACAGTGGGGACGCTTGGGAGGACTCTGACTTGATTCATTGATTGAGTAGCTACCGAACGAAAGTGATCAATATACTTCATCTGCTGTGTTGTAGAGAGTGGTGACTCATCGAGGGAATGGAACACAGTTCCTTGCCTCGCACAAACGCAGGGAAGGAAGAAAAAATTTGATTTTTTACGTCCTGTGTGACCCAAATGTGCACTAGTTCGGACCCTCTAGTGACTAGTGACCAAAATTAAATAGGTTCAGTTCATGGGTGCCTATGACCTGTGAACTGAATCTACGGTCGGAATAATACAGTAATTCGGTATTAGATGTCACATTTTTTGGCGAAGGAACAGCGAAGGAATATAAAGTTTTAGTCCTTGTAACAATCGACCAGAGATACCCAAGTCCCGTCTTAAACTAGAGCATAATGTGACTGACTACCGCTCCCATGAGCGCAGAGCTCAGGAGGGTCCATGGTCCCAGTGTGGAAGCACTGCCAGTGTTCGTATTGCTCCCACCAGTTGCATCCGCACCGGGGCCAGAAGTGGTCATAGAGCTGCTACTGGCAGAGGATGCACCCGAAGTACTTGATGAGCTAGTGTGGATTGGAGACATCCAGCGTCAGCGAAGCATCAAAATAACGAAGGCGGGCATAGCGTACTTGGAGAATACAGCGATGTACTTGATCTCCCAGTATGCATCAACGTAGTTGGTCGGCGTGACGACAAGGTCGGTGCATAACTTGGCTACCTGGCTGCAGGTCTGGCTGAAGACATCGACAGCGAAGTTGCCGCACACGTTGGTTTCCTATACATCAAAGGTTTGGATAGGCGAGACGGCTATTTTACGCGGGGGTAATATGAGATGAGGCACTTACGAGGATCAGCGTCTGCGGCCCAAAAAACTGCGCGGTGTTGCAGGACGATTGGGGCCAGAAAGCTGTGGGTGTACCCCACCCGCTCGGGTTGGGGCTGGCGGTGGCCATATCGGGTGGGACGGCTCTACGCGTGAAGAACCAGATCCGGATACCCTCTTCGTCCCATAGCGTTGCGAACGCGCCGCCCCCGCTCTGCGCGAATTTGGTGCCGTAGCTGAGGTCACTGTCCGCCACAAGGCAGCCCTCGTTCGTCGCTTGGCCCGTGGCGTTGACGAAGCAACTTGCCGTGAGGAGGCTGCCCGTCTCGTTCACCTGGCCATTGGCGGGGTGAGAGCAGCCGTCGACGGTGTGCAGTGAGTACTGGTTGTTGGTGGCAAGGTTGACGTTCTCGATGATATCAATCTCGCCTTTGGTGGGCCAGGGTGCGCCGAGGCCTATCATCCAAAAGGCGGGCCACACGGAGCACTGGAACGTGAGCTCGCAAGTCAAGACTACATTGAAAGCATTGAATTCGCTTACTCCGAACGGAATATGGACCGCGTCCATGATGACCAGGCTCCCAGCAGTTATCGTGTCTTTTGAGGACATGAGCACTGTATTGCGGCCATATGTCCCGTTTGGCTGGGCACTCGTGAAGTCGTCGACTTTTATAACCACGTTACCGACCGCATTCACGGAGGTGAGGTTTTGTTGCTGTGCAAAAGCCTGGTCTGTAAAGTTGACGTTGCCTGCGGCAGAGTGAGATCTCGAGAGTCCCATGCCGTTTACAGTGCGCTGCAAAGACCGCCTTCGTTCTTACCTTGGTTTCCGTTCTGTCCTGCTATGTCGGTTGCGTCGTTGCCGACCTTGAAGTTCCAGGGATCGAAACTACGAATGTTCTGGATCAGCGTCAGGATTGTAGAGCTTTATGCAGGCCATACAAGCCTTGTCCACTATAATTCCGGGCCAGTTGGAGCTGCTGTGCCAGGGAAAGTTGGATGAGCGATGTGAGGAGTAAGAGCAACATCTTGTAAAGAACGAAAACGTGCCGCAGTCGTGGTGAGAAGGAACAATGTCCGGCGATCAGTCGCCATTTCGTAATCCCGCTTTATTAGCCCTGTCAGATGATCGCGTCTCTTTCATCACCTTTCGTAGAAATTGAAACCTTGAGGCTCACTCCCGTTCAACGTAATCTACATAGTATGGGTATAGGATTATCATGAATGACAAGATGAGATAAATGAAGATGTTCTCACAGCAAAATAGTTTGTCCATCGCCTTTTCGGAAGCGGGGTAGGTAGGATTACACGGTACGGTCCGAACCGCAAACACCTATTTCCTGTGACCTTTATCTCTCTCTGCTGCCAACGCTCCTAGCGAGACTTCTCACGCATTCCATATGCCGACAGTAAGCGCGGAAACAGAGGTTGCTTCCTTGCACTAAAGGATGCTATTGTAGGAGACTACTCCGTCGTTAAGTGCCTCAGGCCTCACGTCGAATATCTGTTCCATCCCGCAAAAAAACATCACCCGCCAGGCGGGTAGCCGAGCAAGTGCGGCGACACCGGGAGAGCGCCTCGGCGTGCGTCGGCGCGAGGTGGTGCTGCTGCGTCTTGATATGCGCCAGGTGGTGGTGAGACAGATGTGCTTGTGTGGGAGGGTACAAATGTGCGGATGCTGCGCCAGGACCGTATGGTACACCTGCGAATCTACCGCGTAGCCCGAGTCCACCACCACCTCGATATCTGTCCATGTCCCGCGGAGCGCTGTCCGCTATATGCGCCGGCGGATACCCATCTATCATCGTCTCAACCATCCCCACCTCGTGCGGAGGGGCGTAAGGCCTGAGGTACGCCCCGCCTGCGCCACCTGCTGCCGGTGCAATTGCTGAAGACGATACGGCTCCTCCTCGATACGCCGCTCCTGCTCCGGCCACTGTCGATGATAGTGGTGGCGCTCCTCCTGCTACTGCTGATGATATGCCGCTATCGCCGCGTCCGCCTGGGCCTGCTCCAAGGCTCGCCGCAATTGCGCCTCGTGGTGTTGCCGCATCACACCACGCGCTGAGCCATACCCGCCTACGCCGGCACAGAACGCGTCGCCTGCGGCGAGATGCTCGGCGGCGAATCGCTGCTCACCCGCGTGCTCCCGCTACCAGGCGGGTTCGTGCTCGTGCTACTCCTGCCGCTGCTGCTGGCCGTTGTCATCGTGGAGGACGAACCCGTTCGCGCTCTGCGGACCCGCCTCGAAGTATCGCAGAGAGGCGGACGGACGAGAAGGCGGGGCGCCGCTCAACGCCGGCGTCGTCGTTGTAGGGCTCCACGACGGAGAGGCGGTGGCTCTGAGGCCGGGACTCGCAGCTGTACTCGTACACCCCGCCCCCGCTGCCATTACCGTCGTCTCAATGTGCGCCATACGGCCCATCCGCGCCGCCGAACGTGCGCTTGCGCAGGTTTACAGCGGCGCCTCCGTACCCGTCTCCGGTGTTGACGCTAAAGACGCTGCCGCTGCCGGAGGACTGATCGGGCGGGTGGAACGAGAAGGGGAGTAGTCTACGGCGTCGGCGGCGGCGGTGGGGGTGCGAGTTTGCCGGGTACGGTGTAGAGGCGGACGCTCCGTGCGTCCGCATCAGTACACTCCCATTCCTCGCCGGTGGAGGGGCGGCGTGGGGCGAATGAATTTGGAAGGAGTATGCTGCTGCTCCCGCTTGCGCTGGGGGCGGGGAGGCCGTGTCCCGAGGATGCGCGAAAGGCCACGGCGGGAGTCGTGCACCGTTGCCTGTGGACGGACGGGAGCCGCTGTCGCCTGAAAAGGGATTTGCCGGAGTTGTGTCGGCGGAAAAGGCGCCGTTCCCTGATAAAAAGGGCCGACTTGATGAAAAGTTACCGGAGGGGAGGCGGTGGTGGGAGATGCCATTGCCGCTTCCGTTGGTGGAGGGCGTTGGAGGGGAATGGGAGTGGGAACTGGAAAATAATATAATCAGCATCAAGTCGAAACGATCATGTAGGCGAGTTAGAAATCAACGCAGGCAATGGGGCAGCGCGAAAATATTTCAATTGCCACCTCCGGAATGCGTAAAGGCGAAAAACGAGAGAAGAACGAGATACACGTTCGGAGGTAAGTATCTTCCAAAAAAGGAAATAGAGGCTCGTAGGGTGAAGATGCGAAATGTCATAGACGATAGACAGCACATAGACAGCGGCGGGGAAGACGAGGACGCGAAGATAAAACCGAAATATGATTATGGATGGGCGCAGAAGTAAGGGAATAGTCGGATCGTCGACGAGGTGTCGAATGTGTAACAGGGCACACAGATCGCGTGCAATGTTGACGATCCATTCGAAGAGGGGGAACGCGACAGCAAAAAAGAGAGCGCATGCACACCTAAAAGGTGCACCCAGACAGAAAGAAAGCCCGTTTGCAAAGAAGATGCGCAAAGAAGAAAGAACGCGCAAAGGCTACCCAAAGCATCGCGCTTCGGAGATGGGAACGGTGCGCGCACCCTGCCCCTCCGCAGACAGATAAAGATGGCGCCCCGCGCAATTGGTCACAAGAGCTCGTGACATGTCCAGCGCCAACGAAGCAAACGAGACGCGCAAGAAGAAGAAAAAGCGCAGCCCCGATTTCTGCGCCCCCGATTTCTGCGGCCCCGCTCCCCGACTCTCCGCGCCTCCCCACGTTCGGGAGGGAAGAGGATGGAGGATGGAAAGGGAGCGAAGACGAGAGAGAGGATGCATCGTTGTCATTAAGAAGACCGGATTTGACCCAGGAGCGAGCGCGAAAGCACCAGAAAGAAAAAGAGAAAACAAAAAACTCACCTCATCCATATTGATGTCCACATATCCCGGATTCGCCGTCGCCGCGCCTTCATATCCCGTTGACGTCCCCAGGCGCTGCGCCATCCCCCGCCCATCTCCGGACCACGCAACGAATCCTCCACCGGCTCGCGCCTCACCGCCCCAATCCCCCTCACGCGCTTCGTGCTCAGGCGCTTGCTCACTGCCGCTGGCCCTTCGTGTTACTCGAGCTGGTGGTGGCGGTGGAAGAGACAGGCGCACTTGTCGGCGTGGACCGCTTGGGCGTGTCGGTGGAAGTTGTCGAGGCGGGAAATTTGTTTGAAGCAGTGGGAGGTGAAGGGACGTTCGCCGGTGTGTCTTCTACAGGGAGGGAGGGTTAAAATGTGTGGTGGAGGGGCACATGAAAATGATCGGAATAAGGATTGGATTGGGATGATTCAATTTAAGGGATGGGGAGGGACGATGAAAGTCATGAATGTGGAGGTCCGAGGATGAAAGACTAGAAAAAAGGACACGGACCTGATGTGCCTCGCCAAATGCTCGCTCCGGCTAAACAATATCCTGCGTAACCCAAACCCAAACCCAGCGCCTTCGCCGCTGCTGCTTACCCGCACCGCTGCCGCCCACTCGCACCGACGACGAAGTGGCATTGCTGGCGGCGTTTCTCTAGTGCCTGCGGTGTCCAGGAGCGTCATCCCACCGCTGTTCGCTACGTTCTCGAGCTAGCCCTCCAAGTCGATATCGATGTTCTCGTCGTAATCGTCCTCTATTACGTATCTTGGGTTCGTTCAAGGTCCGTTGCCATGATCACAAGTCACAGTCCTGTCACATTGACTCTGCGCCTACCATCGAGTTCCTTTGCAAATTGTATTGTCTTTTACCCCAAAGTCTAGTCGACGGAGTCACTCGACTTGTATCCGAGTCCGCGTCATCTTGTTCTTTCTCTGACTTTCATTGTTCTCATCTTCGCTTTGACAGGTACCTCATTGCAGCGAACCTCATTCACACCAAGAAAATATGTATGATGCCTGGAAAGTCGCCATCCTAGGTCTTGATGGGGTAGGTAAAACTGCGTTGGCCGTTCGGGTGAGCATAACTTCCGTCTATCTTCTCATGTGTGCCCAGCATTGACAGATACGGAATCCTTAGTTCACACTCGACTGTTTCGTCTGTGAGTTTCGCTCTAGCTACCCTTCGTTGGCCGTGTACTCAATTGTCCGTCTTTTGCAGACGTACTCTCGTTCGATAAGTCGTATAACATCAGCCGCTGAACAGACCCCCGCAGTCGTACGACCCAACGACAGAAGAAGTTGGAACCCGCAAGCAACTTGTACTGGACAACCGCATGTGTTATGTGGAGCTGATTGATACTGCTGGTCAGGGTATGTCATTTATGACCACATTTTGCGCAGTCAGTTATCAATGTCACATCCATCAGAGGAACACGCAACACTACGGGATCAGTGGGTGCGGTACGTGTCGTCCCTCACCAGTTCCTCCTAGTAAACGAAATGGGCGGCCCAGAGAAGGTCAAGGATTTATTCTGGTATACTCAATCGACTCGCGGGACAGTTTCGAAAAGGTCGGCGCTTTCCGCGAGTCTGTGAGACGGGCAAAAGAGGGAGACCCAATTTTCGTGCTGGTCGGAAATAAAGCCGATGCCCTGCATGGGCGCCAGGTGTCGAAGGAGGAGGGTGTGGCGCTCGCGCAGCAGTTTGGCTGTGAATTCGTTGAAGTGTCCGCAAAAACAGGACAAAATGTGGAATGGGCCTTTACGAGTGTACTCCGCGCATTACGGAAAGAACAGACGAGAAACCTAGGGCCGGGAGAGAGGGAGAGAAAGAAGGGGAGGTGCATTATTTTGTAGTCCGGGGATGAACTTTTTCTTCGGGGGACTGTTCGTGCGCCTCTTTTCTGGCTTCCTCCGTCTTTGATGATACCAGCGCTTGTTTTGCCTTAAAAGTTAAATGTACCTGCTTCATTATGGAAGGTTGTGGCATGCCACGAAGCCTGAGATGGCTGGTCAATTGGGTCGAATCTCTCTCCTGTTGTGATGCCTATCCTATGGAGCTTCATGATCAGAGTTCTAGAATTAACAGTGCGGCCAACGCTGCTTTGCGTCACTCATTTGCCCATTTTGTGACTGCTCTGCGTATACCATCCCTGTTCACTTGGATCTCCTCCAGTCCCTGGCAACACCTACCATCCTCCTAGTGTGGGACGGTATACTAAGCTTTATCCACTTTTTTTTCCAACTGGCCATTTGAAAGGTACCCTTTCTACATAGCGCTATGGGCTGCTACCCAGTGCTATATAGTGCTATAACAAAAATCAGGGTTTGCTGGTGGGCTTTCATCTCGTGCTGACAGGGAAGATTTAATATTGAGCTCCGATTCAAAGATAGAGAAGAAAAATGCAGGCAATGAACTGGGTACTCTTGTCAGAAATGGAGGCCAACATTTGAGATGAGGAGGTGCCAACAACTCCCTTTCAACCAGATCAGTGGCCGTACTGTTAATAACACCATGAATCCGTACAGGCCAGTGCGGCCCGTGTCGAATACGAGTTCTGCCTCGATGAAATCAGAAGTGGGACCTCTGGCTGCGCAACCACACACTGTAACTTGAATTATCGTGGGAGGGACAAGTAATCATTACAGCTGTTCCAAAAAACTATGAGACTTGTCAGTTTTTTCCACCGATCGCTGCCAAAAATGGAATTTGTCCACTTTTAGACTACCCGGCTTTCCCAAGGCCTTTCTGCCTTATTTTGCTTAAACTTTTACTCGCTGGAAGACCCAACTAGCATCTGGTGCCTTATATGTGCTTTGACTGCACAGAAACATGTTGAAAACTTGCCGTTTCTGAGTCCATCGGGGATGATTGGCCCAATTAACGGGCCGAAGTCCGAGTCCAAAAATATATTACTCAGAAACCTCCGGGATAGGTCGCAAAGGGGTTCAGAATACTCTTGTGGCCCAGGAGCACCACCCCCCTTCCTCCTGGCCACCACTTTCAACTAGATTTCGTCCAAAACTCGGATGCTGCCATTTTTGGCAGCGATCAGCGCAAAAACCTGACAAGTCTCATAGTTTTTTGGAACAGCTGTAAAGTGTAGTTCCACTGGGCTGTCATTGTGTATCCCCCAGTGCAGTTGCGAAATCCTGTGGTGTATTACAGTTGCAGCAAAATTATTTGCATTATCATATGTGGAAATTTCCATCAATATGGATTTCCTACCTGTTCTTTGAGTATAGGAAAGGAATGCGGGGTGGTGTCAAGGGGTATGCCAGGACACTTTTACACCAGCTTATTTCAAGAATATATCAGTAAATTATACAAGTCTCTTCCCTGGCTCACTCCTTGGCAGGGTTGATGGAAAAGAAGCTGTTGTGGGCCAAGTCTTGGCTGTCTTACACACTTTACGGTGGTATCCCACCCCACTGCCCTTTGGTTTACTCGGTATGCATGCAAACAATCTGCAGAGGCCCAGTTTTCATGGAAATTTCCATATACTGTACAATTTCAACCGGGTATTTGGTCACAGGTCAAAGAGCCCGCAGAATTGAATACTTGGCAAATATGTCCCAGGTCACAGCGATTTTGGATTGATGTTTTTGAGCTTTGGTGTCCCAAATAAGCAAATTTTCACGCCGGCGCCGCCGGAATTGTTCCCAAAAAGGCAACTCAAATACTTCAGGTCTGAATACTTATGGTCACAGGTCACAATGGGCGAATACTTGGTTGAAATTGTACAGTATGGTAATGCAAATAATTTTGCCACAACTGTATCACTCAAATGGAGGCTTTAAGCTTACTTGGAACCTCGGTGGTACAATTTGAATGTAAGGTAGCAAAGGAAATATTGGCGGCTCGACATTTGGGTGCCAGCTCCCGACCGTGTCATTCTGAAGGTGTACAATCGGTATCGTTGGGTCCGTGCTGTTCCAGAATCCACAGGACACGTCAGCGGTGAAACCTATAGAGTATTACATTTGTTGTTTCACATCTCGGGTCCGCATTGAACTCACCCTGTTGAAACAAAGGATAGCTGGAGGTCAGACTGAGGAAGGTCCCACACTGGTTTAATGGTGGGCGGGAGGGTCTTCGTGCCAGGGAACCAAGTGCTTGAATTGAGAGGTGACAATGTTAGAGGCAACATCGATGTGATGCATAATGGCGAAAGTGGGCCGCGACAGGGCTCGGTCCGAGAGCAATCACAGTATCAAAACGTACCCTGGTTTGACGTGAACATCCGGCACACTATCCGCGAATTTCTTCCCGTCCCGAAGGATCGACATTCCAAAATTTGATTTCACGGTCAACTGAAACAGAGGGGAAATTATCGGAAGGAAGAAATTTGACGCAGGTGCCTCGAGCTCTTGTTTCGAGAATTCATTCAGGTTTCTTGAGGCGGAGTACAAGAACGGTAAACGCGTCACGAAAATCCTTGGCCGGACAGCGTCGGCAGTCTCACACCGAATGCGCACAGCCATTGAGGTGCAGCAACACAATAAAATTCCAGTTCCAATTGTAAGTAAATATTTTTTGCACACTATATGTGCTATACATCCACGACAAAACTAGTCGGCGCATACAAATACCTTCCCACTGAACACACTCCGCTGCGGGTATCTGCAGTGCGTGCGCACCGAGCCGTCCACCCCAGAGCCCACTATCGTCGCGGGTGGGACGCCGTGCTCGACCCAGTCCACGAGCGCGAGCAGGATGTTGTGCGAGGACGCGTTGACGGCGTTCTGCCCGGGGAGGGTACCCTGCCCGAAAGCGTTGGCGCCGAGTCCGCCCCCGCAGTGGCCCATCCCGGGGACGAGGAAGAGCCGGTAAAAGTCATCGAGGAGGGGCAGCGCTAGCGTGTGCGCAATCAGGTCGTACATGCGCTTGGAGTTCGTCGACGAGATGAGCTATGCCGGTGGCAATGAGAATACGTATGTCTCAGGAAATTTTAAGGGAAACGTACGGGGTCGCGGCGTCCATGGTAGGTCAAGAATTTCCCGCCCCGGTTGCGGAACGCGGAGAGATCGCCGCTGAAGGTGTCGATTCCCGCGGCGTTTTGCTTGTCGAACAGTTCGATATCTTCCAAGCCGAAGGTGGAGAAATCGTGCTCCGTGACATTCAGAATCACGAAACGTTCCCAGTCCTAAAAGCGGTTGACTTGACACAAACCACAACCCCCTGCGGGTGAAGACGCACCGAAGTGAAGGGGAAGAAGCCTGGCGACAACGCGGTACCAACGGAATCTGCCTCGGCACCGGGAGAGAAACGAGGATAAAGGAGCTGACCCCGCAGTCCATAAAGGGGACTGTACAGGTTTTTCAAGGCTTCCACCTGAATTGGTGTCAAGCAGCCCGTGGTTTGTCCGCCGGTGCACTGGAGGGCCTCCGGACGGAAGCCACAGGAATCGGGCTCCGTGATAATCCCATCGACCACCCCGTCGAGGTCATCACACTGTCGAAGGATCTCCGCCGTGACCAAAGCCCACAAGTCCGGTGTGAGCCATTTTGGGGACGCTTCAGGGGGAGAGCTCGGCGCGCCGAAGTAGCGGGATATCATTCCCGCCCAACCGAGGAGGTGGTTGAAGTTCACTGCGGGTGCACCTCCCAAGATGCCGTCGAAGTCGTCGGGGAATTTCAACGCAGCCTGTGTCCCCTGGCGCCCGCCCGTAGAGCATCCCAGAAAATATGATTTTGCCGTGGCCTTGCCGTAGTATGCCTGCACTATTTGTTTCCCGATGACTGCCTCCACGTGAACTGCACGCCACGCATAATCGGCGATTACTTCGGGATGGTTGAGGAATTGGTGTGCATCGCCTGGGTCGGCGCCGCCGCCACCGTCGTGGCCATTGTCAGTCCCCAACGATGCGAAGTGGAGGGAGGACCCATAGTCCAGTGCAACGTAGTCAACGCCTGTGAAAATATGGAATTTGACAAGATATTGATCAGGTTGAAGACTCACATCCGCCAAGTCCGCCGTTGCCTAGGCCCAAGAATCTGCCGTACCAAGTGTCCGGAAGCCACGCCTCACCATGGACCGAAGAGGTGGATGTGGTGTTAATAACAAACTCCACGCGACACAGAGGCGCGCTAGTAACTGGGGCGGTTGACCGACAGATCCCGGGCGTTGTAATATTAGTAGGAGCCGCGATGTATGTGGTGTTAAGAATCGTAGTGTTCTCAAGATAAAGACTTTTTTGGAGGGAGAGACATTGTGTTTTCCATTGAGTGGACGAAGCGGCAGTGAGAGCACAGCTAGAGAGAAGGACCGTGGCTACTGATGAACGGGGCATCGCGATGGAACTGTTCAGCGCTACTTCCACACCGTATAAGTATAGAACGAGGTCGGATGGTGTTGACAGTCTGTGGGAGAGAACAGGGCGCTGTGCGAAAAGATCAAGTCTTTCATATTGAAGGGAGGGGTGCATCAGGCCATCCATATGGTGATCTTCAATCAACCGCGGAGTTCCACACTGGGTTCTACAGCTGGGCACGGGTGGCGGTAAGGCTACCCGTGGGTGCTTGCAAACCTCGGGAGCCGTGGCCCCAGTGACAGGCAGGATGGTCATGCCACTGAGATTTTGCGTTATGATAATAATAGTACTCTTAAACGATTTGACGATGAACTGGATGTGGAAACAATACTTATATTAAATTGAGGGTAGGAGTAGCGAATTTCATGGCTCTCGGAGACCTGGGGGTTAGGATTTAGTTGCTAGCCATTCGAAATCATGCTTGCAAATCTCTATGAGATGCGAGCGCGGGACGGTCTGCCCGTTTAAATCTCGACTCCACGACTGTGTATTTCATCACACTTATCTTCGCTACGCTTTCCTCCAGAAGCACGACTTTGGATCAACGCTTCCTGTGAAGTCGTGGTTCGAATGTGGAGGGAGAATGAAACCTCCACTGGGACCGGAAAAACCCATCTCCCCGGAACCCAATGGAAGGCAAGGTGGGAGATGGAGCAGTGGGACGACCTCGGTGAACATTTTATTTTCTTTGGTTGCTCGGACGACGATCTTGCGGAGTGTTGATGGCGGATGATGAGCTTGCAGTCGTAACGTCATTCAATACATTTTATCTGACAGCTGAGGGAGGATCGAGATCCCTTGGGCGTGGAAGGCAATGAAATAAATCCTAGAGTCATCTTGGAAGCTCGTAGGAATACCTCTCCATTGCCGATACCTCTTCGCAGAAATGTCCAGCCCGCTCGACGAGACGTACGGCCTCTGGCTTATAGCGTTCTTCTTGGAGTGTGTTCTGTTTGGTAGGACCCACTAGTAAACCTCATGCCCACGAAACTTACCAACCCCCAGGCGCTGGTCTTTTACAGACTCATCTGTACGTTGGATGGGCGTCTCCTGAGGGTGGCATTTGATGTATAACCCACAGGTACTTCCTCTGGTACCCGAAGGACGACTGGATCGTAAAGGCTACTGTATGTCACCCGAATTATCGTGCAACTGGTGGCCAACCTACCGCGGAATAGGTCCTGGCAGTGGTGTCCGTTCTCGCCTCTGTCCGTCGACAGCCTGCTGATGCCTCGCAGCCTGTTTGAAACAATGCAGACCGTTATATTCTTCGCCGGCATCCATTTTACGCTGATTGAGCATTTCGGTGATTTCGCGAATCTCGCCATCATCAGTTGGTGGGTTGTACCATCTGCCAGTCTCCCCTTATTTTGTTGAAAAAGAAAAACGCAGGCATGTCGGCATCCAATTGCTGTTCCTGGTGAGAATACTTGCAGCTGTATCGTCCGTATGACGCGCTAAAAGTCTTGCAGTACTTGACGGGATTCGTAGCGCAGGCGTATGTGGTTTTGTTTGCTGGACTTCAATGTTTGCTGACGAATTTTCCTTCGACCAGATACTACGCGCAGTGCCTTTATCGTTGTGCGTCAGGCAACTTCACAAGCCCAGCGCCGGTTTGACATGCGTTGTGCAGTGCATTCAAGGGACAAGATCCTTCCCGTGATTATTTTCATCTGCACAGTCCTTTCTTTTAGTAAGTTCCCCCGGGCTAAGCGGTGTTCAATATCTGACAATGCACAGTTGCGGGAATAGGCAGGTCTCACGGAAATTCCAACCCAAGATACACTGAACTTGCCAACAGCCCAGGTCGTACTAATGTTCGCGTTGAATCCCGTGTTTGTGTCGCTGAGATTAATCATTTGACATTCCCGCAGTTTCGACGTCGGTGAATCCACCGCCTCGAATCGCGGCCACCAGGTGGCGACCAATGCCCAGGCCGCATTGAATTTCCTCACCGATTTGCTTATAACTGTGGGCCTCTCGTGGAGAATGAACAAGAACCGGTCGGGTATCCAGTCGTGCGTGTTTCTGCCTGTCAAGGTGATGAAGACATACATGCATCTGACTTCCACGCCTCAGAACGAACAAGTTGATCAACTTCCTCATCATAGCGGCAATTAATCGCGGGGTATTGACTATGGTCATGGCCGCCCTCGCCCTGATTCTGGTGTGGCATTCCGCTTCTTTTGAACCATCTTCCGTGACGCTTAACCGATACTTCGCAGAATTTGGCGGCCCCCACGACGTTCTGGTTCCACGTCGCACTTATACTCAACGGGAAATGTCAATACCATATCACTCGATGCAGACACACAAGCTGACATAGCTCACTGCACAGTTTACATGAACAGTCTTCTCGCAATGTGCGTCTCAGACTGACTCTATTCGACATGCATTCGCATATCATATTTCTGATCGATGTAAACCCAGGCTTAACACGCGGAAATACGCCCTCGGGACCAGCAGAGAGGTGTCCATGAACACTATGGGCGGCGCGAACGACACGAATAATGGTTTTGGAAGGAATCTTATCACGATCAACCACGAAACGCGCCGGGACGTCGACGTCGAGTAAGTGATAATTATATCCCTGAAAGCGTTCATTCCCTGACCTAAATATTTAGGCCCGGGAAATTCTCGCTCTGAGTTTCAAGCTGTACATGTTTTCTTGGCGTTCCTGGATTTGTGAATATTTACCCGTGACGGTATGCCATCCCGCGAGAGGAATTATTCAATATTCAGACGTCCGAGCGTGAGCAACCTGGAACTCTGTAGTCTACTCCGACGATGAATCTGTTGACGCGTAGCGCAGCCCCTTCTCCGAACACAAGCCCTAATATGAAGAAGGCTCGTCAACCGATGCCAATGACTACTCACAGCGTCATACCAACCCACTCGGAAGTCGTATCAGAGCTCACTAGTTTCACGGCGGGGGACATTTCATCGCTCTTCCACCTGCAAAGATGTCAGACGCATGCAACATATTAATACATTGATACAAGAACACTCACCACCACCATCGCGAGGCGTCATGTCCGGAATCGTCACGGTCTCTCTTCGCCGCGTGCGCGATCCACAAACTCCACGATTACGCGCCACAGTGGAAAGAGGCCCTGTTTACAAGCGAACCTACGTCGCGCCCAAAGGGAAGAAACCAACCTCTGATACGTCACCTCAGACTCGTGCCCCATTAACCTCTCATACCTCGCCGTCTCTAAACTCAATAGGGTGTATCACAGTAGCCGATTTCGCTGGATTTCGATTTCGATTTCGACTGGATTTACTGCTTAAAACTGATATCTGAGTTGAAAGCCGACTCGAAATCCAGCTACTGTGATAGACCCCAAATGTTAAGCAGCTGTTCTGCGTACGCGTGGGATTCACAGTACATCGTGCCGTTCGAAAGCAAAGTTTCAAGAGGGATACGGGAGGCCTAAGCAGCGGGTTTCACGCTATGTTCTTGATTTACCTCCGCAAACGAAAGAAAAAAAATGCGCTCCTGATGAGCTGCATTTCACCGACCCAGAAACTAATTTGAGTTCGGCTTGCCGGAATCGAAAGAAGATATGAACCGAATCGTTCATGCCCGGACATCGGGGTTGGCAGTCGACCGCAGATCACAAGGGAAGGCATGCGAAACTGCAGCGTGTGCCACGCTCGAGGCTGCCATTAATTTATAGTGTTAAATGCGTGGAACGCGAGAATTTGAGCGAACCAATTATCCCCCCCTAGCAGTACTCAGCAATTTTGGAACGACATGCAAAAACGATGCTATATCAGTAGAACAATCGAAAGCTTGATCCATAGCGTTAAATGTTGCGGGCAACGACAGATCACCCTTGACGGCAGCGTAACCACTTTCAGTTTTCCCCACAATAAAAGGAGCCTGGGTGGCGACTCAAAGTCCGCCGGTGATACTCTCTGACCGATTGACGAGATCGCCCATGTAGATTTGCTCGTAATATACTGGTGGGTTCCCTTGTAGCATCTAAAGCCGTTGGTATGTAGGACCCCGTGTACTCAATTATGGTATGAAGGTGAAAATGCGGGCGAATTCGTCAATTTGAAGGTTGAGGAAATAACCTTCCATTCAGATAGGACCACGATTAACAACTGATGCCGCCCCCCGCCCTGCAGTGGTACCCAGTGAAACGTGCACATCTTCCGCCGCTCGGATATGCTCCTCCTCCGTCCCAACGAACACGCTGTTCAACCCTCCGGCTGCTGCAGCGGCCACAAGATGCATTACATCTGCGGGGTCAAAATACTCGCCCTCCGCCGTCCGGTTCCCCTGCATGGCGCAACACTGCCATAACCACGGTGTAAATTGTGACAAGGGCCACGATAGTACCGAGAAGCAACTCCAAGATGGTGACCGCCGCCACAGTTACCCACCCCACGGTCTCGGAACGGAACATTCCGCTGGTCGAAACGTTCTTGTTAGACGGCAACGCGTCTAAAAAGTCCGTGTTGGTTGACAGACACGCTCGGAAAACCTGTATGTAACTAGTCAACGGTGGGATGATGCGCATGCGGACGAGTTCTTACCGAGCCACTATACTCCGTGACCCCACGAATGTATTTTTCCTGTAAGAGTATCAGTACCAGACGATTGTCCAAAGGATTCATTTACCGTGGTGCGCAGGGTGATGTTATGCGTGAAAGTGCTTCCATCGACCTCTTCGATCAACGATCTCAAATTGTCGCCAATACTGTTGGAAGTAGACCATGTCGTAAAGAGTAGTCACTGCGGAAAAAATCGCGGGGTCCGCTGATATCAGCAGCTACGCCATTTGTGGCGGTATCGATCACATCCGAATAAGTGACCGAAACATTAGTGATCTTTGGGGAGAGCGAACAGACGGTGGTCCCCGCGGATCCGTACAGGCCAGTGCGGCCCGCGTCGAATACGAGTTCTGCCTCGATGAAACCAGAAGCGGGACCTCTGGCTGCGCAACCACGCACTGTAACTTAAATTATCGTGGGAGGGACAAGCGATCATTAAAATGTAGTTCCGCCGGGTTGTCAGTGTGTATGCCCCAGTCCAGTTGTGAAATCCTGTGGCGTGTATATAATTAGTGAATTATCACTCAAATGGAGGCTGTAAGCTCACTTGGAACCTCGGCGGTACAATTTGAATACAAGGTAGCAAAGGAAACGTTGGCCGCTCCGACATTTGGGTGCTGCCAGCTCCCGACCGTGTCGTTCTGAAGGTGTACGATCGGTATCGTTGGATCCGTGCTATTCCAGAATCCACAGTACACGTCAGCGGTGAAACCTATAGAGTATCACATTGGTTATTTCACATCTCGGGTCCGCATTGAGCTCACCCTGTCGAAACAACGGATAGCTGGAGGTCAGACTGTAAGGAAGGTCACACACTGGTTTAATGGTGGGCGGGAGGGTCTTCGTGCCGGGGAACCAAGTACTTGAATTGAGAGGCGACAGCGTTAGAGGTAAAATCCCCCCCTAGCGATATTCAGTAATTCCCGGGCAACACACAACGACGATGCTATACTAGTATAACGATTGAATGCTTACAGTAATCCATGACGTTGAATGTTACGGGCAACGACAGATCACCTTTGACGGCTGCATATCCACTGTCAGTTTGCCCCACAATAAACGGAGCCCGGCTGGCTGAACAGGGGGTAAGAAAATGCGATACAAGCATGGAAAACTCTGTTCTTACTGCCGTTCACAATGCAGTCAGTCACGGCTGCGTTGTTGGGCATTTGTCGAAGAAGAGGACTAGAGAAATCAATCTCGTGGCCAATCAATGGGGTTTTGATGACGATTGCACGAGGCGTTATCAGGGCACTCCACCTGGGGGAGTAGGCGATGAGATAGGACCAGGAATGCGTAGCTGATCACGTACCCAGCAGTTTGCTCTCCGGTCAGAATGATTATGACGATGGCCGTCAAGGTAAACGTGGGTTTTTTGAAATCGAAAATGAACGACCGGGACGATATTTTGACGAATGAGACAAATGTGGCGAGTGGCATGTCATCCTTCCGCAGGCGAAGCGTAACGGATCGACGAACACCCCAGGAAAATAGACTAGGGACGTGTCAGACAATCTAGGATTGGGTGCAGAAACTAGCTCACACGGTAGAAGAAAAGGCGAGGATCGTTGACATCTGAGTCGAAAGCCATTCCACCGTGTGCGGGTTTGCCTTGGTTGATGCCGCCAGATGAGGGGGGAGAGCGATGCCTCCCCGCGACTGTACGGCGCCGAAGAAGCCCCAAGCGATAGCCTGCAACAGCAATTAACCACCGATAACGATTGCGGGCCATCCCCAGAAACTTGAGAACGTTTTCCGTGACAGAAATTTCCTTTCGTCATTTCAGTGTGACAAGAATTTTCGGGGTCGAGGGCCATACCTCGGTCGTGGAGTTTGACCACACCCAGACATATCAAGATGGAAGGACTTTTCATGAGCGTCGTTCTCGACTTCGGAGATCGCAGAAGAAGCCGAAACCAAGAAGGGGATGGAATGTTCAGGATGATCGGACAACGTCGGAGGAGGGCGAGGGAAGGAGGAAAAAACGAAGGTTCGCTTGATATATGTTCCGGTGAGCCTCGGAAAAAATGCGTCTACATATGGAAGACCGGATCGGCTCTGAAATAAAAGATGGAACTGAGTTCGCATGACAATGCAGGACATCCCTGGGCGGGGAAAATGGTGTCGTCGATGTCTCTGTCGCTTTGGCTGTTCCAACTCGAGATTCCACAGCCGATCCTCCAGTCTTTGATCACCATCAAGAATCTAGGGAGCTGGAGACTCCGATTCATGGTAAGAACTCGGCACGGCGTCACAAGTGCGAGATTTGGCGATAGTTGGCGCCGCCGCGGGGTATATGAATCGGGTGGAGTAGCGGATCGCTGTATATTATCTATGAATCAAAAATTTCCTTTCGGGAGGTGGAAAAAGACCTGGTTTAACGGTCTCTGCTCAGTGAACGTACAAAATACCGAGGTACAAGGTTCAACCGATTGTAGTGTCTGTCTACGAGAGACTCCAGTAAATGAAAGCCTACGCAAGCGCTCAGCCATGCTTGAAGTCGGTAGAGCACCCGCTTGCTCTCCAAAGTCCCAGAGGAGTCTGCTTTTGTTATTAAGTCTTGGGGATTTGATTCAGCTGTCATGCGTACAAACAGCTCCAGTGAGGTTTTCCCAGCGAGGTGGTGGTCAGAGCGAGAGTTGGTTGTCGGGTTTAATCGGCGATAAACCTCCAGTCTAATTGCGGCGCGAACCAAAATATGTTTTCGGATATTGTCAAAGAATTCCCGAGATCTCAGTCAGTTTTTCACTGATTCACATGAAAAGTGGATAGATCTACTCAAATAATTCATGTGCAATTAGTGATAAAGAGTAATTTGGAAAAATATTATGTATTAGGTATTTTCTGGTTTTGGGCTGTTTTCATACCGAAAGCCATCTAGCATGCCAAGGACATGTCCCAGCAGCCTAATATTTAGGATGGACAACATTTATAGCTGAGGAAATGTGTGATAGAACCAGAAACGTAGACAAATTACTTACAGTCACTCAGATACATTTGCCAGTTTTGGCATTGAGAGATACTGTACTATTTCATTCAATTCGAACGGGGGTGTTACGCGTTACGCCCTCGTTCGAATTTTGGAATTCGAACGGACGGGTGGAGGGGTGTTACGCCGAAAGAAATTCGAACAGGGCGGAGATGAGCCTGGGCTGAACCAGCCGTTCGCGGATCGAATGACAGGGGCTTTAAGTACTAGTCTTGCGATCATTACCGCCATTCACATTTGACATCGGCACTTGTTTAATCGAGGTGAGAATTTGGTTAAAAATATGCATTATTTGATGTATCAACCGGTGAACCGGAAGCAAAAAAAATGAAAATTGGGCCCGGCTGATTTTGAGCATTGTTGCGTTATGTTTTAAAAATTCGAACAACTCGGCCTTGTGCGTTAAATTTTCGAATGAAAAGGCCAGCGTTACGCATTACGTTCGAATTGAATGAAATAGTACAGTATTGTAAAGATTACATGTATCTAGGAATTTCATATATTTCTGGCTCTATCACATGTTTCCTCAGCTGAATATGTTGTCCTAACATACTAGACTGCTGTGTCGGAAAAAACATAAATTGGTACGTTATTTGGACGGCTTCCAACGGCCTTCCAAGGCAGTTGCAAGGCGGTTTTGATCCGAGAGTCGCCTTTAAAGGCCTTGAAACGGCCTTGAAACGGCCTTCAAAGGCGACTCTCGGATCACAAGGCTATTGGAAGCGGTGTCAAGACAATTAATATTTTTCCAACCTGGGACATGTTCTCAGCATCCTAGACAGCTTTCAGTGTGAAAACAGCCCAAAACCAGAAAATACCTAATACATATTTTGACAAATTCCTCTCTATCACTAATTGCACATGAATTAGCCGAGATCTATCTACAGTATTATGCGCCCGAATGGGATGATCGAAATTTGTTCACTATTTATGATACAGACTTGGACCTTTTGTATAGATCTAAGCCACCCAGAGGTTATTTATAGGTCCAATGTTCACGTATAACAAGTTTGAGGGCAATCGACCATGAAGTTGTCGAGATCGGGACCTATCTGTCTCAATTTCCCTTATCAGTTGATGGACAGGCCAATGGGATGCACAGCCACCACTTGCCAAATCTCTGCTGTTTCGGCCCAAAAAATATCATTCTACTTGGGAATCTCTTTTAATTGCTTCCTAGAATGTATATGACAATGTTCAAGCTTCCATGTCCACTGCAAGTGAGCGAAATGTGGTCGGAAAGTTATGCATGTCACATGTGTCACAGACCTGGTTATGGCTTGAAAGTCCTCTAGTTGACGAGTTATGGCCACTTCAGCAGTATTATACCAAATGAACCTGGAGGACATATATCTGATGCTATGCATGAGTTCTCAGAATTTATGGGAGGATTTTTCGGGCCGTTACAAGCAAGCTATTCAAGTTCGAAATTTCGATTTTCTGTGGTTTCGACGTTGATGTCTTTCAGTAGCAGGAGGTACCAGAACCCCTGTCCTAAGACCTCACCCACTCAAAGCCAATATATTCAGAAACATGCCTACAAATTTTCGAGGTGAGGAGATAAGCACTCATGCTGCAATAGTGCTTTGTCCCATTGGGTGATGGTGTCCCATTCGGGCGTATAATACTGTAGTTGTCATGTGAACTTGTGAACTGACTGAGATATCGAGAATTCTTCGAAAATATCCGAAAACGGGTATTTTTGGTTCGTACCTTCGGTACTGCAATTAGCTGTAAGGTTAGGACATCTTGATAAGTACTTTCGAAGCGCATTTGACATTAGTCATCGAGGCAGCTTTTCCACTGCCAGATCCGAGGAGGCTGATTTTGATCGATCGAAGGATACTGGCAGCCGCACCACGCGAAGCGCCAAAAGGCGGCCGCCGCACAACGCCAACAGCTCAAAAAGGAAATATACCACACACCCACCGGCTCCGGCTCTTGGAATTAGCCTATAAGGTGCCCCAACCCTCGCTCTTCCTCCACTTCCTCATGGCTCCTATAACAAACGGTCGAGTCCTGTTCAACGCCGTACCGGAAGGTTGGTCTCTCTTAGTTCCCCATCGTCTCCTGACCTTACTTGCCTTACTTGCCTTCCGCAGATTACCCGGTTCCAGGGAAAACGACGGTGTACGATACGTCGGAGACCATCGATCTGGAGAGTGCCCCTCTCAACGGCGGGATCCTGATTAAAGTGCTCCTTCTTTCCATTGACCCGTATATGCGCGGCCGCTTGCGATCACCCGAAAAAGAGTCTTATTCGGTTTGGAGCCTTCGGTACATACCAAGGCCGATTGTCGACTGATGATTGACTTTCAGGCTCCGTTTACTCTTGGGCAACCGTGCGTTTTTTTAAACCAGTGGAACAGATATCTTATATCGTCATTCAGGCTGGCGGGCGGCGGAATCGGTGTTGTATTGCGCTCTGAGGCTGCCGGCGTCGAGACGGGTGCGCATGTTCGCGGCCTCCTCTGTACGTCGGTTCTTCCCAGCTATCCCTCCTCATATTTCCTCCTTCCTCAACACTGACGCCCGTCGCTCCAGTGCACCAGGAGTATATGATCGTGCCGAACCTACAAGCCGCCATGCTAGAGGTGATCGAGCGCGACCCCAAATTGGACTGGTCTGTATACATCGGGGCTGCGGGCATGCCCGGAGAGTCAGCATATGTAGGCTGGCGTGCATATTCGGACGGTAAACCGGTAAGCCTCTCAGAAAACTCAACTTAACCAATTGCTGGCTGATTCGCTGTTAAGGGCGAGATAGCGTTCATTACCACCGGCGCCGGTCCAGTTGGCTCGTGAGTGCTTTCGATATCCGACTACACTAAAGAACACACATTTGTGGATCAGGATGGCCGTCCAACTGGCAAAGAAAGACGGTCTCAAGGTCATCGCGTCGGCGGGCTCTGAAGAGAAGGTCAAGTTCATGAAGGAGATTGGCGCGGATGTCGCGTTCAACTACAAGACTACTGACGTGCGCGAGGTCCTGGCCAAAGAGGGGCCTATCGACATGTGTGTGGATATTTTTTCTGAGCAATTTGAATCTGAATTGATGCCAAAGATACTGGGACAACGTCGGCGGAGATACTCTAGACGCTGCCATGGAGTTCGCAGCTAAGAACTCCAGATTTATCGTACGTTCAACCCCTATCTATCGAACAGAACATGTCAACTGACGCGTGCCATACAGGAATGTGGCCAGATCTCAGGTAATTCATGTCCCGCCTGATTCCTGTATGTGGTTTAACTGACGTGCGCCATGTGTCCAGGATACAACAATGGCTACCAGCCCATGAAGGTTCAGCCCTATCTTAACCAAAACACACAAAATGCTCATCCCCTTCCTCTTCCGCAGAACCCCGGCCTCATCTTTGCGAAATGCATGCACTTTCACGGCTTCCTCCTGTTCGAGCTGCGTGCCAAGTATGCTGAGGCATTCCAAGCAGAAGTCGTGCCGAGACTCGTCAGCGGGGAGTTCAAGTCCAGCGAAGATATCACCCGCGGGCTGGACAAGGTCGGGGATGTAATACTCGCGGTGCAGAAGGGAACCAATACTGGGAAGGCGGTGGTGCGTGTTGCAGACGAATGATTTCAGCGGTGGTTGAGCCGAACTTGCTACGTACACGCCAGCAACGATATCACCTCATCTCCTATTTACAGACAGAGTTTTATTCAGTGAAAAGCAGATTATTGTGTTATGGCGTACCGTGTGATTCTGTATATGTACGAATTTTCTCCGACATCATCTGCTTCCCTAACTTGGCCCTGCTGCCGAACAGCGAGTGTCAACTTGAAGTTCGTGTGGCATGTCATCGAGTTATCATTGTCAAGTGGCCCAGTCTTGGAATCTGCTGGTGGGAACATAGTTCGGCCGCCAATATCAAGACAGGGTTGACCGTTGAAACTTGGTGAGGAACCGACAAGCAAAATGTGCGATTTTGGCAATGTCATCGGACGTCATCGGCAAGGCCCGGCATCGACGGAAATAAGCGAGACAGGAAGTGCGGGAAGACCCGTTTCGATCCGCATGCATGGCTCTGACTCGTGCCACGACCAAGAGCCCAGGGCAACCACCAAAGGGAAGATATACACGGCTTCATCACCGTCCCCTCGTATCTCCGGCTCATCCTCGACCACTATCGAGGACACCTTGAGAAGTCATTAGACCAAGCATAATTCAAGAAATCATAAATCCCTAGTCCGGACGGACTCCCCTGACGGAGACGGCTTGGAGGCATGGCTGGCCTGCTGGGTTACCGGTATCGCTACTGTGTGGCAGGAATCATATTCATTGACCTCAATCCAACTCGTCTACTGCGGATTGACGCTTGCAATTTGCCTCCGACGCGGAAAGCGGCGACGGTCACTTCAGACCGCATAACGTAGATAGTCCGGATCATATCCATTACTTTGTGGCCGCTAATTATTGAATGCACAGTACCCGTTCGGCTGAGGTTACAGGTGCTCGACTCAGCTTTGCCATGAAGTGATTCCAAAATTTCTCCCGGGCGGAGGGACCTGTGCGGCCAGTACGTCGGCTTCATTTGTTCTCCTTCCATTTCACCTACGAGGAAAATTTCATTTAATACTAGTAGTGGTTGTGCTCGTTTTTCAAGCAGCGCTTCCATCGACCATGACTTGATCATCGAGAATACGGCAGGCGCAACAATTACGGGCGCGATAGTACTGCAGTACACGAGTACGGGAAGGCAACGGGAAGGCAACGCCTCCCGAAATCTTGTTATTATTAAGACACCGACTGAAGTACGAGCTCCATGCCCTGTTCCACGCGCCTCCCTTCCCTTCCCTTCTCCTCCCACTCGCGCCACGGTGGACAAGATGACGACACACACGGCCATTGTCGACGGTAGAGACTCGCTCATCCAGTTTGGCGGGTTCTGGACCCAAACCGGGGCGCCCGTGGAATTTGAAAACAGTATAACAGTCTCAGTAGATGCAGGGTTTACGGCGACGTTCTCCTTCGTAGGTGCGCTGGGTTGTCGTCTCACACTCAGTTGAGGTCAATTGATGGACCGCGATATTGGGCAGGCACGTCTGTCACGATGTACGGGACGGTCGCGGCGAGGACTCTGGAGATGCAGCCCATCTGGTCCTTCGTAGTCGACGGCTCCGTCACTAAAACATACACTTCTCCTGCTAGTATGGCCGCCGACGTGCACCACCAGGCTTTAGACGTCGCCGCCCTCGTCCATGGCGAACGGCTCCCTGGTCGCCCCCGCCGAGAACGACCAACCGGTATGGGCTGACCATTTTTTGGTCTCGCCGAACCCGCCGGGGTCAGTAAATACGAATCCTAGTACTCTCCTACAGCGGTGCCGAAGCCGAAGCATAAATCGACGCCCGCTGGGGTGATAGTCGGGCCCATTATCGGTGTTCTCACCCTCACTGCAGTGGCGGTCGCCGTCTTCTTCTTTTGGAGATGTAGACGCCAGGAGCACGAGTCGCCGGACCGACCGGCTCGTGAGTTCACAAGCCATTCTTAATTGTATTTCCTCCTAACAGATTTCAACAAAGTTCAGCTGTTAACCGCAAACGTGTTCGACGCGGAACACACTTTTGCGCATGCTGGTCATAACGTCCCTCCCCATAGCCGGTCCTCTGTCGCACGGATACTCCTCTCACTCTCAAGTGGGGCTCTTTCCCACGCCTAACTCCTACAACGCTACCCTGGCCACCGCCGGCGTTTCATGTACCGACCCCGACTCTCCCTTGCGCCCTCCAGCCGCCACCGCAACCCGACGACCACCATGCCTTCGACCAGATACCCATCCACGTCCACGTCCAACTAGGGCCACGGCCCGCCCCTGACTTCTACTTCCCCCCCGAATTCTACGGCATCCGAGCTGCTGACCCCGCAGCGCAGGAACCACAGGCTTCTGCGGGAGGCGGAGCGCGCGCACCAGCTGCATGTTCTCTCTAGATCTCAATCCATTTCCGGTCGTGTCAGCGTCAGCGGCGGCACAGAGCTGCCTCCGGGGTATTCAGAGTAGTTGGTTGGGTGGTATTGAATTGGCGTGTTAATTGGGTTTAGTTGTCATAACGTATCTTCACGCTAATTATGAACTTCACATGAACAATTGCACTTACAACTGTACTCGCCGCTCAGGACAGATATTGATTATCTTATGAGTACGCATTGACGAGCCAACAGAAACCCTCGTCAATGACACCCACCAATGGTGAGCTCGAACAATCGAGTACATACCACAGCTCAGGATTCGCGGCCATCTTTAATTTCTGCAGGAATGGATTATTGAGCACGTCTCTCAAGAGAATACATAATGACTTGTGCACAACTGTTTGAGCTTCAACCGCTGCTGAACTGAACTGAAACTATTCATCCGCAACCACCACCACCGCCTTTCCAGTATTGGTCCCCTTTTGCACCGCGACCATTACATCCCCGACCTTGTCCAGTCCGCGTGTGACGTCTTCAGTGAACTTGAACTCCCCGCTGGCAAGTTTCGGGACAAACTCCGCTCGGAAGGCTGCAGTGTACTTGGGGCTGAGGTCCAAAACCAAGAAGCCGTGGATATGCAGGCGTTTGGCGAAGATAAGGCCGGTGTTCTGCGTTGCAGGAAAATTAGATGAGCATGTTCGTATTCGGATATCGGCAGCCAGCAGACCTTGACGGGCTGCCCGGCGTTATTATACCCTAAAAGGGCATCAGCTCGGTGGCAAAGGAGTCTAGAATGGAACAAAGTACCTGAGATCTGGCCGCATTCCTGAATTGTCACACGGTTGCTTTTAGCAAGTACGCACTTTCATGGAGGAAGAACCTACAATAATTCTGGCATAGTTGGCTGAAAATTCCAGGGCAGCATCAAGCGTCTCCCCGCCGACATTATCCCAAAATCTTTGGAAGTTTTGAGATTGATATACAGAAGGAATTGGCACGCACATGTCAAGGGGCCCTTCTTTCGCCAGCACTTCGCGCAGGTCGGTGGTTTTATAGTTGAACGCGACATCGGCACCAATTTCCTTCATAAACTTCACCTTTTCGTCGGAGCCGGCGGAGGCAATGACTTTGAGGCCGTCTTGCTTCGCAAGTTGAATAACCATCCTTGTGAATTAGTGCCAGTACTTAGTCGCCTTCTCAGCGTTAATATAATAGGAAGAGAGACTCACGATCCCACTGGACCGGCGCCGGTGCTAATGTATGCCACCTCGCCCTTCCAGTCCATCAACAAGGAGTCAATCTGAGTATAAGCAGGACTCGCCTTCTTTGCATCCGAATGTTCCCGCCAGCCGATGAACGCGGTCTCACCAGGCATCCCCGCGGCCCCGACGTACGCAGACCAGTGTAATCTTGGGTCTCTCTCGATCACCTCGAGGGCCGTGATGTCTGATGCGATTATATATTCCTTGTGCGCTATAACGGCCTCAGACGCGTTATCGAGAAAAATACGAGGACGTACCAAGGATGCCGCGGACGTGCGCGCCCGCCTCGACGCCTGCAGTCTCGGACCGCAATATGACGCCAATCCCATAGCCCTCCAGTCTAAAGGCATGGACTGGGGGTCAGTGCGAATCCGATAAAAAAACTAGACTGAAACGCACGCTGTTCCCAGCGGGAAGGCAGGCTGCAAATCGGTCCCACTCAGTCAATCCTCTGTCAGGTAAGAATTTGAAGCGGCAGACCAGGTACGACTCTATCTCAGGTGCCCGCAAGCGTCCACGCATGTACGGGTCCATAGAGAGAATCAGTACTTTGATGAGGACCCCGCCGTGGAGGGGTGCATTCTGCAGATCAATGGTCTCCGTCGTATCATAAATCGTTGTAGTTCCTGGAACCGGAAATTCTATGGATGCAAGTCAGATCATGTGTCATGTAATGAGCGAATAACGACAAGCCTTCTGGAATGGCGTTGAAGAGCACTCTGCCGTTCGTAACTGGAGCCATTTCTGTGTGGTGCAGGTGCAGTCGAAGTCTGCTATCTCTTTAAACCAGATATCGAGCCAGTTCCAAATATAGTATTGCCAAGCGGCGTTACCAACCCATGCCCGACTTCGGTCACCTTCGGCTTCTACCCGACACCGCACAAGCCCGGGTGGTCTGGTAGATTTCCAGAAATGTAATGAGACCGCCCATCCTGCGCTAGGAGGTTCAAGATGTTCACTTACTTCCAGCCGCGGGGAACAGCGGAAACGGATTCCGTGTGTATCCAAAAGCGACACGCGTGACGTATTAATATGCCATTGTTTCCTTTTTGAGTGATGGGCGTTGTATCTGCATTTGGAGATAGGGGCTACTGCCAACCTAAAGTTATGTGGCTGTATGGCGGCGCGGCACGCGTCAAATCTATACCACGACTGGGTCACACCCACGTAATCAAAGCAGCCACGCGTCCAGCTTTGTCCAGCTGCGGGATGGGTGAACCGTACGTACTCTGTTTCAAACAAAAATTAAAAAAGGACTTCCGTATATTGGTTATTGCGCTCGAGTCTTGAACCGTTGGTTATTTCCCATCTGCCTAACGCATAATGATGGAAATCTTGAGAGAAATTGACTATCAATACGATGGATGCAGTGGGTGTGGACGCTGCCTGACTCAGAGTACAGGTGTAAAGTTTCAACCATTGGTTTTGTCTACTTGCGCAAAATGTGTTTCCAGTATTGGTCCCCTTTTGCACCGCGACCATTACATCCCCGACCTTGTCCAGTCCGCGTGTGACGTCCTCAGTGGACTTGAACTCGCCGCTGGCAAGTTTCGGCACGACCTCCGCCTGGATGGCCGCAGCCTGCTTAGGATCAATATCCAGGATGAGGAAGCCGTGGAGGTGCAGGCATTTTGCGAAGATGAGACCGGGGTTCTGCGTTGGAGCGCCGAGAACCAAGTGAGTATGTTTTTGTTTCGATACTGGCGGCCAACTGACCTTCATGGGCAGAGGGGCGTTATTGTACCCTAGAACACATCGAAAATCAGCTGAACGGTAGATGAATTTGAAATGGGAGAAAGTACCTGAGATCTGGCCGCATTCCTGAATGTTACATGGCGAGTTTTAGCAAACGCGCGCGCGTTGGCATAGACTCACGATAATTCTGGCATTCTTAGCTGCGAACTCCATGGCAGCGTCAAGCGTTTCCCCGCCGACATTATCCCAATATCTT
This sequence comes from Mycena albidolilacea, assembly GCA_029282495.1. Lineage (NCBI taxonomy): Eukaryota > Fungi > Basidiomycota > Agaricomycetes > Agaricales > Mycenaceae > Mycena > Mycena albidolilacea. The sequence continues at coordinate 1,335,868 of JARIHO010000024.1, read as the reverse complement.
TGACCGACGATTTAGATTATCGGCACACAGAAGAAATTCAAACGCACATGTCGAGAGGCCCTTCTTTCGCAAGCACCTCACGGACGTCGGTGGTCTTGTAGTTGAATGCGATATCGGCACCAATTTCTTTCATAAATTTCACCTTCTCGTCGGAGCCTGCCGAGGCAATGACTTTGAGGCCGTCTTGCTTCGCAAGTTGAAAAACCATCCTGTGCCAAACAACGTTAAATCTTCAGCCTGGCAGAGTATTCTAGGGACGACTCACGAGCCAACAGGACCTGCACCAGTGCTGATGTATGCTACCTCGCCCTTCCAGCGAATCAACAATCGTACGGCTTGAGCTTATTATAGGAAGAGAACTCACCTTCTTAGCGTTCGAATACTCGCGCCAGCCCATGAACGCTGTCTCGCCAGGCTTCCCTGCCGCTCCGATATAGACAGACCAGTGCAATCTTGGGTCTCGCTCGATCACCTCGAGGCCCGTGAGGTCTGGCGCAATTACGTATTCCTGGTGCGCTATAGCGGCTTTTAGACGTGCTATCAAGGAAAACACCAGAAACTATACCGAGGAAACTGCGAACATGCGCGCCCGCCTCGACACCTGCAGTTTCGGATCGCAATACGACACCGATCCCGATGCTCACCAGCCTGAATGGTGGCAAATGCGAATTCGATGATACGCCGAGGTTAAAAGAATTTAAACCTACGGTTTTCCCAGCGGAAACGCAGGCTGCAAGTCATCCGTCAATCAATGGCTGCCAGATAAATTTTTGAAGCGCCAACCAAGTAAGATTCTATTTCGGGTGCGCGCAGACGGCCACGCATGTACGGGTCAACGGAGAGGATGAGGAGTTTAATGAGGATCTCGCCGTTCAGAGGCACATTCTTTGGATCGATAGTCTCCGACGTATCGTACACCGTTGTTGTTCCTGGAACCGGGAAACCTATTCATAAAAGTGAGGTTGGGAATTCCATTGAACGAAGAACGACAAGCCTTCCGGAATAGCGTTGAAAAGAACTCGACCGGTCTTCACAGGAGCCATAATTTTTAGGTGTAGAGGTTCTGTGGAAGTCTACTGACCTCTTTCAATCTGAACTGAATTTTATATGCTGCTACCGTTCCACGTTACCAATCGATCCCCGACTCCGAGCTGCTGAGGCAAGTTCGGGGTACCATCGGCTACTGCCCGTGGTCACCGAGTGTGGGTTCCAACACATTTCCCGAGCATAGTGCTGGCCATAATACGATATGAATACAAATTCTGCATATTGTATTCATACACGTATCGTATTCACCGTATTCATATTCTGGTAGGTGAATATGAATATATTTTGAATATATCTGAATATATTCAAGACCTCACTTTTGGAGCAAAATTGGGTCATAGCCTTGGGGAATCTATTGTAGAATTATGTGGACACTGTTGTGGAAGTATTCAAGGCTCTGGCTCTTTCCTATTTGTCAGGGATGAGCCAAAAAGTTGAACTCATTTTGAATCACAAAAACTTGATCTCGGCAAATCCTGTTCAGAAAGAATGGGCGTTCCAAACTCGATTTTCTCCCACAAGTCCAGGCGTGAAGAGGATATCAAATCGATTGTGTAATTAAACCGTCCTTCGCTGACTTGACCTTCGTCTATTCTGGCTGGCGTAAACGGCCTACAGACCGTGTTGACCGGTTTCCCCGGAAATTTCATTCAATCACGGCGAGCTTTGAGACGCCGAGTCGCGGTTAAGCACGATGGCACAACACAACTGCTTACACTCAAGTCTGGCTTCCAGGTTCTTTTCCAATTCTCGACAAGAAACAAATCCAAAATCACCGCTGGGCTCCCTTCATATTCACTTGGGTTTCGCGAAAGGTTCAACTCGAGGGATGTTTTCACTCACTACTGTACTCGGGACAAATTTAGTCCGGATAATTCGCCGCTTCTCCCTCCCTGAAAACGTTGTGAATAATCCTCTACGCAATTTTCAGAACATGAATAATCTAAATCATCTTCCTATATTTGGAACATTCTCAAAAGGCGCCCCTTTGACTGCATTAATGCATCGATATCTCCATGACCGCCTTCTTCGCAGCCGTTTTGTTTTCTCTTTTACTCTCCCCTATCATCGCCGTGCACTGGTCAAGTTCCACATACAACTGCAGATCTTACACGGTTCCCCTCCAAAATATCTCGGCACCCTCCTTCAACCTCACCTTCGAAATGAAAACTCAGTGGAATATCATGGACTGGACCATAAATGAGGCGCGTTGCGACTCGGTCACAGCGTTCAATGGAATTGCCGGTCCAAGCACAGGAGTCGGCGACTTTGATATCAGTGCGCGTTTTTGCACACCGTCGAAATTGACGGAACGCGCTGTGACGGTATTGGTGATGACCCACGGACTGGGAGCAGAGAAAATGTGAATTTTAATTAGGGGACTTCACAGTAGGGCCAATTTTCCCGTTTGTGAATAAATATATTCACTTTATAGGACAAATAAAATTGTTGTTTGTAGAATAAATGTGTCATCACCCCATTTGAGTCCCAGGATATTGTGATATTTCTATAGCATCAATTCCACCTGCCAGTAGGCTGCCAGGCACACACACCTCACAAAACACCTTAGGTGTGCCATCTAGCCATCTGACAGACCCCTATATCAGCTAAACAATTTGGATCAGGGAGTATTTTGTTCTATTTTTTTTTGACAGAAGGGCAGGACTGTTGCAGGTGGAGCGGGAGAGGCGGGATGACAGGCAGAAGAGGGGCGGGATGATGTGCGGGACAAGGCGGGACAATGGGCAGGACACGGTGGGACAACGGGCAGGGAAGGCGGAACAACGGGCAGTGAAGGCAGGATGATGGGCGGGATGAGGCGGGATGGGGACAGGGCGGTCACAGGCAGCTTGCTTACTCAATCAGGTATATATATTCCACAAAAAATGTTTATTCCACAAACGAGATTAAATCTCGTTTGTGGAATATTTTTATTTGGTAAAAATAATGGTCCCATCACTTCATTATTTTTATTCACAAACAGAAAAATAATGCCTAGCGTGAAGTCCCCTATTGAAAGGGTGAAAGCCGATATCATTAATTATTGTAGATATTGGGATCCAACATTTGCAGGGGGGTGAGCAATATATCCTGGTTCAAGCCGCGTTGGCGGCCGGATATTCTGTCTTCCACTATGATAGACTGGGTACAGGACAGTCTATCAAGTGTGCTTGATTTCGTCTGCATTCGCACGTTGAACAAGTCTCACATCTTTTACGGGGCTGATCCTCACAGCGTAGTTCAGGTTCCGATCCAGATTGAAATGCTGGCTTCGCTCACACGGCTCCTTCTGGCGCAGTCTTCGCCATACACTCTGGACATATCCATCGCATCTGCTGTTCATTTCGCCCATTCTCATGACACTTACATCACCACGTGCACAGCCCTCGCCTCTGTGTACCCGGAGCTCACGCAGGTTTGTCTTCTCAACTTGAATTTCTTTGGTAAAAACAGGTGTTCACCCTATATATATAACACAACAGTCAATTTCGCTGTCCGGCTACTCTGGAATCTTCGACTTCTTCAGCATTCTAATAGCCGGCAGTCCCGCATTGCCGCATTACTTGACTCCGCCAGATGGGGTCACCTCCAAACGGGCTACATCACCCCCGTCAACATCTATGCTGACACACATATCTCGAATTCAAAAGTCCATACTTTCACCATACTGGACAATTTCGTTCAAATCGGCAGTCACGCGTCACGCACGCCCCTGTCGATCACGAACTTTGGTCGAGGTCACGTGTCACTCGGGCCTCTGTCGAACCTGCAAGTGGTCACACAGGCCCCAAATTGCCTAAAATAAAAATAAAAAGGCAAAAAAAGACAAATTTCGGTTCAACTGCCGAAATTTTTGAGGTGTCACGCAAAAATTCGGCGCCATCTACGGCCTACGATGGCGGAAATCCTCGACTCGCCTGTGTTTGGGGTTATAAAGAAGAGGGAATCGTTGATCATTCCGAAGTTGACGCTCCAGCCGTGTGTAAGCCGTGTGTAAGCCGCGCGCGCCTTTTGTTTTTTTGATAAGCCGAATGAAATTGAAGGTGGTGTTTACGGCAGACGAAGAGACTGGTGGAGACGAAATCGAATTCAGGGTTCGCTGTTCAACAAGCACGGGCATAGCAATTGTCTTATTTTTGACGCCGCGACAGGATCCCGTTTTTCGCCTCCCCTCAGGGGGCCAACCACCCGGATGCACAGCCCGACGGTGGCAGTCCCGGCTCGCAACAGGACACTACGGCGGCACATACAGGGGAATCATAGATCTCCCGGAAGGCCGGAGGATTCAAGTACGCTGTCCATGCCTGACGTCTCATGTGCATTGGCAGACGGAACACAGGTTGCTATGAAATTCGTGAAGAGCTCGGACAGGGATTCAACGCAAGCCCAGCTTCAGCGGCTCACTCGCGAAGTTCATGTCTGGAGGCAGCAGAGACACGCTAACGTTCTACCGTTTTTGGGACTGTACGACATTGACGAGGCCTGTCCATTCTTGATCTCCCCATTTTTGAACTCCGGGCACGTTGGGCAGTATCTGGGAAATCATCCGCACGCCAACAGGAACCATCTGGTGAGCGGTTTCAAATCCGCGTTTCACGGTAATTGATCGTGGCGATGTGACAAGCTTTACGATGTAGCAGCCGGGTTGAAGTATCTACATGACTTGGACATCATTCATGGAAACCCGAAAGCGGTAGGCCGCCCCTGTTCGTTGGGTCATTTATCGCTCATTCTGCGCTTGAATCAGGAAAATGTGCTGGTCGACAAAGCAGGTGTCCCTTGCATTTGTGATTTTGGCATATGCAAGATCATGGATGTCTGCGATTCCGCTATTTACACTACCGCAGTATATGCGGCGCCAGAGTCTTCCATACCCCCGGACTCTGGAGGCAGCTCCCGGGAAACATAGCCCTCAACCGACAAAAATGTCGGATATCTATGCGTTCGCGGTCGTGGCGGTGGAGGCATGTGATTGTCCATTCATTCATTGACGTCGCCTTCCACAGATCTTGACGGCCGACCGGCTCAGTCGGATGCGTTTATCGGAGATCGTGCAAGCGCCCCTGGAAGCTTTTCTTCGTCCGACTCGCATACAGTTTGAAGCTGAGATGAGGCTTCTATGTGGACAGTCCCAGTTCAGTGCCGGAACTCTCATCCTGAACTGCGGCCCACGAGATCTTCGACTCGCCGCCATTCCCAAGGTATGCGGCTGTACGGCGGCGCGGTACGCACGCTGTTTCAAAAAAATTAAAACAAGCAACGGTCTATGTTTTTTCTTCTTCATTGAATCGGGTTTCATTTCTCGTGTGCCTAACTAAAGCATATGGTACGTATTATAGATACTGTAGATACGATGAGCGGGCATCGTGCTGCTCGAAAACCGTCTATGCTGTGGCGATCATGAGCAAGTCTTGCTATACTGCTGCAAACAACTTCCGCGACTGCATCAACCGTGCAGCGAAGAAGAATCCCGATCCCACGAGCGCCATTATTCCCTGCAATAAATGAGATCAGCAACCCAGTTCCAGTCTTAGCTTGCACGGGAGGGAGGAGGAATATAAACGGTCAAGGGTTGAGGGATAGAGGGTTGGGGTGTAAAGCAGAGCTCCAACGCAACGCACCGAAAACAAAATCAAATGCCGAAAATTCGCCACCGTCGGATCTCTAATAAATACGCCCCCGATGGGCGTCCCCGCGAGCGCGCCGGTCGACATACCGACGAAGATCATCCCGATGCGCGCACCGACCTCGGGGACAGGCGAAATTTGCGCGACGCAGGCCTGAGTGGGTCACGAGTTAGTTCTACGTGCGAGCGGGTAGAAGGAAGCGCGGAGGGGGAGGTTTGAGGGAAGGGCACAGGAGGGAAGGGACGCAAAGAAGTCGGGGGAAGGGAGGTAAAGAAGCCGAGGGAAGGCGAAAGGAGGGAAAGGTAGGAGGGAAGGGAGGGATAAAACGTGAGCGGAGGGAAAGCGTCCAGGGTACGAGAGACCAGAAACGAGAGACGCGATGTGAGACCCGAGAACGAAAGAACGCACCGTAACCAACGAGAAAAACGGCCCCGACGCGAACCCATACACCGCCGAGAACGCGATGAGGTTCGGCTGTGCGGTCGAGGTGTACCACAGCGCGAGGATGAGAATGCCCGAGAGGAGCGTCGAGAAGGATATTACGTTGAATCTGTTTTAGGTTGGTTAGTTAGGGATAGAGAAGGACGCGAGACATAAACACAACGCACCTCCCCACCCGATCAGCGATATACCCCGGCAATATCCGCCCCACAATCGCCGTCGCGCACATAATCGCCAAAAAATACGGCGTCAGCGTGCTCTCCCCGCCATTCGCCACCGCGCCGTACACCCCCACATAGAAGAACGGGTTGAACGTCGAGAACACGGTGAACCATCCGCCGGCGCAGATGAGCGCGAAGCGCACGTCGCGGAAGGCGCGGAAGGCGAAGAGCTGGGCGAGCGGCGGGAGGGGCTTGGGGGGGCGGCGCGTCTTGATGGTGAAGGAGGCGACGGTGAAGCACGCGAGGACGATGAAGGCGAGGATGCGCACGGTCCAGCCTGTGGCGCGCAATTCGTTGTTAGATTGATTGAAGAGAATGAACGGGACGCACCGAAGCCAATTTTTGGAATCAGCCGGTTGAGCATGATGGGGTAGATGATGCCCCCGATGCTCGCCGCACCCACGGGGAAGCCGATTGCGAATGCGAGCCGGCGCTTGAACCAGTGCGCGCAGACCGCGAGGCCGGGGAGGAAGCTCAGCGGGGCGCCGATGGCGAACAGGACGGCCTGATGGTGAATGAGCCGAATAACTCTGAATGAATACCACCTCCGAGCTTACTTACTTGTGTGAGGAACTGCTGGTATATCTGCTGCGGCTTTGTTATGCTGAGCATGAAGAGCGCGAAGGTGGTGATTATCCCGCTGGCGGGGATCATGTATCGCGGGCCGTACGCGTCGAAGAGAGCGCCGGCTACTCCGCCAACTAGTACGTCCCCGTTCAATTAAGTCGTTTATGGAAAAACGCGAAGGAGCACACGCACATATGTAGAGAATGAACACCTGAATAGAACCGATCATGGAGATGACCGTAGCGGAGTAGTTGGAGAGGTAGGTCGTCTCGTAGTAGTCGTTGAAGGCGCCGTAGCCGTTCACTAATCTAAAGCGAGATCAGTGACTCAAGCGCGTTGTGCGGAGATTCAGAAGACACACCCAAAAGTAGACAGGGCCACGAGACTGGATCCCAGCACTGTCAGCCACGCATCCAACCCGCCATCTGGCGGTTCTCCCAACACTACAGGCGCGGGCTCATTCTTGCCGATTTCCGCATCTCGCTCGTGGGTCTTCTCCTCGATGGTGGCCGTGGGCGAGACGGACATGGGCGTGTGGGTGGAGGAGGAAGCAGAAGCCATGACAGATAGCATGTACCGGTGACCATTGCGGTACTTGTAACAAAAATTAACGAGGCTAGCATAAGATTTCGGAACGGGAGCGGAAATCTTGGCGTGACAAACACGATCAACCAATCCCGATCGCGCATCAAAAAGCAGCCGTACCCGCCGGACGCTGACTCCAGTGAGCTTACGGAAGGGAGGATTATCAAACCAACTCCCATTTTTTGGGCAAGTTTTTCTTATAGCGGGTTCAGGATTCATTAGCCCGCTAATGGTTTAAATTTGCGCCGAACTTCAACTTGTGGCTTGAAAGTCCGTTGAACTCGCAAGGAAGCAGTGATTTGCTTGGTATCTTACCGCACAGGCGACAGTATTACGCATCGACGACCGCGTCGGAATGAGATCGGAAATAAACCCGCACGGCAATAGGTAAGCTCAACCTTCGGGACCAGCCTATCCTACGAGTCGACTGATGACTTGAACATAAAAAACGGGAAAAGAGTCGATCATGCACGGAAGACGTTTACTGAAGGAGGCAGTTTTGAGAGTTCAAGTCGGATTTCAACATTACACATGGTAGGCGCATGTTGACAGTACCTAGAAACCTAAGGACGGCGTCCCGAGACCGAATGGTGAAACACGACGGTCCGAAAGTAGACTCGGACATCTGCAATACGAGAATTATAGAACTCGAACCACCATCATCTCCAGATAGACGTTCTTCGATCCTGCAAGTCTTTCTGAGCTCAAATGCATTCATCCATTGCAGAAATTTAAAGACCGTTGTACATTCAAGTCGGGCATTCGTGTCTGTATTCTACGTTAATGCGCATCGTAAATGACACAAGTATTTATGTCGCACTTTGCTCGCCAGAAAGTAGTCCGAAGCGAATCCCAGAAACCTGCGAATACTCAAATGGTCCGATTTGCAATGAACGCCGCTCTCCGCTTCGTAGTAGTACCTAGTGAAACATTGATACCTCCCGTCGGTCTTATATCCTCCTCTTTCATCCCAATGAGTACATCAGTCAGCCCGCCTGCCGCTGAGGCAGCCACAAGATGCATTGGATCCGAGGGATAAAAATCCTCGCCCTCCGGATCCCCCGCATGCTGCCAAATTGCCATAACCACGCAATAAATCGTGAGTACGGCCACGACAGTACCGGGAAGCAACTCCAAGATAGTAACGGGCGCTGCAGGTATCCAGCCTATAGTCTCAGACCGGAACATCTCACCTGTCGAGACGTTCATGGTAGACGGCAACGCGTCTAAGAACTCCGTGCGACTCGAGAGGCACGCTAGAAAAACCTATGAATTTTAAGCTACTCAGTCAAGGGGGATGATGTGGATGCGAACGAGTTCTTAATGAAGCACTGTACTTAGTGACCCGACGAATGTATTCTTCCTGTGAGATTATGAGTATCGAAAGCTTCACAAGGAGGGACCATTTACCGTGGTACGTAGGGTGGTATTATCCGTGATAGTGTATCCATCTACTTCTTCGAGCAAGGCTCTCACCTTGTATCCTATACTGTTGGAAACGATGGCCTGAGAGAAATAGACCATATCATGAAGCGCTGTCACTGCGGAAAAGGTCGCGGGCCCGCTGATATCTGCGACTACCCCACTTGATTGTGTGGCAATGGCGACATCGATCACTGAGTCGTTGGTGATCTTCGGGGAGAGGGAACAGACAATCGTCTTCATGGATTGGTAGAGGCCATCCTGGCCACTATCCCAGTGAATTTAGAAGGGCAATCTCTAACTTCACAACCACGCACTGTAATCATTCTGAGACGGACAAGCGATCATCGAAAGGTAGTTCGGCTGGTCAATCAGTGTGTATGCCTCAGTCCAGTTCAAAAATTCTGTGGCATTTACATGTAGTTAGTGAATTATACCGCTGGTGGAAGCTGTAAGCTCACGCGGGTTAGCACAATCTGAGTGCATGGTAGCGAAGTAAATGTCAGACGTTCCGACCGTCGTGTCGTTCCAGGCCTCGACCGTGGTGTTCCGAATGGATATCGGCGGCATCGTTGCGCCCGCGGGGTCCCATAATTTACAGGACACGTCGGCGGTGAATCCTTTCTTATATCAAGCTTTCTTGATATCATCTCATAGTATCCGAGTGAACTCACCCTGCTGGATCAACAAATAGCTGGAAGTCAGACTCCGAGGAATGTCCCACTCCGGTTTGATGGTGGTTTGGAGTGTCTTCGTGCTGCGGAACCAGGTGCTTGAATTGAGCGGCGACAGAGTTAGTGACAAAATTCCCCCTAGCAATACTCAGCAATTTTCGAACGATATCAAAAAAGGCTGCTATACCAGTGGAACGACTGAACGCTTGATCTATAAGGTTAAACGTTGCGGGAAACGACAGATCACCCTTGACGGCTGCATATCCACTTTCACTTTGACCCACAATAAATGCAGGTCTGCTGGCTAAACACGGGGTGAGAAAATGCGATAAAAGCACCAAAACATTGGTGCTTACCGCCATTCCAAACACATTCATTCAGAGCTGTGTTTTTCTGCATTTCACGAAGAAGAGCGCTGGAAAGATCGATCTCGCGGCCAATTAATGGGGGTGCGGACGACGATCGCACGAGGCGTTATTAAGGGACTCCGCCTGGGTGAAATGGACTATGAGATTGAGAGCAATGAGACCTGACCAGGCAGGGGTGGGCAAAAAAATGAGCACACACCCAGCAGTTTGCACACCGGTCAGGATAATTATCACGATGGCCATCAGGCTACACTTGGGTTTCATGGGATTGAGGATGAACCAGCGGGACGATATTTTGACGAACGAGACGCATATAGCGAGTGACATGCCGTCCTTGCGCAAGTGAAGTGTGATGGATCGACGGACACCCCAAGAGAACAGGCTGGAAATTTGTGAGCCAATCTGGATTTCGGGGCATGGACGGGCTTACAGTGTGGAAAAGAAGGCGAGGATCGTGGATGCCTGAGTCGAAATCCATTGCACTGTGTGGGGGTTCGCCTTGGCCGATGCCGCCAGGCGAAGGGGAAGAGCGAGACCTCCTCGCAACTGGACAGCGATGAAGAAGGCCCAAGCCGCCATCTGCAATAGTACTTGACCACCGATCACGATTGCGGGCGAGCCCCGGAAGTTCTTCTATGCGAGATATTTCCTTCGATATCTCAGTGTGACACAAAATTTCATAATCATGGCCGATACCTTGGTCAGCGGCGTGGAATTTGGTCCTCTGCGAAAGCATCGGGATGCAAGGGCTGCTCTTGGACACCGTCTTTCGCTTCCTAGACCTCAGAGGTCGCAGACGAGGAACCCAAGAAGAGGATGGAATGTTCAGAGCGTCCAGGAAACATCGGGAGAAGGGAGAGGGAATGAGGGAAAAGCACGCCTGATATACGTTTAGGGCTGCACGCCGTGCCCGTCACGGGCACGGCCGTCGTTTCGACGGGTATACAACGGGAACGGCCCGTCATCCAACGGTCCGTCGTGTGGGCTAACAAAATGTCTACGGCACGGGACGGGTGTCGGGACGGCCGTCGACGGTTGCCGGTTCAGTCATGAGTGAAATTAGCCTATACCAACATCCAATAGAGCCTCAAGGAGCATCTTACCACTTATTCAGAGACAGTCCACAAACCTGACCATTTTCATTGGAAAATATGGGGTACTTTATACTCTCAACAATTTTTTTGGTAAGTTGAAGATTGGCGGGCAATCCGCGCTGAATCAGACCTTCAAAGACATTGGCGGCAGTCCTGCACTTAATTGCGAGATAGATGAGACTTCGTTAAGCTGGTGAGGTGTTTCTCTATTCTCTTGTTGAGGGAAGAACTGCATTCTGACCAGGAAATTCGGAATTGCTGCCCGAGTACTTACAAGGGAAGCCTACCCAGCTGTGTTATGCCGCGCAGATGAGATCCGCCGACCTGGACCCGGGGAAAGAATTAGTTTTTTTCTTCCGCCGATCCACTGGTACGAGCATCGGAGTAATCCCTCGAGATCTTCCTGCATGCAGTCAATCAAGAACGGCCTACAAGAAGAGCCCATCTGGATGGTCAGTGACCAACGGCATGACTGACAACTTTGGGACCGGTAGGTCGCTCAGGAGATGATTCTCGTTGACCAACGTATGGGAGATAAACATTTACCCAGGGCTTCCTGTAACTGATCAGGTTTCTGTGTAAAGCGCCGCCAGAGTGGAAGCGTCACGTACGGTGTTTGATGAACCCAGAACAGCGCCGTCTCCTTCCTGCCACCCATTCAGTAACCCTCCTGATCAGTAGATTCAAACCCTACCGCATCGTCGATGCGAGACTGATATTCTGTATCAGTATGGGTGAGGTATAGAGAGTTAACACCACACACCGCAGGACCCGGAGCGCTCTTCCCTTAGGCGGGCGTCTGCCAACAATCCCTTTCGGATTGTGGGATTTATCGCACATAGGTGTAACCGCACCCCTGCCGCGCACCGATTAGCCTGATAATGGTGGGCCACGGGAAGAGTAACTGGGGAGGTGGAATTGGGCCGCACCGGGATATGTCTGCTCGGTATGGGCATACACAAAGTTGGTCAGTAGAGGGGAGGTCAAAGCTACAGAAGCTTCACGAATCATTCTGAGGGGCAACGCGTGGGACGCATGTTCACGGCGGTTGCCGCATCCAGTGGCCCGGACTTTAGGTGGACTAGAGGTAAACCAAGAGATAAACAACAGCGATATCGAATGCAGCGTTTTCAAATAATGTCAATGGGCATCGATGGATACTACGGCGCTGGCGGTATGATAGGTGGATTCCGTTCTGTAGGTGATCCCGAGAGGTAGTCAGCCAAAGAAAACAAGAACGACGTGGGAGAGCGCAATTCGGGGGCGTACCTATTCTGTAACCGACTTCAATTTGAGAGTCCGGGGATAACCAAGTGAGATACGGCGGTGCAGAGTCTGTACTACAGACTGTAAGTAACCCGAACGCTAACCAACGGCGCACTACTCGTACAAGTTCCCGGCAGTAAGTAAGGGCTGATACAGAGTCATTACGCTCATGGATGGAATTTTTCAGATATTGAATCGCTCGAAAATTGCTCATGGTGCACATGTTGCGTCGGCGCAGCGTCGCGACCTAGAGGAGGTCCAACTAAAAGTTGTTGACACCCTTCTTTAATCAACCAAAAGGAGCCAAAAGCCTTAAATATATATTGGAATGAGGCGCCCTATTCTAATGGGTGCGCCCTAGCACACGAGAGAACCAACAACTTCCTGATCATCTAACATACACCGTCAACTGACCTCCAGGTTGACACTCATCCAATGCCATCTGCATATCCTCCGAACAGTTGACCGCCACCATATCACCATCTTGGTCGCGATATTTCAATCGCACTGGTTTTTCCGGCAGTGGAACGAGGAGGCGGAGCTTGCGCGTAATTTCCTCCACGAGACCGTCGTAGTCTATCGTCCGCGGGACTTGCAAGACGAACATGTCTTCGTTGACGTGCACCTTCACTTTGACGGCCGTGAACGTGGGGCTTGCGTCGTTTGGTTCCGTCTGTACTCGAGGCTTGCAATCGCTGGGAAGAGTTTCGCCCGCAGGACTCTGACTGCCCGCGTCGAGATCCCGTATTTCCGGGGGCGGACCGCCGCCACGGGAAAGTGTGGCCGCAAGAGTCTGTGGTTGTTCATTCACATCGAATCCGCCTGAGCCATCATTCGCCTGAGAGCCTTGACCAGATGGTCCAATTAGCCCGTTGATCTTCGATTCCCACTCCTTCAGCTGGTACTCCTGACGGCAGTGGAGGATGAAGCTGTCGCGTTCAGGATCCTCCCCTTTCCACCAGACTGTGAGCGGGTACCGTCTCCCATAGGGAGCTACATTGGACGTCAGGTATTGTGAATTCGAAAGATGAGAAACAACAAACTTGAAGCATCCCAATCCTTTTCCGAGCTTGGAACCGCTTGTGTCACATTGGACACAAAAATCCGGCCCTTCAGTACGAGAGGCGTGTTCCTCGCTACCGAGAGAAATGACCTGTGATTCGAAGGGTCCTTAAGAACTTCTTTGCAGAAGAGTAACATCTTTTCGAATAAGAAGACGTCATATTCTCGGTCAACGGCCGATTTGTTGACCACAAAGTGGTCGTAGAGGAGCAATTCACCGAAGTCGTCGATGTGGTGGCCTTTCCAATCAGCCACGCGAGTCTGCAGAGATTTTACGATCTGACCGATGTCGGCGCGGCGTTGTGCCTCGTTGATGCTGTCTGTTACACGCTTGGAAGCCTCTGAACCTTTTTTCAAAGTGTCGTAATGTTGATAGTTGGATGCCGACGAAGCCTTGAGTAACGACTACAGTAGAACATCTTCAGCACTGAATAGGCCACCGCAGGGATACACACGTCAAGGAGGAGTGGGTATTTGCACACACGTCCAACGGGCTTTTTGATAAACGCGGGCAGTTCCGACTTGACGTTAATCAAGTGATTAAGCGGCTGTTAGAAGAGACCATATTAGCTGTATGATTGTTCATAGGCCCACGGGAAACGCACAGCGAGCTTCTGCTGCACCTCATCTGTGACCACGAACTGTGAGGAATTGACATAGTTTGCGCAGTACGGCGCATAGCATTCACTAAATTCCTTTTCCTATGCAAACAAATCAAATAATGGCCAAAGATAATCATGCACACTCACAGCCTCAAGGAAATGCTGTCCCCAATTCTGGTCTTGCCACGCAAGTTCCGCAGTCCCGTCGATGCGAATTAGAAATTTGCGCTGGAAGCTGAAAAGCTCATTGATATTGGGGAAGAGAGCGAGCCTGATGTTATCGTCGATCCAGTTGCTCTGCGACAAAACGGTCGCATATTTCTACGGCAGAGTTAGTGGGCGGGCAATCTATCTGAGACCAAGCAGAACACAAACATGCATGAGCTCGATATCCTTTCCGTATTTGCGCTCAGTCTCAACCAGTTCGCGGATGATATTTTCTTGTGTTTTGGTAGGATGGGTGGCGGGTTTGGAATTATTGGTAGGATTATCGCGGAGGGCAAGTGACCTCCTTGACATGGGAGAAGGAGGGGAAGATCCCTCAAACGCGTCCGGCGGAAGATAATTGATGATTGCCGTCACGGTATTGACGACCTGCAACGCTGAGCACGAGGACAGCAGGGAGAGGAAGGACACATACTTTGAGAAACCCACCGGTCGAGTTACGATCCCAAAGATCTATTACAGTAAAGGGCTCGGAGTCTGGGATTTTCTGCTTGAAATGGTCTGTACGAAGCTGAATAGCAAAGAGAGCAATGGCATGGGTCTTTGCGCGGTTCGGATTGGCGTCCTGGTTGAACTCAGAGTAGTTGATTTTAGGGAAGCCATCCTCCTCGGGAAGTAGATCGAAGATGTAACAGAGTGGAATACCAAGAGAGAATAGATCCCAGAGCTGGATGATAGGGTCGATTGATTGGCCATGATCTGGATTGGCTAGGGAGAAGTAGTGAGGAAAACCACGAATCTGGATAAGACGGTCGCGAAGAGCGGAACACCGCTGAAGGAAGGACACAGACCGGAAGACGGCGAGGTCTTCGTCGGACATGGCAAAGAGAGAGAGAGTAAAAGCTGTGGACTGGCTGTGCATCTGTGATGGGAGGAGTCACTGTTGATGAGTCGGTCTACAGCCACAAGTAATTAACTGAGGTCTGATGCCAAGGGGCTCCCGATCCTAGAATTTTTCAATGGCCTCAAATTCCGAGTCTGCTTGGTACTCTAAGTCAGAATCCACTTACCCGAAGGTGAGGGGTACAGTTGTAATTGAGTTACTGTACTATTTCGATCAATTCGTATGTCACGCGTCACAGGGCCCAAAATTTACGAATTTTTTCGAACATGTCACAGGTCACTGGGGGCATATACGAAACCCTCAAACAAGTCACAGAAATGCTGGAAAAGGGCTAAAAAACCGATTTTTTGCCTCCGTGCATGTGCAGTTAGCCAGCGACGCCGCGGTGTTCACATCAACTATCATTTTTGACGTGAGCGGAAGTAAACCACTGATCGGGTTCTTCCACCTTTTCTCTCTCTCACGACTCTGCGTTGACCACAGTTCTTGTCACTTGACAGACGTCCAGTCCTATTTTGGCTGGGTTTCTGATCAAGTATTGCTTTAATCCATTTTAAGTGTACCTGGTGGCAGCTAGAAAACAAATTAGGCATATGTGAGGGCTTGAATTTGCGACTGATTTACGAAAAAAAAAAAGTGTCACGCTCGCCCCAACCGAAGTACAAAATCTAAATTTCGTATCCCGCGGTCACAGGTCACAGGCCGGTTCGAATTGATCGAAATAGTACAGTAATGGAAGATACATTATTACTACATTTGGGAGATTGATCGGGCACAGCCTCTCCCAACGCAGTAATTGCCCACGTGAGGTCGGCATTGTCACGCAATGGCACAGACACACAAGATTGTTTTCTCTCCAATATATGTGAAACCTCTTCAAAAATGTCGAATGCAACAGCCGCTTCTATCGTTTCGTTCTGCTGCGAAGCTACCACTGGTAGGGTTGGACACGGGTCAACCCACGGGTACCAGGGCGCCAACCCGTACCCGGACCCGTCATTTCCGTACCCGGTACGGGTCGGGTCCAGAACCGCACGGGGGTTACCCGCGGGTGACGGTGTACCCGCAGGTTTCCAAACCCGTGCACGGGTGGTCTTTGTTTCTGCATGAAAATCAACTCCTAGAGCTTTAAATCAACGAAAGAAACACATCCAAAGAGAAGAAATTACTCCAACGAGGGTCTACATTCACCTTTGGGAACATTTCAATGGAGCACCTTCGGATGTGGCTCCAAACCAGTCAGCTATTTAAAAAATCCGAAGTAAAAGGTGTGCAGAGCCTACTGATATGTTGCAAATAACAGAAATTGACGGGTATCTGCGTATTTCTTTTCAAATATACCACCACTCCCGAGCGATTCAAGCCTCCAAACCACCAAAAGTTGGACCCGGCAAAACCCGCGGGTTTGAGGGTCGGGTACGCGGAAACGGCGCGGGTTGAGAAAAGCCAACCCATACCCATACCCGCGAATACCCGTCTGCCAAACCCGCGGGTTGACCCGGTACCCGTGTCCATCCTTAGCTACCAGACACACAGTGAACTGTCGCTCTTCCTCCGGAAGCTGGCACACATCCACCCACCGAGAACACCGATTTCTGTGTCATCACTGAGTATATTCGTGGCGAGTTCGCACCACGAGTCGCGCCACTCGCAAAGTGGACACACCTCGACAGGACACAGTGTATTGAATCGGGCACAATGAAACACAAGGAGGTGCGTGTCATGCGGTTCGTGGAGGATCCTGGGACGATGGATGAAGGTTTCTGGTTTCTGCGGTGTGATGGCGTAGCTACAGTGGAGGGGTTGCTGCGCATCATCAAGCAGATTTCACTAGGGGTGGATGTGGTCGGTCAGCTGGAGGACTCGTATCCGGAGCTGTTTCAGCAGGTTCAGGAATTGGCCGGTATGAACGTTGCGGAAACATATCGGTACCGTTGAATTGTTGGGATAATTACACTAGAAATACATTGTGAAAAAAAAAGAAAGGATATTGGCTGTGTCTACTCTAGAAATCCTCTAGGCGCTTTACAAGTAATTTAAAGTTGACCATGCCTCGTTGCTTTGATGCAAGTCGCGAAATTGATTATGAATTTGAGTCGCTGTGGAATTGCTTTGATTGATTGAGCAATCTTAAAATTCACAAGAGCATGGTGGGGTGCAAAGCACCCCACTAGTACGGTAGGTGGGATAGTCAAGCTTGATTTGGACATTTTGACATTCAGATCCGATGATTCCCGAATTGATCTCAGCCCCTTTAGGTGGCTCAACGACATACTAGTTGGGAAAATATATGCTCACAACCGTATTCTTTTCCTAAGCCTACATCAGAAACTCCCACTGTATGCTTTATGTGGAAGAATAGAGCAGCAGGTTGATACGAGACGAAGACACATGATCATTTGATTTCCATGCAGCTCCAATTGATCCTATACCTGGTCTGAATCAGAGTCTGCCCCAGCCCCATAATCAAAGGCAACTGAGCTGAGCCTGAAATTGCTGCAATGCCTCCCACACTGATGTTTCTTCAAAAAGGTTTCAATGCTGGTTTTGCCATGATCACTGACACCACTGAAGCTGCAAGGGCCAAAAGTTAAAATTAGGGAAATGAACAAAGAAACAAGGTACTATCGTCCCCCATCGTTCCGGACACACCTACAACTCGGACAAACAACAATTTCTCACCCAGTATTTGACCGTTTCCCGGGATTTTGGGCTTCAAGCCATCGTTATACTTCGGTGTATGGAGTATGAGCTCGAATTCCCCGGAATTTGGGATGGTTCTCATCCACAATACGTGCGAAGATCCAAGGTAGCCGCAATTTAGTTGAATTTCGAAATCTTGGAGCTTTACGACGTTCCAGTCATAGCCATAGTGCCCAAATTTGGCCTTGTAGTTTAGTTATATACCACATTGGTACCCATGCAAAATCTCCTGTGTCCAGGTGCCTTGTGCATTTCACAATGATCCAAAATGAGTGATCTACGTACCAAATTTCTTGCAGGTTTGATCCAATTGTTGTCAAAAACTGTGTGATACGAGCCGGCTATTCCAAGACCCATCTAAACTTGTCCTGTGCATGTATTGTATGGCATATATGTAAGATTCATCATACAAAGTTTCAAGCCGCTACAGCTAAACAGGCCTTCGGGCGAACGCCGGCAATCAGAATTTGATATGTTACCTACTACTCGGACACCGCTCCTTCCCCGAAAGAAGACCGCCGGTTGCTCAATTCGTAACCGTTTTCCTTGAAGTAAAGTCTGTGAACGGGGTAAAAGTCAATTTCCTGACGTTCTGGGTACTCAGAATTATCCCAAGTCCTCTGGATAAAATAATATTGATCACTTTTGCTTAGGTGTCCGGGTGGTGGGGGAAGGATAGTACTTATCGAGTGTATGGGTCATGACATCAAACAATGTATCAAAACCTTTGCTGTTCTTGTCAATTGCTGTTGCAGCTTAAAATTATCCATGAGTGAGGTCACATAAATATCAAAGGAATTTACTTTGAAGATCACATAGAACAGTGGATTCCTTTCATGATGAACAGGCATGTTGCAGAGGAAAACTTGTGTGGTACTCCATGTTCTTTATGGTGAAGGATGCAGTTGGATGTTGGACGGAACACCACTCTGCAATTGTTCCATACCCATTCCTGACCTGTGTGGAGTTTGAGTATGAGTTCCACCTCCAGTTTGAGGAGAACGAGCAGGAACAGGCTCTTCTCAAGCTGAAGTCCCATGGATACATTCAGGGCTCCTGCAATGTCTACTGGTACACGGACGACTTCGAGGAACTCACCGCAACCACCAGATACACAGATCTGCTCGTCTGCATCACCAAGTACCGCACGGGACTCGATCCGTGGATTAACTCCACGATCACGACGTCCGGAACCACTCCGGGCTTCCTCGACTACGAGCCGCGCTCAGGCTCCGCCCGCTCGTCCCCACGTGGGAGGCATCCTCTCCGCTTCGGTCCTCGTGTCCGCTCTTAGTGCTGCGTCTCCACCCGCACCTGCCCTTCCACCCAGCATTCCGATGGACGTCGATCGGACCCGGGTGCGTGCGCCGCCCTGCACCTGTTTCCGCGGCCGGACACCTCACCCGACGTCCCACCACTCCGGACCTCCGACACGCGGATGTCCTCGACAAGGTCATTCGTCAAGCATGCTTCGTCCTCTTTAACACCAGAAAGAGTGACACTGCCAGAAGGAAAGCAGCAAAAACAAGCCACTGAACTCAAAACAAGCTACAAGGGTACAACAAGACAAATCTGGATCGAAGTTATGGCACCTCATAAAAGTATCATTTGCCTACAACACCCGCTTGACGCAAAATGCAGCACGTTTTTGACCGTCTGCGTTTGTCGGCATGAGGTTAGTCATGTAGCGGGGTTCGATGGACTCTTCAACAGGCAAGGAAAAGGCGAATTTGTCGATTAATTCGCTCAGAATAACCTGCATTTCCAGTACCCTGCTGCCGTATGAGCAGTGTCTAGTTGATATCAAGGAACGAGAGGGCTTACGCAAGCCGCCACCTATACGGCGAACATTAGCTCCTTGGTTTCTGAATCACAGCGGGGGAATTACTCACCCAACACAGGTGTGTGCGCCACCGGAGAACGCAAGCCTGTTTAGGCAGCATCAAGCTAGAATTTGGGTTCTTTCATTCAGGTTGAATAGCACGCACAAGTTCGCATATGGACCGATTGCATCACTCTGCGGCACTCTGCTCTCTAGCCAGCGTCCTGGGTTGAACTGACAGGAGTCTTCTCCCCAGCGCGACTCGAGCCTTTTACGGACATTAGCGAGTTACAACAGCCTACGGTGAAAGAACTTACTTCTGATAAGACGCAAAACCGAGAGTCACGAGCTGGCCTTTTTTGACTTGAATTTGGGTCAAACGCTCCCCAGTGGTAGAGAGAATGCTCTGAGAAAGTGGGATGAACGTGTCCTTCGTCGCGACACGATACGTCCATGGCCTGACTGGATACATCCGGAGCGACTCCTGCGATGTTGAAGATTTCCTTTGAATCGTGTGTAAATTGGTTCACTGGAGACATACCTTTATGGTTGCATTGAGCAGAGGAATGCTATCGTATGCAACATCCCCGCGGCTGGTTCTCGGGCGCCCGTGTATCTCCGCTCGCAAGGAATCTTGTAGCTCTGGGTTTTTCGCGAGCTCGACTAGTGCCCATACTAACGTGTAAGCCTATGTACGATAGATACGTCAGAGAGCTTTGAATTTACCAAAACCTATCGTGCAAAGCTCACCGTCGTGTCAGACCCCCCAATCATCATCACAGACGTTTGCGCAACGATGTCCTCCGGACGCAAAGATTTATTTGTCTGAGCATCAGGTCTCACTAGACACGTTGATCAACGACTGTATCATCCAGATAAAAGCGCAGATGCACTCACATAGCATGCTATAAACATCGTCCCCACCATCGAGCCCCTGCTTCGCTGCGTCCATCTTCTCATGGACAAGCCGCCAGCCCTCCCGACTGGCAAGTTCGACGTGGGTGCGAAGTGCTTGAGACGCCTTCGTGGGGAGGTAAATCGTTCGGCGGAAAAGCCACGACGGAATTAGGCCGCCGAACTCGTCTGCAAGGATTTGCGCTGCGGATTGGCTTGCAGAAGACGCCCTGTGAGAATAAACTGGGTCAGTGGAATATTTTCGGAACTGCCGCCCGGCGCACATTATGTTACTGTTACTTTCTACGAACTCGGCTCCGAGATCGTCGACTGCGCAGCCAAATACCACTTCAATTGCGAGATGTCAGCAGATTATGGGGCAGGGATATGACAAAGGAGACCTTCAGTGGTTGAACTGACTGTTGCACTACTAAGTAAGGGACAGATATCGACGGCTAGCGAGTCGGATGCATCTAGTTTCTCCGAGATCTATGAAGCTCTAATTTGGGATGCAAATTGGTTTGAAAATTGGAAAATGTGCCCACTCCCTGTGCCACCTTCTCGAGGATGGGCTGGTATTGACGCACCGCGCCGGCAGTGAATGCGGCATTCCAGGCTGTACGCAGGTTTCGGTGCTCTTTGCCTGCAGATGATCAATATCACAAATGGTATATTGTCGTTGATTGCAACACACCTTTCAAAACGGCCATATTCCGTTCGCCAAACAACCAGCGGAACAGAGTGTCGAAAACGGGTGCAAACTCAAACTCGCCACTGTTCAGGATATGTTGGAGTGCAAGAGGATCAGAGACCATGAGGCGGTCGCGCTGCCATGTTTCAAACTATGGGCAAGCGCCGCCAGGCAATGAGGAGCACGACACACCCCAAAACATCCCTGGAATTTGTACACGGTGCCGTAGGTCTTTCGCCAAATATCGTCGTAGTAGCCGTACGGTGGGAGAAACAGCTGCAACATATTGCCTGGTGTGTTCACCATGATCAGAATGGATGGCGAATCCGACACTGATCAGCGCCGACGCACCGAGGAGCCAAGACGACGGAGGAGGTCCGGGGATGCGCTGGATATTGCTCTGTTGTCGAATAGTTGAGAATAGGACGAGTCCGGGGGGGACAAGGAACGGGAGGATTGCAGCAGCGGAGTAGGTCATAGTGGAAATGAATTACTTTCTGCTCGAAGCGCAGTACAGTGCGATAGTGGTCGTGAAAAGGAAGCGTGAGCACCATGAGGAAAAGAAGTGCTTAAGAAGGGGCAAGCTCGATCAACTGTCTTCGCATACTGTAGTATTTCGTTCATTTCGTGTGGGGGTTTGGGGTGTGATATGCCCCTTCCACCCGAACCTTTCGTAGCCGGATTGATGGCGTCCATATTGGGCAGTTTGATCCGCCGCTTAGCCTCGGGCTAAGCTCGGCTAAGCAAGATTGGGCTATGAAAATGAGCGTGTGACGCATGACTTACGATCTGATGCAGTACCGCTCTTCTCTGAACCGCGCGCTATCGCCATCAATGATGGAGAGCGAAGTGCAGGGTTGTGTGCACCTAGGATCGCGAAAGAAACCTTTGTAAAAGAGTAGGCGGAAACACTTTGCGGCGCAAGCGCAATGGGCCGCCAGGCTTTTTTTAAGAACCAATGTTTCCGTGATAAGAAAAGTCGCAGCACCAGCCGCGTGAGCTCGGCTATCTATTACTCACAATGCTTTGTACGCCGAGTACTTCCTGGAACCCGGCGTTCCGCGGGACTGCGCAAGACGGAGCTGCGTGGCAAATCCAATCTAATCCGCGCCGCGATGCTGCCTGAGGAGAAAACTGTTCCGAATAATAACCGCTGGCCGTCGCTCAACACTCGGGAAAATTCCGAGGTGCGGCCCGGGAGGATCCAGAATGCAGCAGGAGCTATGTCTATTTTCTCCTGGATGGGCCCAACCCCGATCGAACCACGCGCTACAGTGCCGATGAAGTCCGATCAATATAGATCTCTTCTCAACGCTTTCGGCTTTATCCGACAGCCACAGTTCCGCCACAAACCACACAGCCCAGGATTAATGCTAGCCCTGGGCGGTACATGCTGCACCCTAGGCGCTACAGCGGCACCCGACACCCTACAAGCCACAACCCACCGGCTGCTACGGACGCTCCCGGCAACCGCCAGCCCATCCTCTACAAACATTCTGACGCACAGCACAACGCAGCCCCTTTCTCCTGATTATCTCCGACACGCCGCCGCCATCCCGCGCCTCCCGACGCGCCCCGCCGCCGCGTCCACGCGACGCGTTTGTTTGTCCCTGTGTCGCGCCGCCTTTTCTTGTCGACGTCACACATTTGACTCGTACGACAACGACACTCAGCACGACCTCCTCGCCGTTGACGACAAGTTTGCCGCCGCTGCCTGTCCTTCCCACTACCCCGCGTATTCGGCCCGCATCCCGCTCTCCAGCAGTGCCGCGCCCACACGCGCCTTCCACCTGCCATCGCCGCTGCTCCCCTTTGCTCCAGCCAACGCTCTCCATCCTACTCGGCTGTACCCCATCCCTCCTTCTCTGGCCATCCCTCCGCTCTCGTCTCCGCGCCCGTGTAACCCCGTCATTGCCCTCCAACGTCGTGCATCATGGTCAAAATGGTGCATACTCTGATATATTTCTCCTTTTCTATCTTTTCTCATCTTTCTCCCAGATTTCCTTTCACCCTATCCCCATCCGCGCGTCTTGCCCTAATCCGCCCCCGCATTCGGATGCACGGCAATATTCCTCCACTCGACACCACGCTCGGCTGCGCGCAGCTTCACCGACCTACTCAAGCCACCACAGCGTCAGGTACAGCCAGTCCTGTCATGCGTGCACGTCCACGGCAGCTCGTACCAACGTCGACGCCGTTTCCAACCCCTTCCCGCGCCCCGCGCGCCCCCCTCGCCGACTCGAAGCACCAAAGTATTGGGCGCGGTGGGCGCCAACGTTGATGCCATTCGTCCGGTCATGAAGCACATTCGCCCTGTCCCTCACAATTTAGTCAGGGTCTGGGAGGATTATTCCCTTGTCCATTCGTTTGCAGATCTCCAACGCGAGGTCCCACGCATGTTACTTCGGGAACGCGACAGGTTGGCACCCAAACGAACCGATGCCGAGATTTTGGACCCATCACTTGCCATAATATCTGTTTTGCGGGCGCAGATGAACAGTAAATTCGAGGCGGTACTAGGGGCCTGTAGGCAGCTTTTGTTATGCTCTCCCCTACTGGTGCGCATCACACAAGCAAAACGATTGCTTACTTGCGATGGAAACCTTTCCGTGGACTTGTTTCTCATCCGCATTGTACTGGATCTCTCCTGGGATGATATTCGAGGCTGCATTTGTTCTCTACGTCCCCTGGTAACCAAAGAGTCCGATTTCTTTTTCATATTTTTTCTGCCTACACTGTGCCGGGAACTCGACAATCTGTACCCCGAGAGTATCGTTTCCAGAGACTTGGCTCGTGGATTGCTTCGACTGATGCGGCAAATCGAGGACGGAGAACTGCCCATGATTTTCTGGTAAGCAGATATTCTCAAGGGTAATTTTGAATTGAAGAACTACACAGGTCCGAATGGTTGACAGATGACCACGAATGGCATTGTTTAGAGTGGGGTCGACATGTTCGATCCTCTCCACAATCCAACCCCGAGCTCTTACGCGAACTCGATCAGTTTGTTCCTCCCTGGGATGTGTTCTCAGAAGGGCTTGAACCGGTCGAGTTCTACGATGTTGTCCGATGGCTAAAGGTAAGAAGCGACACTAGCTGCCCACGTTGCCTCTAAACATAGTGTGCAGACATCTACCGACGCTCACGTCGACTTGATCGACCGCTGGCGTAGTCATCTGACAGAGAGTATGGCTCGAGCAGGGGCGAATTACAGGGATGATGAGCTCGAGGAGAGGTGGCAGGCCAGAACAGCGAAGGAGGCGTACATTCAAGGACCAAGTCGCTCATTCGACAGGGAAGTAATCCGATGCTGGGAGGGTTGTTTGAGGGAGTACATGAGTACTGGTGGTGGTTGAAGTCAAGAGGCAGTCGGGATCCGAATTCCGGATATGGGAGGGGGGGGTCCCGACCAGGTCCTTAAAAAACTTTTTATAGTAGATTTTGAAATATGTTCAAATAACTCAGAAACCGCCTCAGAACTGTTCCTGAAGATGCTGCGACCATTATGCATCATTTCTGTTCCCTTGAGACACCATCCGGCTTAAGCCCTAACGGTGCCGAACCGATTTGGACCGATCACACGCGCACGTGCACAAGATGGTTGTGGAAAACTGATCACAGAAGCGGAAACGTCAAAAGTCGCTGAGTGTTCGAAAAAAGGGTGCGAGACGCGCTGGGTTTGTTCAATCAACTCTTATAAATTTAACGTCCACTTGAAAAATGAATTGCAGTTTCACAGAGAGTGCACCAACGGTCTCCAAGAGAAGCTGCCAAAAAACTGGGCCTGTGACTTGCGTCGTACCGCAAAACGGCGTCAAGCTTGATTGTAACTACATCTTGTACTGTTGAAAATTCGGCTAAACCCGGGAGACCGATAAGGTCTTTGCTCTTGTTTCCGCTTGCTGTGTATGAAGAAAAATAAAAATACTGGATGGTTTGAGTAGTCGAGTAAATGCTTAATGAAAGCCACAGAGAGTGCTGGATAGCCAGGGGGCGCTTGCATAGCCGGCCAGAAGAGGCTGGAATGGTTTCGCGGAGGAGTTTGGCGAGAACACGTGATTCGTGAGAAACTCCTTCCCGATTTTGGGGGGGGGGGGGAGGGGGGGTCAGCTCCAGGCCCTTAAATCACTTTTCGACATCATATCCGAATTTCGAATCCCGACTGCCCCTTGGTTGAAGTAGTATGATCGTATCTGTAATTCCTCCTTGGATATAAATCACGGAGGAGGACTAACCTGGACCTTCTGCATTCAACTATCCTTGAAGTTCATTTTCCGGCATTGAATCGGCAAATATTTCACACATAGCGTCTGAATTCAATGAGTGAAAATCAATAACAAAATGATTAAACGACTTCGACGAAGGGAGCCATTCACTATTAAACCGAGGCTGCACGTTCTGATCCATCCCGGTTCATGGGTGCTCTTTAAATCACCCGGCGAATTTTTAACGCTGGTGACTGAAGTTCCACCCATCAGCTATCGGCATCCAGCGATCCGAGTCGGCCAAGACCAACGTTGGCGGGAATTATGAATGAGGTAATTCTGAAGCAGAGATTTGGGGCCGAGCGCCCCGAGACTGCGCGACAATTGATAAGTGCCTGTGACAGCCGTTTTCGAGTCCTTGGATGCAGCCTACACACCACCGTTTCCCCATACCCTTTCCTCAGTACCAAGGGGGTACTTTTCTGTGAATGGAGGAACATACACTGGTTTTTGTTTTTTCTCAAACTTGGCTGAACCAACCACCCACGTCATACCACGTGGTGTCTATTGGGTAATGATGGCCCACGCTGTCAACTTTCAATGCCACGCTTTACAAGTACAACAACACAGGCTAGCTGCCTAGGGACATAACCCCAGCCTAAAGACCTACACAAAGTCAAAAGCTGTCTCTCTCTGGGTGCAGCTTGAGCAGGAACTGTATTTTTGAGAGACACGGGGACAGAAATTAGGCTGGTTTGATGGTGTCCTACTTTCCGACGCGCCGACACTTGGTACGAATACCATCACCAGACAGGCACGCAACACAGATCCAACCTTCCGGGACACTGCCTTGCTTGAGACATCAAGATGGCAGAGCTGCACTTGGGGCAGGTGGCTTTGCCTGGCTCATATACGTCCTTCTGCCAGATAGCATCCAATGCCTATTAATCATTAGTTGGGTCTCAGTAGCTGTCGTACACCACATACCAAACCAGCTGGCTCATACATCGTGGTTGTCATCTCGCAAAAATTTGCGCTTGATCACAGCAGAATGATGGTGTGAAACTGGTGCATGATTGTCACAGTATTTGCGCTTCATAGGCCGGGCATTGACCGAATGCAGAGAATATAGGGAGACTGTAGTAAAGATGTTCGAAGAGCATGTTGGTACCATCTCAGATGCTCCAGAAGCAAATATAATGTGTTTCTGCCTGCGAAAATTTTCCTACTGGGAGATAAAAATTTTGACCTGGCCAACAAACACTCCAGAAAATGTGATGTCTTGGTGCTCCTGAAGATGCTCCTGATACCATTAGTATATGAACAAAAATAAGATTGCTTGAAATTGTACCTGGTATCCAATAAATATGTAGCACTGGAGCTGCAACCTGTATGGGAAGTACAAGAAACAATTCCAGGCCATCTGATATTCTTCATTTCAGCCGCAGTTTAGGAGTGACTAAAATTGTGACTCCCGGTTAGTCTGTAGTTTACCGCGCACCCGGTGACACCGGGGGCAAAAGCCGACGCACCTGGAAACCAGGTGCCTCTGAGGCATGTGCCCTGCAGGCTGTGATACAGCAGACAAACAACCCACAAAGGCCATTGAACGGACAAAGATGAGATAAAGGTGCCACAAAGGACAGGCAAGATTTCACTGCCCAGGCAAATTCTGCCTGTCCTTTGTCCCTCCTTTGTCGATTCTTTGTCTGACAAACAACTATTGTAAGTTTTCGGTTACCTGCCTCCCCACCTGCGGGGCACATGCCTCAGAGGCACCTGGTTTCCAGGTGCGTCGGCTTTTGCCCCCGGTGTGATTGCTCGCCGACCTTATTACAAATCGTCGGAGCTTGAATTTATTCCCACGCCTTTACATCCGCGCCGTCATTGCTTTCCCGCTTTTTGTAACCTCCCTGGCCTCCAATGGCACCCCGTTTTCGCTGGAAGGATCCCGAGGGAGTTCGCACTATCACCCTAATCGTCAAGAAAATGATTCCACAATGGAAGGATGGTCTGTATCCGTGGCAATTGAGGCTCGTCGTGCGTATCCTTGACGGCGGCGATATCTTTTGCTGCATCGCGACTGGTGGCGGCAAATCTGCGCTCTTCGGAGTCCCAATTACTGTTCTCAAGGAAATGGCTCGGAATTCGGAATCCCGACCTGTATCTGGATCTCCCAGGACGACTGCTCCCGGTAGGACTTGTCATTACGCCGACAAAAGGCCCTGCTGCAAATATTGTATGGTCTATTCTGGTGTCCTACGCTCATATGAATTTTATGCAGGTCCTGGAGCTCAGAAAACTCGATTTCCCTGCCTTTGCTTACTTTCACGAGACGGTTACAGAAGCACGTATCGCTGGCCGCAACCTCGTACACGAAATTCGCGACTGCCAGACTTGGAACATTATCTGTGTCGATCTGGAACACTTGCGTGAGAAGGCTTGGCGACAAATCGCGGCGTTCGACGTCTTTCGTGCGAATATCGTGTACGGATGTGCTGACGAGGCGCACCTTATTGACATGTGGGGCGCGGAGTTCCGCCCGCAGTTCAAGCATATTGGTGCCTTCTTCAACGGCTGCCTGCCCTCCTCCATCTTTGTCATGGCACTTTCGGCGACTGTACAGCCCGGCACTGTGCTAAACTCCATCTGCTCGAGTCTCGGCATGTCTGGCGACAACTTCCACCTATTTCGATCCTCCAACGAGCGCCAGAACATCCAGTTCATCATGGAGCCCCTCACCAACGGTGTCGGAGGCAAGATATTTCCCCAGCTTCTTGCTTATCTGAATTCTGGACGCAAAACTGTCATTCATTGCCGCACCATCGATGATGTGCTTCGTGTTTTCTTGTACCTCTGGAAATTGCTCCCCCCTGGCCCACACCGACTCCGCCGCCTCAAAATGTATCATTCCCTACGATCTTCCGAGGACAACGAGGAGATTCTGCGGCTTCTCGACGAAGACCCAGAGTGCCAGGTCGTCATCGCGACGGTACCATTTGCGAACGGGCTGAATGCAAAGTCGCTGTTGGATAGCCTCTCGCTTGGGTGCGCCGATACGGTGGATCAAATCGTACAGGAGAAAGGACGTGTAGGAAGGGATCTAGAGACCGCTGCTCGAGGTGTCGTTTTTATCAACTCAGTTCCTTGCTTGCAGCCGAAAAACAACTTGCCGGTGAGTTTTCAGTACATTCTGTGAGTCATATCGCACTTTTTAACTAATATTCCAAGGCCCCTCCGCAGTTGCTTCGCCTAGCACAACGGCCAAATCAAAAAGCGCGAAAAAGGCGACACCCAAACGTACAAAAAAGCCCAAACCGCTCGACCATGCGAAAGTTCTACTTCTCACAGAAAAACATTGCTATAATGCCTGCCTAAATCGAATTTACCAGAACCCTCCTCTCTAGATCACCACTCTGGACTGTATCACCGCTAAACAACATTATCCGTGCTCTCTATATGCTGCTCGCAACGGAGTAGTCATCGATTTCCCCGCCCCATCACTTCCTCACGGCATTACACCCCCTTTGTTCTCCCATCCTCTCAAAGTCAATACCTCAACTCTGGATAAAGCACCGAAACTGACAAAGAAGGAGCGTGAGGACGCGGAATCCGCTCTCGTCAAGTTTGGCAACACCGTATATTGCGCTGAACACAAACTGCCCTCTAACCGAAGCCGTCCCAAATCAGCCTACTTCCCTTCCTCCATCGTACACTCCCTCCTCGACAACCTCCTTGGTCTTGACTCGCTCATCAAGCTTGAAAAACTCGTGGAGCCATGGTACTTCTCACGTGAATATCGGGTCCGGCTATATGCCATTGTGCACGATCTTTTTTCGAGCACCTCCGCCCGGCACGAGCAAGCACGGTTGGACAAGAATGCCAAACAGTGCGCAACTCGTAAGGCAAAGAAGAAGGTCGCTGATTGGGATGCATCGGACGAGGAGGAGGAGGAGGAAACTGAATCAGAGTCGAGCTCTGAGGAGGAGGTAAATGAAGACCGACGCTCGTCACCAATCCCCCCTGCATCAAAGCGCTCGCGGCGGATTCTGGAGGAAGTTACGAATGAGGAGCGACCACTACCTGCGCGCGCTACCAGAAAACCTGTGCAACGAGCCGTAGGCAAGCCTGTACAGCGTGCCGCGAGGAAGAAGCTGAAAAAAGCTGCAGAAGTAAGTCAAACATATTCTAATGCTTACCGAACATCGTGCCGTCGGGCTGCACAGAATTCATGAACTATGTTTTCTTTCAATTCACTGTGTCATTGTATTTTGGTACACAAATGTAATCTATTCTCCTTCGCTTTCACTCTCTGGCTCATCGCTTTCTGGCTCCTCATCCTCGGATTCCTCATCCGCTTCATCCTCCGGCCCAAAAATCTGTTCCAGCAATGCTTCAAAGTCCGCCGGCTCATACCAGTCATCGCAGAGTCGCCCCGTTTCAGGGTCTGTTGAAACAGCTAAATCTGAGCCGCTGACAAGAACTTCGTCGCTGTGATCTTTGTCGTCCCAACCTTCAACGGAATCAGCAGCCAGGGACGCAGCTTTTGAGGCAGTGCTCCGAGCTGAGCGACGCGATGCGGGTTGATTAGTTTGGGACCAGTCGGGGAAGGGATTGGTAGAGGATGTCGGTGAGTTTAACTCTGGAGAAAGAATGTCAGCACCAGGCGCTGGCACAGAGCTGCTGTTGCGCATCGCCTCCATGTCCTGTACGAGTTCCGCATACTCTGCACTGCGTTGAAGGAACTCGGCCATTTTCCCTTCATCCAATCGCTGGTAGCCGCGGTCAAACCGGTTTACCGCTGCATGTCCCATGCTCCGACCGGATTGAAACGAGTGGAGTTCTTCATCTTTGTACACGTGCAGAAGGATTTGGGTCTCGTTGCGGAGATGTGGGGAGGTGTGCTTTGCCGCGAGGTTTTAAAGCGAAGGCGGTTTCGATACCCTCCTTCATCTTGAGGAAGTGAAGGACATTTGGAGCGACCGTTTTGCAGTAGAAGTTGTCATCGAACTCTCCTCCGCGTTGTCCGGCTATGTCCTCCAGCCAGCGGTTATTCCACTCCTGCATCAGGTCTCCCTCGACGAACTTACCAGCCTCACCGGGAAGATTGAACAACCAGTTATCGAGGAGAGTTTCCTGGAGCTCGGGAGAACACTCGAACTCAAGCAGAGCATACAAGTCAAGCATGTAGCCCATATAGTTCTGGTTCGATGTACCTGCGAAGGTGAACACGAATATCTAGAACTAACATCAGCGCTGTTCGCAGAACAGAGAAGTCAATGGAATGAATACCTTCAATATTTCAAAAACTCGACCAACGTAGGCTCGTTACCAGCCGTCATAGTGATGAACTATTGACGAACAAGTAAGCAATAGTTAATAGTAAGTATTACATGCTCGCTCGTCAATACTACGGGTACTATAACGGCTGGTAACGAGCCCACGACCAACGTCGCCTTCTGGAATCGCATGATTTAACTCGATCCACCAGCCAAATTCCATCAAGAACAGAATGGAATTGCTGAGAACCCGGTCTCCGTCGAACCCCTCTTCCTCTTTGTGGAATTTTGGACCATCCTCGTCCGCCTTGGTTTTGGGAGGTATCTCGTTCTGTTCTGTGTTCGATGGAGCACATCAGCCTTTTGACAAATAACTTGCGACTCGTTTGGCCTTGTGAGCTTGTTGACAAGCTCACAAGGTCAAAAGTGAAAAAATTCGAAAAAACACTCCTTTGAAACTGCATATCATGCCCAGATCAATCCTCGAAAAAAAAAAAATTGAGATAATTTTTGACCTTGTGAAAAAATGGACACAGGTTGTGAGCTTGTCAACTTGCGACCTTGTTTGACCTTTTTTGACCTTGTTTGGCCTTGTACAAGGTCACAAGTTATTTGTCAAAAGTCTGATGCATCAACCGCGGGCTCATCGGCATCCCGAGTCTTGTCTGTTGAATCTGTATCCTCGGGAATATCTGCAAGACCGGGCATATCTGTGTCTTCGTCTGCGTCAGGCTCAGCTGTTGGGGTTTCCGGCGCGCAAAGTCGAGTCCAAGTGGATCCAGCAGGAAATTTTGTATGTGGTTCAGTATTGTCTTGCTCAGCCTTGTCCAACGACTGTTCGTAGGCTGTCTGGCTCGCATAGCGCTCCCGGAGGATGCTCGCGTGCTTCAAGAGCTCATCGAGTGTTGGTAGTTCTGTTTTGGCCGAGCATCGAAATGGCCCAGTAGATCTGCTTTGCAGCCTAAAATAAGTCTGGTGCTGATTCAGATAGCGCATTGCGGAAGGTAAGAAAAGGACAGACCACCAGCAGTCTAGCACCCATGCTTCCCAGATTATAGTCAAGTTGCAGCTTGTAGGATAAAAATCACATTTTTTTAGGTCGGTGGGGCATTTCATGTTGGTGGTGTTTGAGCTGTGTGAAAGCGACGATGGATCTTTTGATGCCTCGGGACCATAATGGTTCAATGCGCAAGAGTTGAGATCAGTGGCTTTTGTATGCCAAGTCTCAGGAGTGGAGATGATGTTACGGAAAGAGGTGTAGATGTCGGGTAGAGAATACCACAACTATCGAATATCGCGAATATTTGTGAGTATTCATTTGCGAATGGCGAATATTCATATTCGTGAATTGATGTGGCTGTGCTATTCATACGAATGCGAATATCAGTTTCTCAGAAAGCAGATATTCGCGAATATTTGTTGAGTAAACACTGCAGAAATGACCCACTCAGAACCAACTCAGAACCAAAGAACTCAGCCTTCTACATTCTTGCCATGTTGCAGTAAACATATATGGCATCCAGTCCCCATTCTCCCGAGTTTTTGAATACTTACAAGCAGCTGCTGAACTGCTTTGTGGCCTTGCATCATCTTCTGTGTAGTTGATTTTTGTCTTCCAGGTTTAACCATTGAATTTATTAGTTGAAAAGAAGGCTGACCCATGACCAAGGACTGAGGTAGAGGTATGCAGTATTCGAAAGAGAAATGATGGTGGGTTATTGTGCAGTAGTGCCAAACACAGCTACATCAATGGCTGGAGCTTCGGACAGAATGCTCGGACTGAAGCAAAGGTCAGCTGAGTGACAGAGTTCAAAAATACATAGCAATTTCTGTTGATGTTGAGCGGCTATTCTCCTTCTCAGGAGGAACAGTGTCAAAACTCCACAACCAGCTGTCTGAAGATTCAGCACATGCTGCTGTGATGGTTGGTCAGTGGGCAGGTGACCCAGATCTCATCGCAGTTGAAGAGTTTGAGACACAACTTGCTGAGGGCTGGTCACGGAACAAGAAGAGGAAAGCTGATATTCTACCAGATGGGGAAGCAGCATTGAAAGTCATTGTGGTTGCAGACAATAGTGAGTAGTTGGTGTGTAGAATAACACTTGAAATGTGTGTTATTTGTGAATAATTCGACTTGAAATGTGTATTATTTGTGAATAATTCGCAAATAACGAGTATTCAAAAGTTGCTGAATGTGAATAGTTGGCATTTGCGAATATTGCTGGCTAATCGACGAATATTCGCGCTGGATATTTGTACGAATGCAAATATCACTTTTAGGCTTTCGGCGAATATTCATATTTGTCAATATATATTTGTGGTATTCACTAATGTCAGGTGATGTAGCAAGAATTTTCTTGAGATGCTGAAACTCCATAACAAGAGTGCGTGGCATCTAGTGCTATTTTGCGATTTCCTAGGACCAGTATTTATACAACGGGAAAGCACTAGCACTTCTGATGTGTTATTACTAGCACTCAGGACTCTGGCTAGGTGATATAAAGGAGAACTGGAGTAAGCTCAAGCTGCTGGTTGTAGCATCAGATACAACTAGGGTGACACACTAGTATGATCTGGAGGCACAAACCACAGGGAAATAACCATAAGCCTAAACAGTCAAGGTGCTAGCACCTAGGAAGTGAGACACAGGAGAGTGGAACTGCGAGTACACTAGCAGGTGGTGTGAGTGGTGAGTCTAGAATCTGAAGGGTAGTAAACTATGCGCTAGCAGCCTTCTAGCAAGGGTGTTAGTATGTGGTACTCTACTAGTGACCGACCCGAGACCTGAAACACAGATCTGAGCACGCGACTGTTGCAACATGGTCGTGAGTCACAAACAGAGACAAAGTAGACAGTAGAGGAATAGCTGGCAGGCTATTGGTGCAGATGTGCGGGTCACCACAAATGCAGTAACAGATAAACAGACTGCTAGCTGGTGCTCTGACCTGTGCTAGATGACTCCAGGTGGCGGACTCAACTCCGTTTTGTCAGGATAGAGATTCTGGCAGCTGATGGCAAGCTGAGGAATCACTCACGATACCCATAAATGGATGCTAGCAGATCAGTGTGGCTGCTCTGCTTGGCATAGGCCCATCATAAAACCAAACAACAGTCATTTCATTGGCTGTTGTATCCATCACATCATTTTCACTCATTTATATTATTCATTCTGTTTATCACATGTACCATGGACCTCAGTAGTATAAAGGGAGCACAGAGCAGGCTAGAACCTCAGATTATTACACCCCGACCTTGTACGAAGTTGGTGCAGGTGGTCTCAGGTTGCTAGTGGAGATTGTAACACACTTCACAAGTAGTTGCTTTACTGGAATCAATACTGTCGACTCTGAACATGTCGAGATCTTAAGTTGAGGTTCTAGTTGTTGACTCGAGGAGTCTTCACATATGAAACCAAGGGTGCTCTCTTTGAGAACCAGCTAGCAGTTGCGCTAGCAGTTTTGCCTTCACCCCAATATTGTTGTAGTGTGTTGGACCGCCTGCTAGGTGGTTGTGTGTTGACTCAAGCCCACTAAGAAGAAGACGGACTAGGTGCCCCCACCTCTAGACAAACTGTAACTTGTCAGTTACTTCGCCTTCACCCCGATATTGACGGAAGCACTGTCATAGTGTGTTGGGTCGCTAGCTGGATGCTTATAGTGTCTATTGCCAATACAAAGCGAAAATGTTCCTGTTCTTGGTTAAAGAATAGGTCAGTGGCTTAAGGACTGCCTTGCCGTTTGAGGATTGAAGTCCCTTGTTGTTAGCCTCAATAGTTTTTGGGTATCCCTTAGCGAGGATTTTCACAAGCCTACATACTCTGCCCTGGTGCTCTCGACCTAGCGGTCCAGCCACCTTGTATCCAACCCATAAACCCCTGCCCATCCCAGGTGCTAGTGGTATTGTTGTTGGCAGCTGTGTAGTGCTAGCGTGTTGTTGAGGTACTTTGTTGAAGTCTAGCAGTCAAATTGTGTTTGTTCCAAACCCGTTGGTCACATACTACGGCCCAGACCCGAACTTACAAAGAGAAGCACTTATATCTTTGGAGGAATAGATTGTTGTAGTGGTGGTTTTGTGGTTGTTTAGTGCAATCCTGAATCTAAGCTATTTCTAGCCATATATCAAGCCCACCATTTCAATGCATTACTGTTGCATGTGATGCACTGTTGCCACGAACCCACGATAGGATATTGTCACTCTTTTCTGGTTCTACCCCCATCTGCTTATCGAAATCAAGGAGAGCACTCTGCATCCCCTTGTTCTCTACTTCTCGTTCGCTGTTGGTGATGAGGGGTTGGAGGACTGTTTTAGTTGGTGCAACACATTGTTTGGTGAGGACGGTGCGGAACTGGGTGGAGATTTCAGTGGAAAGGTGATAGAGTTGGGGGATGAAGTCCGCAAGGACACGAACAAAGTGAAGATCCACCACACTGTAATTGTGGGTCCAGTCAATACTTGCCAACAAACTCTCTGTTGTCATTTTCTGACACCCTTGTGCAACAATGCAGGCTATATGATCTTTGACTCGCATTGCGCTGGGCTTCACATTCTCCAAGCAAAAAGCCATGCAAGCCGTTTCGACCTTGAGTTGACTCTCGTGACTGAGACCTTGCTCAAAGACCCGATCATAGTGTTGGATATTGTCCAGGACCTTCCCATAATCTGCCATGCCATGCTCTGTTACGTCCCAAACCTTTTCTTGAAGATGGTTCATACTTGAGTTGGTCATTGAATTTAGGGCCTTGCATGACACGCCATCGCCTACACTGTAGCCGAAACAACAGAAGACGTGCTTAATATCAATGTGTGCTTGGCATGCAAAAAGCCAGAGCCTGAGGGGAAGTCTGAGCTCACTGCTGACGTACTGATTGCGCGACAGAATGAAGGAGCTAATGGCGCTGACCTGGATCTGGAGAATGGTTGAGCTACATAATAAACACGAGCTTGGAAGTAATATACAACGGGATGAGGGCGATTTTTCTTCACAATAACCTTGCCTTTTTTGCGAGAGGCCATGAAGCACTCTGTCATGTACCACACAAATGGGTCTTCGTCTTGATATTGGCGTGCGAGGGCTTGTAGCATGAACTCGGTATCTTCCCAGGTCATGATGTCGGCATTCGTAACATGCCCGTTTGTCGTAGCTCTCAGATGGCGTTGACGGCTCCTGCCTGCCCAATTCTTTCATGCGAGTTTCCCAACACGGAAGTATGCGTGATTGCCGATGAGGCACGTAGCCCAGACAGATAAGCATGGTCGGGTGCACTGAATTTTGGTAAGAGGTTTGTTGGGGGAAAAGGCAGAGTGATAATCATCAGAGTCTTTCTTGGGTTGGCTTTTGTGATGGTGGTAAAATGACTCAATGAGATCTGCCATTTTAACAGTGGATTTGCCTTGTAGAAAGGTGCCAACAGCCTGCCTGTGACACTGTGTGCGAGGATCCTTCTCACCACGAACATGCAGATGAAAAAGGCAAACAAGAAAGTCCCCAAGATTGGGGAAACTGTAGGTGTGCAAAACATCGTTGATTTTCTGCCATTGGGTGCGCCTTGCGGCTCGTAGGGAGGGCTGGGTCGATGCAGATGAAGGAGAAGGAGTAATTGGACTTTCTGGTGCCGAAGCGGAGGCAAAGCTCATTATTACTGGAACAATTGGCGGGGGCGAAAGTTTGTTGTAGCTCTGCACAAGCTTGACTGGCAGCTGCAGAGGATTTCCGTCCATTTTGTGTTTCCAAAATGTCTCAGGACAGTCTGGAGGATAGTTTGACACATGCAGAGAGAGGAATTTGGGTTGTAGACGTGGCAGACAAGAAAGAGGACATGTCGCTATCAATTGTCACCAGGTGTGACATGACGCGCAGGTGGTCTCAAACTCCACTGATTTGTAATAAGGTCGGTGAGCAATCAAGCAATCAAGCTGATCAACAGACTACAAACAACCGAGGTATGAGGTAAGTTATGTTTGTAGCGTCTGTCTACGAGAGACTAAGTACAATGTGATAGTGATCGTGAAAAGGAAGTGTGAGCACCATGAGGAAAAGAAGTGCTTAAGAAGGGCAAGCTCGATCAACTGTCTTCGCATACTGTAGTATTTCGTTCATTTCGTGTGGGGGTTTGGGGTGTGATATGCCCCTTCCACCCGAACCTTTCGTAGCCGGATTGATGGCGTCCATTTTGGGCAGTTTGATCCGCCGCTTAGCCTCGGGCTAAGCTCGGCTAAGCAAGATTTGGGCTATGAAAACGAGCGTGTGACGCATGACTTACGATCTGATGCACTGAGTACCGCTCTTCTCTGAACCGCGCGCTATCGCCATCAATGATGGAGTGAGAGCGAAGTGCAGGGTTGTGTGCACCTAGGATCACGAAAGAAACATTTATAAAAGAGCAGGCGGAAACACTTTGCGGCGCAAGCAATGGGCCGCCAGGCTTTTGTTAAGAACCAATGTTTCCGTGATAAGAAAAGTCGCAGCGCCAGCCGCGTGAGCTCGGCTATCTATTATTCACTATGCTTTGTACGCCGAGTACTTCCTGGAACCCGGCGTTCCGCGGGACTGCCCAAGACGGAGCTGCGTGGCAAATCCAATCTAATCCGCGCCGTGATGGAGAAACTGTTCCGAATAATAACCGCTGGCCGTTGCTCAGCACTCGGGAAAATTCCGAAGTGCGGCCCGGGAGGATTCAGAATGCAGCAGGAACTATGTCTATTTCCTCCTGGATGGCCCCAATCCCGATCCCCTCGGACGAACTACGCGCTATACTAACCCGATCACTTCTCACGCTTTCGGCTTTATCCGACAGCTACAGTCAGCCACACAGCCCAGGATTAATATAATATTCGATTAATGCTAGCCCAAGGCGCTACACGCTGCACCCTAGGCGCTACAGCGGCACCCTACACGCTACAAGCCATGACCCACCGGCTGCTACAGACGCTCCCGGCAACCGCCAGCCCATCCTCTACAACACATCCTGACGCACAGCACAGCCCCTTTCTCCTGATTATCTCCGACGCCGCCGCCCTCCGCCCCTCCCGACGCGCACCGCCGCGTCCACGCGACGCGTTTGTTTGTCCCTGTGTCGCGCCACCCTCTCTTGCCGACGTCACACATTTGACTGGTACGACAACGACACTCACGACCTCCTTGCCGTTGATGACGAGTCTGCCGCCGCTGCCCGTCCTTCTCACATTTACCCCGCGTATTCGGCCCGCATCCCGCTCTCCAGCAGCGCCGCCTGCGCCTCCACCTGCCATCGCCGCCTTACCCCGCGTATTCGGCCCGCATCCCGCTCTCCAGCAGCGCCGCCTGCGCCCGCACGCGCCCTCCACCTGCCATCGCCGCCGCTACCCTTTGCCTCCAGCCAACGCTCTCCTCCCTGCCGCCGCGCTCCTGTCATCCTGCTTGTCGATGCCGACATATCCACAAACCAGTAACCCATCGGCCTTGTTCCATCCTACTCGGCTGTACCCCATCCTCCTTCTCTGGCCGTCCCTCAGCCCTCGTCTCCGCGCCCGCGCAGCCCCGTCATTGCCCTCCAACGTCGTGCGTCATGGTCAAAATGGTGCATACTCTAATCTATTTCTCCTCCAGATTTACTTTCACCCTATTCCCATCCTCGTGCCTTGCCCTGATGCGCCCCCGCATTCGGATGCACGGCAATATTCCTCCACTCGACGCCACGCTCGGCTGCGCGCAGCTTCACCAACATACTCAAGCCACCACAGCGTCAGGTATAGCCAGTCCTGTCATGCGTGGACGTCCACGGCAGCTCATACCAACGTCGACGCCGTTTCCAACCCCTGCTCGCGTCCCGAGCGCCCCACTCGCTGACTCGAAGCACCAAAGTATTAGACGTTGATGCCTTCGTCCGCGCCACGCTCGTAATCAACGTCCTCACGGCCCGCACCTATGCCTTCTTTGTCTCTCCCCGACGCGTTCACTTCGCCCGCCCTCCCCATGACGCAGGCGCGAGGAAACCAGCAATGAGAATTAAAACGAGGCGCGCCCCACATTTATATCTTCCTTTCACCAGCTAAATTATGACTTAACCCGCGTGTTCATTACTGCTCGGGCAATGTGGAATGCGCGTCAGCACGCATGTTCCGGCCGGCTGGTGCGCTCATCTCCAACAGCTCACTTTCTAGCATGGCGCTGACCTAGCGAATGAAATCGGGACGAATCTTGCCAGCCGATACACCATATCTCCGACCTCAATGCCCAGGTCGGTTATACATTTTCTCGCCGTCGTCGCCGACGACGTCGAGGACATTTGATCGCGTTTGATCGTGACGAGCACAACATTTGATCGATGCAGTCCAAGTGCGGTTGTTCGCCCTCGTTGCGCAGGACGGCGATGCCAATACTGTTTTCAACGGAAGCCTGAACAGAGTGCTTGAAGGGAGTGCTTGCATGGAACTCCCCAACAGCCCTTCATTTGCATTTGCCTGAAGGCCATGGGTGCGAGCAATCTGTGCACTGACACCGTACACGGAATCCCTGAACGGGCAAGGATCTGCGCACGTGACTGTCCGGCGGACAATGTCCGGCAGACTGTCCGCCATCATACCTATAGTGGCTTAGCTCTCCAAGTGTTCTACACTTTCAGTCGCTTTGAGTTTCTCTTCTTCGTTAAAACACGACATCTAAAAACCTGAAATGTTACAGTTGTTGTCTTGTCACATGGGCGTGCAGCCGCTCGCGCGACGCCGATCTCCGAATTCAAGTCAATCTCAGTGGTTACGTCATGATTCTCTTTTCTGCAAGGCCTACTGCTTTAGTGCTGGCTACATTCCGAACCTTGCGATACGTGGTACCTCGGCGTAAAGTTCCGCTTCGGTCCCGACGTAGCCGTCGCCTTCTCTGGTCACTCGAATTTGACTCGGAGTTCCGTCACGTCCCTCGGAACCAAGTAGAGGCCAAATTTGACTGAATGCACGCGTCACCGTCAGATGTATTATCAACGGACTATTTCGGGCAGTTTGGGTCCATAGCGACAACGGCCGACGCCGATGTGGGCCTCCTACGACGATGCCTTGCTTATCCCGCCAAGAGACTGTTCCCGGACGGAATACAATTGCGTTTTTGCTATTGGACAAGACCCTTCATCAGGCTAGATGTTGTTCTGGCCGCCCATTGACATTCGGACTGATCAAGGGGGGTAATGCGATGCCATGGCGATCATCTATCGTTTTTAGTATTTTTGGTCGATTGCTCTCGTACTCGCCATCGCCTATGCGCTGGACATACTGTCTCTCTCCTTCGTTGAGGTCACTCTCTTGCCACCATGACGAAGAGCGTCCAATTCTCTACCACGAACATCCTGTACTCGCCACTTCCCTGGTCGCCCTCTCCCAATGCCTCTACCTCTTATTTACTGCCTTCCCCATCCGTTATCGCATCCCAGCTGCCTGAACCTCTCGTTGACCCGGCACCCTCTCCACGCATTCCGGATGAACCGCTCTCCGGACGTTTACCCCCACTCGCGCCCATCGTCTATAGCCCATGGCTGTCTCCATTACCCTTTCCAATGTCGCCGCGGCACGGGTGTATCCCCATTCACAATCGTGCCCAAATACATTCGCTGCTCTCTTTCACACCATTCACACCTCCTCCTGTCAACTACGACCTCTCACACCCTCTGCACACCATCAACCCACAATTAACACCATCGTTCTTCAATCCAGCGACCTTCCCTCCCCTGCCCGCCCTCACTGTCCTCTGCCGCCACATAGCATGGCCAATCTCGGTATCCCCATCGCAGCCCACAGGCTTCGTGTCAGTCCTTGACGTCTTCACGTCGGTCTACACTAGTCTGCGGATAGCCGTGCGGCGAGCCGAGTACGACACGCTGCCGTCGGTCGACGTGCGACAGAGCGTGGCCGATGCGTACTTTATGCGGTGTAGACTGCTGGCAGACGAAGAAGAGCGGAAAATTGAGGCGCTGAAGGGGGTGAAGCGCGTCGATTTCCTTGCTGGAAAAACTCGTTTTCTTGGCCTGTCTGGCCCTTTGGAGAGTAACCACGTCTGGGAGCTAAATGTTGCATGAATTGCGGAGCACGCGGAGGGTATAGTAATTACGCACGCTGCGTCACCACGATCGAGAGATTCTCGCTTTCCTAGATGGCTTCCGAAATTTGTGATTCTGTACCGTTCATACATTATCCTGCTAATGGCTTCTAGTTTACAATGTATAGTGTCCTGAATCGCGTATTCATGTACCAACACGCACATAGAATCGTGCATTAACTCATTAACATCTAGTCTGCTGCGATTGCTCCTGGCGACTCGAACGGAAGATTTGATCGGCCTTTCCGAAAATCTTAGATTATTTGTGCGCGGACTACAATTTCTTCGCCTACGACTCCGGTAACTTATCTCCTGCCCAACAACATGCCCAGGCCCCACAGCTTGGAATTCATCTCCATATATCAACCTCACCGGCTCTGAGGTCGGTATCTCTGAATTCCCCCCGTGCATTTTGTTGATGTTATTTTTATAATCAACGTTAACAGGCCCAGCCATCGACCAATTGACGCCGACTGCTGCGCAGAGGCAGTACCCGTCCAGTGGCGTTGGCATGCGAAATCTCACTCGGAGCCAAAAGGTTAAACGGGGATCCGTCCCCAGATTTTCCAGCATCGCCCCGTAGTTGGAGACGGTCGCCTCCACGAGGCTCGCGTCCACATGGGTAATATAATCATCGATAGGTCCGTGGCTTTGAACTATTCGACGGCGCATATGCCTCAAAACCAAACCCAAGGATCAAACTTCCAGAGGATGGCCCTATTACGAGGTTGGAGGAGGAGGAGGAGGAGGATATATTATACTGGTCGGTCCCACAACTGGAACAACCAGTTTACTACGAAGACTTAGGTAACTCCTTGTAGGCTGAAAAAGTCGGTGCGGGCGAATCTCAAAAGGCGCGTCAATCTTATTTGACTGGATCCCCAAGTTGCCATTTTTGCGATAGGAGTTTGCTGCGTACTTGATTATTTACCACTTCCGCAATAATATGTTATTTTGAGATGCTCCCGAAACCCAGCTCCTGGAGCTAGATTTCCGTCTACAGGGCTCAGATTGGGTCTAATCAGTCTGTTCTTTTCTGAGGACTGACCTATAGCGGTCTTGAAGGTTTTCATAGAGCCACATGTTGTTATATGCCTTGCTGAAAACACCTACTATGGTTTAGACCCATTTTGAATTGTAAATATATATTTAGCTCTAATGACACGAACATTGAGCCCAATATGCTGTTCCAGCACCGAGACAAGCCTTCTATGACCTCTATACATGTCCATACTTTAAATTCTGCCAGACATCTCTGCATTGTAATTAGGATGCATCGCGTCGTGGTGACCATCAAGTTGCCATGATGATCATCGTCCCACACGCGTCAGCGCTTCCTCTTTGTAGCTCATCCATTTCAAGTGGGGCGACTCTTGCAGCCGCCAGATACCAAACTAGTCAATGTCTGGCTGAAAGCAACTAAGGCCATTGCGGTGCCTACCAAAAGTTTCAGCTGACTGGACTGTTGACGGTGTCGTCTTTGACCAACTCAGCGCAACCCCTTCACTCCCCTTACTCTCCGACACCAATGGCGCCTCCCCCACACGACAACCCACCTTATAAATTATTCTGCTCCCTCCTCCTCGGGCCATTTCTAAGCGTAAATGCGCATCTGGAGTGCTTTCCATTGTCGAGACTGCCAAGAGCACAACAGCAACTTGGTGGTCACTGCAACCTGATGTGTCCAAATTACACTTGTTCCGGTAAGGCAGGGTGCCGGATTGACCATGTGGACGTATATAGAGGTCATACAAGTCCTGTCTCGGCGCTGAAACCATATTGGGCTGAAAGTTTATGTCATTAGGAGCTAAATATATATTTACAATTCAAAATGGGTCTAAACCATAGTAGGTGTTTTCAGCAAGGCATATAACAACATGTGGCTCTATGACAACCTTCAAGACCACTATAGGTCAGTCCTCAGAAAAGAACAGACTGATTAGACCCAATCTGAGCCCTGTAGACGGAAATCTAGCTCCAGGAGCTGGGTTTCGGGAGCATCTCAAAATAACATATTATTGCGGAAGTGGCTCTATCACTAATTGCGCTTGAATTATTCCAGAAGTTCTAGCCATGTTTCGAGTCAAACGGTGCAGAACTGAGTGAGATACATGCAATTCTTTGCAGAGGCTCAAAAACTGCCCAAAATGGAAATTTTCGATCCGCGCCTTCGGTACTGACACTAGCTGTAACTTCGGTCTTTCGCTTGGTGGTGAATACCGTGACCAGTTGTTGAGATTTCGACTCCGAGTGAGAATAGATTGAACTCTGAAGTGTAGAAGGCTCTTAGAGTTCAAATGCTGAATCTGCAGCCAACTTGCGTGGGAGAAATCATCGTGTAGGGTTGGGCTGCTCACCGTGCGCGATTGCGCTGCGGTACGGGCATAAAAACGGCCCGTTTCAGGCACTTGCAGAAGGTGCACGACGGCAAAAAGATAGTCATCAACCGTCATTAGGCGGGATCTCCCAAGGGTTCCTGGGATGGGGCACTACCAAGTTAAGTGTACTAATCAGGAAAACACCGACTTCCAAATTAGAAACAAATTGAGATAATTCGAGACAATTTCAGGTTTGTTCGCAATTATCAATGATCGACATATTAGCCATGTCCTTCCCGTTTACACCAACTCGGCCAATTGTTGGACGTTATCAGATGTCCGGGTTTGCAAGCAGTTTGAACAGCTTTCAGTCGGAATATCCAACATTTAAATAGGGCAAGCAAGCTGTATTCCAACTGTATTCATTGCATGAGCTACATAAACATTTGCAAAACACGACGTGCGCGCCACCCGGGACCCCATTGCCTGACGGGGGCACCATCAACATCCTGCCCAGCCGCCGCGGGTGACATGCCCCTTCCGCCCGAATAGCCGGATTGATAGAGTCCATATTGGGCAGTTTGATCCGCCGCTTAGCCTCGGCTAATCTTGGCTAAGCAAGATTTGTGCGAAAAATCTTCGTATGAAAACGAGCGTGTGACGCGTGACCTACGATCTCATTGAAATACAGTACCTGCTTACTCAGCGACGCCATAAGTATATTACTCAGCGACGCCATATAAATCGACCGCTTCGAGATAGCGCAATGCAAAATCTTACCCATGATGACGTCCAAGGCCCCCAAACTCTTCACATCGATCCAAGTCGGAACCACTGCGCTGCAGCATCGAGTAGTCCTCGCCCCCCTGACGCGGTACAAAGCCAATGCTGAACATGTCCCTTATCTCCCCCTTGTCGCAGATTATTATAGTCAGCGCGCGAGCAAACCCGGATCGCTGCTCATCGCCGAGGCGACACATATCGCTGCTCAGACGGGAGG
This sequence comes from Mycena albidolilacea, assembly GCA_029282495.1. Taxonomy (NCBI): domain Eukaryota; kingdom Fungi; phylum Basidiomycota; class Agaricomycetes; order Agaricales; family Mycenaceae; genus Mycena; species Mycena albidolilacea. The sequence goes on along the minus strand of JARIHO010000024.1, from coordinate 1,291,850 downwards.
ATACGACCATCTCCCGGGAATTTGGAGCCCTGAGCAGATTAAGGCGTGGTCATCGGTGCATGTCTCTCTGCTGGCATCAATCAATCGATATCAATCCCTAACCTCTCCGTGCAGGTAACCGACGCGGTACACGCCAAGGGTTCTTTCTTTTTCATGCAGCTCCGGGCGTTTGGGCGTGCAGCGAACCAGGAACAACTTCAAGCCGAGAACCCCGTATTCCCATATGTCTCCGCCTCCGACGTTCAACTCTCGGGACACAGCGGGCCCCCGCGCCCGCTTACGGTGCCTGAGATCAAGGAGTACGTCGCGCTCTATGCTCAAGCGGCGAAGAATGCGATTGCGGCTGGTTGTGATGGGGTGGAGATCCACGGTGCGTTGCAGATGCGTATATCCAAGTTCTCCCTCCATTCGCTCATTCAACTCCAGGCGCGAACGGCTATCTAATCGACCAGTTCTTGCAAGATGTGTCGAACAGGCGTACGGACGAGTACGGCGGGAGCGTTGAGAAACGCACGCGCTTCGCACTCGAAGTCGTTGACGCAATCGTTGCCGCTGTCGGCGCCGAGCGTACCGCAATCCGTTTCAGTCCGTGGAGTCCGTTCCAGGGTGGGTTCGTCCCCGCGGGCCTCTTTCTCTTTCTTCTCTTATCCCCACTGATACTCAATTATCTCTCCTCCGCCTCAGACATGGGTATGACGGACCCCATTCCCACCTTCTCCTACATCATCTCCCAACTCGCCGCGCACCACCCCACGCTCGCATACATCCATCTCGTCGAGCCGCGCATTAGCGGGAACACCACGTGTGACGCAAACCAAATGAAAAACCATGAGTCAAACGACGTGTTGTGTGCTCTGTGGGCGCCGCGGCCAGTTGTACGTGCTGGTGGATATTCGAGGGAGGGAGCGATCAAGGCTGCGGAGGGGAGAGAGAAGACACTTGTGGCCTTTGGGAGGTTTTATATCTCGAATGTAAGTGTTTTTAAGATTTCATTTCCTTTCTACAGTGTCCTCCCTCCTTTTGTGCCATCCTTTCTTTTGCAACGATATTCAAGCCAAACTTTATCAACCTCCGTTCTTTTTATGTTTTTCGTTTTTCACTCACTCCACTTACCTTCGAAACCCAGCCGGACCTTCCAACTCGTTTGGAGGAAGATATACCACTCAATCCCTTTGAACGCGCGACGTTTTATCTCGTGGGCGAGGACAGCCCGCGGGGGTATACGGACTATGCGTTCGCGACAGGGACGGCGTGACGGAGATAAATATGTGTTCTAACTGTGAGTGGATTCAGAATCCGGATGAAATATACCTTGGCTAAATGAACGAAATTGAGCTCAGGGCGCACAATCCAAGCAAAATATCCAAAAGCTCAACAGGTTTGGCCGTGCCTTGTATGTTCCGCAAATGGTTGTAAGTCAAATGAACGGGATAAAACTGTGATCATTTAAGCGAAAATAGAGATTTTTTCACGATAGGAATCCCAATCAGTACTAAATTCTGAGCACCCAGGCCTGTGTTTGCTCTCGCCCCTAGATCTCGATACCTTTCACCGCTTTCGCAGGAGGTACGAGCCCTTGCGCATCTTCGGTCCCCCATTGACAATTTAACGCTATCCTTCGTTTTGACCATCTTGCAACAGAGTCCAGAAGATTCGTTCCCTTGAATGTAAGGTCGTATGTTTGGTTTCCTCGTTCCTTGCTATCCACCGATTGAATTCAAGAATTTTTCACCCCACTGTTTCAGTGCATCTCATACATGTCCACGTAGGTAGCTCTATCGAGACACGCTACCGGGCTTAAAAAATCATGTCGTCGTCGAGCGGGGATTCAGTAATTTTGCCCATGGGTTCTGGCCCAGAAGAGAAACGAAAAGGGTGATTTTTACACAACTGGCCATCCCGTCGATGGGATCCGGGTTCAACATCGCACTCTTTTTTCCCGTTTGGGAAGTCGGACCAGTTTTCTCGTCGGGGCCGTGTTGAGAATCAACGGAATACAAAACAATATTTTTTGGTCGACCCAGAGTACATTGGCTCGGCGGGGTGAGTGTTCGGCCGCCTAAACGGTGCTCTTAATAATAGCAACGATTAACTGTCCACACTTATCCACCGTTATGGGATGTATATCAGGGTTCGCTGTCAACTTCCTCTACTCGATGCACCGACTCGGCCGCTTTGTAAACACCTCTTTGAGGTGTGTTGCTTGCTGGTGTGTCTTGTTCTCCGTACACAATGGCAGAAATTCCCTGTGATTCGCCGTCCAACCGGTTAAACGCTCTGCCTTGCCAGCATCTCCTGGATGCATGTCCGCGCAGACTCAAAGGATCCCAAATTACTTTCGAGACATTGTGAGATACTGAGGTACTTAAACTAAGGCGTATTACCAACTCCTCCGGATGCTTGACACTCGCTCTAGCACCCCTTAGCACGGTCTTCTACTTCTGGAACCAACCGATATCATTATGCGCAGACCAGAACACAAGATTGTGAGAACAATATTGGCAACGATCTGGCACGTTCATTTTGCTATCTCGCAGACACAAGAATGCATTCAAGCCAGATATTTGGTATACAACGAAGAGATAGAAGTGGTTGACGACCCGCAGCGCGGGTCGTCATCCGCTTTTTAATCTAGAATTCAGACAATTCTGGAGGATAAAAAAATGGAGTGTTATGAATTTCTGTCAGCTGTGTATATATTTACAACAGCAACTCCACCCACACAATATTAGTGGTACATGTAGATGAATCTCATTCATACTTGAGAATCAAGACATTCCTTTAATCAGGGACGCGAGTCATTGCAGAGTAGAATTGGCCGTGAGAAACACCTCTCTTCGCAGATTGAGGCCCAATTTATGTACAGTTAGCCCTTGGCACCCGTTAAAGAATACAAACCGAGAGGAATCTGCATTCGGAGAACCTTGAACTCGAAGCTGTGTGGTTGAAAATGACAACTAATGCGGGGAATATGGAAACATATCTGGTATCTTTCAATGTCAGCATCATTCTCTTTATAAAATCAAGCCTGTCCGTCTCAAGCCTTTTTAAACTCCGCCATCAGCGCTAACCTTTTTTGTCAAGCTCTCTGTTTCCACTCATGCCGTGCCTGCCGCGGCCGCGTAAAATCCCACCCTCACTTGACATGTACACCTAGTGATGTTCTGGTTTGGTTTGGTCTTCAAACCATGGTTTTGGTTTGGTTTCGGCTGGTTTTGGTTCTAGAATCCTCAAACCAAAACCAGAACCATGGAATCTGGTTTGGTTTGGTTTGGTTTTGGTTTAAACCATGGTTTCGCATGGGTCATTCGTGACCGTTGGAAAGAACATAAATATTACATGAGTTAACAATCCATCTCGTAATCTGGGTCGTAATTATCCGTCCCAACCGCCCTCATTTTGAGCTAGGCCCGACTTGAACTGCTTTTCACTACTGCTGTCCTCGAAGATCATCTGTGCCGTCATGTCCACGAGAGCAGATTCGCGGAAAATCAAGTCCCGCTTTATCATACACTTCAGCACTTGTAACGCCTCGACAATATCGGAATTCAGCCGATTACGATGCTTGCTGATGGTGATGCCTGCAATGGAAAAAGCCCGCCCACTGGACACCGAAGAAGACATGATGGCTAGATAATCTCGGGCGAGCGATGCCTAGACAGGATAGCGGTGGGTGTTTTGCTAATGGATACCCAATCAGCAAAGAAACCACAGCCACAGTGCAATTTTTTACATACACCCCACCATGCAATCGTGTCCATCCCTTCAGGAACAACTTCAGAGGTGCTGAGGTACACTTGAACTCATCAAGCCATGGTTTCAATGGATTGATGTGGGTTTTAGCGGTGCCAGACATAGGGGTGTTGTGATCGAGGATGATTGAGCATCGCAGTTTGCTGTTTGCTGGTTTTTTGATAGACTCGTCACCAGTCTGCCTGCAAAGAAGCAACAATGTGGTGAGCACGTTCCACAGGCAGACTGGTACTTGTCGGATCCTGTCAATGGTCTGCACGCGGAGTTTGAATTGTTTTTCTTCTCTGCTGTTCTGAGCTCAATTCCGAGTAATTTAAGAAATTCCAAAGATAAAGCCTGTTTCAATTTCATAAATCTTACATTCTGTCTCTTCAGAATTTTGAGAAAATATGCCAGAGGCCTGTGGTGAATGGCTTGAATTTTGGTGAAGTTGATGGCTCTGCATAGCCACCGTGATGCCGATGATTGGCACCACCCAAAATTTCAAACTCCATGTGCAGACCATTAACAGGTCCCAAAAAGTACCAGTCTGCCTGCAGCAACATGCTCACCACATTGTTGCCTTTTTGCAGGCAGACTGGTGACAAGTCTAGTTTTTTGATAGAGACTGGAACCACGCTGACAGATGAGCCGTGAAGCTGGAGATAGCGCTGCTCAAACTGTTTCCAATTATTGTTGGGAGATGAGACAACGGGCAAATCTGACTCACCATTTCCGCTTCGGCTTCATGCTGGAGATGTTAGAGTCTAGCCTCGACACACCTTCCTTTCGTTTCCAACTCCGTCCTATTGGCTACAGCTCTTGTTTACAGCCGTTTGCATAATTCCGTGAACACGCGTTTTATTATTATTTCATGCTCACGTGGCTGATGTAGGACAATCTCGTGACCGGCATCGAGATGCCTCTTGCTCTCAACCTTTCACTGGTGCTCTGTCGCTGTTTATAATTACTGGCATTCTTCTGGACTGTACTGCTAGTTGGCTCTGCAGTGTTTTGTCTCTACTGTGGCTCTTGTTTCGGCCTCAATTTCTTGTGTTTCAACAGTCTCAGGGATGACTCGGCTCTGTGTATGGTCTACGGCACTCGTGAAACTCTCTTGACTGTAAGATAAGTATAAGATCCCGCCCGTCAAATAGGTGTGATATCCCGTCTTAGCAATCTCCTGGTCCGTGCACCAAAATGTGGGTATAAATACAGGGCTAGCACTGGGTGTAATTCAGTTCGTACATCATGTTGGATCTTCCTCGTCGCAGTGTCAGAAATATGGGCAATCCAGGCCAAGGAACTGCTTTCCATGAGCTTGTTGTTGTTCCCACCTTTACCCCTGAATCTGCTCGTCCGTACCAGGTGCCCAGTGGCGACTTGATAATCCATCCTCAAGTACCACAAGGTGGAATACCAGCTGGACGTAAGTTTGTTTCATTCTTTCTCCACGAAAACCCACTCTCAGACCTATTGTCAGCTGTTGCTGTGTCCGGCGCCAGCTCGTCTGCCCAGATCGATCCCAGCTTGCTAAATGCCGATGGTATGTAACTCATACAACTCTCAACTTTGACTCTTTCCCTTACCTCGGTTTCAGATAACGTCGAGAAGCGCCTTTTGTATATACATGTCACATTGGAATGGACTGAACGCTCTGGGAAGTCCACCCGTAACAATGCTCGCTCCAAGAAGATGCATGAATCCAAACTCGTCTCAACTGCCGTGTGGTGTCCACCTCTCGGGTTGCATTCGTTCCTATCGCGCTCGGAGCTCATGGCTATGCGGACGCGTATGTTGCTGGCATTGCTAGCAGTCCAGGAATGCGTATATTTTGGATTGGCTCACCATACGTGCCTCTTTATTTATCTATGTACCGGCTAGTCACTGAGGTGGTTATAGTGGTGGTAAAGGCGGCGCAACTGTGGTCCTTTCCGACCAGGATTGGCAGATTGTTGTCCAGAAACTCGGTGCTGCCATGAAGGCCTCCAAGCGCCTTGACAGCATCTCTATCATCTTCAATCTCGACGAGATGGAAGGCTGGAAGCAGTGTAAACGGGTATGGATCTATTCTATGCCTTGAATCATCTTTTCATCTTATTTTAGATTCATTCCCCCGATGCCTATGAGTTGGAACTCACCTATGGAAGCCGTGTACGTCCAATTGTTCATCTGTACTGTTATAATGCTCATTTGATACTAGGTACCCAACACCGAGAACTGCACGCCAGTGCAGGTAGCTCTCGGAGGAGCCATTGACGAAATCAAGGCTGTGCATTCCTGTGTAGAACATGGGGGGACCTGTTTCATTGACGGTGATCTTCACCACATGGAAATGAACTGGTTCTGCCTCGGAATGTGGGGCCAGGCTGTCGTGAGTGCTATTCACGATTGGGATATTCGTTCATATTCATAAGATATTGTCTAGCTTGCCGGGAAATGCGAACCAACAGATCCCCCGCCACAAGATCTTGTGACCTCGTGGAACGGCGGCACCAGTTCCACTCTGTCTAAGCCCAAACCTCGTGGTCGCTCGGAGCCCAATCCTGTCCAGCAGGCTGCGTCGAGCTCGACATCGGATACCACCAATCTTCTTACAACCATGGTTCCTGTCATGGCGATGATGGCACAGAACATGGCGAGTAATATTTCTGCTCCAGCTCCAGCTGCCCCCGCCTCTGCTTCTCGTAGTCCTGTGCCGCCCTCCTCTCCGCCCCCTGCAATTGAGGATGATTTAGATGTCTTCATGGACGCATTTCGGCAGGCCAAGAACATCGCCGACACTCGTATCGACAACACCAAGGACCAACTACGAGATGCTTCTTACACACCTGACATTATTTGCGAACCTTCTGTTACATCCGAACGGCTCAGGGAACTCACAGGGTTTGTGGAGGGGGAAGTTCATCGGTTGAAGAAGTTTTCACGCCAATGGTCGGGTAAGATGGAGGGGAAGAGGGCGAGACGAGGGATTTCTTTCTAACTATCTCAATACACAGTTCTCTCAATCACAAGTTTTCTTCGCCAGTCCTACAAGTCCGTCTAGAGTTTTCGTTCATTCCTATACTACTGCACTCAATATTACTGTTTGCATCTGATTTACACGTACCCGCAATCTCCAAACCAGCCGGAATCCAAGAAAAATGTCTTTCGTGACGGAACCTTCAAAGATATCGAGGGTGACGATACCTTCTGTGGTCAATGCTGGTAGAACTGAATATCGGGTACCTCGGATAAATGCAGCACGTTGAACACAGGGTGTGCCCGCCAGAGACCTCCCATGAGACCTCTGAGTAGTTCTGTTATCCACCGCGCTCTCATCGAGAGCTATGAACACCTCTGGATCAAGGTATTGCGCCATCTCTGCCTCCCAGATTGTGCGCAACTGATCATCCCGCTCCCAAGCTTCCTTCGAGAGCTTCTTCCGCATGAGCTGAAGGTTCACAAGGGTACGACCAATCAGGGAGAGGGAGACGTAGACGTTTCGGACAGATGAAAGCTTCGATTGAATCTCGTCGAGGTAAAGAGTGGGATTGGCGTGTAAGATCGCCTGGATGTAGGCTATATCCCCCTTGTTCATAGTGCGGGGTCGGCCGATGCGCCGGCTGAATGGGTTGGTGACCTGGCCGTATTCTTCGTGAAGAGAGATAGTCTTTTGGACTAGGCCGAGGGAGACATCGGCAAGGTCGGCGACATCGCGCATAGTCACGTCCTCATCCTCATTGTACCACTTGACAATCTGTTCCTTCAAATCGGAGGAGACAGAGGACATGGCGGAGAAGATCAAGGTAAAGATTGAGCTCATCGATAAGTCATTGAGTATATATGGACGCGGCAATGAGGTTCGCGCGAGGCAGAAGCGGGATGTCACGACATCAGCCACGTGAGCGTGAAATAAAAAAAACACATGTTCATGGAATTATGCAAACGGCTATAACTTCCGCATTGTCCGCCATATGTAGATATTCATCTACAGATTCTTTACAGCTTTGTTTACTTATTGAAACACTTACTTCCTCGAGACGTACCTCAGCCATTCACCTCTCGTGTGCACATTTGAGGTATGTCTCTCCGTGTACTTATTTATGCTGTTGCTTATTTATCTTCTAGTATACTTCTTACAGGTATGAATATACAGCCGTTCACCTCTCGTGTGCACGTCTGAGTATACTTCTTACAGGAGATCCTCTAGCCAGTGTATCTGGAAGTATGAGAGTTTCATTGTCAGATTAACAACTACGCAAAGATCAGCCTGCGATCTCGCATTGAAACTCAGTCTGCAAAAAAGTAACCCATAGCAAATGTGTACGCATCCGAGTTTGATGTCTTTTGGTAGTACTCATCCACCTTCTCGAGGGCCTCTTCGATTGCCGGGGTGAAATGTGTATACTGAGGATCTGCAGCGAGTTGGGTCCAACCGGTGTGCAGACTCTCAAGCGCTGGTAGAGCCAGGTGTAGCATGGATTTCAGATCAGAGGAAAACCTGTGTTGAGCCTGTTCGGCAACCTATGACATGCGTTGGTAAAGAAACAATACAGAGCAATGAACATACCGCGAGTAAATTTAAGAATACATCAACACATTTCCATTCCGCTTCCGAGAGTTGTAGCTTGGCCAATTTCGGGTGCTTCTTCCCCACCTCATCCATTGCGATTTCAAATGCAAAATCATTAACAGACTGACGAACATAAGCAAATCGAATCGGGACCACTGACACGACAAATTACCCCTTTGAGATTGTGGGCATGGTCCAGCTTCGCATACATTGAAGACCACTGGACCTTCATGTCGATTATCTTTTGCTTTGCGATGGCATCTGGATCCGCCTGGTGACGAAGCTGGATCCGTGTGAATGGAGTCTTCCGCTTCGAGGACGAATGTTCCTAATCTCAAGGTGAATGATATGAAATATGAGCTAAAGATGATCTGACCTTGACTGCAATCGCCTGCACAAGCCCGATTTCGTCCATCGCCGTGTGGGGGCGCAAGGTCCCCGTTCCGAGTAGCGACTGTCAGCAGATTGATTAGAGCGGAGAAATTTTAAACCCGAGTCCGAATTAGCCGAACACCGCAAAATGTCATTTCAAGGCCTCGGAAAGAAAGAAAGAAAAACCGCGTCAAAACCATGGTTTTGGTTTCGATGGCCTCAAACCAAAACCAAAACCAGTGCGAAACCATGAACATGGTTTGGTTTGGTTTCAGCAAACCATGGTTTTGGTTTCAGCAAACCATGGTTTTGGTTTGCTGGTTTGCTGGTTTGAAACCAAACCAAGCACATCACTATGTACACCCTCGCTCTTCAAGCACATTGTGCTTCTGGCTGTCTGGATGTGGACAGCCTCTTCTTGCCGCTTCGATAATTCACCTCACCCTCTTTATAAAATTACGTGTATCCATCCGAAGCCTTTTTAAACTCCGGTTTCAACCTAACATTCCGGCAGCTCGGATCAATGTTCTTATTTTAGTTACATCCAGCAAATGGGAGCCAGCGCGAAGCGCCGGCGAGCGCTTGTATAACATGAGCATAGTTGGACTTACAGGATCAATGACCTTACCGGCGACCACTACTGAAATGGTCTCGACTTCCACTGTGTGACGAAGCAAATTCCGCACGATTACTCGCGTATTTTTGGTGAGACTGCGAGATTCATCAAAGTTGCGAGTGAGTCTACAAACAGCGCTGACCTTCAGAACCAATTTGTGGGGAGGTATTCCAGGCTCCTGGAGAGAATTGAGAAATTCAGGGTCATAAAATACTCCTTCGTCTTCGCTGTCCTCGATTGAATCACTGCGGACATAGCAGTGACTTTCACCTGGAACTGCATGGAGAATAGTGGAATTGAACTCGCCAACGAATGCGTTAAAGGGGCTCAGGCTAGCCTGCACAATGCAGATGGCAGGGTCGGCAACTAGATTGTGTGTGAGTGAGATGACCAAGATCAACAGAGTCATGTTCATGGTTATCACCGATGGAATCCAAGAAAGATGAGAGGGCTGGATCGGTTCGTTGGCGATTGATGTTTCCAGTCTCAGAACTTCGAAATGGTAGAACACCGGTTGAGTGCGGATTGAAGCCTTAAAAATTGCAGTGCGGCCTCCAAAACGAACAACAGGTGCAACCTGAAATGGTTCAGCAGATGCAGAGGTCGTAAACTTGCGCTTACCTGTCGAAAGTCTCCAGCTATGATCTGCATTCGTCCTCCTCACACTCGATTCTGACTGGTGGGAGAGCGCATGAGCCGATCTGCGCAGTCAAAAGCTTTGAAGTGAAGGCCGCCAATTTCGTCAATGACATGGCATTTAGCAGCCTGAAGAAGTCTAGCGCGGTCACTCCTGGGACCAACTGAGGACTTGAGATGTGGATTATACTCATCCACAGGTATCCCATAAAGATAGTGTGTTGTTTGCCCACCAGGGTAGTTTTTGGCGGCAAAAGCAGAGGACGCCGACGACAGCACAATTTCGTCCAATTTTCGGAGAGCACCGATGACTGGATAGTACATATGTCTTCCCTCTACCGGCTCGGCCATCGACGTGAATAGGTGGAGGGGATTCCAGCGTCGCAATGTACATAATGTGATTGTAAACTGCCCTCTAAGACGGCCCTATTAGGTTCAACACTGTGGAATAACCCAGAAACTCACCTGCTCAGCAGTCAGCGCATCTTTAAACGCGGAAGAGTTACTTGGATCACCACCCCAGCGCAGGCGCTCAGCATCGACTTCTTGTTGCCGTTCTGGAGGCTCTGGCAGTCCAATTTCTGGTAGTGACTTCCAAGACCCTGTAGAAGCTTTTCGAGTGCAAGGAGAAGCTCATTCCGCACCACTTCTGCTGGTGGAGCTGGGGTTACTCGTTGCATGCTATCTTTGATATCTGCTGAAAACTCGCACTCATGCGCTCCCCAAATCGTCAATTCTGGACTCCCTTCCACTGCAAGCACAGCAAAGATCCATCGGAGTTGCGCAAGAGGGGCCCCGGACTTCAGCAGTTCTTCGAACACCATGATACCTTCATCACAGTTGTTGAATAGGCCCATAGCTCCCGCCGCTTCCTGATAAGTGCCATGTACAACACCATCGATTCACTCCCATGATGGGCGGTCCAGTGAAGAAGGAAAGCGCGAAAATAGAAGACGGCGTCGTGTCGTGAATATATCATTTGGGTGTGACAAACCCCAACATGGTTAGGATCGTAAAACCGAATGCGCATCCGCGGTCGTCCAGGGTATTTGTCCTCGAGGACCTGAAGAAGATGAAGCTCCACATCTGAATCGTGCCTTTCGAGTCTGCATTTTGAACCGAATTCGACATAGGTCATATTATCGAGTTCAGGATCGCGAGGTCGGGCTAAATATCGAACCAAGAGAGTGCCATCAGATTCAGTGCCATTCTTTCGAGGAATTGGCCGTATTGGCCACCTGGCAAATGGATTGGGAGCCGTTTGACTCCGGGATTTTTTTCAGAGATGTGAAAAGAAGCAAGCTGCATTGCAGCTTCGATGCTGGAGAGGTATCTTACTACATTTTGATGGCCCCTCGGCCGACTTGATCGATGTCGGCTGAGGTCTGTCGAGGTTGGCCGAGGAGGCTCGACCGGGTCGGTCGAGGGGCAGTTGGCCGATGTTGGTTGAGGTTGGCCGAGGGATGGCCGAGGTTGCCTCGGCCATTGTGGGAGTGCCTTCCCACAGCCCATGTGGGTGTGTGGGAGTGCGGCCAATTTTAGACTTTTAGTTCTGTTGGTGATTTAACCGAAGCGATTAGCTTGACACTTGCGCTGTTAGGCAATTAGGTAAAAACCTGGGGGCTACAGTGCCGGACAATCAAAGTCGACAAATTTGATGGACCATTTACCTGGGTCTTGGCAGGTCATCGGTCAGCTTTTAAACGATGGGAAAGGTGTTTTTACATCCAAATGGTTCATCTGGCACGAGCTGATTTCCCTCAAACTCAAGAATAAGCTTTGACCATCTCAAAATTTTGGTCAAGCACCGAAAATTAGCCGAAAAATACCGAAAAAAATACCAATTGACTCCTTTTTGAAAGCGCTATCTGAATCTGTTGAAATCTGAGAAATTCCACGAGCCGTTCTTCCAAAAAATCGATTTCCTTTTTGGGATAGCAGGTGGGCTAGATCGTGATTGACCAAGATTAGATTGTCCAGGGCAGCATAAATACCTCGAGGCACCTCAAGACACTGCTTGCACGTTTCCACTGCACCTCTCACTACCACAATATGGCTCCTGGGCGCGGCCGCCCAGCAAAGAGAAAACCCAACACATCTGGACTTCGGAATCAGAGGCCTCACACTCCAACCCCTGGGCCTGAGCCAGCACTGGCCGAGCCACAATACAGTCCTGACTGGCCAACAGACCTTGCAAGCGATGATGAGTCTGAGGAAGAGGAGGCAAATTTGGCTTTTGAAGATGGGATGAGGTCAAAAGCTGCCTCAGATGTTGATATTGATTCAGATATGGAAGTGGAAGATGAGCAGGACACCTTTTCCCTCACCACAGAGGCTCTCAATGACGAGGTGTTGAAGTTCTTGGCACTTTATGGATGCATATCATAAAGGATTGACAGGGGATGCTGCCGCATGGGCAGTAAAGCAGCAAAAGGGGCACCAGAAGGTGTCACAGACGGCGATGCTGAAGCTTGCTCCAGGGGGCATTCCTAACTAAGGCACATTAAACATTTCTCTGCTGTACCAAGCCTGAAAGGGGTACACAAACTTCATTTTTTGACCTCAAAATTTTGGCCACAGCTAAAATGTCGTGGAAAAAACTTCGGAGGTGGTTTTTTGGCCCTTTTCGAGGTCTGGGAATCTGAATCTGAGCTCAGATTTACTCATAAAATTCGCATTCACCGGCAATCAGACTTGTCGACTTTGATTGTCCGGCACTGTAGCTACTACAGCTTATATACCTATTACTTGTTTATCCAGAGTTTCTACTCAATTCCAAGTCCTTCAACTGCTGAGCGAGCAACCTTGGGTTGACTAATGTCGGCCGATCGGATCACTAAGTTTGAGATGCCATCAATCTCCAACGAGTTCACCGATCAAGGGCGGTGCCCGTCCCCACCTTCTCCAACTACCAGTAGCAGGAGAAAGTGCCAGAGGATTGGCATCGAGTCAAACCAACTTCGACCGGCTAGGCCGAGCCAAGGGATTGGGAGAGGTTGGCCGAGGCAGCCCTAAAATGTAGTGTCTACCTCTTTCATAGTCCCGAATTTCATCGACTGGTTTCCATACAGAGGGGTTACCTGCGTCGGCCGTGTTCTGTGCAGCTCGCTCCTAGTCTCTCGTAGACAGACGCTACAAACATAACTTACCTCGTACCTCGGTTGTTTGTAGTCTGTTGATCAGCTTGATTGCTTGATCGCTCGCCGACCTTATTACAAATCAGCGGAGTTTGAAACCACATTCGCGTCATGTCACACCGGTGACAATCGATAGCGACGCGTCTTCTTTCTTCTCTGCCACGTCTGCAGCTCAAATTTCTCTCTCTGGACGCGTCAAACGATCCTGAAGACCCTCTAGAGACGATTTTGAATCACTAAATGGACGGAAATCCTCAGCAGCCGCCAGTCAAGCTCGTGCGGAGCTACCAAAGACATCCACCCCCCGAAATTATTCCGGTAATCACCAGCTTTGCCTCTGCTTCCACCCCAGAAAGTCCAGTCACTCCTTCTCCTTCCTCGGCATCGACCCAGCCCTCCTTGCGAGCCGCAAAGCGCACAAAATGGCAGAAAGTCGACGATGTTTTGAAGACATACGGGTTCCCGAATCTCGGGGACTTTCTTGCTTGCCTTTTTCATCCACGTATTCGTGGTGAGAAGGATCATCGTACACAGCGTCACAGGCAGGCTGTCGGCGCTTTTCTACAAGGCAAAAGCGCTGTTAAAATGGCAGATCTCATCGAGTCATTGTACCACCATCACAAAAGCCGACCCAAGAAAGACTCTGAGGATTATCACTCTGCATTCTCCCCCAACAAACCTCTTACCGAGATTCAGTGTGCCCGACCATGCTTATCCGCCTGGGCTACACGACTCGTCGGCAATCACGCATACTTCCGCGTCGGGAAGCTCGCACGAAAGAATCGGGCGGGTGGTAGCCGTCGACGCCATCTGAGAGCCACGACAAACGGGCGCGTCAAAAATGCAGACGTCGTGACGTGGGAAGATACCGAGTTCACGCTACAAGGGCTCGCACGCCAATACCAGGACGAGGACCCGTTCATCTGGTATTTGACGGAGTGCTTCACAGCCTCTCGCAAAAAAGGCAAGGTTGTCGTGAAAAAAAATCGCCCTCATCCCGTCGTATGTTACCTCTCAGTTTGTTCTTGCTATCTAGCTCAAAATTCCTTTAGATCCAAGTCGGTGCAATTAGCTCCTTCATTCTTTCACGTAATCAGTATGCCAGCGGCGAGCTCGGACTTCCCCTCGGGCTCTGGCTTTTTGCATGCCAGGCGCACGTCGATGTTAAGCGCGTCTTTTGTCGTTTCGGTTACAGCGTAAGCGATAGCACATCGCGCAAGGCCCTAAATTCGATGACAGACTCAAGCATGAACCATCTTCAAGAGAAGGTTCGAGACGCAACAGAGCGTGGTACGGCGGATTATGGGAAGATCCTAGACAATATTCAACGGTACGACCGGGTGTTCGAGCAAGGTCTGGGTCGCGAGAGTCAACTCAAGGTTGGCACGGCTTGCACGGCTTTCCGCTTGGAGAATGCGAAGCCCGGCGCACTTCGAGCCGATGATCATATAGCCCGCGTTATCGCGCAAGAGCGCCAGAAAATGACCACAGAGAGTGTGTTGGCGAGTATCGACTGGGAACATAACTACAGTGTCGCAGATCTTCACTTCGTTCGCATCCTTACGGACTTCATCCCCCATCTCAATCACCTTTCCACCGAAATCTCCACTCGTTTCCGCACTACCCTTGCCAAACGACGTGTTGCACCCGTCAAAACAGTTCTCCAACCCCTCGGCACCAACAGCGAACGAGAAGTAGAGAACAAGGGGATGCAGAGCGCTCTCCTTGATTTCGATAAGCAGATGGGGGTGGAACCAGAGAAGAGCGACAATATTCTATCATGGGTTCGCGGCGACGGTGCATCACATGCGACAGTAATGCGTCTCAAGAAAATTCTGGCTACCTCGCCAAACATTTACGACTCTTTTCGCAATGTCATCTCCACTCCCGAGACTTGGCATACAAAAGCCACTGATCTCAACTCTTGCGCATCGAACCATTACGGTCCTGCAGCATCGAAAGATCCGTCATCCCTCTCACACAACTCGAACGCCACCAATATGAAACGCCCCACCGACCTCAAAAAATGCGATTTTTACCCAACAAGTCGCAACTTGACCATGATATGGGAGGCACGGGTGCTGGACTGCTGGCGGTTTATCCTTTCCCTACCTTCCGCAACGTGCTATCTAACATCAGCACCAGACTTATTCTAGGCTGTAAAGCGGATCTACTCGGTCATTTTGACGCTCTTGCAGCAAAAACGGAATTACCGACGCTCAATGAGCTCCTGAAGCACGCCAGCGTCCTCAGAGAGCGCTATGCAAGCCAGACAGCCTACGAACAGTCGTTGGACAAGGCCGAGCAAGACGACGCTGAACCACGTACGAAATTCCCTGTTGGTTCTACTTGGACTCGACCGTGCGCTCCGGAAACCCCAGCAGTTGAACCCGAGACAGACGCAGACACGGAGATGCCTGGTCTTGCGGATATTCCCGAGGATACGGATTCAACAGACGATACTCGAGACACCGATAAGCCCGCAGTCGACACTCCATCGACCACAGAACAAAACGAGGTACCTCCCAAAACCAAGGCTGACGAGGATGGTCCGAAATTCCACAAAGAGAAAGAAGGTTTCGACGGGGACCGGGTTCTCAGCAATTCCATTCTATTCCTGATGGAATTCGGCTGGTGGATCGAGTTAAATTATGCAATTCCAGAGGGCGATGTTGGTCGAGTTTTTGAAATATTGAAGGTATTCATTCGGGTGACTCTTTTTTCCCGCCAACAGCGCTGACGTTGATTCTAGATCTTCGTATTCACCTTCGCAGGCACCTCGAACCAGAACTATATGAGCTACATGCTCGACTTGTACGCTCTTCTCGAGTTCGAGTGCTCTCCAGAGCTCAAGGAGACTCTCCTCGATAACTGGTTGTTCAATCTTCGAGGCGAGGCAGGGAAATTTATCGAGGGAGACCTGATGCAAGAGTGGAATAATCGTTGGCTGGAGGACATAGCCGGACGACGCGGAGGAGAGTTCGATGACAAGTTCTACCGCAAAACGGTTGCCCCAAATGTTCTTCATTTCCTCAAGATGAAAGAAGACATCGAGACCGCCTTCGATTTAAAACGTCGCGCAAAGGCGCACACCTCCCCACATCTCCGCAACGAGACCCAAATTTTGCTGCGCCTGTACGAAGACGAGGAGCTCCACTCGTTTCGATCCGGTCGGAGCATGGGACATGCGGCGGTAAACCGGTTTGACCGCGGCTACCAGCGATTGGATGAAGGAAAAATGGGCGAGTTTCTTCAGCGCAGCGCAGAGTATGCGGGGCTTGTACGGGAAATGAAGGCCATACGCAAGAGCAGCTCTGTGCCTGGGAACTTGGGGCGTGGTGCTAACATTTTTTCTCCAGAGTTAAACTCAAGGTCTTCTTCTCCTAATCCTTGCCCCGACTCGCCCCCAACAACTCGACCCTCATCGCGTCGCTCAGCTCGGAGCACTGCCTCGAAAGCTGCATCCCTGGCTGCCGATTCGGTTGAAGGATGGGACGATGAAGATCATAGCGACGAAGTCCTCGTCAGCGGCTCGGACTCAGCTGTTTCAACAGACCCTGAAACGGGACGACTCTGTGACGACTGGTATGAGCCGGCGGACTTTGAAGCGTTGCTGGAGCAGATGTTTGGGCCGGAGGAGGAAGTGGATGAGGAATCCGAGGATGAGGAGCCAGAAAGCGAGGAGATGGCAAGTGAAAGCGAAGGAGAATGAATTACAGTGGCGTACAAAATTGCAATAAAACAGCAGTGAATTAAAACAAAACATATGTCGGAAAAATCCGAGAAGCCTTATAAGGCAACCGTCTGATAAGATCCTTATCGGCCCCTTGTAAGATAAACACAAGCAAACCAGCATCTTATCAGTTGCGCCGCCTCCTTACAAGCCCGTCTGTGGATTGTAATGGTCTTATAAGCTCATATCTAAATTCATTTTCCGGGCACTCAGAGGCATAGCAAGTGATAAAAATGTATTCCCAGAAAGCATATTATAATAATCTGGAATCTGTTCGGGGATTTGCGCCCCGCGTTCCGGATAACTCCGAGTCCGCGGGAATTCAACATTCCGGTGTTTGAATCCCGTATTCCGGTAGCCTCATGGTTCGGGGGAGGTAGCAATGAGGCAAAGACGGGCTCAGCAGCTCTTGCCTCTGCCCCTCATTGCTGTCTCCCAGGTGGGGACTCACTGCTCTGCAGCTCTGTTGTCTCTGACTGATTTATATGGCTTTCAGAGACACATTGCAAACCTAACTCTCGAATTTGACATTTTTGAGTCAAGTGTTGATTGGCTTGCATGAAATCATGTCTCGCTGTTGCGATCACTGCGGCCGGTCTTTCAAACTTAAAGGTTTTGCAAGCCACGAGAAGGGTTGTTCCAGATCAAAAGCTCGAGAGCCTTCTCGGAAGAGCTGGAACAGCATGAATGTAGGTTTTGTTTCAATCGGGATGAATTGAATACTGAGCAGTCTCTAACCCTACATAGTGAAAAAATTGGCTACGGATTTCATTCGCAATCAGAGTAAGTTCTGGGTCTACTAATCACCATGTTCATGCTGCCACAATGCCACTCATTTCAGGCCACCCAGACAACAAACCAGCAGAGGACCGCCAGCCAATATACAATGATAATAATCACCTCAATTACGCAGGTAAGATTTACAACACACCTAAGATACTAAGTGCAAACTGGGCCTTAAAATTCAGGCCCTATCTTTGCCGGCGCAGACTGTGATGCAGAAGTTGATTTGCCCTGCGAGTCTGCCGACCATCAACCCCAAGTGGATGACATCAAACGGGTCTTTCACCCTCATGCAGAATTACCTGAGGTCCACTTGAGCTTCGAGGAATATCGGGCATCTCAGGTTCCACCGAAACGGCGGCATCCAACAGATGTAGAACCTTGGGCACCTTTCCGGACGCGACTTGATTTTGAGGTTGCTGAGTTTGCGCAGGATGCCATGCTCAACAAAAACCAGATTGATACCCTCATCTCACTCATCCGACGTTGCTCAGAAAATATTGAAGGCCTCACACTGCACAGACAGTCCGACTTGGAGAAACAATGGACTTATGCATCTAAAAAATGCACTGAGGCAAGTGACCTGTTCATTTCTTGCAATTCTTCATCTTATAAGCTTAAAGTTTGAAAGATTTGAAGTTACAGTGCCGTATAAAACCAGAGACCAAACATTTGAGATGTATGCCCGCCCGCTGTGGAACTGGGCCATGGATATAGTGCAGGATCCTCATCTTGCAGACTTCTTCTGCTGGGATGCTGAACAATGCTACATATTTGATGGAGCCAAATGGCAACGTTTTTACACGGAGCCGTGGACAGCAGAGGCCATGTGGGAGATTCAAGTACGTCTTAGGTTTCTTATCCAAATTGGGATGATTCTCACTTTGCCTCAGTCGAAATTGCCAAAGTCAATTGATAACAAGCTCCTTCCGTTCATCCTCTATGCTGACAAAGCTAAATTGTCGTCTTTTGGGACCCAGAAGGGATACCCTGTGATCGCACGATTGGCCAATGTAGTTGTAGGTCTTAGAAATGGCTCTGACTGGGGAGGTGGTCAAATTGTTGGCTGGCTGCCTGTGGTACATTCTTTGCACCATCTGATTTTCTGTTTATCCTATTCCCTTGAGCAGGTTGAGGATGATCCTCTCGAGAGTAGCAAGCCAGGTTATGTCAATTTCAAGAATGCTGTCTGGCATGAAGCCTTCTACAAGCTCTTAGAGAGCATTGTAATTGCATCCAAGACAGGTGTCATGACCAAATGCGGCGACAATGTGTTTAGATGCCTTTTCCCGATGATTCTGATTCTAGCATCTGATTATGAGGAAGCGTAAGTGCTGTTTATATTTTATTTTCATCTTGGCTTATCAATTGTATTAGTTGTGTTATGGCACTAATTCGTGGCCTGCGGGCACTATATCCTTGTCCAATCTGCTATGTGAAGAAGGATGAGCAGTCCAAGCTATCCAAATATGCAGACCTTCGGACCAGCAAAGAGTCCAAGGATACCGTGATACAGGCAAGAAAATTGAATGCAGAAGACCGGGAGGAGCTGCTCAAAAGCCGCGGTCTTCGCAACGTTGATGTAAGTCCGAACTGCTCTGAATTTTACAGTACTAATTGGTTGCATAGAATGTTTTTTGGAATGTGGCATACTCTGACCCACATCAAGCTTTGTCTTTTGAGCATCTCCACAGTTACTCCTCCGGACTGTGGGGGAGGCACTTATTTGAACGGATAAAAAAACACACTGAACAACTTCCGGGGCGTATGGCTGCTGAAATTGACAAACAGTATGTTCACCTGCATCTGCGGTTTTCCATCCTGATTGTTTGCAAGGTTTGCCTCTTTTCCACGCTGGCGGAACCTCAACCATTTCGAATCGGTCATGTCAATAGCCTTCAATGACGGCTCCAAACACGAAGATATATCAAAAATGATGGTCCTTGCATCTCACAATGTGCTGGAGCGCCCAGTAGACCGCCTCCTTCTTCAGCTATGCCGCAGCTATCAAGAGCTTAGTTTATATGTTACAATGAAGCTGCAAACAGCAGACAGAATCCATGATGGCGAAGAGGAGTTCAAGAATTTTGGGCGTCTATTAAAGGTATTCTCATGAAGTGTGGCTTACTTTGCCCATCGTTAACGGCCAGTATAGCTTTACATCGAAAAAGCCAGCCAAATCCCAGGTTTGGATGAGAAGAGCTGGGAATTTCCTAAAATTCATGCACACCAACACGTATTTGACGACACCCGCCGCAAAGGTGTTGCCAGGAACTTTGGAGCTAAAATTGATGAAGTTATGCATGGGTCTGCTCGAAACACATATCTACGACAAACTAATTTCAAGGATGTGGCACCCCAGGTGATTTAGCTAAAAAAACTCAAAGAAATATATTAATCTGCTACAGATTCTCCGGTCTGAGCATCGTACCATGGTCGGAAAGCTAATACGCGACCAGATTAATGATCTGGACAGAATCTGGAAACAGCAGTGGGAGGTTTCAAACGAAGGAGAAGCTGCTGAGGATGAGACATCGCCGAAAGTCACAGAAACAACAGACAATGTGGCGTTGGGATCAAAGCTGCCCCCAATTTCCTTTGGCGAGCTGGAACAGGCCATGAAAGCTAACACGGCCTTCCACCGTTTGCACATCAGGTTCTCCGAATTCTTCACCAACTTCTTGCATACCTACGAGGAACTCCCAGGTGGAAAGCGTGTCAATTTCCATTCATCAGACAAGGTAAGACTCTAACATTTGTGCTCTTTGAAACCAGTGTCTGATACATGTCAGGTTGTGCCCTGTCAATACTTGACAATCTTTTACCGGTCTCTCGATGACTGGTCTGATGAAAAAGACCTTCTTCGATGCAACCCGGACTTTTTCGGGCATGCGAGATATGACGGAGCCATGGTCCTTACAGCGACAGGACACATCTTTGTGCAGCTCATATACATCTTCGAAATTTCAGCCAACAACAAAATTTATCCCTTTGCACTGGTGCAGCCCATGGACGCTCCAGTGGGGGTAATCTCGGCCAAGGACAAGGCCCTGAAGCTCTTCAGGGTTCGCGCCAGACAGGCCTCGGAATTCATACCGGTTCGCTCAATTGTTCGCGGAGCGGTGCTGGTTCCGGATTCAAATCCTGAGCGCGAGGGAGATTTCTTCGTTATGGATGTTCCCGAAGGCGACATGTTCTTGAGGCTCCGTGGTATGTTTCGAGACAGGTTTAATATATAGGGTTTTTTTTTCAATTACATGTGCTGCGAATAGCTATGGAAATTCAAGATCTGACTCGTCGCGGCAAAACATTCAAGTTTGAGAAACCGATGACGCACAAGCTATAAAGATGAAGAACTTTATAGCTTGTGCGTCATTGCGCGCGTCCAGCTGTCCTCATCACATGATCCGCGTGGCATCAGATCCTCATGTGATCGTGTCATTGATATCTCGCGTCCAGGGCTTGCATTCCACCTTCTAAGCCGTTGCTTGCCGCTGCTCTCCATAATGACAGCACTCAGCTCTGGAATTACCGCATGGGTGTCCTGTTTGACCGATTTGAGGAACACGAGGGTGAGAGAACCGTTTGGGCTTGCAGGAGGGTCTCTGATGGTCCATAGGCACCGTTCGAGGCGTTAATTTCCATCTGAGCCACGCCTTGCTGGTGGCCGGTGGCGACGACTACGAAATCGAAGTTTGGGGTCAGTCTGTGTGCTTGTGTGCTGTGCACGACTTGACGGTCCACAGGTATACGACCGCAAAACAGACGGTGTCTTTTCGCCCTTCATGGACACTTGGACTATGTTCGGACCGTCCAATTCCATCATGAGATGCCGTGGATTGTGAGTCGTCATGCAAGTACCGCCCAACGGCGCGTCTCAGTGGATTTTTGCAGATCTCCGCCTCCGACAACCAAACGATTCGTATATGGAACAGCACGTCGCGAAATTGCATCGCCATCCTCACTGGCCACTCGCACTATGTCATGTCCGCCCTCTTCCACCCCAAGGAGATCTCGTGGTGTCTGCGTCCATGGATCAGATTATACGGGTCTGGGACATCTCCAGCCTTGCCAAGCACCGCGATCCAGACTTTCTGCCGCGAGAACGACCCATTCTGGGTCCTTGCCTCTCACCCCACTTCAACCTCTTTAATCCTTGGGACACGGATATGGCTCTGCTACGCCATCGCGCACGTCTAGCCTTGCTTCAATCGATTCCGCACGCAACACGGCTCTTCTTTGGTCTTGCTCCGTGTTGTGCTGTCTTGGCGGCAGCGTCCCGGAGCTGCGAGTCGTATCAACACCCCTCGAGTTGCAACCTCGCACTACGGCAGCGCTCCATAACACGACTCCGAAATGATTTACAAGAGCCTACAAAGGCCGCTGCAGATTACCCGCAAGCCGGGCGCTTATTGTATGCTGGCCTCGCCCTTCGAGTTAGTTCTCAGGCAGCCAGTATCCTGCGCGTGTACCCCTGGTCTTAGCGGTCACTTGGTCCCGTGCTCGCCTGCGTCCCGCCTCCAGTTCTTCAGGGTTGAGGTGCGGCGGGTGCTGTCATCTCCCCAACACGGAGTCTGGCAGAGCAGGGCGGAGACTCTACCACAAACGCAGTGGACTCCAGCTCGGATTTTGCCCAACCACCGCCCAAGAGTAGTTGCAGCCTATATTCCCGAGAAACCAGAGCTTAGCTTTTTGTATTCAGAGAATGTGCGTCACTTTTTGCTCTTTCATTCTTTTGTCAACGCTTGCCTCTCTTGCTTTGCCACCCAACTCCTACATTTGAGCAGGGTGGCAAGGCAGGGCTCCTTTACGAATACCAATTCTTTGTTTCTCGTTCCTGCACCCTCCATCGAATGGAATTCAAGTCCCTCCGCATCTGATCTTTCGCCTGAATTTTATACTGATACTTTACTTTACAGCATATTCAGCATCGCGTCAGACGTCTACATACCGCACGCAGCCTCCCGAGACCCAAACAAATGGAAGACGGGAATTGTATCGCCATCCCCACTGGCCACTCGCAGATCTCGTGGTATCTGCGTCCATGGATCAGACTGTATGAAACCTTCGAGGGCGCGGGGCAGAGCGCCATTTTCGTGGCACGGAACAGATTCGCAGTTCTGCAGAAGGCTACGCAGATCATCGAGGTCCGGGATCTTGCCAACTCGGTCGTCAAGACCATCAAGCCCCCTGTTCAAACGAACGATACGCGGTGTACATGCATCAGCGGGAGGGGAGGGCATGCATGGGCCAGAAGCAGGAATCCGCGGTGTACGGTACCAGCAGTGAGGGGAGAGCAACCACGTGCCGGCTCACCTCCCATCCCCTTCGCCACCGTCATTTTCCATCGATGTCGGTGATGTCGGCGGGGGGGAGTGCGCTATGGACGCCGAGGCGAGTGCTCTTGCTCCGCGAGGTCGTCGTGTTCTCGGCCCCGAGCATGACGTCGTCGTCGAGTGGGAGTTTGTGGTGGAGGTGGAGAGGTGCGTAACCTTGCTACGCGTCGTCGTAGAGGGCCAGTGGGGTGCGTGCGAGCGGAAGGGGGCTGGCGAGCGGCAGGTGTCGAAGAGGAAGATGGATATGCCGAAAATGCACGAGGACGCGGATGAGGACGCGGGGTATGAGGAGCAGGTACGTTTATCCCAATCGGTATGAACGGACAGACTGATGCTCATTGGCTTTTGTTTCATGTTAAGGCTGTGAGATGGCGCATGGGGACGCGAGGGTATCCACCTGTCTCGGCGGCGTTCTCGCTGTCCTCGCCTTCGCATGGGTCAGTCGGAGAAGGACGACATGCACTGCTTCCCCAATCGGTCTCGGTCTCATCTCACATTCCCCACCCGGCCCCGCGTACGGCCAGCGCTTGTCAAAGCGACGCCGGATCGACCTCTCCCCACCAGATAGTCGG
This sequence comes from Mycena albidolilacea, assembly GCA_029282495.1. Taxonomy (NCBI): domain Eukaryota; kingdom Fungi; phylum Basidiomycota; class Agaricomycetes; order Agaricales; family Mycenaceae; genus Mycena; species Mycena albidolilacea. The sequence goes on along the minus strand of JARIHO010000024.1, from coordinate 1,268,378 downwards.
ATTTCGATTCAGATTCGCACTAGGATTGGGACTCGGTCGGACGCAGGCTCGGAGGGGAGGACGGGAGGACGTGGGCGGCGCGTCCTGCTTTCACTCACACTCTTCGTATTCGCACTCTGCTCGCGCTCCCCTCCCCATCCGCTCGCGCACCATCATCCATCCGGACGACGATTAGATCATATGTGGAGAGTACGACGCCATCCAACGAGGCTCCTCCCACCGTGTCTTTCCCAAGCACACACGCAATGACCATCCACCCGCACGCCACGTTCATGCAGTCTAGACCCGCGGAGAATACGCATGTCGTGTGCAAGAATCTGGCTCACCCGCTCACGCCACCGCCGCTTCCTCGTTCACTGCCCACGCCGCGCACCACGATCCTGCAGCTTGAGCTGGTGTCGACGTCGGCCTGCAGCAGCTCTTGAACATGTTCTTGGGCGGTGGTGCACCAACTTCCGCGCCCGCACAGCCTCAAGTACGAAAACTCGCTCCCTTCATTTGGCGACGCGCAGTTGCTAATCACATTCGGTTTTTCCAGGCGGGCCCATCCAACTCCGCGTCTGCTTTCAAGCAGGCACCTGCAGCCAACAAGACGGCGCTGCAAGAGCGCGAGGAGCGCGAGCTCGCGGAGGCCATCCGGATATTGCTCGGGGAGTCCCAGCCCTAGCCCTAGCGCTCACCGATCACGAGCGAGAGCAAGGGTAAGGTGCCTGCGCCCGCGCCAGTGAAGGACGTCCCTCTTCGACCGCCGATGTGCACACCATCGATGCCTCCTTCGCCGCGCTCTCCAGTGAATTCGTGTTCCCAACCCAACTCGACTTTTCCACCTCGCACACCGCTTCGCCTACGTGTAATGGGACCACGGAGGAATTCGTGATGGCGAATCTGTCGTACAGCACGCAGAACCAGCCCGTGCGGTTCTACCACCAGGCGCTGAGCCGGCTGCTGACCTTGTTTCGCCCAGGGACGTCGAATCCACACCTACTCACACCGCACGCTGACCAATTAATGTCTCCTTCAGATGCGGCACGAATGGTGGTGGGCGAGCGCAACTCTAGAAACGCCATCGAGATCTCGTACGAGTTCACGCCGTTGGAGATCTGTGCTGCCCGATATACAAGGACACGACCACGGTGTATGACCTGTACTCGAACTAGGTGTACCTCCTGGAGTTCAAAGGCAAGCTCGACCCTCCTGTGAGATCGAGGCTGGGGCGATGGGCTTGCCTGCGGCCTAGTGAGATTTGCATTGACATGGACTAGTGAGTATTTAAGCTATTGCTGGTCCGATAGGGGGGCCGTGCATGCTGGTAAAAAGATTAACTTAGTTTCCTCCCAAAATAGGATGTGCAGGGCGTTACAATACTCACAGCGCTGGACCATACAAGTGCTATAGGTGCTTTCTATCTGTCGCACTTCCTCCCCTTTTGCTTATTTTTATTTTCATGTGGTAGCTTGATAAAATCATCCGTGCACTCTGCCCATCCTCTTTACTTGCTGGCTACACATGGCACTTCTGGTTCTGCTTCGCCGCGCTCACAGTGCCACCCCTCTCCCTTCCCTGCGTGTCTTCCCCTCGCCTCCGTCATAACCCTGCCACGGTTGCTACGCCCCAAATGCGGCAGCATTATCTCGTAAACAGCTATTATACAAACGTTGGGTTGTCCATGAAGAGGTGTTGGTTCTGAAGAGTAGTATGTTTATTAACTGTAATGTCGACCCTCAACGCACGGAAGTCGATAGCACCGAGGGTGGAACATTGCAAGGACAAATTAAAAATCTCCTCGGCCTCGGAACAAGTTGGCCGTCTAAATCCACGCTCAAACCTTATTCGATGTCGCTTGGATCCAAAATGGCAATGGCAAGGAAACATTTGGATCGACACCGGTCAATTTTCTTTCAGCCCGAACCGAGTTTGTTTCGGTCTTTTTCTCTACGTTCAGCATCCTCTGGTCCCCTCTCACCTGTCCTCAGTTTGGCTATGGCGTCCATCAGCTCAGGGTTCGAGTCTGACTCAGATTCAGAAGCCCGCGTCTACGACATCCCAGACCAGAATGCATCTCCAGGAACACTGCGAAAGGCAAGTTTCCCCAGCCGTCAACTTCTGTTTTGCTCACACTAGCAGAAATTTTATAGGCGCTCCTCCAGACCCAGAAGACACTTGGGGCCGCTTTGAAACAAAACAAAGTCCTTATAGCGGCAAATGCCCAAGCGGTGGCCAGCAAGCCTGGACGGCGAACGACGCAGAGGGTTTCGTCTGGGCCGAAGGGCCCAGATCAGAAGGACTACCACGCCTTGATCATTAACTTGGGAAAATCTTTCACTATACTTCAATTTCCCTGGCTTGATACCACCGCCTTCACTAAAAAAGTGTCCTTCCCTGACGCTTCACCGGCGGACATCTGGAAACCCAACCCGATATCTAAGCTATTCCCTCAGCAGCTCACAGCTATGATATACAAGCACACGCCAGAAAGGCTTCACGAGCTTGTAGACACGGCGGATTTTCCGGACTTTGCTTACAATGTATGTGGTTTTCTTATCCGTGTTTCACAATTGTCCTCATTGTAACCTTGTCTAGTTTTGCCACCATGCCAGCGCCGAACGATCCAGTGCTCTCAAGACCATCAAAGACGAGCTGCCCGGGATTCTGCTCGGCGAGAAGCTTATCACCGACATAACTGATCCCAAAGCGTGGCGTACGCTTGTTGTTTGGCCGGACGATACAAAGAACAAGATCAGCCCATACCCACCCATCCTCTACCACAAGAATGCCAGGAATCCGGCTGGCATCATGAAGAACGCAGCAATGCCACTGGTAAGCCAACACTTTCTGGCTCAGCTAGCAGCTAACTCGGTGTCTTAGTGCGCGCGCGCGATCCTGTTTGGTCCAGCTAGCCTGCAGGACAAAGGCAGCAGGCGACCCCAAAATCAGACCCTTGGACAATTGTGGAACGTCGTGGAGGTGAACACAGCCCTTGTTTCTTTTGTTTGCACCACGGTGAGGACTACATGCTACTTGACTCGGTTTGTGGCTAACTACTATCCAGGTTGTTTTCGTTTGCTACTGGGCCAGCCTCCCAGACCAAAAGCCTGAGTCCTTCACACCCGTCGGAGCCACGTCCAAAATAGACTTCCGCGAGATCTACATGCGTTTCAGGTGGGCTCTGGAGCGCAAGGCAGAGGACAACTCCGCCAAGAATCTCTTTCGCTTCTGGCACGAGCGAGTATTCAAAGGCGTCACCGGCGTGCCAGCTCACCCAACCAGTACTCAGACGTCTGAGCACCTTGATGAGGAGGCAGAATTGGAAGCAGCGATGGGGGATTTGGATATGGAAGACCACTCGTTGATATATAGCGACGAGGAAGATTTGGGCGAAGGTGAGCCTTTTGTTTCTCCATCGTCAGTCTTGATTAACGCTTTGGCTGCAGCAGCTATCGTACATGAGCATGGACCGGCTCCAGCACGCGCAGGAAGAGGCGGACTTGTCATCACCGCCGCCGCCGCCGCCGTATCTGTTGTTTCTCAGGCCATCCCACATCCTCGAGCCGTGGGTGGTCTCGCTCCTGACAGCGATGGAGAGGTGGATGAGTCAATTGAATCCCCAGTCCGTCCATCCACCCAGCAGCGTGGCCCAGGCCGCCCAGCTCGTCTTGTTATTGATTCCGACGACGAAGCACCCTCCGTTCAGCCTGTGGAAGACGGCCGTCGCACCGAGGACATGCGCTTGCAGCTGGAGGCGAACCTCAAATCCCTCAAAGTTGTCGACTTGCGGTTCATTCTCACAACAGCCCACCAGCCGCCTGCACAGAAGACAAAAAAGGATGGTCTCATTGCTACCATTCTCGCCAGCGAGGCAGCCATCGACGTCTATCGTGCCAACTTCCCGGCCTAAGCTGTAGCCTCCGGGATCTCCAATAGTTTTTTGTATGTTTTACAAAAATTTTGAGTGCCGTTTTTCTTGGAATTATTGATGCATTTCCAAATTGTGAACGCGAGAAGCTTCAAGGCAAGATGATTTTGCCGAGTACTAACCGGTTAATAAGTTAGCAGGACAGTGTCTTCGCTCTCAGTAAGTCCTCCCTCTTGACTTTTATGAACTTCGAGATTAATTTCAGTCCACTCGGCGCAGATCCGCAGCGTGCCCAGACCAGCGAACTGCGCTTTTCCTCATGTCCAAGATGGTCCTGTAGAAATTGTGATCGTCGAGTCTTTAAAATGGAGCTGGCCCCGGGAAGCTTCACTCAAGGGTGGTCCATCTAAAAGAGCTCATGCGCAGACGGGTATTCTCTGCATTCAAAGTTGTACACAGCATGGTACTATTAGTGCGATGCGCACCACGTATCAAGGCAAAGTCTAAGAACAAAACAAGGTGCACAGCGAACGCGTCTAACAGCTGAAAAATAGTATTACCACTCCAAGAATGTCCGTCTCCGGGGGTGCTTGTCCTCCTTCCGCCGCCGGCGCATCAGCCGGCCCCAACACCGCCGCACGCTGCTCCGCAACTAGCCGCCGCGCGTCCGCCTCCATCGACCGCAGCTCGTCTATGTCCACCGCATCCGAGAGCCCCGCGAGCCGTGCGCGCCACGTCTCCGCCTCGTCCGGGACAGGCACAGGCACAGGCACAGGCACAGGCGCAGGCGCCGCGCGGCGCAACGTACGGTCCACGCACTCCAGCGTCTCCCACGCGCGCAAGAGGATGGCCGCGGTACTCGTGCTGCTCGTGCTCGTGCTCCCCCGGGGCGTCGCGCCGACGCCCTCCAGCTCTGCGGGTCGAGCAGCGGCATCTCCTCATCCTCATCATCACCCGCCAATGCGGGTGGCACAGGCGCCGTTGCAGCCAATCCCATCCCCAACCCGGCAGTTTTGCTCCGCACTGTTGTCATGCTTGTGCTCGCCTCTGCCCCACCCTGCGCAGCGACCCAGCGCACCGCGTCGTCCCACGGTACGGGGCCACTGCGTCGTGCGGGACACGTCTGCCGAGGCGGGCGTCCCTCTTCATGCTTCCCCACTGCTCGCATACCCCCACACCGGCGGCGCCCCCGTGAAGAACCGAATCACGTTCCGCTGCAGGTCCGCCTGGAAGCTTGAGCGCGCGCTCGCACCAGCGTCCGCACTGTAGTCGAACGCCGTGGGGGACGCGGACCCGGGGCCGAGGGCGGGCGCAGAAACAGTGGTGAACGATGTGGTGCTGACGGGGACGGATGACGTCGTGCCTGCACCTACGACGGTGGCGTCGCCGGAACCGGACCTGGAGAAATACCGTTCGACGCTTTCGAGCGTGCGCAGCGTGCAGCGACGGCGCGGGCGTGGACGCACGGGCTGCTGCTGCTGTCAGGGGTCAGCAAATACCGAAGACGCGTCGGCATCGGCATAGAAGGTCGGCGGCGGCGCATCGGCATACAAGGAAGGGGAAGGCGACGACGTAGTTGTTGACGGGATGAAGGACGTGGTGGTAGACGGGACGAAGGAGGTTACTGTTGCGGGCGGGGGCGGGGGCGGAATGAAGGACATGTAGCCAGGGGGCAGGAGGGGAAGCGGATACCGGGGGACGTGGGCGTGGACGGGGAAGGCAGAGCGCGCGGGGTGGGCGGGGCAGTGTCTCTGCAAAAAGATCAGAGGGTATGGGATGATATAATGCAAGGAGACAGCGATATGACTCACCTGTTGTGAGGAATCTGCGTATTCCACATCGGCGGCGCCGCGACAGTGGTGGGTGTTTGAGTGGCAGATGAGGCGAGAACGTAGCCTGGCCCAGCAGCTATGGACCCTCCGCGTGGTGAGCAGCACACAATAGACCCGTTTCAGGAAGCTGGAACCCAAAGTCAAAATACCCCAGACCGATCCCAAAACCATTGGTCTTCTTCTACAGCGGCTTGTTATTGCATGTCGTGCACCGTTCCATACTCTCAGGCTGTGGTAAATGAAAAGAGATTGACTCGGAGGTGGTTAAGCTGATAGACCGCTAAAAGTCCCGGAAAAGAGTAGATGAATTGCACGTCCGTTCTAGACATATAAAAGCTTGCTTAGTGTAGTGGTTTTGTGTCCCGCGCGTAAGTCACGTGATGTAGTTCTGAGGTCGAGCGTTCAAATCCCATACTGCAGCAATATAAGAGTAACTAACGAAGTCAGTAAAAATCTAACAGCGAATACTAGTAAGTCACACAGTCAGTAGAAATCGAATAGTATACCACAATCTAACAAAGTCAGTAGAAATCTAACAACGAGTAAGTCACACAGTCAGTAAAAATCTAATAGCAAGTAACGAAATCAATAGAACTGTAGATCAATAGTAAACTGCAGTAAGTAAGTACGCAAAGTCAATATTGTCAGTAATAAAGTGAAACAGCCACGTCAGTCAGACAGTAATCTTAAGTGAGATCGATAAAACGGAACGGTTAACCAGTCAGTACTATTTTTTTGTCGCAATGGAGGCCGCTTCTTGGAAGGCCTTATAAGATACCATAAGATGACTATTGCATTATCATGGCCGTAGCACCTTGTAGTGAGGTACAAGATGCTTGTTCTCTTATCGCCTCTAGTAAGGTCGGCCAAATCTGATCAGACCAAATCATCTGATAAGAGCGGATAAGATTAGCCATCTTATCAGAGCTCTGATCTTATCAACTTTGGCTTATCTTGTAAGCGTCTAATCGTGCCGGCAACTCTGATGGCCTTATAAGGCATGACAAGGCCTTGTCATGGGTTTTAGAAATTTCCGACATAGCTCATTAATTCTGCGCAGCACGCCGGCGCGATGTTCGATAGGGATTAGAATAGCTTTGACTTACTTCAATGGCCTTTTCCAATCTCTTCCTTGGCGCACGTTGCACCGGTTTTCCTACTGCCCGTTGTGCCGGCTTTCTGAGTGTGTGCGTGGGTGGCGATCGTGACGCGTTGGTGACTTCTTCCAGAACGCGCCTCGAGCGCTTTGGTGCGGGGAGGATTGGCGACGAGCGTCGATCTTCATCTACCTCCTCCTCAGAGCTTGACTCCGATTCACTCTCTTCCTCCTCCTCCTCCTCCTCCTCTTCCTCCGATCCATCCCAATCCGTGGCCTTCTTCCTTGCCTTGCGAGTTGCACACTGCTTGGCGTTCTTATCCAACCGCGCCCGTTCGCGCTGGGCGGAAATGCTCGAGAAAAGATCGTGCACAACGGCATATAGCCGGACACGATAGTCGCGGGAAAAGTGCCACGGATCCACGAGGCCTTCGAGCTTGGCGAGCGAGTTAAGACTAAGAAGATTGTCGAGGAGGGAGCTTAGGATGGAGGAAGGGAAGTAGGCTGATTTCGGACGGCTTCGGTTCGCGGGGAGTTTGTGTTCAGCGCGATACACGGTGTTGCCGAATCTGACGAGAGTAGATTCCGCCTCCTCGCGCTCCTTTTTCGTTAGCTTGAGTTTTTTATCCAGCGGAGCGGGGCTGTTGACTTCGAGGGGATGGGAGAATAAAGGGAGTGTAATGCCGCGGGGAAGTGATGGGGTGGGGAAGTCGATGCTGATTCCGTTCCGAGAAGCGCATAGAGAGCACGGATAGCGTCGTTTGGCAGCGATACAGTCGAGAGTGGTGATTTCGAGAGGGGGGTTCTGGTAAATTCTATTAAAGCAGGCATTATAGCAATGTTTTTCAGTAAGAAGTAGAACTTTTGCATGCTCAAGTGGTTTGGGCTTCTTTGTACGTTTGGATGTTGTCTTTTTCGCGCTGGATGAAGCAACCGCAGAGGAGCCTCGAATATGAGTTAGAAAGAACGTTATAGCACCCCGAATATATAAAGAAAACTCACCAGCCAGTTGTGTTTCAGCTGCAGTTAGGGAACTGGGTTGATAAAACACGACACCTCGAGCAGCGGTCTCTGGATCCCGTCCTACACGTCCCTTCTCCTGCACGATCTGATCCACTGTATCCGCACATCCAATCGACAGGCTGTCCAACAGCGACTTCGCATTCAGGCCGTTCGCAAATGCTACTGTCACGATGATAACCTGACACTCCGGGTCTTCATCGAGAAGCCGCAGAATCTCCTCGTTTTCCTTGACGGATCGGAGGGAGTGGTACATTTTGAGGCGGCGGAGTCGATGCGGTCCGGGGGGGAGCGATTTCCAAAGATACAAGAATATGCGAAGTACGTCGTCGATGGTGCGGCAATGGATGACAGTTTTACGGCCGGAGTTCAAATAAGCGAGAAGCTGGGGAAATATCTTGCCTCCGACACCATGGGTGAGGGGCTCCATGATGAACTGGACATTCTGGCGCTCGTTGGAGGATCGAAACAGATAGAAGTTATCGCCAGACATGCCAAGACTCGAGCAGATGGAATTGAGGGCAGCGCCAGGCTGTACGGTTGCTGAAAGCGCCATTACGGAGATGGAGGAGGGTAGGCAGCCGCTGAAGAAGGCGCCGATATGCCTGAACTGCGGGCGAAACTCGGCGCCCCATGTGTTGATAAGGTGCGCCTCGTCGGCACATCCATACACGATATTCGCACGAAAGACGTCGAACGCGGAGATTTGTCGCCAAGCCTTCTCACGCAGGTGCTCCGGATCGACACAGATTATGTTTCAAGTCTTGCAGTCGCGGATTTCGTGCACGAGGTTGCGGCCAGCGATACGCGCTTCTGTAACCGTCTCGTGACAGTAAGGAAAGGCAGGAACATTGAGTTTCTTGAGCTCGAGGACCTGCAGAAAATTCATATCAGTGTAGGAGACCAGAATGGATCGTACAATATTTGCAGCCAGGCCTTTTGTCGGCGTAATGACGAGTCCTACCGGTAGCAGTCGTACCGGGAGATCCGGATACAGGTTGGGATGCCGAGCCACTTCCTTAAGAACAATGATTGGGACACCAAAGAGCGCAGATTTGCCGCCACCAGTCGCAATGCAACAGAAAATATCACCGCCGTCAAGAATGCGAACAACAAGCTTCAATTGCCACGGATATAGACCATCTTTCCACTGTGGAATCGTGTTCTTGACGATTTGGGTGATGGTTCGGACTCCCTCGGGGTCTCTCCAGCGAAAACGGGGCGCCATTGCAAGCCGGTGCAGGCCAGAGAGATTCAGAAGAGCGGAAGAGCAATGGCGGCGCGGAAGTAAAGGCGTGGGAACAGATTCAAACTCCGATGATTAGTAATAAGGTCGGCGACCAATTACCCGGCGCGCGGTAAACTACAGACTAGCTCGCTCCTGTACCTCCCAATTCACCTGATATGGAGCCTTAAAGAAATATTTGAAGAGGTATTGGAAAAGACTGACACTGGTGGAGAACTCAACATTGATGTGGCAATCGTACTTGAGAATGAGCCAGGGGGTGTGAGAAACAATAAATTCGTCTTCCTTCTGGCGGCGCCTGTGTTCGAAATATCCTAGTTGCGTCGGTTCAAAAATAAACATCGGAAAAAAAAGAGAGGACTCACCCCGCTCATTGAAAGATGATTCTCACGTGGCCAACCACATCTGTGGTAGGGCTTTTGGTAGTCTGTTGTTAAGCGTGGGGCCCCGATCAGGGTCAGGGCTTGTTACATAATTTGCACCGCCATGGTGGCGGTGCCTGTCGTCGCGTCCCCGTCGTTTTGTTTACTCTCGCTCTTTTCTTCCGCTTTCCGCACTGTCTAGACGTGTTTGCTTCTTTGTTCTATCTATAATCATCCCCAGCATATGACATGAACCCTTCAAGAGCGAGAATGGCGGACTATAGCGGATTGGCCAGTCTTCCGCACTCGACTCCTCTTCCCTGCAATAGATGAGGTCCACTTGATCAACATCTGGGGTTCCGCGTTTTGCGAGGTGTTTACCCACCTCGGATGCTTCTTCCGTGGCTGTTTTCCCAGCTCAGCATCGGTGGTCGCCTTGACTGCAACTCTTGTGCCATGAGCAGCGACCTCATCCGTCTGCACCTCTCTCGGCCTTTTTGACGGCGCCTTGCACATCATTCAATGCAGTAACGAACATCCTGATGTCCAGTTCATAATTAGATGCGCATAACTATTGAAAACCTTGTACTTAATTCATAAACTAGTAACTAAAGGTCATCTTCTACGCAATCATTGTCTGAATTACCCTCTCCCTCATTGTCGTCCATATTCCATTCCCCTCCGCCTCTCGCTCCCATTCTCCCTCGCCGTCTAGTTCCGTGTCCATGCCTGCGGATGGCGACACGAGCAGGCACAACACCATGAGTGTCTTCGAGTTCCCGCTCACCAAATTTTGTAACAAATACGTCAGCTGCACACACTCAATCAGCCTCTCGCTCGATCCAGCAGCAGAGAAACAAACACACCTTCGAGTTCCGATATGGCACATGCACGCCCGGCCCGCTCCCCAGCGCCGCGACCACGTCCTCCAGCGTGCACAAACTCCAATCGATGCTCTGCGCCTCCTTCAGCCGCTCGCCCCCGGCAACCCCCGCCACACTCGTACCGAGCCCATGCCCGAGCCCATGCCCCGAGCGTCGCCAGCCTCTCGCTCTCTGCCAGATCCACCAGATTCAGCGTCTCCACCCGTGCACCCTTTCCCCCGCTCACGCCATCCTGCACGCCGTGGATGCGCAGTGTAAACACCGAGTGCGAGTGCGATGAGCGCTCTATGAGCGTCGTGACGACGGCCCTGCACCTGTGCGAGGAGGGCGAGGACCTGCGTGGGCGAGGTGAGCGCACGGGTGAGGACGTCTGAGACGACATGAGGTGTGTGGTGTGGTGGGGTGGTAGTGGATCTCGTGCTTGCACGGGGGGTCGCTGGTGGCCGGGGAAGGTGAGAGGAGGTCGGTGATGGTTTCGTTGTACTGCAAGGATGGTGAGTAAGAGCGAGTGTGAAGACAAGACGCAAGGAACAATATGAGGGATGAGAGACAAAGAAACGAGTCGACAGAGCTGGGGAACGACGAAACACGACTCACAATCTCAAGAAACCGTCCCTCCATCGTATACGTCCACCCCTTATCCTTCAGCTCCTCCATGACGCGGAACACCTATGCCACCACGCACGGGATCATCACCTGGGTTTCTTCTGTCTGTGGGGCGCAAAATTACCGTCAGTAAAGCAGCGAGAGACAGAAAAATACGCAAAGCGGGAAGGGAAGGAAATGTGCGAAGCAAGCAGATCAGCATCGTCAGTGCACAGGATACACAGTAGACGCGAAGCAAGTGAATGAAGGCTTTCGTTTTCTACTTCTTCGCACGGGATTTGGAGTCGGATTTGGAGTAGAATTCATTGAGAAGTGAATTTATACACGTGAACTAGGTTGTTGCGGGAAGAAAAGACCAGCAGAGAACGAGAAAATGTGTTGCTGGCAAAAGGAAGAGAAGAGGTGATCGCTGACACCGCCATCGTGGCTGTGCACATTATGTAGCAAGATTCTACCCTGAGCGGACCCCCGCACTTAATAACAGACTTCAATATAACGAGGTACGAGTTTAAATATATATTGAAGTGTCTGGCGAAAGGCTGAAGACTGGAGAACCCGCCGCGATCGCACAGAGCGGCGGAACCGTGTGTTTGAGTCCCAGATGCCCGATATGGTGGCCTCGTACATCCACTACTGCGCACAAGAAGCCGTCGCCAGGGGGCCACTATGTACACCGCCCGACGAGGGAGATATGGCCCTGCAGGAGGTTTGCAGGTTACAGGTCGTGGATATGTTCCGTCGGTGCTTTTTATGACTGCAGTTTCAATTGCTGAGACTGATATCAAGAAACGTCTACTGTCGATGTGAAGCTGAAGCCGACAGAAAATGGGGTAGTGCCAGCGCTGGTGCATGAAGGCCTGCTGCCTTGCACCCCCTGGAAGGCCTCTGTGGTGCTCACTGTGAGAGTGACATTTTTGGCTTGGCCAAATGGCTTGCGCCTGCGCCAAATGGCTTGTACCGGGCGGGGGCGTGTGTTTTGGTGGGATCACCCGCCCACGCCCGGCTAAATGGCTTGCAAGCCATTTTGCCGGCTTGCGCAAGCCATTTAGCCGGCTTGGCATCAGTCAAAAATAGATCGTGGCTTGTGTCTCCTGCACATTGTACGGACCTCTACCGTTATTGCATTTGTGGTAGGCACATTCCTAATAGTCTTTGTCAGCGCTCTACTGTATCAATTCCCATATTACTTGAGCATTGTCTACAATTCCCGTCACCACCGCCACTAATGACTATACAACTGTTGCACCTTTTACAAGCCAGCTGGCTTGTGACCTCCGACCAACATGTTGTGTCTCGTAGATTCCACTTATATACAGAATATCGACACAATTGTCCATTGGAGAAAGATATTCACGGCACTTGCATTAAACTTCCCACACTTTTTGAGCTGCAAGAGTTGTTGCAGCTCCGACCCAATTCCTACGTTGTTTCAGCAAAGCTAAGGTATTAAATCTAGATAAACCCGGACTAAAGTTCTGGAAGCTATCCCCGCTCCCAGTCTCCGATGTTTGACCTGGGTTGAACTTGAACCGGTGTGAAAATTTGTCTAATTGACAAATCTGTCAGCATTCTTGGTGCAATTAGCCCTCAATTGACATATTTCGGTTCATTGAACTCATTAGTCATGCTTGAATTGTTAGGAAACTTTGTGTTCTCATTGCGGACAAAATAATGTGCGCAAGCCATTCTGCCTGATGCCATCAAAATCAGCATGGGCATGGCTTGTGATAAAAGTCGTGAAAATACGTACACTTTCGAGCCAAATATCATGTCAGAGGTAGTTCAGTCACCATCCTCGTACTGGCTGGCAATAGTTGGGTTTCGGTCGACCCAATTTTGGGCATGGTTGCATATATGACATGCCATCACAAGCCATTCGGACGACAAAATGGCTTGTGGTCTGCAGAGGTTTAGTTTTTGTAGAAAGTCGAAATAAATTGTTAATTGGATGCTTACTATATTCTGCGAAGCGAATAGACTTGCGAGAGTCTTTAAATCACCTTTTTTTTGCGGTCCCACCGGTTGCGCGCAAAATGGCTTGCGCAAGCCATTTTGCCTGATGCCATCAAAATGGGCGTGGGCACGGCGGGTACGCAGAAGTCTCCCAAATGGTCAATGGGGAAGTCAGAAACACTCCAGCTGTACTCTATTTACGCTCTCACCTCACACTGGGACGATCTCATTGTAATTTGACGATGAATTGGGCAATTAAACCGAGGTTAAACATCGCCCATGCCATCACCCGCCATTTTGCCTGATGCCATCAAATCTGGCGGGGATGTGGTTTGCGACGCAAATTAGGGGAAATCATTCCTCAAGGGACCTCTCAGAGGTCAGTATCCAATATTAGAACCACTGCGTTGTGATTTAACTAGATTTTTTTTGAAAGACATTGAGAGTTGAAGATGTTCAAATTTGTAATGCCCGCCCAAGTCATTGGTGGAGCGCAACAGCTGGCGGGCACTATGTGGGTACTATAGTGGATTTTGGCGGATTAAATGAGTTGCTGGGACCATTTCGGGAAAGATATTAAGAAACCCAGTTAAGCATGCCAGCAAGAAAGCACAGAAATACTTGTTCAACCGTGTGCATGGGATACGTTAAAAAGAACATCGGGATCGAGATGGACATCCCTTTGCAATACAATCACTCATCATCTGAATGCACACGCATTTATAAAAGCAGAAACAGCTCCAGATCTCTCCCCAAAGGCAGCAATCGAGTCTGAATTCCGCCATTGGTGAAGAAGATACATATCGGAATTTGAAAGTTTGAGCATGCTGAGCATATGAAGTCAGCACAACAACTAAGGATCTGCGGTATACGACTTTGAAGGAATTGTGGGGTTGAGAAATCCTGTGTCCGATGGGCAAACTTCAAGGTCGGGAAAGTTGTTGATGCGATCAATGGCGGTGACGGGGTTGATCGCGATGTTTAGGGCACCATAATCAAGGAGAAGACAGAGGCCTAGGGGGAGTGACCAATATTCAAAAATATATTAAATACATACATACAGTGCGGAAGCTTGGTGTAGTCAAGCACAAGCCACGCCACGCCGCAAGCCACGCCACGCCGCAAGCCACGCCCGCCCGCCCGTTCCCAGCTAATTCAGACTCCGCTAAACGGCGCAAGCCATTTGGCCCCGCCACTCGGCTAACTCTGGAAAGCCGCAATACCCGTCCAATTGAAGCGCAAAGCGGACGGGAACATTGAAGAGGACAAGAAACCGGTCAAGCGAGCAAAAAGGCCCAAGGAAACAAACAAAATTGAAGGGGCAACTTGGGAGGTGACGAGAAAGCGCAAAGCAGTGGGGAACATCGAGGCGGAAAAGAAACCAGCAAAGCGAGGGAAGAGTTCCAAGGAGGCCAAAAGAGCCGAAGGAACGGATGGGGAGGTGAGAAGAGGTATGGACTAAACGTCTGCGCAACCGTGCAGCCAAGTGATCTGTTCAACTCGGTACATTTAAATTGGTTGTGTACTTAGAAGATCCTTAGACCACGGAACGAGTGCCGGATAGCCCGGACAGTAATGCGAAAAAAAAATATGCTTGAGGTCAAATGTTGAACATTGCGACGCGGGGTTGAGGCGGGCGTCGATGGAGAGGTTGTAAGCACACTGACCAAGACGCGAAGCGGCGGCGCGCAACGAATATAGAGAAATCAGCGATATACTTACAGTGGGAAGCTTGAGTGTAAGCGAGGACAAGCCACGCCACGCCGCAAGCCACGCCACACCCGCCCGTCACAGCTATTTCAAACTCCGCTAAGCGGCGCAAGCCATTCGGCCAAGCCACTCGGCTAAGTCTGGTGAAGAGTCTGTGAGACATGCACGGGGTAGGTGTGGTTTTCATGCATGATCTGCGGCTGCTGATTCTTCACGCAGACTGTGTATCGTCCATACCTGTGCCAGCAATTTTCTATTGCATACGATCTTTACCTTGACATTCACCGCCGTACCGATGAGCGCGTTATGTCTCTGCTCGGGCGCGACTCCAAGTGGCGGATGAAACATGTGTGCCCCGCCTGCATGTACAAGCTAGAGGGTGAAGATAAGCTGATCTTTGAGATGCTTATCACCATGGATGGCAATGACTTGCTCAAGCGCGTGCTCCGATGAAAGAAGACTTCAATGGCAGACGATGAGGAGGGTGAGCCCATTCTGGGCAAGTCCAGTGAGCGTTGATTGATGTGCTCAGAACCTATATAAGAAACACACAAATAACCCCACTTGACTCGAGAGCGGCACAGAAACAATCCAGAGATTGTTCTAACAACCAACAAACAAATCAAACGGCAATATATGCACGTTTCCAAAGATCCCGACGAGTTACAGCCCCTAGTACAGGGCCTTGTAAATGTTGTAGGGAGAGGTTTCGTATCCCAGAGAGATAATAGAGCAAACTGCATAGAACGTGTTTCTAGACACAGTGGAAACATTGTTTCCAAACAAGATAGACTTATAGCTTCGCAGCGTGTGTGGGTGTGTGTCCAAGCGACAGAGAAACAAGTTTAAAGTACATCAGGAAAACCCTCCCCCAGTTATTTCAGGTAATTTCAGATAATTTGCCGAAATTTTCTTGGTTATCATGAGTTCGTGAAATTTTGCCAAATTATCTTCTCAAAATGAAATTTCACATAATTTTAGTAACATTTCACGATTTTGGCTACACTATCTTCCATCATCCGCACCTATTCCTCCTTCTTTGTATTTTGAGACCAAACCACAGAAAATAAAAAATATGACATAGTATTCAGCAAATGTATACTACGAGACACTGTACATATATAGGGACGTAATTAGACATATGAAAGGCAGAAGAATGGAGCAATGGATATTAGGAATGCGGTGATGCTGGCATTCTTGAAGGACAAGGTGGAAGGACAAGCGGAAAAGAGTGCGTATACACATTTTTCCTGCCAACGGATCTTGACAGCAGACAGTGAAGCTGGCATTCTTGAAGGATAGAATGGAAGGACAAGAGGAGAAGAGCGGGAAGGCACATTTTTCCTGTCAAAAAATCTTGACAGCTGCCAGAGATTCGACGTGAGTCTTGATGAGAGCGAAGGCTTTCGGAATCAACTTTGGACGCCCCAGTCTTGATGAGATTGAGGGTTTGATGATGTGAGACAAGCCACAGGAGAGGTTTGAAGAGCTTGAAGGAAATACAAGCCAAGGGCGGCGAGGTCTGGGCTTGAAACACAAAAGACCCAGCATCCATAACCCAAACAATGAGAGAGTGCTGGTGAGTGCTATCATCTTGAGACTTGCAGCACATAGACGAAAAGAAACAGGGTGTCCAGAGAGGAAGTAGAAGGAGGAGGGAAGGGGCGGAAGGGAAGTGGTGGTGGTGAGAGAGAAAGAGACGAACCGAATTAAAAAACACGCCAGCCGTTAATATCGGCTTTCTGTCAAGTCACTGACAATCTGACTGTAGCGATCAAACAGGCGGAGTTTGAAAGACTTCATCGAAATTCTCCAATTTCACAACCTCCCGTTCATTCTTGGAGCAAACCCAGGCCATCATATACAGTTCCTATGACTGCATGCACTTTATGGTACTTACTTCCGACGATATGAAGCATCCATTTGCTTTTCTGACAGAATGTTGATGAATATTCGAAAAATTATCCCAAATTATCAGAGATGTTCACACATAATATCCCGCGAAAATAATTTCACGAAAATTATGTCAAATAACTCCGGGAGGTTTTTCCTGATGTAGTCCCGTAGACTCAAGTAAGGCCCCTAGTTTATAGGCCAAGGACGTTCACAGAGCTTTCCCAAAAGAGGTACTTTCTGAGCAACGCCAGCAGTCACGTTTCCAAAGTTTTCCCTTGAAGGTACTTTCTGAAACCTGCTCCGCAAACAACAGCAATAATGTTTCTTTCAACAGAGTCCCAGATCCAACAGATTCTCAGAGTTCAGACAGTTTCCAGGCAAAGCCCAAGTGCGTTTCCAGAATATATATATGATTCAGAAACAAATAAGATTTCGACTAATAATGCTACTCTATAAGAGTGTGTTCGCCGAGGATCCCAGATCAACTCAATGCGCAAGTGTATAGCCTACTAGTTCGGGGGAAGATACTGTGTCCACCGTAGAAACACCCTCGTATACTTATACAACCGCCAAGACACAATTACAAAGCCCCAAACACAATCCCAATGAGTCAAAAGTCCGTTTATCCGCCTCTTTAACCGTGTTTCCGTCGGTTGTTCTTCCGAGCGTTGCCTCCCATTGGTTCCCCACTGCGAGCACGCCATGTTCCCTTGCTAATTACGAGGCAGGAACCCGTCAGCAGCAACCCTGTATTATTCAGAGGGTGTGTCGATCACCGATAGATTGGCACTGCATCTTGCTCGACCCATTTCCACTTCAACTCAAGTCTCCCCTTGGTTCCAAGTGTGGAACTTGATAATACTCCTTTGTAGGTCTCGGTAGATACCCGTTTCTCTAGGGTTTCCCAGAAAGGGTTCTTGAGAACGAACCTTAGAACACCTTTAGAGTTGTGATACGGATCCACAGAATAGCCGACCACTGGTTTCGGTGTATCCGCATTCGATGGAGACCGGCAACTCTAGCAACCGAAACACTCGTGACCAAGCACGCCTCCCTTAGTGTCTCAACACAACACAACACATTGCCAACTCCCATTCCCTTGACCCGTTTCCGTTGCTTAAGTGGATGTTGGAAACAAGTCAAAAGAAGTCCCTTGACTTATTAATCGGCTGCACGTTTCCCTTACAGTTTTCAGGGTGAGACTTGCCAATGGGTGTTTCTAATTACTTAGAACACCCACCCGTTTCTCTGTGGTTCGCCCAACAGCTACCAGGAACCAGTACTGTTGTATAGAAACAGCAGTTTCAGCAATGGGCACCATCAGAAACACGCAAAATTACGTGTATCTAACTATGGCCCAATTACTGGCTTATCAGCGTGTCGACAACAGGGATGCGAGCGATGGGTACATGTACCCATGGGAGAGGGTTGAGAAGTGGGCAAAGACGCACCTTGCTGAGGTATTACCCATGCAGTCGGGGAATTCGGTGCGTGATTCATGTGCAGGAGACTGTGGACAGAGCCTGATCATTTACAGGTAGCCGACAATCCATGCGCTGACCGGTGGAAGAACATGATCGACGATGTCACGTCGAAGATGTGGGGGATTTTCGATGAGACCGGTATTTTCTTGGCCCTGTGTCGACACGGCTTCGTATTAGTGATCGCGGATATGATCAGGAGTGGCAAATTGTGAGCTCCTTGCTTCCCTCGGCGTCTGTTCTCTGCTAACAGCTGTGCTTGAAGGGCGAAGTACCTGCTGGTGGTCGTACAGGAGCTCCTAGACACGTTTGGGATGAACCTCGGTGCAGGGTACAACGTCGGCTGCCACTTCGGTGCAACCATCGCGAACAGCAAGCTCGGGGAGCAGGCGAGGAGGAACAACCTCAAGTGTCTGGTAGGCTCCTTCCACGGCCATGCGCACAACCGGCTCTGCCAGTTAAGCTTCCTCGCCACATACGTTGAGGGAATGGGCCTGGAAGACCTAGAGGGTTGCGAGCGCTATTTCTCATGGTCAAATGGCCTCACCAAGTCCTGTCGATATGCAAGCTGGTTCCATCGCCAGCAGGAGATCACGAGCTATGCGAAGCATTTCGACTCTTTCGAGACCTATGTGAATCTGAGTAAGCTCCGCCCCAGACCCCATAGTTGGCCGTGCTAACATCTTATCTAGGTAAATTCATATGCTCAAACTACCGCGAGGTGGGTGTCCACAACTGTCGCAATCAAGAAGCAAAAATACCAGCTTGCTCTCGATGCACTCGAGCTGCTCATTGTCGAGCGTATATTTGAGCTCACGAAGATGAATCGGTTGCAAACAGGTACTCTCCTCTCCTGTCCAAGTCATGGAAAAATGGTGCTGATTTGTCTTTAGGCTACAAGATGTGAAAACACATTGCCAAGGCGCTACAAACACGATCTAAAGCAGTGAGGAATGCCATTGACCGCTACAACTCAGCCACCTCGCTCCTTGAGCCACGGAAGAAGGCCCACCTCACCTGGGAGCAGGTCGTCGAATACGCCTTCCTCGCGGATTTCGACATCTTTCGGGACACCCGCCCAGATTTTCAGTCATGGCCATGGAGCCGCCCTGCCTATCACCTGGCAATGGACCGGTACTTCAAGATTTTGCATGCGAGGGAAGAGATCCGCCACCTGAACGTGGAGATTCCACGTGTTGTAACCTGGATCCGCGACGAAAACCGGGTGCTGCGTATGAAGGAGGTGGAGCTGAACTCTACAGAGGGCAAGACGGTTGAGGACACAGAGACGGACCGGGGAGTGGTGGTGCAGGTGCGGCTGTACCGCGAGCGGTGGGGCCGCTTCAACAACACTCACATGCGGAGGTTTTGGGGTTTGGCAAAGACACGCGGGTTTACCGGTTCAGTGATGCCGGGGGTCTCGCTGGAGGTGCGTGCAGCATGGAGAGATGCGCAGGCAGCAGCTCGAGCACAGGCCCAGACGTCTGGGGAGTGTGGAAGTGGCGGTGTGTCTGAGTCGGACTCAGATGAGGGGATGGTGGTTGACGAGGAGGAGGTCGTTGTTGATTGTGGCGCCAGGGACGAGGAGGAGGATGACGGGTGGGTAGAGGATGATGAGGGGGATGATGCCCTGGAGGAGGCGGTCTCCGACTTGCTCTACACAATCTCTATGGTTGCTGTAGATGACAAGGGGCCTCATGTGCAGGAGAGCTAGGGGCTTGGGCTGGTGTTATTGCTACTATTATTATTGGTAATACTCCCTCCCATATTTTCTTGGATGTAACAATTATTGGGGATAATTTCCTTTTTGGGCCACATCGCCGTTGGGGGCGCATGGGCGGACCTTACTGTGACTCCATGTGATGAAATATGACTCTCATGGGTGTTTAATGGTTAATTGTATAGTACTTTTTTTTGGAGGGAATAATTTCCTTTTGGGGACATGCCGACGTCGGAGGCGCACGGGCGGGAGGCAGGATCACAGGGACACGTTAGCTCAGAAGCTACAAGTCCGTATATGCGGCATGCTGCAGCCTAACTGCAGCATATATGCGGCATATCTACAGCATATTTCGCAGCATGGGGGAGACGGCCTCAATCCCTTCCAACTAGAGGGGACAACCCGGCCCCTGTGGCCCCTCTAATTAGACCGGTGATAAGCAGGCTATCTGGCCTTGCCTGGAATCTTGCTAATGTTGGGATTCCTGTGCATTACCAAGTTAGATGTACATCTCCAGGATTAACATGAGTCCCGAATGGTTAATCAGGCACATCCTGCATGAGGGCTTAATCAGCCTGCCCGAGAGCACATTAATCAGAAACCTCCCATACTGATTAAGGCTCGAATCAGCGGGTTTAATAATGGAGTCCTTATAATCACTTGATTAAGGCTCTGTGGGGCCAACAAATATCAGGGAACCTAAATATCCACTCTGAGTAACCAGTGTCTGTCGGCAGAGATAGAACTGTGGGTTTGATCCACTTTGTTGTGGTTGATTTGGCCTATTCTGGAGACGTGTCTGGACACATGTTAATCACCGATCAATTTTGCTATCCCAATATGGGTTCTTGACTCAAGGCTTCATTGGTGTATATCTCAACAACTACTGGGCGGTTCGGGGAGATTAGGGTATCTACAGAAAGCTGGTACCCAACGTTCCTTGAATCTGAAGGTGTTAATCAGGGGACTTTAACCATTAATCTGGTTCAGCTCTGTTACTGTCCCAATTTGGGTTCTTGGCTTGATCAGGAATTGACGAGGTTATATCTCGGGAACCACTTTGCGGATTAGGGAGTTCTGGGTGTCTACAGAAATGGGAGACTCGGCGCTTTCTGAATCCAATGATTCGAAGGGCAGGACAACACTATTTGGCTTGGAGGTTCAGTCGAGTCAGACAACCGATCGGAAACAAGGAGTTAAATGGCAGATCTTTAGCTTACTCAGGTAGTGTAATTAGAGTAGTATAAGCGTAAATGTACAGTATATAAGGAGGGCAGTTCTAGCATGGACGCACTACTGCCGTGGTGGGTGGCACAGGCACTAGGTCCTGGTCTCGATTAAGGGACTTGGATCTAGGGCTTGTGTTAACTACTGCAGTGGTGGTGGCGCAGGTGCTAGATCCCAGTCTCATTAAGAGACTTGGATCTAGTGCGTGTGGCACTAACATTGGGGTGGCACAGGAGCTAGGTCTCGGTCTCAATTAAAGAGACTTGGATCTAGGGCCTGTGTTACAACGGGTAGCCCGTGCTTGTGATCCTGGACTGGTTCTATTAAGAGCTTTGCTTCGTTTGCACAATGTGATTAATATGTCTTGCCTTCGGTGGAAGTAAAACACATAATTTGGGATGTTGATTAAGATGTGTGAAGGGATTTGGGATTTGGATTGAGAACACGGCACCACTACAGCAGCCTTGGAAGGCTTATTATTTGGGATTATGGGATACGGTCGAAAGGGACCTTAAACAATCAGCAGCCTTGGAAGGCTTATATTTGGGATTGGTTTTGGATTGGTGTTGGATTGACGCACTCGGTTGGCTATGCCAAGAGAGGGTCTTAATCAGACCACAACAGTCTTGCATGCCATTAGTCAAGTGCTCTCGTTCTGAGCGCTTGATTAAGGGTTTCAACCAGTCGAACTGATGTATCTGTGTCCCTTTTCTACTCCTTCACAATCTTGTGAAGAAGTCTAAAAGCATGAATACTCGTCGGCATGTCTAAGCTTGTGCAACCGGGGGAACAAGGATGTGGAATTTGGTTAGTGGTTGTGGCTTGTACTGCTGCATTCCACTCGTCGGTCCATGTTATCAGCAGTACTCTAGCTTAGGCAGACCGAGGCAAAGCCTTTCACCGGTTATACAGTATTAATAGGTGCGCTGGAAAGCCGTGAACACCATTTGCAAGATTGAGAAGCCATGGAATGATTCTGAAATGACAGTTTCCTGAAGAAATAGATTAGAATGCATTTTGCCTCTTCAATTCTGCAGAGAAGACCCCGTGTGTGTTGAATGGTTCCCAGATTATATTCAAACTCTGACGATGAGTAATAAGGTCAGCAAGCAATCACTGGTGGTGCAGTAAACTACAGATTACTTCTTGCTTGCCTCTTGCCACCACAGCGGGTGCACGGACATCTTGAAGACACGTCAAAACTTTGTTCAATCAACTTTGTACTCCTAATCTTAGGATCTCATCTCGGCTCTTTTTCGGCTGGATTCGCTCTAGCTGTCAGCAGTTATTTCGGTTGTGCTTCACGCAGACTCTCACTGGGGGCAAAAAGGAATGCATATAAAAATCAGATGTGTCAAATGCATATGGTCAGTAGGTAGAACAAATGTCACAAAGCTGCCTTTGACAGACAAAGGGCAGCTTTGTTGCATGCTTTGTGCTCCTGTGGGGGAACAAAGTATGCACCAAAGGCAGCCTTTGAAAGTCAAAGGCAGCCTTGTGCATTAGGCATCAAGTGCAGACCATATGCATTTGATGCATATGATCTTCATATGCACCAATGATTGCCCCCAGTGTCTCTTCCTGTGCTTTGCACAGGGAACCCGACGATCTACAAATCAACCCAAGGAAACTAGGCTGTATCTCAGAATAGATATAGAACATTTATGTTCTGTACCTCCCGCTGTTGCTGCACCCATACCCAGGTTTTGCCTACAAACCCTGGGGCATATACTGTTACGTTGCCCGTACAATTTTCATTCAATACATATATTTCATTTATACATACACTCCCCATTACTCTTCCTAACGGACCCTTTTGACCTTCTACGTACGCACATAGAAACCTCCACTTCATCCCTACATCGAACCAAACCTAGGGTACTTCCCTCTTCTTCAACGGGAACCATTCGATGATAAGTATGCTTACAAGACAGTGTTACTGCAGTGACACCATCAGGAAACTTCATGAAATACCCATCATAGACTCCGATGGCAGTCAACAAAAAATTGTCCAGTTTGCATGAAATACTGGGTGTTTTTCAATCATCAATGAAGTAGTTCCACTCTTGAGGATAACGTGGGAGAGGAGGCTGATGATGAGTGCCATTTGAACCGCAAACAAAACATTTATCATGGATTCTTTCGCCAGTCAAAGCCTATCGGAACAGATGAAGTAAGTTAAGAGTATCTGAATCCAGACTTGTAGCGCACCTTGATTCCGCAGATTCTACATGTTCTGTTCCAATGCAAGCCCAAAGGTTATGCCATTTCTGATGCATTGAGGGCAGCAACTTGATTCCACATTAGGGCCGGCTGAGATATCGCGCTGCCGGATACTGGTTAGGATATTGTGCTGCTTGATTTTGGGTGGAAGTCCAACTGATTAGATTGCATTGAAGACGTGATACTGAGTCAACCATCGCTATTGTTACTCGGGCAGATCTGGCTGTTACAAAGATGTGATCCTCGCATCAAGGCTGACTGATATGAATGGTGAGGATTGACACTACAGAATAGCGCCACTAGATATTTCACTAGCTGCTATACTAGTCAAACATTGTCGCACCGCTAGGTATTTAATCAAGCCACCAGATATTTACTATGAGTTCCACTGGGCTTGTGAAGTGCGGGACTGATTCAGAAGTTGAATAGGACTTGACTGAAACTGACTTGATCAGTCAGAAAGATAGAAACCAAGACAACTAAGCACAACTTATGGTGTGCTAGAGAAGTAAATGTAGACTAGCCCCGGTAGCAGGTCATAATACCCATGGTTAAGAATGCCTTCTACGCCATTGGCCATTCAATACTCGGGCTCCCACCCTTTACTGTTTCTATTCATTCTGTCTATCTCCTTTACTTCTCTCTAAAATGTATAAAAGCCAGCTGTGTACTCTGTATTAGCCAGTAAACTATCCACCCAGATATATGGGCAATATAGTAGACTCTAGATTTGTGAAAAGATATCAGACAGATTTGAAGACACACAGAAAAGACTAGAGGAAACAGCACATCGAAAAGACTGCTGCTGCTTTGATATAAGAGCCCCGTTCAACCTATTTCAACTTGTCTCCTGTAACAGTGCTTTATGCCTCCAGGATTAAAGACTTGTTAACTAGAAGTGAGACCACCGTCTTCAGTGTAACTGTCCACGCAATTAGCCCAGCCCCTACCTTCTGTGTAACTACCCCTGTTTTGTTGATACCACTGCCATCCCTGCAGTTAGGCTGATATTGAAGTAGTGTCCATCTGTTGATAGTCTGCCCTACCTTCTGCTTCTTGGCTAGTTGCCAGTAGTGCTAGGTTCTGCCACTCACAAAGAAACTGAAGACTTTGAATGGTCAAAGGTTTACTTGAGTCTTGATATTCTGTGGCATGAAGTCCTGCTACCCCAGCATAACTGTGCTTAAACCACATAGTTTGCTATTGAAACTGAATCTTATAAAACCTTTGCACACCCTCTCGATAAGTGATACATACCCTACTTCCCTGAACACACACACAAATGAGCATTAGGATCAGATTAGTGCTCTGATTTGATTTTGGTTGGATTATGATTAGTGACTAGCTCGCTTCACTCTCTAGTTGATATCATTAGATTTCATGGCCACACCCTAGTGCACCGTTTCAATGTTGAGAGGCTGCATTAAGTCACGAGTGTGTCAGGTGTTAGAGTTGCTGGTTTCCATTGAATGGGGATACACTGAATCAGGCAGTTAGCTATTCCGAGGATCCAGGTCACAACTCTAAAGGTGTTCTAAGGTTCTTTCTCAAGAACCCTTTCTGGGAAACACCTCAGAAAAGGGTATCGCCCAAGACCTACAAAGGAGTATTATCAAGTTCCGCACTTGGAACTGAGGGGAGAGTTGAGTTGAAGCAGAAACAGGCTGAACAGGTGCAGTGCCAATCTATCGGTGATCAACATACCCTCTGATGAATACAGGGGTGCTGCTGATGGGTTCCTGCCTCATAATTGGCAAGGGAACATGGTTTACTCACACTTGGGAACCAATGGAAGGCGACACTTAGAAGAACAATCAATGGAAACAGGGTTAAAGAGGTGGATAAACAGACATTTGACTCACTGGGACCGTGTTTTGGGTTTTGTAATTGTGTCTTGGCAGTTTTATAGGTATCAGGAGGTGTTTCTATGATGAACACAGTATCATCCCGTGAACTAGTAGGCTATACACTTGTACATTTGGTTGATCTGGGATCCTCGATGAACACACTCTTATAGAGTAGCATTATTAGTCGAAATCTTGTTTCTGAATCATATATTATTCTGGAAACACATTTGGGCTCTGCCCAGAAACTGTTAAGAGCTTTGTGAACTTGTTGGAACTGGGACTCTGTTGGAGAAACATTATTGTTGTTGTTGCGGAGCAGGTTTCAGAAAGTACTGTCTAGGGAAAACTTTGGAAATGTGACTGCTGTGCACTGCTCAGAAAGTACGTTTTAGAAAAGGCTCTGTGAACATACCTAGCCCATAAGCTACGGACCTTACTTGAGTCTACAGGACTACTTCAAACTTGTTTCTCTGTCGCTTAGACATACACATACACTGTGAAGCCATAAGTCTACCTCTTGCTTGGAAACTATGTTTCCACCGTGTCTAAGATAGGTGTCAATAGGAACCAGCAAGTATTATGTAAGCGTGACATGCCATCACGGTCAGGGGTCAAATTTGACTCCAGTGCCAAAAAAAAAAAACTGTGTACTCCTTTTGGGGCCTTCAAACCATGTTCAAAATAAAAACACAATGCAGGAATACTATGTTAAGCTGTTATGAGAATTTTGGGCACCTGGCTGAAATGCCCTAGCTCTCACAACCATTTCTGGAAGTAAAGTACGGTGGCTGTGGTACCGCCTATTGGCTCACCACTTGGGACCCAGACAGGCCTTCTACATAGGCATGTATGTATCTTGCCGAACGATTTGCACATCTGGTATCATTAGCATCAGAGCTGAAGAGATGAATCAATGATCAAAAAGTCACAAACCTCTGAATTTGAAGTTGTGGCGGTACATCATCAAGGCACGCTCTTACATTCTCACACATCTCCTGGAAGTTTGATGTGGAGGGAGTAGAACACCTGAACTTGGCCGCGCCCCAACACTGCTCGCTAAAATTTAGTTCACAGTGGAACTTTGGGTGAAAATCACAGATATTTCCGCGAGCAGTGATGAGTTCTTTGAGCGCGGATTTCTGGTTCAGAAAATCAGGCTGGCAGTAGAGGACCTTCCTGGAGCAGCAATCCTTCTGCTCCAAGTCAAAGTGTCAGCAACGGCTTCTGGGTCGGCTAAACAGCAAGTAACCTGGCGAGAAACCCAACCAGGATAAACCTGATAGATGCTAGTAGCTGGTGTGTTCCCCGAGCAGTAGGACCAACCGTATAGCATCTTCTCTAGGAGGCTGTATGTTGTAGGTCAGGATGCGAGGCAGAACCCAGAACGAGTTGAAGAGGGTGTGGTATCCACTCAGGTATACAACCTGGGGCATAGATACAACCTGTAGTACAATGTGGAGGAAGCGGGGCAGGGTGCAGGCAATGCATATGTCAAGCCAAGGTAGAAGCCTAAGATTAGATGAGGTAGAATCTAATGTATATGGAGATTCTACCGAGTTTATATAGGCTTCAAAATAAATTAAGGCAATCGCGGTCTATCGCGATCAGGTCCAGTCCCTCAGCCTCAGCATTAAGGAGTGTTAATGCTGATACTCCTGTGCTCCTCTGTGTTGGTTTCCATATCCCCTGATGACTAGGGGACCCGATGCTCAGGTTTCCTAGTCCCTATCATTGTTGTCTCCAGTGGTTCAAACTGATTGAGTCAATAGTTGAAACCCAGATCGGTTTGCAACCAGTCATGTACTTTGTGTACGCTTCTGTGTCAGCCATGGCGCATCCGGGATCTAGGATCTGTCTGTACGGGTTCCTAGTCCCTAATGTCTTCTGTATCCTGTGGTGCAGACTACCCTGAGTCTGCGGCTTCTAGAATCCGGGGTTGAGTTTCAACCGTGAGAAGGTCATGTGGTAGCATCATGAGAGTCCCATGCCACTAAGATGTGTCTGTATCTGTACAGACACATCACGTGAAAAATAGAACCCGGGTGATTCATGACACAAAGAAAGCCTTTGTGCATGCACTATGCATCCCATCCCTGTTATATCCATGTCGGACGAAAACCAGATAACCGGCTGGATGTAAGCAAGCTCGGCTGGATGACCGGGAGATGGATGAATAGGGCTGGACAGATTGGTCCGGGTGCAAAGTGATACCACAAAGGTAAGTGGGTATACTGATTAACTTGGCCTTGAAGTGAAAGGGAGATAGGAGTCAGATGACGGAGCAATGCAAAGGCAAAGCACATTAATTATCAACTGAAGATACATGCAGAGTAATAACCGTATTTATACTAAATATGGATATAGTCCAAATGTAGCAAGAAGTAATGTAAAGATAATAACAACTTGTCAAGAACAATAAAGACAATAAGAGAGAAGCATGTGTGCATAAGTCATATGAACAGAAATGGGGAAACACCCAGTAATCCTTCATTGTGCAAAACCCCAAGGGCATGCATAAACGGACAAAGCCGGATGCAACAGCAAGTCAATCGAACACGTGCCCGAGACATGGACGACACGTCTGGATGGTTGGAAGTACCGAACCAAAGGTCCGGTTCGGTTAGATGCTTCGGATCCGAGGATCCGGTTCAGATGGATAAGGTGCCCGAACGAAATGGACACTCCCGGATGTGCATGGGTGTAACAGTCTCAGTAAAGTCCTCATTCATGAAGAATCAATTCTGATCCTTTGAGCCAGCTGGGCATCGTGGGATGATCAGCAGGGAAATAAAACTCCTGTTCACAACCATCAGAATACTGGCTGTTGTGCATTTGGGGACCATTCAAAGTTGAAGTCCAAGTAGGGTTTGTGACAATTTTTCAGGCCAACAATGCATTGGGTGCCCGTTTGAGATGGCCTGGAGTGTTGTTGTACAAGAACAGACCTGTCATTGTGCGATTGGTCTTCGCTTCGAAGATGTTGATGGCTTTGTCCGTCTGTTTGAGAAGATGTTTGTTGGCGAAGTATCTATCCCGATCTTTACCAGCCTCGAAAAATAACCACGCTTCACTGAAAAGTTGCAAGTTAGATACTTGTTGGTATAAAGATGAAATGAAACCCACACTCTTCGCTGTTGACCAAACGACCCCATTCTGCTGTCAAGAAATCGGAAATCATAAGTGATTCTCCTTCGCCTTTGCGCTCTGGTTTGGGTGCCATTGAACTGTGCTGGTAGTAGGCTTTGCAGCGATCCCATTGGAAGAAAGTCGACTTGTTGTGGGTGATAGCGATGAACTGGAAGCACTGAAATGGTGACTATGGGGCTAGCGGTGAAATATCCACAAACCAAGATACGATTGATTGTGGTGATCCTCGATGTAATGCGGGTACAGAAAAATATATCAATTTTCTTGTCCTTTGCCTTTGCTGAAAGACCCTTGAGTGCATGCCTGAGAGCTTGCTGATCCCTCCAAGTCAAAGCATTCAAAGCACGCTCTGATGAATCTAGCTCGGCTTGAAGTGCACTTGCTTGGGATTTTAACCTCTCGAGCTCAGTGTGTGCCTCGTTCAGGGTGCTTTGTGAGTGTTCAGGGAGTGCGGGTGATGGAGATGTATTTGGGGGTGAAGATGGGGATTTTCTGGCATGCCGTGCTCCAGAATGATGTCATGTGGTGGGGAGGTATGTGCATTATTGTTGGTACCAGCCGGAATGTGATCTAACAATTCCTACAGAATATTTCTTGGCCCAAAGTCATTAGAAACATGTAAAAAGCACTCACAATATCATCTGTGTTCTTTTCAGAGTGCGGTTCGAGATCAAAATTCACCTCCAATTGGGATCCGGCTCCAGGCATTACCCCAGACTGCAACTCTCCGCTTTCGTTCAACACCTCCATCTTCTGCCCGAAAAAATGGGAGATGAACTTCCCTCCATTGTTCATGTAGGCATCCCTCTCTTTCTTTCGGCGCAGCTGACTCTTTTTCGAATTTTTTGAATAGCCGCCACTTCAATCATTCTTTTCTCGGTGCTTTTTCTCATGCATGCATGCTTCATTGTGATAGTGCTGGAGTGTTTGGGTAAAAGTTTTGAGGCTGGCCTCGCTGCAACGACCTTCTCCAACATCTACATCTTCTTGCATGCCCTCTGCCAAGTCACATTCCGGATTCCAGTGAGGAACAGTGCCGGCCTCTTCAAGTGAAATGAATCTGATGATCATGTCGGCAGCTTCCTCCACAAGCAGGATGCCGTCCTCTTCATTCTCCACGTCCTCCAAGTCATCATCAGAATCGACTTCCTCCATCTGGACGTGACACATCGAAGACATTGCCAAATCTGTCATCTCGACTTCATTCGTGTCTCTCTTATTATTACGGTGGCAAAATTGGGGTATAAGCAGATTTGGAAAATGACTTGCCGCGGGGACTTCAAGGCACTGAGACTAATTGAAAGATCGCCACATTACTGAACAATGATGTGGGAAGTTAAGACGGCAATGGATAGATTAGCGCCGATTGGGGCCCCAAGCGCCGGGAAAGAAATTGGCGCTGAGCACTTGTTGTAAGACAATCCATAGAATCGGGTTGAAAAGACCATACACACCAAAAAAAGCAAAATTTCAGTCTGGACTGAAATGAGGTGTGATTTACCACAAATCTAGTTACAAATCAGCCCCACCAGAAATGCAGAATATCAGTGATGGCTGATGTTCATAAAGAAACTTAAAGAATCATTGTACATTTCAGCTGCGCTGAAACCCTTGAGCCATTTATGCTACTGGACTTCTATTTATATCAGCCAATGGGAAAATACCTCATGAATTTCAGCGCGAGTTTCAGTGCAGCTGAAGTCTTTGAGTTTCTGAAAGAGAATCTGCCATCAATGATTTGCCCTATTTCTATGCGACTGATTTGGATCTAGATTCTTGGCAAATCAAATGTGGTATCAGCCCAGACTGAAATTTTACTTTACTTGGTGTGATATGTAAGGTGTTAAAGGCTTCAGACAGACACCCGTTATTTTATAAAGAGAGAGAAACTGGAGCTGAGAGCTTGACGTAATGATTCCGTTCCAGAAGCCCGGTCGACTAACGTCGGTCCAGCGTCAGCCGATGTCAGCACTGCACAGCCTGCCGACGGGGCCTCAGAACACAGTGAATGCATTCAACGTGAGTGACGCCAGCTGAAACCATACTAGCTGTCCCGGCGCATGTTGCCACTTTGTGAATTCTTCATGCTCCTTTTGGAAGTTTGATCGACCCTTGCTCAGAAGGTCCCACAGGTGCTGGGAACTTCGGGCGGCGGCGAACTAAACCCACCAATCCTCAGGCTGTTCGATTCACGGGATAATCCTTCAGCTGTGTTCGCTCGGCGGGTGGCAGTCCATTCTCGATCCTCGAATTCCAGAACAGCGCTGGTGGTATCTTCCTATATCTCCTTCCCACCCCTGACTTTTATCGCATATACGCCCCCTCGTGAGCCAAAATTGATCTGATCCACATGGTCGACATTAGATGTGCAGCATTTGCGCCATCCGGTATCAAACCCTCACTTTTTGTTTCCGCAATGATGATCTTCCGAGCGGGTGTGAAGCGAATACTAGTTGAAGTTGCATCCCTGGTCTCCGGGGCACTGGGCTGAACAGCAATCTCGCCCGAAAACTAAGCACTCAATTGCTCAGTGGAAACAGCGCCAGAGATAAACTTGACACAAGATACGACCTCGCGCTAGCGAAACATATCGTTCCGCGGGACAGGGTTGCGGGAAGCCATGCAATGCAGTCTCTGTTCTCATCCATCTCAGCCCGATATCTGGCATGAGGCACTCAGGGAACAGGGTGGCGCACTCTGTTATGAATATCACTATCACCACACACTTGTTGGGAACATGTCGGGTTACCAGGTCCATAATTGACTTCAAAGAAGTTGACTCATATCACAGATCGAGCTCGGACGGGCAACGGAGGTGCGAAGGAACCGGTGATTAGAGAGCATTATAAGCCTGAGCCGCGAGCTCGACTGACTAGGTCTTTTCACTCTTCATTGCTCTTCTCCACGCTCGCACTCTGCCGCCAGAATGTCTGTATCGAAAAAGGTGGTGTTTTACGCGGACCTCTCGGAGAACAGGAAGAGGCTTAACTTCGCTACCGACGTGCGGCTTCAGACATTCATCCTTGTCATTTACGCTTATCTTTTCTCTTTCTACAAGATCGTCCTGACCCTCTCACCCGCCGATGCTGATTCTCTGCCAAAAAATGCCAATCCACTTGTTTGGAAGGTGCACCATGTCCTGGCTAATTGGCACCGTCTTATCAACCGTACATACTCGCAGGTCCTGAGGTTCGACCCTCACTGTAGGTCCCTCCCATCTCAATCTCATTCGAGTTAATTTTACGGGTCAAGATGAGATCCACCACAGTGTGATTAGACAGGTTGTGCAAAAACCGCACAAGCCGCATGCGGCTTCATGCGGCTTTTTGGCATTGTGCAAAGCCGCGGGGAGGATTTCAATATCCCGAACCCATAAACCCACCGGAAATGACTCATACGAATATCATTTCGAATGTTCTCTCCATGCGGCTATCCAATCAGATCCAGCGAATATAATCATTTGTCCTTGAGTTTCCGCGTTGATTCCACAGCGCCTACAAACTGAATGACAAATGGAACAGCCATCCCATAGTCTAAAATACTTCCCTCCACTCAGCAGGTTCACTGAAAGTTCGACCCTTCCCAGCTGAACTCGGAAAATCTCTGCGGCTTTGCACAATGCCCAAAAGCCGTGTGCGGCTTGTGCACAACCTGTCTATTTGGTATCAGGAGTATGGTTCAGGTACAATTGTACATTTTCGTCCCTTACTCGCGAGTTACAGGGCCGGGTTCAGTCTAGTCGTCGAAAATGAGGATGGCACATTGTCGATGAGAACACAGACACAAATTGTTGAGGTTCGTTTCCACCTACCAGGGCGATGACAATGCTAAAACTCGTACTTCCCTTCAGCCAAAGCATATGACTTCATTTGATGAGGGTGGATCTGGACTCTCCTGGTCAACTCCCGAGAAGGAGCACAATACTCCTACAATCATAGCTTTCAACAATTCGACCACTTCAAAACCATTCTCGTTATGTACCTGTTTGTATTTGAACTTTAAGCTTGTCATTCTCATGCCTTTCCCGTTAGGCTCTGTGGACAACTCTCAAGACCCACCGATTTTCTCCCCAGTTTACTCCTTCGGGAGTGTCGCGTATGTAATTTTCCGAGCGTATGCTACCGCTCTGAATATTCTCCAGATGGCAAGACAAGGTTGAGTGTCAGACTCCGATGATTCTCCAAGCATATGCTGTCAAGGGCTATCAACGTACGTTTTGTTTTGTATTTTGCCGTCTGTTACGTTCATTAAATTCAACGCAATTAGCGACTCAACCTTTCAAAGCTTCCGCTAAGGAGCACTTCCTCCTGAGAGACCACAAAAATGCCCCAAAGCCACTGAATATGGAAGAAGCTGAGAAGGTCGGATTTTAGCTACCGATCTTGAGCAATCTGAGATTCTGACATCCACAACCGCCGCAGACTACAGTCTTCCACCTGTACTCGCACACTTCGGGAAGGCCGGTGGTAGAAAAAGTCCGAGGTTGACGCAACTGATAAAAATAGCATACATATCTTTCATAGTTTTGTGGGCATGGAAAATCCGTAGCAATTTGCGTGTTTTGCATCCCGTTTTTTTTTTTTTCCGTACCCCGCGAAAGGAAAATAAGATTGTTCATCGTGGAACCGAGAACATAGAATAACCTCCCATAATACCGAGCCACCACACTCCCGTCTGCTGTGGAGGGGTCGGATGGCCGGTTTGTAGAAATTGATATTTATTGCATCTTTGCATTTACTTTACATTCACCCCTATTTACGTTGCATCATCTATTTGTATTATAAATATTGCCAGATCATTGAATTCACGCTCATACCACCATTTCCGCAACCAGTGCAGGGCTCTTTCCCAGAAGGGATTCGGTATCCCTTGGCCCCTTCGTCTAGGAAAGTCGCCAGTGGGCAGTTTAGCCACCAGTACCCCTGAATTCGCATCATACAACCTCACCCTCTTCACACGACATTTCGGCACTTTCTTACTCTATCTTTCTGTCGTTTTCTTACTCTACGGCCCGGGACCATTTTCTATATTCATTCCCCAACATTCGCTTGAACCCTACCCGGATCACCGACCCTTTACAAGAACCTACAGGTCAGGAAAATCCCTCTGCCACACTGTGGCGTCGCCCGGAGCACAGCGGGGTTGGCGCTGTGGTGCGTGTTATGAGCCATCTTACTGAATACCGGAATGCATCGCATGTGGAGGTTTCTGTACCACCAAACTTGATGCAGTAAAGCGAGGTTGCGGATAAGACTCAGGATACTCCGACATTTCGGGACACCATTGGTAAGGCTCCAACTGTTTTGGTTTAGTAAAGGTTTGAAACCAATAAAACTGTTTTTATCACCCTCTTTATAAAATTACGTGTCCATTTCAAACTCCGCCCATCAATTAACCGGCACTTATCGATTGCGCGCTAATTCGGGTGCTCATCTCTCAGCCAAAGTGGTCTTCGCGGCCCACTGCTCTCTTGTAGCCTATCAGAATAGCATCTGGAATAAATGCGACAAAATCAGAACCATCTTTGAGCACTTGAGCTCTTGAAGCGGCGGTGAGAGTTTGACATATCTCGGAGGAGTACACCCCCATGGTTCATTGAAACCTTCGAACATTTCCAACTGGTAACGCAACCCCAAGAGTCGAGACCCAGTACCAGCCAGAGGAATAATATAGATGAATAGACTGACTGGAGAAAAACAACGATGCAACAGAGCAAAATATTTTCCTAGTCGGTGGCTCTAGGAGGACTTGCGCCGTGAGGCGGAGGTTGAGGAGAACAAGTCTGGTCACAGTGTGTCTGATTGACGTGGGGCATGAGACGGGCACTTGCTCTTGTTTTCATGAGTCCGTGAAAAGTAACATATGAAGAGTAACTTGTGCAGAACTTGCCCCTTTTGGCAGGCATGCCGCAAGTTAGCTCGAGTTTTCCCACAGGCCGCAAATCTAACTTGTACTAACTTGGCAGGCTGCCAACTTGTATTGCCTTCAAGTCTTCTGAAAGACCCTTTTAAATTTATTCTATCTTCCTCTACCTCTATATTAGCAAGAATATACATCTGTAAGAGTACCCCATGCCTCACCATAGAGTAACTACTAACAACTGGTGCCCAACTGCTCACAGGGTCAACCTGACTCAATCAGTATCTTTGATATGCTGGATATATGCTCTCTTCCTCATGTATGTTCCATCTACAGGCCAAGTGTGGTCAGAAATAGATAGGAGATGAACTGCGGAATGTGTGGGAAAAGGTTACATATTTTTCATGTCAGTCTCGCCTCAACTTAAATGACCTTCAAAACATGCTACCCATTCAACTGTTGTCTTGACCTATAAGTTAAGAAGTGAACTGAAGGTATCACAAGTTGACTGCAAGCAACTAACTTGCCTGCCAAGTTAGATCAAAGTAACACAAACAAATTAACTTAGATGCCATCAGTTACCACCAGTTTGTCTGTTTCTCCAAGTTAAACAACCCTGTTCTCTTCAAACACTCCATTCATTGAGTTGAATTGCAAGATGCTAAGTTAATTGAAGGTAGCCAAAGCTAACTTAAGCGAACTTGTGGGCCAAGTTAGATCAAGTTAACATGACCAAACTAACTTATGCCATCAGATGGCATAAATCCTCGGCTAAAATCAACTTGTACGATCAATTCATGCAAGCTAGCATCTCACAAGCCTCAAGACATTCAAAGACTCAAACTGAGAGTATTCAATGATTAAATAAGATCTGCACATCAAGTCAGGTAATATTTTGAGCTGAACATTGGCTGGATTTGATTTTTGGGGCACTTCACATGTTCGGAGATGCAATCCAGGTACAGCTGTCATCAGGGGAACACCTGACATGAAAAGGTTAGGTCGGATATTTAAGCAGTCATACACTCAAGGAAATCCCACACACCCTTGATCATCCAAAGTCAAAAGCAAGTTAGTTCAACTTTGGGGCAAAACAGCTATTGTACTTAGAAAGGGCATTGTATAAGTACTCATATTGCCTAGATCTGACATACAAATAATATCTTTGCAAAATGAACTCAACTTCAATGTCCTATATCTCCAATGCATCTCTTCGCCAGCTTGAACTTACTCCCAGCAGATCATTAGCCAGGACAACATGGATCATTGCCTCAAAGCATCATAGGACTGCAAGAGACTTATATTTGAGGTGATATTAGGTGCTAGGATGGCACCCCATAGACACTGGGATGAAAGAACCATTAACTTGGGGGGAGGCCAATGCTGCACATAGCATAACTCGTACTTTCTTTTTTCAATTTATTCTTCCTTTAACCGAAAACAAAACACTAACCGTTGATGGTGCAGCTGTGCACATCACACATGCGAAGGACTTCAGATGTTCCCAGCCAAATTGATTGCCGGCCATCCACCATACTGGATGGAGGAACCCAGTGAGGCCACATTCTACCAACCAATGCCTGGGCAAAACCTCAGCTTTGTTTCAGCTCTTTTTTCCTACCACTGGTTGGCAGATCCAAGATTTTCAGCACAATTTATGGTGAAAAATGTTGTTTGTATTTCAGACATTTTTCACTGAAAAGGTAGTGAAAAACTCAAAACATTTTCACCATTTTGTGTGTTCAAGGTGAAAAGTTCAAAAGGAAACTCAAAAGAGGTGAAAAAGATTTGAATTTTTCACCACTTTTTTCAGTGAAAAATGTCTGCAAAACAAACAACATTTTTCACCATAAATTGTGCTGCAAATCTTGAATCTCCCAACCAGTGTACCTTTCTAAAACCGTCCCACTTCTAGTTTAGATAGCACATCATAAAATAAGGCGGTGCTCAGCAAACTGTCCATGTGATCGCTTTCTTCTTGATATGTATTGGCATCGTGGCATGCACCATTTACAACCTGGATACAATTGAATCAGAAATGGCCGGACAACTGAAACTCCTCCTGATCATCAGGAGTCAAATGCAATATGAAACTGCCCAACCAGTACCCGTAATGTGACATGAAATATCGAACAAGGAGACCCCTTGCAGAAAAAAAGATTCAGAACTAAATAAAGGCTGCAGGGGTTGTAAATAATGGTAAAATGAGATATAATACTGATTAATTAAACAGTGAAAGGTGACAAGTGTCTAACTAGAGGAATCAAAAAAGTAAAAATGTGTGAAAATAAATGTGCCTGCAACACAATCGACACGGGGAATTTGAACCCACCCCATCTGTATGGATTATATAATCACTAAATTCATTAGATTAGGCTGTTAAAAAGACTTCAAGAATCTAATGGACACAGCCACTATTTCATTACCTCCGATAGACGCACTGATAAATGTAGCGCAAACTCGGGAAGCTGGTTCTGATTATGAAAAGAATGATAAAGTACTCGTAACATGTAACTTACTCATTTTAACTTAAGTTAACTTATTTCTGCAGAACTTGTACTTATGTGGAACTGTGCGGGTAAATTTAACTTGCCCTGCCACAAGTTAGCTACAAGTTACTTGTGGTGGGGCAAGTTAGTTTATGCAAGTTACTTGTGCAACCATCTGTTTTCATTTACTTTACGGGGGGTTGCAAACACTAAACAGATAAAAACTAAACAGTAAACCCTTGTTTATTTGTGAGATAAATTGCTGTGCATAGGATTTAGAAGTAGCTCATGTATACGCTAGTTGCTGACCAACAACCAATTTGCCTCACATCGGTTGTCATGTGGGCTGGCACTAAACAAAAAGTGGTGGTCGGCAACCTGCCGGACATCTGTGGTGGCATCACGGCATCAGGAAGGAGCCCCTATTCGCACCTCTTTGGTCGAGTACACCCTCACAACAGCATCAAAGATTGTTAATT
The DNA here is from genome assembly GCA_029282495.1 of Mycena albidolilacea. NCBI lineage: Eukaryota > Fungi > Basidiomycota > Agaricomycetes > Agaricales > Mycenaceae > Mycena > Mycena albidolilacea. The sequence continues at coordinate 1,231,448 of JARIHO010000024.1, read as the reverse complement.
GATAAACTGTGGATATGGGAAAGGCATTTGCAATATTAGAGATCATGCAAACCTCTTACACATTGTTTGAATTTCTTGCAGATATTTTACCATTTATAAACAGTTTAAAACGGTCTTTGAACCATTTGTTAGGGCTTTCATTTAGTTTACGGCCAACTGTAAACCAAAACTAAAAAGTTGGAGCCTTAGGCACCAGAGGTTGTTATGAAAACTTTTTCTGCTTGCCTGTGCTTTCCTTGCTCGGTGATTCCAACACGCCCCTTCCAAATGGTCGGTCGTACTTTGTCGCCCCTTGAGCTTGCGTAACCGAGTTTTTTTTTTCTCACGAGGCGGTTACTTTCACTTGAATATAATCAAATCCAGCATCTGGCTGCGAGGTTCAAAGGGACAGTGGTCACCTACTGCGGTACCTATTAAACACAGCCATCAAGTGGCGATCAGGCATATTTCTCCATTCTCATCAACGGCGATTTTCCCTCCCACTGTCCTTTTGAAAAAGAGAGAAATTCTGTCAAGTCAATGTGTCCCTAAATTAGCTCAGGCATTTACATGTGTCTCTCTACATTTGCGGTAGATGTGTCTACCTGCATCTATGCGCATCTACATCGGTCTAAGCGAAGGAACGTGGAACGATGTAGACATGCATAGATGGATGTAGACAAGCCGTGTCTATATGGCGTACACTCAGGTAGACACAGGAGTTCATCTACTAACTCTTTGTCTACGGGGGTAGACAGACCCTCTGTCTACATGGGGTGGGAACACAGTGACTGAGCTGTGCGCGATACCCACGGGCTGTCGACCAGCATCATGAATTCACATGTGCACAAGTGCCAGCGCACAGCAGCAGTCTGTGTTTTCATTGGCCAGCCAATTATAAAGCGACGGATGGCGCCTGGATCATGAAATCGACAGCGTCCATGAAATCTGTCAGGAGGCTCTTCTGCTGTTGGCACAACTTCTTGTCACCGGCGGGAAAGTTCTTCGAGAACAGGTGCCACCCCGGCATGTAAAATTGAATTCACTGGTGACATGGTACGCTAGCAATTTAACGGGGATGCTAACTTATGTGGGATGAAATATGGGCCTCCGAGGTCACCTGGAATGGCCCAGTATACTTAAGTTCAGGCCGATCTTAAAGACTGATCCGAGTCGGTGCTCGTGCCCCTTCACGGAATGATGTCCTAGCTCCTGCTGTAGGAGGGGCAGTGTCACACCAGTGTCGACCGCACTTCTTCAGCTGCGTGGTTCTTCATTACCTCCGTCACGGTTGCACTCCCCACCTCGTCTACTTACCTCGACATGGCTTTTGCTCTTACCTATGGATCATTTGGCGACATCGTGGAGACCGCGAGGCTTGCAAAGCGGAGTATCGATATCCTTCGCAGCGGCCGCGCATCGTACGAACGGCAGAAAGTAATTTCGGCGTTGAAAGGGATGCATGACGACGTCGCCACTCTGTCGACGTTCCTCGATCTGGATTCACCATCACCCAACGTTCGCTATATCACGGACCAACTGTCGACCGAGTTGGCTTGCTGTCGTTCACTCATGCAGCAATTATTCGCCAAAATGAACCGGTGTAACGGAGTTATGGGCCGGATATTGATGGCTCTTTCAGAGGAAACCGAATTGATATCATGGAGGACCGAGATATCTCAGCGTCGGGACTCGCTCCAACTACTTTTGGGGATCTTAAACAGGTTTGTTCATTAAGGTCACAATTATGCTCGGAGACTGAATCACCGTTGATAGCATACTTTCGCTTGAAGCTGGAGAGCGGCTGGGACGGGTCAAGTCCCAAGTGCTTTCCGTTGGATCGCAAGTCCACAACGTCGAAGCCCAAGTCCAAAATATTGGAGCTGAAGTCCGCAATTTCAGAGCTCTAACAGTTATGAGTTTGTTCGTTTCATGTTCCTCTGCATCGTTTCGCCAACTGATTGGTGTTTCATGATTGCGCAGGGCGGCCTCGCATCTTATGGTCCGCCGGGTCTCTAGTGTCGGAAACAAGGTGCAACAGGTACATCAGCTCATGCACAAACTGTCCCCCCGCGATCTTTCAGAGCCCGTCTTCTTTGTAATGGATCCGTTGGGACGCACTATAACCATTCAAGTCTCGTATTGCGACGGTTTCAATGTAAGTTATTTCTACTTGTATGGTATTTGGCTTTATGCGATTGCAGGATCTCGATCGGATCCTCAAGGCTCACCTACACGATCGCCCTCAGGCGGGAAGCAGATATGTTGAGCGTGGTGACTACAGCGTTGTATCCACCGACGGCATCGTTCTTCGGCCCTTCGAATTAGCTGGAAGATTAAGAGCGGGAATACAATTGGAGATCAGCATTATCAAACGAAGGAGGCACCGGTTTGAACCCACACCCCAGAAGTGCCCTCATTGCGACCACACGAACGAGAATTCCCAAGACAACGGTTGGATCCACTGGTCAGTGACCGAACTCTCCTGTCGATAACATCCACGATGCCAATCACTCCTTTTCTCAGTTCTATTCGCACATGCGGGCAGAAATACCAAATCACTTCTACAGAGAGGGTCGCTGAAATGGAGGAGATTTTGTGGTCACAAACTTCGTATGTAATATTTGAGTTGTGACCAGCCGGATACTCATTATGTTAGTCTGCAAGGAAATGGGACGGAATTCTTTCGTCTTATCCAGATTGAAGCTATTTATGTAAGTATGGCCGTTTTCGGCACTGCCATTGACCTGACCGACCATCTTGCCAACCACCAGGACGTAAGTTTTGGGTTTTCCTCGGCTCTACCGAGGCTGACCTGTTCTCAAAAGTCGGTCGGTATTCTTGTCCTTGGTTCAGTATCCGTTGGCTGACCCGCCCGCGTACTTGACCGAATAGTCGGTGCGTTTCCTATGTACGGGTCTCCATTGTCCGCTGACCTGCCTCTCCCGCAGCGGGTTAGTTTATCTTTTCCTTGGGCGCTGTACATTAGTTCACTCATCCCGCGTACTTCTTCAACAGCGGGTGAGTTTACTTGCCGGCGAATATCGATCCTCCGGCTGAGTTCCCACCGTACTTTTTTCAGCAGATGGTGAGTTTTCTTATTCTTGAATGTCTATATTTCACCCAACCACGGGCGCCTTCGAAAATAGCAGGTGAGCCCATTTTTCCTGGCGGTCCGCGGCGACTGACGCGGCTGCGTACTCTTTCCAACAGCTGGTGGGTTTCCTTGTAGTTCAAATTCCACATTTCGGCTGAGTTTTTACAACAGATGGTGTGTTCATTGTGGCATGATGTTTGTATCCTGACTTACCAGCTACGTATTTCTAACAGGCAGTAAGTTTTTTTGCCATTAGATATATGTATCCTACTAACCTACCCGCGCACTTCTCGCAATAGCTGGTGAGTTTCGTTCTCATTGGATGCCTCTATCCTGGTTGAGCATGCATGGTTTTCCCAATAGTCGGTGGGTTTTCTAGTTGTTCGCTCTCATGTCCATGACTCCATGTCTTTACTGACCTACTGTGTATTTCTTTCTATAGCAGGCGAGTTTCTGCCTCTTGGATGTCTATATGTAAGCTAAGCGACCGTCATATTCGTCCAACAGCCGGTTAGTTCCCTCGTTGGGTACCTATACTCCAGCTAATTCACACCCGCGTGCTCCCTACAGGTGGTGAGCTCCCACATCTTGGGATAACTATATCTCAGCTCATTTCCCATGCGTTTCTTGTGATAGCCGGTCGGTTTTCCCCCGTTGAATGCCTGAGCCCTACTCATCTCCCGTGTTTCCTCTAGCGTATAGTGAGTTTTCTTGTGCTTGAGGGCCAGCATCTCGTCTGATTATGGTGCCGTCCTTCGAATAGCACGTGAGTTTTATTATCCTTCTATGATCACTCCGCGTCTGACCACACCATCTGCAGGTAAAGAATGTGAATTTTCCGTCCTTGGGTGTCTATACTTTGACTAACACACCTGTGTTCTTCCAGCGACCGGTCAGTATTATCCTCGGCTCAGTACCTCAGCTGACTCTCGCTTCCTTCGTCAAACAGTTGGTGCGTTTTCTTCCCTGAATGACGAAATTGCTTCTAATATCTCCACGTACTTCTTCCACAAGAGAGTTAGTTTATACGTTGCGTGGATTTCTGTGACCTAGCTGACTTTGTCTGTGCACTTCCTTCAACAGCGGGTAAGTCCTCCTGTGCGCTGATGTCTCTACCCCGGCTGACCTGCCGCCGTACCTACTCCAACAAGATGGTGAGTTATCCTGTATCTGGATGATTTTAACCCATCTCATCATGGTCACGTGCTTCGAATAGCAGGCAACCCTCTTTCTTCTTGGATCCCGACATCCCAGCTGACCCGACCGCGTACACTCTTTAATAGTCGGTGAGTTTCCCCCCTTGGATGTCTGAATCCCTCCTGACTCGCATGCATATCCCGTCTAACAGGCAGTAAGTTGCATCACCCCTTAATGTCCGAGTCTGTGCATTGTGTGACTCATCGCCTCTTTCGCACTTCCAGGGCTCACTCTCCCTACGGCAAAGAAATAGTGCATTTGAACGCTTGAGTGAAACGGGCGAGGTGCTTGCACCCGGCCCGAAAATATCACCATTTGGCGAGTTCACGTAGCTCCGACGAAAAAGGGTAGGGGAAAGACACTAAATCAATATGTTCAGGCCAATGATGTAACTCCCCCAGATTTGAATGGAGGGGTGGGAACCGTGGTTATCGAATCAAGTTGGTGGTTAAACTTGTGTTCTACGTTAGGGGTACCCACAAAGAAAATTGATTTCTTCTCGAACATGAAATGTCGCGGGGTATTCCTACTCTAGGGTCTCGCTTTAACCCACGCTTTCACCCGGTTCATCGACCTGCCTAGCCCTCAGTGGGCTTCAAGATGAATCTCCCAGATGGGTGACCGGAAACAGAGAATTTAACGCCCTGTAATCAGACTCCAAGTTAGCAAAGTTCAATCCGGTTAAATTGAGATAACCTTGCGAAGATATTGAAGGTCATGGGGCTCTGAGACCCGTTCGGAGTTCGCGAAGAGGGGAAATGACAGGTCTTGCTTCTCGATGACCTGGCCCTCTTTATATGCTGTTATCGCTATCAATTTGGCTTGTCAAACTACGTGACCAGGGCAGACCTTTACTGCCTGACACTGCATATGCTTGGAGCTTGACCGGCATGCCACTTAAAAAGGTATCGCCAGGTCTAAACGACGTCAGTACTCCAATATCAGTTCCAAAAGCAAGGGGCGTACTGGAGACGTCCTAGATGAACAACTGGAGAGTATGTATGGGCACCGTCGACAGTAACTAATGGGTGGTGAAGATCAATGCGCGCTGAGTGGCGAAGAAGCTTACAGAGGGTCAACGTTGCCGGTATCACAGCCTGATTTGAAACTGCTACTTGATGGTGGTTAGATCCGTTCTCGGGAGAAGACCATCCGAGTTTGCCAGCCACCGATACCAAACGCGACATCTGGCCAATCTGGATTTAGCAGCAAATCAGTGTTGGCCACTTGAAGGATGCACGACAATTTTAAATACCGGGATGACTATGGCATGGTCTGGAACAATGGTACCGTCCTCTTGCTGCCGGATCGTAGAAAACCCGAAACTAGATTTGGGTGTGAGGTGATCGAGTTATACATCCAACTACTTACTCCCCGGTCCAACTCAAAGTTTTTTCCACAGTATCTACGCCGTTATGAGGTCCATAAGCGCACGGGAAGTAAAGTAAATAGTCACCGTCATCAAAGGCAAAAATCTATGGCAAATATTAGCCGCGAATTGCATACAGAACCAGTAGTGGTGAACCGACCTTCCACGCAATTGGAGCAGAGTTATCGGAAACAGTTTCGGCAGGAGTAACCGTCAACACGATCTAATATTATCACGACAACGATACTTGAACCTCCAACGATAATCATACCTGTTGTGGCAGATTGGCGTGATGTAGACGAGATACGTACGAGCTACTCACCTGGGCTTTACTGGGCTGACCCACTAGAATGAACGTCAGGCTGATTGGATGGTTCATGCCCTAGGAAGTAAATTAGTTGTTCAGAAACATAAAGACAGTAACCAAGACTTACCCGCCCATTCTGTGATCCTCCTGCCGCTTGAACGCCAGATGTAAGTAAGTGCTGTTGTTCTGCGATGAAAAATGAGGAAGAGGAAAAGAACTGTGGCCGACCGTAGCCTTGAACTTGGGTTGGCTGATGGATTCCAGAATCTCTTTCGCTGTCGGTCGTTTGGACGGATCGCTGTCCCATCCCAACTCGCAAATCTTCCACCAATCATCCGTCAATCGCGTCAGTGTCATTTCAGGGGTTGGCCTTTGAGGTCTTTTCCCGTTTTGAATCGCTTCTGGTGGTGGGGTGGGTTCTTCATGGAATGGATTCAACTTCCTTGTGAATAATTCCTGAAGTGTGGCGTCAGCCTTTTGCAACGCGGTCAGGCCAGGGCTGTCACTACTACCACGGTCAACATTGCGAAGGAATAGACATCCGCTGCCGCAGAGTCCCTTTTCCCAGCCCATTTTTCTGGAGCCATCCATGCACGTGTGCCTCCAGTTGGATGAGTTATAGGCAGGCTGAAAGAGCTCGAAGCCAGGACGGAGAAACCAAAGTCTGCTAAAAGCGCTCGGCCACCATCGGAAATCATAACGTTATCCTGTACGGAAAATGTGAGATAGACGTTCGATAACAACACTGGCTTGCTCACGCCCTTCAGATCGCCATGATACACCTGTTCCTCCCTGGTATGCAAGTAGTGCAGACCACTCGCAACGTCATGGAGCTGGAAGGGAGTGACTCCGAGTGAGTTTTTACAGCACGGACGTTATGTGAAGCATACCAAAGGGCGTGGGTCAACGTCTCCACTTCTAACATATTTCTTAGCACTTTCGTTCACCATCCAAGGCGAGATTATCGACAGCGTCCGTTGGAGATCTAGGGTGATCCCACGCAGCGGCAGAATGTGACTGTTTTCGAGTTTGGACCAGGTGTGCACCTCTTTGAAAAATTTCTGGCGAACAAATTCAGTTAGGGTTTATCTCAGGATATGTGACGAACCCTGATATGCGAATCATCTATCGACTGCCCTCGAATCATTTTCACGGCCACTTTCTCCGGGGGAGATCCCGCCTCAAGGGATTTCAGGCTGCCCGTGTAGACATCGGCGTAATTCCCATCCCTGATCGGTACCTCTTCCCCCAAGACGACTCTGCCATCAAGAATCTGGAAGCGATGACGCTGGATGTGTCCTTTGTAAAGGTCACGCCAGGAATCAGACATGAGAGTTTGGGTCAAGCAATACGGCGGGATCCAAGTAGCGTTTATATATATAGTGAGGATCGCGTGGCTGTTCAAGGGGCAATGTGGACTGACAGACGCTAGCAGCATCGTCAGCGTTATCTGATTAAGAAGCCCTTAGGTCTTTTTAGTTCGCGTGCTAGCGCATCAAGCCAGAGATACCTACCGTGGTGGGAAGTGAATTGTCTCTTGTGGTTTGTGCGGAGTTTCCCCACTGGAAGCACAGTTTAAGAGCGAGAAGCTGTAGAGCTGTCAATTCTGATAGTCCCATCTACAGATAGACCACTAAAATGAAGACCAAAATGGATTCGTATCCCCACGGACTCACAGAGGCCGCATGAGTAGATCAGTTGAATAAAGTCTTCATTACACTATGCTGATCGATCGGAGTAAATTGATAGTGCTGCGGCCCGCCGGCTGGCCACCTCTCGCCATCTTCCTTGCTCTTGCTCCGAAAATTTGACTAAGTGGCCTGCAGGAACCGGAGATTGCAAAATGGGAGCCCGCGCAACTTCCTCAACATGAACTATGATTCATTACTACTACCCTGCGGCGGGACTCGGAGGCATTTAATTGACACCAAATATAGCGCTGTGAACTACCGTGAAGCGCGTTCAGCGGCTGGTGCATTTTTTGTCAGATGCCAACTGTCGGAGAGTACATTCATATCAGAACAGCTCTACAGCTTTTCTCTCTATGAAATGGGAAAACGTTCATAGAGACGACAGATTCTCTTAAACAGATCGATTAATTGTCTACCGGGAACAGGCATGTGAACAACAAGATCCATATAAACACTCCTTGACCCTACCATATCGCTGTATCGAAACTCCCATGTCTCACTCTTCGCCCGAGCGCTACAAAGAGCACATACTGCGCCACGAGTTTCAAATTCTCGATCACAGAGTCACCTTGATGGACAGGCGAGCAGTCAGCATTGGGAAGTTGAACTGCAGCGATGTTTACATGGGCAGCCTTCAATCGCTCCAGGCGGGATCCCCCCCAGAGCGAGTCGCTGTGAAGATGATTAGAGGGCAGTCACTTACTGATTCGGAGATAAAGGTTGGTCGTTTCTGCTCAAATGAATCCTAACTGACCAGGTTCTCAGAAATTCCTTAAAGAGCTGCACACCTGGTCCAAACTCAGAAACGAACACATCCTGCCGCTCCGTGGTGTCACCGTGGAGCTTTATGGAACGTTGTCAATCATCTCGCCTTGGATGGCAAACGGAAGTGCTAGAAAATATGTCATTAATGGAAGTGTCGACCCTGGCCCTTTGGTGCGTTTCACATAACATTGACGATCGGCCAGGATTGATTGCCTCCCAGCTTGATGACGTCGCGCGTGGCTTGCACTACCTGCATACGGAGATTCCGGTGTTCCATGGGGATTTGAAAGGCGTGAGTCACTCAGTGTTATGTAACATCCAACCCGCTCACATTTTCGCCGAAGGAGAACATCATAATTTCCCATGACGGACGAGCGCTTCTGGCTGACTTCGGCTACTCTGTTCTGGTCTGGAGTTCGTTTAGCCTGTCTATAAGTGAGCCGACTGGAGGAACTCCTCTCTGGACGGCCCCTGAAAAAATCACCGATTACACGGACTCTACAGCATCGGATGTCTATTCCTTCGGAATGTTGGCCCTGGTACTATCAATTACACTTGAATGTTCGCATGACAGATACTGACGCCCCACTCCAGGAATTATTCACCAGACAGGATCCATTTTATCCAGAACTCCTGGGGCCAGAGGACATTGTAAACGGGAAAAGACCTCGAAGGCCAACGCCTAAGGTGACCCTGGAGCGATTGACGGATGATTGGTGGAAGATTTGCGAGTTGTGCTGGGTCGATGCGGATAAACGACCGACCATGAGACACATTATGGAATTCAGGGCCGGGCATGTTTCGTGAAGCTCTGTACACTGATTTGGGGTGATATTCCCATTATATATCTGTAGCTATGCTGCCCGGACCATGTAACATCGTTTAGTAGGTGAAAATGATTGTGCAATGTTCAGAAATAAGTACTGAGCAGCCTCAGAAAAATGTCTCTGGGGCATAGTTCCGCGGTCAATTATATAGTTACAAAGTCTCGCTGTAGCTGCTGGAGGTTGGCTTCCGGGCCATATTGTCAGGGGAACCCCTGCTCCAGCCGCTTCGTTCGTCCTTTCGTGTCTGCTCTTCCATCTGTCCATCTGTCTGACCATCCATCTATCCCTTCATCTGTCCATCCATCTGTCCATCTGTCTGTCCTTCCGTCTGCTCTCTGGTATGTGTTATGTTACCAGGCCCGGGATCATTGTAGATACCTACAGACCTGTGCTACTGGGTAGTACCTACAGTAGGATAGCTCATAATGCATAAGGTTGGTTCCCTGCCAAAATGAGCAGCATTTGCCCCAAGTCTATGCATTATGACCATTTATGCATTATGAGCTTGCCTCTACAGTGGTAAAATGCATTTTGGTGGATCCGAAATCCGATGCATTATGAGAATTTTTGGCTCGTATGCATTATGGGGTTATGCATTATGAAAAATCAGACTGAACTATGATATAAAGTTCACCTAGTGTGGGAATCCCCATCCTTTCTTCTCTTTGGATTCCCCTGCTAGTTTCTGTGCCCTGCTTATAAGCAGGCTATCTGGCCTTGTTTGGAATCTCACTAATTTTGGGATTCCTGTGCATTATCAGGTTAGATGTACATCTCCAGGATTAACATGAGTACCGAATGGTTGATCAGGCACGTCCTGAGGCTTAATCAGCCTGCCCGAGAGCACATTAATTAGAACCTCCCATACTGATTAAGGCTTGATAATAGAGTCTTTATAATCACTTGATTAAGGCTCTGTGGGGCCAACAAATATCAGGGAACTTAAATATCCACTCTGAATAACCAGTGTCTATCGGCAGAGATAGAACTGTGGGATTAACTCATCTTGTTGTGGTTGATTTGGCCTATTCTGGAGACGTGTCTGGACACATGTTAATCATGATCAGTGTTGCTATCCCAATATGGGTTCTTGACCTGGGCAAGGCTTCATCAGTGTATATCTCAACAATTACTAGACGGTTCGGGGAGATTAGGGTATCTATGGAAAGCTGATATCCAACGCTCCTTGAATCCTAAGGTGTTAATCAAGGGACTCTAACAATTAGATTGGTTCAGTTCCATTACCATCCCAATTTGGGCTCTTGGGTTGATCAAGAATTCACGAGGTTATATCTTGGGAACCACTTGGTGGATTAGGGAGTTCTGGGTATCCACAGAAAGGGGAGAGCCAGTGCTTTCTGAATCCAGTAGTCTGAAGTGCAGGACAACACTATTTGGCTTGAGAGTTCAGTTGAGTCAGACAACCAATCGGAAACAAGGAGTTAAATTGCAGATCCATAGCTTACTTGTATAGTGTAATTGGAGTAGTGTAAGTGTAACTGCACAGTATATCAGGAGGGCAGTTCTAGCATGGATGCACTACTGTCGTGGGGGATGGCACAGGTACTAGGTCTTGGTCTCAATTAAGATATTTGTATCTAGGGCTTGTGTTAACTGCTGCAGTTGGGATGGTGTAGGTACTGGGTCTTGGTCTCAATTAAGAGATTTGGATCTAGGGCTTGTGTTACTTCAATTGTGGTGGCACAGGTGCTAGGTTTCCAGCTAACTGCAAAACCCTAGAGCACTTATGAGAAAAGTTCGCTGGTGATGGGTTGATGGGATCTGATCTGGGGTGGGGCGGTGACTCCACCGCTACGACGACGATGACTCTGTACTGTATCTATCTTACTTTATTCCTTCCACCATGGCACCCAACACATATCGCTACATACCGCCTGCCCAGAAGCGGCTCGTAATCACCATGTCATAGAGAGGAATGCCCAACAACAAAATTGCAGCCGCAGTCAACATTGGCGAGAGCACGATTAGGAGGATCAAGCGGCTCTGGTATACCACAGGTTATGTTGTTGCTCAGCCTGCCCACAACAGACGGCCTGGTAGTTTCTCGTCCTTGGACCTCGAGGTAAGCAGTATATTCCCAACTCATCCAGGGCTTCCCAATTGAACTATGCTAGTATCTCGAAGCCCTGATAGAACGGCAGCCAGACATTTATGTTTCCGAGCTCCAGATATGCCTTCTGAAGGGTCGTGGTGTTGATGCCGCTGCGACCACGATATTGCGTGCTCTTCTGTGTCGTGGATGGTCGCGCAAAAAGGTTAAGCATTTACACTCTTTCGAAGAATAACTCATATTTTCCTAGATTACACGACCTGCACGGGAGGCAAACAACGACGACCGCGAGGATTACCAGATGGTTATCGGGGAGCTTTACTCTCCTCGTATCCTGGTCTTCCTGGACGAGTCTGCGGCCAACCGACACACGACCAAGCGAGGAATGGAATGGGCACGAGTAGGAAACAGGGCCCGCCAACACGATTACTTTGTGAGGGGGATTAGGTTCGTCTCTCGCCATCCTTACCTTTCATTTGACCTACATTTATTGAGGTACTCGATCCTTCCTGCAATCTCTCTCGACGGCATCCTCCATCTCGATATCCTCATGCGTTCATGGACGGGAGAGGAATTCCAAACCTACATTGACGCTCTCCTCGATAATATGAACCCCTACCCTCAAGATAATTCGGTGATAGTCATGGATAATGCGAGCACCCACCACTTCGAAGGTATCCACGAAAGGATCAAAGCTCGGTATGTACGAAACAAGCCTGATCTTTTGCACCGTCTGACTGTGTTAATTAGCGGGATGCGGCTGGTGTACCTGCCGGCATACTCACCAGACGTCAACCCTATCGAGGAGGGATTCTCGGCGATGAAGGCGTGGATTCGTCTGAACCGTGACTACGTCCTGGGCAAAATGGGGAATGAGTCAACTTGTGATCCTATTGCAATGCTTTGGGAGGCGGTTTTCTCATCCATAACTGTTGAAAACATCGAGGGCTGGTATCGCGATTGTGGCTACGTCGTATAAACAATGTCGAGCAACTTGTATATATTGTATATCATTTTTACTTTGTAGACGAAGCTGAAATGGATTTGTCATCGATTACTCGTTTTCCTTCCCACCACCGTCGTCGACTCGGGCACGCTTCTTGCCCTTACGCAGAGACTTTGCCGCCTTTCCAGCAGCCCAAAGAAACTCTTTCACTGCGCCCTTGGCCATCCCAACGTCTTTCACCAAGAAATCACGGTCACTCGGGTCAATGTTCTTTGCATACGCAACACCCTGTTTGCGTAGCGCCCCCTCGTACTGTGGGTAGCTGAGGTCGGGCATCTTCGTGTGCAGGATAGCGAGGACTTCGGCAATCGACGTGGCCGGTGCGTCGTCCTCAGACTCGTTGTCCTCAGAAAGCTGATCGTGGTGACGTTTGCCGTGATGATCGTTGGAAGGGCCACAATTGAGCACGTCCGCAAAAACGGGCATGGGAGGCATGTGGACGTGGATGTCAGGTGCGTTGTTTCGCTTTTGGGTCTTGTTTTGCTCCTCGCGCTGGCTGGCAACTTTTTCAAGTTCGTCGAGGTGCAGGACTTTTGGAGGTGTGAGGCATTTATCATCGAGCTCACACTCCTCTGGTCCCTTAGCCTTGTCCTCGTGCTAGTCAGATGTCAGCACCTCTTCCTATGTTGGCGGCGTCCGCTTACCAGTTTCCGAGCCCACAGTGTAATCTCTTCCAACCCCAGCGGCACACAGTGTTCTCCCTTCTCGTCATCACGTCGCACAAAACACCATTGGTTGCGACCACTGTGCTTCTCGCAAGCCAACGCCCCCTTCACGATGTTCAGCTCATTGCAATAGGCTGTTTCGGTGACCTTTGGTGCTGTGACGACTTTCTCAGCCGGTTTGGCCTTGTGAAATACAGTGAGTGATCATTTTAGCCTGGAAATTCAATGCGCACTTACAAGATTGACCACGAGCATATGGACCTTCTTAGTGCGTTGTGTACTCGAGATGATGGGGCGAAAGTATTCGAAGGCTGCCTTGACGTCTTTGTCGCTGTGCAGAGGACGGGCTAAAGATCTCTCTGCATTGGTGCTAGCCTTCCACCCGAGCTTCGCATCTGCTTGTGACACGTCCATGTTTGCGCAGACACGAGCCAAAAAGTCGCCAGGAAGAACACCGTTGATGGAGAATTCGAGGCGAACCGGAGTCGCCGCGGTTGCGAGAGTCGACTCCGTTTCAGCGACAGGAGCAGCAGGGATCTCGACCTCAAGTCCTGGTAGATGGTAAGTCAGGTTACGTCCAGTTTGCGATACAAACTCACGGAAGCTGCCCCCACCAAGATCAGGGGGTGTGTTGTGGCTAGCTCTGGCACCACTCTGTGACGGCGCTGGACCTGGAGCAGGCTGGGAATTGTGCGGCCCACCGCTGTGGTACTGTAGGCCAATGCCCGGGCCTGGAGGCGGCATTGCGAGGTAGTGGCCACCCGGTTCGTAGGTATGCTCGAAAGCTCCTTGGTTGAGCAACTGCTGGATGTGGGCTGCAGCGAGTTCTTGGTTGGTCGGCGGGGGCATTGGTCCCATACTGAGGAGGTATTGAGCCATAGCATAGTGCGGCGGCGGTTCATTGTTGTTACGATAGTAATTCATTGTTGGTTGGGGAACTGAAGTGGTTGCTCGTATATAAGGTGTCCATATTATACAGCTACATATCTGTATAATACAGACATACGTCTGCGTTTTCGTCACCAAAAGCTTAAATCTGGAGTGGTGGGTGGCTCTGCACCGGAGTTAAACCCACAACGGCAGGCAGATCAGATCCCATCAGCCCATCACCAGCGAACTTTTCTCGTAAGTGCTCTAGGGTTTTGCAGTTAGCTGTCAGTCCCAATTAAGAAACTTGGATTTAGGGCTTGTGTTACAACGGGTAGTCTGCACTTGTGATCCTGGACTGGTTCTATTAAGAGCTTTGCTTCGTTTGCACAATGTGATTGATATGTCTTGCCTTTGGTGGAAGTAAAACACATAATTTGGGATTGTGATTAAGATGTGATGGAATATGGGATTTGGATTGAGAACATGGCACCCCATCTGCAACATATGGGCTCTATACAATGGGTGTGGATCCTGGGAACAGTTTGGGCCCATTAAGCCTAATTTTTGAGCACATATTCATTGCTTTGTGAATTTATTTCTAGTGGAGTTCCCAAAAGGGGAAATGACAGGTACCTGGCCACCCATGCAAACTGGTGTTTCTGACTGCAGCAGTAGTCTTGCAATGGGTAATTATGGTCAAGGGTAATCAATGATTCTTTTTATATACAAGAACTATAGAAATTACGCGACAAAGTGCTCCTGACAAACCATATGGGGCCACAGTGAAACAGTGACTATGGGCCTAGTGGTGAAATGACCACAAACCAAGCCTTGTAAATGAATACGTGGTTCAATAATGCAACTATATCAACTCAAAACACTATAATCCTCATACAAGTTCGGGGTTCCAATCCAGTATAGATTGTGGCAATTTGAACTTTAGTTCTCTTTTGAAAGCAAGGCTTATAGGTCCACAAGTCATATAGATAAATTGCTCGAAACTGTTCTAGGTGCAATTGCGGATAGTCAGACAAGATTTTATGTCAACGGTTTTGTATGATGTGGGTCTAGGTTTGGAGATGGTACTCCAATGCAAAACACAAGTAATTCTCATAAAATTCTGATTCTTAATAGTATCCACAGCTGCTGATCCTTACAAGATTATACACCAATTGCCAAGTCTGATCTGTTTACTTATATTCCAGGTGTCCATTCCATTTATCCAATATGTCCATATGTAGTTATAAAGATCCAAATCCAACACAGATAATATTTTGAGGGAATACAAAAAAAAACTTGGTATAGCTCCTGGGTGTCTCCTAATGAATGCCTACTCAACCGGTTAAGTGAGAAGCTTAGTAGCTTCGTGTCCAACAGGTGGGGTGAGATTCACTGGCTTCGTTCCTATAACTATCCACTTAAATACTTTACAGGAATCTAAATATAAACGAGACAGATACAAACACGCCACAGAGTTCAGGGTATATGACTAGTGGTATGGCAGTTAGCCAAAGAACTCCTGTCGGTTATCATGAGATTAGTAAAAACTGAACAGATTTACAAGGAACATTGACGAGCCGAGCGTAACAATGAGTTAAGATCTACATTGCTTAGAACAATTGTGATGGGATATTGTTAATGTGTCAACTTTTAGCCAACTACCTCGTCAGCCCACTGTTACTCTCTTTGGTAACCATCTGCCTCAACCAGTTCCTCTTTGAACCGCATAGATGATTTGTCTGAAAGCTGTGATAGCCATCGCTTCCTACTACCCAGTTATGGTTTCTTAGTCAATTGTGGGATCGACCAAGTTCAACCTTCTCTTGGCAGTCCTGAAGACCTCAGATGATGTCAAACAGCAATCCCTCTTGTCCAGAAGGATAATCCCTTGTAATACACCCTTAGTAAGGGATGTGTAGTAGCCCCAATCTGTTTCCAGGATGGTTAGACACTTTCCATGGTTGCTCCATTAGCAACTTCTCAGGTCAACCCTTTACCAGGATTGTTGTCCTGCACCTTTCTAATGGTCTGAGACACATTATATCCCTCTTAGCTAACTGCTCAGGCCAGCATTAGCCCTTGTGAGATGATGTTGTAATGTAGTATAGCACATTATAGTATGTTGCAACTTGAGCGATTTTGAATAAATGCCCGGCTGCCGGTACCAGGTCTGCTCCCGGTGTCTGCCATGGCCTGAGGGATGTATTAAGATGCTAAAATTGTGGAAAACATTTGAAGTTGAATGCTTACATGTAAGTATGAAGCTCACCAATTGCTGGACATAGGTGGTCAGAGGGTCACTCGGTATTTGTGTTGTTTAATTGCTGTCCTTGCACTTGCCAGGCAGACAATTTCGTGATTCTGCCAGTAAGGAATGAGATATATGGAGCCAGCCTCATGCCGGGATGGACCCCGCAGTCAGGGGAGCAGAACGAGCCCCAGACAAAGCAAATCGGTTCAGAATTGGTAGAGAATGGAGCGAAGTGGTGACTCGAGGATAAGAAATTGATTTTCCCACCCTCCGATCCGACATCACTCCCGCCACTGCTTCGCATCAACTCATCACTTTTGGCTGAAAACTGGTAGGGACAGGCGGCATGGGATATATTCCGCCCCTTGAGCACCAAAATGACATACGGTTAAGTCACTAGCCTTATAATTGGCATGTGGCCAGGTTCCTAGTCCCGCCAGGTTGGCAGTCACAGATAGTTAGAGAATACCACGAATATATATTCGTGAATATGAATATTCACCAAAACCTCAAAACTGATATTCGCATTCGTACGACTATTGATGGCAAATATTCGTTGCTTAGTCAGCAATATTCGCGAATATTCGTGAATATGAATACTCAGCAAATACATTGAGAATTTGGGGGTTTAGCAGCCACCAATGAGTTGCTGAGAGCACTTTTATGCTATCTTGTGAGTTTAAACATTGTCAAAGACTCATACAAGCCCTTGTATTGCATGTTCAACCATTTGATTGACCATCACACTTGCTGTGTTCAACCTGTCAAGCAGTTGTCAAAGTAAAGATGTCTCTAAAGTGGTTGGTTTGCATCTGAAATACAGATCTAGTTGGTGTAAATGAAGTATGTTCTGGTTCCAGAGAGCAGATTTGTTAAACAGACTCAAATTTACCATGCTTGATTGAAACTTTGGCTGTGTATTACAGCTGTGAATATTCGCAAATATCAACTTTCCTGAAAACTGATATTCACATTCGCGCGAATAGCACAGCCACAGCCATTCGCGAATATGAGTATTTGTTATTCGCGAATGTATACTCGCGAATATTTGTGATATCTGATATTTGTGGTACTCTCTACTCTGAGATAGTACGTGGTATGCACCCCGAGCTTAGATGCCAGCTATACCTCAGGAAGTAGAGCTCAACCCGGGCCTTGGATAAGATGATCTGCAAACATGACATGTGTGCACAGTAAATAATTTGGCCTAGAACCTGAACTTTAATTTGAAAGCCAATTCAAACCAAGATTCCTGCGAGCACTTGAGACCTGTGTTATCATTATGACTCGTATGAGCTTCCTCTTCGCCTCGTCCTACGTGGAACCGAGGAGCATCCCCCGGTTTTCCATGCCGCCTGGTCTTGCAAAGCTGCTGGTGACAGGAAACCGTGAGAACGGCCATGGCGGCAGCTTTTGACACATATCATGGATGCTGTAGATTTCGGTGCAAGGCGCCATCCGAAGCTGTCGCTGTCAGAATGGCCGGCCAATGGAACCACGGTCTATTGCTGTGCGCCGTTGGAGTGGGGGCCCCGCACTTGTGCGCGCTTCTGGTTCTCAATCCGCCCGAGCCGGCAAGGGGAGCGATTGAGGAGAGGACTCTGAGATGATGATCCCATTGAAGAACAAACAGCTTGTAAGAGTGAGACTATAGAGTGCGCAAGAGCTAGACAATAATAGCTCAGTCTTCGCGCACACAACTGATACGAAGTCTGTAATATTCATCTAGACAATAATAGCTAGTACAACTGTTAGAAAGGAAACCATAGCGAGTAATTGGAGTCGCTCACCTCAGTCTTCGCGCACACAAGTGATACGAAGTCTGTAATATTCACCTAGACAATAATGGCTAGTACAACTGTTAGAAAGGAAACCATAGCGAGTAATTGGAGTCGCTCACCTCAGTCTTCGCGCACACAAGTGATACGAAGTCTGAGGGGAGGCGACTTGCGTACAGAGAATATATACGAGAGGCTGAGTGCCTGAGTATAACCAAAGTAATCCTACAAGTACCTGAGTATAACCGAAAAGATGTACATATAACTACAAGAGAAGAAATGAAAAACTATCAGCTATGAGCTACTGCATTATATCGTACATTAACCGTTCTTTAAGATTTTGCTCGTTCGGCGGTGCAATTGCTCCATTTGGCTCCATTCCCATTCTTCTTTCTCTCCTCTCGTGCTCGAATTCTTTGGTTTCACCCCCATTCAGCTTACCGCTTTCCCGCATTTATAGCTGTCAACTGACCAAACACCTGGCCTCCCGCAGTCTCAACCGCAACTATCTTCCTTGGCAGCAGTAGGGAGACTTCGAGAGTGTATCAAATGTTGCACTCGAGAACTGCATATCACTGAACAGCTGACCTGCCCGCAGCTTTTCTCGACAATTCCCGACACTATCTTCCTTGGCAGCAGTAGGGAGACTTCGAGAGTGTATCAAATGTTGCACTCGAGAACTGCATGCCACTGAACAGCTGACCCAGGCGAAGCCTTTTCTAGACAGGACCAGGCGACTGAACAGCTGACCTGCCCGCAGCTTTTCTCGACAGTTCCCGACAGATCGCCGTTGCTGCTGGCTAGGCGCAGCCAATCCCATTGCCATAATCGGGCCGGACGGCCGCGCAACCCTCCCGAACGGTCTTGACATATAAAAGAGCCGCATTTATTTCTTTCCATCAATCTTCTCCCCAGTTCCCCCCTCCTCAAGTTACTGTACCTGCACCATTCTTCCTCGGATTGATACCGGCCCTGGTTCCTCAACACTTCTGTCTGCTGGCGACGGTCTCTACTCCCATTCACCCAGGTCTACTAATTAATTCCGGCATGTTTCCATACCAGCACCGTTGTAATCATGCCTCTTCCCACTCTCGCTCTCAAATTGGTCCTATTGCTCTGGCGGGTGTCAATTCTATTTTCTCTCGTTCTGCTGCGGGCTGATGTCCTTTCTCTACTCGCCTCCGTTCTGCGCTGATAGTTCTTCTGCCACCCTGGCCAATCACTCATTTCATGCTGTCACCTTCCACATTCAACCGTCTGTGTGTATGGGCTCATTTTGGAGCCATCACGGTGACACATATGCCCGCCCGGCCTTCATTCCTCTGCCTTCCGACGCAAAGCTCTCCTTCATCGGATACATTGCAAAATATGCTCCCTGCTGTCAGCTTGGGTTGTTCTACTCGCCTCTGTGCCGACATTTTCTTTTCTTTTCAATATGTATGGTCCACTGTATTGAAGTCATTGTGTCGCAGGTCATTCCATGCTATAAATGTGTTGTCCCCGTGCAATAATATTCATGGTTGATTTGTGGCTTCGTTTGCCTCAGAATTTGGACACTGGAGCGAAGCGGAGGCTATCTTGTTCAAGTAATAATGAACATTGCCTTGTGGCAATCGCCGTTGTGTTTGGATCCAGAATGCGCTACAAGCGCGCTATCCGCTAACACAGCTACTGTGGGGGCACTTGATTATCAGGAATCTGATTTAAAATTCTAAAAGTAGGTAGTCCTTTGCATGTCGGTTTTTTATGTACTAGCTACAAATATTGATACAAGTATTGTCCCAATCCCGGTCCTTCCATTTTCAATCGGATGTCGGACCCTTCTGTCACAACCAACCATGTTGCGACCTAGAAAAATGGTAAGGCACAATATGCGACAGAGTACGGTAACTCACCCTGGGAAGCTTGCTCAGTCTAATGCCTTGTTCCCCAAGAAGAGGAACTGTTTTGTTCCTCACGTATTCCGGTGAAAGGATCTGTCCAACTTTTACGATGTTAGTCGAGAGATCATACGCTCGACTCCAAGTGCTCACCTTCGACATCCTGCGTTTTATAGATGCGCAGGATCAAATCAAAGCTGGCCGATATTTGCTCTGCATAACTGCAGTTCAAGATTGACATACTCAGTGAGGAAATGTGCTCAGCAGTTCATTGTCACTCACCCAATGTTTTTATCCATCACAACAAACGACTGGAACCCCACCTGCCCGTTTGACATGGGGCTCCACAGGCGATCTTCTTCCCCCTCCTGCTCCACATCCCGATCTTCCACATACTCAGAGCTGTGATTTAATTCACGCTGACTTCCCTCGCAGACGTACGAGCCTAGCGCAGTGATGTCTTAGAAAACAGAATTTGAGAGGCGCGAAGGAGACACAGTCACCTATGACGACACGCAGTGGAACGTCGTCGTCGTTTCTTGCGATGATCCTCTTGTATTTCCGTGTGATAAATTGTAATGGGTTGGACCAAGCGTGTCCTTTGAAGGGCACGGGCCGGCCAGGCTGTCAAGTACAAAGCATGTGATTCAAGGTGCGATCAAGGTGATAGATATGCACCTTGGCGTGTTCAAAGGATTTGGGATGATCGCAGAAAGCGACACCATTGATAGCATCACCCCCAGTTCGAATATTTGCCGTACCAAATGCACGACTGCACCGATGAGCTGGCGACATGCACTGAGGACGTGCGAAACTCACTCATAGTCCAGTCTTGCCGTAACCGTCGACGATGCGTCACTCGGCGTGATATTGAACCTCTGGCCCTTCATCAGAAGAGTTACTTGCGGTATCAAACCTATGCTCACCTGCCAAGCGACTTGCTGATATGTATGGCCCTCTTCAATATCAACTGGCGTGAGGGTGAGCGTAATCTATTAGATTGTGTTCAATATTGCACGAAGGTAAAATCCGAAGTATCACACCTGGTACGATTTGGCTGATTCTCTCCTAGGCCTGCCAGGCACATACGGTGGAATCACGAAGTCGAACTCATGGGATTTGGATTTGAACGCCCCAGGTTTCGAGGCCTGAGGATGGCAAATGATCGTGTTAGTCTCTGAAAGGAAGGAACCAGTTTCTTTACCTTCTTGGCATGACTGACTTGATGAGCCCAGTTGGCGAAGGAGATGAAAGCTATGATACTAGCCAGTCCTAACATTCCGCCGATCACAGAGCCCACGACAGCCGCCCTGTGAGAGGATGATTTCCCAGAATCAAGTAAGTGTGCGGTCGGGCCGGGCGTTATGGTTGAAACGGGGCTGCCGTTGTTGGGTGTGGGGAGTACGGGTCGTTGGTCGCCGAGCGTGGACAGAACAGGGAATTTATCGGGCAGCGAGACTGACCTGACTTCGGTGGTTGTCGACGAGCGGTTTCTGTCGCTGGCTGTGGCCGAGACAGCTCCACCTTGGCTGGTAGGCGGGGACAGCATGGAGCTGAGTGTGGGTGAGAGTACTCGGATTTGGGTGCTCCCTGAGGCATTGGTCACCGCCGTGCGCGTGACAGCGGGCACACCGGTGGTTGTCGGCGAAACAGAGATAGTGCCGGTTGTTGGAAAGGAGCTGGTGTCGGTGGTTGAAACGGTGCCAGTGTGCTTGATCACTGTGGCTGAACCGCTTGAAAAAGGACCAGTGTCTTCGGTCACAGTAGCTGAACTGAGACTACTGAGACTCTGGCTGTTGTTCGTTGTGGGTGTGATTATTCCGTCGGCGTTGGTTGCGCTCGAAGTGGGGGTTGCGACGGGGATGGCAGTGATTATTGAGAGCGGGAGCTGACTGTCCTCTGTGGTGACGCTGTTCATCTTCAGTCAACATTTGGAAATGCCCACGGTAACATAACGCACATGACCCCGCTGATCCCCATTCCTGGAGTATCAATATGCCCGGGATCATCCGTCAGAAGCGCCATGGTGAGGTTGTGTCGCATGTTTGCTAGACCCGTCCTCTTATATTGGACAGCATTGCAAACCCAGGGTCCCGACGGCGCAGGTATGTAGGCGGTGACGGGCGAATCCGGCACTCCATCAAGATAGGGTTGATAAACACCATTGCGCGAGTTGTTCCATCCCACAAAATAAACAGCTACACCTTTGAAGGAAAGTCTTAAGTCCCAGGGGGACGGTGTTTGACCACGTACGGTACCTTGAAATACAACAGACACTGAAATACCCGCAGTCCAGCTGTATCTGCCGGGTGATGAGGTACAGGATTCGTTCTCTGGGTCGAGGCCTTGCCAACCACCAGGTCCCTGCCATCCACCGCCATTGAAGCTATTTGGAGAGGTCAGCAAATAATTCGACCGTCATATGGCAAACCTACGTGATATTATCCGAAGACCCAGCAACAAGAGTAGCATTTTGCGACGCAGCTGAGACTTCGGGGACTGCGGTGACCAGCATGAGAGCGCACACGACGTAATGAAAGAACATTGTCTCAGTAGTACCTGTGCACGATGAGCGGCGAGAGAAAGCCAGAGAACCTCCGTCTTTGCGCTGTCTCCAGAATTTATACTTCCTACTTCCACTCTGTGGCGGGCGGGCGTTTCTTGGGCGCTCCGTTTCCCCTACGGTGTCGGATTGGAGGTGGATTTACCAGCTTGACTGCGTTTTTAATCCAGATCTGTCTATCATGTTTCATGTTCTGTAGATCCCAACTGCCAACCAAGGCAAGCTCCTCGTTCGAATTAGTGCTCAAAGCTTTCGACACCGCCTTGAAATATTAAGAACAATCAGGCTTGATCAGACCAAGGATGTAGCGAGAAATATTGGAAGACGATGTGCCTGTGTTAGCTATGCAGGACAGCGGGGAGAGAGGAAACCGACTCATGGGCGTGAATCGTATTCACATAGTCGCCGAAGATCGTCATTCGAAGGCTGTGAGCTTTAAAAAGAAAAGTCTAAACCACGCGGTTCAGTGAAACATCACCGGAGATGAACAGCACCTGAAGGTACCATCCTATGCTGACAGGCCATTGATTTGGATGGGGTCGGCGCGCCAATATTGCATCAGGGAAAAAGACTCATTGGCCATATCGCGCAGTATACCTGGGATAGAAGTTTCAGGCGTTTTGTAAAAATTGAGGTGATCATCCGACAAGCACAGACAGGTAGGATACCAAAATTGTTGATCTGACGCATTAATCTCAGGAAAGGTCCACACAAAGAGAGAAAGAATCACGGACCACAAGAAGCCGCTCAGATCAGGGATGCCAGCGACGTACGCACTTCAAGCTTCAAGCTTCATCGAAAGATTAATCTGGGAGAGCTTCAGATTGATCCATGCGGCAGATTCAGAACACGCATCCTTAAATTCATCATGTCGGCGATAACACGAACTCGCCGATTCATCCCATAGGCACATGAATTTGATCTGCGGCAGTCATCAATCTATGAGGCAGACCCAAGTCACGCACTTGCCGAGTCATTGTGGTCTGTAGAATATTATCGAGGTAGGATACCAAATCACAAATCGCTGCATTCCGGCCAAAGATCGACGCAGTTTGCCGAGCTGCACCGACATCAGTAACGCTGAGCCGAGGCGTCGCGACAGAATCTGCCGGGAGGTCGGCAGATCTACGTCGCGCTATATCGCCATGGGTCGAGGCGGGATCGGCAGACCCTGCCGATCATGCCCTACCTGCAGATTTCGCGAAATGTCAGCACAATGTTTCTGAAGCTCGCTTGTGTGGAAAAATGTACCTTGTACGTCCCGAGTGCCTTCGGTGAACATAGCGCCGTGATACCTTGAGTTGATATTGACGGGAGAAGCCGGTACAGATCGTGACGTAGTGCCCTGAGCGCCTAGATTTCGGCAATTGATGGCCGCCGCAAGGACCGATTTGTGGCCGACAACAAAATATAGAATCGTATCACACAATCTCCGTGAGGGATAGCAAAGAATTTACGAATTGGCGCAGCTCGGCAGACTCCGCCGCAACTCCGCCGACCTTGAGTCCACCGAGCTGAGCCAAGGCGCCTTGGACGCAGCATGCGCCGCGAGAGGGCCTGAATGCAGATCTGACTGATTCATGATCTCAGGGAAATTAACTCCAGGTCCACACGAAGAGAGAATGGATCACAGACCACAAGTCTCCGGTTGGATTAGGGGTGCCAGCGATGTTGCCCTCGTCCGCAGACGGCGCAAACTCGAGGGGCAGTGACAGGCGAACAGGACAGCGTGAGGGGGTACGCGTGTGCATTGGAAGACTCAGCGCGATGTGGATGGGTGACCGGAAAGCGGGACGTACATATTCATTAGAACTCTCGGAGAAACAGCCATGGGTGGTACAATGCCCACAGGATAAAAAACTGCGCTCAGCAACCCTCTTTAGGAGAAGAATAATCATTGTTCAGAGCTTGCGTAACCGTTTCCACTTCCTTTTCCTTTGATTTTTCCCCCTCTTTCTCTCGATCTTTCTGGATAATCTCTGGTAAATTATCCCAAGCACTTTTGCAATCCCCTCGCCGCCGTCGCATCTGTGGTCTCGCCAGTGGCCATGAGGTTCCAGATGCCACTCATCTTTTGGAAAAATCCCATCGTGCGACTGGATTCGGCGGTGAGAATTTCAACCTCCTCCATAGCGTGCTGCATCAACGCCCGCTCACGAAACCACTGTACGCGATCCACTGCAAAATTTTTTCAATGCATTCAAGAGATGTGAGTGCGGTGGAGAGACCCAGATTTTTAGCTCATCCTGAACTTGATCTCGAAGTGCTCTGGATCAGATACATAGATAGGGGCGAAAAAAAAAGAACTTCGCCTGGATTATTTAATCTCAAGGGCTTACCCAAGTGGTATGTGTAACCGGCGCACTTCGAGCGAGATGCATTGCTGATTTGATTTGATTTTGCATGGCAGGCATGCGTGGCAAGACCTGGGGGAGGCCGCGTACACGAAGTACGTCGAGAAAGTTGTGGAGGTACATACGTGCATTTCGTGCATACGTCATCAGCTTGCTAATCTAATCGCGCGCCATCGCAGCTTCTCGGGGATGGCGACCCCAGAGTCTCAGAAATCAACGCTGCGTAACTGGATGAACGATCTTGAATGTGTACGGTATTTGAGCAAGTGGATGTACTTTGAAGGCATGGAAATGTCGTCCCGCAACTCGCGCAGAAGATTGAAGAGCGCGTCCCCGATCCACGCATTGCTTTGTACGTGACTTGGTCAATGGTCAGTCGACAGGTGACCGAATGCGTCCAGCTCGGAAGAAGTAGTGGGATTGAAGACAATGGGACATCGGCGAGTACGGCGGATGGAACGGATGCGCAGAGACGCCGGAGCACCGCCCAAAGTGAGAGAATTCCCAGAGTAGCCGCGACGGCAGCCATCCGCAGCAGAAGTCCAGATGGACGAGTCCAGCCTCGGCTCCACCCGAGTCTCCGACTGGCGCATTATCCTTCCTTTGGTTTTACTATCGTTGATCTCAGTGAGGCTTCTAGATCCAAAATTCTGCAGGCGTTGTGTCAGTGATGTATAGTGCGGAAGAGAGGCTCGTCATCATGATCTCAGCAGATAGCCGCCGCGTCATGGTGGCTGTACAGATAAGATTAACTGTGATTAGATTCTACTCCACGCAAACTCCACGCCCCACGTCATATAAACGCGGACCGCGCATTGCTGTGTCTCACTCTTCCCTTCTCTCCCCATTCATGTCGTTTTCCGCACTCGCTCTCTCCGTCGCAATCGCGGCGACCCCCGTACATGCCTTCGACAACAACAACAACAATGTTAACCACCGGAGTACGACCTCGAGGATCATCGGCGCCGTTGTTGGTTCGTCGTCTTTCGTATCCATCACAGGCCATGGAACTCACCGGGGTCCATGACAGGCGTCGCAGTCCTCCTCGCCATCCTCGCATTCATCTGCGTCGCAAGACGGCGCCGCGCCCGCTCTGCCGGCCCCATCTTGGGCGGCCCGGGCTTCGCCCCCGGAAGCACTGGGAAGCCCGCATTCGGCGGCTTCAACCGCCCGTGGGGACAGCAGCAGAACCAGAATACGCAGTGGCAGCAACAACAGCCGAACCAGGGCAGCTACTTCCCTGGCGGTGCGCCGGCTGGCGGGAAATACCCACCGCCCGCGGGTAGCAGCGAGCCGGCGCCCCCGTACTCGCCGCCGCCGGGGACGTTCAGCCCGGTGCGTTTTCTTTTCTTGGACTTCGTGTCTGGAGGCCGTAATTGACCGTCTTTTTGTAGCCTGCCGGTGCCCCGTCCGCACAAGGGCAGCAGGGATACGCGGCGCCTCCCGGACCCCCGCCGCAAGCACACGTTAACGTATGTCATCCCCTCATCATTCCCGACGCAAATGCTCATATTATCTTGTAGGGCCAACAACAGCAAAACAACTTCGTCGGCGGCTTCCGGTCGTAATTCATTCGTCGCGCCTGAATCTTGGACATTTTGTCTTCCCTGTAACTTACCTTACTCATGACCACCGTAACGCACGCATATACGCCTCTCGTGTAGCTTTTGAAG
Source organism: Mycena albidolilacea (assembly GCA_029282495.1). Taxonomy (NCBI): domain Eukaryota; kingdom Fungi; phylum Basidiomycota; class Agaricomycetes; order Agaricales; family Mycenaceae; genus Mycena; species Mycena albidolilacea. Next base: position 1,205,105 of record JARIHO010000024.1, on the reverse strand, counting down.
GAATGTATCATACACACTATTGATCCAAATCGATATCGAATCGAGATCCCAGCTATAGTAAAGTGCTTGGTTGATTTATTGGGCCGGGACGAGACGAGACGAGGCAAGGCCACGGATATCTAGGTCTTTGTTAGCTTCGAGCTTGGGTCCAGGCTGAGGTCATAGTTAAACCTTACCCAGTGCAATTCGAATCGGGTCAATTCGGAATAGAATTTCCGTCGGGTCGGGTCGGCCCTCGAATTGGTGCGGATGTTGTCGGGTTGGTGCGGGTGCCACTCTCCGTTTTTGCCACCATTTCGATTCTGATATCCTGCGGCTGCCTGGCTACACCACCACGGCTACTTCTCGTGTGACTATGGTCGAGTTCTCTGGTGACTGTACTCAAGTCTCACCGGCTCTTTTCGATCTGGATTCTCTTGCCGCCAAAATCGACTCTTTCGCGTCTGGAATCTCACAGTGCCAGCAGAGAAACTTTGGCTCGGACCTCGACTCCGCTTGTTAGAGTGGCTTTCGAAAGGCACTTGGATTCACCATCAGGACTCGGATTTTATTTGTAGCTGTCCCTAAAACTCCGTAGACCGGCCACATCTCTGCTCATGATCATAAGTCATCCGCTCTGTGCTCGTTGGCGATCTGCACACACTAATCGAGACTCGAGGATATTCAGAACCGCTTGTGACTCAAGAACAAGAGCCAACAACGCTTTGCCGTCAAGGTATCCTTCACGGCCTCCTGTATTGAAATTTCATCAAGCAGCCAGCTTCAAGATCCAAGCCTTGAACTCGGTATCTCGGCTCCCCGCCCATCTTCAGCTCGACTTTTCTCCTCTCCCGCTCCATCTATTGTGATATCAAGGCATTGGGAAGAAGCAAATTGAAAGGTACGGGTGCAGGCTGCTCCGAGCCGGGGACGCGCGTTGCGGAGGAATGTTTCAGTTTCTGTGCATGGAGGCTCATTTTGTGGTATCGTGGCAACTGATGCGATAGAGCCTTCCGCAGATCAAAGCGGCCTGCCTGCACAGCGCGTGCATCACGAAAATCAGTTCCTGGGACAGAGCTGTTGGGTCCCACCACTAATTATAACTTTCAAGAGCTACTGCAACTGGCAACTCGCTTCTCGCAAGTCCCATCAAGCTCTGGGCCTCAGAATCTCGGCGTCCCGCCCGTGGATTCTCCTTGTTTGCAGAGCGCTCCATTCATCTCGTTTAATTCTCCGATGTCGAATCTTAGCAACCACTTTTTGTCTGTCTACTGGGATGCGCATCGTGAAACCGAAAGCCGGACCGAGGATTGCGTGTAGTACGAACATCTATCTCAATGTTCTCCATGGCCGCGGCAATTTTGCCGTACGACTTGCAGGTTCCTATGAGGCAGGAGATCTCTGTGTCGAAGCTGGCTGTGGTGTGCATGATCTCCTCACACCGGGACCATGGGCGCTTTGAATGGCGATATATTGTGTGCGTTGACAGATTCATGAATTCATTACCAAGTACAAGAATTCGCTCTACGAAATCACAATAAAAACGCGATTTTGTAAGGCAGTTGGTTTTTTGGGGGAACGAACTGGCATGATGGCATGACGGAGATGCGCCAGAGAAGGTGAGACGATGCGGGGTAAAATCAGATTCCGTTGTTGTTGGACTTGGTGTCTGTGTAAGAGATACTGCGAGAAAGGGTGTGGTTCAAGAGGAGGGTGGCGCGCTCAGGGCAGAGGTGAACCAGGATTATCGGGTATGCACGACGCGGAACTTGGAGGGTCACCAGCCAACTCCTGTAGCGCGTAGGACGAAGGTCCGTCTAGGTGCTTTTGGATAGGAGAGGTAGGCGGAGCCGAAGACTCGGACGGGACGGTGTCTGGTAATGTGCATGGCGGATGAGATGGCGGCGGAGGTGGGATGGGTGTTCCCGCCTCGGACGACGTCCGGGAAGGAGCAGGCGAATAGTGGGTCGGTAGAAGTGAATTGTGAGATATCGGTTCCTGTAATGGCACGATGAAGTCTAGGTGATGCCTGGGATCTAGAGGGCAGTGTCATCGAAAGAATTGTGACGGGATCACAGTGGTGATGCTGACTGACCCTCTGTCTCGATAATTGTATAGCACTTGTCAAATGATCTGCGCTCCTGTATCACTTCAAGGAACATAGCCGACGACAGCGGGGCGTATCGGGTGATGTATGTCATCGAAACGCCCACAGTTTTCTGCAAGTCATCGGGAATATTAATCATCCGCTCCTGGAACCACGCCGATATCTTGTTGCGCTCAGCAACTGTGTTGTAGGTGTTGGTGGTCCAGATGGGGGATAATAATGGATCAATCCCGTTTTGATATGAAGTGGAGGCTGGGGAGGAGGCCAAAATCGGTTCTTCCTCCCTTGGAGTCATTATAGCCTGGATGCAAATAGACAACCACATCCACATAGGCAGAACGAGCTTGTCGAACATGGTGTAATGGTCCATAACAAAGGGTAATGCGTCATGGGGCGGAAGTACAACAGGGCTGATGCCGCCCCAGTCAAATGTGGAGGTGCGGCGGCACGCTGCAATGGCCAGAACCATGGCAGGGTCTTCGACACAAATTGGTCTCTGCGGCAGACAGATCAACATGACGACTTTAGGGAAGTCATCTGACTGGGATGCGGTGGAGCGTATCAGTCGACCAAGCTGTGCCTCGTCGCAGGGGGTATCTGGGAGAAAGGGGATATTCCTCCATTCCTGGTCAAAAAGGTGATGAAGGGGCTCGACATTCAGACGAGTGTCCGCTGTGCCCAAAGCCTCGAGTAGGATGAGTTTGGCGGAGGGGTCTGACGTGGCGGATGCGAGCCAGGACAGAGCGGAATTGATCCACTGAGTTCGGTTGTAATCAATGTAGATTCGCTCGGCCTGTCGGAGGACCCTGTCTTTGGGAGGAGTATATCGATATCGGACACTCTTCTTTCGCAGAAACCCGGCAGTTCGTGTGTCACATAGAAATGTGTAAGGGGGTTTCAAGATCAATCTCCAAAGAAGATGCCAAATTTTCTTCCCGGACCATAAACGAAGGAGTGTAGGAGTGGGGTTAGGGGAGTACGATAGAGACATCCAATGGCCAGGATTGGAAGCAAATTCGTCACAATGTATGTGCCAAGGAGTGAACCCGCGATGGAGGCCACAACTGTGGCCATGATATGATTCAAAGCATAGAGGAAGATTGCAAGTCCGGTCATGAACAAGAAGAGCGACAGATGTAAGATTAGGGGGAGAAGACCAATTATCAGTTGCACACCCCATTTGTCGAAGGATGCGTAGCGAAACTGGCGAATCAACGCGCGCTCACGGGCAGAGCCGGCGACGAAGGACAAGTACTGGCGTAACCACTGCTTCGCAAGAACGGCCAGGAGAGCAGTGGTGAGACTGAACATCAGGCTCGTGAACCAAAGTCCGTTTACCCAGATGTCGGAGAGGGCCACGGTGAAGGATGTGTCAGCGTGGGGGATCGACTCGAATGAAGTTCCATTTGCCTGAGCACGCTGCAGGGCGACAAGCTCAGCGAGGATGGAGTTCGATACAGCGGTGTTGTCTGGCGAAAGGGCCTGCGACGTCTGTGCCACGAAGGTTGTAAGAACACTGGAGAAGAGGCCGGCCTACACAGTAGTTGAGCATCTGACAACTCACAAAAATGAAAGGAAACTTGCAAAAACCAGAAGAATATCCAGGTTGTCACTCGACTCGACAACCATATCGTTGTCGAAAATCCCACTTTCGTCGTTGTAAACGTGCCACACGCGCGCGTCAGGTTCGAGTTCTCTATAGGGTGGGTCCTCGGCGTACTTGGCCCTGTAGTCCGTCGGTGCTAAATATGATGTGATGAAGGCAATTGGAGCGAGAAACTGGGTTACTTACGTCTGTGAACATTTTGTTGGGTCTTCTTCAGACCGAATCGTTTCCGCGGAAAGGGATCGCCAAGGCCCGAGCCTCTCGCGCCGGGTTTATCTCCGATGATGTCGTCTCCTGCGTTGGCAGCTGACTGCACAGCTGGATCGTGCTCCGCCGATGGCGACGAAGCCTGAGGCATTCCGTCACTAGACGACCGGTTGAACCGGACAGAAGGGTGAATATGATCGACGGTCGGCAATTGAGCATTCACACCGCTGGTTCTTCAATTTAGCAGGTATTTAAGTTAGCTATGATTTCCTCAAGTATCTTAATACACATAATGTGACGAGAAGCTCAATTTTATATATTGGATTTAGGACGCGACAAAATCTACTCACTAATCTAATCTATCAAAGTGGAAATAAGTGTCCACAAAATTTCAAGTATCACCACACCTTTTGCCAGCCATGAAATGCAATAGAAAAGATGAGGAATAAATGATCTTGAAATGAGTGCCAAAACTACAGGTATCTGGCCACTCAATATGCCTGTTGATACTTCAGATTTTGAATTAAGTTTAGAGGACAAAGAAATGAGAAGTAGGGATTCTCGTTTAAAGGTGTTTGAAACTCAATAAAAAATTCCAGGTTTTGGACACCCTTAAACACATCCGCAGACCATCGGCAGATGGGTTTCATGGTGTCCAAAACCTCAAGTATTGTATACCTTTAAACGAGAATCCATATTTCTCATTTAATCCTCCTCTAAACTTAATCCAAAAGCTAAAGTATTGACAGGCATATCAACCGGCCGAATGCCTGTAGTTTTGGCACTCATTTCAAGATTATTTATTCTCCATTTTTCATATCGCATTTCATGGCTGGCGAAAGGTGCGGCGATACTTCAAATTTTGTGTACACTTATTTCCACTTTGATAGATTAGATTAGTGATTAGATTTTGTCGAGTCCTAAATCCAATATCTAAAATCAACTTTCTTGTCACATTATGTGTTTTAAGATACTTGAGGAAACCATAGCTAACTTAAATACCCGCTAAATTGAGGAACCAGCGGTGTGATTATTGGTGTCTTCGTTCTGAATGTCAACGGCGTCTCTACTCCCAGGAGCACGGGAGGAGTCCCAGATCGACGCTAGTTGATCGCCAGCATCCCGCGATGTGGGAGAGTCTGACGATTCGGACTGAGAGGGCCGGGGGTTGCCCGAAGCCTCCTGAATAGGAGCGGAGTGTATCGAGGACTCGAGACGAGAATTGAGTGGGGCAGGTGATGGGAGAAAGAGAACGTCACGCTGGTAAATGCTGGCAGTGCATATCGGTGTCCGATCAATTCGGATGCCTAACTGGATCAAAGTTGAATCATGTGGCTCAAAGTGCAGTTTCAACCAGTGTTAGGTGGTTAGAAGCAAGCTAAAAGCACTTCTGGTTGTGTGTCGTTCTGGGCGTCATATTTCCATTGACCGTCTTCTCCGCCGTGAGCACATGGCACACCGGGGTTCTCACGCCGCCCCCGCCGCGCCCCACTCGCGAGCCGCTAGCGTCGTGCGCGAAGGCTTAAGCAAGGTAGGTGGGTTAATAGTTAGGTAGTTAGCATGCGCAACCCCTGCTTCACAAGGACGGCCAGGAGAGCAGTGAACATCAGGTGCGTGAACCAAAGTCCATTTACCCAGATGTTGGAGAGGGCCACGGTGAAGGATGTGTCGGCGTGGGGGTTCGACTCGAATGAAGCTCCATTAGCCTGAGCACACTGCGGGGACAGCATCAGAACCAGAATACGCAGTGGCAACAACAACAGCCAAACCAGAACCAGGGCGGCTACTTCCCTGGCGGTGCGCCGGCTGGCGGAAAATACCCACCGCCCGCGAGTAGCAGCGAGCCGGCGCCCCCGTACACTCCGCAGTCGGAAACGTTCAGCCCGGTGCGTTTTATTCTCTTGGACTTCGTCGCTGGGGGCTGTAACTGACCATGTTCTTATAGCCCGCCGGTGCCCCGCCTGCACAAGGGCAGCAGGGATACGCGGCGCCTCCCGGGCCCTCGCCGCAAGCACACGTCAGCGTATGTCGTTCCAAGCTTCCCATAATTCCCGACGCAACTGCTCACATCATCTCGTAGGGCCAACAATAGCTTCGTCGGCGGCTTCCGGTCGTAATTCATTCGTCGGGAAGCATAAAATTCAGCCTTATATGGATGACGATGGCTCAGAGAGAAAATGCGCAGAGGATGAGATACTCGAGCTCGGGATGACTTTGATTAGACTGCGCACCACTGTCAGCCTGAGGAGTGATAACCTTACGAATAAATACCACCGGGTTGAGCCATGTTTGTTTCTTCCCTTGCATTTCGCTTGTACATTCTTTCATGGGTTCCTGAGTCAACTCTGAGGATTAATCCACTCAAATTCATCATCTGTTGCGACATACACGATCCTGAGGCATTCCTGGGAGTAGATTAATGATATAAGGTGAGATATCGATTACTATCTGACGTGAGGTGAGGAAGAAGGAACGGGGTGAGTGGCGGTCCTGCGGACCGCTCGAAGTGAAGGAAGAGGATGGGTGAAGAGAAGGATGAGGAGGAGTGAGGTGGGGTGTGTACGGGAGGCCTGGGCCGCTTCGCGGCCGATTCGTCGTGCTTTCCAACGCGCCCGGAGAAGGGGGGAAAGATGCGAATCGGACGTGAAGAGCAGAGCGGCACCTAGGGCCAGTACGCAGCGCGAAGCAGGTCGGCGAGGAGACCCAAAACAACCACTCGGAGCAACGCTCTAGAGCGAAGCTCGCTTGAGGGCGACTCGTGCGCTGCGGCCCGAAACACCCCACGGAGCGGGGCGGAGAAGATTAATAGAACAGAGTAAAAAATATAGGTAAATTTCGGGGAGGATATACATGTCACAAGAAAATAGTTAAGCGTCCGTATCGAAGGACAAATCGGAGTCGTAAGCGTGTCCGTGCGCGGCGGCAAAGTCCCTGATGCGCGAGTCCCAAGCTTTGGCGATGCGTGAGGATAGAACAAGTTCCAGGCGTCTCCAGTAGATCAGAAAACACAGCGACGTCCAGCCGCCAAGCTTCATGATAACTTCGGGCTCAACTCCGTCGAGTAGGAGCTTCACGGACCCGCCTATGCGGTAGCTGTGGTCAAAGACGTGGGCAAGGCCGGCGCGCTTGTACGCTACCGCCGCCGACAGTAGGAGAGCGTCTTTTGTGAGGACGCGCCGGCTCTCGCCGCTGCGGTACGCGTAGATGAGTGTCAGCGGGGGGGGGGGGGGGGGGGGGGGGCGAGTGATTGATGCGCGTGTGGTTGTCGTGCGCCCAGACCGGGCGGAGCGAGTCGAGCGTGGCGGTGAGTACGCATTCGCCGCCTAGGAAAGTCGTGGTCTTGGTCCAGACAATCTGGTATCCAATAACATCGCGACCTCCTGTGGTGCGGGTCCTTGACGTGCGCTTGCAGCGGCAAGTGTCGTGCTCAATGTTGAAGGATTTGGGGCTCTTCGGCAGGAGCTCGCAGAGTCAACGACAGCCCCAGTAAGCAGCGGTGGCTGAGGCCCACTTCGCGGCACCCTCGCCCGAATGCAAGTCTAGGGAGGAGCGGAGCGCAAGCATGTGCGCCTCCGTGACCGGGCCGCGCAGGGGGCGTCTGAAAGCTGCGCCTCTGCGGTCTCCCGACTTCTTCAGGCTGCAAACCCACTTGTCGACGCCGTGCCAATCCGCGCGATTGAAAAGGTGCCAGAGCTGCAACCCATTCAGCCAGTTTCGTATGCATTTTTCCGAGCATGACCCGAGGGCATTGGCGATGAAGGCGGAAATAAGGATCGGGCTCGCGGGCATGCGTCTGTGTTCCGAGACGTCGTGTCGGTCGCAGTATTGATGAAAAAGCAGCAGGCCGGCGCCGTACGATTCGCGCGTGCTCTCGGCCGTCGAGGCGAGCAGTCCTTCGTAAATTTTCAGTAGGCGCGGTGCCTCGACCTCGTCCGCGGCGAAAGAGTGTTGCGTCTGCATAGAGAAGGGCGAGGTCCACAGCAGGACGCGGCGATCCGCGGGAACGTGCGGGCTGTAGACGCTTGCACGGATATCGTTACCTGTCGCTGGACGGTTGGCTCGTTTCTTGGGAAGGCTCCGTGCGGCTGTAATGTGGACGTCATTGAGCTCGCGTCGCTCAGCCAGGTTCGTGAAGTAGGGCAGCCGTAGATTGGGCGCGCGTCGGCCGGGACCTGATGAAGGGGAGCGCGTAGTGCTGGATATGAGCGGTTGAGATGGGATGCCAGAAGCGACGGGAACGGGACGAGGTTCAGAGCGTAGACGCGACATGAGGTGAGAAGAGAAGCTAGGCGGGGCCGCGAGATGATGCGGTAACGGCGGCGAGAACGGCAATGTACGCGGTGAGTTCGGTTCATGGACAGGTATGAGGGACGGAAGGCATAAGGACGAATCGGCAACGGGCGCGGCGGTCGCATTAACAGCAGGTTGAGCTGCTGTGTGGGATGTATGATAACTGGGTTCGGCTAGGGCCCGCATGGCATGCGAGAAGAAGAGAGACATGGCGAGAAAGGCTACCAATCGCCGCGGATGAATAAACCCTCGAGCTCGTACGGGAGGTCGAAAGCGCGGGTGAGTCGGTCGGATAGGGGGTAAGGAGATTCACCGCGAGAGGGGGCGTCGGCAATGTTGCGGGACATGTCAATGTAGACTATGTCCGCCACGATCATATGATCGAGGGACGTGCGTTTGGTCCGGCGAGCGCACAGGTTCAAGTGGGTATTCGGGCTGCGTCCCTTTGTCAACACGCCGATTGGGCCCCAAGTGCGGTGGAACGCCTTGATGTCGAATGAGCATGCTTGCGTTCCCGATGGGGCTTCGACCACCTATAGTGTACGAAGATGAGGAATGGTCCGTGACGGTGGGCGACGCCGAGGCAAATCTCTCGCGCGCGCTAGCGTGCATGTGTGCACGGGCACAGTAACGAGCGCCGAGACGCGAAACGAAAACTTATACGCTGATACGCAGGAACGTGCGCCGATGCGCAAATAAAATTGTATACGCAGATGGGCAGGACGAGCGCCGATGCGCGAGAGGTTCGTATGCACCGATGCGCAGGGACGAGCGCCGATGCGCCAATAAATTCGTATACGCCGATGCGCTGGGACGAGCACCGATGCGCAAATATAATTGTATGCGCCGATGCACAGGGACGAGCGCAGATGCGCGAGAGATTCGTATGCGCCGATGTGCAGGGACGAGTACAGATGCGCGAGAGATTCGTATGCACCGATGTGCAGGGACGAGTGCAGATGTGCGAGAGATTCGTATGCACCGATGTGCAGGGACGAGCGCCGATGCGCAAATAAAATCGTATGCGCCGATGCACAGGGACGAGCGCAGATGCGCGAGAGATTTGTATGCACCGGTGTGCAGGGACGAGCGCAGATGCGCGAGAGATTCGTAAGCACCGATGTGCAGTGACGAGCGCAGATGCGCGAGGTCGTATACGCCGATGCGCAGGGACGGGCGCCGATGCGCGAGAGATTCGTATGCACCGATGTGCAGTGACGAGCGCCGATGCGCGAGGGGGAAACGGGGTGGAGGAAAAAGGAAAGGGAGCGAACAACACCAGACGGGCACGCACCGTTTTAGCAACATCGAAAGCAAGACAAGGTGTTGTGTGAGAATTGCCGAGAGCAAAGTACGCGCCACTCTATCCACCAGACACCGGGCATATAACTGTAACTGCGACTTCCTCCCCGCCCTTCAATTCCACTGTACCGGGATCATCGACCATCTCTGCGTCCACGCTCCACTTGCTGCCGTCAAGAATCTTGCGCAGGGCCGTAGCTTTGGGATGTCGAGCAACTAATACATCGCCCAGGTCTGCGAGTCAGAGTCCTGAGGTCACGGAAACTAGCTCTTGGGAGAGGCCCGTTGCAGTGGACGCTGTAGCGAAATGAGGTACATTAATTTCTACTCGCTCTTCGGGCATGAGTTTGCGGAGCAAGGTGGCTCAAAACTAGAGGTGAGAGAGCGAGGCTACGAGTGAGAGAGGCAGAGGACGAGGCGCGTATGGGGAGTACGCGACGAGGACGAATGATGGCAGATCAATGGTACGGTACATCCCGTAATCTAATCCTCCTTATCTCCCACTGAACCAGCGCTCGCAAGCTCGCGAAGGTTCAGCTAACATCAATGATCCGACATCAACAACAACAATCGCAAACTCGCCCTTTGTCTTTTTCCTTCATGTGCCACTTCTGCGGAGACGTCAGGCATTCTCCCGCGAGAATGGACCCCAGGCCAATGTCCGAACTAAAGCTCACCGATGCAGAATATGCCGAGTACAAAAGCCATAGTTCGGCGGATACCTTGTACAAGAGACTCGCCGACAAAGACTACCCAAAACTGCGTGTCATCGGATTCAACGACGATACGAAGGCCGTCTTTCGTACATGTAACCCGGACGGGCACGAATATATCGAGGTTCCATGGTCTGGGATGGATAGTTTGGTATGCCTTCTCGTTGATAAACGGATGTGGTGATCTGACGACTTGCTGAAGAAATGGATTGCCCAACGCCTCGAGGACGAAATCAAAGTGTCTTTTCATCACTGGGTAATGGGAAAGCTCTATCTTGACATCGGCTCACCGCTTGCGCAGTATCTGGCGACTGCTGACGGTGTGATCTTCAAGACTTTTGGTGAACTTGTTTGTACGAGCGCAGCCTTTCGAGTCAAAGAGCAAGTCGGTGCGTAATGGAACCCAGATAAGACCCTTTCGCTGACGGAACACCAGTACTGACTCTCCTCATGCCTGCCGATCTTGCGACATTTGCGGCTTCGCACTTGAAACAGCATAAATGGAAGCGGGCCACAGCCGACCCCTGCGCCTCCACCGACGCCCTGGAGAAATGTGTCGCCCAATTCCACCTGATCGAGTCCATGCCATCCACTGCCTGGAATGCCTATTTTGCGCAACGAAGCGCGGCAGACAAGCGCGTTCAGGATCAATTGAACGAGTACGCCGGCCAGGACCGGCCCGCGGTCTATGAAAAGATCGAGAAAGCCGTGGACCGTGTTCTCGATTGCCTTGGGCTTGGTGACGGGGAGCCCGCTGTGCACGACCGCATCGTCCCGCTTTCGGCCGATATCGTGGACGATGGGTGGGGTAACGCAAGTCCCTTCTCTCAATCTTCTTCCCTATCTCAGCCTAAACCTCCTCAGGTCGCCTCCGCGGAGCTCCTATCACGTATCTACTCTCCTACCAATCCCGCTGCCGTCGACGTCTACCTCGAATACCACTACCGCACGCGCTACCAGTCGGTCGAGTTCTTCTGCAACGTCTACTACCGCGCCCATCCGTCCATCACGGAAACCAAACTAACCCTCAGCACGCCCAGCGGCCCGCGCAAGATGAATGGGTTCCGCCCGCTCCTCGAGATGGGACTCGCGGACGTGCCGCCGGGGAGGCGCTGGCGGCCCATCGAGGAGCGCACGTTTGATCTCTCGCAGGCGCAGGCGCGCGCGCTGCACCGGACGCTGTTTGGCGAGACGCCGGCGTCGGGCTCCGCATCCGATTCCACAGTGGCAGGCAAGATCAGCGTGCGGGAGATGATCGAACTGCTGCTTGCGAGCGTGGGGATCTCGTTCTACACGGCGTTCGATCCGGACGACGAGGATGATGTGGATTCTTTCAAGATGGGGGAACTGCGGTGGGAGGGTCTGGATGGGAGTGCGCGCTGGTTGGGGCGCAACATCCGGGCTGTCTCGGGCTGTCCGCCGATGAACGACGACAACAAGAATTCTGATAAGGATGATGATTATGAGGAGGACGAGGACGAATACTCCGATGAAGATGATGGAGATTTCGGTCCAGGACGTGGAGAGTGCCAGCACCAGTGACTGCCGTTTATTGTCCGACTTTTTCCCAGTTGTGTAACATCTTTGTTCCGCCTATTTTCTCGGTGCTCGGGAATCTATGAAGCTATTTCGTGAATCATCTGTCCCGCAGCCTTTCGACTCCCAGCGTTCGGTGCCTCCTCGTCTCTCCTGTGGACCCCATGCACGAAAGACACTCGAACCATCGTCGTCGTTGCGGATGGTGAGATGCGTGCTCTTGTCGCGACTCGCACGGCAATGCCTGCGAGTTCAAGCGGTCATGTTGTTGGGCGAGTGGGCACCGATCTCCTGCGGCTAATTGCGGCGGTGGTGGTGGGTGAGGAGGAGGAGGAGAGCAGGGCAGTGGTGAGGGGAGGAATAGAAACGGATGTTTCTTGTTTGGTTTGGCTTGGGCGTGGCTTGGCTTGTTGCCGAAGTTCGATGTGCCGTCGGCAAGTGGCGGTACCTTCCCAAAAAGGCTCAGGGGCGGAGGCGGTTTGTCTCGAGTGCTGTTGATATCGATATCATTCACAAGATTCCGGACCGGAATCACTGCCGCAAGTCCCAACCTACCCGGCACACACGAAACCTTCTCTGTCCTCTTGCTTTGACCCCTCACCAATTCTATCAAGCATTCTTTGTAGATCCATCTCCCGAGCAGCCCTCCGTGCCAAACTGTGTTTTCGAAACCTCGCTCTTATCGTCGACGAAGCTGTTGAAATCCAATCTTGTGATTCCGGAGACGTCGGACTTGGTCCATTGGAAAGCACTGAATCACAACAGCAATCGTTCCCGTCAAGGAAAGGCTTTACATTGACTGCTGTGGCGTGTGGTGTATCCTATTTTCCCCTGGAACCTCATTCCCTTCTCTATCGGTGTTTTACCGTAATCTGTGGGAACCACATGGCTTAACTGCTGTTACCCGCAGTGCCCTATTTTCTCATGGAACCTCATTCCCTTCTTTAGCGATATTTTGCCGTGATTTGTGGCAAGCCATCGACCTTATCATGCGGCCGATCCCTACGCATACAACAGCAGTTGTTCTACGGGCTGTTCTACCGAATGTCTCGGGGACTTTCAAAACCGCCTAGATTCACGATCGTACCGAAATGGGAGGGTACTTATATCGATTCTCTCATGCAATCCGCCTCTTTCACGACTAGCCCGAACACTCGATTCACCGCCAATATGGATGGACGACCTCCTCCCCTCGTTCGTGCACGAAAGCGCGTTGGAAACTTCGTCAAAGGGGCCTTTGGGCGTCTCAAATCCGGCGCTAACGAAGACGCCACCTATCAGGATCTACTCTGGACAGTTCTGACAGCGCTTAAAACATCCACAGACGCCTTCCCCCCTTTGAAAGGTGTTGTTGGCGCCGTGATTTCCATTATGGAAATTTCTCAGGTATGAACCATGTTCTGACTCGGTAGTATTGCAGCTGACATCGAAATCTAAACTCAGCGTATCACCCATTCGAAAAAAGACGCCCGTGAACTCGCTGGACAAGCGGTTGGAATACTGATATTGCTCAGCAATGAAGTTTCCACCCGTGGGACAATTTCACCGCCAATGCTAGGGAGTATCGAGCGCTTTGTAACGTGTGTGCCTGTCCTCTTTGTCATTGATAGTCCCGAAATGTTAATACTATCATCAGTACTCTGGAGGAAATCCAATCTGAGATGAACCGTCTAATGAATCCTAGCCGCATGTGGAGATTAAAACATCTGAACCGCACGGAAGGAACTCTTCGAAAGTTTAATAAGCGCCTAGATGACGCGTCTCGCGAATTTACGGTACGTTTTCTCCTTTGGTTCACCGAGATAGGACACTCATCGATCTTCCAGATGGGTTTAGCTGTTCGTACAGAAGTCGCGGTGTATCGGGTGCACGCTGAAGTCCTCGACACATCGGCGGCTCATCTGAATCTGCATAACAAAGAGGTCAGATATTTATCTCTCCACCGATGCTTTGCTTCATAAAAGAAACAATAGATGCGACTACTCCGAGGAATCCTCCTGATGAACGCAGTCTTTTTTTTGGCTATCCCCCGTTTTGGCGGTCTAGGGGGCCTTGCTTGAGATAAAAATCCTGCGAGTCCCGCTTCACCCTCACGTATACCCTAAACACTCGCGATGGACACGCGGGTTCGGGGGTAGTCCAAAGCATGTTCACAAAATCCGCTAGTGCGATCGGTCTGCCCTGAACATCGAAATACGCAGCGCCGCGGGGACGACCTGTACATCTCCCGCTGTCATTCATTGTCGGCACCACCGCTCCTGTTTGACTCAGAACGCGTTGGGTTATAATCCGGTTTTCAGGCAAAGACATATGTACCTACCTATATTTATTTCTCCCCATGCAATTTGTCTATGATATACACCGTCGTCCTGACCTCTATAATGGCTTCAACCACTAGCCAACATGCTGCTACCGCTGGAGTGGATTCAGCAGAGTAGGTGTGGGTGGTGAGCCCGAGGCAAAGTGCAAGAATTCCTGTTTGGGTTTCAAGCGGATTCAGTTCACCCAGTTTACTTGCTCAACTTAGGGCTTAGATTTTTGTTACCCATGGTAGATGTATTTCAAGTTTACTTATGGTGCGGCGACTGACCAGCCGAAGACGAAATCGGCACCCCCACAATTTTAATGCCCGATGGTTGGATCCATCACAAGAAGGGACACAACGATCGCAGCGATGTCCGCTAACTGGTTAGTGAGTCCTTGGGCGCCCTAATGGTATAGGGTTCTCTTGGAAGCCGGCATGCGGCGACGTCAGAGCGCCGCACAGTGATCGACTCGCAGTGGGATTGTGGGCGGTTTCAGCGTCTTTACTTTCCACATTTGTAGCGCCACTAAAGTTGGCGGGATATCGCCCAAGTCATTGAACGGCGTGGGTACGAAGGCGTGGTCCATGAGCCGGAGGACCTTCATATGAGGGGAGTTTCGGACCGAATGAAGGCGAACTCTGAAAAATAGGTCGAAGCGATCTGTGATCTGGATGGTTACACCCTCGAGCGAAGGGAACGGGCCGACGACTTCATTGAAGACCAGAAAGTCAGTCATTGGAATTCCAAGTTCGATACGGCCCCAATGGCTGAATTACTCTTCCAGGATCGCCAATAACTGGCCAGGCAGAAAGTGATTCTTAGCACAAATCAAGGAAATCGATAACGGGTAGCCAGTTGCACGAGTGAACCACAGATCGATGAGGGCGGCAGTGTGATCCTCCAGAGGCTCCGCGGGACTTTGTCCAAAGAGCATTGGGATAGCGTCGTACGCATCCCTGGCACATAAATTGAGATAGATCAAAGTCTAGAGTTACAGAGTCGCGATCGCGACAGCGCGCCATTGGCTACAGATACCGGCGAGATTCAACGGCGCACGGTTTCGATATGGTCGGACCCGTCGACGAAGTGGGAGACAGAATAAATATCCGGGAAATGAGCTCGAAGGGTAGTTCGAGCGCAGGAGTCATGGTGGTCCGAGTCAGTAACGAGGTACGTGACACCCGGCGAATTCCGACCTATCATTCATCCCTTGGTGGTTTGCTTGAAGTTGTCATCAACCTGTTCTTCCAATACCTCCCAGCGTTGGCGCAGAGTAGCACATTCAGGGTCGAGTGCATCTGAATTACATTCAAAGTCAACTGGACTTTAAGCCCTGAACCAGTTCAAAAAAGACGGTGATTGAACCCGGCAATGTGTGTTTTTCAAACTCATTGCCCGATGTACATGTGGTTCAACTGGATGGTTTTAATTCTGACGCACTACTGTTATGTCCCGGCATGTCCACGTATTACCATAGCGGCAGTATGAGACGGCAGCTTGTCATTGGTAACTCGATTCTGGGAACCTCGGGCATCCCGGGCAAGTCTGTATGCCCTCCTTCCGTACCTGAAACTATTCCTTGTTTAGTGAGAACCTCAAGGCGCGAAAAAAAAACACCTTTATCCTGAGTTCATCCAGGGTTGGGTGAACTTATGGACTTACTTACGACGATTCGGAGGAAGATCAGCTGAATATACCCGTCGGTTAGAACTTGCGTACTGATCGGACGCACCACGCATATCACGAGAATATGTGTAAGTACTGCCAGCACTTCCTGTCGTCTCTATTCCCGTCAATGCAATCCGCTACCGCAGTTGTCGAGGCACCTGGCAGCAATTCCAGCCGGCACTCTCAGCATGCGTCCCCCTCCCTACCGCCACCGGACGCTTCTGCGACCAGAGAAGATTGGACCGCCCAATCGCCACCTTCTGTGCAGTTCCAGAACTCATCTACTCATAACATGCCTTCCCCTCTATCGGCGGAGCCGACTCCTCGGACAGCGATCAACGTGGGAGACGTTGCGAATGGAAAACACTCCGATGCCGGTGCTTCAGGCCTTAGCAATCTCTCCCCGGGTACACGATTCGGTCCCAATAAGAGCGAAGGAAAACCGCAAACACGTCGTAAGTCGTTGGGCAGAAGTCGCCGCCACACATACTTGATACACCTTCAATGTCTTGTAGATCTAGCGCCGAACGACTCTAGGGGGAAGTACGCTGAGGATCCGCCTTATAAGGAGCTGGACGACGAAGCCCGGGTGTGGCACGTTTACAACGACGAAAGTGAGGTTTTCGACAATGAGATGATAGTCGAGTCCAGCGACAACTTGGATATTCTTCTGCTTTTTGTGAGTTACCCCGCCCGGCACGAGTCGTCTGCAATGCTGATCTCCTGTGTAGGCTGGCCTTTTCTCCAGCGTGCTTACGACTTTCGTGGCTCAGACATCACAGGCCCTTTCACCAGACAACACACTTGTATCGAACTCCATCCTTCTCGAGCTCGTCGCCCTGCAGCGTGCCCAGGCCAATGGCACTTCTGTCGAATCCATCCCACGCGCCGACACATCCTTCACCGTGGATCTATCCGACATCTGGGTGAACGGCCTTTGGTTCACGAGTCTGATGCTCAGCCTCACCACCGCACTCCTTGCCGTCCTCGCGAAGCAGTGGTTACGCCAATATTCTTCCTTCATCGCTGGCTCTGCTCGTGAGCGCGCCCTGATACGACAATTTCGCTACGCATCTTTCGAAAGATGGGGTGTGCAGCTAATAATCGGCCTTCTCCCTATCATCCTCCATCTCTCGCTCTTCTTGTTTATGGCCGGTCTCGTGGTATTTCTCCACACTTTGGATTATATCATGGCCACGGTCGTGGCCTGCATCGCGAGTTGCCTTCTTGGTGTCTACATCGTCATCAACACACTTCCAATCTTGCTCATTGGCTGTCCCTATCGCACCCCCTTAACCCCGCTTCTCTACTCCTTCATATATGGCCCTGCAAGAGAATTCGGTATCATCTGCCTGGCGGTCATAATATTTGTCCTAACAACTCCATACATATTCCTGCACAACACGCTACGAAGGAGAAATGCCTGGCTCTCCCCGGTCGTTGATCCGTTTGCACTCCCCATTCGATTTCACCTACCCTTCGGCTGGACCATTCGCTTCTACCCCTCTCACGACAAGTTCATGCGCCAGGCCGAGCGCACTTACGTTGATCGCCACGATAATGTGTGGACCCATTCCGCACTGTCCTGGCTCGCATCCACCACATCAGACCCCTCCACCAAAGTTATTGTAGTCGAGGCTCTGGGTACAGTGGGCAGTCCGCTGAACGTTAAGCCCCTGCTTCCTGTTTTCATTCAGCAGTGGAAGAACATATCATTTCTCCCTGATACTCCCTGTGACGAGATGCAGGCTGGACGACTTATACGCTCGACGATAACACAGTCAGATCACTATTTGACGTCCCTACTGTTGAATTCCCTGCCATTGACGCCGGTCTGGATAACCGACCCCGCCACGATCCTGGACATCGCAGCGTGCGGCCGCACCTCCACATTTCAATGGGGCAACAACAAGCTTGTTCTTCCGCCCCATCTTGCGCTAGTTTTCGTTATAAAGCATCACACGGTGTTCGATCAGCTCGCTGTGCCGACGTGGATGTGGTTGTCCATTTGCGTCCAGACAACAATGAGGGAAGAGGTATCAAGGTCCCCGCCCGGCTCAAAGTGCATCCCTCCGTGGCTTGGTCGGTTATCCAACATCTCCAGCTGTAACACGTTTAACACGACTGTTGAGCGCAACGATATATCGGCGTGGTTTCAGCGGCGGGTTATCCCCGATCGTCTACGGAGTTCTGTGGACCAAGTTATCACCCGCCCGACAAAATATCGTAACCGATACGTCCCGGTCTCTTTAGCTATTTTTCTTGCAGCGATCCACGCGGGAAGATCATTCGACAATGGCGATACTCGGATGAAAGGGCTCTCTCCCCTACCAATATGGTCTCCGCGCCCTCCTCCAGGTGTTGCAGGCCCCAGGCATCGCACTGCGTCACCCCGTTTCTCGCAGCCATTACCCGACACGATTTCACACAATTCCCGCCTACCGACGCATCATTCATCTTCCCCTTCTTCTCCCCAAACTGAATCAGACCCCGAGTCGTCTCATCCGCTCCACAAAATGCCAGAAACTGAAGCCAGTTCTTTGGCTCTCCCCACCTTCACAGTGCAAAACGACTCGGCGGAGGGAAAAGCTCTCCCAGATGCTGCTTCATCTTACGCCCTACGGGACTTGAGTGGCGACTCTTCTGCTTCCCACACATCCGGAGATCGCGGTTCGCTTCAGCCTTGAGCGTCCCTTGTCGTCGTTGAAACTATACATTATCGGATAGACTCCCGCCCACTTGACAACGTGCATTCTGATTTTGACAATCTTTGACCCTTTTTAGTCCGGTCGCGTATGAAGCTATACGACATTAAACCATGAGTACCCCGCCCGGGCCACGTCCTGCGGATAGCGGGATTTGCATTCGGAACGGTGCTGGGTGCGGGTGCAGGGTTGGCGTTGGAAATGGCACTGGGCACGGGGTTTGAGACTGGCGCGGGTCCGGGGCTTGATGGCAGGAAAGTGGGAGGTGGGGTTGTGCAGTATGGGTGACAGAGATTTTACACATTGTGGCCAGGTAGAACGGCCGGGATAGGGAACGGGTGTGTAGGCAGGGTTGAAAGGACAAGCTGAATATGCAGTATTTTCGATATAAGTATTTTTCACTTTCTTCCTCAAACTCTCGATTGAACAATGGCTTATGATGACTCTGTTTTCATTCTTTATTTCGTTCTACTGACTACATTTTTATTCGACATTTTATGAGCAGGATTCAGTTCGATCGACGCGAGCGCTGAACCGGCGCCTATCGGACTTGAAGCACGGACAACGGCTTTTGCAACTCTACCGGTGAAGTGCGGTGTCACCGTGAGGCTCGGGAAATCAAGGCAAGCCCCGAGAGGGTACCGGGCATCCATTTCCTCCATTTCGTTCGACATCCCCGAGCTACACAATCGGGCGTCTTCACTCACAAGTTGGCGCCGGGAACTGGGGGATATTTTTAGTATATAAAATCTGTTTGCATGATTTTCTTACAGGGATTCAACCACGCGGGTATATCCTTAAGCCCAGGGTTCGTAGGTCTCGCACGGGAGAGTGCTGTCGCGGGCCGGCACTGGCGGGCTGTTCCCTTCGCTTCCGTCGCCTATACTGGACCGAGCCATTGCTACAATTAGCATGCCCTGGGTGGAGGGAGGTTGCGTCTGTATTGGGGTCGGAGGTTACTTTTATCCCCGCAAAACACAGATGCTGATTATCTTTATCCGTTTAGCGCGGAAGGCGTCAAACCGCTTATCTTCGGGGCGAAAATGCCGAAATTATCTATAAATAGGGAGTGAGATTAAATGTGCACTTAGACTGCCATACTAGAACGGGCAAAAGCCGACGCACCTGGATTCCAGGTGCCTCCGAGGCATGTGGTCCGAAGGCTACAATGTGGAGTACAAAAGGTCTACAAAGGTCCTTAGTTCAACAAAGAACACACAAAGGAGGGACAAAGGATAGGCAAGATTTGCTGGGTGGTGAAAATCCTGCCTGCCCTTTGTCTCACCTTTGTTAATTCTTTGTCCACCCAAGGACCTTTATCGGTCTTTTGTCCACCAGTTCACGACCTGTGGAGAACATGCCCCAGAGGCACCTGGAATCCAGGTGCGTCGGGGTTTGCATCTATTGCGGTAGCGCTTTCAGGCTAGTGCAGCCTTGTTGCAGTACTATTAGGGAGTTTGTGCAAAAGCCGCATGAGCCGCATGCGGCTTTTGTGCATTGTGCAAAGCCGCGTGATAAAATGAAGAATTTGTGAGTGGATTGATGTTGATTTTGATGAGATATGGTAATTTAGGTGCTATCCAGTACGTTGAACCACTTACCAAACGTAATATGCATTATTTTTGACGTCATTATTTAGCTTCTCCACAGCCGCTGTGCGGCTATGGCCGTGATGCTACCTAAAAAGGCCATTCTCCACACTTCTTTTCCCACATGATGCCGGAATCAATGCCGACAGCTTTCATAGCACTGATATACAAGTTTTAAATACATAATTGATAGGGAGACGAAAGCCGCACTATGCCGCATGCGGCTTTGCACAATGCACAAAAGCCGCATGCGGCTCGTGCGGCTTTTGCACAAACTCCCTATTATACTGTATCATTTTGACCAAATGTTCAGGTGACGGGTGACGGGGGGTTGTGAACTGAACAAATTTGACCTTGGTGACGGCGACATTGTGATTTTAGGGCTCAAAATGAGTAAAAAATGCAAAGATTTTGAGTCCGGCAAATGCTGGACTTCTATTTATGGTAATTTTCTCGTGATTGTCAAGAAATGAACACTGAGTTCAGTGAACATCTGTGGTGACAGGTGACATGCCATGAACATTTGGTCAAAATGATATGTAGTAATCCTACCAACTGTTCACTGGGTGTCACCCGTCACCTACGGTGTTCGCTGGGTAAGGTGTTCATTTGTTGGCAATCATGAGAGAATTATATATATGGTATTCTAGTGATAGCTGGACCGAAAATTTTGACACTTTTTTCGCCTATTTTGGACAGAAATCCTTGCCATCACTGTCACTGATGCCAAAAGTGTTCAGTTCAGAGGCTGGTGTCACGCATCACTGAACAGTGTGGAAGAGGGGATAGCCCAGCCTGTAGGTTCTTTAATTGGGTCAGTGATCCAGTGCTCATAGAGTAGAGTTTGAAACAATTGTGGGGGAATCAGTCTTGAGAGGTTGAGTACATGTTATGACCATGCACCTTCGGAACACTTCCATCACGACTCTGTCCTCTTTCTGTCCTCTTTCCATCCTTCTGTCCTCAGAGCCTCAGCTCCGACTTCTCTGTCCTTTTTGGACATGACCCGTACCTCTGGCTTGTGTCTGTCTAACTCACTGATGCATCTAGCATGTTCTGTTGACACACATCCTCATGGTTTTTGCAATGAAGGTCTTCTGAATGTTTCCCCAAATCAACCATATGACTTATGCAACTATGCTTCTCTCTTATTGTCTTTATTGTCTTCAGCAATACTTATCGTCTTTTACTTACTTCTCTCTGCATTTGGAATATCTCCATACTTAGTATAAGTACATATTTACTTCGAGTGTAACTTCAGTTGATAATTAATGTGTTTTGCCTCAGCATAGCTCAGTCAGCATATGCCAGGGTGTGACTATCTCCAAGCCGATGTTGGTCTATATTGGTCTAGCACATCTGCCTACACAACACCTGCCCATGTTGGTGGATTCTAGCTAATGGTAATGTGTCTATTGTGGCTGACCCTGGCCAACCTGAGTCCGCCTATTCCAGCTGGAATAGGTAGACCAACCTCGGCAGGGATTGGCAGATGAATTAGCAAAGGTCGGTGTGGTCTGCCTACACATATGCCTACTGGGATCCAGCAGACCTGTGCTTACACCACCAACCCAGATGGATATTGGGCAGATGTCTTTAGCTGTTACATCAGGTTGATGTTGAAGTCGAGTCTGAATGATGTTCAGTGAGGGCAGTCAAGGAGATGTTTATTCTCCTTTAGTCTGATATTGGCCTTAACACATTCTGATATCACACCTCAAACATTGATACAATGTTTAACAAGTGCCCAGCGGACTTCAACATGCCCACGACGACAATTCTGAGACACCTTGAGCACAGCTTGATGACGATACCAAGGATCCTGAGCCTGCCAGTGGGAATGCAACGGATTGATTACATCAGGAAAAATTCCACTGTATATATAGTGTAATGTAGTTCGCGTAGACATTGTAGTGCTGTTGACAACCCCCTGTTATATACTGGTATATAGCAGCGGTAGCTGCGCGCCACAACTCTGTTGTTCCATGTAGTTCTATAGTCTGGTAGTACAATAGCCTATACAGTAATATATAACTGGCATTGCATGGAGAGTGCACACCCAAAATAGATAGTTGTGGGCTTTTCCAGTGCAGATCACGCAATAATTGTGGAAACAGATTGCATTACTACACTAGGGACAGGAAAAATAGATGACAGTGTCGTAGCCAAAGATCTCGAGAGGATTTGATGGACCCTGCATTCATTAGCCAACGAGTGTGCTCAGCAACGAACACTTACCTAGATGACAAACATGAGCATTCGGGGCAACCATAGACCCAATCTTCCCAGACCCACAAATAGACAACGATGACTGGGCTTGTGCAGGAAGTGCATCACAATGGTGACTCGTATGGCGAACACCGAGCGGGGCAAGCGGGGTGGAATTGGAGGATCTCAGAAAAAGCTTGTGCAGGTGGACCTGTGTGAGGACCGGAGAGGGTACAGGAAGCAGAGTTCAAATTCATCAGGGTTCTTGCTACCGTGCCAGAAGGACTTGAGATTCACTTCAATGTGGTTGGCCAAGTAACCTGACCGCATTGGGAGCTTCAATAGCGCATTACATGTCCTGATGGTCCACACGGGAGGAACTTGAAAGAAGCTTGAAAGGATTCCATAGCTCTTGAAGAAAGGATTGAGGCCGTTCAAGAACACTTGATGGCGAGCAGCAGCAATGGCATTGAGTCAGTGGGTTAATGAGATGCAGCAGAGAGTGTATGGGACGTCGGTGAGTGGAAAGGTGAATCCGTGAGGGTGGGGTGCAGCCACTCTCATGAGAGAGCGGCGAGAACTCGTAGAGAAGAAGGGGGAAGATGGTGGGGAGAGGTAAGAGGCGACAAAGATGTCATCAAAAATGCCGTCCAAAATCAACATGTGCACAGACCATGTCACATGCTAATCGGGCCGAGTACTCTGTCGCGGACTTAGCGAAACTTGCTCTTTTGATCATTATTCTTCCCAATGTACTTGTCCAACCGCAAACCCATGCAGGTTCTCAGGTTCTCATTTTACTTCTGCTGGATAGCAATGAGAACTTGTCCCAAGGTCAATCTGGTCTCGGCACGGTCAGTGCGCACACCGCAAAATTGCTACTGTCAGTGGCTTCAAACCATGTGCCTACACCGTATTGCCCATGGTGCAAGTGACCACCATAGTAGTTATGACAGACAATATAGCACAACATAGTTGCCCGGTCAAACAATATTGTTGTCCATAGTTCTCGCGGTGAGCTATGACGACTACACAGCACTACATAACACCCTGCCAAGCTATACCAATTACAACAGCTACCAAGGACTATATAATTAACCATGGAACTATGGCCACAGGACTTTTTCCTGATGTAGCGCTATAGCATCATCTTCTCAATACAGACAAACAAATTTAATTCCTTCTATTTTGCTGCAATCTTGTTGTGATTGAGATCGGTGAAAGCTGGGAACGATGTGAAATAGAATTCAGCACGGTTGTCATTCAATACAAAGAATTGTTTGCGATAAGCACCCAGAGAATGGGTTTTTGACTGAAATCCCGACACAAACTGAGGTTTGCCCTGCAGCAGCTTGATGTCCACCTCAGAACATCAATTTGAGGTCGGGCGTCAGACTGATTGGCTGGCACAGTCCATATTTGATGTCAGTGTTGAAGTGAATCAATGTCATGCATTTACATTGGCTGACCTCTTACCCTGACCTCAGTTTGAGGTCAGCTTTTCCTGGTGGTGTATGGGGGAGGGGGGGGTCTGAATGCAGTGTCATTCACAGGACATGAGATGGTGGTACAAGGGTAAAATATGATGATGTGACAGTATTTATGTTACAAATAGATGAGGTAACACTAAATGGGGGTAAAAGTAAAGTATCAATAAATGTGGGTAAATTTGGACTTCCACACGTCAGCCATCCGACCCTACCACAACAGTTGGTTGGATTACTATAGTATTGTACTTGCAGATTGCAATGGAAATTAGGAGGTACTATAGCTCTGAGCCACCCAGCCTGTCAACGGGACAGATTGGAAAACAGCTGTTATATCAGCTAACAGGGCTCACCTGTCCATCAGAGGTTCAGTCAGGAGGGGCTGACAGATGGGTCCTGTCCGTTGCACCCATTACAGCCATCAGACGGGAAACTTTGCTGAATAAATTTGATTCAATGTTTGGCAAAAATCTTCGGGACAAAATGGACCTGAGAGCCTCCAGAATACTTCCAACTCACTCCTATTAGACAGGTTGCGCAAAAGCCACATGAGCTGCATGCAGCTTTTGGCAATTGCGCAAAGCTGCAAGGTTTCCTGAGGTTTTAAAGCAATTTTGTACATTCTTTTCTGCTCAATACCATCCCTTATCTCATACATGATTTCCGAAAATAATAGGTGTTGCATCTACAGGCGTGGGAGGCCGCATTTCCGGCACATCATCAAGCTCCACTGGCTTTGGTCCCACACTCCCAAGTCTGCCACATGGCAGGGGCAGTGCCAGCGAGGCTCCTCCAACCCTGGCTGACTCCCCTTCATCCCAGGTAGCTTCAGACTCAGAACTGTGTACTCACAATAGCAGGAAGTCGATTTTTCCACGTGGCTTTGCACAATAGCCAAAAGCTGCATGTGGCTCATGCAGCTTTTGCGCAACCTCCTTATTTATTTTGTTCCGATGGCACAAATAGGTATCTTTGGGGAGATTTTGTATTTTGGAGGTCGTTGGAATGGGAGATTGCCATTTTTGGAAGGCTCAACTTGGTCCTGTCTGGACAAAACTACTTGATCTTGCACAGAAATCTGTCTGGACAAAAATTGGGCAATTTGGGTCAGTCAGGACGTAACCTCCAAAGGGGTATTCAGGGGTTCTATCGACACATGTCTGTTGGCACCCATCACCCGTCAACAGCCGGGGACGGGCCATCCTGTACCCGTCCATCATAAAACAATATCCTATCACTTGTCAGACAGGACCTATCACCGTCGCTGATGGTGATAGCTCAGAGCCCTAGGAGGTACTGTACTTCTCTGCATAGCACTTGAGTGTTGCTTACTGGTTACTGTGCTTTATGTCAGGTACCAGGTGCTGACTCATGTGGCCGAGTGAAGCAACATTGCGACAATGTATGGTGGTGGCGGGAAGAGACCAGGATGCACATCTAAATCAGGAATGGGTTGAGTCTCTGATATCACACTGGGGGAAAAGACTGACACATGTGGAGCACGAGTGCATTACATGCATGTGCTCTGCAACTAGTGACAGGCCAAACAAAGCCCATGTCACAGTTATACAATCATCCTTTACTAGACAAAGGAGGGACAAAGAATAGACAAAGGGCAGCATGGGATTCCCTGCACCTGGGAAACCTCTCCTGCCCTTTGTCTGCCCTTTGTCCCTTCTTTGTCTAGTAAAGGATGATTGTCCAATTGTCACACCTCTTTTGTTTGGTAGATCATGAACTGCAACACACATGCATGTAATGCATGCGGCTGTCACATGCCTTAGTTCTTGCCCCCAGTGTCAGTTCACGGCTCTCAGTCCTGCAATAAAAAATTCACTTCTTTTGACTGGCCTCTCAGAGAGTCCTGACAATTTAACTGTAGGCCTACGAGTGCTTGCATAATCCTATATTAAACCACAAGCCTGCTAACCAAAGCACATATATTTCAATCTTTCTTTTTCTGGGTCAAAAAACTAAAAGCATCAGGAGTATGTACTTTCACCTCCCAAATTTTGAAGCCAGGCGGTGAAGGGGGTGGACAGCCAGAAGGACAGTTTAATCTCACATCAGTTCACGACTCGGTCAGTTCTTGATCCCTTGAAATTGAACATAGAAAGACTCCAAAGCCCCGAGGGTCAAAGGAAAAGAAAGGAAACCCACCCAGTGCAGGCCAGCAATTCTTCTATGGTAGCAAATAAACCAAAGCCTTCGGTCTTCCTAGAATTCCGCCGCTCTATCACTCATCAATACTTCTCCGGATCTTCTGCTGCCAACCGAGCCTTCAGCCGAAATCTGTAGTTGATAAAACCGAACAACACACAGGTAGTGAACTGAGTGAACAGGATTTTTTGCCATCTTGGACAGGGATGTTGGAGTGAGCAACAGTGGTGGGGATCAAAGTCTTCATGATTAAGCTGTGCGGGCATCAGCACCAAAAAAACACGTATCTTAGCGTGAACTTGCTATATATAGTGCACATTAGTTCACATCACTTTTTTGGGCATTGCAGGTGGCGAAACGGGCTAAAAAAGCCTTGAAGGCCCCAAAAAGGAAATTGTGCTATTACTGATGCAACAGCGTTGTCAACGCGTGAAACGCCAAAACTCGGCAATCAAAATGTCAATTTGCTGATGTACAACTATTTTACACAATATGCAGTGATTTGATTATAACCCAGATTCAGGCAAGAGAGTCATGCCTTTGATTTAGACAGCACACACCAGCTCGCTGTTCTGAGGAAGCTTTTGGGTCGCACCGAGGGATATTACACTGTCCTGCCCACTCCGAAGACCCATGATAGACTTATCCGTTCGGCCGTGGTTATTGTAATCCGATGTCTTAGAGTCAGACGTGCCCTGTAGTTCTGGGTACAGAGTGTACGGGCTATTTTCCGCCGCGAGATGTATGTCTTCGCGAGAGTTGAGTGTCCACATCGCGGACCAAGCATACAGCTGCGGAAGCACCGTGTTCGAACCGCCACCGATCGTTGCCGCGACTGGGATTGCTGTCTGCTTGTACAACAGGACGACAGAAACGAAGTTAATAAAGGCGCAAAGTGCCGCAGGGGCTGCAGACTTGGGTCTCATGGTTAACAGAATGTTTCTGGCATGGAAAAGGTTTCGCTTGCTTGGATTGTCACTCGAAGTAGCGATTTGAGAATGGGTGCGGTTGGACCTCGAGGGAGAACGGCTTTCGAATGTCTCTGGAGATTGGTATCAAAGGACTGAACCCAGGGCAAAGTGAAGACATACCAGCAAGTAAAACGCGGTACTCCCGGTCAGAAGAAGGTCGGCGCACAACGCGGCTCCCAAATGGATAGACACTGAATTTGAACTGAATAAGTAGGGTTCGAATGGTCTGGAAACGTACTCCAGGTGCTGTACTTTGGCGAAGATATATTTGTGAATGTGAAGAAAACCTGTTCATATTCTCAGCGTCAATTGATGCTTGCGCACATGAGCCATACCGCAACGATCCCCGAAGCAAGCGCGAAAGTGGACGCAATCACGCAAAGAATGACGATATATACATTGCCTGATATTGTCTGGACGTGAAATATCACCAGGCTGGAAGATGGACTGGATTAATTGCTTACCGAAAGTCGGCGACAAAAGAAGCTCTGAACATAGACCGCGATCAAGGCTTCGAGGATCGGGGTAAGCTTTGGCACCCAATGCGTTGACCACAGACTGAGAGCTGCTCCCAGATCTTCGAACAGCGTGACATTTTGCATCCACATAACCCCTCTACAGTGAATGTTAAATCAAGGGTCTCAGGAAAGCGGAAAAGCGGAGAGGCGCACAATATTTGTATCGTTTTCAATGTCGTCAGCAGCGCAAGACCCGTCACGAAGAGCTTCAGCCATAAACAGTCGCGCGTGTTCACATTCGTGTAGTGAGCAAATTGTGCACATAGGACGCCCTGGAGAAAAACGTCTGCGGATATTGCGAGATCCTGAGAAAAATTGTCAGTCCTTGTATCGGAATATGAGATTTGGCATACCAATCCGCCGAGAATTGTTGTCTCAGCACTTGTCAGTGGGGAGGGCATGTTAGGGATGCGACTTGACGGGATCCTCGTCACCTTATATATATATATATATGTAACCTGTCTTCATCAGTCTTCTGACAGTTTCCTTGGCGTCTTTTTCGGCCTGTTGGTTTGGCGACAAGCTCAGAAGCTCGAACGAGGCCAGAAATCATGATTTTACCCACCTCTAAAGTAGAATGACCCTCAATAAATACAAGACACCATCCTCTCACCAGTCAACATCTCCCACAGCAAATTGAAGCACATCCAGCACTTTTAAAGACAATTATTTTGCACAAAATCTCGAGCTTGGCAAATTTCGGACATAGGTTGCGAACTTGTGATCTTCCCGGACCTTTTTCGGCCTCTTCGGGCTTCTTTGGGCTTGTACTATTTTCGGTAATGAAGTCAGTTTCCCGAACGATCCAGCAAATTCTCGGTATACCTTCCGCAGGAGGAAGTGTGCTTAGTCAAGGGGTTTGCCCGTGTATTTGCGGATGTGGGAAGATACGTTTTACTCTGCGGAAGATCTACCGAGAAGTTGCTGTGTCGTCCAGGATACCGACTGCACTACCAGCCATCACGATCGCCGCACGAGGGCCAGCACTAAGCAACTTTCTTACCATTTATGGGCATACCTCTACCATATATGTGAGTCAGAGGCCCTGATATATCTTTCCGCATCTCTGATCAGAACACCGTGTTATATCCAAACTACAATCGATGCTGCCAGAGAAGAGACTCTATCACGCGCCACCAACACGCACGTATAGTGTTCTCTTTCATCCACGAAACTCACGCACCTGTTCACGGAGATGGCCTGGCCATTACACCGGCCGACTGGTTCCAAACCCTGTAGCCTGAGGTTGTGTGGCAATCTTGGGTTTGACTTCCTGGATTTGGACCTCCCTTTTCCCGCGTTTTCTTTTGCATTCATTCTTCTAACCCGAGATACCCGTATCCACGTGAAAACTTTCTCCCTGCCTCCCTCAAGCAACCAGCGAGATATTTCGGATGTGGCGCACGGCACACACCCACTCTCAACCCGGTTTCAAGAGGACAGTATTCTGATGGGAGTCTGGGTTCGACTCTTAGTATCCGGGTAGTTAGTAACTTACTCCGTCCGATGTTTTTGTTTTTATTCGATAAACCTTCTTTTCCTCTCCTCGTCTTTGTTTTTCCTTTAACTATGGATGAGCAATGAGAACATACAAACCCGAGCACCTGACTATGTAAGAATCTCGTCCATACAAGATCACTTGAACGTGGTTCGCCCGCTCTCGATTATTTAGTGTGGCTACAGATTGCACCACCAGAGGCCTGGGTTCGACATCTTGCCTTTTATTGCTTTCTTGTCGACTCTGCTTCACACTCACCGCACTTAAAACAGGCTCACCTATCCGCTCGCACAACCCACCAGACAACCCAGATGTGGTGCACGATGCACTCCCGCTCCGAATACGGCCAGAAGACTCATTCTGCGGGAAGCCTGTGATCGCCTCCCAACGTTCGAATCAACGCTCTGTCTAGAAGTTTTTATTCCTTATTCTGGTTCCCAGTCACAGCCTTTAAAAACCACCTGACCTGTCTTTTCATAATCCACAAGACAACTCGGACGTAGTGCACAGTCCATGGCCACTCTACGTTGTGCAGGAAACCTGGATTCGACTCCTAGTATCCGAATAGCCCATAAGAAAGCGTAGTTTCTTGTAGCATTTAACAGTTTATATTTTTGAACACACTCACGGCACTCAAAAACTCCCTTACTTGTTCTTGCAAATAAATTCACTACATGTTGTACTACACGTACCATACTTTGTGACCCTCAGATGGCCCAGTGAAAGGTTAAATGTTTCTTCGGTCTCGACCGTCGTCAAGCTGGCCAGCAGCACAGTCACCGCTTTATCTTTTCCCAGTCAGGACCCGAGGCGGCATCGTCAAATCGAAAGTAAATTTGGGGTTGTGCAGCGATGACTATAGTGGTAGGGTACGATGCAAGAATGGTTTCACGAAATGCGTGGGGGATCCAGAGGACGTGGGATCTTTGTAATCTGTGTTCCAAGTGAAGCCATTCCTTACGCTACCAAAGTGTCCAAAGTGCGTAGTCGGTGGCAGACTTGCTTTCCGCCTGCTGCATCCCAAAAGCGAATACTACCATCGAGAGATCCAGAGGCGATGTGTATGTCGTCCAGCCAGTGAGAAAGCCATAGAATCTATCCAAATTCTGTGCCCAGTCAGAGGGGCACCAACCCTCTTCCTGGTTGCTGTATCCCACAAGCGAATAGTGGTGTCACCAGCCGAGGCAATGTGTCTGCCATCTGGCAAGAATGCCACAGAGCAGACAGAGCAAATCTCATTTCAACAGCCACCTACCTGGACTCAGGTTGGTCAGGATCGGCCACAATAGGCACACCGCCGTCGGCCCGGATCGGTCAACATGGACAGGCCTTGCATAGGCAGATGTGCTAGACCAGCATAGACCAATATAGACCTAGATAGTTGCACCTGGAAGAGTTGAGATTTCAAAGGTGTGCCGAAGCTAGATAATCAATAGCTCAGTCTTCGCGCACACAAGGGTAAGCGGAAGTCTGATGTATTCACCTAGATAATCAATAGCCATGTAACGAGTCAGAAAGGAAGTACATAAGTATGGGAGTTGCTCACCTCAGTCTTCGCGCACACAAGGTAAGCAGAAGTCTGAGGTGACTCGAGTACAGTGAATATAACTAAATGGATAATATGAGCACCTTAGCATGACCAAAAGGAAGAGAAATAGAATCTACAAGTCACCGCTCCATCCTCCCTGCAGGGAGCACTGCAACCGTGTTGGACTTTGTCTACCCTGCGGCGATGCAAGGTCCCTGTCTGTCTGCCAACAGCACCTCGGCAGAGATCTACAAACATAGGCACATCTGTGCCTACAGGGGGGTCTGAATGCAGTGAATCAGATTACTGTAGTAATCTGACCAAGTGTTCACTTGGTGTCACCCGTCACTAATTTGTTAAGGTGTTCATTCTTCGGCAATAAGCATAAATTATCACAAGACATGCCGCCGCTTCGCTCCGGCAACTCGGATGATAATAAAGTCTGTATTATTGAAGTCGTGAGTACATGCAATGCTGCAAGTAAGAATGATGACACAGGCCAGAGTGTACGATAGGAAGAAGAGAAGTAGATAGATGGATTGCCCAATTTATCTTCGTGACGTACTCAGGTCCCGGCAGTTGACTAAACCGCGGCGTTGCGGGTGGAGTAGACTGTGGTGAGATGCTGAACAGAAGATTGAGTTGCTGAAGATAAGAAGATTTCACCGAAAGGAGGCTGAAATTGAATAGAAGTAATCGGGCTGGGTTCTGTAGTATTAGCGAGATTAACGAAAGGAAGGTGTCGGAGATCGATTGTGCAATCGAAAATGAGGATTGATTGTGTGGTCTTGAAGCCGAGCCCGCCAGACAGAACCATGTCCAATTTGCAGCGGAGCTCGGTGGAAATTTTGATCCTCAGTGAACGATTGAATGCGACAGGGAAGCGGCAAAGAGAATACAGTGGAAGCCAACAAATCAGGACGCGACCTGAGCCATAGTACCCCAATACGAAGGGTGCCAAGATGAACAACCACGAACACGGGATGTAAAAAAGTCACGAAGGCATAAGACAGATAGATGATTTAAATTACAAAAATCAGTTAATACTCAGTACGATCCTTGCCAGGAAACCTGATTGATTGACTGAAACGAATGAGCTTCCCAGACTTGAACACAGCGAGGGCACAGACACCGATTTGTTGCAACTCGAGTTGATCCACAGCCCGTACAAAATCCTTGGTCGAGGAAACCATAAAGATTGGGGCAGCACCAGAAGAGACCTGAGATTAGGAGCACTTGAGCAGGGAGGTTGTGATTTGACGATGGAATGCGAGCCCGAAAGATAGCCAGCGGTAAACAGAGGTGTTACAGATTCGGCTGTCACTGTTCCCAGAGAAGAATGATACAGGGCAATGAACTGAAGAAGTGGACAGTGGACAGTTGATTCACAGTCGAATAAAAATATCCACCCACTTTATATATCCTCAACCGGCTCACCGGCCCAGTGATAAGGATCAACCTGCGCCGTAGCCAGCAGTCACTGCATCTTATCACATTGAACTGAAGATGTGGACAGTGAACAGTTGATTCACAGTCGAACAAAAATATCCACCCCCTTTATATATCCTCAACCGGCTCACCGGCCCAATGATAAGGATCAACCTACGTCGTAGCCAGCAGTCACTGCATCTTATCACATTGAACTATGTACTGAAGATGTGGACAGTGGACAGTCGATTCACAGTCGAACAAAAATATCCACCCATTTTATATATCCTCTACCGGAGTGATAAAGATCAAATCAACCTGCGCCGTAGCCAGCAGTCACTGCGTCTTATCAAGAAAGACTGCGCGCAGGTCAGCTGGTCGCTCGCAAATGAAAATGCCGTGTTGAACAGCAAAGAAAGTCGAAGATATAAGGGGTTACTCCAAGAGCAAGAGCAAAGGAAACCCAAATGGAGAAGGGATACATGGGGAAAGTAGCACAACAGAAAAGAGACTGCGCAAGCAGGCGGCAGGAGAGAGCTAAGAGCAGTCAAGCTATATGGAGAAAGGAACCAACAGGTACAAATTGATGAGCACTGCCGAACGAGCAAAATCTTAAAGAACGGTTATTACGAGTGTATATGAGTACGATACGATATGAATATAATACGATACGTGGCCGGGCATATTCAGATATATTTGAATACAGTGACCTACCTGAAAGCCCTGGAGTCTCTGTGCCACAGCAGATTCCGTCGGATGGGCCCATGAAGGACGTCAGGGTGGGTAGCGCGAGAATAACATCCTAAGTAGGAAACATACAGGGAAGATACTACGACGGGGATATTCATTAGATAAATATAGTGCAATTATATAGACCTACCTCGGTACCACTTACGCTCGGAAGTGGTCAGGCATCTTCTTGAATGGGAAGAAACGGAATGCAGGACAGTCGCAGTGAACGGATAAGGCACCCTGTGCCAGGAAAAGGAAGAGGAGAGCGCCTGAAATGAGTTTGTTCAATATTCTGCGAGTCATTGGTGATTGGAATGTTGCGGGGAGTACCCATCCAGGAAATGCAACACGTAAGGAACCGACTCAAAGACGATATGAAAATTGACAAGAATTGTGTACACGTCCGAAACTGCGGCCACCCCAGAGTTTGCAACGGAGTAGTGTCGTGGCGCCGCATTTTACGCCGAGGTAGATAACGATCAGTCGCAATTGTGGCGGAACCTTAAGCTAATCTAGCGAGGTCGTAACTCTCCCGCTGAGGCATGGAGCACTGAACCAAAATGGGAGACTGATTTTTATCGTAGTCGAAGAACAAGGAGATGAACATTAATCACTGCGTTGAAGGCTGTCCTAGACTCCGGTTTTGAGACACCGGAACACGAACTAATCTCTTGTGAGTCCTCGGACACAGTTCTGGAATTGCGCGCAGTCTTCCTCGCAAAATCCTTCACCGACCTTCCTGACTTACACGACCAAATGCTGGAACTTTCAAACACTGATCATTTATTCAAGATCGACGATCGCACTGGTTGCAAAAGCGTATGACGTTCTTCAACTGTTCTCCGCCGTTTGTGCTTGAGTTAGGCTGACCATGTCAACGTGCCAATTCTTACTTTGCTGCTTTTTACTCGTTTAGCTCTTCCGCAGCGAGTAGGGATCCAAGATTCGGCTGCGTCTATTTGTTTCGGCTAGAAGAACGCAGGGCGGTCCAGGAATAAAGATGTAGCTATATTAGTGCGTGTACACGATACTTCCTGGAAACCGGCGTTCCTAAGTGGGACCTTGCGTGTAATCCTACCTATCTACGTACGTACGTACCTCCCACCGGTGGTCAAGATCTCTAGGGACACCATTGACTGCCGTCACTCCCAATGTTTCTATGTTACTTCGATTGCGAGTGTGCCAGCTTTTGAAAATAGTGGCACCGAGACTGCCTCTACATACCAGCACAATGGTGAAATGCCTGGAACAACGTATGCAAAATCGGCAATTAAATTGGGATGAGGGCGCTGTAAAGCGTACGGAGAACACTGCGGGAACTAATTTTATCACGTCTCGAGTGCAATTTCTCCACCATATGTTCCCTTGAACTATCTTGCTCCATGCTGACCCAACCTCCGATGGTGTCGCGGCTCAGAAGATTTAGGTATACTGGCGATGACCGGGTTAGATTCCCTTCACAATATGGCATGAAACAACGGAGCGTGGTGTGGAGACGCAGTCTTGTGTGTGTTCGGCTAGCCGGCAGATTCTTCCCTATAAATTCAGAAGACCCCTGCATAATCTTCCACTCCAACCATGTTATCCCTCGACACACCAATTACAGTTGCTCTATGTACAATCTCTATCGTTCTAACAACGCTGTACGGGGTTCATTTGCGTTCTCGCCGCCCCAAACTTCCCCTGCCTCCGGGTCCTCCCAAATTACCTCTCGTGGGTAACCTATTAGATGTTCCGTCGACCTTCCAGTGGAAATCGTACGCGCAGTGGAGCAAACAGTACGGTGCGTAATGGGCGTGTATTTTCCGCACCGGTAGCATTGACTGCACCAGATTCTGATATCATCTACCTGAATATGGCGGGGACGTCGGTCATTGTACTGTCGCCCTATGAAGCCATAGACACCCTGTTTGAAAAACGGTCTTCCCTTTACTCTGACAGGTAAGCCTGTGGAAGCATGACAATGCTTATTTATGGCTATATTTTTTCAGAAATGACTTCCCAATGGTTAACAAGTTGATGGGGTGGCATTTCAATATCGGTAAAGGTTTTTACTCCAGAATGTGTATGTACGTGGAAACTAATCTAAGACGCTCTAGGGCTGATGAAATATGGTACGGTGTACCATTTCCTGCTCATACATTTACATGAAACATTGGTGCAACCTTAGGCGACGAATGGTGAGCGGCCCACTTCTGGGATCCTCATAAATTGAATGTCCTTCAGGCGCACACATCGCCGGTTGATCAACGGAGGATTCAACGCCAAAGCCGCTCGAAAATACGAGCCTACCGAAATGGTCGGAACGCACGGCCTTCTGGCGCGGCTGCTACGTGCCCCGGAGGATTTCATGGCTCATTTCAGACAGTACGTACGCCTGGATTTGTGATTCCAAGCTCACCGTCGTAAAAATCAGTATGGCCGGTGAGATAATCATGTCGGTGGCATACGGGATCGACGTGCTTCCTTCCGATGACCGTTACGTTACTCTGGCGCACGAGGCCATGCGAACATTCTCGATCGAAATTATCCCCGGAGTGTATCTCGTGAGTTTGATCGCTCTAAATCCAATCACATAGCATTGTCATCCTCAGGACACCTTCCCACTCCTGAAACACATTCCGCGATGGTTCCCCGGGGCTGGGTTCAAGCGCCAGGCAGAAGAACGGTCGAAGCTGGCCCGTGGCATGTTGGAGGTGCCTTTTGGGGAGACTAAACGGCCCGATGCTTCGTACCCGATTCTTGCTACAACAGACACAAGGATGCCGGGATAGCTCCGCCGTCGTTCACCGCAGATAACTTACAGGCCCTTGACGATCCAAACAACGAACCCTATTATCAGGAACATCACGTCAAGCAAACGGCCGCGGCACTGTATGTTGGTGGGGCGGACACGTCCGTCTCCGTCCTCGGTACCTTCGTCCTGGCCATGATCGCCTATCCTGAAGTGCAGAAGAAGGCCCAGGCAGAGATTGATTCTCTCACTGCTGGAAAATATCTGCCTACTTTTAAGATGAAGCGTCATTACCGTACATCGCCGCACTTGTTAAAGAAGTCCTGCGATGGGAGAATGTCGCTCCACTCGGTGGGTTCATCGTTGTGTCCAATCCTGTAGTCAAGTCTGATGGTTTCCTTCCAGCACTTCCTCGTCTCTTCGGAGAAGACGATGAGTATCGTGGCTACAGGCTTCCTGCAAGGTCCATTGTTGTCGGAAATACATGGTGTGTTGGTATACTGTGTGCCTTCATCTTTACTGATTTACTTGTTCCCTAGGCAAATTCTTCATGATGAGGTTCGCGACTTGGTTCTCGAGAGCCCGCTTTACTCTGACCTCACCTTAGCGGGTGTATCCAGATCCGCATACGTTTAAACCGGAGCGGTTCCTCCTTGATGGCAAACTTAATCCAGAGATGAGAGACCTCGAGATTGCTTTTGGGTTCGGAAGGAGGTCTGTATCTCTATTTCCGTTCCATACCGAGCACAAACGTAGGTTCTGTAGACGTTGCCCAGGGAGACCCATGGCGCTCTCGGGGATCTGGATCACCGTGGTGTCTATTCTCGCGACATTCGATATCACCAAGGCCGTGGACGAGAAGGGCAACGTCATTGAGCCGGCCTATGAATATATTCCGGGTGGCATACCGTCAGAGGCCTATCTTTGTGTCGCGCCTATCATGAGTCCTAATTATTCCTTCAGTACACTAGCTCCGTTCAAATGCTCGATCACACCGCGATCGCAGGAGACAGTTGCGCTT
Organism: Mycena albidolilacea; assembly: GCA_029282495.1. Taxonomy (NCBI): domain Eukaryota; kingdom Fungi; phylum Basidiomycota; class Agaricomycetes; order Agaricales; family Mycenaceae; genus Mycena; species Mycena albidolilacea. The sequence continues at coordinate 1,168,812 of JARIHO010000024.1, read as the reverse complement.
ATTCAGGGAGCAGCCAAGAGAGATTACCGTCTTTAACTGAAAAAGGTCGTCAAGTGGTAAACATACGGTTTAGTCAAGGCCGAAGACGAGAGATTGGGGCGCATAGTTGGGATTTTGTTTGTAGTGATGATGTATAGAATATGCGTTATTCAATTGTTTAAGTGCGCGGAATGCGAGGCCCTGGGTTGAACACGGCATTACAATCTTAGGCAAGACGGGGTTCGACTCCCCGCGGTGCACTACAATTTCAAATCCATTACCTACTAATTTGCCGCCTGGTTTAGAGGGTCAAAATGGTGGCTATGTCCCTGGCTATGTCCATCTGTTTTGACGCTCTGAACCGGGCGGCAAACTAGTAGGCACTAGGGAGTCGGACAGGCTCGGGGGACCCGACGAATCCTGCTAACAAACTCAATACGGGGGACTCAATAAGCCTTGGTATTCACCTTTCCGCAGAATATTCGAAAATCATCAGTACCCAGATTCGCCCAGCCTGACACATTCTGTGCAATGGCCTTTGTTTAACCGAGCCTTTTGTGCTAATACTCGATTAAAGAGCCCGGCGTGGCGCTTGGGTGGAAGCAAGATCGTAATGTTTCGCCCAGCGGGAGCCACAGCTGTTCGCGAAGCACAAAGTGAGCGACGCTGAGTCTCTCCTGAGTTAGTTGTGGCGCCACTTGGACAACTCAATCTCGCGTCTGTTTTGCCGAAGTATTGCAGCGGGATACGCTGCCTATGCGGTGGCTTTGCAACTCCAAAAAGTGCAGATAGAGTGGTTGAGTAGGGATTATTATTCTCAAGTACACGGATATTTGCTAGTCTCTCTAGACAGACGCTTGATCAGTACCAACTCGTTCCTCGTTAGATATTCGCCTGATATATACGTACAACGGAATGGTTTTTCTTCTCTTCAAGCCGCGATCAAAATCTTCTTGAAATATCGCTCCAACCCCTCCGCGTCCGAGGCAACAACACCAACGACGCCGTCCGGACGCACAACAACGACGGCCAGCTCCCCAGTGTCTACGTCGTATCCCTTGTACGCATGCCCCGCGCGATCCTCGAGGACTGTAGCAAAGCTCGGCGCGTCGCTGGGCGTGGCGTTCCCCTGCCCGAGCACAAGTACCGCGTGGATGACGCCTGTCGCCGGGAAGTGTTCCAGCGCTTTCACAACGGGCGCCCTGGTTCCCGCATCCCCGCCGAACACAAGAACTGTATGTCTCGACGCGCTGAACATCTCGAAGAGCCTTGTCGTCTTGTCCTGTTTCCCGGCAGGCACGAGCTCCGACGCGTCGGGCGCACGGTACGCAGCCTGCACCCGCCCACCCACACCCCCCATATACGGATCATCAACCCCCTCTGCTGCTCCCGGCTCCTCGCACACAATCGAGCTTCCGCGATAATTCACCCCGAGCATTCGCATCGCGTCCGGGTGCTGCATCTTAAAGTCCTTTTTGCCCATGTTGGCTCTATTCGTGTCCCCAAGGGCCGTCGTGAGACCGAGCATGTGCGCAATGACGCGCATCCGCTCTTCGGCGTAGGTGTCGAGCAGGGAGGCGGGGGCGAGTTTTTTGTACACGAGTGCGAGCTTCCAGCCGAGGTTGGCTGCATCTTGGACGGACGAGTTGAGGCCCTGCCCGCCGGTGGGGGTGTGGCAGTGGGCGGCGTCTGTGAAACGGTGTCGGTAAAGATTGTCACACATTTCTAAGAGACGAACCCCCGGCGACGAATACGCGCCCTTTGCGCATCGTATCCACCATCCGGATGTTCGGCCTATGCCGTTCAGCGATGAATGTATTTTTTTCACGGTCAAACAAATGAACGTACGTGTACTTGCTCAACCACGTCGCCTCCCCGAACTTGACGTCTCGCCGCCCAGTTATTCTGTAGAATTCCTCCACAAAATCTTCCCGTGTCAGCGGCTTCTCCGCCGAAGAGGTGCGGTATAGGAAACTGAACATCTTGTTGTTTACATCGTCCGGGCGCACGAGAATCCTGTAGCTCAGAGCAATTAATATTCACGGGCAACCAATTGGATTGAGCGTTTACTACGCACATTTTCCCGTTGATGAACCACATATGCGCGACCTATTACGCAAGATTGAACGTCAGCATATGAAGCAAAATACCAGATTTGCACTCACATCCATACCAAGGCCCTCCTCTACGACAATATCGCCCAGGCCGACGACGTGCTCGGTACGCGTCTCGCCGAGAAAGCTGAGCCCAAGCTGCTTGCGCACGACACTGTGCGCGCCGTCCGTCCCCACCAGCCACTCGAACGTCGCCGTTTCCTCGTTCTGCCTCCCGTCTTCCGCGGTGTGCATGATCTTCGCCATGACACCTTCCGCCGACTGCTCGAATCCGCGTAGTTCCGCCGCGAGCTCTACCGTGCAGCCCAGCTTTGCCAGATGTTCGCGTAGGACCCCCTCGTGCTTCGTTTGGTTCACGGCCTCGGTGTTCGGCTATGGTCAGAGGAAAATAAATCAGGAACTCATATACGACATAACAGATATGAGTGAACTTGACGCGTACATAAGGAATGTCGGGGGTGGGCTCCTGATGTTCGAACAGAAAGGCGGTCTTCGATTTGGGGACGAGTTCCCCGAAGTCGTAAGACGCCATCGGCCCGAACGGGCTGGTAACTGCGAGGATGTCGTTGAGAACTCCGAGTTGTGCATACAGCTCGAGCGTGCGCGCCTGTATAAGTATAGGTTTGACATGCACTATCATCGAAAAAAGGTTGGACGCACCATGACGCCCGCAGCGCGGGAGCCGATGCGGTGCGTGCGCTCCTTGTCGATGATGCGCACATGAACACCGTTCTGGAGGAGAACGAGCGCCAGGACGAGACCCGAGGGACCTGCGCCGGCCTACCGAAGACAACAGTCACAACTTGAACTTTAACCAAAGAAATAACGGAAGAGAGACGCACGATGAGAACCGATGGCTGGGGCATTGGATTTGCGAGGGTTGTGAGTCGGGAAACTATAAGATGGGGATTTGGTGGTGAGGTCTCGCACTCCTTTCAACCCCCTTTAAATAGATCGGTCGATGCATATTGATGCATGACTAAATCGAATATGGGATGCCGATAGCCGACGATCGGGTCCAGTTGGTGGCGATTTGCTGTCATTTGCTTGCGCGTCTGAGCGGCGGACGTTGGGCGGACGCATTCTATGCTTTGAAATTGCGTGTCTGGTCGGCCGGGATATTTATGGACATTCTCCAAGCACACTAGGTTCTGCTTGCAAGCTCGGGTCAAATTGAAGTCAAGTTCGCAGTACGGCATGACTAAGGCGAGTGACAACACATTGCGGGTGGCACCGGGATGGAGAGAGGTAGTTCGGTAAGTCTCGACGTTCAGTGTGAGTGCCTGGGGATCATATCGGTTTCACCACTGCGATGGAAGTTCGGACAGAGAATTGGCTTTGAGCTCGAGCTGGTCCACCCTGCAGGGTGTGAACCAATGAAGCCGCGGATTTGAAAGAACAGGATAGTTGCAGACCTGAGCGTTGTGTGGAACAGAATTAGAAGAGAGCAGTAGACGCGCGAAACATCGCCCTTGGCCTCTTTCCTTTGCCTGCAATAGGTTTGCGACTGGTGCCGTCGTGTCGAGGAAACTGCCAGTGGGGTCGATGCGTCTCTTCAATCTTGCCGACGCGAGTTCATCCAATGCAATTTGTGGGAGATATCGGCATTGGTCTCAATAGAATTCTGGTCCGCGGATCCACATGGGTGTTCGGGAAAGGCGATGTTGGTTCACAAAAAGAGGAGGAACGTGACCGTTGACTTGCGTCACCGACGTGCCGCTCTTACCGCAATACCGGATCAGTTGACGAGTGATTAATTAACCGTTCTTCGGCCGTGTCATTTCCCCATATATCCATGCTTCTTTACTCTTTGTCTGCTCTTCCTCTCTGCTTAACTCCATCATCCAGGATGTCTCATGCCTTTGAACACTGTCAGCAGGTCTTTATTCCCGTCCAATGGAGAACTGTATTAGATTTTTCGGGCCCTATGATTAACTATGCACTACGCTTTTCGTGAATATCACTGCGCGTTCCTTTGGCATTGGTTCCCCCCATTTAATCTCTCAGACAAGACATGCCGCCGCTTCGCTCTGGCGATGTCGCAACGTGGACCTGGGAGATCAGAAGAAGAGGAGATATGCATTCAAGCTGTAAATACAACGCTGTAAAGAAGTATAGGGACCCGGAATGTCGATGAGAGTGAGAAATGGCCTGAGGAATGCTCATGCTTGAGGGAAAGAAACATCCACAGGCTAATACTGGGGAGTCCATGCGTCGAGTGTTTTAATGAAAGGTTTGGAGGATCTCGTGGGCCGTGGAAAAATAGGCCAAGAACTGCTCGAATGGCTAAGCAAAATGGTCCGAGTGAGCAGCAGGAGAATGTCCGTGAGTGGGTAAGTGGTGAAACGTAGCCAGAATCCGAATTTTCTGACGAGTGAAGAAATCACAAGACAGGCTTGAAATGGAAGACCACAGAGCCAGGACAGGTACCTTCAGGGAGGAGACAGGTATTATCCGGCTTTGAACGAAACCACAGCACAGAAGTTTATATGATCTTGAAGTGCAGCATGAGACGAGACTAGGGGAACAACATTGGCTGGCACCAATCCATCCAAATTTTGCAGTGAATGATGATCTTGGGCAAACAATAATCGCCGGTCGAGAAAGCCATGCCCGATTCCGGATGAGGCAGTAGCAAAATGAATTGATTGACAGCCAAGAAAGGCAATCAGAAGGGCCGTCAATCCAAGAGAGAACGGAACGAAGTAGTCGTGACAAAGGCGGGGGACACTGGAGCTTTATACATGCTCCGGTGATACGGCCACAGTGAGAAAATATGTGATGCAGTGAGAATTTTAAACAGATGTAACAGCGGCGCAGTGAGAAATTTGCTGCGTGAAGCTGTGGTCCGCTGGCGGTTTGAGGGAAACATAGTCAACTGAGCCATTGCGATTGAATACCGCAGGGACAGGCTGGATACACCAATGGGGCATAAACGCAGCACCCGCAGGACGGGACGAGAGGAAAAACCAATGGAGTTGGACCTGCATGGGGCAATTGCACCGCCGACCGTCGTGTCGTTCCAGGCCTCGACCGTGGTGTTCTGAATGGATATCGGCGGCATCGTTGCGCCCGCGGGGTCCCATAATTTACAGGACACGTTGGCGGCGAATCCTTTCTTATATCAAGCTTTCTTGATATCATCTCTTAGTATCCGAGTGAACTCACCCTGCTGGATCAACGAATAGCTGGAAATCAGACCCCGAGGAATGTCCCACTCCGGTTTGATAGTGGCCGGGAGTGTCTTTGTGCCGGGGAACCAGGTGCTTGAATTGAGCGGTGACAGAGTTAGTGGCAAAATCCCCCCTAGCAATACTCAGCAATTTTCAAACGCTATGGAACAAAGACCGCTATACCAGTGGAACGATTGAACGCTTAATCCATAAGGTTAAATGTTGCGGGCAACGACAGATCACCTTTGACCACCGCATATCCACTTTCAGTTTGACCCACTATGAATGCTGGCTGACTGGCTGTATGAATACGGTGAGAAAGTGCGGCAAAAGGACGAAAACATTGACACTTACTGCTAGTAAAACAGTCATTCAGTGCGGTGTTGTTCTGAATTTCACGAAGAAGAGCGCTGGAAAGATCGATCTCGTGGCCAATTAATGGGGTGCGGACGATGATCGCACGAGGGGTTATCAAGGCACTCCACCTGGGTGAATAGGCGATGAGACTCGACCAGGAAGGCGTAGACGATCACGTACCCAGCGGTTTGGACCCCGGTCAGGATAATCATCACGGCTACCATCAAAGTAAATGCGGGTTTTTTGAGATCGACAATGAACGAGCGGGATGATATTTTGATGAATGAGACTAATGTGCCGAGTGGCATGCCGTCCCTGCGCAAGCGAAGCATAATGGATCGACGGAGACCCCAGGAAAACAGACTAGGAACGTGTCAGTTAATCACAGGGGCTAGAAACATGCTCACAGTGTGGAAAGAAAAGCGAGGATGGTGGAGATCTGAGTCGAAAGTCATACTACTGTGTGCGGGTTCGCCTTGGTCGTTCCCGCCAGATGAGGGGGGAGAGTGATACCTCCTCGCGACTGCACAATGACGAAGAAGCCCCAAGCGACAGACTGCAATAATAATTGACCACAATAACGATTGCGGGCCATCCCCACAAACGTGAAAACGTTTCCCGTGACAAAAATTTCCTTCGAAATCTCAGCATGACAAGAGCTTTCACAGTAGAGGCCCACACCTTGGTCGACTATGTCCGAAGACATCAGGATGGGAGGCTTTGCACCGGCATCGAATTTCGTTTCTTCAAGCTCGGAGTCGGGAGGGCATGCACCCAAGAAAGGGATAGATTGTTCAGGACGGTCTGGCAACATGGAAAGAGAAGTCAAAAAGTGAGGGACGGTCGATATATGCACGTACGTTTCAGACAAGCGCGGGCGGCAAGTTCTTGATTCGAGAGTTGGGGCTGTGCGACAACGGGAAGTCGATTCGGCGCTAGCTTAAACCACTAACGTCGGCGGAGTTGATCAAGACAATAACCCACCGAGCTGAGAGCTACTCAGATGTTGACCGGAGAGAAATATTCACATTGAGGAGGCAAGAGCGAAAAAGCTGAAGTGAAATAAGAGGCTGCTGAGTCACAGCCAAGGTACACTGGTTTCCAAGCACCTTCTACATGCCGTATGCGGTTAGCAGCCTGGATCAAGATCAACAGCGCCCAAAGAGTGTCGCCCGGCATACGCATGAATTAAAGGCCACCATACGAAGAGGACCATCGGACTGCGAGAGAAGAAGAGGCAAGTGGAAAGGAGTTTATGTTGCACGCTTCAGAGCACTCGGATGGAGTCTGGTCTGTACGCGCCGGCGTCGAGTGAAGCACCCGACGTATGTACAAATTCGCGTCCATTGACGATATCCGCCTGCGGAAGAGGGACGCCCGAGGATTCAGCAGCGGCTGTCCCGCGAATGCGAGATAGCCGGAGATGATACGCGAGTACTAAGATGCAAGAGACCTCCGGTGGGCGCATAGTACGCTTACAGTATTACCGCGCGCTTTTCGGTAACTTGGACGATGTCTGGGCGATTAATGCTTGCCAGTAGAAGAGGGAGGGAAGAAGGGCTCGGGTTAAGAACTTGAGGGCACATTACATAAATGGCGGTACTTATTCCGAGATGAAGGAATCAAGGGATGCGAATGTGGGCCGTGGCAAGATCCAAGTGGCAAGATCAAGGCTGGCCGGCGGAGTCTGAATCGCAATCACGTGTCCATATGCCAAGCCGAGGAGCGAAGGAGGCGTGTTGGCAATGTACAATGTTGAACGATAATCCAGTTTGGCCTGATTGTGTGAGATAGAAAAATTTCTGAGGTTGTCTGAGATTATCGTCAAGCAAGCAAGATTGATTGAAGGAGTCAGAATGACAAGCAAAGAAGGCACGGTTTGGGGCCCCAGTGTTCGCCCTAAGGGCTAAGGCCTTAACGGCTCTAAGCCTTAATAAGGCCTTAGAGTAAGCCTTAGGATCCGCTGGAGAATTTGTGCATACCTTAGAGCCTTAAGCTGCCGGCGCCGGGCCGATTTTTCCGCGTGGAGACCAGAGTATTGATGGAGGCTTTGGCCGAGGCGGAAGCTCTTGCAGAGGCTGAAGAGGATGCACGCTTGGATGACGGTGCGGTGGAGATTGCCTCGGAAGATGAATATGTCGGGTAGATACTTGGCAATATTGTATCCTCTGCGCATTTCCGAACAGGCGTCCCACCGCCAAATTAAGCGGGACTGCGTGAGAAAATGATCTCTAAGGTCTCAATTCGCGGCCTTAGCCTAAGCCTTAGCCCTTACTAACCCTTAGGGAGTCTCTGAGGTGCATTTAAGGCCCTTAGGGCGAACACTGGAACTTTGTGCACGGTCGCATGGCACACAGTACATATTTGAGGCTGGAGCGGTGAGAGGCGAAAGCAGGGACCAATCTAGGACTGCTATTGAATGAATCTGTATGGACTAAATCCCGCCGCAAGGGAGGCTTCTTGGCACATGTACAGTTCTGAACCCGCCGTTACGGCTCGAGAACCCGGATTACGCGACACGGAGCCAAGCAGAGCGCCTAGGTTTCCGTCTAGGTTTCCAACATTGTATTTGAGGGTATACAGAGTACCATCCACTGGCAGCGAGTGAATTTCCATTGTAGGCCGCGAAGTTCCGAGTACAGTTCAAGTTCCCATATCCGAAATCCAATCTAGCTAGATCGAGAGTATCTGGAGGGACGGAGAGCTGCGAATCGGTCTCAGAGAATAGTAGTATGGCCAACGACCAGACAGACAGAAGAACTTCATCACTTGTCCACCGAGTCGAAGACCACTGTCGCAGTGATGAGTTCTCTGCTGGTAAGCAGAAATGGTGGGTCGATCGTCCAGAAGTTGGGAGCACAGGTGAGCTGGAAAAGCAGTGGAGTAGTCCCGAGAAAGCATAGAAGCGTAGAGTAGAAATAGAGCGAAAAAGGAGATAAGTGCGTGTGGGCGTGAAGTAAGGCTGGGGCTCGGAAAGACTCGGTGAGGGAATTAATCTGGTGTAGACGTGCTCGGTGTTCACTGGAGGCGCACCCTCGTTGGGGTACTTAAGTCACTGACCGCGTTGACGCTCGTGGTTCGGGGGAGAAAAGGTAATGTATGTCCCTATTTACGTACATGGTAAATAAACCGCCGCAAAAGCGATCGGTTGTAAGGTACGCTAGAAGAGACGGAAAGGGGGGAAGCAAAGAGGGACTCAGCTCGCCCTTCCACACCACTACAAAAGGCTCCATGTAAATTTTGAGGTCACTCAACTGATCAAAGCAATTTCCACAGCGACTCAAATTCATAATCAATTTCGCGATTTGCATCGAAACAACGGGACTCGGCGTAGGGAGGCGTGGCCGACTTAGATTACTCGTAAAGTACCTAGAGAATTTCTAGAGTAGACGCAACCAATATCCGTTTTTCGTTTTTCACCATGTATTTCTATTGGAATCATCCGAATAAATTCAACGGTGCCAATACGTTTCCGCAACGTTCATACTAGCCAATTCCTGGACCTGCTGAAACAGCTCCGGATACAAGTCCTCCAGCTGACCGACCACATCCACTCCCAGTGGAATCTGCTTGGCGATGCGCAGCAACCCCTCCACTGGAGCCGCGCTATCACACCGCAGAAGCCAGAAACATTCATCCATCGTCCCAGGTTCCTCCACGAACCGCACGACATGCACCTCCTTGCCTTTCTTTGCGCCCCATTCGATACACTGTGCCTCGTCGAGGAGATGCGTCCACTCCGTGAGCGGCGCGACGCGTGGGGCGAACTTGCCGTGCACATATTCGGTGACGACGCAGAAATCGGTACTCCCGGTGCGGTGGATGTGTGCCAGCTTCCGGAGGAAGAGCGCCGGTTTGTGTGTCTGGTAGCTGCGCAGCAGGACGAAACGATAGAAGCGGTTGTTGCGTTGGTCGGTGTGGCAGTCTAAGAGGGTAATCAATTTCCGTGGATTAACACCCGAATGGAGGCTGGACGGCATACCGACTGGCTCCGCTCGGAGAGATGCACATCGAGTTCGATGTTCCTGTTCCCTCCAAGCGAGTCTTTGACATTGCGGAGAACAATAATAATGTGCTCGGCACTCGGCACAGCGCCGGAGGGCTGCCTTCTCCACCACTATCACATTGCACTTGAATCCCTGTGAGTTACTGGCGCAAATTGGATTACTAGACAGCTCGGACTCACGTCGTAATTGGAACACTCCCTCGTCGAAACATACGTCGTCCGGAACTCTTCCACATATTGGAGGCGTTCAGCCGCTACCGCGGTGAAGAGGCTCCAATCCTCCCACAGCGGAGAGTGCATGAAACCTCCGGTGTGCTGGATGGCCAATGCTTCAGGGAGGGCAGACTTGAGCGCGATCATACACGAGTAGCTAAATGTCGCATCAACGAGCGTCTCCCGTACCAGGTGTTCCAAGGCATGCGAAACATGCTCGGCGTCGCTATCCGACTCGGAGGCGTCGCGTCGACGCAAAATGAGGGTACGCAGAAGCCCCGCCTTGAGCGCCGTGACGAGCGACGGCGCTCCCACACAGTCGATGAGATCCACGAGGTGGAGAAGACATCGACCCGTCGCGGCCAAGGTGAAGCCGGCGCCAGCAAGCTTTATCACCGTTTCAGTCAGGATCTTGACAAGTCCTGCAGATGCGAGGCACTGAGAGAAGGACGGACTGAGCCCGGCGAGGAAGTGGAGGACGCCGCACAGAGTGGGGTCAGGCCTGTCTCGCCGGGTGGGCTCGAAAATATCGAAATTTCGAGCAGCGATAGCGGTATATCTGACAACGAGGCGTGCGAGATCGTCGATCTCCCCCGCACCTTCAACCAGCTCGGCAAAGTGTTGGGGAAAGCGGTGGCAGGCGCGGAAAATCTGCACCAATACCAGCATCGCGCCTTGGGATTCCGGGTCCGCCAGTGCGCCGTGGGCCCGCTCGCAACGTGCCACCAGATCCGTCCACGCATGTGAAACAAACACACCGACGTCAGATGTAGTGTACACCAGCTGCGCAGCAGTATCGTCCGCGTCGTGCATCCCGAGGAACGGCAGGAAATACGAGAGAAGCTGGCGGCGGTCAGCAGTGAAGGGCGCGTCGACCGGGAGGCAGTAGTCGTGGTTGTCGAAGAATTGAATCCACGTCCAGAGCCGCGGCCACAGCTCCCGGGCAACGGCGGGGGGAAGTACTCGGGATTCATCCGCAGCAAGGTCATGGCGCGGGTGGCGCAGAGAGCGCGGTGCAGGGAGATGGGGTCTGTGGCTCTCTCTGGATCGGGGAGGCGGGCTGGGTCGAGGTTGGCGTATATGATGGGGAGGAGTCCTTGCGACAAGGTCCGCGCTTGACCCGGATATCCACGCACGAGGCTACGGAGTTTGAGGAGAGCGTCGGATATGATCTCGACGGGCTGCGACACATCTGCCGCAAGCCTTGCCACTCTCTGAATGGAAAAGATGAGTACGACTGAAGGGATACAATGGCAGGACCGTGAACGCACGCGAAGAGAGATTGGGAGGGCGGAAATCTTCGAGATGTTGAGGCAAGGATGCATGGAAAGGGAGGGCGTAAAGGGAAGGTGTGGAAGCGGCACAATTATGATAAGTGAGTTGTGCTGAGGCCACCAGGCAGTGGAGGATTCCGTATTGGGCAACTGGAGTATCCATTGTTGCTCGTTCAAAGCGTAGGCCCAGGCGAGGATTTCCGGCCGATCAGATAACAGCGCCGCACACGAAGAATTAAAGCAGCGAAGAACATCTCTTGATTATAGTCAGGATATTTTTTAGCGGCGGTGAATTCGACAGAAGATCGAGAAAGCTCGGCAGATCTATGTATTTCATTGGATGCTCAAACCGATTCCACAGCGATTCAAATTCATAATCCATTTCGCGATTTGTTGCGAAGGAATCGGGCCGTGTCGCGGCGTAGGGAGGCCCGGTCGCGCATTTTCTGAAAGCGATTTTCCTTTGCATGGCCGACAGACTCAGAGAAAAGGCCAGCCCTCTGTCTGCTTTCTTGGAAACAGATCTCCTGGTGCCGGGAGCCGATTTGGGCGCTTGACCGGCAAGGGGGACGCCGACATCAACTGCAGAGTCGTCGGAGCTTGCAGTTAGCGAAATGCAAGGGATCACTAGAATTCCCAACCCCGAGTCTTGTTACTTGTAACGCGTCGATCTTTCCAAGGGCCTCAGCGATCGAGTGTTGTGCGCAAAAGGAAGCCTAGATATCGCATGGCTGGGATAGACTGAGGCTGAGACGCCGAGGATGAGGAGAGGACATGACCGTTGTCCGCAAGCTGCAAATTACCCCAAAAGGCAAGTGCTGATGCGCCCTTGAGCAGTTTCTTCTTCCTCACCACCATCCCCTCCACATCCACACACTCTCGCCATCCCTCAACCGCCGCAAGATGACCCATACATCCTCCTCGACTCCGGTCCAAAGCTCAAGTCAGCGACGAGATTCAGCCGGAAAGATTCGCGCATCGGGCAGTGAGAGTCGGGTGCGTTCCACGCACAGAGTTAGGTGGCATACTGATGGAATGGGCTGTAGCGAACACACCCCATGAGTGGAAGCCAGCGGCGGAGAAAGGTGAGCGCTAAGACGTGTCTAGATCGATTCAGGTGGCTTTGCTGGTGTGGTCTGGGCATTTTTTTTGGGCAATGTACCGTTGGATCGCGAGGCAGCCTCGAGTAGGGCGCTCGCGTGCTGTTTCTCGGAGGGAGAGCTACGGTTCAGCGTTGGTCGCTCGGGGCGTTTCTGTGCCTCTCCGCGCCTGGTAGATCGAGAGTCGTCCGTCGATGACCGACGGGCTACATACCTATCTGGGCACTGCGGTTGCGGTTGCGGCCGAGGATAGGCGCAATATTCTTTCGTATTTTGGAAGCGCAATCCTCCCAAACGACGGTTCTACTTTCTTTCTTTTCCCCGCGGCGTGGGGTCGGCGCCGCGCCTGAGAAGCACTCGGTCGCCTCGCGCGTGGGCTGTGGTTATATTTTTCTTCTGGGGAGAGCTTCGACTCACTGCGACTTCGACCACATCGTAGTGAGTCTCGGTTGCCCCTCGTCCTGTCCCGTTTTTGCGTTTTCTTTCCATCTTCCTCGGGCCTCCGACTTTTCTTCCCTTGTCTTCGGCCTAGGATGGACTCGCTTTGGATCGGGGTCTCGGGATCAAACGAGATGGGATGGGATTGGAATCCCCTCGTTGCGCGTGGGCGCCCCCGGGCGTCGATTGCACCATTCTCTTGCCCGGGCCTCGCTCCTCGCTTCCGAATCATTAACGAGGGAGGGAGGAAGAGGGGGCGCCACCCGGTGGAGGACATGCTATCTAGAGGCCCGATGCGTCGCGATGTCGCTTGCTCGCTTTTTTTCCTTCCTTCCTGCTTCTCTCTTCGAATTCCTCTGCGGCGCCGGCGAGTCGGTCTTGTCTGCATTTCCATTTTCCTCGAGAAAACACCGAGGGGAGCCCGACTGGGCGGAGTGCACGCTTCACACGCTATGTACGCCGTAGAGCCTCGATGGCTTGGCGTGTCGCTCGTTTTTTCTCGTTCCCTCTTTCCTGAGCGTGGAATTCCCCGCTTCCTTCGCCTCACGACTACCGCTGACGAGTCTTGTTTTCCTTGGGCAAGGCACGGTCAACTTACTCCCTCCTCCCTCATCACTATACCGAGCCGGTGCTGCTAGGAGTAGAATAGGACGGGCACCCGGCGGGCGCAGGCGCTGGAGTGCTCTTTTCTTTTCTTTTCTTTTCTCATCTTGTCTTGCGATACTCGGGGTAGCGTGGGGTGGGGACGAGGACTACCTCTCGATGTATGGGCGTGCGGCCATCGACAGTGGAGTGGAGACGTGCGTGTGCGGAGCGGGGCGGAGCTGTACGTGTTGTGCGTGCGCATCGTGTGCATCCCCGAACGCGTGTCGTGTCACGTCCTCCGAGTGCATCTCGCGCCTCCATATGCATGTGACGGATCTGCTTGCTGCAATTGGTGCTGGCTGTATGTGGAGTCTGCGCGCTGGCTACGCATCCACTCGGGGTGTCGCTCGGGATGCCCAGCCTCTTTCTTCTCTGACTTGGGAGCGTGGGCGTGGGCGGGTCTGGAAGAGAAGGAAGGGGCAGACGAGTCCAGTCGCGCACACCAGGAGAAATACAAGGGATGAGTGGTACGAGTCCGTGTGGGTGCTATTGGTACGGGAGCGGGTGGTGTTTTTCATAGCTCGCCGGTGTTGATGCGGCGTGGCGCAGCCCTGCTGGTGGCGCACCGGAGATGGTGCGAGTGCGCGCGCGGCTGCTGGGACGTCGCCTGCTGAGGGTGCTGGAGGCGGCGGTAGTCATGGCGCGGGTGGTACTATGCTCCAGGCGCTGGTGTCGAGAATCGGGGAGCGGGAAGGGAGCGGGAGGAGTGACACCCGGGGGGCAAAAAAGGATGGGACGCTGCATGCAGAGCCGAGAGCGGGGCTAGGCCGCTGCTGCTGTGGAAACGAGCAGAGCTGGCCGCCGCCGCCGCCGCCATGCCGCGGGTGCTGCTGCTTCTGGGGGTCCTGTGGGCTGTCGGTGGTAGTGTTGGCGAGGAGGAGAGGAGCAGGCGCAAGGCGGAGTGGAGAAAACAAGGAAGCGAGGCGCGATCAGTGTATTCCTGATTCGCTGGGTTTTGGGCCGTTTTCCTGGAGAGAAGAAGACGGGGAGGGGACGAAGGACGGAGGCGAATCGGACGTGGAAGTAGGGCGTTGGGTGTTGGGCGTTGGGTGCGGAGAAAAGACGATGGGGGTGTGAACGAGGCTCGTCCCCGCACCTGCGCCTGAGATGATGTTTGCCCCCGCCTGCTCGATGGCGAGCACAAGTACGAGCTGAGTTTGTGGGGGCGGGCACGTGGAGTGCACCAGCACTCCTGGCTCGGATACGAGCGCGCGCCGCGTGGTGGAGTTCGTGGTGGGGGCACACTACCATCCCTCCCTCCCCCAATCCTCTCTCTCGGCGTCGGTAATCCTGCCTCGCGCTCGGGACGCGGCGCGTTGTCGAGCTCGTGCTGTGGTTCCGTGGGCGGGCGAGGGGCCCAATGATTGACAGCGCGACGTGGCGGCGTTCGATGCGTGTCGTTGAGCTCGTGCTCGCGAAGGTGTACCGATGAGGCTGGCGGATTAGCCGAGTGGTGCTGAGGCTTATACTGTAAGTTATACATGGGTCGTTGCAAACAGGGTGCGTTTCCTTCTGTCCTTTCTCTTCCTCCATCATCTAGTAGCATCATTTGTCTGTAGAAAATCAATGCATCTGCAGAAATACCTTTCATTCTTCGATTCGTAAGTCTTGCTGCGATGGCAGGGTGATGATTTTGGATGTGTCGGACTTATTCGGATGTGGTGATGTGACGCTAGCGGCCTGGACAGTGTTGCGGGTTAAGGGGTTATTTATTAACGGTCAAGATTCTTCCTAAGCCCTTAAGACGGTTAAGAACCGTTATTAACGGTAAGTTGTTATTAACGTTAATTTCCTTTTTGGGAAGTTTGAGCCGGACTTATACACAACTATTCTACAGGCTATATTTGTCTTCTGAACCCTACCTGCAGCCAAGTCTGGAAGATAATCAGGGAGAATTGTCGCTCCCGGTGAGTTCAGAGGGTGGGTCGGCCCGAGGTGGTGCCGTACACAAGATGCTCGGTAGTGGGCGGTGTTTTGCTTGGGGCCGTGGGAATAGAATTTCCATAGAGACCCCTTGACAGGGGGCATGGTGTGATCAAACTTGTTGGAGTGAATCAATCAAGCCCAGATGACTGGTCAAGATGATGAATCATGAGACTGAGAGCAGAAGAGATTTTTTGAAAATTTGCGATGACGTGATCCGAGATCACATGACGATGTTAACGGTTAATTAACGGTTGAAATGTTCAAATCCTTGTAAACGGCTTAAGTTAACCCCTTCTTGATGTTAAGAGTTAATTAACCCTTAGAGGTTAACCCGCAACACTGAGCGGCCAACTAGCGGCTCTGCTCTCTGCTGCAACCATCTCCTTTTTCTGCGCAAGCTGTGTGGACGGGACACACCGATTCTCCTCGTCTGGCTCTCTGTGTGCACAGTACCTACTATGCACCGGCTCTTCATCTGTGCTTGTCGACGTCGCCAAGGTCCGCAGCCTGGAGCCGGCATGCGAAGGTGCTTCTTTCCCACCAGTTCAACAGCGGTGGGTTGAAAATATGCTTTAATCAATTGCTATCCCGCTAATGGTTAGTGGAACAATGGCTTGAAACAGATGGCCAAACTCGAGCGATGCGAGGCCGCCGATTCTCCGCGCCGTCGTCACGCTCATCACTTTCCATTGTCACAAAAAGAAGCTTGTGCCTACGTTGACGTCGAGGTACATCACCGCATCTCACCTTTCAGAAATCACCACCTCCATCTTATGACATTTCTTCATGATAACGAAGATGGTCACGCGAAAAAGGTTGGTTTATATATGGTCCTTTCGCTCATAACTAAAGTATAGTGCACCGGACTTCATTCCTAAACTGAAAAATCATCTCTTGGGCCGACTATTGCAGTGTGAATACGACGGCAATGAGGAAGAATTTTCGGAGGAACAACGGAAAACCGTGAAGATAATTGGTCAACATATATACATGGTCGGTCCAACTGCTCCGGGTTAATTACACGACGTACGATATGCGCATTGACCAGGACTCCATCAATCTGCGAACATATGCGGACCTGATGGTAATTTCTCCAGAAACTGGTCCTGGCGCTCACCCTTTCTGGTATGCACGTGTCCTTGGAATTTTTCACGCCGATGTCCACACTGGACCAGAATCCCAGTCAATGGAATTCCTGTGGGTACAGTGGTTTGGCATCGAGCCTAACTACCGTTCGGGATATACACTAACTCGGCAAAATGATTGACCGATCGTTCTTCTGATCATATCTCCACATTGAGACAACATTTTTGGGTCAAACAAAGTATAGGATTGAAGAGAAGGACCTGCCCGACCCGTCTGTACTATTTATAAGATCAAAAGATATTGATGAGCCATCATTCTGGGCGAAATACCGAAAAAAGTGAAAACCTGAAATTTCAAACTCAAGCTAGGATCTTGTGGGGGGTAATCCAAATCAACCAGGCTGTAGTTCATGATGTCCTCTACCATCCTGCACTTTGAATTGTACAAAAAGATACAGGGGATAAGGAGATATTGAGCCCGCAAAACAGCTACTTTGGCGCATTTTTGACCATTTTTGGTCATTTTTGATGGTTTGACCGATTTTGGCAGCTTTTTGATGGTTTTGCGGGCTCAATATCTCCTTATCCCCTGTATCTTTTTGTACAATTCAAAGTGCAGGATGGTAGAGGACATCATGAACTACAGTCTGGTTGATTTGGATTACCCCCCACAAGATCCTAGCTTGAGTTTGAAATTTCAGGTTTTCACTTTTTTCGGTATTTCGCCCAGAATGATGGCTCATCAATATCTTTTGATCTCATAAATAGTACAGACGGGTCGGGCAGGTCCTTCTCTTCAATCCTATACTTTGTTTGACCCAAAAATGTTGTCTCAATGTGGAGATATGATCAGAAGAACGATCGGTCAATCATTTTGCCGAGTCAGTGTAAGGTCGCCAGACTACCCAAAGTTGGCTTCGTTCCAGAGGATGATCCAAATGCTGTTGGGTTCCTTGATTCGGCACTGATCCTTCATGGCTGTCATCTAGGCCCTGCCTTTGCTAATGGGTGTACCTCCGAGCTTCTTGAAACAGTTTCACTAATGGCGGCTCGGCCTCTTGGTGAATCAGATGATTGGGCAAATTTTTATATTACAATGTGAGTCTTGATTTTGCAGGAACAAATTTTGAAGTTCATGTTGCCGGGCGCAGTTGGGTGGATCGTGACAGCATCTCAGCACCACAGAAGAAGCAGTCTTCAGCAGAAGTACCATCCCAGCAGCCAGATGCAACCACAGCAGAAATACCAGGGGAAAGAACTCGTGGGCACCCGGATGGGGAGGGTGATGACGATGAGGGTGGATCTGATTCGGAGGAGGACTCGGATGTTGAGCCCCAGGATCTTGACTCGGACAATTCAAACGAGGGAGAGGGCTCCGATGCCGCCTACGATGACCACACAGAGCAGGACGGCAATGGTTTTGCGAGCGTGTAATGCACTCGCCATATCTGCACGGTATCCCAATAAATGTATAATTATTTCAAGCAGTGGGTGACTTTCCATAAGCTCAGATAAATGTTGGGGAATATTTCAGAACTTTGCCGAGACAGCTGTTGGGACCCCATCACTTCGGAGACACGAAAGGAGACAAGGTTTATTCGAAATTTAAGAAAGTCTAGAGGGGGGTAGCGACCCCCCCCTATAGAATTTCTTACATTGAATAAACTAGTTTGGCAGTGGACCATTACACTCTACCCCCGTCTCGAGTTTTCAAGCGACTTATTTGTTTGAGAAAAATGGAGTGGCCTCCCATTGCCTGCCGGAGTTCATCCCGGCCCTTCTTCAAGGATGACAACTACCTTGGTTTAAATACTCATTCTTACGGGAATTCAGGCTGTCCTCAGACGATTTGAATACCTACAGATAGATGGCATCACTGGCACCGTCAAATATGCCTCAGGAATATTCTAAGCTTATGGAAAGTCAACCAGTGGTTGACTTTCCATACGATTTGATAAATGCTAGGGAATATTATTGCTCGTTTTGCCGCGATGCCAAGGAAGCCATCAGGACCCCATTGGGCTCAGATCTCATTTGGAATTTTTCAGACCCTCTTCCAAACCTGAATTCAATTCTAATCTGGAGGGGGGGTCCCTACCCCCTCTTCAGAATTTCTTACTCTCAAATATACGATCTTTGTTGCTTTCGTATGCTCTCATCCGTTGGTGTTGCCGCTTTGGGCTGCATGTCACTGATGTCACGGTGTTACTTCTCCGCCATCCACTTCATATCTCGTCTACACATACGACCTGCACTCATTGGTGCTCGGCGACGATGGCGATGGCGGGGATGGCTGAGCATATAGTAGAGTTATACTCCACTATTTCGTTCGATTCCTCCCCATTTTGCCTTGGATATGCGCTACAAAACCACTGATGTTGCCGATACTGCAAGCAGAGCCAGTTGCCACCCACCGAGAATGTTAAAAGGACGGACTAAGTGGGTGGGGCTTGCAAGGTACATCAAGTTTGATCCTCCTTGTTGCTGCTTCAAACTGGCATCCATAGTGACGCGCCAATAAACCACACCTCTATCCTTCTGCGCCCGATGTCCCACTGCAGATAGCCCTGCGCATTCCTCGTCCACTGAGAGCTATAAAGGCCAAGAGGACCTCAATGTTTTTTCGTTCGAGGTCTGCTCGTTCTTCACTCTCCTTTCATTCTCATTTCCATTATATCCATGTCAGCTCCCAGCCTTCCTCCATTCACACAGAACAGCCCTCCTGCATCTGCGCAAACTGGCCCTCCGCCTCCTCAGCCATCTACGGCTCCCGTCAACTTCCCTGGCATTCACCATGCTGCCAAATGTGGCTGCCACAAGGGGTCGCAGAACTGGTCCAAGAACGATACGAGCAAGCTTCTCGATCTTGTGGAGAAGCATCTTCCTCTTGGTCAGAAGAGTTGGAAGTTGGTTATTGCCACTTTTTGCGAGTGGGCTGATGCGTCGGGTTGTCCAGCACATGATGGGAAAGCGATCAAGGGCAAATACAAGATGGTGTGTGCGCTACAGTCTCATTTTATATCTGACGGTCAACAGCTTTTGAAAACCAAGAAGCCTACCGGCGACACCCACTGCCCTCCAGAAATCAAATGCGCCTACCAGATCGAAAGCCTGATCAACGAGAAAGCTGATACCCGTGAGATCAGCAACGACTCTTTTTGAACTCTTTACTTACACTCTCCACTAATTACCTCGAATTTGCACTCCTTCATTTTCTTGGACTTTGTTACATCCTCCCACATTCCTTTGTGTCGAACAATCCATTTTATCTACTACAATGTGCTGTGATACGTTGTCAATAGCCCCGAGCGGCCATTGCAGTTTCTGACATGACTAGTTTGTCTTCTATTCCATCCTCCTCAATCTCTTGAAGATGGTACAGGAATGACACTTCAAGATCCATTGTGAATGAAGGCAGACACGTCGAAAGAAGTGAAACTTGTTGATTGTTGTTATTTAGACAGTACCGTGATAGTCGACAAACAAACCTACATCTAAGACAATCTATTCTCAGCTATTCGTTATGGGAAGCCCAAGCGATTAGATTATAGGTATAGATTATTGTGACGGCATTGCTGGCACCCCCAGATATTCTCCAGAAATTATTCAAATCGTATGGAAAGTCAACCAGTGGATGACTTCCCATAAGCATTAAAATATTACTAGGGAATATCTGAGGGCTTTGCCGAGGCAGCTGTCGGGACCCCATCAATCGGGCACCCAAAAGCAGACACGATATAATGCGAATCTATTTTAATCTGAAGGAGGGGTCCCTACCCCCTCTCTAGATTATCATTAAACGAATAAACCATTTTGGATGGTGGTGGCAATTTTCTGCGCTCCTCCTGAGCTACCCAGTGGCCGATTGACTTCAAGAAAAATTGAGAAGACTCCCATTTCCTGCCAGAGTTCATTCCAGCCCTTGTTCGGGGGCGAGCACGACCTTGATTTTTTTTTATTTTTTCTCATGGAAATTCAGCGCGTTGGCAGACAACTTGAATATTTCACAATTTGATAGCATCACTGGGGCCTTCAAGCAAGCTCAAGTAAATTTTAATTCTTATGGGAAGTCACCCAGTGGGTGACTTTCCGTAAGAATAGAAAATATTTTCAGCATATTTGAGGGGTGCCAGTGATGCTGCCGTACAAGATTTATTCTCAACATCTATTCCGTGGTGTTCCCGCAAGAGTATCTATGAGTATCTGTTGGGTATTTGGGTATCTCGATGAACTGATGGAAGCTGGCAAGCGGCACAAACACAACCGTCCTGGCTTAAGCCCACCCAGGCAGAGGGCTACTTTGAGGAATTAGGGCAAAAATATGGAGCAAACCTTTCTTTGAATCAAATTATATGAGATGGGCTGTATCATTGCTACACGCTGTCCTGCAGGGATTTTGCTGGTGTAGGAAGCCCAACAACTTATTCAGAAAATGTTATGTGAAGGCACAGTGCATGGGAGGCAGTGGTTGCTGAAGGTATGGAGGCTTTACATTGGTGGCTGAAGGTGCTGAGGCAGTATATTGGTTGCCAGACAGCATAATTATATGGCAGAGAAAAGCCGGGTTGTCCAGAGGTCATTCGTCATCGAGTATGCCAGTGAGCGGTGTGGGAGAATCTGAATCCGATCCGGCCGCGGAACGAGTCAGACCATAGTCAGCGCTGACAAAAGAGGATTGAAACTGTTTATTCGAGGCTAATAAATAGTGCTGGGTTTGAAAGGATTTCGCCCGGGTATAATACACGGGCACGCAGTGGCCGTGATGTCTCGAAGGTATGGCTCATTTAATACGTTTAATACCGGCGCCGCCGGCCCGAAATTTTCCGTGTATTTAAGGTATAATACATGTATTTAATACCGTTTTTAATGTATGAAAGGTATTTAAATCTGCCTATCAGTTTCCCGCATCCCATTCAGCATCCTTCGTGGTCCAGCTCCCAGTTGATGGTTTGGCAGGCAGCTTGGCAGGTCGAGCCGTCGGCTCCTCCGGCATTCCCTGGGTGGCAGCAAACCGCTGAGTGAGTTTCGGCGCCTTGAGATCAATATAGGCCTCGATCCCCAAGGTGGGGAAGTTGGCGCGCCGAATCACGAGAGGAGCAGCCGCGGTATCGATATCATCCTCACCTTCCTCCATCGCTTCTAAGTCTTCCATCCCGTATGGATCCGGGTGATTGAACAGTGCATCTTCATCAATTGCCACCTGCTCGGAATCTGCATTGAGAAGATCCTGAAGCGTTGGAATCCCGGAAACCACAGGGTCGGAGGGTTTGTGGTTGGCCATAGGGAGCTCCAATCGAACCTTTTGGCAGTGCTGCTTTACTTCCGAAGAACCAAAGCCGTACCGCCAATATTGATTGAGCTGCGCACATCGGATGAGGTTCTCAGGTCCCAAATTGTTCCGTTTGGCGGTGCTCATTGCTGTGAGCTTTGATGCTGTACGCTCATCGCACATCTCGCTTGGAACAACACTGAAGAGCTTGATTCCGAGGCGCTGCACCGGGATTTTTAGTAATAGTAATTTCGGAGGTCAAAAACATACCGCCAAAATGTTGGCATTACTATCTTTCAAACCCGTTGATTTTTGGATGGGTCTTTGAGCCAACCATGATGTCTTTCGCGAGTAGATTCAGTTGATGACAAGGGTTGGGGCAGTTCAGAATCCATGGATACACTGCACAAATGAGAGCACGGCATTTCTTGACGTTCTTGGTTGTGTCAGATACAATCATTGAAAATCGCACAGCCGCATAGAGCAAGAGAACCTGTGACTCGGTGAGGCAAAGTTTGATGAAAGGAAATATTGAGAACACTGACATTCTTGAGGTTCTCAAAAATGGTCTCGCCCGTTGTCGATAGGCCCGTTAAAATAATGCCGGCAACCAGATATGACATATGGGTAGGTGTCGAGACGTGCACAGTGTAGATCTCGTCGTTCCTCCAGCTCGACCAGCCATCAAACGACATGATAAGATGGATAAAACTTTCGAGGAGCTCTTGAAGATGTTTCATCGCATTTTCGGCCTCCATAACCAGATCGTATGAGATGAAATTTGAGCGATCGGGAACAGAGTAGCCCGGACACCTTGATAGACCGTCAGATGCTGAGTACCGCGGAGGGAAGAAACTTACATCGCATTGCAGAAGTCAATAAAAAAACCGTTGTCGCAGAGTGAGAATGCAAGTGCACAGCACACGATGAGCCTGAGCAGGAGATAGTCTATAATTGATTGTCGAACAGCCGTGATATTTGAAGATCCCCATGAAGCATCAAGAGTTTGCTGAGTTCCTTTCCGAGATGATTCCTCAGAATCTGAAGGGAGAGGGGCTGTGATGCCGGGAATCGGAACACGTCCGTCAGCTGTATCCTCGATTCTTCTTCTTTTTGTTCGAAGGGTTGGTGCAGCTGCCTCACCGGACGCAACTTGCTCAGCAGAGGGCTGAATGGCGTCTTTGAACTCTTTATATGTTCTCGGAAAATCCCTCTGAAGGGCCTGGGACATTTTCAGGCTTGGGGAGCTCAAACAGAGGTCACAATTACCTTGCATGCCAACATATGGGGTGTGTTACGCTTCCGGGTGTTGTTGCGGCATGAAGTATCACACCCAATGCAGTAATAGATAGGTTTCATGATACCGGCACCATTCACCGATTTGCGTTCGATAAAGACGGAGGCCATAAGGTCGTCGAATCCCCGTCCGATATCCTTTTTTTCCTTGCCATGAATATTGCCATTGGCTTTACGCCTAGCACGCTCGTCCACTCGATCAGAGCCCAGGGAAGCATTCGATAGCGTAGGCTGGGAGTCGGGCATTTTAATGTCACGGTCTTCCATGGCGCCGTTTGAAGAACCAGCCTGAGTGCACATTGGAGGCAACTACAGTGCAATTTAATTCCAGAATAGAAGATACCAATTAGAGTACACGTACTAACCTTCGGCAACGTAGCTTTCTGTCCCGCCTGAATTTTCTCATCGGCGTCTCCCAAATCAGTCCAATACTTCGCCCAGGCCAAAGCCTCAGGCGATGCACAGTTAGAACCAAAGACAGTCTTCATGAGCTCCGTAGTGTGAGGGTAGCTGAAGTCTTCTTCGGGAAGGAAGCGCTCAGAGGCGTTTTTGAGAGCTGCATATTGCTCTGGAGAGACTCCCATGGTGGATATCCGCTCGTTGGGGCAGGTCGGGGTGGGGCGATGCACAAAAAAAGTGGAAAACACGCACAACTTTTGTAGCAGGGTTAGGCGACGAATAGGGGATGTCCACTAACTCCGCTGGACTAGCGCCGCTACACCAGCGCCGCTACAACTTTGCACTCGCTTACAGAGGGTGTTTAGTCGGGTACTGGAATTAAATACCATTAAATACATGGTGTTTTGGTCCCCCTCAGGTATGAAAGGTTTTATACCCCGTATAATACTCCTGTATAATACCGTCGTTAAATACAGCCTTTCAAACCCGGCACTACTAATAAAATCTGGAGATAAATTATATTCTGGAAAGCCTCTGAACCACGCCGTAATGAGATCTGAGGACGATGGGGTCCTGACAGCTGCCTCCATATGGTAACAAAATTTATACATCTACTCAAAAATATATTTCTATCCTTACGGAAAGTCACTTAGTCGCAAATGCTATTTAATATCTGTATATGACTTATGTTAAACTACAATACACAAACCAGGTGTGCGTCCGGGACAATATTGGAGCGAACTTAAGGTCTTGTGAAACGTCGGCAATCTTGCCGATCAGTTGCCTGTAACCCACACAACGTCATTCAGGATTTTCCCGAATTTCCTGATGTACGTGGTCTACTGGCCCTACAAGCACTTGGCTTGTATCGACACAATAAAACCCTTTTTCCTGATGAGCTCCGTCGCAGTTCATCATCTAAACACAGTGCATGGACGTGGGATCCATTTCTTTCTGCCACTGTTGAGCGATACCCCGGTGGTGGGAATATCTGCGACGAATGGAAAATTGCCACAAGCCTCTGTCTGATTTAAGGTTTGGTAACCCCCGGAACTAGTCAGATGCAATCTAGCTCTTCCTACACCATAGATATATTTCTTCTATGTCGATGATACGGTAAGTCCTCAGCCATACCCAGGATGTGGTAAGGAACTCTGTTAAGTACCTGTCGACAATACAGTAAGTCTGTACAGTAATAGATGAATAAGTAAATATGTATGATGATAATATAGATGGGAAAACATACCCTCAGCCGTAACCAGGATGTGGTAAGGAACTGAGGGCAGTTGTCACGTATCTGCACCTTAAATACGGTGCGGATACGATCGGTGTCGTGACACTAAATAATGTAAAAGAAATGTAAAGAGAAACCGATCTGTAACCAAATGCGGACGCGAGACACCGTCTCCCGAGGGAGGCAGCCTCGTGCCTCGACTCCGGTGAGAAATCCGCGGGATCGGGGGAGATCATTTAAGTTCGCAGTGCACATCAATTGATGAAGCGGAATCGGCTAAGATTATGAGAGATGAATTGAGCAGGCCCACATTCTCAGCTCAATCAATCACGCCGTACCTCTCCCCTCATCGGCCAGTTCACTAGCTTGAAGTCGACTGCATGGTGAGGCATCCAGTGACAGAGCTGCTGTGACAGCTGCCAGCACATTCTTTTCACCCACCACCACCCTCTTCCCCTCTCCTCCCTGCAGCCATCTCTCGCCCCCATCTCTCTCCCTGCATGCTCTGCCCATTGCCACCGCGGCAATGGCATGACACATACCTGAGCGCTCTTCGTCACATCGCCGACAGGGTTGCTTGTCGGGGTCGTCGCTTGTGTTGCCACCACCGGCCCCGCCAGTCGATAATTCACCACCACCGGAATCGGAGACCCAAAAGGACTCCGAGCCCACCGACATTTTGTAAGTTTTTCTATTTTCATTGCCATTCATGTGCTTACCAATTCCTCCAGCGCTTCTGTCGTCGTTGGGCCCCCTCCCCGTACTCTCCCACCCCCGTGGCCGCCTCTGCCGCCACCGCCACCTGTGACCGCATCATCTTCGACCAAGAGCAGGACTGCTGGTTCGAAGAAAGCGGAACCCCATGCAACGTACACCACACCTCGGTATCTATCCTCCTCTGATTCCTAGTCCCTTCTGATTGATATCTTGGGAATCTATACCTGGCTGTCTATGCTCTCGACGTGAGTGGCTCGACAGCCGAATTCGGTGAGCGGTGGAAGGTCCTTGAGCAGGAGAAGCCGCCCTCGGCTCTTTTCCAGGTATGGCCAGCTCTACTCCCAGTCTGTCCCGCGTCTGATTGCAACCTAATGTAGGCGTACGACAAGTATTCTAATGAATTGGTTTGATCTTCTCGTTCTGGCTGTGTTCCTGTCTAATTAAACCCACAGAAAAAGCCATCCGCCCCGCGGCCGTCGCTCGAGGACATTCGTAAACACATCAACATGGTTATGGGACCAAGCGCTGCAGTCTAGACGTCTAGGGATACATGGGAGCAATAATGGATTCGGATTGGTGCATTATTTACGTAGTAGCTTTTTAATACAACTCGTTTTCGCTCAGACCATCCCACCCCTCGCCTGAATAAACAGCTCATTCCATCTCAACCCATCCCATTCTGTGGATCGATGCACTGTTGGTCGGAGAGCAATCAAACGAGATCGTTTGAACTTTGGCGCTTAATAGCTCAACTGAGCTCGCGCGATACCGAGAATCAGTGCCACAATTGTGATCCTGCGAGTTGTTACGAGTTGCGGTGAGCCTTTCTGTCAAAGTCTCGTTCTAACTCACATAATCTCACATGATCTCGCGGACTTTTGACTGGGCCTCAACATTCTAGTCTTTGTCGATGGCCCGGTGAAAAATTTCCATGTTCTGTCGTATTCAGTTGCAGCGTGCAACGAGCGTCACGGTTACATTCAAAACATTTAATCAGATTCAGGATCGAGTAGGTACACATGCCAAAGTAGGTAGTCAACCGTAAAAAATCCTCGGTTGAGCTCGTGGCCCGCAATTCCACGATTATCCAGAGTCCTGGTCCAAGCACTTCCCATCATCAGGCATTGTAGCAACTCCATCTCTTTTCGTGTTCCGGCGCGTTGTGCGCCGAAATGCGGGCGGGTGCGAATCAGAGAAACGAAGCCTTTTCCATGGCTCTCCATCGATTATCGCCTTGCATCGTCCCCAGCACAGTCTCTTTCGCTCCGCCTTGGGAACCCACGCCCATAGCGTGTTTTCAGGACCCCGGATCCATCCATCGGCGTCCATCTCCTCAGGCACCCACAGCAGCCGTGCGTCGTCTCGACTCCAAACCCACCCGTCCCTATCTATCCTGAAGGCTGGGCCCAAATCGATCGAGCCAGACGAGCCTGGCATTGTGCTGGGTCTGACATCCCACATTCGCACTGTGCCATCCTCTGAGCCCGAGAAAAGGTTATTCCCGTCTCGCGAGAATTCAACGCAAGTCACGGTGTCCGAGTGCCCATGAAACGGCCCAGCGATGGCATCACGTTTGGTGCAGTCCCACAAGATTATTGTATGGTCCTCGGAGCCCGACGCGACATAGTCTCCGTGGATAGCGACGCAGGTAACAGGTCCTGAATGTTTTATGAACGGCGAGATGGCGATTTCCTCTCCAGTCACCCCATGCCAAATTTGAATGCTGTTATCCGCTGAACCCGCCGCAATCCAGAGACCAGTCGGTGAGCAGGCGATAGCTGTAAGTCCACCGTGGGCTAGGTCAATATAGCGGTCTGGCTCAATATCACTACCGTTGAATTGCAGAGTTGTGATTCGGTGGGAAGAGATGGATATGAGACCGTTGTTGAAGGGGGCCATGGAGAGTACTGGATCCTCATTGTGAGGCCGGCATATCAGTGGCTTTCCGGGGTTCGATGTGTTGACATTCCACACGTGAACCGTTCCGTCCTTCGCGCCAGACGCAACAGTACCATCCTCTAGAAAGATAACACTAACCACCTCCCCTCTGTGGCGGGGGAAAAATTCATAGAGTGGGCGCGGATGGTCAGTGCTCCACAATCGAACTGCTCCATCCACCGACCCAGCCACGATTCTCTCTCCATCCGGGGAATAGGAAACACATGAAACCGCGCCACGGTCATCGTAATGTAAGGGAATTGTCACATTGGCCCAGTGGGTAAGTGGGTCCCGAAGACGGATGCGATTAGATGCTGGGATCGCAATAGGTCCAGAGAGGGAAGCTGAAAGTGAAGTCACTGCAGGGGGTTTCTTCTGTTGAATCTCCTCGGACGTTAATGAATGGGACTCGTTCTCTTGAGGGATCCTTTCGATTCGGAAGGGATCTATTTTTTCCTCCGGAGCGTCAGATGATAATGAAATCGTCCCAGCGAAATAGTTCGCTTTGTCTGCCCGACATTTAACGATCTCAGAGTCCCTCGGTGTTAGTGGAAGTGCCGAGAAATATATATGAGCGGCACTCTTGGAAATTGGTTCGCTGAATGTTTCCACGAACTGCTTGGCGTCCTGTATGAACTTGATGATCGATGGATCAACATTGGTCGACCTCTAAGCGTATCGTTAGTGAATAAACAGGTTTCGAAATGACAGTCCGCCAACCTCCATACAATTTTCCACCATCCTGAGATTCTTCATAGATGCACCTGGCTCGCCAACGAGACTTAGAAGTTCCAGCCAGTAAATAAAATTGGCCGTTAAAAACATTGTTGCCTTCTCCGCGATTTCAGGCCAAGAGACATCGTCGAGATGCTGTCCCCAGACCAGGGAGGCGTGAACAATGTGTAATCCAACTGTTTTCTTCACGAGTGCAACCTTGGGATTAGAGGCGAAAGGATGCTTGATACCACCCATATTGAATGTCAGGCATTCCTGGAGGGCCTCAAAATATTTGAGCGTAAGTTTCCGTTTTTCAGACTGTATATCAACTCTGAAGCTGGGCCGGCACTCCTTTCTAAAAATAAGATGGTCGATGAACGATTGGTGACGAAAATGCAGGTTCTTGCGATCTAGGACAGAATGTAATTTGATGCAAATGGAGTCAAGGGTGTCACTGGGAATACCGAGGATTCCCAGAATGACGCCTCTTTTGTCCCTGGGATCTGTCGTTAGCGCTATAACGCCAACAACAGCCTTGAAGTCCCGGACCAATTCTGGCAATTGGTCTGCCTCAGGAAAGGACATTTCGAGGATATCGTTGTAAAGTTGAGCGATACTGCCGGCTGCCCCAAGCTTGTTGTCCAAGACGAGCTGCATTGTTACTGTAGGTGATGCCCGCAGAAGCACGATCAATGTGGCAGCGTAAATGAAAAGGCCCCCTGCGAGAGTAACCAGCGCCTTCATTTCCTCTTTAAGTGGCCAATTTTGATTCAAAGACGGGAAATCCGTCCTAATCCCTGCACATTCGGCCTGAAGAAAGATGCGGATATCTGGATCTGACTCTTTGAGGTCCAGAGAATGCTTGGAGACGTGGCCAGTGATAGGTGTTGCCAAGGGCGGTGACAACATTTTGCCAATCGCATCATCGTACCGGCTCGTAATTACGAGCTTGAAATTCTTTGGAAGATCGGTCCACTTCTTTAGGGAGCGCAAGATTTGATCACGCTCCCAGTCCCTGCTGAATCCCTGGCATTCGTCGAGAGCATCTACGACAACGAACACGGGGCGCTGGACCCCCGGAGTTCTTTTGCAGGCATTGATCGGCTCGGCAATCAGACGACGGAAAAGATCTTCGGGTGTGTCCGTGACCCGGTCCAAGCTTTCTGCTTGCAGACTTTCAACGACCGTTTTTGCGAACAATGTGTCCAGCTTGCATAAATCCAACATAACACTTCCCCATAAATGCCGGGCGGAAGACGAGGTGGCCCCATTCAAGGTGCGGTGAAAAAAGAAGCTGGACACAACGCGGTTCGGCCGCTGGGATTTGAGCCTTTTCACGAGAGTCAATGCAATGGTGGATTTGCCGGACCCAGGATAACCTCTGAGCCAAAATATGTTCTGAGGTGAACTTCCATCGTCGAGCCACGTTTTAATTTCGTGAATGACGCCCTCCCGCGTTCCTTGTGAACATTCACGAATGGGTTCCGTCTCCTGCTGGACTGGTGGGAAACGGTCCTCAAGAAAGGACCTGTAACGAAGATATACTGTATCATAAATAAGCAAACTTGTCCTGAGACACCGGCTTAGATAAACGTACAGAGCTCTCGCAGGTATATTTTCCATTCTAACTCCTCAATGCGGCGACTTTTCTCGAAGCCATCCATGTACTGAATCAACTGAGATTTCAGTTTCAGGAGTTTCTCATATACGGGTCCCTGGGAAACTGGATTTGGATCTAGACAATTTCGGTCATGGGTGAAAAGTCCGCAAAAGAAATAACCTGCCTGAAATATAGTTCTGCACAAGCTGTTGGACGCTTTTGCCTATCTTCTCGAGCTCACGCAGGGAATCCTTCAGCGTGCCGAGACTTGTGGGTTTGAAAGTGTGAAGGTATTCTACGGCTTTGGTCAATTGCTCGATCAGAGACATTATGTTTTCGTCGCGCTTCGACAAGTTCTCCACTGTCTGTAGCGGAGAGGGATATTGAATAAAATGTCGAAACGATCAATTATGCCGCTCACGTCAACCAAGACTCCGACCACTTTTACCACTGCATTCGCCACACCATTCAGCTGTGTGCCGACCGGATTAATACACAGAAAACAAGGATGTGAATAGATATACCTCGGCTACAGGGGCTGCAAACTTCAGCATATATTTCAGGACTTTTGTCGATTTGCAGAGGCTCCTCTGGACCTTCCCTTTTTCGGCCAACAGTCGCTTCGTATTCGCCAATGCAATCAGGGAATCCTCGGCATCCTAGGAAATTATTTAATGGAGAAACAACGAATTACCTGAAACATGTTTACCAGGCAGAGCTCTATTTTGGGATTATTGGGATTATCTGTGATCGTATACCCTGATTCGGTTTTGAAGTGAGCTGACGGGCGTGTTCAGAAATTCATGACGTACATTTTTGAGTTGGATCTGGCTCTATATTTGCCCGCAATTCTGAGTGCCCGACAGATTTCTCCACCAGTGGCGTCTTTAACCATCGATATCGTCGGTGCTCCAACAGAATGTCGAGGGAGCAATCAGGTTCAAGCACACTGTGGGCCAAATGTGAGAAACCTATTGCTTGCCTTAAAGAGATTCCTCACAATCCCTGCGGCACCGGATCCCATTCGGACCCAAAGGTCTTCTCGAAGGTTTTCTCGACGACTCGGTTCCTACCAGAGATGGCTCGGAGAAGATGTGTGTCTTTTGGAGCGTCGTCGAGGGTGACCCTGATGGCTGTCAATGAGTAGTGAGCCTTTTTGCGGTCCTCAGAGGGTTATTTGAGAGAACCTGAAAATTGTATACCATCGCTGTTCCAGGATTATCAAGTGGGGTTCAACAAAATACTGCTGGACTTACGTGCTTTGAGCAGTGAAGCGGGTTTCACCCTCATTGCTTTCCTTAGATGGGGAGATTTTAAGCCTGTCATATGTCGGGGGAAGATCTCCACCCACAAATGTCAATTCCAAAGTGATACGTTGAATATTTCTAAGTGAATTTGCATTTTTTTCTGAAAGATGCGTTAGACCTGATAATGAGGTATGGTCCGGGTCGATGGACATACCGATAAGCGAGAGCACGTCATGATATGTGGTTTCCCTCACAGGAACGCTCCCCATAGGTATCCGTGCCCACCGTTTTGAAAGGAATATACCAAGTTTTGACGTTTGTGTCAGCCTGTGTAGCCGCGGTCAATCCGGGAGAAAAAACGAGTCTCGACATTCAACTGACACGATCGGAACCAGGAAAGACCGAATTAACTCTTGTTCACCATTTCCAATGTGCAGGCGTTCCGTCGGTTCACCATCGACGGTGATCTTGCAGACTAACGATCCTTGGTAGGCGGAAGTCCCACGAGAGATTTTAATCACTAGGTTCCTCTGTCAGGAAAGAACGTAAATGTAAGGCGGGAATGTGCGGTACCAGTTATCTCGAACTTTTCAGGAAAAACACCGGAATTTGAGGTAGTATGTCCGGTATCAGTTGTCTCGAGCTTTTTGGTGCTTTTAGTTTGTATTCAGATGCTGATGAATATAGATGAATCAGAAGGGATAGGAACCCACCCAGTCGATGTATTTGCACTGGCTGCGGACGACATGATCGCGATTCGAAGTGGGTGGTGTGAAGATGGCGACGCAGTCGTACGTTGCAGCGGAGTTAAGTAGCACCCGACAAGCGCCTGTCCTGTCACTCTTTGTTTAGCGCCCGGTTTGACGCACTACAACCGTTTTGGAAACAATATTCGGGTTTCGTAAATCGGCTCAATTTTGGCTTACCTTTGCTGTCGCGGCTAAGAGCGGCTCCACACTGCCGTACACCATCGTAGCTCACCTCAAGGCTGCAAGTCGGGCCATTCAGCAGGGAAACCACTTCTGGGCTCCAGGCTTGTGAGAATACGCATCCTGGTGGCACTGACAAGTTAAGCCGGTGCTGCACAAAAGACTAACAGAATTCGGCAGTGGGTCGGAGGTGTGGAGCTGAGGACGCGACAGCAAACAAAGGTAAGCCAAAATTGAGCCGATTTACGAAACCCGAATATTGTTTCCAAATTTGAAGGGTGACATTGATAGCGGCCGCGATTTTCGCTAGTTGGATAGAATTACACACCCTCAAAGTGGTGTTGATGGGAGAGATGAATAGTCGGTCTTCTACTCAATCGAGGTTAATGAATAATGGACGATAAGGCTAGAGAGTACAAAACTCCAGAGAACTCGCAGCTCAATGACTAAGTGATGAGCACCATCAGCAAGCGCGCATGTCCTGTCAGCTGGTTGTTAGCGATAAGGAAAAATCGGGCTTATGGTGCATGTCTATTGTCAAGTTTAACCCGATTGAGTGGGCCGCAATTTCCGTGATGGCACTTGATTTATTCCGTTAATTTTTAATTTTTAATTTTTTTTGGGATGTTTGGTGTAGCGGTACTCAGCTGCAGAAGCATTCCAAGATCCTCCATCTGTGGTGTGGAATTTCACCACCTTCACCGTCGAGGGTGTCCGTGATGGCCTGATGGCATTCGAACCCACGGCCGTTACGTTCCTACATTACTTAGCCGACGGCAGCCGGTCTTTTCCGGCTAGGACTGGCAATGACAATGCATATTAGAGGCTATTCGAAACCAATTTCTTTAAAATTAGGGCCTCTGATCTTGAAGAACTTGAGCGGAGGAGTGCAGCCCGGTCCGAATTCAGAAACATTACCGGATTTTGAAGCCACAATGGATGCAAAAGCACGAGTTTCTGCGCGTGCAAGATAATCCACGACTCTGCACGGATCGGGACATGTTTTTGCATCCAAAAATCACATCGGGAGGTGCTCTGTTGAAGGATATCAGCTCAAGCATATTGCCGAAATGGCAATGCGAGAACGAAGTGGAGCGCCAGTTTTTTAAAAATTGCTGCTTAAAATTTGAAATTCAAAACCACCAACAAATCAGTCTCCTACCCAGCCTCGTGTTCCGGGGTTGGGAGTCACAGTAGCAATATTAATAGTGGATTCAGAGTAGTCATGCACCAAGACAAATCTCAATAGCCCATCAAATTGATCGTTCTAGATTCTATACTGCTTCCGAACTTCAAGGCCCAAACCCTCCACAGAGGCTCCTCTGTGGAGCTGATTATTTACTCAGTTGTACGGCTACTGACTCCTAACCCCGGAACACGAGGCTGGGTAGGAGACTAGCCTCTAGATCTATTAACCGAAGATTCTGCTCATTCGGCTGTGCTACTTCCCCATGTAGCACTATCTCCGTTGGCTTTGCTGTTGCTCTAGTCCTGTCAGTCCTGCCACCAAAATAAGTAAAAAATCCAAGTCGTGGGTATGCACGGAAGAAATAAAGGAGGGAGATGTCTGTCCTTCTTTTAATTCTTGAAGGACATTTCTTGATTAGAGTCAGGATCTTTTTTAGCGGCGGTGAATTCAACAGAGCTCTGGGAGTTGTGATGCGGTTGACGATGAGACAGCCCCGCGCCAGAACAACCTCATCACTTGCTCGAGGGTGAATTTAAAGATCAAGAAAGCTCGCCAGCCCTATATATTTCATTGCACGCTTAAACAGATTCCACAGCGATTCAAATTCATAGTCCATTTCGCGATTTGTTGCGAAGCAATCGGGCCGTGTCGCGGCGTAGGGAGGCCTGGTCGGGCATTTTCTAAAAGCGATTTTCCTTTACCAGACAAAAGGCCTAGGCCAGCCCTCTGTCGGCTTTCTTGGAAACAGATCTCCTGGTGCCGGGAGCTCCGGATTTGGGCGCTTGTCCGGCAAGGGAAAGCCAACATCAATTGCAGAGTCGTCGGAGCTTGCGGTTAGCGAAATGAAAGGGATCACTAGAGTATTCACGGTCCCTAGTCTTGTTACTTGTAACGCGTCGTTCTTTCCAAGGGCTTCAGCGATTGAGTGTTGTGCGCAAGGAAGCCCAGATATCGCATGGCTGGGATAAACTGAGACGAGGAGAGGACATGACCGCTCTCCGCCGGCTGCAAATAACCCCAAAAGGCAAGCGTTGCTGCGCCTTTGAGCACTTCTTCTTCCTCACTACCATCCCCTCCACATCCACACACTCTCGCCATCCGTCAACCACCGCAAGTTGACCCATACATCCGCCTCGATTCCGGTCCAAAGCTCAAGTCAGCGACGAGATTCAGCCGGAAAGATTCGTGCATCGGCGCAGTGAGAGTCGGGTGCGTTCTTCGCGCAGAGATAGGCGGCATGCTGATGGAATGGGGTATAGTTAACACACCACATGAAGGGAAGCCAGCGGCGGAGAAAGGTGAGCGCTAAGACTTGTCTAGATCGATTCAGGTGGCTTTGCTTGTGTGGTTTGGGCCTTTTTTTTGGGCAATGTGCCTTTGGATCGTGAGGCGGCCTCGAGTAGGGCGTAGTGTTGCCGCGACTTAGACTTGGCCGTCCTTAAGTCGACTTGGCTGACAAGACTTGAGTCAGGTCAAGTCAAGTCGGAACTGAGACTTGACTTGACTTGCAAGTCAGTGCAAGTCGACTCGGAGTCACTTGAGTAGACTTAAGTCGGATTTTGGATCTGAGAATCTTCAAAAGCCTCAAAAGAGCCTTGTAACAGCCCTACAGCTAATCTAAATTGTCTGGAATGTGTGATACACCATGTAGTAATATATTTTCAGCAAGTGTAAGGACAACAATAGTGGATCACATATTCCAGACAATTTAGATTAGCTGTAGGGCTGTTACAACTTACAAGTACCTCAGAGTGCACCACTTTTCTTCCATGTGTTTCCTTCTTTCTGTGCTCCTGGTTTGACTCCGTTGCTTTTGTGTGGTCTACTTTGCTCGCTGGCATGCAATTTTCTATTTCCTCAACTATTGACCTCAGCTATGCAGTATTGCCGTGAGTTTTGTTTCCAACAGGCTGCCCAAACTTAAAGAATGTTTTACCAGCAGGTCTTTCTGTGATACACTCACTGCAGAGATTATTTCGGAGCCAACAAGTAAATAGGGGCTCTTTTTGTCATTGCACTTTTTCCAACTTCTGGCTCCGTCAAAGGTCTTGTAAGTGAAGTAATAACAATATTTGAGAGTGGTTTCAGTCAGAGTAGTGCCCAGTGGCCATATAAAATTGCCTAGAAACACTTTATGATCAAAAAATGATCGTAAAGTGTTTCTAGGCGATTTGATCGGGGGTGTGCACACAGCCCCACATAGCCCTGCGCTTGCATTTTGCCTCCATCTTCAAGCAACATCTGCCCCAATCTCTGGGGAGGTTGAGGCCCTGATTGCCAAACTGCAGGGCCTGGATATTGAGCAGGCAGATCCAGCTCTCTGGGACAAACTCTCCCAGCTAGTCCTATTTAATTAACCCAAAGTTGCTTTACGATCAAAAAATGATCGTAAAGTGAATGCTGGCCCCTGTGGCTGTGCTTGGTCCGCCGGTTCCCTTAGCTGATCAATCATTCACAAGCAGAACAATTGTGTGTCACTGATGCGCAACTCTGTTTCAACAACCGATGGACCACTACATATCGAAATCAATCAGCTCTGGGAGCTCGTCCGAATCAAAGCCCACGGGCAATGAGAGGTGCCAAGTATCCCAACTGTCACAGCTAAAATTCACTGGCCCAAGCAATTGGCGGGCAGGAGATCCAACCTCTGACAATGAGGCAAAGATTGCTGCTTCGTGAGCTGCCCGTTGAAATAAATGGCGGTAGAGTAGATTGAGGACTCCCTATTTGATTAATTCAGGTCCAACAATCTGTTTAGCTGATTGAACTAGAGACTTACTTCCAGGTTAGTAACCACTGTTTTAATCACAAATAAAATGATTCCGTGACATTGGACAATAGAGATATCATTGAGGAAGTTTGGATGTGCAGCGGCGAAGATCCGAATAAGCCTGTAAGATGGGCGCTGCATATCTATGACCCCCCCTGTCATCTGCAGCCACCGCTTCAGGGGGATCGTTCGAGGCATGTGTGCAAAGAATCTTGTAGAGTCCTTCACAACCAGATCAGTTGTGCTGATCAGATGAACAGACTGTAACCTACTGCATTGTCTCAAAGCATCTGGATGGTTCAAGAACACTTGCTAACACTATTGCACACCACTTTATGGTTGCTGATAATCATACTCATTTTGGCACGAACTTCTTGAGGTTTCACAGCGACTCCACATGCATGGGCAAAGAATCTACGAAAATCAAGCTCACTGTGTGGCAACGAAGGTCTGTGGGACTGGCCAAAAATTCTCTGAGAGCAAGAATCTGTTGTAGGAACAACAGTCGCTGATTGATTTCATTTATGAGCGAACTTCTTCATATCAACTTATCAAGTTCCCCGGAATTCACCAATAATCATGCCTTCCTTTGTCAGCGCTGAGTCACGGTGAGTAAAGAAGTTTGGAGATTACAATTTCGACTGAAAACAACCTTACTTTTGAATCACAAACTGCATGGACCATCAAATGTATCAATATCTCAATTCATGTCTGACCTGCAAGCGGCTGTTCACAAGCCAATTTGGTGTCTTTCCTCCCAGCTAAAATTGCTATCAAGTTCCTGACACTCGACCTAGATTAATGCCGAGACTGGCATGCTCGGCAAATGTATCGGTACTTGTATATTCTTCCCAGGCAGATTCTTTAAATTTTGCCAGACAAAACAGCAAATGCAAATGCCTCCTCGATCTTGTCAGAGAAATACTGCACAGGAGACACCACCTGCCCCCGAGGATCCTGTCCCAGGTGCACGCACTCGTGCTGCAGGTCGCAATGCCAGGGCTGCCACCTCAGACATGCCTCTTCCAACGACCGCTGCATGTACTTCGAGCTCGGGAGATAAAGCACGTGGCTTTGCTGGACTCTCTGGTACAATTTTTCATTCATGGTTTTTGTCTTTTGCCCATGTGAAAAAAGGGAACCTGGGCGACCGGCAGGGGAGATCAAAGGGTGTCCCTGATGCAACAGTTGTTAACCCAGGTTTGTGTTCCAGCCCCAACGTTCTTTACTCAACTGATTTCAGCCCAAGTCCCTGCTGCCAGAGCAAGGTCAATTCCTCAGCTGGTATGCCATTAAGGATTGCACTCGCTACAATTACTAATCCTTTATAGATCCTTCCACAAACCCCAGCACGTCGTGCTGTAAACGGGCTTGTTAACCAACTCACGCAGCAAGCTGCTATGGCGGGCCCCGGTCCTCGTCTCCACGACCTCATCCATGGAAATTCCGATGTTGAGGACTCGGACTCAGAGGATTTCCCTGTCATTCAACACCAATGGCCACTTCTCGCACCTGCCCTGTCTTCTGCTGCTGACTCTGATGATGAGAACCCACCACCTAGGAGGGTTGCTACTCAGAAAAAAGTACCTGGACACCGTCGTGGTTGTGGAGGCACCACTGCACCCACTCCGGCTGAAACCACTGATGATATTGAGGCTGACAGTGCCTATGTCTTCATCGATCCGGAAGCTCTTGTCAAAACGAAGAAATCAGCTGATTCAGATTATTTCTTTGGACGCCGCGAAATTGATAAAAGATTTAAATGTCGACTTTGCTCGTCCGTTTTCTCTCCCTTATCCAAGCTCACAATAATACTGATTTGTCCCACAGGCAAGAATATTCAACTGGTTCAAGTCTTTCCACTCGCTGCCTTCATTTTCAGAATACTGAAGGCCACATGGAAGCATACCTTGCTGCAGTTCAGAAATATGGGTTTGAAAACAAGCTACCGCAATTTCTTGAACAGAAGGCCAATGAACAATGTATTGTTAATGCCCAAAGAGTCCCATTCTCTATGATGGCATTTCGGGAGCAATTGGTCAAGGTCTTTGTGTCAAACGACCTTGTATGTTACTTCCTGGCCATGTTTCCACTCTCACTTTGTCTTCTAGTCAATCCATCTAATTGAAAGTCGTGACTTTCGTGATCTTTTACTCCTTCTCCGTGAAACTCTCACGGATAAGGAGATCCCTCACCGCACAAAGCTCACCAAGCTTGTTCTTGAGGCCTGGGACCAATACTATGGTGATCTGAAGGCCGCTCTTTGTGTGAGTGAGACTTGACTTGATTTTCTTGGTGCTGACTTCAGATCCAAAGGCTTCTGTCGGGAAAGTAAGTTTTACAGCCGACATATGGAGTAGCAAAGGGATGCATTCCTATCTCGCAATCACAGCTCACTGGCTTGGCCCCAGGGGGGACAATGGGCAGGTGGTTTTGCGCCAAGCTTTGTTGGCATTTCGCCGTATCCGCGGGGCACATAGCGGGCAGCGAATTGCACGCATCGTATTCAATATTCTCGAGAATGCAGGAATTGTCCGTAATGTGATTGTTTATCTTGATGTCATTCTTTAAAGTGCAATTACGATCTCACTCGGTGAACTTTATTTAGGTTGGGCATTTTACGTTGGACAACGCCTCCAACAATGCCACTTTTTTATTGCATCTCGGTATCCTGCTAGAGGAAATTGGGGTCCACGATTTTGATGAGAAGCAGAATTATATCCGTTGTTTTTCTCACGTCATCAACCTCTGCTCCCAGGCTGTTATCCGGGTTATGGAGAAGGACGACGTTGACGCCGACTATTCAGACTCCGAAACAGATCCTGCCACAGAATCGAGCACGGGTTCCGATCCGGGACCGCATGCAACACGCTACACCCGCAAGGCTGGACCTATTCGACGGGCTCGTAAAACGGTAGCTTTTGTGCGCAAGTCAGGGCAACGCCGCGACGAGCTTCAGGCTATCATTGAACAGGGTAACACTGACTCAATATGGCGAGAGATCACTGTTGGGGAGAACAACACACCGGTTGAAACTACAGTAAATCTTGTCGTCTCGCAACCCATATTTCTCTGACTTGTATTGGAGATGACTCTGGCTTCAGTCACTGTCATAGCAGATGTTAAAACATGCTGGGACTCTGTGTTCTATATGCTACGTCGCTTTCGATACTTGCAGCAGGTATGCCCAAATTCTGTCCGAAATCTTATTAGTCACATTATTATTCTAGCCTATAGTTCAGTTTTTTGCGATGAACCGGGATGCCCGAAGGTTTCGGCACCCACTAGAGAACAAGCACTGGAGTCGACTTGAGCTTATGGAGTTAATTCTTCAGGTGCGATTGGAAAAATACTTTCTAATCCAGTTGACCTTTCCAATAGCAACTACACACGGTGCAAGCAACAATGTCCGCCGAAAATACCCCTATCCTTGCTGGTTCCATCCCTGCATTCGAGTTGTTCATGGCGGCGTGGAACGCTATGCTTGCTGATGCAGACCTAAAAGAGGAGAACATCTCAAAATTCATTGACCCGGGTCTGGCAATTGCCAACACGTATTACAACAAAATGGAAGATACAGATGCCTACATTATCGCCATGTGTGAGTTGATCCCTCGGCATCTGAATTACCTTTGAACTCGCACCTCAGTTATTAATCCTTCAATTCGATTTGAATGGATTCGGAAAAACTGGTCACACACTGACCAAGAGAAAGCCAAAAAGATTATTCTTGACAAGGCAAGTGCAATGGGAGCTATAAACCCTCGATTTTAATTCGTGTCAAGCTTCGATCATACGAGACATCCCCTGGCGCTGCCGATGCTCGTTCTCGAACCAGTTCTCCAGGCTGCAGTGGATCTGGATCCGATTCTTGGCCCCCCTCTCGGCCGCATTCCAGATCCCGCCCAGCTCCTCCGACACTGAGTGGTGTTATGCAGGCAGCAAAGCGATTTCGGAATACCGCCCTTGCACTTGATTTCACTTCAGCGAGTGGGGGGACAGCTGACCAATCAATTGAAGATGAGATGAATCATTATATATCCAGCTCTCTCCCCACAAGGAAGTCGACAGACATGATTGGGTATTGGATGGTTTGGTGTCCCAATTATTGACCGTTAACTGCATCTGAACAATCTGCAGAACCACGGCAAAGCAACCTGGCCAAGGATATTTCGTCTCTTTGCTGATTATGCCCCTATCCAAGCCACCTCAGTGCCTTCAGAACGAGTATTCTCATCCTCGGCTGAGACAGATACTAAACGTCGAAACCGTACCAGTGCCGTGCTGATGGAGGCTCTACAAATGCTCAAGTTCAATTACAAGAAATCAAGGCTCAACTTGATGTCTGACTGGCAGACTGTCCCTGTTGCGGACGACGATGAAGACTGGCTTTGAACTCTCGCTGACACAAATGAGAAAGACAGGGATGTTATTTGGCGCGAGATTGTTGACAGTTGCAACTCAGCAGATGGGATCATATTTACGGAAATGCCAGAGGAGAACGACGAGTAGTTGAATTTGTATCTTGCCACATTTTGACTGCTACTTACAGCTAGTATTGTAAAATCAAGTGCCGTCCAACCTCGTGAGTTAATATTGGTGTAACTCAACCGACTTGAGTCGACTTAAGTGACTTCAAGTGACTTCAAGTGACTTGAGCCCACCAAGTCAAGTCAAGTCAAGTCAGAAGTTACTACAAGTCGACTTAACCAAGTCGACTTCCGACTTAACAAGTCGCGGCAACACTAGTAGTGTCACAACTGTGACTAGATGTGTTTACCTCCCACGTCACGACCAGCATGCTATACGCGCCAGCAGAAACCATCTCAGACACCGAATTCGATCAGGCTCTCGCTCAGCTCGAACCTCTACTCTTCAACTTACCATCTGATGAGTATATACGAGAAGTATGGGACTCAGCTAGCCATCAATAATGGGATTTGCTTAACTCCAGCGCACCACATCGAAGGATCAATTTCGGCATCGGGCGCCGGTTCGCAGGTTTTGGGTGTATAGGTGGGTTTGAGGCACATATTAAGCATATTCAGCTGGGGGAACGGTGTTCCCCCCAGACCCCCCTCCTTTGGCCTGACGGCATGTCCGAATAATTAAATATAGATCTTTTTGTGCTTTTTTTAGCTGAATATGTGTTGAATTTAATTATTGAGGCACGGGGGAGACCCCCTGACGCTCGCTGCGGGGCCCACTGCGTGGTGCTTCCGCTCGCCGGGGGGACCCACTCTGTGGGGCTCTCTCTTGATTTTAACATGCTTTATTTCCAGCTAACTGCAAAACCGGAGAGCCTTTACTTACGGAAAAAGCTGGCCAACGCCACCTGACGTCAGTTCCCCTTTAGGCAGTTAGCTCCACTCCCTTTGCCGCTCAGCTCCGAGTCGTAGTACACCATGCAATACAACGCCTGTCCCTTCCACCATGTCGAACAACTGCTGCTACATCCCACCCGAACAAAAGAGGCCCGTTATAAACTGGCCGCCAAGGGATGGAAACCCCAGCAAACTGCCAACGCGTTGGACGTGGGCGTGAGCATGGTCAAGAGGGTCAAGCGACTTTGGAACACCATGGGCTTCGTTGTAGCTCAGCCAGCCACGAACGGCCGCCCTGCTCTTCTATCTTCTCTTGACCTTGAGGTAGGAACTTGCCAAGTCTCTGACACACGAACTGTATAATTCAAACACTCCTTGAATTATGGACACTATTTCTCATTCAAAAATATTTTCTACTACATTCTACTACACAACCGCTTCATGAACGCGCTACTGTTCGAACCACGGCGTGACCGTGTATCGTCTCGTGGGCGGGTGGAGCCTCTCGTCTAAACGGGGGAACTGACGTCAGGTGGCGTTGGCCAGCTTTTTCCGTAAAGGCTCTCCGGTTTTGCAGTTAGCTGTCACTTTTTGCTGCTTATTCTAAGTGACAACAGCACAGTTGATTCAGCAATGGCTGCAACTGGGTGAATCCCATCTCCGCGTCCATCAGAGGACGAGTCCCATTAACAGGTGCGTAGCCGACCTTAGCCGACCTTAAGCGGGCTTAGCCGAGTCCCATTAACGGACGAGTCCCATCCTTCTCGTCGTTACTCCCACAGCGGGCAAGTCCCATGGCCGCGGCTTCATGGCGTGGGACGGACACTTGCCATGGTGTTGGCCAGGCGTTGCACAAACAATCAAAAATCGGGCATGAGGCACTGAAAATGCCACGATGTCATATTTTGTGCAAGTGTTCAATTTGCGTTCAGGTTACCCCTCAGGCTTGTGCTTCACATCCCAATTAAACCAGTGGTTACATCTAGTTCATTATCTATTTACTCTTTGTCCTTTCTGTTCCTTTGAGCTGATGCACGCCCAGGCCGCAATATTTTACTTCAGTATCGGCAGAATGAAGCCCACAACTGTTTCGGCGCATTTGGAGCCCAGTTCCTTGTCGAGTTAGAGCCCACACATAGCATTTTATCTGAAGAATCTAAGGTGAATCCTTCCAAATTGACCCCGCAACTTCACAACGCCCCTATGTCGTAAGAACAAAGAAAGCCATCATTTTGTGCAACGCCTAGCCAACGCCATGGCAAGTGTCTGTCCCATGCCATGAAGCCGCGGCCGTGGGACTTGCCCGCTGTGTCCCATCTGATCTTCCGCTGAAGGATGCAAGCGACTCGACTTTTGCTGTTTTCTGTCCTCCATCGAGCTTTGCTCTGGACGAAAAGTACTTTTCGCTCACCGAGGACGATTGCGTAATCTGCCCTCAGTTTCGAAATTGACCCCGATATCAACATTTCCGCCCCGGCATTATTGGATCTCGTCAGTGGACCCTCCCGCTGCCTCATCCTCAACTTCCACATGTCCGTCTCGACCAGAAACTTATTGGGATGCAGATGAGGAAATTGATTGGGACTGGTAGACATAGAGAACACAGTTTTGGAGCTTTTTTGGGTTGTACACAGTATTTCAGGGGTTTTATGTTATTAGCTGTTATTACCATGTTATTAACCCCCCTTGAATGGACAGATGTTAATAACAAAATGTGAATAACCTCTGGGAGGTTGTTCACATTACCCTAGAACGGCGAAGCGCCCAGTGCCGTACATCAGGGTGGTCTAGCTGGGCAGCAGTTACTTACGGGTCCGGCGAGCTTGACCCACCTTTGGCATGGTGGAAGGTATGGTATGGCACTGCTGGTTCTCCCTGTCATTGCTGACAATCTCGTTTTGCAGATACACGAGCGCGACTTTCCCGTCATTGCCGCGATGGCTCGTGACTTCTTCGCCATTCCAGGTACAGTGTATCTGTTGAGCATCTTTTCTCAAAATCACAACATCTCTGCCGCGAAACCCGCTCCTCTATGCACGCTGACACCATCATGAAAGCCATGCTCACGAAGATTTGGATCAAGGCCGGGTTATTC
The DNA here is from genome assembly GCA_029282495.1 of Mycena albidolilacea. Classification (NCBI taxonomy): domain Eukaryota; kingdom Fungi; phylum Basidiomycota; class Agaricomycetes; order Agaricales; family Mycenaceae; genus Mycena; species Mycena albidolilacea. The sequence goes on along the minus strand of JARIHO010000024.1, from coordinate 1,125,778 downwards.
AAATCAAAATAGTCGCAACTTCGTTGTATATCTAAAATTTCGTATAATTTACCGCCCGCAAATCTATCGTTTTTAAACGTTTTGCAAACAGATGTAAATGTTTGTGATTTTTTTACCGTTTAGTTTACGGGCCGTTGTAAACGAAAACTAAACGGTTGGAGCCTTACCTTCTTCCTTGCCGTCAGAATTATCATTAACCCCTGCGTGGTCTATGTTACATTCAGCTCCCTTTGATCATAATTCGACTTACTCATCCTCTCGAGAGCAGCAGAAAAGGCACCGTCGACCAAATCCGGGTCGTTTGAATTATCATCCGAAAATTGCCCAAATAACGAGTGGCCTAGCAGCAGAGCAAGCCTGTCAAATTGCTTCTCGACGTCTGCTCGCTGCGCATCTTCTGCTTGCCCCCAGGATTCGCTGGCGGAGAATACGATGGGAGTCCCGTCTGCATCGAAAAAATCGCCACGATACTGAATAGAGCTCGAGAAAGGGTCTGTGATTGGACTTGGCGGTCTTATTTGCATTGTCGTTCCCTTGTCCGAACTGCCCAAAAGATCTAGAAACGACAATTGCGCCGCTTGAGGGGGTGGCAAGTCGTTTTGTGATACCGCGGAAATTCTACTGTCCTGCTCCTGATTTGCCTGTTGATGACCTTGACTTTTTACATGACTGGATTTGGATGTCCGCAAGATTTTCACGTCTTTGGTAGCCCCGGGAGCATCAGAGCAGAGGCGACAGATCAAGTATCCTCGGTCCCCGGGAAAGTCTTCAAAGCCTGTCAATTGTGTGAGTTTCATGTTCTTCATTTTTCTCTAGGAAGGCCCTTGCCTCGAGCTTTAATGCGAGAGGCAGGCATTAAATACTGATTGTGCAATGAGTCCACTGTCTTGTCGAAAGCGACTTGGGCACGTGTTCTTTTTTCTTCTTCCAAGCCCTTGTCTTTCCTTCCGTCTCTCATCTCTTTTCTGCTCGTCTTCCACCCTCTTTATCTCAAATCGCTCTTTGTTGGGCCAGTGATCATTCAATGTCAAGTCATCGCTGGCTTCAGTCCAGTCCACAACGTCCCTCCGCCTTTTCTCCCACCTCTTCTGAAGGACTGGGTCCCACCTCAGACCCAGCGGACCTGGATGACGGGACTGGCTGCTAATCCAGCCCTTCTGAGGGCCATACTAACAATCCTCGCAAGTGCCCTGCCGAAGATTTAGCCCAATGTGCGGAGCGCACTGCCCGGAATTTGTGCCTGAAACTTGAGAGCACCGAAGCCCTCAAGGCCTACAGCGAGGTATGAGCTCATACTTTTCTGCTTGGTATGATCTGTACTCAGTCCTGTTTTATGCAGCTGCCTGCAGCCGAGCAGAGTATCTGGCTTGCTGGCCGTATTTTACTCCATGGTGAAATCCTCGGGACGCTCCAACCTCCCGAGGCCGTCTATCACATCCCAGGGGACCTGGAGGTACGCCCCGGCTCTCATCATGTTCTGAGACTCATGACCACTTAGGGCACCATCGACCGATATCATTTCCTTGTCATGATTGACCCCAATGCAAGCACGTACGTTAAGAAGGGTAAAACAAGCCCAATTAGTCGTTTAACTGTAAGTCCTCCCTCCCCTTAATGCCATGCTTTAACTGATGAGCTTTGATCGAGGGTCATCTCCTCCGAATCCCTAATTCTGGATTGACGCCGGCCTTCACCCACAACAAATCAAAAATGAATGTAATTGAGGGACGAATGCGGTACAAGTTCACCCATTCTCGCAACCTCATCAAAGACCTCGTAAGTCTAGATTGTTGTCGATTCTTTTTTACGGCTCATGTCAGACAGATCGTAGAGTCTGTGGGCGACGCTGATACAGAAGACGAGTCAGGCCAGCCCATGGACATCATTACTCTCTGTCAGCAGGTGATAGACTTGGGGTCATCAAAATTGACCACCGATATCAAGATCTCCGTGGAGATGTGTGGTCGCTTCGCATTCTTGGTATGTTCCTTATCTCGGCCATTCACTGAGTCATTGATATTTATTGTGCCCAGCACGAGACTTACGTTACTTTTGCGAAGGCGCTCGCCACGCCTTCTGAGAAGAAAGACGGTGGGGTGACGAAAACGGACTTCTGGGGAACCGTCGACAAAAATCTTGAGGAACTTCGAGAGAGCAAGAACCACGATAAAGTCCGCATATCGACGTAAGTCCTCTGCCGCCTTTCTTTGGTCAGTACTAACTCGTCACCAGGGTTATAGGGGACATTTTTGCCGACAATAGGAAGACTTATGGTGTGGCCGACCTGGACCAGTTGATCAAGGAATCCCCTCCCATGTTTACTTGAAATCATACTTCTTTCATTGCACCTTACTTCCGTACACTCGCATTGTCTATATCCAATAATATCATTCGGGCTATGCTTGCGCAATGATAATCTACATATATGGGAGCTCTGGGTGCGGTTGTCAACATATCCAATGCACGCCTCAGCAGATATCAAGTCGCACCATGAATTCTCCTAGGGAGTGAGTGAATATACACTAACTCGGCAAAATGATTGACCGATCGTTCTTCTGATCATATCTCCACATTGAGACAACATTTTTGGGTCAAACAAAGTATAGGATTGAAGAGAAGGACCTGCCCAACCCGTCTGTACTATTTATAAGATCAAAAGATATTGATGAGCCATCATTCTGGGCGAAATACCGAAAAAAGTGAAAACCTGAAATTTCAAACTCAAGCTAGGATCTTGTGGGGGGTAATCCAAGTCAACCAGGCTGTAGTTCATGATGTCCTCTACCATCCTGCACTTTGAATTGTACAAAAAGATACAGGGGATAAGGAGATATTGAGCCCGCAAAACAGCTACTTTGGCGCATTTTTGACCATTTTTGGTCATTTTTGATGGTTTGACCGATTTTGGCAGCTTTTTGATGGTTTTGCGGGCTCAATATCTCCTTATCCCCTGTATCTTTTTGTACAATTCAAAGTGCAGGATGGTAGAGGACATCATGAACTACAGCCTGGTTGATTTGGATTACCCCCCACAAGATCCTAGCTTGAGTTTGAAATTTCAGGTTTTCACTTTTTTCGGTATTTCGCCCAGAATGATGGCTCATCAATATCTTTTGATCTCATAAATAGTACAGACGGGTCGGGCAGGTCCTTCTCTTCAATCCTATACTTTGTTTGACCCAAAAATGTTGTCTCAATGTGGAGATATGATCAGAAGAACGATCGGTCAATCATTTTGCCGAGTCAGTGTAGATCGTCGGCGAATCGATGTTTCAGTGTCTCGAGGAGGTTGCTATGACGTTTTGGGAGATCAGCCCGATTTTCGCCTGAGAGCAGTGTTTTGATCTCCAGATGACATGCTGATCAAACGGCGGTGTACCACTACCGAAATGACCTAAGAGGTGTTGCCGTAAGAATAAAGTTGCTCCCTTAGGTGAGCAATAAGACCGTCAGGCGGTCCGGGACCCGGTATGATCCGCCCGCACCGCCATATGGCTTCTTTTCTTCCCCCACGACGACCTCTGAATTCCGTGTGAGCCCACAATGCTCCATAATAACTCATCGCCAACCGCCGGGGCTAATGTGACTCAAGTGGTCCGACTTTGTACATCCAAATGTAGTGAACCCCAAACATCGGAAAGCACTTAAGTTACGCAACTGCTATCAAGCCACTGTCTAGCCTTGCAAAGATTGCGTTGGGTTGAACTTCGTTGCCTGCGAATCAACCGCAACCTGAGGGTCTGCAGATTCTGTAGAACCGGGATTAAATCACCGGAGCATGCCTGATTAGAGTGCACGGCAGAGTTGGAGCTCGTTCAGCTACGCCAGGACTTCTTCGCTCGAATGAGGAACGACTTGCCTGGTTTGCCGTCGCTGAACTCGATGCCGACCGCGAGATTCTTTACTTATATGATCGCCTACAGAGAGACTATTGCATTGGTTGCAAAATTCGCATACGAAGTCACTCAATTTTTTGAGGCTACTCCCATTTATGTTCCCCCTCTTCCTTTAGACTGGTTGACACTACCGCGGCGCAACGATTAGATTCTTTTTTTACCACTTCCATCCTACTTTAGATAGATGTTCGGTCAATGTTCGAATAGCTCGTCCAGTAGGGTTGTTGGGGTCCAGGGCGAAGGTGCGAAGGGCTCGTGCGTGCCGGGATACCTCTGGGAACACAGTGTTCAGAGACTGGACCATGCTGTGTATAATATATCACTATCGCGATCACTATTCAATCTTAAAGGCGAGAAAACTTGCTCCGTTTTTCCACCGATTTTGATGCTACGGTGTCACCGGGACTTTGAGTCTCGACCTGGCCAAGCCCTGGCCTCGATCTGTCGTTATTTGACTTTCCGTGCTCTATCCCGCCCACTACGGAGGCCTGATCTCGAGGCGGCATCAAGGAAATGTCTTGGCGCCTGGCGATTGAATTTGTCATTCGAGGGAGACCCTCCTCTCGATAATCGTTTTCTGATATCTAGAGCTCGAGCCATCGTCTCAATATTTCATCAAAAATCTTGCGCGGTTTTTGACTGCACCCATCACCAGGGATTGTTCAAACCACCGCTTTGACCCTCCAACTTCCACATGTACTTCTGTATGTTTCTCCCTCGTTTCAGGATTGCTCGACAAAAGACGGGAAACAGAAATTCCTGCTGGAGATGCATCAGCGCCAGCGCTGTGCACGGCCATACGGATTCCTATAACAAACGAGGTACGAGTTGGAATTGTTATAGCGTCTGTTTAGAAGAGACTAACGGATTCCTGGATTGACAACAGAACGGAGGCAAACTCCATCCAGAGTCCTAGAATTTCAGATAAACTGTCGTGAACATTCTTCTTGACTCATCCTCGAGAATCCCTGCCGGCGAGTTTTTTAATCTTTACCCGATTATTCGAGGATCTTATTCGATAATTCCAAGCCCAATACCCTTCATGAGGGTCCTCGAAGACGGAATTTTACTTCGACGCTACTCGGCGCCAAGTGAAAGTGCCGTTGTGTGCGGAATTTGCGGCCTCTGATTTGATCCCCATCGTGAATTAATCGATGAACCCTCTTTCATGCCCTGTCAGAATACAGCCTCGACCCGTCGGTGGTCGATGTCGGTGAGATTTTGCCCCCATGCGTTTTTTCCCACTACACCCCGCGCATCGTATAAAGTATAGCAAGCCGTAGCTTAGCTACGCATATCTGCCGAAATGTCTCGTCACGATCCTCTTAACCTAACACCAGAGTCATCCAAGAGGCAACGAAGGAGCAATGTGGCATGCAGTCATTGTCGTAGGCGCAAGATTAAGGTGATTGTGGGTTTCTTTCACCGCATCGCCGATCACAGACGTTCGCAGTGCGTTACATCCAATATATTCTCGTGCACTCCATGCGCACGGTGCACCAAGATGGGCCTCTCGTGCGCGTATATCTCTGTGGAGGCCCAAGGTGCCGACGTCAAATCGCCATCGACAACGGAAGGGAACTCTCGAAAGCTTCCTCGTGAATATGATACCTCCATCGCCCCAGACCGGACCGCTTCTCAGCAACGACGTCCACCCTCAACGGACGGATTGTCCACTGTCGAAATACCTCCTTTCCAGAGCGAGATGCCTTTCAATATTCCACTCATCCCCTCTCAGCCTTTACTCACTGGTCCAGAGTACGACTTGTACTCGGCGTTCCTACCTGAATTGACCGTTGAACATCCACGTATGCCATATCCTTCAGACGTGTTTTTTTGTCCGCGCATACTGATTTCCATGACAGGATACTTGTCCCTTGTACGGGTAGGACACCTAGACCAAATTAGCCCCAGTCCGGCGGCCCAATACTGCAGCGACTCATCCACCGAGTCTCCATACACCGAATATTCCCAGCAGAACCATAGCTTTACCGCTGTTTCACATTCGAATATTGCGCCTTCTTCGCACGACCAGCGGTGGTCCGAAGATGTTGGGACGCAGTATGGGAGTCCATCATTGTTGACGTCGCTAGGATGGCCTTTGCTGCTTATTGAACCCTTTGACACCGAATCCTGGAACGAGATGATTCTCTGTGCACTCGATGCCGATGCAGCAGCAGCTCACTCGCCAGCTTCCACGCTAGATTTCCTCCATACACTCCGTTACTCGTCGCCATCATTCCTCCCCACGTCCGGGCTGAGTTCCCCGGCGTCCGGCCGCTCATCTAGCCCCGTGTCCTCGCGGCTCGGGAGAGTTGACATCGCCTCGGACAAAATGTGCTCGCATTGCAACACAACGAAAACCCCTCTGTGGCGGCGTGAACCACTGACTCGCCGCCTGCTCTGTAACGCATGCGGAGTCTACCTGCAGCAGCGCAATATAATGCGGCCTGCAGACCTCACTGTCACCCAGTGCGACGGTGATACTGACATACCCGGCGGCCCCGAGTGCTCGCATTGTCACACGCACCGCACGAGCGTGTGGCAGCGCAGCAAGACAGGCGCGAAGCTTTGCAACGCCTGTGGAGTTTATGCACGTCTGCACGGATTCGACCGACCCTTGGCTTTCCGGAAGGATAGAATACGGCGGAGGGGCAAGTATCCCAAGAGGATGCAGAGCTGAACGGCTGTTGGATGTTCTACCTTCCTTGATTCATTATTGCTTCGTACACGCTATCGCCGTCTTGTTCCGACTGGCTATGATATATTTTGACTAATTGTGTTCCGTTGGTCCCCAAACCACACCCCTGAGGTTTCGTCGTGGAAGGGTAGGGAGAAAAATGAAAGAAGATTTAATGACGGAGTTAAAAAGCCATTCGAGTCGTTTGAATTCAGTCCGCTCTTGTTGATCAGGAGGCCTGGCGGAATTTCATTTAAGAAGATCCTGGGGGTTTACTCGCCGGTGTTTATTTGGTCTTGCAGTTAGTGCTCGCTCATAGGAATTTTACAAGGTTGAAATTCATTTTTCAGAAGGAGATGAAATGCAGGACTCCAGCTGCGGCTTCCCATCCGAGATATCCGACAAACAGCAATCGAGATTCCCGCTTGAACTGAAAAATACATGCCCGCGCTCCGCTCCGGCGCGCAGGTTGAAAGCGAATTATCATCCAACAAAATTCGAATTCAGACATGATCCGGAACAAAAAATCAAATAGAGCCTACCGAGCGCGCAGCTGAGTCTCGAAACAACGATCCAAAAAGTTCGGCGCAACTCGGGATGCTGGAGGGCTTATACAAATTGTCCGTGAGTTGCATTCGGATTGGACAGGGTTCAAAGCAGACTTGCGTGATGAGCAGCGAGAGATTGAGGGAACACCTTCACATGAGATCCACTGAGGAGGTGTCGAGTCCAACTCTAGACAGAGATGAATTAATAAAAAACAGGGATGAAAAAGAAAGCGAACGGTGAGCGGGAGAAATGTAGCAAGCAAACAAATGCGCACTGCTCATCTCCAGCCAGAAGTCCGTGGCCATGGAAGTGCGAGCGAATTACGACGAGCTTGAACAACCTTCCCTAAGGAAATGAACCAAGTCTTAAACGAATCCGAGAAACCAACACGGCTGTAGGTGTTCCGGCAGAAATGAATAATAAAAGAAAAGAAAAAGACTCAGCATGCACCTCCCAATGACTCGGACGCTAAGGTCGTTAGGGTACATGAAATACAGCACCGCCGACAATATGAAGAACCGGAGTCTGCTCTTGAGTTTCTTTCAGATCTTGGGTGCGTCGGGATATGACCGGCGAGATAGAAAGATCTTAGACCCATAGCGTGACATGAGCGTTCTCCGGAAGTCCCAGATATAATTAGCTGTGGGTTTCAGAGAAAGCCTATAGTCCCAAGAGTTGCTTGAGCCTGTGTCTGATGTATATGAATGCGAGAGAAGTATCTGAGATCATTCGCCGACGTTGTTCCCAAAAGCCTCAGCGGGTCGGGTATTGTTTAGTCTTGCGAAAAGTACCCAGTATCACTAGCATCCACGATCCGAGCCTCCGTTTGTATGCGCCGGGATGAATCTTTGCGGACGACATGACCGTTCTTCGCAAGCCGCAAATAGCCCCAAAAGGCAGGCACTGATGCGCCATTTCTTCCTCCTTACCACCACCGTCCCATTTCCTCTGCATCCCTCACCCGCCTCAAGATGGCGCCCATGTGCGCCGCGACTCCGGCTGCCTCTCCAGCCCCAAGCTCAAGCCAGTCAAGAGATTCGTTTGTTGGCTCAGTGGCACCTGGGTGTGTTCTTGTCGTCTCGAGATGGTCGACGGAATGGTGATTATGATGGAATATAGTCACCGTAATATATGATGGGGCACCAACGACAGAGAAAGGTGAGGGCTGGGGCTTGTTTGGATTGATTCGGTGGCTTTGGCGGCGTGGCGGCGTGGCAACCGACTTTGCTATGCCTTTGGGTTATCGATCAGCATCGCGATTTCGGGTTCTGGCGCGCTGTTTCTCTGCGGGCTGCGGCTCAGTGTGGCTTTGGCGGGTTGGGAGCTTGGGCCTGCGGAGCATTTGATGTATCGAGGCCCGGCTGCATGCCACTCTATCACTGGACACACTTGCCATCTTTGTCGCTCCGTCCGCTCGCATGTTCGCGGGCACATATGACTACTCTCCCTCTGCGTTGCAATGCCTCTCCTTCGGGTGGGAGGTCGAGGACGTGCGGTGGGCGAGTTTTGACATGCCCCCGCGGCCGGTTTTTCGCTCTTTCGGATCGAATCCATCTATCTTTATCCCTCCCTCGTGTCTATGCCCATACCCCCAGACATACGCTGGGTCCCCCTCGCTCGTCGCTTTTACGCCTAGGCTGTGACTGCGAGGTCGGCAGGCAGGCGAGTCGCGTCTCGTCTCGTCTGCATTTTCATTTCATTTTCCCCCCATTTTCTTGAAAGTCGTTATGGGTCTCCTCCAACTTGTCTTCTCTTATCTTCGGCGCGGGGTGGGGTGGCTTCGGATCGGAGTCTCGAAATGGGATGGGATGGGATTGAAATCCCCGTGCTGGCCATCGATCGCTTGGAATAGCTTCTTCCCTTGCTTGTTGATCGACGAGGAGCGCTGGACACGCCGCCCATGCTATCTATCTATGCTGTAGAGCCCTGATAGCGTGTCCGCTCGCCCGCTCTTTTCCCTTTTCTCTCTCCAAATACTCCTTTCCCGCTTTTCCATCTTTTCTCTTTCTTCAGATCTCTGTCTTTTCTTTCTCAAATCTCTTGCTTCCTGCCCTCTGCTTCCTCCACCTCACGACGCCGCTGACAATTCTCTTCTTCTCTTATCTAGGCGTAACGGAAACACCCTCGTCTGATGGCATCCCTTCGTAAGGCGAATTTAAAGGTGGGCGTGCGTCTTGTTGGTCTCGGTCACCTTCTTTCGGGGGAGAGGGGCTTCGTGCTTCCGGGCTCGGGCTCGGGCTTGGGAAGCGCATGCGTTTCTTTTCAGTCGTGCACGTCGTGCGCGTCTTGGATCATGTCGTGTCGTACTGCCCCTGCTCAGGAGGGGGATCGGAGCAGGAGCAGCAGGAGGAGGGGGAGGGGGAGGAAGAGGGGTGGCCGCCCGCACGCCACGTCGACGGGGAGCTCGTTTCCGTTCTCTTACTTTTTTCCTTCTTTGAGAGGGGTGCTGGTATTGGCGGTGCAGCGGGGATATGGCGTCAGGCGCGGGCGTGTATCGGGACTGGTGGGACGTGCTTGTGCGTGTATCGAGAGTGCGGTGGAGACGGGCGTGTCTGCTCGTGCTCGTGGGTGTATCGGTGGAGCCGTGGCCGTGTCTGCTCGTGCGCTGTGCCTCCGAATGCATATCGTGCCTTCCGAGTGCATGTTCTGGTGGGCACTCCGAGTCCGTCGCATCCCTGCATCTTGCGCCTCCGTTATGGCGCTGTGATGTGCCAGAGCTGGAGCGGACCGGGCGGCGTGTGGCAGGGTGGACTGGAGTGCGCTGGATGGATGTGGATTGTGCGCGGCGACCATATCCGCATATCCACGAGACGATACGCAGCCCAATGCGCGGCCTATTCCTTCGCGCGTGGGTCTGCCGCGGGCAGGTCTGGTGGAAGGGGGAAGGGGGAAAGGGATGGGGAGTTCAGTCGCAGCAGAAAGGAAGAGGTGCTGGTGCTGGTGCTGGTGCTGGTGCGGGCTGGGTCTGGTGCTTGGATGCTGGTGGTGCAGCTTCTGAAGGCGCGGACGCTAGTGGTGGTACTGCGGTGGAGGTCGAGATCTGGGGAGCGGGAGAGATGACCTGGGGGCGCAGCGACGATGAGACGGCGTACAGACAGTCGAGAGAGGGGCTACGGGCACTGCTGTGGAATGTGGAAGCGGCGAGCTGAGCTGAGCTAGCAGGAATGGTTCTGGTGTGGGTGCTACTGGCGTGCTTCTGAAGGCCCGGATGCTGCTGCTGAGGAGAGGGGAGGAGAGAGCCACGACGGAGTCAGGAAGACGAGGAGGAGCTCTTTCGTATCGCGTGTCTCCTCCTACCGTCGGGTGGAGAGAGAGCGAGGCGCTCGAGTAGGTGTATCGCAGATTTGTTATGCAGTCGGGCGTTGGGCGTAGAGAGAAGGTGGTGGGATCACCGAGGACCATCCCCGTACAGGCGGCAGATGCTGTTCGCGTGTGCACCGCACTACTCAAGGGCGAGCACAAGTACGAGCTGGAGTTTGCGGGGTCGCCGCGTGCTATACCAGCACTCGTAAATCGTGGCGGCGGCGCTGCACTCCTCTCTCCCAATTCTTCCTCGGCGTAGCAAACGACCATCGCCAATTCTGGCGCGGGTGATAGTGGGCGGGAAAGGGACGGGTGGCTGTCGCGGTGAAGGACGCACACGGCGCTGATGACGGAGCTAGAGGGAAGGCCCGAGTGGTGTTTGGATCTGACGTGTATGCAGGGGTTGTTGCGGCCGAGTGCATTGGCTTTACCTACCCCCTCTTTCTTTCCACCATTTATTGGCAAATTTTGTCTGTAGACATAAATACATCTATAGACTTGTGCTCTTCGACTTGTATGCCTCGCTGGGACGACAATGCACTGAAAAACTGGACATACGAGCATCGGGTGAATTCGGGTGTGCCGGGTTGATTCACTGCTGTGGCTCTACTCATCTCCTTTTCTGCGGCTAACCAAATTTCCCGGCGTAATCTTTCGATATTAATTATCTCCTCTGGAGTTCATCCTCGGTTCCTGGCTCACCCAAGGCTCGCCAGCATATGGAACTGAGTACATGGTGATTCGGACGAGGATCGGTTGAAGCACCACCAGCTAGGCAGCCGGATTGATCGGACAATGTGACACGCGGCTTGCGCGCTGCCCTTTGACTCTGGCATTCACTACTAGCACCTCGCCTCAATGCAATACGCCTCTGCATATCGTGAGGAGCCCTCAGGAAAAGCTTCCAGCCATCACTCTCCCCGGTTATCTCACTCTGAGGCGACGAGCTCTATCTTAGCTCGGGATGCCGGCGGCCAACCGCACGGTGACTCCTCGCCTGGTCCTTCTGTGGCCAGGGATCCGGCTGCAGCGCAGAATGGAGCGATGGAAAATACTGCCCAATTGCCACCACCCGGGCATATACGCCAATATGCGGAATCCCAAAGCTCCTCCCGTCATGGCATGCCTTCGTCCCCGTCGGCGGAGCACGATCAGACAGCTCCAAATGCGCGAGGAGATGCCATCGGAAATGGACCCGGCCCCAGGGGTGCAGACATTCGCGATCCCTTTCCGCATACGCAATTTGGTCTGAAACAGAGCAAGCACAAGGTTCACAGATGTGAGTGGGCTGAAATTGGCCCTTCAACAGTCCTCGCCGAATGCACAGGAATCCCAATATTAGCAAGATTCCAGGCAAGGCCAGATAGCCTGCTTATCAGCGCTCTGTGCTTCCTGTCTGTTCGGGTCCACCCTCGTTCACTCAGATCAAGCCTGAACACTTGCACAGCAAGGGTTCCATTCGCATTGACACTCTCGTTGCATTCTACTAGCTTTCCTGTCTGTTCCGGTTCCATCCCGGTTCACTCAGATCAAGGCTCAAGTACTTGGAATTCGTTCCAAGGACTTCTATAAACAATACAACACTCTCTCCTCGTTTCTGAGGTCTATACCATTTTCTGCAACCTTTTATAAGGCCCTGTACCAGGGTCTGATACTCGTCTGTGCACGTCTCGAGCACTTCCGTTCCATTCCAACGCACTCCTGTGTGTAGGTTTGGTTTTGGTTGGTGTTTTCTTGATAGGTTCAGAGCACATCGATCACTGTTCTGATGCACTTCTGTGTTGAGGTTTGGTTTTGGTTGGTGTTTTCTTGATAGGTTCAGAGAACATTGATCACTGAATACTCTCGACTTTTATGTGATCCATTCAACACCTTATAGGCTCAGATTAACTAGTTATATGGTGGGTCCATACCACAGGCTTAATGCATTAAATTGTGGCTACCCATATGGGGAACTTCAGGTGATTCCGGAAAGTCTCGGGGCTGCAGATGCCTTCCCTGTGCTGGTGGGCATCATCCCAGCACGTCTCGGCAAGCTTTTTGCCATTCCCACGGTGTTACTGACCTATCATAAGTAATACAAGTCAATTGACTCATCCTGGATATTTATCAGATGCTGAATTCAAGCAGCGCAACAATGACTTGAAATTTCTAAACACTGAGCATGTAATAAAAACATCAACAGACCTGTATCATACTTTAGCTGGAGCCACATAATCCGCATTGAATGAATAAATGAAATCCCATTTGTAATATCCTTTACTTAGCCAAGTTAGAGCCTGCCGCATGGATAGGGCTGGCAACCATACCGTATACGGTCACAGCCTTAAATTTACAGACCGTGGCCGTGTGGATTTCTTCGTTCACGGTACGGTCAAAAATCCAACTGTAACTCTCTGTATCGACTGTAACGGCCGTAATGGGCAGTCAAATCCGGGTTTGGCCGACTAAGACCATATGCAATCGACTTCTTCTGGTGAGTAAGTATCCAAACAGTTCGTGAAAAAAGATTGCACCCTTAATTTCAGCGGATATCGACCTACCGTATTTCACGGTGAAAAAACAGCCCGGTATTAACCCTCAAAAACGAATCACGGCACGGCACCATGACCGGATTACGGTACCGTACTCCGTGGCTACACGGTTACGGTGGCCAGCCCTACGCATGGAATCTGCTGAGTATTCTGTGCAAGCACCTTGAATTATGTTTCATCTCTCTGTCTGAACCTATTTACAATGATGAGAACCTGTTGTCACATCCCCGACGCTGAGAACCACAACCTGAGGAGTTTCACATCACTATCTATAAATTTAGCCAGCTCTATCTGCCAGAAAAATCAGCAATCCGTATTACTTGCACAGGAACCCGTTGAGTTGGATCAACAACTCTCTGATATAAAATTAAGTTATGTGCTTCCTGTCCAAAACCACTTTGAAGCTGTTATCAGTGTTCCAACAATTTTCCGGGAGTCACCAGGATGTATTTATTGAGCACAAGCGGCTTCGTGGCCACGTTGCGGCCTCACATCTCTTTCCAAAATCCTTTTTTTAGGTTAAACAGTGAGTGAAGTGTTCTTTTCTTATCAATTACACTAAATGGTAAACCGTATATTGAATAGCTTTACCGAGTTAGTAGGCAGAAGAACTGGAGATGGTGTGAACCCGGCATTGACATGAGAGAGGATCCTCTTACAAAATTCAATTCTCAATGAATGAACAGTTTAATGGCAGCCAGAAAGGAAAAAAAAGGCAAACCATGTATTTTGCATGAGTGTGAGCAGAGGTACAGGAGCTGACAGAGGCCACTTTGAATACAGTGTTGCCGCAGTGCAGGCACGACCAATCCATGGCCACGGCATAAGACCAAAGCCAGAGATGGACGAAAGGGGAAAGCTCGGCGGAAAGATGCTGTTCACGGAATTTGAAAAGGCTTCAGACAGACAGGCTTAATTTTATCAAGAGAGTGATTGCTAGCCCTATATATTAAAAATGCGATTTATGGTCCTGGCTTTTGCCTTGAAAGTGATGACAATCAATATTGGGTGGGGATTGATGGTCCTGGCCTTTGCCTTCAAATTGATGGTCCCGGATTTTGCCTTGAAAGTGATCCATCAATATTGGGTGGGGATTGATGGTCCCGCCCTTTGCCTTCAAATTGACAAGATAGGTTTTTCAATCTGTGGGTCATTGTATTTGTATTTGAAATTAGAGGCTTGACCCGATTCCATGAATGCTCAGGAACTCCCCCGTTTTATTTTGACATGAATTCCTCGGAATCATACACCTTCATCACATTAACCATCACATCTGCTGGCTGCTCCCCCCTCCACCTCACACCCGGCTCGCACCATCTTTTAGTCACTACCCAAAACAGAACCCTATTTACAACTGTCAAACGTGAGACATGACGGTCGTGATGCAGAGGACAAGGACGCAAAGGCACTGACCAATGAGAGGGGCATTAGGAGGTAGTGTTGGCAGAATTCCAGGATATTATTTGACTGGAGCAAGCTGCTAGTCGGTTAAAGTAATAGATTTATTATTGCTGGAAGAAGAATGTACATGTGAGAATCTAAAACAACGCTTCAGCTCAGGATATAACAGACAGAAAATGGTGCAACATGGAGGTCTAGCAGTGACAGCACAAATACATCAAAAGGATTGCGCCTGGAGGTCAAGAAGGACGATTGCCAGGCAGCAGAGGGATGTGGTGGGACACCGCACATTTGGCATTGGTCCGTCCAAGTCGAAGGGAAGATCATTATGTCGATGAATTAAAGCAAAAGCACGCTGACAACACAGGGAAGAAAACACGATGAGCCTAAGTAGGCAAGGATAACTCATTAGAAGAACATGGGAGAGAAAAGAGGTTACAGACATACCAGTATAGAACTGCATGTCATCATCCGTGTGTCTTGAAGATTGTGGGCATTGAAACCCAATCTCTGTGCCTGAATATCAATGTAAATCATTGTGAGGTGAATCTGGAAAAACAAAAAATTCATGTGCAATAGACAACACACTAATCACATACCCGTCTTCCGAACACCTTGTTCTGTGCGCTAATCAGGCTTGTCGAGGTTTTTCCGATTCATGTCCTCGAACTTGCAGAGCCCTGGGTGGGCGAGATGAACAAAGGAAGATGGTGACAACGAGCCTCTGAGCTGTCTGTACACTGGGACAATAATAAAAAAGGCAGTCGATGATTTTGAGGCCAATAGATCATTCTTGAAGCTTGATATTCGTAAAACAGACATGGTTTGAGGTACCCGAGTCTGCAGAGGTTTTGTAGCATTGCGTTGTATCATGGTCTTGGAGAATTTGAAGAATAAGTTGGTCACATCTTGCGGAAGTCCTGAAATATACTGGGGGTAATGATTGGAGAATTATGTAGGTAGAGTGCTAGGTGGCATTGACTGCTGTGCCAGTCCAAGGTGGGCAGCAGTCCTCGAAAGTGGGATGATAATGGTGGGGGGAACCAAAAGAATGTTAGAGCATGCAACCCTTTTGACTGGGGACAAAAGCGCAGCAGACATAGGTTTGAAGATCACAGCTGTCTCACAGACCCAAGCAGCCCAATTTGGGCAGCTCAGAGAACACACAATGTCCAGTGTCCATAGCTGCAGTGTACATAGCAGAAAATGGGTTGATTAAACCTTACAGAGAAAAGAATATGCAATGTGATGGGGAAAAGTCCGAAAAGAGAGCCAATGCACGAGAGAGCACTCCCAGCCCTTTATATGGAACATTTGATACAGCCGGTGAGCGTGTAGATTGACCACGAAATGGTCAGATGAGGAAAGCACAGTGCAAAGTCGTGGCCTGAATGGGGATTACTGTGCTTGCGAATGAAGCAAGGACACTGTGATTAGGGGATGAGAGCAGAGGAAAATACAATGGAGATACAGTGGTGCTCATTAAATGTGCACCACAGTGTTTATCGCATTGGGGCCACCTGGTGACCCCAGACAACTTGTAGACATGAAATAGAGTTAAATGTAGGACTTCTTCACACTTCTCCAATTTTCTAAATATGGTAATTTGCTCATAATCATCGTGTTTACAAGCCTCTGGAAATTATCTTTTTTGGAGGTGACCGTGAGAAGAAACTGAACTCATAGCATGAAAGTACTTGCTAAATTTAGCATGTTCATATTTTGAATCATATCAATTGGTTGATATTTGGGCTCACAATTCAAGGTGCAAGTTGGTTGTTTTGACCAAATTTGACAAAAAATGCTCAAAAAATGGCCAAAAACAGCCAAAATGACCAACTTGTTTCTTAATTTCTGAAGGATTGGCTTTATCAAACCACTCAGTTCAAAATGTCAATATGGTCCATTTAACAAGCACTTTCATGCTATGTACTCAGTTTCTTCCCATGGTCACCTCCAAAAAAGGTAATTTTCAGAGGCTTATAAAAGCCATGATTGTAGGCAAATTGCCATATTTGGAAAATTGAAAAAGTGTCAAGAAGTCCTACATTTAGCTCCATTTTATGTCCACAAGTTGTCTGGGGTCACCAGGTGGCCTCAATGTGATAAACACTACAGTGCACATTTAATGAGCACCACTGTAGACCTACATGGGGAAATTGCACTGCCGAGGAGCCATTTGCTTAAAGAGCGGTGAATGGTCCCGGCTTTTGCCTCCAAAGTGATGCGTGTCCGTATTGGGTACCTTAGAATGAATGGCCACCTGTATTGGGGTTGTAATTAATGTTTGGATGCTTTACTCCTTATGGACAAAAGTGATGGACAGTGGGTTTTTTGGCATATCTCCGCGACCAGTGAACATTTTTGCCTTAACCTGGATATGGGACGAGTCCTCCGACCTGAACACACATTTCTAGCATGTTGACGGAATCAAAGAGTGTTGATTTACCATCAATACTGCGTGAACATTGAAAACCACAATTTCCAACTTGGCCCACAATTTTCTTTCAGGAAAGTTTAGAAGGTCAGATTGTAGTTTTTGATAATGCAAACAAATCCACAAGTTGAATTATGATGAAATCTATTTTAGTTCAGGAGTTATAAGGGTCGCAAAACCGCTAAAATGGGTCAAAATGGCCAAAAATGGCCAAAAACAGCAAAAATAGGCATTTTGTAGGTCTCATAGCTCCTCAACGACAACAAATTACAGCATGGTTCAAGTGGGGGACTATTTGTATTATCAAGGACTACAATCTGGCCTTCTAATTTCTCCCCCAAAAAAATTGTGGGCCAAGTTGGAAATTGTGGTTTTCAGCTTTCACGCAGTATTGATGCCAGATCAGCGATCTTTGATTCCGTCACTATGCTAGAAATGTGCATTCAGGCCAGAGGATTTGTCCCATATCGAGTTTGAGGCAAAGATGTTGACTGGTTGCGGAGATTTGCCCAAAAAACCCACTGTCCATCACTTTTGTCTATAACGAGTATACCAATATTGGTTCGAAAAGCGCCTGTTACAACCATGCACTTTCTGATCCTTTCCGGCCATTTCCGGCCTATTCCGGTTACGGTCCTTACGGCCGTTATGTCGCAACCAACACCCTGTTGCATCTGGCTAGTTCCGGTTGATGCACAACCTTTGGGGTTTTCGCAATGAAGGTCTTCTGAGTGTTCCCCAAATCAATCATATGACTTATGCAACTATGCTTCTCTCTTATTGTTCTTATTGTACTTATTGTCTTTTACTTACTTCTTTCCGCATTAGACTTATCTCCGTATTTAGTATAAATATGTATTATGTTCTACTGTATCTTTAGTTGAAAATTAATGTGCTTTGCCTCTGCATAGCTCCGTGGTCTGACTTCTGTTTTTCCGTCCTCGAGCCAAGTTAGTTGGTGTACCCGCTCACCTACGTGGTACCACTTACAGCCATCTCTGTCCTCTGGCTTTACATCTTCTGGCCTTTCGTCCTTCCATCCTTCTCCAACACGGATATAACTGTGTCGCATCTCGGAAAGTATTTTGCATTTTGTAGGCCAACAGCACACCAATTAGAAAATGTTATATGTGATTTTGGTAGCCATCAATGAGCTCTATGACATGGGTACGGGGATCAATGATTTTGAGGATCAATTTCCTTTTTGGGACACTAACGCTTTCGGCCCAAAAAGGAAATCATTCACATCAGTCCTTCCCTGGCTCATAATTCAACTGTTTTCGATGGTCTAACCTCATAGGTACATTTTTCTATGTTCTTTGAAGTCAGCTGGGGTACAGTGGAGCCCATTGCAGTGCAATAATAGGGTGAAAAAAGCGAATAAATGATAAATTGGGTACTGGCCATAACATCTTGGGGATATCCCAATATAAAGAGGTCCTGGATGGACTACCTTGATCCCTTAGACTATGAAAACACCCTCAATGTGATATATCATGATCTGATCATGCAAAACATCGCATTTTGACTATACAATGAAATTATGCTTTCGCTCCATTATGCACTCACTTGGCGCTGAGGTAGCTGTGACGAAAGAGGATGGTCCTGAGGGGAAGGTGGTGGTGGTGGTGGTGGTGGTACGGAATAGAGAGGTGTGGAGCCCGTGCGCAGCTCATGGTTGGAGTTATGGAGTCGGTGGAGCAAGTGCTGTAAAGTATTTAGGGCTAGCTCGGCTGAAGCTTTGCAACTACAGATATCTGCCCCGCCAATAGTCATGACCAAAATTCACGACGAAATGTCGGGAATCTGTTATCGAAAGTATGGGCAAGAAGTTGAAATACAACTGTCATGATACAAATGTTGAAATTCACAATGCAAACTCTGATAAAACATCATGAATCGTGAAATTCGAGACTTTTGTGTGGAATTTCAGGACAAAGCCTTCTCATAGTGCAGGCTGGTTCGTTTTCGTTGATCCTTGCTGTTCAACTACTTCGCTCGTTTAGATTCAACAGTGCAAGGTTATCTATGTGGAGTACCAGTCCAAAATCGACTGGAGAAGTGCGAGAGATATTCTGAGGTGTAATCCACGCTTCTGCGACACTCCGCGGTTCAACATGCATCTGCCAGTGAATGATATAGATTATTTTTGTTCTGCAGCTTCTTCTTCACCTGTAGTCATTATCTGTGCTACACATATCTTGAGACGGCGTGGGACACATTGGAATAGACATCGAGCCTTCGAACAGCCTGAGACTGATTTTAAGGCCCTCCGCCACGCCTTTGAAGCACTCCGAAGCCGTCCCAAGCTCACATGCTGAACTATGCCGTTGCAAGCTGAATGGCTTTTTTCCGACAAAGGTTCTGGCGGCGAGCTGTCTCGACCACTACGAAGAGCAGGATCAGAGTACCAGCCATTTTCTGAGGAATAATTACAAACTCTCCCATGCAGTGGTCACCACTGGATAAGGGATATGTACCCGAGGGCAGGTTCGTAATAAATGGTATGTGAGTGGAAAATGTGCCAACTGGTAGGTATGAAAAGTAACAAGAAAACAGAGTAGGAGGGAAAGTAATGATTCTGACGCGAAGCCAAGAATAGGGTGGAACGACGCGAAGTCTAATTCCAGTCAAACGGATCGACGCGAAGTCCAAATCCGGGGGAACGAGCCGAGAAGACCAGAGACACGGAAGCTTGGTGGAGCGAAGCACTAGCCATGCCACGCCGCAGGCCACGCCCGCCCGCCCATTCCTAGCCAATTCAAACTCCGCTAAGCGGCGCAAGCCATTTGGCTCCACTCTGCCGTGTCCCCCGCAAGACACCCCCAAGTGCGAGACCTACAATCCGTGATCCACGAGGTGGTGCACCGCCCGAACGAACGTCAAAGAATGACAGACAGCAGGAATTTGGTGAGCCGAAACCGTCCCAGCAAGAGGATCGAGTTTTGTTACGAGCTCAGAGTGGATCCTGGATGAAATATAAAAGGATCTGAATGTATTGTTAGAACGAGACTGAGGCCGTAAACAAGATAAGTGAGTAAACTGAAGAATACATGCAGGGCCACACGCCGGCTCTCGGCCCCTGCCACACCGGGTCCTCCTCGAGCAGGCTGTGGTTGGGAGCCGAACACCGGATAAACTTCCTGGACAGGGAGGGGGATTTGATAGGAGTTCTACTCATCCACTCGACCCTGCACTGCTTCCCGATTCGCTGCACTCGAGCATTCTGGAAGGAAAGCCCTGACAGGATCCCTGAATTTACCTGTCTGGATGACGGCTTTTGGTACAAGAATTTAACCTCAATTCCCCAAAACCGGTTTTTCATTTCGCCGGTCGGACATTTCGGTTGCTCGGCGCGAGCGATTGGTCCTTGTCCCCGCGGCCTTCGAATCTTCTCGCGTTCAAATCGCAAGTCCGAGCGATATAAAGTCAGACGCGGCCCTCTACGGTTCCCATCCTCTTTCTTCTGATTCCTCACTCGACTCCACCATGGTACGCGCTCCTTATCTTCCTCGCCCGCTGGTTCTTACCATCTCTTCTTCATCGCAGGACAACAGCATTGTATCCCTTTCATCTTCTTGCGCTCTCCTACCGACTAACGCTCCACTCAGAAAGGCTTCGGAAACCACAACAACATCGTGCGTTTTTCACTCGTCCAAGCCACTTGCTTATAGCTAATTCGGTATTTTCAGTCCAACGGCAAGATCGTGCGTTGCTTTGTTCTTTCGCGCACCCCATCTAACCCAGCGCGACACTATTAGGGCGGCGTCCACAGTGCTACTACCGTTGTGAGTTCTTCGCCTGTTTCAACTCCCGTAAGCTTCTCCCAATTAACTTGCTACCCTCAGAACGGCGGTGTACGTTCTCAATCCTTGGCGGTCTCTCCCACTGATGCGCCCTGGGCAGGACCGCACCGATCTCATGGGATTGCCCAACGTGCGTCTTTCTGCTTTGGCATACCGTGCGCGATCGTCGATTAACCCGACCTCACTAGGCCACCCAGGTTGATTCCACTTTCCACCCCGTTGACGACTGACGCGATGTTTCTCCACCACTTTTACTTCACTGCAGAACGTTGTGCGTACTATGGCTCTTCTCGAAACCGCTCTTCCGCACAGCTAACTCGACACTCTCAGAAAGACAACAGCATTGTATTTTCTCTATCCTCGAATATCGCCATTCCTGGCTCACGCAATACCCACAGCAAGGTTTCGGAGACTACAACAACATTGTTCGTTCCCCGTTGACCCACGAACCTCTACTAATTCGTCGCTTTTAGTCCGGAGGCAAGATCGTGTGTTTTTCTTTTCTTTCATTTTTGGCGTGCTCCTGTTCACCAAACATGACACCGATCAGGGCGGCGTTCACAGCGATACCACCATCGTGCGTTTTTTCTCGTTGACCTCAGTGATTCTAGACTAATCCAGCACCCTCAGAACGGCGATGTAGGCTCTTCATCTTTCACACTGCTTCTCGACTGATGCGGTCTCATCAGGGTAGCGCCAAGGTGTGTTTCCTCTGTTTGTACTTCAGTTCCTGACCAAGGCGCCTTCACTAGGACAAAGAGGTTAGTGTTACTTTCCAGGGCTCATTGACGTTGACCGACACGATATTTTAGGCCGGTCTTTTCCCGGGCATTCGTTCCTGATTCCATGCTGATACTCTCCTCAGATTATAGCGGCGGTACGTTGGCTCATGTTTGCCCGACATAACGTGTACACTCATTTTGCTCCAGCTGCAAGCCCAGCTCAAGACGGTACGTTGTCATACGACGTGCGCAATACCTTCCTATTCACTTTTCGTTGTAGGCGCAAGACCAACTCAAACAGGTACATTGGATTACACTCCCGCGCTTAGCGTTCACGCTCAGCTTCCACTTCCTAGTCACAAGATGTGAGCGCGACCTCAATTTCTATTTTCAGCTAGCGCTGACCTTTTGTCCTAGAAAGCGGACGCAGCGGCCAAAGACGTGAGTCCGGATCTGGTCACCCTTCATGCTTCGGGTACTTTTCATTCTCCGTAGGCCACAGCCAAAATCAAGGAGGTATTTCATTAAATCCATTTTAAAATGCCCGTCTCTCAACTTTCGCCATAGCTTGACGCTGAGCTGAAGAAGGTATGTTTCATCTTGAGCTTCTTCTTCTGTGGGCTTAGTACCGATCCCATCCCAGCACGGCAACTGTGATGTATGTTTGTTTGAATATCATTCTCCATTCCGGCGCAACTAACTCGGCGTTGCCAGGTTGGTCTTTTCCTCGTGCTTTCCAGCATGTTCAACACTGATTCTCTCACCTTGCGTTCAGGCTGAAAAACGCGACCTCTTGACTAAAATTAAGGCGGTACGTTTATTCATTTCGTCGCATACAGTTCGTCTCACATCTCATCTCAGGCGCACTTTGCGAGTGTCTTTCCATTCCATTTTCCGTTCAGATTATGCTGATCTAGTCTTCTAGGACGCCGCCGAAGCGGTATGTTATTATATCTCACCGCCTTGTAATTATGCTCACCCTCTATCTCAGAAAGCAGAAGTAAGTATTTCGTTTCCCGTTTATGCTGCACCTAACATCACACCTAGGCTGCGGAAAAGATCAAGGAGGTACGTCACGGCCAGCCCATCCCACTCACACTTGCTCACCCTTCAACACAGGCACAAGACGTGAGTTTCTCCGTAAATTTTTCCCAACCTTCCGTAACATTCTGTGCCAGGCCCTCGACAAACAGGTATGTTGCCATAAATATCCAAACCCTACCCCCCACGCTCACTTTCCGTCACAGAAAAAAGACGTGAGTCCTGCGTTCTCCATTCGAGTGATGCCGCGCCTACCTTTTGCCCAGGCCGCCGCCATTCTCGAAGCCGTATGTTTCTTCCCCTTCTCGTTCATACCCATATCGCTCACTTCCATCATAGGCGCGGATCGTGAGTCTCGTTGCCATCTCTGGCTATTCCACTCCGCTGACTTTGTTTCCCAGGCCGCCAACGACCTCGAGCGTGTATGTGCTTAAACTCGCACCCCGGACCCTGAGTCTGACTTTGCATTCTAGAAAGTAGCTGAGCTCCGGACGGTGCGTTCAATTGAATCTTCGTTCCCGCACTCTCACTCACGTTTCGCCACAGATAATATCCTCGGGAGTACGTTCCACTCATCGCCTAAGTGTATCCGCTAATGACACGACACCGTCAGGGCACCCGCCCTCGACACGAGGAGGTGTGTTATTATAATCTCTCGTACTGTCCGCTACTGACACGATACCTTCAGGGCTCCCACCCTCGACAAGACGAGGTGTGTTATTATAATCTCCCGTACTGTTTCCGTCGTTTTTAAATGACGCTCATTTGTGCTAGGGTGCCCCGGGGGTCCCCGCCGGAACTTATAACGTCAGAAACAGATCCACTGGTTCGGACTTGACCCTCTACGAAGGCTACAATCGTCCAACTTGCCCGGTCACCGTGTTCTATCCTCCGGCCGGTACTTTGCGTAATCGAGTGGTAAGTCCGAAGCCGCAGATTTGAATGCATCTCATTTGTTCAATTCTAGATTCACTTCAGTCGTGATGACTCTGGTCGGCCTCTTCTTTCGCATGTTGAGCCGGCCTTTTGGCGAGCTTCCCGCTACATCCACGCCGGGCCTGTGTTCGCCGAGGGGCAGAGTCCTCTTCGCTTGATTCCCGCCAAGCAATGGCCTGGGTTCTATTTGTTCGTCTCCATTTCAAGGTCCGCTTGATATATTGCTGATGATTGATTTCCATAGTATCAGTACTGACTTGGCCAGCAACCCACCTTCTGTCGTCGTTGACTCGAATCCTCATGGGTCCCGCGGCGGACATGTAAGTTTACGCCGTTCCTTGGTTCTCGCCATCTCACGTCGGACCACTTTTCCAGCTTCATATGGCTCCCTTGAACGAGACGGATGAGCGTCAGATGTGGCAGTTCTTGCCGCCAGCGTAGAATGTTTTCGCCCCAGTCTTCATGAATTTCTTGCGGTCCGCGTAGCAATAATACAGTGCAGATTACTCGTTCCATTAAGATTTACTCCCTAATGCATTGGGGTGTTCGGTTTTATCCCCTTCAAGTCTACCTCCATCTTGCTCTCTTGAATCCTCTCCTTCCGCAGCCTTCCACTCTACCTTTTTTACTCATGACTCTTACCACATCCCTATCTGTTAACTCGCGAGAAATGTCGGATGTTTTCCGTGGATCTGCGGCTTCAGAACCAGAGAGTGCTCAATTACGGCTGTTGGCAAAATCGTAGGCCAGGCCAAAATTTTCGTGATATCTCGGCAAGGTTAGCCGATGTCGTTCTACCCCACTCCGTACAGCATGTAGCCCCACCGCCCATCGTCGCTGGCTCCAGCCCTCTCTCTCGTCCTTTGCCGATGTCCATCATTGGTGGAGCTCAGACATCGAGAATATTTAGGCTGGCCTACGATTTTGCCAACAGCTGTAATCGGGCCAGTTGTGGAGAAACACTGCATTTTGACAGGTTCTGGACCCACCTTAGCCGAGGTGACTCAGCAAACCCAAGCGGCTGTCTCGAGATTAGCCGAGGTACCTCGGCAACGGCTCGGCATATCTGGACTGATGGGGTCCAGGCCACAGTTGTAGATAAACAAAGTTCACCCAAAAAAAATTCGATTTTTTTTAGCCGAGATGAAGACACCAATCGAAAGATCTCAACAAGGGCTCCCTGCCCATGTAAGAATTAAGCAATTCTGTCGAGCCGTTCTGCCGTAAAAAGCCATTTAGTGTGTGGAAGGACCCAATTTTTTGGCGGCCGCTTAAATATCGTGGGAAAAATATGAAAAAAAAATGCGGAATCAATGCGGCTCATCGAACCGCATCTGAATCTGTAAAAATCTTGAAATTCCAGCGAGTAGTTCTCTTGTGATTGAATGTTCTTTCTTTGATCACATATTTGATTGAAAAATATGAAGAAATGCAGAATCAATGCAGCTCATTGAGCTGCATCTGAATGTCTAAAAAGCTTGAAAGTCCAGCGAGTAGTTGTCTTGTAATTAAATGTTCTTTCTTTGATCACATCTTTGATTGATCTGATGCTTTCAATAGAGGTTTATGAGTGCTTACCAGACAGTGATGAGTAGCAGAATGGTAGTGAAGCAGCAGAAACAGTATCAGTCAGTCTCAGCCAGTGCTTTAGTGGTGCTCAGGTGCCTGATTGATGGCATCAGTGGCAGTGCAAAAAAACCCATTTTTTCGCGAATCATCTCAAATCATGATTGTTTTTTTTGGACCTTGGCCAAAAATTTGGCACCGCAATTTTCTCACAGGAAAAACTTTGGAGCATGTTTTTTGAGCTCTTTGGGCAATTCTGCATTCAAATCCACAAAAATCAGGGTCTAAATAAATCCCAATCAGGCTACAGACTATTTGCGAACTTTGTTTCTCCACAACTGTGGGCCTGCCATCAAAATGTAGTGAAAATTTCCAACATGTGATCAAAGCCAAGCCGGCATGAAATGGTGAATGTGGGCCATGTCGCAATTCTCTCTGTTGCAAAAATGAGCAATGTCCCATGACTTTTCTTTTGCATCCTGCAGATGTCTGACGGGTCCTGGAACATGTTGGATGTGTCCCTACTTTATCCCACCAACACCAAATTGGCCTGCTATGGGTGAAAATTGGCACATCAACATATATAGGCTTCCTTGGGTGTAGAAAACTATTTAAGTGCCTGGATGCCCTCTTATGAGCACATTGCGCATTGAAACACTGGCAGGAGAGTTGTTAGAGTAGGTGCAGGCCTCCCATACCTATGGAAAATATAGTTATCCATGCTGTCTTAATGCAATCCCTTAGGATATTTCTCTGCACATACTGCGAGGATATTCATGCTTGTACAGAATGTTGCCGTGACTTGAAAAGTCGAGTTTTGACCTGGAAAGTCACAACAAGTTGCACATTAACTCGACTTCAACTTGACTTTTCTGGTTCAAGTCAGGTCAAGTCATTCAAGTCAACTCAAATCGACTTTTTGGTACTCATTTAAAGCTGTATACTATGTATGCTGTGGACCTCATTTTCTGGTGCAGGGTTGAAAATATTCATTGGTGAGAGTGAGGCAGAAGTGTGGTGCTGGGATCCAAGCCCTGGAAATCACGTGTTGTACGCACACTAATTAGGACACATCATATCTATTCTCAGCCACCATCAAATGGTCGTAATTCCAGCAGCCATAACTCCTCATTGGCACGCACCTTTCTGTCCTGAAGCCAATGAGCATGCCTCAAGTGACCTCAGAGTCAACTCAAGTACTAGGGTTCATTATCCGTGGTTCTCATATGTAGCTAACTTTTCCATCAATCCGGCAGGTTACAACGGATAACAGTGTCAACGAGTTTGGCCATGTCTGGATAGATATCACTCAAAGGAGGTCTTATGAGTCATGTCGCACAGCCAGACTCACTGCTACTGGAAAATCAAGAGCTATCCCTGTTTGCTTTATACGGGGTAACCACTGTGTGCATTTGAGCCAGCTGTTCTTTTAAAAATATCATCTGAGTCGGTTCTTCGAGTTTTTCCTTACTCGCTGCTACTGAAGGGCCAGTGAACGACCCCGAGGCGTCTGCTTGCACCTGAAATGACTCCAGGCCCAAAGAATACACCTGTGAAACCAATGACCAATTTCGAAGCTATATAATGCATGTGAAGCACAGTTTCTTAGTCAATAGGTACCTTTTTTTTCTGGCAACGCGGTACATTTAGATTCTACAGAAACAAATGCTTTCGTTCAACTCACAGACATGTAAGTATCTTTCCGATGCCAACTCGGACATGTTATGTCACAAGGACTCAGAGTAGGGTACGCGGGATGCGCACGGTTCGATTTCGGATCAGAAGGTTGCCGGTTCGATCCTCCTGATGTGAGATTTATTTTTTTGTGCTCAACCATGGTCCAAAGAAGCTCGAAACAGGTATAAAACACTTAAAACACTCAGTAAATCTACACCATAGTACATGCCTGTTGACCAAATCTCTACCCGGTCAGGTTCCTTCCTTCTGTACAAGATGTGTCTTTGCTTTGCTCCGGCAGGGGTAGCATTCCCGGTGGTTGAAAGTCATCTGATCTTGTCTCCAATAAAGTGTTTCTACCACCAAATGCAAACAATGTACTGGGAATGCTCGATACATACAGCTAGCCCAGACTCGAATTTGCATGAACAATCAACAAAATTAACAGATATATTTCGAAAAAATCATTGATCGCATGGGTACACTTGAGCGACACATTCTCGCTGCTGTGCTAAAACAAAAACTACAGCCTACAGATCAACAGTCAATGGACATGAGGTCGATTCAGCGTGCAGAAATCCTGCACGCCAGCAGTCAGTAGATAGTAAAATGAGGTGTAAGGTCTCGCACCTTGATATCTACACAACACTCCTAACACGATTGTGAACAGGTTGTCGAAGACATGGTGATTTTCGGTGTGCAGACCTGAAAAGCATGCAAATTAGTAAGGGGAAGACAATTGAAACCAACACACCTCGCAGTTCAGGTGTTTGAAGGAACCAAACCGAGCGAGACAAACCACTTGAATTGGGGAAAGTCCAAAGGAAGTGAGATGACCTTGAATTTGCAGTGAGGTATGATGTTGGATTGACTTGAGGAACTTTTGGAAGGTTCTTTTCACTGATAGACCTGCAATGGTTGGTAGCTGGGGTCGAGGATGTGTTAAGTCTTTGGCGCTGCCCATTGTGAGGGTTTCAAGACAAGCATGATTGGTTGTGGCAAGAAGAGCATGGAGAACAGATCTGCGATGAAGAGGGGCATGTATTTCAGACAGGACTAACTGTGAGTTGTACAAGGAGTGTGCGCGCAGTCTCATAGTACAAAATTCTTCACAACCCTTAAACTTCACAATACTTCCGGTGCAAACCTCCGTCCCTGCGCGAATACTTCCATGGGGAGCCAATCGAGGACGAGGAAATGGACAAGTTATGTATGGCATCGCCATGGCACGAGATCGATGTTCTGCCGGGCGAAAACAGTGGGGATGATACCGACAGAGACGATCCAATGTCAGAAATATAGCCGGTGTATTTAGACACAAAGAATCATACTGATTCAATAGATCTCCTTAATATATGAGTAATGTTGGTACTCCCATCTGGTATCTCTGGCATCCACTGCCTGAGGCCCTCTTTTCTCTGCCAGATAATGTCACAAAATTAGGGTTGAATTAAAATGAGAATGGACTAAATTTAACTACTGAAAATACTGGGGCATAGGGACTAAGTGGAAGCTGTGGAGCTGGTCGAGGAAGGAACATCTTTGGGAGTATCTTCATTAGGTTGTATGTTGTCACTCAAAAGGACAGACTCATGCAGACCAAGAGATCTGCAGATGTCACCACAATGGTGGTCCTGAATGAATGACCAGATGCCCTCTACACCAAAGTCACCAATACCAGAGTCGCTGAGACAATATCAGTTATGGGACCAACAGTCCAGACTAAAGCGCACCCAGCAGGAGTGTGAGTCATAGGGTCAAACAGAATCATGAGATCCCGACCACCTCTGTGTGCAGGAGTGCCTGTGGTAATTTATCAATTTCAAGAAACTGCAGCAGTTGTAAAAGTTACCTTGGATATCTGCAAGAACAATACTTTTTTGGCTGTTGCCATAAGTGAAATGCGCAAAAGCATGGATGGTCTTAGCGCAGAGGTCTTGTCGCCGAGTTTGGTGATTGAGAGTGAATGTGAAGTGCTCTACAGTTGTAGCACGCTTCGTCTCGACCAACCATGTGATACCCTCGTGCGTGTCATCTACCTTTGCAGCACCGGATGCCTTTGTAGGGATGACTTGAATTTCCTGGCCTAGCCACGCATCTGCGAACTCAATCGCTGGAAAGATCAAAATCAGATGGCAGAGACAATGATCAACGACGACTATACCAGTATAGACATCAACACCTTGACGCTTTGCAGCCATGAAGAATTGCTTGAGAAAATAAGCCCCAACCATTAGACGGCGCAACTCCAGATATATCTGTGTTCTGTTCTCTAGCACAGTAATCGGAGGGCCCATTTCATCCGAATCCGAAATACGGTAAAACCGTTTTGCAACTAGGGCTTGACCATCCATAGATTTGAACTGAAACATGGATTATCAATGCTATCCCCACAGATGATGAACACTTACATCATATGCGTACTTCATTGCACCTTTCCCAAAGTGAGAGTCTCGAATATTGCCTGAGATTTCATCGAGACTCTCTTCAAAATCAGGCACGCCAGTTGTGTGGTCCACAATGCAAACAATCTTTTTCAGGGTCACAGGTGATACCTTGTGCACTGTAATTGCGCTTGAACTGGTAGGCACAAACATGGACTTCATGGGGCCAGAAGTAGCTGTATTGTGTCATAGAGTAATTGACGCTGAGAAAGATGGAAGTGAATAACTTACAGCGTTTGTTAGCACCATAGTCCCTGTTGGCACCTTCTGAGGTGCTGCTGAGAGTTCGTGTTCGCTTTCTTCCAGCCACCGAAGAGGTGATGCGCAAGCATGAGCCCATGTCATCGTCGGAGTCACCAGCACTACCCCTTCCAAAGTTTTGTCGCAAGGTGAACTATGGAATATCAACTAAGAGTTCAAATAGCAGAGAAGGAACCTTACTGCAGTCGAATCAATGTACAATTCCAAAAAAACAGTTGGGGTCTTGTCCTGCTTTGCCATCATTTTCCACTGAGTCGGAACCGTGGTCAAATAAATGGGGGCACGACTTGGTGTACTATAGAATGCATAGAACTGCCCAAGGGTCATGTTTGCAGTATTAGGCTCCAGGAGAATTCCGCCATGCCAGCGAAAGGTGACCTCCTCCCTGGCCCAACTCAATTAGAAAAAAAGGAAGAAACAAGCAAGAAAGTGTACACACGGCAAGAGCAATGCAGAATGAGAGCGTGTCCATTCCAGGTTCAAGGTTTCTACTAGATGGGACTTGATGTCTAGGAATGATTGTGAATGAATTGCTGTCAGAAAATCAAAAGATCGCACCAGGGAGTGCAACAGACACTGCCCATTTTTTGGCACTGCTTCCTAGGTCAGCATTGATGACCTTAGGTGCCTTGCTTTCGCGCACCTGGGAGTGGTAAATTATAATATGGAACACAAATGTCAAAGAAACCAGACTCACTGCCCAGACTACCATCACTTTGTCCTCGCCAAGTGGTCCACCACCGTGCTCATGATGGAGCAATGTACTTGTTGTCAGAGATGTGCCAGGGGCCGGCTTTTGTGCCATGAATCTACCACGGGCAAAGCGGTTTGAGGTAGCAGCTGCTCGTTCCAAATGACTTTCAGGAATATTGGTACGATGGAAAGCTGGCACTGCACATCTCTGAGATAGGGTGGCAATATGCCTTTCAATGTGCATTGCGGTCAGTGTACTGATAAATTTGTCTTGTCTATTCAACTGACCACAACCGTTGCAGCGAGGCATTGGCACCGGGTATTGATCCGCTGATCTATGCTGTTTATATGGTCCTCAAGAGTGTTCACAACACAGTTATTGAAGGGTTCTGGTGTTGGCTCCGAGGCAAGATGGGCTTGAACTTGAAGGAGTTCATTACTCGTGGTAAACGGGACCGTGTGTTTGATTCAAATGTGGCATTCCATGTGTGAGTGAATTAATATTATTATCATTATCATTGGTCCATCTAATGAACGATTTAGGCCCCTGTTTTACTGGATTTTTGTACCTATCATTCAGGAGCAGTTGGATGAGTTCCGGGCCTGGTGGAACAACCATAGAGTGTGTCTCCAGCGCGACAAGAATATGCCATCTGGGCACATCCCGGTCCTGGCTTTTGAGCATCCTGATCATCTTGGCGGAATTGATTGCCGCATTCATGTTCCGAAAGAGGCAGTCATTGAGCTTCGTGAACTTTTGACTGAGGAGGTTGGGTCCAGGAAAAGCCATCTGAGTTGGCCTGGGGTGACACTAGAGTTTGAAACCATGGCTCAAGCCATCTGGGAAGACTTTGGGAGCCCGGCGATGTCAGTGGACTCTGCCTGGGACATATTTGCCCAGTTGTCTGATGTGATAGAAAATTATGACTAGTTGTGTATGGTTGCAATTGATTGAATTTTCTGCTATCATCCAGACAATATTGACCTCACCTCCTGTGACGGGGTAGAGATTTGGTCAACAGGCCATGTACTATGGTGTAGATTTACTGAGTGTTTTAAGTGTTTTATACCTGTTTCGAGCTTCTTTGGACCATGGTTGAGCACAAAAAATAAATCTCACATCAGGAGGATCGAACCGGCAACCTTCTGATCCGAAATCGAACTGTGCGCATCCCGTGTACCCTACCCCCTCCCAAAAAATCAGGTCATTCATACCAGATTTGACCTTGGTAGTAAGGATCCACTGCCCGAAAGACCTGATGTGACAGACAGTGCACAATAATAATTTTTTGTCAATCTGCCTCTATCACTAATTGCGGCTGGATTAGCCCGAATTATCTAGCTATATTTCAACTCAATCAGAGCGATATTCGTGGAGTTATGAGCAAATCGGTCGTGGGAATCAAAAAATGCCCAAAACAGCCAATGGCTGTAAGCATCATCACAAAACTTGATGTACTATGATTGAATTATGTCCCAACGAAGCCATGTTCGCAATAGGGCGGGATGGGCAGTGATATAGGAAGAGTCAGACAAGGTCTGTCAAGGCCCAGAGGCAGAGGAAGTCGAGGCGATGGAGTTTCACCTAGTCACAGCTCGGCAGATCTGTGCCTAGGCGATGATGACAGATCTCACTCGGCAGAGCTCAACACATAGAGTCACAGCTCAGCAAGGTTTACCAAGGGGCTTTGGGAACACGGTGAATTTTATTGCACACATTATCACCCATTTTACCATCAATGGCAGCGTAAGCATGCCCAGGAGGACATTACTTGCCTTGCTAATCCATCAATCCAACCCGCAAGCATGGTGTTCATCCTTTCAAGGAACCCATCATCAGGAGAAATAATCCTATCATGCTCACACAACTATTCCAAAATATTGAGTTGAATACCTGACTCGAAGTCACTTCAAGTCACTCCAAATCGACATGAATGACTTCGAAGTCAAGCCAAGTTGCGCAAGTGACTCAACTCAACTCGGCTTACAGCCAATGTTGGAACCGAAGGTGCAAACAAAATTTTCTTGTTTTGGCAAGTTTTCAAAGAATTCCTTGTAACTCAATTAGTTCTACACCGATTTGAATGAAACTAGGATAAATTTGACAGGCTAATTCATGCGCAATTAGTGATAGAAAAAGCGATTCATGAAAATATTATGTATTAGGTAATTTGTGTTTTCAGACCATTTTTGTACCGAATGTGGTCTAGCATGTTCAGAACATGTCCCAGTGACACTGGTTGGGAGATTCAAGATTTTCAGCACAATTTATGGTGAAAAATGTTGTTTGTTTTTGAGACATTTTTCACTGAAAAAAGTGGTGAAAATTTCAAATCTTTTTCACCTCTTTTGAGCTTCCTTTTGAAATTTTCACCTTGAACTCACAAAATAGTGAAAATGTTTTGATTTTTTCACTACCTTTTTCGGTGAAAAATGTTGAAAAACAAACAACATTTTTCACCATAAATTGTGCTGAAAAACTTGAATCTCCCAACCAGTGTGACCTGATATTTTGGGGGCAACAACATATATACCTGGATAGACATGTGATAGAGTCAGAATTATATGAAATCACAAGATAAATGTAATCCTTACACTTTGTCTGAATGCCAAACCTGCTAATTGTATCTAACAGAGCTACAAGGACTGTAGGTATATTATCCATACTTCTGGCTCTATCACGTGTTTAACCAAGTATATATGCAGTTCCTCCCAAGATATTAGGTCACTGGGACATATTCTGGACATGCTAGACCATATTCGGTGCAAAAGTGGTCTGGAGACATAAATTATCTAATACATAATATTTTCATAAATCGCTCTCTATCACTAATTGTGCATGAATTAACCCGTCAAATCTATGCAGATTTCATCTAAATCGGTGCAGAACTAATTGAGTTACAAGGAATCATTCGAAAACTTACCAAAACACGAAAATTTCGCTTGCACCTTCGGTTCCGACATTGGCTGTAAATCAATCCTGCTCTCAATTTTTTGGGCATCTTGAGTTCAAAGTCACAGTGGACGACCTCACACAGATCAAAATATGGCAGGTAGGGGAACATGACAATACTCCTTCACACTACCCCTTCGCTTTCTCTTGTCACTTGCACCTACTTATTCTGGAGTCAATGCGGTGCTATGGAGCAAAAGCTACTGCTATTAATCAAGGTAAGCATGCTTTAGTGCCGTATACATCTACTTACACCCACAAAAATCTTGTATCTGAATTTCAATGCCGTGACTCCAGAGGGCATGAAGAAGCCCTCCCTTCACACCAGTTTCCAACTCTCAAACAAAATCTCCAGATGCTTCCAGCAGTACGCAACCGGGGCCGTCTTGATCGCAACCCATTCCGTGCCACGCACCTCATGGTTCACCGTAATCCGGAGAACATGTAATGGTGCATACGGGCTCAAATCAGTATTTGGTGTCTGTAATCATTGTCCCTCCAACTACACTTGTCACGACTTCTCCAAACCAGATGCAGACTCCAAGTTCACCATCAGGATTACAGACCAGTTCTCCCTGGATAGCACGATCCTGAATAAGGCGGGTCCTGAGGGAATCATTTTTATGGGAGTACTCATCGCCTGCAAAACGAGAATCAGGCTGCCACTACTGTTCTTTGTACCGCCAATGCTGAAAGACACATGATGCCTGGTGAGTGCTCTTCGTTCTTGTATCCTGTCGCTTTCCTGAGACTCCAAATGAATGCAGGTGCTTACTCAGCCCCATCCACCCTTGGGCGGCATGATAGTCATGTAGAAAGAAATAAAATAAAATCATTTATTTTTAATTATCTACAAAAGTTGAACAATGTTGGTGTGTGCCACCAAGTGTCTATTCCTGATTTGGAAGTCGCTTTGGTGGCCGTCGGTCGGAGAGCCATTGTAACACATGGTTGCCCAAATTGGCAATGGTCACGGTAATGAAGGGTCCGGTTGCATTGCTGAAAGCTGTTTGGGATGTCACGGTCTGGAAGCTGGTTGCCTACATACAAGTATCTACAGTATCTTCTGTCTGCAAACATCAAAGCCTCGACACTTGAAAACTGGATCCTGGAGACCATTAAGAAGATTGAAGCGCGAGCTCAAGAAATTGTAGCCGGTTGGTGCTTGACAATTGTCGACTGCTTGAAATCTACTGAACGATAGCCAGATAAATCGGAAATCCAGCACCGAAACCCTGCAGAACAAGAGAAAATGTACACCCGATGCCAGTCAATTGTGGAACACGGTTTCAGTCTCGACGGATTCATGACAGACAAGTCTCGCTCTGAGCTGAATCCACTTAAACATGGTATGTGAACCATTTGGCCGGGCATACCTACAAGACTAACTTATGAGTCTTGACAGTTCTCAAGGAGCTGGGACTGAACAACGCGTACATTTGCCTTTGCCAGTTCCATATAATTCAGGCCATATTGAACTGGGACTGCGATAACGGTAAACATGGGATAAGATTCACGCTGTCTTATGATTTGAAGTTCAAGATATGTGTCCTTTTTCGAACTCTGCAATGTTGTTGTACGTGGGACGCCTGGTCAGAGATAAAAGCCGCCTTCTACAAGGGTTGGAGGCACTTCTGTCTGGACTGGTGGAGGAGAACTCCGATGATGGTTTGTCTGATGGCGATTCACAAACCAACAACGCGCCAGAAAATGTTTCAAAGGGGAGGAAACTGGTGCCAAAACCCCGGACAAAGGAGGCCAATGTCTCTGGGTTGACGTGTTACGAGGTCCATGCTTATTTTGACAAGAACTGGTTCACCGACGTTTGGATTCGTCAGTCTTAACATTCCTCAGCTTTGCATGCAAGCAAAATTCTATCCAATTCATTATTCCTCACTCACTCAATGTTAGCAGATATGCGTGTGCCCCGATGTCGCATTTATGGCGCCCCGCAAACTCATCTGGGCTGGAAGGCACCCATCAGCAGCTCTAGCATTGGCAGTCCCCCAGGAATTCGATTTTGACCAAGACACACAAATTGCAGGGGAAGGCATCAGGATAATGGTGCAGCAGTGGAAAAGTGCGTCCACTTTAAAAATATGGGAACAATGCTAAGAGGGTATGCAGCCGCAGCTCCAAGAGTGTGAACTTTGAAAGAGGCGCCAGACTAGGATACGTCTGTTGAAAGTCTGCCCTACCTTCTGCTTCTTGGCTAGTTTCCAGTAGTGCTAGGTGCTGCTGCTCACAAAGAAACTGAAGACTTTGAATTGTCAAAGGTTTACTTGAGTCTTGATATTCTGTTGGAGTGAAGTCCCTGCTACCCCAGCATAGCTGTGCTTAAACCACATAGTTTGCTATTGAAACAGAGTCTTATAAAACCTTTGCACACACTCTTGATAGGTGATACATACCCTACTTTCCCGAACACACATACACACACACAAGCATTAGGATGGGATTAGTGTTTTCTTTTGATTTTGGTTGGATTGTGATTAGTGACTAGCTTGCTTCACTCCCTAGTTGATTTCATTAGATTTCATGGCCACACCCTAGTGCACCATCTCACCGGTTCTGGCCCAACTAATTCTATTCAATGTTTTGAACTTTGTGAATGCCTTTGGCATGGGTTCTTCGGCCTGTGTAAGAAGCTATGCTGATTTTTTTTGGCATGTACCCAAATTGGAAATAGCAACTAGGGATGTGGGCTTATGATGTTGGCAAGCAAGCAGCGAGAGGGGCTTCGTCAGAGCGTAAAACCGTTACCTGCCTTCCTGAACACTAAATCTGCTCTGTGCTACCTCTGGGCCGGACTTCCTTGGTCTCCTGTCCATGTGGGATTACGTATTTGAACTGCTGTTTAAACCAATGCGGTTTGAACCGATGGTTCCACAAGTAACTTGTGAAAACTAACTTGCCCTGCCACAAGTAACTTGTATGTAACTGTAAGTTACTTGTGGCAGAGCAAGTTAGTTTTTCCCAGGTAAGTTCCGCACAAGTTAGCACAAGTAACTTGCAAGGTGATGGCAAGTTAGATCAAAGTAAGTTTGGTTGTGTTTGGCCCAACTAACTGGTAGTTAACTTGGGGCGATTAAAGGGGCATTTAGTGTGTGTGTGCCGGGGAAATAGGCTTTAAATTCTTCAATTCATATAGTGACACATTTATATGAGGTCTTGGGCCAGTATCCAGCCTCACCACTGATGAAAACCTAGGAACACCACGAAGAACACCCACCCCGTCCACATGTTTGTATTAAGACCATTATATAATTTGGCAGTAAGAACAGCAGCGATAAACATTGTCTAGTGAAAAGTAAGTCCAGCCATTTCACCCGGGCCGAGCTAAAAGATCTCACTCTGGATGATCCCTTCGCAGAAGCAAAAAAAAAAAGCCAATGTGGTGAGGCATCTTACGACCTCGGAGACTGTATTATGGTGTGCACAAACCCGAGTCAAGGGGGAGTACATGCCCACATGCTGGGAAAACATCAAGACTTTCATATGGAAAGCCGCCGCTGCGCACATCCCTCCCAGCTTTTGCCTTGCTACGGCTTGCAGTCAGCACGGTAAACACTACAACTGGGAACCCAGGTCCGCCAGGGAAGACTTTCCACCCATCGCTGTACTCCCCAGCAAGCCCGCAAAACGTCCATCTAGCCCCCTCTCTGATCTCTCGCTCTCCGGGATGGATGGTATGGTGGGAGCCGCTCCGGTTCAACTTGTTCAAGTTGAAAATACAAGTGGTAAAAAGAGGAAGTAGTGCCAGAGTCCAGCCAGAGATGATGATGGTGACCACCAAAAGTCTCCAGGGGTGCGATGCAGTACAAGGCGTGGAGAGAATGGTGATAGTCGATGCCATTGTATCTTCATTTAGTGCCTTTCATGCAACACCATCAGTCTGCCAGTCTTCGGGTTATCTGTGAAATGCTAAGCCACACCCAAATTAATTGTGGGTGTTTAATAGCATGAGAGGAATGTCAGATAGTTATGTGGGAAGCTTACGAGTCCATCCTGTTACTGTATTGTCCCTAACATCGGGCGAATGGGGCAGCTTGAGGCCATCTGATGGCCCGTTACTTTCTTTGATCTAACTTGGCCCGCAAGTTAGCGGAAGTTAACTTCAAGTTACTTCAAGTTACTTCAAGTTAGCTTCAAGTTACTTTAAGTTGCAGCAAGTTACTTCAGTTAGCAAGTTAACTGCAGAAGGCTGCTAACTCAACACCGAGTGCCAGTTACTTAGTTTCAAGTGTCTTCGGGGTTACTCCCGGAATAAAGGCCTCGCCAGCTTCGAGGATCGGAATTGTGCTGCCACTGGAGCTCACAGGTCTCCAATCTACTAAAGGGGATGGGTAAAGATTCGAGAAGACCAAGGTTGTGTATTGGGTTAAATTTGATAAGAAGCCGCACACGGGCTTAGCCTCTAGATGGATTGAGTCAATTGTCACTGTAAATGATACCCGGCCGTTTCATCAGCCCAGGCTTTTTCTTCGAGTGGCTAATCACAACATCCTCTTCAGATTTATACTAGGATCAGTTCGTATTGGATGTAAGGAGTCCAATCGGCTTGGTTGAACCACTGTATCACTGTCCATCTCTGAACCTCCTTTCTCTGGCCCAATCTCATCCTCTGATTCCCCATAGACTGTGTGTGATTTGCAATCAAAGTGGACCAGTATTCCTCTTCTGCAGCAAGGGTTGGGAGCTGGACTGAGCAAAGGCCCGAATGTTCACGTTGCCCTGCCGCAGTGTTGTAGAACTTGAGAGACAGCGAGACTGATATTGAGATTATTCAATCGTATTCTTAGTAGATTAAGTTCATAACGCACCTTGGAGCAAGGAAATCTAGCTTGAACATATGGATTGAACATGATGCCTGCCTCGCACTTGAGTGGTTGGTAAAGTTTCGGGCACCAAGGAACTTTCGAGAACACCTAGTGAGAGCCCATTAGATGAGAATTGATAGGAATGAGGGGTTGCAACTTGAAGAGAGCCGAGCCGAATCAGTAAATCAAAACAAGGCACTGTGATTAGAGAGGTGGACCCATATCAGAAGAAGGCGGCTTCAAAAGGCAATGAAACGCACCTGGTTCCAAAGAGTTTAGTCAAGAAACACTGCCAGAAGAGGGAATTGTACTTGGGTGACCCGCACCTGTTAATTTGGAGCCCATGGGAAAACTTAAGTTAACTTGTGGCACGCGTGCTAAAAGGGGCAAGTTCCGCACAAGTTAGTTCCCATAAGTTACTTTTTACGGACTCGTTTGAACTGTATTGGTTTAAACCAATTTGGTTGGAACTCTGACTTGTCACAGTCACATAGCAGTTGGATAAAAACTGAAGAAAACACTGTTTTATTGTGCCTTGTGTACACCATACACACCAACTCAGGTCAATTTTTGAACCTGATGTAACAAAGTGATGTGTTCAAACCAATGTGAATGAATGAAACCCAAGTCAGAGGGATGTTTTGAAACTTAAGACTCAAGCTTTTGGTTTAAACAGATACTTCATTAGTTCAACTTAAGTTATGAGGTGAAATTACCACAGGACATCTTAAGTTCTTCACATGCGGACTTAAGTGATAGAGAAGTCAAGTCATGACAACAACAAATCCCCCTGCAAGATTCAAACACACAAGGCCTTTCCACCTTTTCAGGAGAGGGGGATGGGGAGCATTTAACCACTACACCAGGAAGACCACAAACAAAAGTAACAATCAGACTAACATTAGACTATTTCTCTTCCACTGTCTACCATGGTAAGTAAGTACTGTATACATATTAACTCACTTTATATGTATTAGCTTGTCATTTCCAGTCATCTTTCATCATGTTATATATATATATTAATTTATTGAAACAGATCAATCTCTGAATCATGTATGGATAGTGGTTTGACCATGACCTGAAGAGGCAAAATGAAGAAAGTGAAGAAGGTTTAAGGCCAAATAGAGGGCTAATATGATTGTATCTGTGTGTTCAAGGTACTGTATCCTTCATGTGTAGTGGTTAATCCTTCCCAAATATTCTTCTGGTGTATAATTTAAGGGCCTTGTGTTTGAATCCCTTTGGTGGAATTGTTTTTGCGCTTTGACAGCACTCAAGTGCTGCAGGACTTCAGCTCAAGCACTTAAGGACTTAAGTTCGAGCACTCAAGGACTTAAGTGTGCAAGCAACTTAAGCTCAGTGCAGATGCCACTTAAGTAGGCCCGCCAGTATTTTCACCTGGAACTTAAGTCATCCTAATCTGATTTCATACGGTAATGCGTCCGAGAAGTCCGTGCTGCTTGAGAGGCACGCTCGGAGAACCTATGAGTTTTAAGCTACTCAGTCGAGGGCGGTGGTGTTGATGGGGACGAGTTCTTACTGAAGCACTGTACTCTGTGACCCCACGAATGTATTCTTCCTGTGAGACTATGAGTATCCGACACTTTACAAGGAGGGACCATTTACCATGACGCGCAGGGTAGTATTATCCGTGAAAGTGTCTCCATCTACTTCTTGGATCAGGGCTCTCACCTTGTCTTCCATACTGTTGGAAACAATGGCCCGGGAGAAATAGACCATATCATAAAGAGCTGTCACTGCGGAAAAGGTTGTGGGCCTGCTTACATCTGCGGCTACCCCGCCTGAGTATGTGTCGATGGCGACATTGATCACATCCGAGTAAGTGACTGAGGTGTTGGTGATCTTCGGGGAGAGGGAACAGAAAATCATCTTCATGAATTGGTAGAGGCCATCCCGGCCACTATCCCAGTGAATTCAGAAGGGCAATCTCTAAGTTCACAACCACGCACTGTAATCATTCTGAGACAGACAAGCGATCATCGAAAGGTAGTTCGGCTGGTCAGCCAGTGTGTATGCCTCAGTCCAGTTCAAAAATTCTGTGGCATTTACATGTAGTGAGTGAATTATACCGCTGGTGGAAGCTGTAAGCTCACGTGGGTTAGCACAATCTGAGTGCATGGTAGCGAAGTAAATGTTGGACGCTCCGATTGTCGTGTCGTTCCAGGCCTCGACTGTGGTGTTCTGAATGGATATCGGCGGCATTGTTGTGTCTGCGGGGTCCCATAATTTACAGGACACGTCAGCGGTGAATCCTTTCTTATATCAAGCTTTCTTAATATCATCTCATAGTATCCAAGTGAACTCACCCTGCTGAATCAACGAATAGCTGGAAGTCAGACTCCGAGGAATGTTCCACTCCGGTTTGATGGTGGCCAGGAGTGTCTTCGTGCTGGGGAACCAGGTGCTTGAATTAAGCGGCAACGGAGTTAGTGGCAAAATCCCCCCTAGCAATACTCAGCAATTTTCGAACGATATGGAGCAAAGGCCGCTATACCAGCAGCACTGTGGTTGCATTCCCCCCTGACTTTCAGGCAAGTCTTTCACAGTGATTTGAAATTGAATCCATGGCCTTTTGTGTGAGTTTTCAGGAAGGCATCATGATTTTCGGTGTGTTGAAAGTGCCTGGATATCCCCCCTTGAATGGCTCTTTCACTACCTTTATTCACTATGTTCTATGTTCTCAGTGATTTTCAACATCAAACTAGGGAGTTTGAGCCCTCAGTGGGCGGCAGTTCACAGCACTTTCATTGAATGATAAGGCAAAAAAGTACACTGAACACTTCCTCAAGAGCAATGTTAACCCCAAGGGTACTAATATCAAGCTACTAACTAACTATTGACTGTAAGTGATTAGTTTATATACCTAGCTAGGAAGGGTAAGTGTAGGTTGAATTGAGGGTATTGAGCAGTCACAAGATTATGGACTACTAAATGATTGATGTTCACGTATTTATGAGTTGAAAATCAAAGTTACCTGAAGTTTTCACGGTAGAAGGTCGCCACTTGAGTTATGTACCTTGTGTGGGCCACCGGATCCGCCTCATTTTTCCAAATCTTAGCTCTTTGAGCCCATTCTTATGAATTTTTTAAACATTTCAGACATGCTAGGCTCAAGATTGACCAATTCTGAAGAAGTTTGGTTCGGTTGCACTTGCTATATCTAGGCCATGAAATTCATGTACTTCTGTGTTGAAAAACTCATTCTAAATGATCGTGAAATTCATGCACTTGAAAATGTGCTTTCCGAGGGTACGTGAAATTGTAAATACCTGAAAAATAAATCACTATGAAAGGCAGTGAATGGTGAAATCCAGGTCACTGTACCCTGAAAGTCAGGGGGTTCTGTGACCACAGTGGCAGAACGATTGAACACTTGATCCATAAGGTTAAATGTTGCGGGCAACGACAGATCACCTTTGACTGCCGCATATCCACTTTCAGTTTGACCCACTATGAACGCAGACTGACTGGCTGTATGAATACGGTGAGAAAGTGCGGCAAAAGGACGAAAACATTGACGCTTACTGCTAGTAACACAGTCATTCAGTGCGGTGTTGTTCTGCATTTCACGAAGAAGAGCGCTGGAAAGATCGATCTCGTGGCCAATTAATGGGGTGCGGACGATGATCGCACGAGGGGTTATCAAGGCACTCCACCTGGGCGAATAGGCGATGAGGTTCGACCAGGAAGGCGTAGACGATCACATACCCAGTGGTTTGGACCCCGGTCAGGATAATCATCACGGCTGCCATCAAAGTAAATGCGGGTTTTTTGAGATCGACAATGAACGAGCGGGATGATATTTTGATGAATGAGACTAATGTGCCGAGTGGCATGCCGTCCCTGCGCAAGCGAAACATAAGTGATCGACGGAGACCCCAGGAAAACAGACTAGGAACGTGTCAGTTAATCACAGGGGCTAGAAACATGCTCACAGTGTGGAAAGAAAAGCGAGGATGGTGGAGATCTGAGTCAAATGTCATGCTACTGTGTGCGGGTTCACCTTGGCCTTTCCCGCCAGATGAGGGGGGAGAGTGATACCTCCTCGCGACTGCACAATGACGAAGAAGCCCCAAGCGACAGACTGCAATAACAATTGACCACAAATAACGATTGCGGGCCATCCCCAGAAACGTGAAAACGTTTCCCGTGACAAAAATTTCCTTCGAAATCTCAGCATGACAAGAGCTTTCAGAGTCGAGGCCCACACCTTGGTCGACTGTGTCCGAAGACATCAGGATGGGAGGCCTTTGCATCGGCATCGAATTCGTTTCTTCAAGCTCGGAGTCGGGAGGGCATGCACCCAAGAAAGGGATAGATTGTTCAGGAAGGTCTGGCAACATGGGAAGAGAAGGCAAAAAGTAAGGGACGGTCAAGGGGAGGGCACCGGCAAATGCCGAGACACAGCCTCACAGGGAGGGTGGGGTCTTGGACACCTTATTTCACTTTTCCGACCATGGTCCCAAATCGTTCAAAAATGTGTTCTAGATACTTTGAAAAAAATGCCCCCAAAAATATCATTATTTATTTGAGACTTCCCCCGTCGCGTTGGAGTTGTGAGTAAACAAGGCTATAGGATGCAGAACCAAGCAAGGCCACTTTTTCGCACCACTTTCTCGTCACGACAGAGCGCTTCGAGATGGCATCAAGTCAGGTAAGAATCTTCTCCTCAGCTTATCCGGCTCACCTTCCTGTACAGACGGAACAATACTGCACCCCATGCAACCGAACCATCACCTTCGAAGACGGTGGTCAAGCAAATTGGATTTAGTACAAACGAAGTGCCAAGCATCTACGTAACGTGCAGGCTACTAGTTCTGAGGGTACACAATCACTCAAGTCTTTCTTTCCCGGCTCAATCAGTGGGAGTGAGTCGATGGTGACGTGCTCGCTTGCAGCTTCTGTGTACGTGATCCCAACCGACCATGTCTGAACAGATGCTGATTGTTTCTTTCAGGCTCACCTTTGCTGTGTTGGGGAGAAGAGCGCAGAAGGACTTGACTGGTTTTGTGACGACGATTGCCGTGGAAATGCTGTTAGTACCGTCTGTAAGAGGCGACGCAACTGATTATATAGCTCCCCATACCGTAGGGCTTTGCCTGGAATGCAACGGAAAACAGTCCAGAGCGTCAAACGAGCATTGAACAAAGCCGATGGCGAAAACTTTCCCGATTCGGAGGTGGCTGTGCTCGGCTAACAGGGAGGGAGGGGTTTCAGGGCTCTTAAATCACTTTTCCGACCTTGTGTCGAAAATTTTAAGGGTGCCCTCCCCTTGGGGACGGTTGATATATGCACGTACTTACGTTTCAGACAAGCGCGGGCGGCAAGTTCTTGATTCGAGAGTTGGGGCTGTGCGACAACGGGAAGTCGATTCGGCACTAGTTTAAACCACCAACGTCGGCGGAGTTGATCAAGACAATAACCCACCGAGCTGAGAGCTACTCAGAGCTTCACAATTGGTAATCAAACACAGCTTGAGCATTACGCGGGGCGTGCCGATGTTGACCGGAGAGAAATATTTACATTGAGAAGGCAAGAGCGAAAAAGCTGAAGCGAAATAAGAGACTGCTGAGTCACAGCCAAGGTACGCTGGTTTCCAAGCGCCTTCTGCATGCCGTATGCGGTTAGCAGCCTGGATCAAGATCAATAACGCCCGAAGAGTGTCGCCCGGCATACACATGAATTAAAGGCCACCATACGAAGAGGACCGTCGGACTGCGAGAGAAGAAGAGGCAAGTGGAAAGGAGTCCATGTTGCACGCTTCAGAGCACTCGGATGGAGTCTGGTCTGTATGCGCCGGCGTCGAGTGAAGCACCCGACGTATGTACAAATTCGCCTCCATTGACGATATCCGCCTGCGGAAGAGGGACGCCCCGAGGATTCAGCGGCGGCTGTCCCGTGAATGCGAGATAGCCGGAGATGCCGCGTGAGTACTAAGATGCAAGAGACCTCTGGTGGGCGCATAAGTAGTACGCTTGCAGTATTACCGCGCGCTTTTCGGTAACTTGGACGATGTCTGGGCGATTAACGCTTGATACTGGAAGAGGGAGGGAAGAAGGGCTCGGGTTAAGAGCTTGAGGGCACATTACATAAACGGCGGTACTTATTCCGAGATGAAGGAATCAAGGGATGCGAATGTGGGCCGTGGCAAGATCCAAGCACACCGCTCAGAACAAAGTTTCTACCCAAGTAGAAACTTTGTTTAGCCGAGGGGCGAAGGAGGCGCGTTGGCAACGTACAATGTTGAACGATAATCCAGTTTGGCCTGATTGTGTGAGATAGAAAATTTGCTGAGGTTGTCTGAGATTATCGTCAAGCAAGCAAGATTGATTGAAGGAGTCAGAATGACAAGCAAAGGCACGGTCGCACACACGGTACATATTTGAGGCTGGAGCGGTGAGAGGCGAAAGCAGGGACCAATCCAGGACCGATATTGAATGAATCTGTATGGACTGAATCCCGCCGTGAGGGAGGCTTCTTGGCACATGTACAGTTCTGAACCCGCCGTTACGGCTCGAGAACCCACGCGACACGGAGCCAAGCAGAGCGTCTAGGTTTCCGACATTGTATTTGAGGGTCTACAGAGTACCATCCGGCGAGTGTATTTCCAATGTAGGCCGCGAAGCTCCGAGTACACTTCAAGTCCCCATATCCGAAATCCAAACTAGATCGAGAGTAGCTGGAGGGATGGAGCACTGGGAATCGGTCTCGGAGAGTAGTAGTATCGCCAACGACCAGACATACAG
This sequence comes from Mycena albidolilacea, assembly GCA_029282495.1. Taxonomy (NCBI): domain Eukaryota; kingdom Fungi; phylum Basidiomycota; class Agaricomycetes; order Agaricales; family Mycenaceae; genus Mycena; species Mycena albidolilacea. The sequence continues at coordinate 1,081,292 of JARIHO010000024.1, read as the reverse complement.
AAGAACTTCATCACTTGTCCACCGAGTCGGAGACCACTACAAAAGGCTCCATGTAAATTTTGAGACCGCTCACTTGATCAAAGCAATTTCCACAGCGACTCAAATTCATAATGAATTTCGCGACTTGCATTGAAGCAACCGGAATCGGCGTAGGGAGGCGTGGTCGACTCGTAAAGCGCCTAGAGAATTTTCCAGAGTAGACGCAACCAATATCCGTTTTTCGTTTTTCACAATCTATTTCTATTGTAATCATCCCAACAATTCAACGGTGCCAATACGTTTCCGCAACGTTCATACTGGCCAATGCCTGAACCTGCTGAAATAGCTCCGGATACAAGTCCTCCAGCTGACCGACCACATCCACTCCCAGTGGAATCTGTTTGGCGATGCGCAGCAACCCCTCCACTGGAGCCGCGCTATCACACCGCAGGAGCCAGAAACATTCATCCATCGTCCCAGGTTCCTCCACGAACCGCACGACATGCACCTCCTTGCGTTTCGTTGCGCCCTATTCGATACATTGTGCCTCGTCGAGGAGGTGCGTCCACTCCGTGAGCGGCGCGACTCGTGGTGCGAACTTGCCGCGCACATATTCGGTGACGACGCAGAAATCGGTATTCCCGGTGCGGTGGATGTGTGCCAGCTTCTGGAGGAAGAGCGCCGGTTTGTGTGTCTGGTAGCTGCGCAGCAGAACGAAACGATAGAAGCGGTTGTTGCGTTCGTCGGTGTGGCAGTCTAAGAGGGTAATCAGTTTCCGTGGATTGACACCGGAATGGAGGCTGGACGGCATACCGACTGGCTCCGCTCGGAGAGACGCACATTGAGTTCGATGTTCCTGTTCCCTCCAAGCGAGTCTTTGACATTGCGGAGAACAATAATAATGCGCTCGGCACTCGGCACAGCGCCGGAGGACTGCCTTCTCCGCCACTATCACATTGCACTTGGATCCCTATGAGTTACGGCGCAAATTGGATTACTAGACATTGACAGCTCAGACTCACGTCGTAATTGGAACACTCCCTCGTCGAAACATACGTCGTCCGGAACTCTTCCACATATTGGATGCGTTCAGCCGCTACCGCGGTGAAGAGGCTCCAATCCTCCCACAGCGGAGAGTGCATGAAACCTGCGGCGTGCTGGATGGCCAGTGCTTCAGGGAGGGCAGACTTGAGCGCGATCATGCACGAATAGCTAAAGGTCGCATCAACGAGCGCCTCCCGTACCAGGTGTTCCAAGGCATGCGAGACATGTTCGGCGTCGCTATCCGACTCGGAGGCGTCGCGTCGACGCAAAATGAGGGCACGCAGAAGCCCCGCCTTGAGCGCCGTGACGAGCGACGGCGCTCCCACGCAGTCGATGAGATCTACGAGGTGGAGAAGACATCGACCCGTCGCGGCCAAGGTGAAGCCGGCGCCAGCAAGCTTTATCACCGTTTCAGTCAGGATCTTGACAAGTCCTGCAGATGCGAGGCACTGCAAGAAGGACGGACTGAGCCCGGCGAGGAAGTGGAGGACACCGCACAGAGTGGGGTCAGGCCTGTCTCGCCGGGTGGGCTCGAAAATATCGAAATTCCGAGCAGCGATAGCGGTATATCGGACAACGAGGCGCGCGAGATCGTCGATCTCCCCCGCACCTTCAACCAGCTCGGCAAAGTGTTGGGGAAAGCGGTGGCAGGCGCGGAAAATCTGCACCAATACCAGCATCGCACCTTGGGATTCCGGGTCCGCCAGTGCGCCGTGGGCCCGCTCGCAGCGTGCCACCAGGTCCGTCCACGCATGTGAAACAAACACACCGACGTCAGGTGTAGTGTACACCAGCTGCGCAGCGGTATCGTCCGCGTCGTGCATCCCGAGGAACGGCAGGAAATACGAGAGAAGCAGGCGGCGGTCGGCAGTGAAGGGCGCGTCGGCCGGGAGGCAGTAGTCGTGGCTGTCGAAGAATTGGATCCACGTCCAGAGCCGCGGCCACAGCTCCCGGGCAACGGCGGGGGGGAAGTAGTCGGGATTCATCCGCAGCAGGGTCATGGCGCGGGTGGCGCAGAGAGCGCGGTGCAGGGAGATGGGGTCTGTGGCTCTCTCTGGATCGGGGAGGCGGGCTGGGTCGAGGTTGGCGTATATGATGGGGAGGAGTCCTTGCGACAAGGTCCGTGCTTGGCCTGGATATCCACGCACGAGGCTACGGAGTTTGAGGAGAGCGTCGGATACGATCTCGACGGGCTGCGACGCATCTGCCGCAATTCTTGCCACTCTCTGAGTGGAAAAAAAGATGAGTACGATTGAAGGGATTCAATGGCAGGACCGTGAACGCACGCGAAGAGAGATTGGGAGGACGGAAATCTTCGAGATGTTGAGGCAAGGATGCATGGAAAGGGAGGGCGTAAAGGGAAGGTGTAGAAGTGGCACAATTATGATAAGTGAGTTGTGCTGAGGCCACCAGGCAGTGGAGGATTCCGTATTGGGCAACTGGAGTATCCATTGTTGCTCGTTCAAAGCGTAGGCCCAGGCGAGGATTTCCGGCCGATCAGATAACAGCGCCGCACACGAAGAATTAAAGCAGCGACGAACATCTCTTGATTATAGTCAGGATATTTTTTAGCGGCGGTGAATTCGACAGAAGATCGAGAAAGCTCGGCAGATCTATGTATTTCATTGGACGCTCAAACCGATTCCACAGCGATTCAAATTCATAATCCATTTCGCGATTTGTTGCGAAGGAATCGGGCCGTGTCGCGGCGTAGGGAGGCCCGGTCGCACATTTTCTGAAAGCGATTTTCCTTTGCATGGCCGACAGATTCAGAGAAAAGGCCAGCCCTCTGTCTGCTTTCTTGGAAACAGATCTCCTGGTGCCGGGAGCCGATTTGGGCGCTTGACCGGCAAGGGGGACGCCGACATCAACTGCAGAATCGTCTGAGCTTGCGGTTAGCGAAATGCAAGGGATCATTAGAGTATTTCTGGTCCCGAGTCTTGTTACTTGTAACGCGTCGTTCATTCCAAGGGCTTCAGCGATCGAGTGTTGTGCGAAAAAAGCGCCAGGAAACTCAGAGATCGCATGGCTGGGATAAACTAGGGCTGAGACCGATTGTTTGATTTATCTCGCCGAGGATGAGAAGAGGACATGACCGCTTTCCGCAAGCCGCAAATAACCCCAAAAGGCAAGCGCTGATGCGCCCTTGAGCAGTTTCTTCTTCCCCCACCATCCCCTTCTCCTCCATATCCACACACTCTCGCTGTCCCTTGACGCACACATCCACTCGGCTCCGGTCCAAACCTCAAGTCAGCGATGAGATTCAGCCGGAAAGATTCGTGCATCGGCGCAGTGAGAGTGGGTGCGTTCTTCGCGCAGAGACAGGCGGCATGCTGACGGAATGGGGTATTGTTAACACACCACATGAAGGGAAGCCAGTCGCGGAGAAAGGTGAGCGCTGAGAGTTGTCTAGATCGATTCAGGTGGCTTTGGATGAGGTGGCCTCGCGAGAGCTCGCGCGCGCTGTTTCTCGGAGGGTTAGCCTCGGTGTTGGTCACTCGGGACGTTCTGCATAGGACTGGGGAGATTTTGTGCCACCTCTGCGTGCTTGGTGCATAGAGACCCGTACCCGCCGTCGATGACCGACTAGAGACATGCCTAGATATGCCCCTCTGCCGCGACACAGACTGGCTTTTCTGGCTATCGACATCTCTCCCGCTGCGTCCACTCGCAAAGGCATGGCTCCGTCCCCGCTGCCGCGCTTCGCGTTCTCCGCCCGTTCTCTTGATGTCGTGACTTCCCATTGGGAGTCGCGGAAGGGCCTCGAGCTCTTGCACCTATAGGCGCGCACGAGGGCTCCTTTCTTTCTTTCCCCCGCGGCGTGCGGTCGGCGTAGCGCCCAAGAAGCACCCAGTCGCCTTGTGCATAGGCTGTGGCTACTTTTTTCTTTCAGGGAGAGCTGCGACATCTACGTCGTAGTGGGTCTCGGTCGCGCCCCGTTCCGTTTCGCCTGCATTTTCTTTCGTCTTCTTCGCATTAGAATTCCGGCCCTCCGACTTTTTTTCCCTTCTCTTCGGCGCAGGATGGAGTGGCTTTGGATTGGTGTCTCGAGATCGGATTGGGATCTGCCAGTGCGTGCATCTTCTTGCCCGGGCCTCGCTCTAGAGAGGGAAGACGAAGTGGCGCTACTGGCCGGAGGACATACTATCTACGTCGTAGAGCCCCGATGCGTCGCAGTATCGCTCGCTCGCTTTTTTTTCCGTCCTTCCTGCTTCCCCTCTTTCTCGTCTACGACTGCCGCTGACTGCTCTCTTGTAGACTCTTCCTCCTCTCGTCCATAGTAGTGTACGAGTGCAAGGCACGTCGCAAGGCGAAAAGGGAAGGTAGATTTTTTGGGATCACACTCCTGCTTCTCTTGTGCTTCGAATGGGTCGTCTTTTCGGGCGCGCGGGTTGCGGCTGCGCACACCTTTCTTTCTTTGCATCCTTGCTCCTCGGGCGCGTCTTGGCCCGAATCAACTCGCCTCGCGCTCCGTCCCTCCCCTCTTTTCATCTCAGCAGGAGAAGCGGGTGCATGAAGAGCGAGAGGGGGGGCAAGCGCAGACGGGGAGGGGGAGGCGGACGCCCCACCACGCTCCGAGCTCTGCTCCCGTGCTTTTTCGGAGAGGTGGTCGATGGGGTGGGATCTGCGTGTCCCCGTGTCTGCTTGCGCGGCGCCTCTCCGTCTACGATGTGTCGAGTGAACGTGTGGGGTCGTGTGCCGTGGTGCTGTGACGTGTGTCGGCAATCTGGTCGAGATGCCCTTGCACCTCTCCCCTCTCTGCGTTGTGGGCTGGGGCATGGGCACGGGCGGGCTGGGTCTGGGGAAAGGGACCCAAGTCACGCCGGAGGGGCAGAGAAAAGGAGGGGAAGAGGGGAAAAGAAGAGGAGTCTGAGTGCCAGCGCGGGTGTGGGCGTGGGTGCGGGTGCGAGTGCAGGTGGTACTGCAGCGCGGTGCGGCCTAAGCCTTACTGCCAGCTGGTGCACGCAGAGACAGTGACGACATGAGCGAGCGCGCGCGGCCCCTGAGGACACCGCCCGAGGTGCTGCGGCAAGCGTCCACGCTCCCGACTCTTTTCTCCCTTGCATGTTTTTTTCCGGAGGGGTGCCGTAGCGTCGGCGCGTGTCGCCAGTGGGATGTGGATTATTTACTCGTGCGGTGCGTCTACGGTGTGGCAAGTGGGGGCGTGTGGGGTGGTGGGGTGGTGCTGTGGACGTGCGTCGGTCTGAAAGACGAGACGAGACGAAATGGGATGCTTCTGCATCTCTTCCTTCTCTGTGTTACGGGCACGAGCGGGGCGCGGGTGGGTCTAGTGAAAAGGGACGCGTCAATGAGGAAGAAGGGAAGAGAAGAGAAGAGGGTCTGAGTGCGGGTGCGGGTGCGGGTGCGGGTGGTGCTGATGCCGGTACTGCGGCGCGGCGCAGTCTAAGTCTTGCTGGCCCAGGCGCGGGCGGAGACCGCGACGATGTGAGCGAGCGCGGCTGCGGAGGACACCGCCCGAGGTGCTGCGAAGGCCCAGGCGGTGGTGGTCATGGCGCGGGTGCTTGCTGCGGCGGCGGTGGCGGAAGGCGAGAACCAGGAGCAGGCGCGCAGACAGACTCGAGCGACGGGGTGGTTCTGCTGCAGAATGCGGGGCGGCGGGGATTATGCTGGCGGGGATGTTGTGCGATTTTGCTGGGGTGCTTCTCAAGGCGCGGATACCGGCGCTGGTAGTGAGGAGAGGAGAGGACGCAAAACGACGGTGATGAGACCAGACAAGACAAGAGGGAGCTCGTTCGTATCGGGTGTCTTTTCCCACCGTCTCGGAGGAAGAGCGAGGCGCGATCGGTACATTACTGATTCGTTGTGCTTTGGCTAGTTTTCTTAGGGGAAGAAGACGGGGAGCGGACGAAAGACGACGGCCGGACGAGGCGTGAAAGTCGGGCGTTGGGCGTTGGGCACGGAGAAATGAGGGTGTGAACAAGGGTTTTCCTCACACCCGCACTTGGAGATTGTGTTCTCGCGCGCGAGTTTGCGGAAGCGGCGCACGGAGGTATCAGCTCTCGTAGCTTCGCTACAATAGTGGAATTTGTGGCGGCGGGGCTGCATTCCCCTTCCTTCTCCCAATCGGCGCCGAAAGGACCGTCGGTAAGCCTACTTCTCGCACGGGGCGTGGCGCGCCGTCAGCTCGTCGTGGCTCGGTGGGTGGGTGAGAAGGGTGACGGCCCGGGTGTGGGCCCGCGTCGAGGACGGCGCGGATATGGGCGGCCATCGAACGTCACGTCGTTGAGCTCGTACTCGCGAAGGGCGCGATGGGGACGCACACGGTCCTGATGAATGATCTGTCTGCTCCTGACATTCATGCAATGTGGACCGGGTGCGTTTCATTATGTCCTTCACCATGGATAAGTAATATTTTGTCTGTAGAAATAAATACCTCTGCACAAACTCCTTACACACATCGATTCGTATGCCTTGCTGGACCGACAATCAAGAACTTGGAGTGTGAGTATCGGGTGAATTCGTGCGCTGGGGTGATTCGGTGATATGTGGCTCCGCTCTCCACCACCATCTCCTTTTCTGCGGCGGCTCGCTGTATAGACTGATCACAGCGATCCCCCTCGTCTGACCCTTTGTGCAGACATTTTCCCTCATCCTCCGTCTCTTTCGCTGTGTTTGTCGACGTCGCCAAGGTCCGAATGAAAAAAGCCGGCATACAAAGGTGCTTCTTCCCAATCAGTTCAACAGTGGTGTTTGAGAATAGACTTTAATCAACTCCTACTATCCTCTCCCACCAATCCGGACAAACCTAGAACTCGGACAAACAAACAGTTTTCAGTGAATACCAAACCATTTCCCGAGATTTTTGGCTTCAAATGATCGGTAGCATAGGTTCTAGAGCCTCCAGGTCGAAAAACTGCAATATTTGACCCCTGCTGCATATGCCATCCGTCAGAATACGACGGGTTGGTTGAAACTGGGCGATTTTCGGTATTTTAGCCATGACTGACTTCATTTATGGCCATGGTATTGTGGTAATGACTTCAAAACATGCTAAAGTATCGACTCAATGTGTCTACAGCAACTCAAGGGTCTAGGTGCCTTGTGCACAACACAGTGAACTGAAAAGGGGGCAGTGCACATGCCAAATTTGGTCGAAATGTAGCTTTAATGTTCAGGTCTTCTACCAATGTACTGCAGTGTCTTATGAAAGTCTTTACATCACAGACGATACTTAGTATATAAAGGATTGTTCACAGCAAAATTTAAGCTGCCACTGTAAGAGGTGACTTCAGAGTGGTGCGGACAATCAGAAATTGATGTCTTACCTAGAACTCGGACACTCGAACTCGCCCGAAAGAACACCGCTGTTTGCCCAATACTTATCCGTTTCTCTCGAGATCAAATACAGGACCGGAGTAAAAGCCAAATTTCTGGCGATCTACGTACTCACCTCCGTGCTGCAATCCTTGGATCAAATAATATTGACTCTTCTTTCTTAAGTGTCCGAGTTCAGGGGGAAGGATAGTACCCTGTTAACGAAACTCAACAGATTCTGTGCGCGAGTTAAATACGCCTTTAATACAGATGTTAAATGTGGTGTGGTTTCAGTAACTTCTAGCATTGACACATTTGATCAACTCAAATCGTCCACTCGCCGCTTTAAAGCGGTTTATACGTCCCGTCCCCTAATGCTCTGGCTGCGTCCGCGCCTCCAGCCTCATCTTGACACTTCGATGCACCGAATGCCGTTCGCCTCTGAGCTAGGGGAGACTTCGAACAGTCACTGCGTTCCGAGGTCCCGTAGACAGACCCTGTTTACGTGAGGTTACGTCAGTCTACATCAGTTGACGTAGTAAACCGAGTGTGTCTATCCCACGTAGACTATTTTTGGTCTACCTGGGTCTACCGTCGGTCTACATCTGTCTACCCCAGGTAGACTATGTGTGTCTACCAAGGTCTACCACTGTCCCTACTCCCATGGACTCCCCGCTGCCCTCTGCCACCTCCTCTGGCGTCTCGATTGTGCTCGGGCTGTGCGTCGCTACTGATTAATTGTATTAATATCATCCCTGTAGTAATTTCTTGTTTTGGAGGCTTCTCCCGTTGCTTGTGCGCTGGCATGATTCAGCGGCTCTCCCCATTTCTTTCTCTCCCTCTATTACATTCTTTCTTTGAGGCTCGATGGTCCACTCAGGGGTGTTTCGGTCATGGACGTTCAAAGAAAGGAGCAAAGAGTCACTCACGTAGGCTTGCGCGAGGCTTGCCGTAAGGCTAAGCGCAGACAGCGGAGATCCGCGGTCCGCTGATGGTGGTGCCAAGCATCAGAGATCACGTCAACTGTCGAAATATCAGCAGCACTGCCAGTACTCTCAGTCGACACAGCTCGACACAGGTTCCGCAAACAAGACCGAGAAACCAACACATGTAGACAAGGTTGGTCTAGTTCCAATTCTGTCTATGTCTGTCTACGGGGGTAGACTAACCCTTGGTCTACAGACCCTTGGAACGCAGTGAGTAACGGCTGCCAGAGTTAATGCCAGGCAGGATGACTTCTGATGGGTGTGACCCGGTCTTCAATTGGTTATTTTAGCGTGCATGGCGGAAGCTTTATCATAAGTGTTCGACTGGATTTTGAATTCCTGAAGATCCAGCTGCACTAAGTCCATCGGGGCTGAAGTGGCAAGATTCCAGGCTGGTAGATTTGAAGGAGTGAACGAGGCATTTTCACCTAAGGGAGCAACTTTATTGCTTACGGCAACCCCTCTTAGGTCATTTCGGTTGTGGTACGTGAAATAACCTATGAGGTCTGCGTCGGTGTTGTAGACGTCGCAGACCGGGCTCGCTTACGTTCGCTTAGGTCCTCGCCATGTCGGCATCGGCATGGCCTGCCTACGCCGCCTCCCCCGCCTACCTCGGACTACCCTCACTGCGCAAATCACCTTTGAACCCCTGTGCAGCTCCCGCCGCCATCTCTCTCGAACACAAGACAACATGTGAACAGTCTCCGCGAGCCACCACCTTCAAAAAGCTGCGCTCTCTTACCACCCAAATGATCCATACAATCGCTCTACTATCCAAATTATCCACGGAATCGGAATCCCTCAATCACGGTGAGGAACTGTGTGGGTGAGCACATGAACACAACAATTACTTAGGTTCGGAACAAGCCGCCTTCTGATCACATGATATCCACGTGCTTCGCAGGGGAATTCAGAAGGGGCTTGTGCCAAGATGACGAAAAAGGGCAATGTGTTCAAACTGGTCTCCTGCTTCAGGAAGTGCCCCATTCCCTTTGACCCAAGTTGCTAGTTTGTACATTGGACGTGCGAAAATAATCTGGCCTACTCAGAATGTTCATATGTGTGCTCAGAGTCCCAGAGGATCCGCCGCTATCAAGGCTCGATGTCAAAAATTGAGAAGCTGAATTGCTTTTACCAAACCCACCTCGGGGTGAATTCAAAAAACCGAGTAGACAGTCCGCTTCATTTCATTTTATTGACCTGGAAACTATGTTCACCCAAGGCAGATAGTGGGTATTATTATGCTGTAGGCCAGGAACATGAGGGAGGGGATATTTACACTGATATCACATTCATACTCAAGATCTTCATTTCACTTAAAAATATTCCCGGGGGCCAGTAGAATCTATTCTTGTTCCACAATCACTCACCGGCCATTTTATTCCGGCTTAGCTCTCCAGCTCAACACACCCAAACGGTTCCCAGCTTGGAGCCAGCCGAGTGTTTCAGGTAGACCGAGAAAAATTGAGGTCCTGGGGATCACCAAGATGCCAGCTGAATTCTAGCTGGCAAAATCGCTGGAAAATAATGCTGGAATCCCGCAGGGTACGACCTGGAATCCAGCCGACCAGTTTAGGTGGTAGACAGATAGACCCTGTAATTACTGAAATAACACAGTTCTCAGCTAAGATAGTGATTTTTTGGAATACTTTGAGGTAGAGAGACATAATTGTGAAAAACTTCCACTAAAAAAATTTAGGTACCTGACATGACATGTCTGCTGGCACGGTGAATCGGGATTGCAGACAACACTGGACATTGGAACTCTGCTGATCTCTTGCCAGATTGATCATCAAGCTTAAGAATCCGACCATTGTGACGGTCACAGTGGCATCTCTCTTTCTTCCTTCTCTCATGTTTGCTGGCGCAATGGATGGTTTATCTCTCCTAAGCATTTGGAATTAATGCCCACAAGCTTTGACTGCCCAATACAAACTCAAGCAACTCAAGCCTTCTCAAGATTCTTGCAAGATTGGATTCCTGTCTCGCAATTTTGCAATGCCACTTAGCTCTTTGCCACAAGCCACCTTCCAATATCCCTGATTCTCATGGATCTGGCTCAAGTACTCACTGGTGTCAAGTTTCTCAAGTCTTGTGCAGGCCTCTTCAATGCTTTTAATCAAGATGTCACCTATCTCAAGTGCATTTCATCCAAGATCTCTGCTGGTGCAATATCATCTGCCACCGAAGCCCTCCCTTCCAATCTCAAACACTATGTTCACCCCATTTGGTGTTTCTGCTCCCCACAATGCTGCTTCCTCCCTGTGTTGCTCTCATGCAATGCCACCCGCTGTCAAATCATTTTATGGCCTTGGTGTCGTCCGCTGTCGGTTTCTCTTCTTCTCTGCTTGTCAGACTGGTAAGCATTTGTTGTCTTCTGAGTAGGTGGCCCGTTGTACTTGTTGTACTACCTACTATGTTTATACATGTGATTTCTCAATCATCCGAAAATGTGATTGATACATGGATAGTTGGATGGCACTAGCACACAATAATCACTGAGAAATGGAAATGTGAATACCTGTACACCAGATCCTCCTTCCAGCTGGAACCAGGGAGAAGCTGGATCCAGCTGTAATCCATTTAACGGAAACTCTGAAGTCCAGGTGATAGCTATGTAACCTCAACCTGGGAACTTCATGTGATCTTGACATCGCCATCAGGTGGCTTCCACATGGGTTTCATGTTGGTGTGGAGGCAAGACAAGGTGGATGTCACACCTGTCATGCAGTGTCACATACATCATCAATGGACATAAATGCGCAAGAGGTGTCAGATCGGGAGATCAGGCATACTAGTGATCTTGCATGGCAAGTTGATGGACAGATTTACAGCACTTCTCCTTTAGGCAACTCCGGTCGGCCGAAGCAAAGAAATGGCAAAGGAGGCACATTTGCATTTACTACTTTGCATATGAGCATCCAGGGCTGTCATGGTTGAGCCCTTCCCCATGACCTTGAGGCAGCGAGGGCATTGGAGACATCCTGTTGCATCAAAGAGTGGGGTTACGAGCGGCACAATTTGTGTCGGCTGCACAGGTCTAGCCGCAGAAGCTGGACAAAATTCAGGAGTTCCAACACTTCCAAAAACATCTTCATGTACACGGATATGGCTATTGACAATATTTACAAAATTTGGCGAGTTAGCGCATCCGAGGTGGTGCGACAGGGTAGCAATGTGTAGGAGGCCGAGGAGAAGAGTTGAGCCAGTCAGAAGACGCCCCGGGGTTGTGGCGGGGGGTCGAGGAGTGACTCTCTTATGCAGAGAGTCACAGATGTGTTTCTATGGGAGGTGTGGGCAGTGGATTGGCAGACACGCTCTGGATGCGATGCTTATTATTTTTTGTTGTGGGTGGTTCCATTACGAGTGATGATCAGTGTCCAGATCTGCCCGATCTGACACCTCTTGTAAATGCACCTGAAACTTGAGAGCACCGAAGCCCTCAAGGCCTACAGTGAGGTATAAGCTCATACTTTTCTGCTTGGTATGATCTGTACTCAGTCCTGTTTTATGCAGCTGCCCACAGCCGAGCAGAGTATCTGGCTTGCTGGCCGTATTTTACTCCATGGTGAAATCCTCGGGACGCTCCAACCTCCCGAGGCCGTCTATCACATCCCAGGGGACCTGGAGGTACGCCTGGCTCTCATCATGTTCTGAGACTCATAACCACTTAGGGCACCATCAACCAATATCATTTCCTTGTTATGATTGACCCCAATGCAAGCACATATGTTAAGAAGGGTAAAAAAAGCCCAATTAGTCGGTTAACTGTAAGTCCTCCCTCCCCTTAATGCCATGCTTTAACTGATGAGCTTTGATTGAGGGTCATCTCCTCTGAATCCCTAATTCTGAATTGATGCTGGCCCTCACCCACAACAAATCAAAAATGAATGTAATTGAGGGACGAATGCGGTACAAGTTCACCCATTCTTGCAACCTCATTAAAGACCCTGTAAGTCTAGATCGTCGTTGATTCTTTTTTACGGCTCATGTCAGACAGATCATAGAGTCTGTGGGCGACCCTGATACAGAAGACAAGTCAGGCCAGCCCATGGACATCATTACTCTCTGTCAGCAGGTGATAGACTTGGGGTCGTCAAAATTGACCACCGATATCAAGGTCTCCGTGGAGATGTGTGGTCGCTTCGCATTCTTGGTATGTTCCTTATCTCAGCCGTTTACTGAGTCATTGATATTTATTGTGCCCAGCGCAAGACTTATGTTACTTTTGTGAAGGCGCTCGCCACGCCTTCTGAGAAGAAAGATGGTGGGGTGAGGAAAATGGACTTCTGGGGAACTGTCAACAAAAATCTGGAGGAACTTCGAGAGAGCAAGAACCACGATAAAGTCCACGTATCGACGTAAGTCCTCCGCCACCTTTCTTCGGTCAGCACTGGTTGGAAGATTCAAGTTTTTCAGCACAATTTATGGTGAAAAATGTTGTTTGTTTTTCAGACATTTTTCACTGTAAAAGTAGCTGAAAAACTCAAAACATTTTCACTATTTTTTGAGTTTGAGGTGAAAAAAAAATTGAATTTTTCACCCCTTTTTTCAGTGAAACATGTCTGAAAAACAAACAACATTTTTCACCGTAAATTGTGCTGAAAAACTTGAATCTCCCAACCAGTGCAGTACTAACTCGTCACCAGGGTTACCGGGGACATTCTTGCTGACGATAGGAAGACTTATGGTGCAGCCGACCTGGACCAGTTGATCAAGGAATCCCCTCCCATGTTTACTTGTAATCATACTTCTTTCATTGCACCTTACTTCCATACACTCGCATTGTCTATATCCAATAATATCATTCGGGCTATGTTTGCGCAATGATAGTCTACATATATGGGAGCTCTGGGCGCAGCTGTCCAACACATCCAATACACGCCTCAGCAGATATCAAGTCGGATATCCGGAGGCCGTTACCATGAATTCTCCTGGGGAGTGAGTGAATATAGATCATCGGCGAATCAATGTTTCAGTGTCTCGAGGAGGTTGCCATTCCGTTTTGGGAGATCAGCCCGATTTTCGCCTGAGAGCAGTGTTTTGATCTCCAGATGACATGCTGATCAAACGGCGGTGTACCACTACCGAAATGACCTAAGAGGTGTTGCCGTAAGAATAAAGTTGCTCCCTTAGGTGAGCAATAAGACCGTCAGGCGGCCCGAGACCCGGTATGATCCGCCCGCACCGCCATATGGCTTCTTTTCTTCCCCCACGACCTCTGAATTCCGTGTGAGCCCACAATGCTCCATAATAACTCATCGCCAACCGCCGGGGCTAATGTGACTCAAGTGGTCCGACTTTGTACATCCATTCAATCTTAAAGGCGAGAAAACTTGCTCCGTTTTTCCACCGATTTTGATGCTACGGTGTCACCGGGACTTTGAGTCTCGACCTGGCCAAGCCCTGGCCTCGATCTGTCGTTATTTGGCTTTCCGTGCTCTATCCCGCCCACCACGGAGGCCTGATCTCGAGGCAGCATCAAGGAAATGTCTTGGCGCCCGGCGATTGAATTTGAAATTCGAGGGAGACCCTCCTCTCGATAATCGTTTTCTGATATCTAGAGCCCGAGCCATCGTCTCAATATTTCATCAAAAATCTTGCGAGGTTTTTGACTGCACTCATCACCAGGGATTGTTCAAACCACCGCTTTGACTCTCCAACTTCCACATGTACTTCTGTATGTTTCTCCATCGTTTCAGGATTGCTCGACAAAAGACGAGAAACAGATATTCCTGCCGGAGATGCATCAGCGCCAGCGCTGTGCACGGCCATACGGATTCCTGGATTGACAACAGAACGGAGGCAAACTCCATCCAGAGTCCTTCTAGAATTTCAGATAAACTGTCGTGAACATTCTTCTTGATTCATCCTCGAGAAATCCCTGCCGGCGAGTTTTTTGATCTTTACCCGATTATTCGAGGATCCTATTTGATAATTCCAAGCCCAGTACCCTTCATGAGGGTCCTTGAAGACGGAATTTTACTTCGACGCTACTCGGCGCCAAGTGAAAGTGCCGTTGTGTGCGGAATTTGCGGCCTCTGATTTGATCCCCATCGTAAATTAATCGATGAACCCTCTTTCATGCCCTGTCAGAATACAGCCTCGACCCGTCGGTGGTCGATGTCGGTGAGATTTTGCCCCCATGCGTTTTTCCCACTACACCCCGCGCATCGTATAAAGTATAGCAAGCCGTAGCTTAGCTACGCATATCTGCCGAAATGTCTCGTCACGATCCTCTTAACCTAACACCAGAGTCATCCAAGAGGCAACGAAGGACCAATGTGGCATGCAGTCATTGTCGTAGGCGCAAGATTAAGGTGATTGTGGGTTTCTTTCACCGCATCGCCGATCACAAACGTTCGCAGTGCGTTACATCCAATATATTCTCGTGCACTCCATGCGCACGGTGCACCAAGATGGGCCTCTCGTGCGCGTATATCTCTGTGGAGGCCCAAGGTGCCGACGTCAAATCGCCATCGACAATGGAAGGGAACTCTCGAAAGCTTCCTCGTGAATATGATACCTCCATCGCCCCAGACCGGACCGCTTCTCAGCAACGGCGTCCACCCACAACGGACGGACTGTCCACTGTCGAAATACCTCCTTTCCAGAGCGAGATGCCTTTCAATATTCCACTCATCCCCTCTCAGCCTTTACTCACTGGTCCAGAGTACGACCTGTACTCGGCGTTCCTACCTGAATTGGCCGTTGAACATCCACGTATGTGATATCCTTCAGACGTGTTTTTTTGTCCGCGCATACTGATTTCCGTGACAGCATACTTGTCCCTTGTACGGGTAGGACACCTAGACCAAATTAGCCCCAGTCCGGCGGCCCAATACTGCAGCGACTCATCCACCGAGTCTCCATACACCGAATATTCCCAGCAGAACCATAGCTTTACCGCTGTTTCACATTCGAATATTGCGCCTTCTTCGCACGACCAGCGGTGGTCCGAAGATGTTGGGACGCAGTATGGGAGTCCATCATTGTTGACGTCGCTAGGATGGCCTTTGCTACCTATTGAACCCTTTGACACCGAATCCTGGAACGAGATGATCTGATGCAGCAGCAGCTCACTCGCCAGCTTCCACGCTAGATTTCATCCATACACTCCGTTACTCGCCGCCATCATCCCTCCCCACGTCTGGGCTGAGTTCCCCGGCGTCCGGCCGCTCATCTAGCCCCGTGTCCTCGCGGCTCGGGAGAGTTGACATCGCCTCGGACAAAATGTGCTCGCATTGCAACACAACGAAAACCCCTCTGTGGCGGCGTGAACCACTGACTCGCCGCCTGCTCTGTAACGCATGCGGAGTCTACCTGCAGCAGCGCAATAGAATGCGGCCTGCAGACCTCACTGTCACCCAGTGCGACGGTGATACCGACATATCCGGCGGCCTCGAGTGCTCGCATTGTCACACGCACCGCACGAGCGTGTGGCAGCGCAGCAAGACAGGCGCGAAGCTTTGCAACGCCTGTGGAGTTTATGCACGTCTGCACGGATTCGACCGACCCTTGGCTTTCCGGAAGGATAGAATACGGCGGAGGGGCAAGTATCCCAAGAGGATGCAGAGCTGAACGGCTGTTGAATGTTCTACCTTCCTTGATTCGTTATTGCTTCGTACACGCTATCGCCGTCTTGTTCCGACTGGCTATGATATATTTTGACTAATTGTGGTCCGTTGGTCCCCAAACCACACCGCTGAGGTTTCGCCGCGGAAGGGTAGGGAGAGAAATGAAAGAAGATTTAATGACGGAGTTAAAAAGCCATTCGAGTCGTTTGAATTCAGTCCGCTCTTGTTGATCAGGAGGCCTGGCGGAATTCCATTTAAGAAGATCCTGGGGGTTTACTCGCCGGTGTTCATTTGGTCTTGCAGTCAGTGCTCGCTCATGGGAATTTTACAAGCTTGAAATTCAGTTTTCAGAAGGAGGTGAAATGCAGGACTCCAGCTGCGGCTTCCCATCCGAGATATCCGACAAACAGCAATAGAGATTCCCGCTTGAACTGAACAATACATGCCTGCGCTCCGCTCCGGCGCGCAGGTTGAAAGCGAATTATCATCCAACAAAATTCGAATTCAGACATGATCCGGAACAAAAAATCAAATAGAGCCTACCGAGCGCGCACCTGAGTCTCGAAATAACGATCCACAAAGTTCGGCGCAACTCGGGATGCTGGAGGGCTTATACAAATTGTCCGTGAGTTGCATTCGGATTGGACAGGGTTCAAAGCAGACTTACGTGCTGAGCGGCGAGAGATTGAGGGAGCACCTTCACAGGAGATCCACTGAGGAGGTGTCGAGTCCAACTCTGGACAGAGATGAATTAATAAAAAAACAGGGATGAAAAAGAACGCGAACGATAAGCGGGAGAAATGTAGGAAACAAACAAATGCGCACTGCTCATCTCCCGCCAGAAGTCCGTGGCTATGGAAGTGCGAGCGAATTGCGACGAGCGAGAACAACCTTCTCTAAGGAAATGAACCAAGTCTTGAACAAATCTGAGAAACCAATACGGCTGTCGGTGTTCCGGCGGAAATGAATAATAAAAGAAAAGAACAAGACTCAGCATGCACCTCCCAATGACTCGGACGCTAAGGTCGTTAGGGTACATGAAATACAGCACCGCCGGCAATATGAAGAACCGGAGTCTGCTCTTGAGTTTCTTTCAGATCTTGGGTGCGTCGGGATATGACCGGCGAGATAGAAAGATCTTAGACCCGTAGCATGACATGAGCGTTCTCCGCAAGTCCCAGATATAATTAGCTGTGGTTTTCAGAGAAAGCTTATAGTCCCAAGAGTTGCTTGAGCCTGTGTCTGATGTATATGAATGCGAGAGAAGTATCTGAGATCATTCGCCGACGTTGTTCCCAAAAGCCTCAGCGGGTCGGGTATTGTTTAGTCTTGCGAAAAGTACCCAGTATCACTAGCATCCACGATCCGAGCCTCCGTTTGTATGCGCCGGGATGAATCTTTGCGGACGACATGACCGTTCTTCGCAAGCCGCAAATAGCCCCAAAAGGCAGGCACTGATGCGCCATTTCTTCCTCCTTACCACCACCGTCCCATTTCCTCTGCATCCCTCACCCGCCTCAAGATGGCGCCCATGTGCGCCGCGACTCCGGCTGCCTCTCCAGCCCCAAGCTCAAGCCAGTCAAGAGATTCGTTTGTTGGCTCAGTGGCACCTGGGTGTGTTCTTGTCGTCTCGAGATGGTCGACGGAATGGTGATTATGATGGAATATAGTCACCGTAATATATGATGGGGCACCAACGACAGAGAAAGGTGAGGGCTGAGGCTTGTTTGGATTGATTCGGTGGCTTTGGCGGCGTGGCGGCGTGGCGGCGTGGCGGCGTGGCAACCGACTTTGCTATGCCTTTGGGTTATCGATCAGCATCGCGATTTCGGGTTCTGGCGCGCTGTTTCTCTGCGGGCTGCGGCTCGGTGTGGCTTTGGCGGGTTGGGAGCTTGGGCCTGCGGAGCATTTGATGTATCGTGGCCCGGCTGCATGCCACTCTATCACTGGACACACTTGCCATCTTTGTCGTTCCGTCCGCTCGCATGTTGGCGGGCACATATGACTACTCTCCCTCTGCGTTGCAATGCCTCTCCTTCGGGTGGGAGGTCGAGGACGTGCGGTGGGCGAGTTTTGTCATGCCCCCGCGGCCGGTTTTTCGCTTTTTCGGATCGAATCCATCTATCTTTATCTCTCCCTCGTGTCTATGCCCATACCCTCAGACATACGCTGGGTCCCCCTCGCTCGCTCGTTTTTACGCCCAGGCTGCGACTGCGAGGTCGGCACGCAGGCGAGTCGCGTCTCGCCTCGTCTGCATTTTCATTTCATTTTTCCTCCCATTTTCTTGAAATTCGTTCTGGGTCTCCTCCAACTCGTCTTCTCTTCTCTTCGGCGCGGGGTGGGGTGGCTTCGGATCGGAGTCTCGAAATAGGACGAGATGGGATTGAAATCCCCCTGTTGCGCACGGCGCGCGCGCGCTGGCCATCGATCGCTTGGAATGGCTTCTTCCCTTGCTTGTTGATCGACGAGGAGGAGCTCTGGACACGCCGCCCATGCTATCTATCTATGCTGTAGAGCCCTGATAGCGTGTATGCTCACTCACTCTTTTCTCTTTTCTCTCTCCAAATACCCCTTTCCCGCTTTTCCATCTTTTCTCTTTCTTTAGATCTGTCTCTTCTTTCCCACATCTCCTACTTCCTGCTTCCTCCGCCTCACGACACCGCTGACAATTCTCTTCTTCTCTTATCTAGGCGAAACAGAAACACCCCCGTCCGATAGCACCCCTTCGCAAGGCGAATTTAAAGGTGGGTGTTCGTCTTGTTGGTTTCAGTCACCTTCTTTCGGAGGAGAGGGGCTTCGTGTTTTCGGGCTCGGGCTCGGGCTCGAGCTGGGGAAGCGCCTGCGTTTCTTTTCAGTCGTGCGCGTCGTGCGCGTCTTGCATCATGTCGTGTCGTACTGCCCTGCTCTTGCAAGAAGGGTATCGGAGCAGGAGCAGCAGGAGGAGGAGGAGGAGGGGTGGGCGCACGCACGCCACGCCAACGGGGAGCTCGTTTCCGTTCCCTTACTTTTTTCCTTCTTTGAGAGGGGTGCTGGTATCGGCGGTGCAGCGGGGATATGGCGTCAGGCGCGGGCGTGTGTCAGGACTGGGGTGACGTGCGTGTGTATGTATCGAGAGTGCGGTGGAGACGGGCGTGTCTGCTCGTGCTCGTGGGTGTATCGCTGGAGCCGTGGCCGTGTCTGCTCGTGCGCTGTGCCTCCGAATGCATATCGTGCCTTCCGAGTGCATGTTCTGGTGGGCACTCCGAGTCCGTCGCGTCCCTGCATCTTGCGCCTCCGTTATGGCGCTGTGATGTGCCAAAGCTGGAGCGGACCGGGCGGCGTGTGGCAGGGTGGACTGGAGTGCGCTGGATGGATGTGGATTGTGCGCGGCGACCATCTATCCGCATATCCACGAGACGATACGCAGCCCAATGCGCGGCCTATTCCTTCGCGCGTGGGTCTGCCGCGGGCAGGTCTGGTGGAAGGGGGAAGGGGGAAAGAGATGGGGAGTTCAGTCGCACCAGAAAGGAAGAGGTGCTGGTGCTGGTGCTGGTGCTGGTGCTGGTGCGGGCTGGGTCTGGTGCTTGGATGCTGGTGGTACAGCTTCTGAAGGCGCGGACGCTAGTGGTGGTACTGCGGCGGAGGTCGAGATCTGGGGAGCGGGAGAGATGACCCGGGGGCGCAGCGGCGATGAGACGGCGTACAGACAGAGTCGAGAGAGGGGCTACGGGCACTGCTGTGGAATGTAGAAGCGGCGAGCTGAGCTGAGCTAGCAGGAATGGTTCTGGTGTGGGTGCTACTGGCGTGCTTCTGAAGGCCCGGATGCTGCTGCTGAGGAGAGGGGAGGAGAGCCACGACGAAGTCAGGAAGACGAGGAGGAGCTCTTTCGTATCGCGTGTCTCCTCCTACCGTCGGGTGGAGAGAGAGCGAGGCGCGCGAGTAGGTGTATCGCAGATTTGTTATGCAGTCGGGCATTGGGCGTAGAGAGAAGGTGGTGGGATCACCGAGGACCATCCCCGTACAGGCGGCAGATGCTGTTCGCGTGCGCACCGCACTACTCAAGGGCGAGCACAAGTACGAGCTGGAGTTTGCGGAATCGCCGCGTGCTGTACCAGCACTCGTAAATCGTGGCGGCGGCGCTGCACTCCTCTCTCCCAATTCTTCCTCGGCGTAGGAAACGACCATCGCCAATTCTGGCGCGGGTGATAGTGGGCGGGAAAGGGACGGGTGGCTGTCGCGGTGAAGGACGCACACGGCGCTGATGACGGAGCTGGAGGGAAGGCTCGAGTGGTGTTTGGATCTGACGTGTATGCCGGGGTTGTTGCAGCCGAGTGCATTGGCTTTACCTACCCCCTCTTTCTTTCCACCATTTATTGGCAAATTTTGTCTGTAGACATAAATACATCTGTAAACTTGTGCTCTTCAACTTGTATGCCTCGCTGGGACGATAATCCACTGAAAAACTGGAAGTACGAGCATCGGGCGAATTCGGGTGTGCCGTGCTACTCATCTCCTTTTCTGCGGCTAACTGAGCGGACTGGCCACACTGCTGCTCCTCGCTGGCCTTCTGTGTGTACAATACTTAATCACCGGCTCTTTCCCTGTGCTCGTCGACGTCTCCGAGGCCCGAAATTGGGGCCGACTCAAATGCTTCAAGACCTCGCCATCAAGAGCTATCAAGTTACAATCTCACAAGTCGTTTGGACTACTATGGCGTCTTAACTTTCAAGAGTACTCCGAGTCCTATCAAACTCCAATCGGATCCAAGCTCCAAAATCTTCCCTTCTTCCTGTCGACTGACAACATGACCGTTGACGGCACGGACAAGAAATGTGGCGCTCTTGAAAAAAGGTGCGAATCTTCCGCAAACAAATTTCCCGGCGTAATCTTTCGATATTAATTATCTCCTCTGGAGTTCATCCTCGGTTCCTGGCTCACCCAAGGCTCGCCAGCATATGGAACTGAGTACATGGTGATTCGGACAAGGATCGGTTGAAGCACCACCAGCTAGGCAGCCGGATTGATCGGACAATGTGACACGCGGCTTGCGCGCTGTCTTTTGACTCTGGCATTCACTACTAGCACCTCGCCTCAATGCAATACGCCTCTGCATATCGTGTCGAGGAGCCCTCAGGAAAAGCTTCCAGCCATCACTCTCCCCGGCTATCTCACTCTGAGGCGACGAGCTCTATCTTAGCTCGGGATGCCGGCGGCCAACCGCACGGCGACTCCTCGCCTGGTCCTTCTGTGGCCAGGGATCCGGCTGCAGCGCAGAATGGAGCGATGGACAATACTGCCCAATTGCCACCGCCCGGGCATATACGCCAATATGCGGAATCCCAAAGCTCCTCCCGTAATGGCATGCCTTCGTCCCCGTCGGCGGAGCACGATCAGACAGCTCCAAATGCGCGAGGCGATGCCATCGGAAATGGACCCGGCCCCAGGGGTGCAGACATTCGCGATCCCTTTCCGCATACGCAATTTGGTCTGAAACAGAGCAAGCACAAGGTTCACAGATGTGAGTAGGCTAAAATTGGCCCTTCAATAGTCCTCGCCGAGTCCTCATTTCATTATCCTTAGCACCAACAGATTACAGGGCAAAGTACACTGAGGATCCACCGTATAAAGAACTCGACGATGAAGCCCGTGTGTGGCACGTTTACAATGATGAAAGTGAGATTTTCGACAATGATATGGTGATTGAGTCCAGCAACAGTCTGGACATTCTCCTGGTTTTTGTAAGTTTCCTTTGTTTGCCTCACAAGTCATCTGTGATTCTGACCTGTGCAGGCCGGCCTCTTCTCTAGTGTGCTTACAACTTTTGTGGCACAAACGTCACAGGCACTTTCGCCAGACAACACAGCTGTATCCAACTCTATCCTCCTTGAGCTCGTCTCCCTGCAGCGTGCCCAGGCCAATGGTACCTCATTTGAGTCCATCCCCCATGCCGATATATTGTTCACAGTGGCTCTCTCTGATGTCTGGGTGAACAGCCTTTGGTTCACAAGTCTGATGCTCAGTCTCACCACTGCTCTCCTTGCTGTACTTGCAAAGCAGTGGCTACGGCAGTACTCGTCCTTCATTGCTGGCTCTGCTCGTGAAAGGGCAATGATTCGCCAATTTCACTCTGCATCCTTCGATAAATGGGGTGTGCAGTCAATAATCAGCCTCCTTCCTGCTATCTTGCATCTGTCACTCTTCTTGTTCATGGCTGGTCTGGTGGTCTTTCTCTATGCCTTAAACCATGTCATGGCCACAATCATGGCCTGCATTGCAGGCTGCCTTCTCAGCATCTACATTGTGACAAATGTGCTCCCAATTTTGGCCATTGGATGTCCCTATCACACCCCCTTGACATCCCTTCTCTATGCCTTTGTATATGGTTCGGGAAGAGATTTTCACATGCTCTGCTGGAGAGGCATCAGATTCATCCTGGGACCCACATACACATTTCTATGCAACACACTACAATCTGTTGGGTTGCTGCAAAAGAAACACTTCTGGCCAAGTCGTCCAACAGACTGGCCATTTGACCCATCTGAAGACAAGTTCCTTCGCCAGGCCGAGCGTATGTATGTTGATGCCCATGAAAGTATGTGGACCAATTCTGCACTGTCCTGGCTCGCATCCACCACATCAGACCCCTCTGCCAAAATCATATTGTTTGAGGCTTTAGGCCCAATGCACCCTCCCCTGAATGTTGAATCCCTTTGGTTTGATTTTCAGCAGCAGTGGAGGAATATAGCCCTTTCCCCCAATACCCCCTGTGACGAGATGCAGCTTGGACGACTGATACGCTCCACAGTATCCCAGCCCGATTACAGCCTTATATTAACTATGTGGGACTATCTGCAACAGATGCCACTCTGTGTTAGAGACCCTGCCATGGTCCTGACCATTGCAGCATGCGGCTGTACCTCCACATTCGACTGGGACAACAACAGGCCTATTCTCTCACCACAGGACACATTTGGTTTTGTTATAGAGCACTACACAGAGTTTGGCCAGCTCACTGTGCCAATGTGGATGTGGTTGTCAATTTGCATCCAGGCTGTAATGAAGGAAGAGATATCTTCCTCAGGCCCAATGGTCGACAGATCTTCAGGGTTTAGTATCTTCTGGGCTGTATCCAGGAGCAATACCTATAATACAGTTGCTGAGCGGAACAAGATATCAGCGTGGTTCCAGCAGCATCTCATTCCTGATGGTCTACAGCATTCTGTAGACCATGGCCCATTTAGATACCGTAACCGATACATCCCAGTATCATTGGCTACTTTTCTTGCAGTGATCAAGCAGAGAAGGTCATTTGACAATTCCTTTTATGGGATGGACACTCCTCGCTCATCCCTTGATAATGATGTCCCAGGCCCCAGGCATCACAGGGCATCTCAACCTCCCTCACAGCCATTACCAGGCACAATATCTCATAATTCCCTCCTACCGACTCACCATTCGTCCTCCCCATCCTGTCTGACTGCCTTGTCCGTGCCACAAAGTCAACTCTCTGCCTCTGCGGAATCAATTCATTCTTTACAGACGTCGCCAGAAGCTACCATGCATTCAGCCTCGCTTCTGAGTCCTCCGTCTGCCCAAAATATTTCTGGAGATGGTGGTTCTCAAGGCACCCTTTCTTTGGCTCATTCAATATCGGAACCGGCACCCAACAATTGAGCATGCAGTACTGGTCCCAGGTCCCATTTGTATCACCAGTACCCCATCCTATCCTCATCTGCTTCATCAGTACTTCGAGTTGGAAATCTGCTTAGCTTGAGTTTGAGTTGGAACTACTCCAACTGATCTTGGAGCTGGTTTTTTTGTTGGTGTTTTGGAGGTGAAGTGTACAAGCAGAAAAAATGTGTAATTAAATGTGGAAAGTCCTCATACCATCGTGTTGTGCATTGCAAAATGGTCCTAGTGAATATACATACTTACCCAGTGAATACTGTTGGTGACGAGTGACAACCAGTGAACACTTGGTCGGATTACTACAGTAGAAGAATTCATTGGAACATAGGTGGAAGTTTTTAGAATAGAATGAAAGATTGGATTGTATGGGTGCAGAGCCTAAGAATAAATGAGTCAAGGTAGCAGCGGGATGGGGTAGACAATGGACAGCACTCACGGGGGCACCAGGGATGGCAGATTGAGTGGTATGGTATAGTAACAACAACATTGGTAGGATTGGGGTCAGCCGGGACACTGGGGGACAGATAGGATGGGTGGGTGGAGAAGGGTACACAGTGGGTACACAGTGCATGCCACTTGCCAACTCGTATCATCACCCACAAACAAAATACAGAATGCAGGGGACAAAGGACTTACTCCCCCAGTGAACTGTCTGGAATCCGACTATACCTAAACACCGCACATTTTGCATGTTTCAGGAATAGTCTGATTACAGTATAGGCTTATTTCTAAGGACTGGTATACGGTCTCAGTATAGCCAGTTGGGTTGTGATCACAGAGTAACGGGCATAAAGGGTAGGGAACTACCCTAAGGACCGGCCGTACTCACCTTGAAAACTGTAGAGGAATGTGTAGCCCACAAACCTCTCAAGGGACTATTTCTAGTCTTATTCCCGCACAATAGAGTAAGCCGGAAGTGCTGGTGGCAAGGGCATGCAGGAATAATCTTGTTTCTGCACTAATAGGCCGTGTGCCTTCCATGTGATATACGACAAGGTCCAGGGATGTACATTCCGATGAGGTTCTGGGATAAGCGAGGGCCGGCTAAGGCAATCTGATGGGATTGTTCTTATTCCGAGCGAGCGGAATTGGGGGAAATAAGAACCCTTTCTGGGACAAGTCTCACTATGGGTATCTATGAGGAGCTGGGGACCAGAGGAACATTAACCGATGGTCAGCAATGGCGGGAGATGGCCAGGGATGGCGGGAAATAGGACGAGTGACTCGGTATCAGTCAGCCAAGGGACTGGGGGGTTTCAAACCCCTAGGCTGATCAATGCCACATGAACGGACATCATGATCGCCCTGTACACTGGCCAATGGCAATACACTCATGGGAGCCTTTCCAAAGGATAAATGGCTGTGGAAGGGGAACTCGGGCAATTTTACTAATTTCTATTTCGTTCTTGGACTTGCATATGATTCTGGGGTTTGTATAAGTAGTCAGGACATTATCTCGAGTGGTACAGAATCACCCGTGCATTAGTAGGCCGAACACTTGCAATTGGGCTATTTCTGGGGTTGGTGCAGTGTGTATTGTCGTTGGACTTTAACATTGGGAAACCTAAGTTGGAATAAGGAATAGGGTATCGGAAACGTCTTGGACGTGATTGAGGCTATCTAGCATCTGGGAATCAAATTGGAATTGTGTATTGTCATCAGCTATTGTCATTGGCATCTGGGAAATAAGCTATCGGGGCTTCTATCATTTGGAATTGTTTTATTGTTGACCTAACTGAGGTCTCTTATACGTTGTTGGACGTCACCACCACCCCCACCACTCTCAAAACTTGCTGTGTCATAAGCTGCGAAGCTTTCAAACATCTTATTTCCACCGCTCAATTATCGCTCAGGCCAATTCCTGGTGATATCTGGTAGTGAAGGTTCATCTTCCCTAGGGAAACACATACCTTCCCTTCAACTTTGTTAGGACCTGTCAAGGGACTATCACTTGTCTGAATCTTGGCTCTTGCGCTCTCTGATCGGCCTATTTCCGATCCCTGTCTTATTTCCATAGGCATCACTGCTTATTTCAGAAAGGCTTGGGTTGTATTTGGGTGATAAGTGGGTTGTTTAGTTTGGAGCACATTGTTCACTGGCATGGGGGTTCTGGGGTACTAGAACACTGTTTCGCTCTCCTGCCCTTGCTAGAGGAACACCACAAAGAGGTAATCACTGCTGTTGTCCTCTTCAATGTTGGCATCAGGGGATGGGGGGGAGCTGCTGGTGTGCATCACTGGAAGAAAAGGCAGGGTCAGCATTCATTTTAGGAGCGGAGGGGAAGAGAGGGGAGAGGACGAGGGAAAGGACGTGAGGAACATGGAGGGAGGGACGGGGAAGGTGTAGAGGAGGTAAGGATGGGGAGGAAGGGAAACCTAAGATGGGAGCTTAGATGAAGGTATGTAGACCGGGTGTTGAGGATATGGTGGACACAAGGGGTAGGGTTGATGACTGCGCTGGGATGGAAAGTGCGTGCGTACAAAGGGAGGAGAGATTGGATGAGCGGACAAGAAAGTGAAAAGGGGGATGAAGGACAGGGGGCGGACATTTGAAGAGGACAATATGAAGAGAGAGAAACATATCAACAGAGGACAAAGAGGGAAGGGAGTATGTAGTGGGAGAGGAAGACACATAGTGCGAGAAAAGAGTGAAACATATAATGAAAGAGGACAAAGGAGTGGGGAGAGCTTAAAGCAAAAAAATACTTGCTGCTCCATGCCTAGAACACCTCATCCATGCTCTGGTGCCATCCTTTCGGTCCTCCACCGTTCTGGAGCATCATGTGGCAGTGGATGTCTTCAGGTGTGAGGGTGAGCTGTGAGGGAGGAATGCATCAGCATTTGAATAACCCTCCCCTGAAACACTCACCAGCCCCCCAATCTGTCTCAGACTGGTCACACCACTCCCAAGCCTCCCACTGCTCATATCACTTGGGTTTGGACTCAGGAACCCACCAAATGTTGTCGGCACATATACCAAATCCACACTAGGCTTGTGAACACTCATCCCAATAAACATGTTGCCAGGCATTGGAGTCACTGGGCTGAAATATGATCGTTCAGAAGGGGTGCCATACACAAAGCCCATGTCAGAGGTGCTGAGCATGGACATGGGGTAGTTGATGGTGTGCACGCAACTGGCGGGGGAGACGCTGCAGACTGCAAGCCATGAATCAAGCTGTGGTTTTCAGAGCAAGCCTAGATAGTCTCGGGAGTTGCTGGAACCTGTAGTATGTCCTAGAATGCAAAAGAGTCAAGTACTAGCATTGAACTTGAAGTATCTGCCAAGATCATTGGCAGTACACTGACATTGTTTCCAAAAGCTCTGTGAGTTCCATTGAGATAATCTGAGCATCAGTGAGTTAGGTGTTGTATCACCTTGCGAAAAGTACTAGAGTCCAAGACAGTCCCGATAACCCAGAGATCCCCCCTTGATATTTTATTGCGCCAAGGATGAATCTTCGCAGAGCAACATGACCGTTCTCTGCAAGCCACTAATAACCCCCAAAAGGCAAGCACTGGTGCACCCTTTCTTCCTCCTTACCACCACCATCCCAGTCCCCTCTACCCCTACAATCTGCATACTCACCCGCCGCAAGACAGCACCCATGTCGGCTGCTACTCCGGTCGTCTCCCAACCTCAAATCAGTGAAGAGATTTGTTCATCAAAGTGGGAACTGGGTGTGTTCTTGTGCTTTCAGTGTATGAGTGGTAAGCTGATAGAATGGGCTGTAGTGAACACACCTTATGAGGAGATGACGGATGGAGAAAGGTGAGGACTTGCTTGGATTGATTCAAGTAGCTTTGGTGGCATGGGTACTCTGCCTTTGGATCATGGATCAGCCTCGTGATTTGGGCTTCTGGCGTGCAATTTCTCTCTGGGTTATTGCTTGGGACATTTCTGGGAGGAGTTCTCTCAGTGTCTCCACACTCAATGTATTGACACTTGCTGTGGGTATTGCGGCTACATGCCACACTGCCATTAGACATTTGTCCCATTGCTTCGTCGTTTTGTGTGTCCCCAGGCACATATGCCTACGTCTCCTGCTTCCCTCTACGCTGCTATTGCTATGTCTCCGTGGAGAGGTTGAACTCTTGCGGCAGACAAGTGTCATGCATAGATCTGATCCATCCTTCTCCATGGGCGAGCTGCTTCCACTTCTGTTTTGTGCCTATGTCTATACCTCTAGATGTAGGCTTGGTTTACTCTCCCTCGCTCGGTTTTCCACCTAGGCTGCGATGCTGAAGTCGGAAGGCAGCCGAGTCGCATCGTGCCTCATCTGCATTTTTCTTCGCATTTTTTCTCGAAATTCTGAGCCTCCTCCTACTTTTGCTCTCCTTTCTTCGGCTTGGGTGGCTTCAAATTGGAGTCTCATATTGGGATAAGATTGAAGTCCTCCCATTGCATGCGTGCGTGATGGCAATTGCATGCCTTCTCTTGTCCTGACTTACTCCTCAGCTTATTGATGAAGGAGGGTAGGAGAAGGGGTGCCACTAGGTGGAGGGAGGACATGCTATCTCTTGTGCTTTCCCCCTTCCTTTTCCTTGCTTCCTCTGCTGCTCACTACTCTCTTTCTCATCCAGACATCTCTTCTCTCATCACAGCATACCTCCGTATGGGGTCATCCTTTGCAAACCAGGGTCAATATGAAAGTTGGTGGGCTTGTGTCTTTTCACTCTTGCTTTCTTTGGTTCTTCATCGGCTTGATGTTTTTGGCTTTGTTTTTTTGGACACTGGCTCAGGGCTGGGCCCCCGTTATGCATTTGTGCACTTCATGTGCCGGAGGGTCCAGGATCATGTCATGTGCTGGCCCTCCCCATCTTGTCATCATCATCTCTGTCACTTGTTATCTAAGAGGGCAGGAGCATGAGTGGGAGATGGACCAGCAGGAGGAGCAGGAACCGGAGCCAGAGGAGGATGGCCCACACCATGCTCATCACTCATGAGGAGCTGGCTTTTTTCTTCCTTTCTTCTCCTGGAGGGGTACTGTTATTGGCAGTGGAGTGGAGTGAGTCAGGTGTGCATCAAGAGTGGGGTGGGATGTTGATAAGCCAGTAATTGGGCCATAGTTAGATACACATAATTGTGTGTTTCTGATTGTGCTCATTGCTGAAACTGTTGTTTCTATGCAACAGTACTGGTTCCTGGTAGCTGTTGGGAAAACCACAGAGAAACGGGTGAATGTTCTAAGGAGTTAGAATATCAATTGGCTAGTCTCACCCTGAAACCGAAAGGGAAACATGTAGCCAATTAACAAGTCAAGGAACTTTGTTTGACTTGTTTTCAACATCCACTTAAGCAACGGAAACAGGTCAAAGGAATAGGAGTTGGGCAATGTATTGTGTTATGTTGAGACACTAAGGAGACGCACTGGGTCATGAGTGTTCCAGTTGCTAGAGTTACCGGTTTCCATCGAATGTGGATACACCAAAACAGGTGGTTGGAAGGCTGCCGTATTGTGGAGGCAGTCAACACTAGAGTGGTGGGCCAGAAAAAACTAAGAGAAGCCAAGAATGACAGAACAATAGTGTGGTCATTCAAGAGCAGCCACCAGAAAAGAGGTACATGGTGGTCAAGACCAAGGAGAAAAGATGCTATCAGTAAAGTAGTAAAGTACATAATCACAATCATTGTGCAGACAGATACGTAACAGGAATAGAACATAACATAAGATATAAATCAGAGTAGATAAGGACTCAACAATGGCAATGTAAAAGGTAGGATGTCGAAGAGTGGTATAGGTGATCATTAAGGAGGGATGTGGGTGAGTCAATGATAAGCAAATCTGAAGGCCAAATGAGGATTGATCAAAAGGCAATAAGATTGAGGCCAATGATGTTCAGCCAGTGGTAGCAGTGAAGATATAATGCAGGATTGCAAGGAGCAATGAGGACTGAGGCATTGGTGTGCTAAGCCAAGGCTGAAGGGGATCAGCAGGAGCAATGCAATGAAGACAGCATGAACAGCAGTAGTGCATGTGATAGCACAGAACCATGGCGATGTGATGCAGACAGAAAAGGCGGAACCAATCCACAATGGGAGAGGTTGGATGGTGCAGAGGAATGTAGTTAGGTTGAAGCAGCAGCCTTGCACCCTTCCCGATGATAAGCATGGGATTTGTCCACCCATGAAATCTTCGCTTTTTCGCGTTTTCATGGCAGGACATGTGCTGGGCTACGCTCCAGAAGCGTCAGTACTGAGGTTCCCAAGTAGCTGGCTGGGAAGGAACCACTTAGTTACGGATGGGAACGGGGAGGGACACTCTGGAACCATTGGCATGTGCTCGCTCTGAAACCTGTAGGAGATGTGTGGCCCACTGAACAAGTGGAACATGAAGTCTACTCTATTCCTGTTCATGGAGCTAGACGGGACAGACTGGAATCCTGTTGTGGTGTGTTGGAGATGGGATGCGTAACATGTTCTGATCAGGTGATCACTGGAAGGGGCTGGGATCACATCTTGATGGTTCCATGCTGTCCCGGGCATTCTGGATAAGGGATGGTCACTAAGTGAGGGTCTGATCACTTGGACCTACACTCATTGGCTCTTGAAACAGGTATCCATACTGGGAAGTACTTCAAATGCGGTATCCTTGAAGAGCTACGGACTGGGAGCTTCTGTTCCAGACGTTCCGGTAGACAGGAAGGCACGAGCATTGGGGAGAAACAGCATATACAGTCAGGATCGACATAGGGGATCAGTTGTGATAGCTCTGGCACAGTCTGACCCATTGTACATGTGCGCAGGATCGCACCAGGATGGCGTGCTCAACATGGGTAGCCAATGGAAGGACTCAGATACCCATTCTTATGATGGATACACAGAAGTCGGACAGATAAATGGACTATTTTACTCATACTTACTTATTCTCGGACGTTTCCATGTGTTTCAGGTCTTTGTATTTAGTAGCAGGGGCATCTTGGGTGAGTTCACGGAATCACCCCACAGCTAGTAGGCAGAAACACTTGCGAATTGGGCAGATACCGGGGAGTTCGAACAAGGTGTCTCTTAGAATTCATCTTGGCTTGGAATCTTTTATTTTGTGATCGGTATCCTTGGGATCTGACTTGCCATTCATCTGGAATAGTCTGAAAGTGACTGGAACTGTTGGAATTGTGCTGAGTCCGCACTTGGTTGTTTGGGTTTTGTGTGAAGAGCTTGGGAACAGAACCCATCATTGTCTGTTGTACTTGGGAATGGAACCCACTACTGTTGTTACTGTCTACGCTTGGAAACAGCATCCATCTCGCTTTGGGAAACCTCAGCAACTCATTCTTGTCTTGTTCTCATAGCTGCGAAGCTTTACATCACCGTGCTCTGTGCTTCCTGTTTTTTTGGGTCTACCCTCGTTCAATCAGATCTAGCCTGAACCCCAGTGAAAAGTCGGTGAGATTGTGAGGGATCTAATGTGAAGATATGAGATGTCTAGACAGTCCTTCAAATGAAACCTCACATTCCCGGTTTCGCCCAAATTACCGTCATGGGGCGGAAAGGCTTGGGAAGGTTTGAGGGTTTTGTCAAACAATCCCATTTCATCACTTGCCTGAGTGAGCACCAATCGAGCGCACACCGGAATAGATTGGGATGAGGTGGTATCGCGTGTAGAGCGCTTACGTGCACGGAATGGGATAGTACGGTAAAAACGATGTACTAATTCAATTAATATTCATGATTAAATGGGCTGGTACACTATAGAAACAATGTGGTCGCAATACTACCCACCAACCTCCACCTGGTCCAAAATCCTAGATGTTCTGCTCCGCCAACAACTCCTCAATACACTTGCGGATGACGGTAGCCACGGGGATCTCGGTTGGCTTCGACTTGGAGTTTTTCTAGGTCCGGTTCAGTGACGGGGATGATTTGACGACAGCATACACACCAGTGTGTTTGCATATTCCTCGTACACCTGCAAGAACTGTTAGCGCAAGCAAGAGAGATATAACGGGAATATACCTTGACACGAGCCGCGTCTTCGCTTTGTAGACGGGACCACTTAATCTTGTAATCGGCCTCGGAGCAGGGGACATCCACGCAGTAAACAGTGAGGTGAAGATTGCTACAAGCAAGTCAGTAGAGACCACGTACATAGCTCAATAGAAGACATACCAGGCAGTAAAATGCTTTGAATGTGGCGTGCACAGCTTGCCCTTCGAGACGTGCAACGTCATCACAGGCGGAGGCGGCGGAGGGGCAGGTGCAGACCCGGGCGTGGACGCCGGTGGAGCGGGAGGTGGTTCGACCACGATATCATCGCTGCTGGGGCATGAGATGGAGCGGAAGCGGTAGAAGAGGAAACATACAACATATCGGGCTGCACGGGTGGGGCGGGACCCTCTCGTCCGAGGGAGGAGGTATCTGGAGGAGCAAGGGATGTAAAGAGGTTTCAGATGAGAAAGGAAGCACTAGGGAAATACGCACCATTCAGAAGTTCTTGGCGTTTTTTTTGCTCGCTCGGAGTCGGCGGAATCTTCGGCGGCATGTTTGTGAGCCATTGATGCAGCGGGAGGCGGAGGCAGTGGCGCACCCGGCGGCGATGGACCAGGCGGCGGCAAGCCAGGGACGGGAGCGTCGTACGAGATGAGTCGGTCGCGGAAGGGTGCAGCCCAGAACCGATAGCGGTCTTGAATGATGCGGAGTGCTTTCCAGTGCTCGACGCACAGTCCACGATGCGGGTAGCGCAGCTCGAGCATGTAGATGAGGGCGCCGTGTACATGCTCGCCAATGTGCGCTAGCTTGCGCGTCGCCCGTCCTGCCACGAGGAGGTCGAAGAACAGGTGGTTGGCGCACTCCCGCACAAGCCGGTGGGGATGAGGATGGACAAGGACAACATGTCGTCGTCATTCAAAGAGGCATAACTGAGACCAGGGCTCGAGAGAATCGAATGAGTGGCAGTATGGTGAGTGGAGGTCGAAAATGAGCGTGCGTGCGAGAAGGCCGGTGGATTTGGAGTAGGAAAGGAGAGGAACGAGAGGAGCCGCTCCCAGAGCCACGGAAGGCCTGCATTAGCAGCGGGTTGGCTCTGGAACCGCTCCCGTACATCGTGGTAGGGACAACAAAGAGAAAATTTTGATGTCGGCTACCACGGTGATACAGACATTGTCAATTTGGCGGAGGAATACTCCCTCACGCCAGAGATGATGGAAGTGAAGAAATGAGATGGATTGAGGAATGCGCTGACAGGTCTACAGATTATCTCGAATGATCACCGCAGATCACCGCCACAGTGTTTCTTCCCGTTTTATCACCTCGGATCCCACCGACTTTTCACTGGGCCTGAACACTTGCACAGCAAGGGTTCCATTTGTATTGAACACACTCATTGTGTTCCACAAACTTTCCTGTCTGTTCCAGTTCCATTCCGGTTCACTCAGAACAAGGCTCAAGTACTTGGACTTTGTTCCAAGGACTTCTATAAACAACCCAACACTCTCCCCTCGTTTACGAGGTCTATTCCATTCCCTGCAACCTTTTATAAGGCCCTGTATCAGGGTCTGATACTTGTCCGTGCACGTCTCGAGCACTTCCGTTCCGTTTCGATGCACTTCTGTGTGTAGGTTTGGTTTTGGTTGGTGTTTTCTTGATAGGTTCAGAGCACATTGATCACTGACTTTGAAAAAATTGAATCCTTTCCAGTTCAGGATCTTCTACAGTGGATGAAATCAATCATCCATAGCAGAGGAGGCAGTAGCATGATGAACAGGGAGCTGTGCAGACTGCAGGCTGACAACATAGATGGGATGAAGTCGAGGGGTGGAAGTCATATCATGAGAGGACAGAGGACAACTTGAGGATGACAACACCAAGAAAGGTAGGGTCCAGCAAGGGTGACAGTACCACAATGGAGGGGTAGAGTCCGGTAGTGACAATACCTGGGAGAGTAAAGTTCAGCAAGGGTGACAGTACTGCAATGAAGGGGTAGAGTCCGGTAGTGGTGACAATACCTGCGAGAGTAAAGTCCAGTGGTGGTGCAACATAGAATAACATACACCAGGGGCAATGCAGAGGTGATATGAGGGACACATGCATGCAAAGGCAGAGAGCAGATATAGAGGCAGTGAGATGCATACATGGCTAACGGCCCAGAAGGGAGGAATCAGACAACATGTAGCAAGGAGGATGATTCTGGAAGATCAATATAACTCCAAGAGGCCAAGCCTGTAACAACAGTGTGTCAGGGAACCACAGGGGACAGTGAGGAGGACAGCAGTGATCTGACTCTGATGGGGATGGCAGAGGAGGAAGTTGAGGTATGTGGGCCTTGAACAGAAGGTGGTAAAGAGAAATGTCGTTGGGATGCTAATCCAAGGACATGGACCGAACCAATGTTGCCATCATCAGTACAGGGAGGCAGTAGAGAAAGAGGTCAATGGTTTGCTAGGCCAGAGACAGGGACTATGCCAATGTTGCCATCATCATATGGCGAGATGGAAAGTTGTCATGCCGGTGATGCAGAGGATCGGAAGGGAGGAATGATCATGGCATGATGGTGTATAGGAGATGGCCATAAGGATAGGCGGCAGCAGAGGAAGGATCATAGTGTGCAACTAGAGCTTTGGTGACAAGCTGTGACCCAGAGGCAGACTATGATGACCAAAGGTCCAGTAGTGAGGTCCAATGACAGGAGAGTCACTGAAGGCATCTATGGGAAGGAGAAGCCTGAGATGCAGTCAATCACAGAAGGGAGATCTCAAGTCCCGAGTGATAGGAGGAGACAGTGATGTAAGGGCAGCATTATAGGTATGAGTGGTGGTGCTGCAGTAGGGTACAATAAGAAGGGTAGCTGGAATACTGAAGTGTATGTATATCAGTGTGTGTGTCTGGATGTAGTAACATTGTATCCGGCATCCTTACAGTGGTCGGCTATTCCGAGGATCTGGATCACAACTCTAAAGGTGTTCTAAGGTTCTTTCTCAAGAACCCTGTCTGGGAAACACCACAGAAACAGGTATCTACCGAAACCTACCAAGGAGTATTATCAAGTTCTGCACTTGTAGCAGAGGGGAGAGTTGAGTTGAAGGAGAAACAGGTCGAACGAGTGCAGTGCCAATCTATCAGTGATCAACACACCCTCTGAATAATACAGGGGTGCTGCTGATGGGTTCCTGCCTCGTATTTGGCAAGGGAACATGGTGTGCTCACAGTTGGGAACCAATGGGAGGTGACGCTCGGAAGAACAACCAACGGAAACACGGTTAAAGAGGCAGATAAACAGACATTTGACTCATTGGGATTGTGTTTTGGGCTTTGTAATTGTGTCTTGGAGGTTGTATAAGTATCCGAGGGTGTTTCTACGATGGACACAGCATCTTCCCCCAAACTAGTGGGCTATACGCTTGTGCATTGGGTTGATCTGGGATCCTTGGCGGACACACCCTTATAGAGTAGCATTATTAGTTGAAATCTTATTTGTTTCTGAATCATATATTATTCTGGAAACGCACTTGGGCTCTGCCTGGAAACTGTTAAGAACTCTGTGAATCTGTTGGAACTGGGACCCTGTTGAAAGAAACATTATTGTTGTTGTTTGTGGAGCGGGTTTCAGAAAGTACCATCTAGGAAAAACTTTGGAAACGTGACTACTGTGTGCTGCTCAGAAAATACCTTTTAGGGAAAGCTCTGTGAATGCTCTTGGCCTATAAACTAGGGGCCTTACTTGAGTCTATGGGACTACTTTAAACTTGTTTCTCTATCACTTGGACACACACACACACACTGTGAAGCTATAAATTTATCTTGCTTGGAAACTATGTTTCCACTGTGTCTAGAAACATGTTCTACTCAGTTTGCTCTTCATCTTCTTGAGATATGAAACCTCTCCCTACAACCTTTACAAGGCCCTGTATCAGGGGCTGCAACTCGTCGGGATCTCTGGAAACGTGCAGAGATTGTCATTTGATTTGTTGGTTGGTTGTTGGAACAGTCTCTGGACTGTTCTGTGCCGATTGTGAGTCAAGTGGGGTTATTTGTGTGTTTCTTATATAGGTTCTGAGCACATCACTCAACATGCTCGTGTCGGCTTGTGCTCGAACATGTATTGGCAGGTCACACCACCCCCCCTCTCTACTGCTCAGTCAGCAATCCCTGGCTCGCATGCAGCAAGACACAGACACGGTGTGCACAGTGCGCTTAGGGGCATGTAACTGCCAGTACTCAAGGAGGTGTTCCTGTGGGTGCAGGGAATGGGTGTGGTTTCTGAGCTACTCTCTTGTGATCAGGTAGCACCGCTTTTGGAGCCTGCACTTAAGCTGTACAAGCACGGAAGAGCGGAGGAGGCAACAGCAGCGATTGCGGATCGGATTTGGTGCGGGTGGTGCGGAGGAGTGTGTGGCTGCCGCAGTGAGGGATAAACACGGTGTTGATGATGGAGGTACAGGCCTAGGCCTGGCATTACCGAGTGACACTTGAATTTGATGTATATGTATGAGGTGTCGCTGCCTGCATTTCCCTCTGTCCTTTCTTTCCTCCTCCATCATCTAGTATTATTTATCTGTCAAAAAATCAATTCATCTGTGGACTTCTCTTTTTTCAACTTGTATGTCACTGAGCCAACAATCTACTGGAGAACTTGAAGTTAGAGCATTGGGTGAATTCGGGTGCACCAGATTGATTCGGTGAAATGTTGCTTCCCTCTTAACCTCTGTGGCAGCTAACTGAGCGGACTGGCCACTGCTGCTCCTCATCTGATCTAATGTTGCCGTGACTTTCACTTGAAGTCCCCAAGTAGACTTCAGGAAGTAGACTTGAGTTGAGTGAAGTCAATTCAGAGCACCAGACTTTGGTTGACTCAAAGTCAGCGCAAGTCAACTTCAAGTCACTCAAGTCAACTTGAGTGAGATATGACCTCCGAATTTTCTGAATGTTGGTTACAAGTCATTGTGACTGCTCAGAAGTCTAATTCTCACCATTGGATGCAGTCCTTCAGTCTGTATCCATGGAGTGTGTACCCCATGGCATTGTTCATGTTGTAGAGGCAGAGAAATTGTTTAGAGTTTTATCCAAGTTAGAAGAGGACAAAGAGGTTGCATTCATGTTATTATCAACATAGCACCTTAACTGGTGGCAGTGTAATCACTTGGAATCTACCATATAATTTGTTCAAATCACTTGTCATGCATCACAGGCCCCTCTATCGGTATTGAAATTTGGTTGAGGTCACGCTGATCAATGTGCTCTGAACCTATCAAGAAAACACCAACCAAAACCAAACCTACACACAGAAGTGCATCGGAACGGAACAGAAGTGCTCGAGACGCGCACAGACGAGTATCAGACCCTGGTACAGGGCCTTATCAAAGGTTGCAGGGAATGGGATAGACCTCGTAAACGAGGAGAGAGTGTTGGGTTGTTTATAGAAGTCCTTGGAACAAAGTCCAAGTACTTGAGCCTTGTTCTGAGTGAACTGGAATGAAACCGGAACAGACAGGAAAGCTTGTGGAACGCAACGAGTGTGTTCGATGCGAATGGAACCCTTGCTGTGCAAATGTTCAGGCTAGATCTGATTGAACGAGGGTAGACCCGAACAAACAGGAAGCACAGAGTGCAGTGATGTGAAGCTTTGCAGCTATGAGAACAAGACAAGAACGAGCAATAACAAGTTACTGAGGTTTCCCAAAGCGAGGTGGATGCCGGTTCCAAGCGTAGACAGTAACAACAGTAGTGAGTTCTGTTCCCAAGCACAACAGACGATGGTGGGTTCTGTTCCCAAGCTCTTCACACAAAACCCAAACAACCAAGTGCGGACTCAGCACAATTCCAACGGTTCCAGTCACTTTCAGACTATTCCAGACAAACGGCAAGTCAGATCCCAAGGATACCGATCACAAAATAAAAGATTCCAAGCCAAGATGAATTCTAAGAGACACCTTGTTCGAACTCCCCAGTATCTGCCCAATTCGCAAGTGTTTCCGCCTACTAGCCGTGGGGTGATTCCGTGAAGTCGCCCAAGATGCCCCTGCTACTAAATACAAAGCCCTAAAACACATGGAAACGTCCGAGAATAAGTAAGTATGAGTAAAATAGTCCATTTATCTGTCCGACTTCTGTGTATCCATCATAAGAATGGGTATCTGAGTCCTTCCATTGGCTACCCATGTTGAGCACGCCATCCTGGTGCGATCCTGCGCACATGTACAATGGGTCAGACTGTGCCAGAGCTATCACAACTGATCCCCTATGTCGATCCTGACTGTATATGCTGTTTCTCCCCAATGCTCGTGCCTTCCTGTCTACCGGAACGTCTGGAACAGAAGCTCCCAGTCCGTAGCTCTTCAAGGATACCGCATTTGAAGTACTTCCCAGTATGGATACCTGTTTCAAGAGCCAATGAGTGTAGGTCCAAGTGATCAGACCCTCACTTAGTGACCATCCCTTATCCAGAATGCCCGGGACAGCATGGAACCATCAAGATGTGATCCCAGCCCCTTCCAGTGATCACCTGATCAGAACATGTTACGCATCCCATCTCCAACACACCACAACAGGATTCCAGTCTGTCCCGTCTAGCTCCATGAACAGGAATAGAGTAGACTTCATGTTCCACTTGTTCAGTGGGCTACACATCTCTTACAGGTTTTGGAGCGAGCACATGCCAATGGTTCCAGAGTGTTCCTCCTCGTTCCCATCCATTACTCAGTGGTTCCTGCCCTGCCAGCTACTTGGGAACCTCAGTACTGATGCTTCTGGAGTGTAGCCCGGCACATGTCTTGTCATGAAAACGCGAAAAAGCGAAGATTTCATGGGTGGACAAATCCCTTGCTTATCAACACATCACGAGGGACTTTTTCAAACATCTAAACCAACACACAGACCCCAAAATAGCCCAAAAACCGCAAAAACACCAAAAAAATCAGTTCAAATCTCGAAATTTTTGGGGTGTTGCACCAAAATTTGGCCGGTATCAAAATATCGAATATGTTGAACCATGTCACGTGTCACGAGGGGGTACAGATTGAACGAAATTATACGGTAATCAGTTTGATTGAGGGAGGTGGGGGGAACTTGTTTAAGCTGTACACTGAATTCCAACTCTTGCTTCTGCTACCAGCAAATTATCTGAACACATTATTGAGTGATGGTCTTGTTTTCAACACTTTTTGATGTGTCTCCAACTTGACCATGTGTTGACCTGGAATTTAATCAATTCAAGACAGGTGGTGTTTACCATCCATCTACCCTTGTTCCTGCTACCCACCAAATATCTGGGCAAACCATCGAGTGATGGTCACATTTCAAATATTTCTTTGATAGTGTGCAACTGAATTGATCACATACCGACCAACCCTCATGAATGCATCACATCTGAATTCAATACATTTCTGTCACATTACTAGATATCATATTCAATGAGATCAGGTAGGTTGCCGTAGTCCTCCTGAAAGGTATCTGAGGATTCCGGAGCCAATCTGTCACTTGTAAAATGAACGGTCCCAACAAGTAACACTGACTCTGCTGAAAATTGTAACCACTTGCCGAGGCGTAGAATGCAGCTTCTCACACTGCATGTTGAGCAAGGAAACAATGCAGAGTACCCAACAGTGCCTGATTAGACAACTCAGCAAGGTTGTATGCACCAGAGCCGAAAGGGAAACATATCAAAAGCCAGAGTAATAGACTCTAGCATAAATAAGAAACTGCCATTCACTGCTAGAATCACGCAAATTTTGTTGACAAGGTTGGAATTGATGGCAGATATGAGGGTGCACAATTTATGCATCTGCAGGCCATTACCCCTCCAAAGCCAACAGCTTAAAGGAGTTTTCCAGGGTATGCCGCTCAAAAATCAATCTTCAACGCCAAAGCAGCTTCCAGCTCCAGCTCTCCTACTGGAGCTGGCCCTAAATCACATCCTCCCTCACGTAACTGCTCCCACTCAGCTACACCCACACAGACTGGAATTGCATGGGCTGCAGGGAGGTATTGTAATGTTGCCCAATCACTCAATTTCTCAGCCAGGGGTGGAGACTCAGGAGTTGTTCAAAGCCTCAAGGACAAAGTGAATCACTACGTCACTAGCACCATTCCACTGAGAAAAACAACAGACATGAATGGATACTGGATGGTCTACTTTATAAACCCCGAAATGTTGAGACACTCATTGACATCTACCCACCACAGCAAAACAACCTGGCCAAAGATTTTCTACCTCTTTGCCGATTATGCTCCTATCCAGGTGACCTCTGTACTCTCAGAGCAGGTCTTTTCCTCTTCAGCTGAAACTGATACAAAGCAACACAACAGGATTAGCCCTCCATTGATGGAGGGCTTTCAAATGCTCAAATTCAACTTCAAGAAAGCACAGCTCAACTTCATGGCTGACTGGCACCACGGTTCCCGACGATGAGGAAGACTGGCTCCACATTTTAGCAGGGACTGCTGAGGAACAGAGAAACCATCAGACGGGAGATTTCAGACAGTTGTGAATTTGCGGATGAGTATGTGGAAATGCCTGATGGAAACAATGCTTAACTCTGGCTATTGTTGATACTTGCCTGTGGATGAGTTTCAGAGCCCTTGTATTGAGCTCTACTTATGTACATCTTGCTATATACCTGCCCCTCGCCTGGTCCCGGAACCATTGTGAAAATCTGACCCAACTTCATTGACTCGGGTCTACTTCGAGTGACTTTGAGTCACTTGGTTATGCCCAAGTCAAGTCAAGTCAAGTGAACCATGAAACTAAGTCAGACTTCGAAGTCACTTTGAGTGAAGTCAAGTGGCAGCAACATTAGTCTGATTCTCTGTGCAGATGTTATTTACCACCCACTGTCTCTTTCTCTGTGCTTGTTGATGCCTCCAAGGCCTGAAATTCGTGGTTTGGGGCTGACTTGAATGCTTCAATCTCGTTACAATCTCACGAGTTGTTTTGGATTACAGCCCTTTGCGGAACTTAGGGTGCGGACGTTTTTTATTTATTTTCAATGAATTTTGCCTCGGATCGTTCTCCTGAGCTCAATTCCCAACCGTTTTCCTTGAGAATATGCTTATTATGTTGGCATTGAAATTCCAGAGGGCATGGCATCCTCAGATTTTCTGATGGCCAATCAAATTGCTTGATTAGGAACATATCCGCGTTTCTGCGTCGGATGGCTGTAGCATTAGCTATCATTGTTCAATTGGCCTCATTCTTTGGGACAATGGACTCACAGGTGTACCAGAGGGCATCAAATGCCGGTATTTTTTATATGACTCATATTTGGCTCAAGACTTTGAAAAGGGAGTTGGGTGTTGGTGTAATATAGACTGCATCTGATGTATTGGTCATATTGAAAATACCGGCATCTGGTGCCCTCTGGCACACCTGTGAGTCCATCGTCCCAAAAAATTAGGCCAATTGAACAACAATAGCTAATCCTACAGCCATCCGACGCAAAAACGTGGATATTTTTCTAATCAAGCAATTTGATCGGCCATCAGAAAATCTGAGGATGCCATGCCCTCCGTAATTTCAATGCCAGCATAATGAGCATATTCTCAAGGAAAATGGTTGAGAATTGAGCTCAGGAGAACAATCCGACGCAAAATTCATTGAAAAAAAAAAACCCCGTCTGCGCCCTAAGTTCCGCAAAGGGCTGTAACTAGGGATCGTCACCGTCCATCCCGGTCGACGGACAGCATCAAAGACGGCCGTCCAGTGGACCATCCATTGATGGTACGGCGGGACAGCCTCTCTCACAATGCTCGACAGGACGGGACGGTGGACGGGACGGCCGTCGCTGGTGGACAGACGGCAGTCAGTCAGCAGGTAAGCTGTCATTGCCCGAATTTCCCAACTTACCTTACATGCAGCGGGCGAACTTGATGATGCCATGAACTACAGCCCTGCTGTTTCAATCTTATTAAATTTCCACTATCTGTTTCATGAATTTTGCTTGAGGACTGCACGAGATTTCTTTGTTCCCAGTGGCATATTGTGCCGAGATCAATCCGTTGACAGCCACATCAATGCATTGACAGTTGCTGTCAAAAGATTGATTTATGCTACTGGCTGCTATTTTTATCAACGAATAGCAAAATTTGCTCAAAGATTTCAGCCCAGCAGAAACTCACATTGATTCTTTGAGTTTCTTTATGAGAATCAGCCGCATCAGATACAGCCCATATCTGATGCAGCTGATATGTATATTGATTCTTACAAAATAACTATGAGAATTAGCTGCAGTAGATACTGGCCAAATCCAATGTGGCCGATATGTATATTGATTCTTACCAAATAAATTCACATTTCAGTCCAGACTGAAATTTTGCTTTATTTGGTGTATATGTATCAATGCAGTTGTTCAATGGTTGACTTGTGATCAAAGATTTTATAATCGTATTCAAAGCTCAAAATGCGGGATTCAGTGTGATGGAGTGCCTGTCCTGGTTCGCCTCACACATGTCAGTGCCTCTTAAATTTCTTTCGCCGATATTAACCGATCAACAGGCCTCATCTGCATATGGGAAACAGTATTTCATTGGTTGTTCGAAATGGAAGAGGTCGGAGACCAGTAGTCATCTCTACTGGCTGATGCCCCCAAATGTCGATGAAGATGTTCTGCGGTTTGTGATGGAAAATGAAGGACGCCTACCAACTGGACCAGCGGAAATGAACAACCATTGCATTCTCACGGTTCACCTGCGTGTCAGGCTGACGCACTGTCGTGCGTCGTAATGTTCAATGTTTTTTGAATCAGAATCTGATGCCACCTACATCCAGCATATAGCCATATCATCGATGGCAAAATCAAACCAACCGGGATCGAACATCAGCTATGCCGAAACAGGATGATTATATATGTCCCAGTTGAAGACTCACCTGCTAC
This sequence comes from Mycena albidolilacea, assembly GCA_029282495.1. Classification (NCBI taxonomy): domain Eukaryota; kingdom Fungi; phylum Basidiomycota; class Agaricomycetes; order Agaricales; family Mycenaceae; genus Mycena; species Mycena albidolilacea. Next base: position 1,038,959 of record JARIHO010000024.1, on the reverse strand, counting down.
TCGCCACAAAGCGATTGTGGTGTTAGAGAATTCCCATAACCATCCCATACACCCCGTGAGCAAGCAATTCCGGAACATGAGTTAAGTGGTTACAGCGCCCATGAAGCATGACCTTTCATGTATTTACTGAAGGTTAATACTTGAAGGCAGAATTCAACTTCTCCCACAGTAACATTGTTATGTGGTGATTTGATAATTCAACTTACCGTGGATGGACGAGTAAATGAATTCAACTTGCTTGGATAGCCGTAAAGATCAAATTCAACTAGATTAGGAGAAGATGGGTCCACGAGAGGGGAATACTCCTCTTTATATATGGTGTACCTGGGAATCAGACAGAGTCAGACAGAATAATAATGGGATAGAGCCAGAGCCCTGAGTCAGGACACTTGAAGCGTGCTGACTCGCACTGAACCGTGTGACTCGTCACTGTCACAGTAAGTAAGAACACCTAAAAGGAAATCATCTGATGGTGAGTATGCTAAGGACTGAATTCCATCAGAAAATATACCGGTTCGGGCATCGGCAGCTAAGTACGGCCGTTGCCGAGGTGCACCGCGAATGTGGCAGACGGCTCGAATATTGTATCGGAGACATCCGGCCATGGAGCGGGATCTGATGCGCCCACACTGCCATCGGTATGATGCCCAGAATACACGCAGTCTGATTTGATTAATTGATCGGACAAGATGGAAGTGGAACTCGGCTAATTTAAGCGAGTTCCACTGCGCGCAAGTGAGTTCCACACAGGATGCATCAACAGTGGAACTCACTTACACCCAGTGGAACTCGCTCAAGTTAGCCGAGTTCCACTTCCACACTTCTTGTATATACTCGGTATCATTCCGAAGTCTTTGAAATATATTTCAGCAGCGGAGGATGTCATCATGTGGCGAAACGCTATTAGCCAGAATGAACAGTTGGAGCTGTGGTGTAGTAGTGGTGTTCGTAAACAGAGAGCTTGCGCAGAGCCACCAGTAGCCACCTGGTGGCTCATCAGGCATGTGCAATTGAGTGGCTGTTGAATTTGCATGTCCTCTACCTACTGCTTATTTTTGTGGGATGGGGTCAATAGGTAGTCCTCTATACACTTCCTACTGCATGTCTTGAGGGCAGGCGGGTGTCAAATGAGCGAAATACTGTGGTGCATGATGTCATACCCGAGCCACAGATAGCCACTGAATCTATACGCTTCTTACTGCATATCTAGAGGGCAGACGGGTATCAAATAAGCGAAATATGGCCGTGCATGATGTCGTATCCGAGCCACCAAATAGCCACTGAATCGGGTGAGTCAGTGTGGAGCCACTCAATTGTGCATGCCTGATGAGCCACCAGGTGGCTACTGGTGGCTCCGAGTCTGTGCAAGCTCTCTATTACTTAGCCTAGATTGCTATGTAAGAACTTCCACCAGATTGCTATCTGTGCCCGGCGGCCAATTTTTCCTAAATTCCACGCTCAACGCCGCGCCAATGACGTCGATAATCTGCTTGTAATCTGCGGTCCGGATTTGGGAAGGGAAGTGGTATAAAAGATTGTGTCTGTCCATGGGTCGTCACACTGACCAGGCTCGCTGTTCCCCCCACCTTGGCTCTCTTTCTTCACACATACACGATGCCTGTTACTCTGCCCCCGGCCGCTCATGCGGATAAATCCAAACCCTACATTCCTCTGGCGGGCGGTGCTGATGACGGTTATTCCACCGAGGAGGAAGCGACAGCGACCTGTTTCTGCGGCGCCGTGCAGTTGAAATTTGCGAGTCCCTCATGCTTTAAATTCCCCGTGCTCATTTTTACTTGTCATTTGCTTTGCAGCCAACCCAAGGGCCGGGGTTCGTCGACTCGTGGATCTGTAACTGCACCGACTGCCACAAAATCACCGCGTCCATGTTTGCCTCCAACTTCACCATCGCAGATACCCACCTCACACATGTGCGCGGTCGTGAGAACCTCACCGCGTACGGCCAGGCAAACACCATCGCCTCAAAAAGAAAGATGACCAACCACTTTTGCTCGACCTGTGGATCGCTCATGTACCGCACCGGCGACGGATACCCGGGGCAGAGCCTCTTGCGAATCGGGACGGTGGATGATTTCCATCTGCACGAGACGAAATTGAAGCCGCAGGTGGAGCAGTTTATTGAGAGTCGCGTGGGGTGGTTGCATGGCGTGGACGGGGTCCCGCAGGTCGTGGGGTTGGCAAAGTGATGTGTCGTCAAATTGATCAGCCATTGTACTCTCGTACCTGTATGTAAACTCTGTTTCGTTTAGCCCGCTCTCGTGTGGGTTGTACCCAACGTGCCATCTGCCGCCTGGCGTCCATTACCTTGACGCCTCCTTCTGTGATCGTCCTTTGCTCTTGACCTTGACCCCGATTAACTTTAAAAAACGGTCAGATGGCAGATCAACGAACAAACACCCAAGGGTCAATTCCCCACGCAATCACTCTTGAAGCCACAAGGAAATGTCTTCCACAGATAAATCACACGGCTTTCTGGGATTTCCAGAGTTCGTCCTGTTCTCTAGCACTTCGAATGACTCTGATCAGGTTCAATCATCGTCGTAATATATCGATCACTTCCGTGATGCCTTCACTCTCACGCAACGTACGCCTCAGTCTCGATTTTAACACTGGGAAGATGGCAAAGCCCTTCGATCTCACCCCGGTGACCGTGAATCCTGCATCGCTTCGCCTGGGGATCTTTGACATGGGCGACCAAAGGTCACCGCTCCTCGACACTATTTTATTTTCCCTTGCCGGGGCTGAAAACAGGCAACATGGGCGAGCGCAGCGGATGAAGAAGCGCGGAACATAGCCCAGAAGGGACATCGGAGAGGGCATAATCTTGTAGCCAAGCGCTTGAGGAAGAATTGAGTTGTGCGGAGCGAGAGAAACCAGAACAGAGAAGGATCCGGTATTTGATCGAGCAAGGTACGAGCTAGAAACGATAAAGCGTCTGTTCAAAGAGACTAGTATTTTGACATTGATTACCTTCGACCGAGCGTGGAGAATTATTTTTGACCTTGCTTTTCAAGTTAAAGATGGACCAGTAGATATTGATTATATTCCGAAGACCATCCCGAAAGAAGTCGATTGACATTCGCAGTCTGAATGAGCACCCAAAAACCAGCTTTGCTTCTGAAAAAAGGACGCTGGATCACAGCATTTATAGCAATTGACTTGCCACAAAAGGACATTTCGCAAAGAGACCAGCTTTGCGATGTGTCAGAAAAGTGAATACGGAGTATCGGGATATGGGTGCTATGGTAGGATATGTGCTCGCTGCGCCCCACATCCATAAGGCCGATCGTTCTCGACAACCACAAGCGGAATCCAGCATAGCGGACAGTGCGCACACTAACCACTACACCCGCCGCCCGTTGCAGATGGTCCACACGTCCCCCGCACGATTGCCTAGCTCTCCCCCGTGCCCCGCCTCCCGCCTCCGGGCTGGCTCTAACAGATCGAATTGTACCCAGACCGATTGAGCCTGCATCCGCATCACAATCCGGAGCAGCGCCCACCAGGGAAAACGTAAAGCCCCTCGTGCCCCGCCTCGCTATCGGTGCTCCTGAAACTCCCGAGGCGGAAAATTAGGTCCGGCAGCCGTGCGTACTCAGATCTTCCTGGTCGCGGGCACGGCGGTCCGCCGATGCATGCAGCGCTGAAGGGTCGGGCGATGCGTATGTGCCGCGCCGACTACCCCATCACATCTCCTCGACACCGCGCGCGCCCTCCGCGTCCAGACCATCGATCGCAGGGAGCGCGCCAGGCCTCACACTTCTCCAGTACGTCGAGCTCCAAATGAAAGAGATGCATTTCAAAAGGCGCCTCCACCGCACATCGCGGCCCATCCGCGCTCGCCGCTGCTTCCCAAAGTATGAAAAGCGCGGTCTACAGTCCCGCGCACGTCCAGGGCATCGCCGATGGTGGGCGATATGCCTCGGAGATGGAGCAGGGCATGGGCAGGCACATCGAATAAACACCATGTGTGCCCTCCGCGTCTCAGAGCATTGACTGCGGGAAGCACGCCGGACGCAACGCCCCGCAGCCTCGCACCCTCTCGGCAGACCACCATCCATGGGAAGAACTAGGATCCAACTGGGAACGAGCGACATACCTCTAGAAGAGTAGACAGCGTGCCACCGAGCGGGCGGAAAGTCTCGCATTCCTACGGACGTGGTCAGCAAGTGATAATGAAGTGAAGGGAGGGAAGAGTGAGGAGGATAAGTACAAGCGGCGGCAGATGGGCCCTTCACCCATCCTCCACTGCGCGACATGAGACGCCGCCGCCCACCGACGCTCGCAGCAGCCTCCAAAATCGCGCAGCACGCGGTGCCGAGTCCTATGGAGGGACTGCTTGTGGCCGATAGCGGGCGATAAGGGTTCCATCTGCGCTGCATGTGACGACGACGAGGTGTGTGCGCGCCGTTACAACAGATGCGTTCCTAGGACTCTGGGATCGAACAGAGATGACATGCATACAGCTTCCGTGCCCACCGACACACTGGACTGCACCACCCGTACGGTGTGCTGTGGCCACGCCGGCGCCAACCGCGGCGACAAGCCTGCCCATGTCCCAGGTCCAAAGAAAGGAACAGGAAAGAGAAAGGAACTACGGATGTACCATGCAACCGATCTCCAAAATTCTTCCCTGGCACCCGCATTTGTAGTCCGCCTCCAATAATAATACACGAGCGGTCGCGCAGCGCACCGTCGCCGGCAGTCAGACGGGAGAAAACCGCCGTCAATTGAAGCTCGAGGTTGCTCTAGATAGTTGTGCTGGGGGGATGCATCAGTGACCATGCGAGGAAATTACGAGAAAAGGAAAGGAGCAGAGGGGTGAGAGATGGGCACAGCGTAAAGACCAAGAGCACCGCACCCTCCGGGCGAAAGATGTCGATAAGAAGAGCATGCCATGTAGCTCATTCTCGGTTCGGGTCGTCCGAGCGTGTGCTGTGAGCATATTGGCACTCGGAGTCTGGAGCCGTTCTGGAGGGCATCTGGGAAGTACTCGCAGGATATACCGCGTTTCTCCCGCGTTTCCGAAGGCGTAGACATTGAGTTCGCTAAATTTAACGTTTGGGCGGTTCGTTTTTGTATAAAGCAGAGTATAGAATCGAGCGAAGGGTTTGGTGATGAGCGTTATGGTCCAAACTCCGCTCGGCTCGCTTACTGTGTTGCACCTCTTCCATGACCATCATGTCAAATCGACAAGTTCCCTTGCCGCCCTTATCGCTTGGATTCTTTGTCGGGATTTTCTGTGCTTGTACCTCAAGGGCCGGTTGGTTAGCCAACAGAATTCAATCTTGCCCTAAGCGGCTGGTGAACGCCGAGGGGCGAGACAATTGCATCTACTTCAAGAAGCATAGGACTCTTTCCGAACTCCAAATCCTATCGGTCCCTGGAGTACCCATTAAGTTTTCTGTTTCAAATCAACTCCCGCGACGAAGGCCTGGGATATCTGCTTATCTGGTTCCAGGCGTTTTCTGCCGTTCTACTGTAGCTACATCAGCAATCGGTCTACGTATCTCTCGGGCTCGCACCCTTCCTTTCGCTCCTTCCCACTTCCTTCTTGTCTTTCCCTCATCTCCTACTCCTTGCTTCCTTCGCCGCTGACTACTCTCTTTCTCATCCAGGCGCCTCTTCTCTCATCGCAGAATACCTCCGTATGCGGGTCATCCTTCGCAAACCAGGGGCAATTTGAAGGTCGGTGGGCTTGCGTCTTTTCGCTCTCGCTTTCTTTAGTTCTTCGTCGGCTTGATGTTGTTGGCTTTGTGTTTTCGGACGCCGGCTCGGGGCCCGCTGCGCATTCGTGCACTTCATGTGCCGGAGGGCCTTGGATCGTGTCTTGCGCTGGCCCCTCTCGTGTTGTCATCGTTATCTGTCACTCGTTATCTAAGAGGGCAGGAGCGTGAGTGGGAGGTGGAACAGCCGGAGGAGCAGGAGCCGGAGCCGGAGGAGAACGGCCCACACCACGCCCATCGCTCATGAGGAGCTGGCTTGTTTCTTTTTCCTTTCCTCTTCTCCCGGAGGGGTACTGTTATCGGCAGTGGAGTGGAGTGAGTCAGGCGTGTATCGAGAGTGGGGTGGGACGTGCTCGTGCCGGTTCGTGCTCGAATGTGTATCGGCAGTGGGATGGGGACGTGTCGTGTGTGCGCATCGTGCGCATCCCGAACACGTGTCGCGTCGTGCCCTCCGACGTGCCTGCATCTTGCGCCTCCATTATAGCTCTGTGCGGTGGATGCTGTGTGCTGCAGGTGGAGTGGAGCGGGCGGGAGGGGGTTGGATGTGCGAGGATTGTGTGCACTGGCCACCTATCCAGTCGGACATAGGGATGCGCAGCCTTTTCCTTCTCTGTGGGCGCGCAGTGCGTTGCTCATTCGCTGAGCTTTGGCTTGCTTTCTTGGGGAGAGGAAGGCGGGGAGGGAGGGGACGAAGGACAGATGAGGTTCGACTGTACATCCAGGCATTGGACGTTGGGCGAGGAGAGAAGAGGGTATACGTAATAAATGAGTTCAAACAAGGCAAACAGAATGGAATCATCTCCGTGGCAAAGCTCCGCCGTTGGTCAAAGCTGTGCACGGTGCCCAACGACTTTCGGTTCTCAGCCTCAGTCTTGGTCGCATACACAAGCGTATAGCGAGGTCACCGGTCTTCTCACCTTCTCCTCGGTGGCAGGAGAAGGGAAAGGCGCGCGCCATTCGCACTACATTAATGGAGGTCGATGACGACAATGTCTGCCAAATGCTACAGGACAACGATGTCGACGAGCTGCCCAGACTTTTCCAGATGCCGGAGATGGTGTACTAGCTTCCTCCGCACCTGCTCAGTAGGGTTTCAAACCGTCCGTTTACGCCGTATTTACGGCTCTGGCAAGGTGATATGGATTTCTCCATGAGTTGTGCCTAAATTCATTGTATTTTTGACATTGAGAGGGTCGTGAGAGGTAAATACAAGTGCTGCGGGCATCCAATGTGAAAACAGTTTGCGAAAAATGGCAAAGCGGCCACAACCTGAACCAAATGGAACGCCGGGCCGGTTTGAAATCACTGATTGAGCATGTCGGCAATGAGTCTGCTGCTGCCGAGGTGCAACCCGCAATCTGTGATGTTCCTGAAAAGTGATGGCACCCAGACAGGCTGTCGGCATCGTTGGCATGTTGAGTTTTCCGGTTGATTTTGCATACCCGTATTTTACGCGTAAACGGCCGGTTACGGAGACCCGTATACGGGTTTACCCTCACCGTCGCCGTGCCGTTGGAGGTTAAACCAATCTCGCCGACGGTACGGGGGCGTAACCGTTTTTACGGCCCGTCGTTCCGTAATTTTACGGGACGGTTGTATGCCCTACTGCTCAGAGATCACCCAGGACTGGAGGAGACAGCACCGGGCCACGCCTTGCGACTCCTTTGCCGGCGGATCATCGCAATGTCAGTGATGCTGCAATACAGGCAGAGGAGGACGGTGCTGCTGCTGGTGCTGCCGCTTCCACGTTGCGGGAGGGTGTGTGGTCGAATGGCCATCGCGTTACCGTGCAGGAGGAAGATGAGGATAGTGATGACAACTTGGGGATGGACGCCGGTGAAGAGGCAGATGAGGACGAGGAGACATTCTGGGGAGATCCAGAGGAAGACTATGTCGAGTACGAACGGGCTTTACGGGCTGCTGGTGGAGGACATTGTTGACGAAGAGATGGAGCGGGAGCCTGCCGACTTTGGTGTGTCTTTTGCATTTATCTTTGCTCCTACCTGTTCTCATAAATTCAGCCGAGGAGCTATCGGAAGATGATTTGGCCATCCTCCGCGCGTTCGCGCTGAAAACTGAGGATCACCTAACTAATGCGACCTTCGAACAGCTCCCTTACGAATTCCCCGGTGCGTACATCCCAACGCTGTACATACATTTTCTTCAGTAGCTAAGTATGATACGTATACTTTGCTTTGATATTGTTCGACGCCCGCCCGAGGGGCATTCACTCTTCTGTTCGCTTGAACTTGATGGTGCACGGCTGCAGCGGGCGCGCCTGTATCGAAACTTTCGGTTAAGCTGCATGGTAGCGGAGGATGTATGTTAGGATGCACCAAATGGATATCGTTTCGGTCGATCTCTGGGACAGCAGTGAGAGGCCACCCCGCCCCATCGACGATGTCGTAGTCGAAGCCCGCCAAGAACAAAGCCAGCACCACTTTCATTTCCAGCTTCGCGACCTTCATTCCAGCGCAGGGGTGTCGACCTGGCGGGTTTCGCCGTCGATATGCAGTATCGCCCGCACACAGGACAACGCACCTATGCCCCAACCGAGATACGCGAACGGCGCGCGTTTGTCCTCCTCTCGCCCCGCTTCGTATCGGCCCGGGTCGAACGTGTACGGGTCGGAGTAGATGCTCGCATCGAAATGAACGTCCTCGAGTAGGTAGGCAAGGAAGTCCCCGCGCGCGATGCTCTTTCCGCCGATGGTGACCGCATTGTCCATGTTCCGCTGGAGTGCCACCCCACCGCCGCTGGTCAGCCGGAGCGTTTCGCGGATGAGGGCGTCCGCGACGGGCATGCCCGCCTCCCACGCGCTGACGGGGATCGACGCGAGGCGCTTGTGCAGGGGGTCGGACTTGGAGAGAGACGTGGCGTGTTTGGCCATGAGCTGCTGGACCTCGGCGGTAGCTCGTGTCTTCCAAGTGAGATCTCGCCTGAGATAGAGGAGAACCCAGCAGACTGAGTATCACCGGTATGAGACGACGGAGCAGACAAAAACGCAATTTCTAACCGTTCATTCCGGTGTTCACCACCCCGGCGAAGATGACGCCAATGATGAACTGTCTCCGCGTAAGCCGCAATTCCTTCAACAAAAATGGACAACACATTCAATTATTTCATTCGTTGGAGCGCCACCGGAAAGGAGGACATCGATCGCGTCGCTGGAAGGAACCTTGGCGTTGCGTCTCAACTCCACATACGACAGTAACATTACAAAGAGGTCAGCGGTCGCCTTGTCTCGTGCCTTCCTGCCAGAACTGGGGAACCGCGGAAACAAGATAGCTGCAGGGGTTGTGCCCTTCTCGACAGTCTGGTAGAGCCCCCAGAGTCTCGAAACCGCCTCTGGATCGTCGGCCAATTCGCTGCAGGTCGCCATGCGGACAGTGACTTGGAAGACAAGCTGAACAGATTCGATGAGCATCCCACAACGTGTGTTTTGAAGCGGGTTCACCTTGTACAGTTCGGTGAACGGATCCACGGTCCCCTGTGGTCCCCACGTTGAGATCAGGTTGTTAACATCGTTCAATAAGGATGGAAAGACTGTGCGGAGATCAGACTCGTCTATTAAATGTGTCGAATCTTACCGTCTTGTAAACGTTCCTTGGTTGTGAGGGTAAGTAGCCGGCGGATAAACTCCCCCGTCTGGATTTCTTCATCAAAGTCCGCCTTGATGTCGGTCAAGGTGGGCGTATTTCCTTGCAAGATTTTGTAGCCCTCGCGCATATCCAAGCTCTTGTCGTGGAAGAAGACCGTGCGGGCATCTACGCCGGACGAGGCGATAACGCGATGCTGATTCCTAGTCACACACTCCGCGAGAAATCGAGGATACGAGCAGCTTACTTGTAGGATACGAAACTGAAAGAACTTCTGGCCAGTCTGATGAAACCCGTCCCGCACAAAATCGTATCGTTTGGTGAAAAACGGCCAGGTGTGGAGGAGTCATATGCCGCCAAGTTGACGGTTTTCGTTTTCAGACGGGGGGTGTTTGCTGTATATATACGACGCGGAGAAAATACCAACTGCCGTCAGAAAGATGGCGGCGCTGGCGAGAGCAGCTGGCGAGAAATCTGAAAGTGTTAGGAAAGACATGTATTCCCTGCGGTGGTATCTGAGTGGGAACGGGGTGGGAAGGAGGAAGGAAATAATATTCCACCCCCTCGGTTTCGAACGTACTAAACCCGAGTACAATTATATCCACTTCACAGACTCTGCCGTTGCCATCGTCAGATGATTTGCATCTGGAAAACACCTAGTACCTACCTAGGTCTTGTAAGGGTCTTCTAGACCCCTAGGCACCCCCCCCCCCCCCCCTTTCTAAAAACGGCTGCCTAGAATAGTATTCTCTCCATAGAATCTCTAGAGCCCGAGACGTCTAGAGCTCGAGAGCTTCCTATGTAGCAATAAGAAATGACCGTCACGGTTCTCCGCCGCAAGCGGCAAATTTCCCCAAAAGGAAAGGTAGCTCCTCACAACCACCATCCTCCCTCTCCCTCACCCTCTACATCCACACTCCCCACTCGCGCACTGCAATATGGCACCCATTCCCGCCTCCGCTCCAGCCCAACACTCAAGTCAAGAGATTCGGCTGGAAGAAGTTCGCGATGGGCGCACTCGTGTGGCTGTTTGTGCCCCGGGAGAAGCGGGGATCGCGCTGTCGAGGAGCTGGGGGTCGGTGGGGAAGCCGGTGACGAAAGAAGGGGTGAGGACTTGTATCGATTTGGGTTGCTGTGGCGGCGTTTTTCTTTGCCGTTGCATCACACCTCCGCACTGCTCTACATGCGACTCTGCTACCGGCATACTGCTGCTCTGTGTGCTCGGCGCTGCGCGTCACACTCGCCCCCCCCTCGCTTTCCCTCCTTCCTCTCGTCCTCTTTCTTCCTCTCTTTCCCTCATCTCCTGTTTCCCCTTCACGACCGCTGCTGACTGCTCTTCCCTCGTCTTATCTAGGTCTAGTTGTCTTCTCTTTCTTTACGCCTGTATGAGAGCCCTATCGCAAGGCCAGGACCAGAGTCCGGTGAGCCTAAGTCTTGTTGGTCTCTTTTTTTTTGGTTTGGAGTGGTATTTTCGGGCTCGGGCTCGGGCTCGGGATGCGTTGCGGCGCCTACGTCTACGCCCACGATATCTGTGCTCTTTTCTTGGCCGCATGTCGTCTGTTTCGCGAGATGCGGGAGCGGGATCTCAGAACGAGATGCGGGGATGGCGATGCGATGCGAGATGCGCACAATGAGCCTGCGAGAGGCACAGGAATGTCTGCAATGTTGGATGCCTGCGTGTGTGGCCATGCGTACATACGCACATAGGCGTAGGCGTGTCCGGTGGTATGCCAGGAGTTTGGCGGCTGGGGAAGGACGGGGCCGGGCGCACGGGTACGAGGACGCGCATGAGGGCTTTCGGCGTCGGCGCGCTGCCTTCGTGATTATACTCCGGCGGCTGCTACTGGTGGCGTGGGTGGACCTGGGTTGCTCCTGCGCTAGGCGTGGGTGCTTGCATGGCTCGCTGCCGGTGCTCGTGGGTGCGGGTGCTAGTGGGTGCTGCTGGCGCTTTCAATGGTGCCGCTGGTGGTCATGACGCGGGTGCTGCTGGCAGTCCCATGCACGGCCTGCGGCGGTGGAGGTCGAGAGCTGGTGACGCCCGGGGCGTGCGTGGACGGGCCCGAGAAAGGGGGGTGCTGTGGAATGTGGAAACGGGAACCGGGAAACGGGCTGAGCTGGCGGGAATGGTGCGGGTGCGGGCGGCCTGTGGATCCTGGGTCTTGTGTGGTGCATGAAGGCACGGATGCGGGTAATGGTGTCCGTTACCGAGCGTCTCTTCCCTTCCCACCGTCTCGGGGAGAGGAGGCACGAGGCGCGATCGGTGCGTGGCTGATTTGCTGATCTTTGGCTTGCTGTCTTGGGAGAGGAGACGAAGACAGGGGGGGACGAAGGGCGGAGGCGGATGGGGCGTTGGGCATCGGGCGCGGAAAAGACGAGGCTGCTGGCGTCGATAAGGCTCGTCCTCGTACCTACGCCTGCGGATTGTGTGCGCCCGCGGCATGCGCTACTTGAGGGCGAGCCCAGGGATGAGCTGGAGTTTGCGGGGGCGGCGCGCGCGGTGTATCAGCAGCACTCGTACCTCGGCTACAAGCGCATGCGAGCGTGCACGGCGTGGTTGGGCTGCCCTGCCCTCCCCTCTCCTCGGCCTCGAAAAAGGCGGCCGGCAACCACTGCCTTGCGCGCGAGATGCAGCGCGTCGTTCGGTGGGTGGGCGAAGGGCGTGACGATGGACGGAGCGAGCCTCGGCGCGTTCGGCGCGTGGTGGAGCCCGTGCTCGCGAAGGCGGTGTGCGCGGTCCGTGTGTGTTTGAAGCCGTCTATCAGCTGCAGGGCGCTTACAGAGGTGTTCCCCGTTGATGCGGGGTGGGTGTTGCTCAGCTTCTTTTTTGAGTATGAACGGGGGCCGCCGCTCGTGGAGCTCGCGCCCGAAGCGCACGCGCACGGTAAGGGGGAGCGAGATGCGATCGTGGATTTAGCGCGGGTGGTGTGTGGGCGGAGGGACGCGTGGCTGCTGCTGCGGTGGGGACGCACACGGCGCTGATGATGAGGCTGGAGGGACGGCCGGAGCGGACAATTTATATCTACGGGTTGTCTGAGTCTCGGACTGCGTCTGCGTCCTTTCCTCCCTCCTTCGTCATGTATCAGTATTATTTGTCCGCAATTGCAAAAAAGTAACTCCCTTCGACTCATGCTTTGCTGGCACGAGCATCGGATGAATTCGGGTGCGTCGGGTTGATTCGGTGATGTCGCCCTGCTCTCTGCCACCATCTCCTTTTCTGCGGCCAACTGGCTGGACTGGCCACACCGCTGCGTCTCGTCTAACTCTCTGTCTAGACGTTCTTTCCCACTCAGCAGTTTCTCAGCTGTGTTCGTCGTCGTCTCCAAGGTCCGAAAAGGGCCAGCTTTGAATGGTACTAATATTTGCGCTCTCTCCCTGTCGATTGACAACAAGAAGACACGGACGAGAAACGTAGCACTTCATCCCCGCTCGCTTGAAATTACCCAAGGCAACGTCAAGAAAATCATTCCCATTTTGTTATACTATGTCGATATGGGTGCGTTCGCTTTAATCTTTGATCAATTGCATCGGAATCAGTACTGAGTTCCGACTTGACGCTCTATTTTGGCAGCTTAAGCATCCCGTATCCCGAATGCTCAACCATGCACGGGCACCAACCAGGAATGCAAGCCGTATGTAGAAATACGACCTAGGATTGCCAAGAACTGTGCTACACACAAGTCAAGTATTATACTCCCTCTGCATCTGCCATCTCTTCTCCGTGTCGTTCCTCACGGCTTACCTGCTTGCGCATTGTGCGCTCCCGCCGTCTGGGTCAACCGTTTTACTGTAACGCTCAACAAGTGGAGTGCTAACTGCACAGTCAATGGCAAGACAGCGGCGGAAAAGAGCCGGCATGCGAAGGTGCTTGTTCTCAGCCATTTCAACAGCAATCGTTCAAACTACACCTTGATCAACTGCTATCCTGATATCAAGACTTGGAGGTTGCGGTGCTTCTTCAAGTTGGATACAGCTTTAACTTAATACAGCCGATAAATGTTTCGGAAACAATTTTCTCGGTGTAGTTTCATAAGATTTCAGTTATCATTCGATATCGATTCTCTTCTCGATTTCATCCCGCAGTCCTAGTAGTATATTTATGACGATTCGGAAGAAGATCGGGGTTAGTGATAGCGGGAACTGATTTGAAGATGTGCCAAGCACTGGCTACGTCGCACGACATCCACCACTCTATTCCCGCCTCCATGCAATCTGTTCCTACAGATCGTGAGGAGCCTTCAGGTAATCCTTCCAGCCAGTACTCTCGTCGACCATCTCACTTTGATGCGGCGGACTCTGCTTCACTGCGGGATGCCAGCGGCCAACCGCACAGTGACTCCTCGTCTGGTCCCTCTGTAGCCAGGGATCCGGCTGCAGTGCAGAATGAAGCCATGGACATTACTGCCCAATTGCCACTGTCCAAGCATATACGCCATTCTGCGGAATCCCAAAGCTCTCATCATGGCATGCCTTCGTTCCCGTCGGCGGAGCACGATCAGACAGCTCCCAACGTAGGAGGCGATGCCATCGAAAATGGACCCGGCCCCAGGGGTGCAGGCATTCGTGATCCCTTTCCGCGTACGCGATTTGGTCTGAAACGGAGTGAGCAAAAGATTCACAGATGTGAGTGGGCTAAAATTGGCCCTTCAATAGTCCTCACCGAGTCCTCATTTCATTATCCTTAGCACCGACAGACTACAGGGTAAAGTACGCCGAGGATCCACCGTATAAAGAACTCGATGATGAAGCCCGCGTGTGGCACGTTTACAATGATGAAAGTGAGATTTTCGACAATGATATAGTGATTGAGTCCAGTGACAGTCTGGACATTCTCCTGGTTTTTGTAGGTTTCCTTTGTTTGCCTCACAAGTCATCTGTGATTCTGACCTGTGCAGGCCGGCCTCTTCTCTAGTGTGCTTACAACTTTCATGGCACAAACATCACAGGCACTTTTGCCAGACAACACAGCTGTATCCAACTCTATCCTCCTTGAGCTCGTCTCCCTGCAGCGTGCCCAGGCCAATGGTACCTCATTTGAGTCCATCCCCCATGCCAATATATCATTCACAGTGGCTCTCTCTGATGTCTGGGTGAATGGCCTTTGGTTCACAAGTCTGATGCTCAGTCTCACCACTGCTCTCCTTGCTGTACTCGCAAAGCAGTGGCTGCGGCAGTACTCTTCCTTCATCACTGGCTCTGCTCGTGAAAGGGCAATTATTCGCCAATTTCGCTATGCATCCTTTGATAAATGGGGTGTGCAGTCAATAATCAGCCTCCTTCCTGCTATCTTGCATCTGTCACTCTTTTTGTTCGTGGCCGGTCTGGTGGTCTTTGTCTATGCCTTGAACCATGCCATGGCCACAATCATGGCCTGCATTGCAGGCTGTGTTCTCGGCATCTACATTGTGACAAATGTGCTCCCAATTTTGGCCATTGGATGTCCCTATCGGACCCCTCTCACACCACTTCTCTACTCTTTCATCTATGGCCCAGGAAGAGACCTTGTCCGGTTCCTGCAAATTACCCGAAGATTTGGCCGACGCAAAGACAAGTTCCTCCGACAGGCTGAGCGTACATATGTTGCTCGCCAACAAAGTCTGTGGACCAATTCTGCACTGTCATGGCTTGCATCCACCACATCAGACCCCTCTGCCAAAATTATATTGGTTGAGGCTTTAGGCCCAATGCACCCTCCCCTGAATGCTGAATCCCTTGGGTTTGATTTACAGCAGCAGTGGAGGAACAGAACCCTTCCCCCCAATACCCCCTTCGATGAGATGCAGCTTGGACGACTGATACGCTCCACAGTATCCCAGTCTGACAACTACCCTAAAATCCTCATGCTGCGCTGTCTGCCACTGACACCAATCTGTGTTAGGGATCCTGCCATGGTCCTGACCATCGCAGCATGCGGCTGCACATCCACATTTGACTGGGACAACAACAGGCCTGCTCTCTCACCACAGGACACATTTGGTTTTGTTATAGAGCACTACACAGAGTTCAACCAGCTCACTGTGCCAATGTGGATGTGGTTGTCAATTTGCATCCAGGCTGTAATGAAGGAAGAGATATCCTCCTCAGGGTCAATGCCCGGCAACTTTCCAGGGTTTAGAAATGTCTTTTTGCACGTGTGCAAGAGCAACACCTATAATACAGTCGCTGAGCGGAACAAAATATCAGTGTGGTTCCAGCAGCATCTCATTCCCGAGGGTCTACAGCGCTCTGTGGACCAAGAAGCCTTTTTCTGGCGGCCGGACTACAACCGATACATCCCAGTATCGTTAGCTGCTTTTCTTGCAGTGATCCAGAAGAAAAGGTTATTTGACATTCCCTCTGATCGGGTTCACGACATTCCTCGCTCCTCCCTTGTTGCGGACCCCAGGCATCACAGTGCACCACGACTTTCCTCCCAGTCATTACCGGACATGATATCCCACAATTCCATCCTATCAATCCACCATCCATCTTCCCCGTCCCGTCCAACTGCCTCGTCCGTGATGCAAAGGCCATTCTCTGCTTCTGCGGAATCAGCTCACTCTTTACAGACATTGCCAGAACCTGTGGTGGATTCAGCTCTTCCATCTGGCGAAAACAACTCAGCAGATGATGGTTCTCAAGGCATCCTTCCGCATGGCCCACCTCCAGTTCATTCAATACGGGTATCAGCATCCGACGATTGAACATGTACATGCAGCACCAGGTCCTGTTCGGATCATGAGTACCCCATCCTTGTTACTTCGAAGCTCTCAGCGGAGTCGGAGTCGGGTTGATCTTAGAACTAATCACTATTGTTTCTGTTTTTATTTTTGTCAATTTATTGGAGTCGAAGCGGACTGGAGTCGTATATTCAGACTGTTGTGTCCATATACAAGCAGAAAAAATGTATAACTACCGCATTTTCAACCATGCATGAATGATAATGGTGAGTCGCAACAAGCAAGCGGAGCAGAGTCCAATCTGCGTGGTTCTAGTTGCAATGTTACATGTACGATTGTGGACTGGAATCGGATGGACCGGCGAACTTTATCCTGTAGGTTTCAGAGCAACTTGAAGCCAGGATGAAGTCTGCAATCGTTGGCGAGTCCAAAGCTGTATCTTGGGCCAGAATGTCAAGCACATGGCTCTCCGTATACGGCCGAGAGAGTTGGAGGTTCAGGCAGCGGGTTAGAAGACAGAGACGTAGTTTAAGCAGAGTCTAGTACTCTGAGCGGCAGGGTTGCGGTTTGATAGCCCAACTTTAATTACGAAAAGTGACATTAGGAAGTACAGTGGAGTAGGTGTCTTGGATGCTGTGGGTATGAAATCGACAGGTAGTAAACATGTAGTAGTAATAGTAGAAGAGAGCTCATCTGCCAATTGCAATTTTCTTCACAGTTCTACCGGCTTGTATTTGAATCCAACAAAATATTGATTCCTGGGCCTTGGAAAACACAAACCAACAATCCAGCTGATATCACTGACCGTGCGCCGAAGAATCGAAGGAGGGACGGAGATCTCTTGATTCCTTCCGGCACTGTGAATTGGACCGAGCCGGGAATTCACCCGGCCTCTGAGTGGTGTGGTGTGGCCAAAGATGAGATGGCCAGAACAACTTCATCACTGGCCCGAGTTCCTGTGAGTTGGAGACTACGAAAAGGCTCTAAGTAAAGATCAAAGTAAACTCGCTACCACATCGATTCAAATTCTCGTGATTTGCTCCGAAGCAATCCGATTTGAAGTAGAAAAGCCTGGTCGACTTATGTTTGGGATCCAGATTGACAGGCTCCCAAAGCGACTAGAAGATTTCTAGAGTAGCGGACCAAACACGATCCGACGGCCCAGTCCTCTGTTGACTTTCTTGGAACTTGAAGTATATCTCCGGGTGCTGAGAGCTGATGCGGGTGCTTGTCCAGCAAGCTGTGGTTTCCAGTGCAAGCCGACATGAACTGCAGAGTCGTCGTCAGAGCCTGCGGTGCTTAGATATGTCCAGGAGTACGATGAGTCGAGGCCTCAGCTCTCAAGTGTGGTACCTGCTAAAAGTGCCAGGAAGCCCAGATATCGTATTGCTAGGATATACAGCGACTAAGAGCCTCCGCTTGATATTTTATCGCGCTGAGGATGAAGCTTTGCAGACAACATGACCGTTCTCTGCAGGCCACAAGTAACCCCAAAAGGCAAGTACTGATGCGCCTTTCATCTGCTTTCTTTCTCCCTCACCCCGACAACCACCTAGCATCACAGTCTCGCCACCCGTCCCGTGCTACAAGATGGCGTCACGGTGTCTGCCTTGACTCCGGCCCAAACTCAAGTCAGCGAAGACATTTGACTGGGAGAAGTTCACGCCGGCGCTTTTGTGTCCCGGGAGAAGCAGGGGACCACGCTGTCGAGCTGTGGGTCGGTGGGGGAGCCGATAACGAAGAAGGGTGAGGACTGGTAATTGCTTGGATCGATTCGGATTACTGTGGCGGCGTGGCTGCAGACTTTTATTTGCTTTTGTGGGCGGCCTCCTCGCGATTACGTGCACATTTCCGCGCCGTTTTCGTTTCTCTGACGGTATGCGGTTTGGTGCTTCTCAGGCAGCATCTCTCGGGACGTTTCTCGGGGCTCAGGATGTTGCGTAGCCGATGTAACACCTTCATGCCACTCTTCCACTGAACGCACGACGTCGACCTCCGGGCTTTCGTTCTCCCTCCTTCCTATCGCTTTGTCTCCGCCTACGTCGAGGGCAGGAGGAGAAGCGGGAGGGGGGAAGACGGTTAGGTGGAGTAGCATGAGCCGGAGGGGGGAGCCCCGCTCACGCTACAGCTGGAATGCCTTCTCTGCTACGCCTCCTTTCTTTTTCTTTCTTTCCAGAGGGGTGCTATTATCGACGTGCGTGTTGGCAGCGGGGTCGTGACGTGCTCGTGTCGAGTGTGGTGTCATGCGTCCGCGTCGTGCCGTGCGCATCCGCGAATGCGTATCGTGTCGTGCCCTCCGAGTGCGTCGCGTGCCTGCATCTCCCGCGCCTGCATCTCGCGCCTCCGTATTGGCGCTGTGCGGGCGGCGCCGGGTGCCGTGTGCTGCAGGTGGAATAGAGCGTGCTGCGTGCTGCGTGCTGCAGGATGGACTGGAGTGGGCTGGATGGATGTGGATTGTGCGCGGCAGCCATCTATCTACCTCCCCAGGACGAGACGAGACACGGGATGCGCGACCTGCACCTCTTCCTTTTTGAAGTATGCGCAAGTCTGGGGAAAGGGGGAAATGGGCGGGAGTCCAGTCGCGCCAGGAGAGAAAGAGAAGAGAGGTGCGGGTGCTGGTGCTGGTGCCGTTGTGATGCGGCGCGGTGCAGCCTTCCCAGTGATGCGTGCGGAGACAATGCGAGTCAGCGACGAGCGCTGGGGACACCACCCGAGGACGATACTGGTGCGGCGCTGCGGGTGAAGGCAGGCGGTAGTGGTTGTGGCGCGGGTGTGGCTGGTGCTGCTCCTGAAAGCGCTGGTGTCGAGAACCGGGGAGCGGGCGAGGGCGGGAGGGATGGCACTCAGGGAGCCGGAAGGATAGGGCTGGGCGCAGACAGACTCGAGATGCGGGATACGGCTACTGCTGTCGTGGGACGAGCTGGCGGGGATGATGCGCGTGCGCGTGCTGCTGGTGGTCCTGTGGGTGGCGCTATTGAAGGTGCGGATGCTGGTGGTGGTGGTCAGGAGAGGAGAGGACGCAAGAGGAAGCTTATTCGTATCGTGTGTGCTCGAAGGCGAGCATAAGTACGAGCTGAAGTGCGGGCGTGCGCCGCTGGGTGGAGAAGTTCGTGGTGGGCGCACTCTACGCTGCGCGTCGTCGTTCTGCGGGCAGGCGAAGACGGTGGCGATGGACGGCGGGGACGTGGGTTGCCGGTGCGCCGTAGGGCTCGGGCTCATGAAGACGCGGTGTGCATGTTCGCCCGTATGCGTTTGGGAA
Organism: Mycena albidolilacea; assembly: GCA_029282495.1. NCBI lineage: Eukaryota > Fungi > Basidiomycota > Agaricomycetes > Agaricales > Mycenaceae > Mycena > Mycena albidolilacea. Next base: position 1,019,698 of record JARIHO010000024.1, on the reverse strand, counting down.
CGTGTACTCGCCGGCGCTCAAGGAGGCATTCCCGGGCGTAAGGGCTACTTTTATTACTCGGTGTCGCCGCTTGTGAAGGCCGCACCCGAGGGGCACAGAGGAGCGAAGGAAGGGCGGTGACGGTGACGGCGACGGTGGATGCGATTGCGGATTTGTTGGGCTTGTTGCGGATGGTGTGGGTGGAGGGACGCATGGCTGTCGCGGAGGCGGACGCACATGGCGCTGATGATGAGTATGCACGGGTAGTTGCGGACTGCGTTTTTTTCTTCCGTCCTCTCTTTTCCCCCATCATCTATTAGTATTATTTGTTTGTGGAAAATCAATTTATCTGTAGGAATTTCTGACGTAGGTTGACTTGTGGGTGCTTTTCTGGGACGACAATCCACTTAAGGGCTTGACGGGGCTTGACGGGCGAGCGCTAAGCATCGGGTGAATGCGGGTGCACCGGGTTGATTCGGTGATGCGGCCTGCTCTCTCTGCCACCATCTCACTTTCTACGGCCAACTGTATGGATTAACCACACCGCTGCTTCTCGTCTGATCCTCTATGTAGACGTCATTTACCACTCACCGTCGGCTCTTCCCCTGTTTGTCGACGTCGCCAGGGCCCGAAATTGGGGCGACTAAGTATGGCTGTGTCGGGTGCCTTCTAGTTCGGACTCTGTCGCTTCTTCGGTATCTCGGGCCTTCAACGACAGATTCAGAATTCTTGGTCGAAGCGAAAGAGCCGCCATAGAGAGGGAAGACAATTCTCAAAATACCTCGCCGTCAAGATCGTTACAATCTCATTTTTGAGCCCTCCCACTCAGAATTGTCAACTTTTAAGCAAGTCCTACCAAGCTCCAGTCGGATCCAAGCTTGCAAATCTTCAGCACACGGTGCTTAGGCGCTCGATCGTTTCCCATCGACATATTTGATTTCCGCAGAATTCTTTGGTCTCTATTCGGTGGTTGCCCGGCGTCCGTCTCAATATGTCCGGCTCTCGGTACAAAAGCGACTCGTTTCCAACTGAGAGTCCATGGCGGGAACTTGAATATGGGCTGCGAGTGCAGTATATAACGACCTACGACCTCACGAGCAACTATGCGACACTCGGTCAAGTACGCCGCGTCATATACATCCATATCATCTCCGCATCATTCTTCACAGTTTATGTGCTTGCAACATCGCCCGCGCCCACCGCCTGGGTTGACTTCGCACAGTTGATGGCAAGACGGCGCCGGAAGAGATGCAAAGGTGCTTGTTCCCAATCAACTCAACGACTGCGACACGCTACATACCCACGGCTCAGACATTCATCTACCTAACCTACTACCAGTCGATTCCCGCCTCCATGCAATCCGCCGATGCAGGTCGTGAGGAGCCTTCGGGTAACCCTTCCAACCAGGACTCTTCCCGGCTAGTTTAGTCCGAGACGACAGACTCTGCATCCCCGCGCTATGCCGTTCTGTCGCGCGGTAACTCCTGAGCGCTTCTGCGGCCAGTGATGCCGCTGCGGTTCAGAATGAAGATGTGGGAGATTCTAAAGCTCAGTCACTGCCGCTCGATAACATTCACCACTCTGGAAAATACCAAAACTCGTCTAGTTGGCACGGCATGCCTCCCAACGCCGGAGACGATGCCATCGGAAATGGACCAGGCCCCAGGGGTTCAGGCCTGCACGATTTCTTTTCTTTCCATGTACACGATTCGGTCTGAAAAAAAGCGAACAAAAGGCTCACAGATTGCGTAAGGAAACCAAATTCGCCCTTAAATTGTCTTCATTCCGTTATATTTAGTACCGACGGACTACAGGGCGAAGTACGCCGAGGATCTGCCGTATAAGGGATTAGACGAGGAAGCCTGTGTCTGGTACGTTTATAACGAGTGAAAGCGAAATTTTCGACAACGACATGGTAATTTCTGGATATTCTCCTTGTTTTTGTAAGTCTCCTTTCATTTCCTTGCGAATTTTCTGTGATGCTGACCCACAGTACAAGTCGGCCTCTTCTATAGTGTGCTTCAGACATCACAGGCGCTTTCCTCGGACAATACGGCTGTATCCAATTCTATTCTTCTCGAGCTCGTTGCCCTGCAGCGTGCCCAAGCCAATGGTACTTCATTCGACTCCATTCCCCATGCCGACACATCTTTCCCCGTGGCCCTGTCTGATGTCTGTGTGAATGGATTTTGGTTCACAAGTCTGATGCTCAGCCTCACCACGGCTCTTCTCGCCGTCCTTGCAAAGCACTGGTTACGGCAGTACTCTTCCTTCATCTCCGGTTCCACTCACGAGCGCGCATTAATTCGCCAATTTCGCTACGCATCCTTCGATAAATGGGGTGTGCAGCTAATCATCAGCTTCCTCTCTGCTATCTTGCATCTGTCGCTCTTGTTCTGCTACCATAAACGATCTTCTCTACACTCCGCTTATCAAAGAGAAGATTACGTGTTTGTCTGGCTAGGCTACCACCACTCTACCACATGGTGCCGGCTTCCCCAGGCCGTGCGCTTGCCGCCATTGAATGGACCTGGCTCCTCACTTGTGTCACCTCCCGCTGCGGATTTGTTCTGGTCCCGTATGTGGGGAATCCATGCCAAGGCGGCTTACTGAAATGTATTCGGTAACCGGACGTCAGATACATATCATGAGCTACGAAACGCGGAAGGTCCAACAAGATAAATCCCATTGCACGGACTCCCGGATTTTGCGGAAACCTATCAATTCAGTTAGTTTGCTGCGAGCTCCACGCGTTTTACAGCAATTCCTGTAGGAGCTGGATGGTATGTTCAATACAGCGGGCAGCTTCATACCTCCGCCGGTGGCTTGAATGGTGGTGGTAAGTTGGTTCAACTTCCTGGTTAACTCACGCACGGGTTTCGGCAAAATCTCCTTGGAATCAACTTGAACGGGAAGGTTTGGGTGTGAACCCGGAATTGTCCGTGATCGCAGTTTCGGTATGCGATCGAGCTCCACGGCCGATGAAACTCGGAGTTGAAACTTACGAAAGATTTCAATCCGGCGGCAGGATTTCGTGACGGAATCGCGCACAGAAACTGCGATATCTACCAGGCTTGAAGCTTGATGACTGTCACTAAAAATCGGCCCGGCCCATTTTGGGACTAAATTTCCCTGCGTTGTTGAACGCTGAACGTACGGTTGTTCTCGAGACGCTCATTTTCTACAGGCTCAAGAGGAGTCGCCGTCAATCTCTGTAAATCCAAATCCCGATCCCATGAGTCTCAACCACGCGAGACCACGCGTGGATTCGAATGGGTTGATTGTCGATCACACATAGATTCGCGCTGCCGATCTGCGACCGATTTGTTGCGACGTTTACCTACGCCTCCCAATTCGGAAAGCTTTTGAAATCGTCCGGCTTGGCGTCCAGTATAAAAACAGTCCTGAAATTTGCAGCTCCTACAGTTTTCATCCTCCCTCACTTACAGCTACTCCTCTTACATTTTCACCTGTCACCATCATGGTTCGCCTTCTCTCCATTGTCGCTGCTGCTTCCCTCGCCGCTGTCGCCAGCGCAGACCATCTCGTTACGGTTAAGAACACCTGCGGTTCCAAGACGATCACGCCCATCTTCCATGCCGGGACTGCGACGACGACCATGGCCGCCATCGGGAACGGTGGCGTTACGTCGGTTGTGGTTCCAGAAGCTGTACGTGCTTCCTATGTTCTCTAACCGGAAAGCAGTTCTTGACTCGTGCTTCACAGCAACTGTCGTGGCGTATCTTTGGCCAGACGGGGACTTGCGGGTGAGTCTTGCCTTCTCAGCTCTATGAATACATCTCTGATTTTTTGAATAATCAGCTTTCCCGATGGCAAGTATATGGTCGTGCACCAAGATGATATACCTCTCACATTAGTTCATTCATAGGCGGCGGATGCACCCTTCTCGAGTGCAGGTGCGTTTTTCCAACCCTCGGTCTTTTTTGAATCCGCCTCTAACGGAACGATGTAGCTTCGAGTTCGTGGCTATGCTTCGAACATGATAAATTCTTTCTAACATCCCCCAAGCAACCCGTCGTTCAGACAATGCAATCTCTCACGGGTGGACGGTTTCAACGTACGTCCTTCCTTCAGTGTGCATCACTCTGTACTCCGTGCCAACCTCTACTCTCCAGGTCGGCATGACATTCTCCTTTTCTGACGGCGGCTGCGCGGGCAATAATTGCCTCACAGTACGCCACCATTTTCTCAAAATCCTCTCTAACCTCTAACAACAACTTTCAGAATACCTGCGACGGCAACCATGCGTTTTCTAATCCGACTAATGGTGGTCGTGCGTTGTCTCCTAGTGTTTCCTTCGCGAGCCCAACCATTGATCGTACTTATACAGCCTCCATCCGCCAATGCAACACACCCAACGTTGGAATGACGTTCGTGTCTCTTTCTTCATTCTATTCTCCCGAAAAGCTGAAACACCGGATGCAGGGTTACCTTCTCATGCTGATCATCACGACTTCTTTGCGCGCGAGCACCATGGATGTAGTAAATTACATTGACAAGGAGTGGGCTCTAATGCATAGCCTCAGTTGTTGTCGTTATTATTTTCGTTCAAGTTTAAATTAATGATACAAAGCCCTTCGTGCATTTCCGCTAGTGAAAGAGTCGGAAGGAAACAACCTCAGGCGTTGCAGAAAGTTTTGTCCGACGGGCGGCCAGATGGTTCGAGACGCGGCTGCGGAAACATAGACATACAGGAACACCTCTTCTGCAACGCGGTGACTTATGTGCGAGTTGCCCTAGTCTTTCAACAGGAATTAGATACTTGTGACTTTTATTCGCCATATAATAATATGCAATGCAGGTTTCGGCCAACTTTCGGCTGCGGATCTCTTACCATGGTTGAAATTGATACTGTGTGCGCCCGCTGGCCGAGAGTTCCGGGAGTGTGAACAAACACTAGATGTTGAATGAACGGAAAAACGGCCGAGGGTTGCTATGGCAGGACGTTGATTCTCCTTCGGGTGGCCGCACCCATGATTCTCCACGGTCTGTCAATTGGACGAAGTCGCGGCGGGATCAAGATTTTTTGCGGTCAGCAATACAGGTTTCGGCCAACTTTTGACTCGGAACTGGTGCCATGGTTAAAATTGATACTCTGTGAGCAGGTGTGAGCCCGCGGACCCTGATTTCCGGAAGTGTGAACAAATTGCACGCGCTTGGATAATGAACGGGACAACGGCCGAGGTGCTATGGCGCGATGCTAGGTTCCCACTCGGCTCGTCGCAATGCTTATCCATCAGCATTAGCGAGCGAAATTCAAATCTCCACAATCTGTCAATAGGACGAAGTAGCTGACGAAGTCGCGAGGGGATTAAGAAGAAACTCTGGATTTTCCACCGTCCGTCAGGGACCAAGTTAGACCCAAGGTGTGAGGCACAAATGAACGTAAGAGTAACTCTCGCCCGAATTTGTCCGTCCGCAAACGCCGGTAACCATATTAAAGCCTATCCTTGGAAGCCATGATGAACATTTCGCCAATGAACGAGACAAAAACATCGCCAAGATCGATGTAGATGCATCCGTGGTGAATACGAGGGTGGTGGTGTTTTTTCCGGACATTACGGTCGCACTGGGAATTTTTTGCCGAAAAAGCTGCTGAATAGTGTAAATCCTGGCTCTTGGACCTACGCAAAGTTGGAACCGAACGGCGCCCGCGGTCATTGCAACAAAGAATGAGGAACATAAAGATCACGCTCACACTCTCCCGTCGTGGCGTGTCCTCCTGATACAGAACCAGCCATACTTCGATAGTTCTATACTAGCCTGTTCAACGGCGCTTTTATCAGCGACACGTCAGATCGTGATTATTTGTCTTCAGGAAGCTCCAAAGGCCCGAGCGCAGGCACAATATGAATGAGTCGCTGCAGATTCCTGCTATCACCCACTGAGATGAAGTGCGCGCGTTTATATTCGGCGCCCATGAATCATGGTTGAGGGACGTAAGCTAAATGCGCTCGAGGTATCTCTGAGAACCAGGGATCAAGTACAGCGGAGCATAACCGACAAGGATGCAGCCCAGGCGTATCCCGAGGTTCCAACGTCCGACGGCAAGGGAAGGCGGGAGCGCCATATGATTCATCACGATGCCGAGTATTTTTGGCTCCGGTGTACTTGCCATCGAGGGATTCAGGATTATTCCTCAGTTCTGGGCTCGTTTGGTGAAAGCGTAGTCAAACACATCATGCATCATGATTAAACACTTGTTGAATCGTGTTGGTTGACTTGAAAAGGAATTCGGATACTTTACATTGATTTAAGCCGCTAGTTCTTTTATTCCACGAAGAAGCCGTTCTTTTTGTGCCAGCTCTCGAGCGATTCCGAGCCATATTTTTCGTATACTTCCTTTGGGCCCTCCGGTAGGCGCACGTAATCAGGTTTGCTATCAACTTTGACGCACACCTGGAATATAGTGTTATCAGTCGTACTGACATGGGGCTCCCGCATCGTTACCATTTTGTCCGGGATTTGAAGGGCGGGAGAATCTATGGCGGATGCGAACGGATGGATAAGTTCCGGCCTGCCGCCACCGAATCAGTGACGCGCGCGCTAACGGGAGTGGTTGTCTCACCATGTCTTGTCGTACAACCAGAGCATGGCCGAGCATTTAGAGCAGAAGTTTCTCTCAGACGATGCGACAGATTCCTCGGGAGTATCTCTGTTCATCACGGCGTTATACACGCTGGATGATAGTCAAACCCGACAGATTAGCAGCGAGACAAACCGGGCGCAAACCTGATGAATTCTTGACCTTTTTCGATCTTCAAAGTGTTGGAATGGCCACCCAGGTTTATAGAACCGCCCACACCCCCAACTTTGCGACAGATTGAGCAAACACAAAGCTAGTCTTCGTGTTATCATTGAAGCGCATTTTTGTCGCTACCGGCCCACCTGGTACGGGACTGGGGTGCTCGATTGCAGACTAAAGCGAACTGCTCCGCAATGGCAGCTTCCTTTCAGTTCAACAGGCATCTGGGACTGACAATGAGCGAAGATGAGCGCTCAGATAAAGGTGGAGATCTGGCACGTGCTCCCAGGGTGGTGCGTGCACCAATTCCAACTCCGCTGCGGGTATAAATAAGACCGGCCGATCGCTAGTTTTTTTCTTCAAGGAATGCCACGCTGGTTGTCGCCAATTCCCATCTTCAACACAGTGCCAATTGACTCTCGAGTCTCTTGTCCTTGCAGAGGAACCCAGTATTAGGAAATATCGTGCGCGCTATTCAACGCCGCGGTATGTCGATTTTTCGCTGGTACATTTTTCCAGTACCACTTGGACGTGCCGAAATGTGAGTATTTTTTATGTTCTTGTCTGCTACGTGCTAGGGGGTCGAAGATTGAAAAAATTAAACTGATTTAATGAGTCGGATCCATCTCGATGGAGTTTGACGACATCTTATTTTGTTGAGACCCCTCCCTTTCTGCTATCTATTTCGCGCTCTATCCATACTGACCTTCCTTCCAGGTTTGTAGACCGTGGATTTCAATGCCGTGGTAAATAGCTTCCTATGGTCGGCATCTTGTCTTACGTATTTGAATCGAATTTACTTCCCGAACCTTGTGTATACTCGCGTTTTTGTTGCAGTGGTCTGTAATTCTCACCGCTGTTGAGTGCGAGGACCGGGCATACACAAGTTTTGGCGAGACAGGCCAAATCCGTATTGATCCACGACACTCACAAGATTGTTGGAAGTCACACTCCCGCACTGCAGCTGGATGCGTTGCTCACTGTGTTTAGATCGATATGTAGTCGATTCCGCCTAACAGTTTCTTATTTCCGACTTTGGGACCTTTAAAGACCTCTGAAGTATCACCACGGATAATCACCATCCTTGTGAATAAAAACTCCCGTCCTGCCCTCCGTCTCCAGCGCAGCTTTCACGATGATCTTGCATCCTTCCGCAGGCGAGCCGCCTGCACTGTAATTGTTCATCTGCGTAGCGTTGGATCCTTGCACACCATCAAAGACCGAAAGTTCAGGGCGGCACAGACACGTACCAGGGCAGATCGAAAGCACACGAATCCCGGATTGCTTTTCCTCTTCCTGTTTCGCCCAGAGCACCGTCAGCATATTCAAGGCAGCCTTGGACGAGGCATATGCGGGAAGGATCGGTATGCCAGGGTGGGCGTAGAGTCCCATGGAGCCGAGACCGCTGGAGATGTTGAGGATCACGGCACCGTTGCTGAGGAGGGGGCGGAAGGCGTCGGTGACCGCGACGGTGCCGAATACGATCGTTTTGAACACCTCCTCGAAGGATCCCAGAGCAGACGCGGCACTGGGGAGCCCGGTTAGCTCGTGCAACCTCACGAAACACGGAACCCACTTGTTAACCAAGACATCGAGACCGGAGATTTCCTTCTGCTTCAGCACCTGTGCGACCGATGCATGCGCAGCTTTGATAGAAGCCTCGTCGGTGATGTCCAGCTGGACGAGTACGACGGTGGACGAGGAGTGGACGTCCGCCGCAAATTTCTCCGCCGCCTCCTCTGCGGCTGTGATTTTTCTGGAGCCTGCATCTCAATGTCAAGATACTCATTCGAGCCGCTGAGCCGCTTCACCTACCCATGAAGACAAGAACACCGGGAGTCGCCGCAAGCTGGTGGACCGTGTGCATTCCCAGGCCTGTGAAGATAATGAGCCCGCAAGTTCCGAGTTGAAATTTGATCAGACAGGGGTTACCTTGATTGGCTCCAGTGACTAGAATTGCGCGCACCATGCTAGATGACAGGCAGATGTTTTCTTGAGGCTCCCAAATTCCAGGCCCTTTTATACGTGCAGAAACGCGGCCTTCCGTGCAGGTGGTTGAGGAAGCAGAGACCCTCCCCTACCCGCAACGACGGGAAATCTCGCGATACGCGGTGTTCCGAAACGCACTGCAAGATTACCGACAGAATCGGGATTCCCATTTGGGCTCTCGCCATGGCTAGGGATCCCAGTCTACAAGGCGAGATTGATTTTCAGAATTTGTCTGGGTCGCAAGCCGGCGTGAACAGTTTCGAACGAAATATTATCCAGAGCAGAACATGGCGGTCCTCCGCAAGCCGCAAATTTCCCAAAAAGGAAAGCCTGCGCGCTTCTTCCTCTTCCACAACCACCTCTAGATCTACGCATCCATGGGCGCCTCGATTCTGATCCAAACTCGCACTCAAGTCGGCGAAGACATTCGGCTGGACAAGCTCGCACTAGGCGGCTGTTTGTGCCCCGGGAGATGCGGGGATCACGCTGCGGGTCGAAGTGGATGTCTGGTGCGTTCTTTATGGTACAGAGATACGTGGCATGCTGACAGAATGGGGTGTAGAGCAAGCGTAGAGAACACGCCGTATGAGAATGCATCGGCGACCGAGAAAGGTGAGCGCTGGACTTGCTGGTTCGAGTCGCTATGGTGGGCGTGGCTTCTGTGTCCTCGCGACCTGCTACTGGCGTCCCGTTTTTCTGACGCTGGGCTCGCTCGGGACGTTTCCCGGGCATAGATTTCATGCGGCACCCGGCTCGGATGTATCGACGTCCTCCGTTTCGTTTCCGTGGCTTTTGACTATGAGATGCCTACACGTCTACACGTTGTGGGCGTACAGACTGCGCACGCTCGTCTTCCTCTTTCGTCGGGGCGCCCCGGGGCGCACCCATCCTTTCCTTCGTGGCTTCCAACGTTCAGGGCAGGAGGGCTGGTCGTGATGTGCATCGGTCGGGCCAGTGCTTGGCTTTTGCATTTGTGTCCGTGTCTATTCGTGCGCGCGCAGGCCGATCTTGAGCCCTGTGTGCGCTTCGATATGAACAAAGTCGTCAGCGTTGTGTCGCGCCTCGTCTCCGGTTTCTTTTTCCCTCGCGTTTTTTTTCCCCCCTTTTTGAGCCTCCTCCGACGTCGTTTTCTTCTCTTCTCTTGGCTTCGGCGCGGGGCGGGGTGGTTGGGACCCTCGGGATTGAGTCCTCCCCTTACGCGTCAGCGGTGGGAGCGTCGATTACATTGCAGTCTTGCCTCGCTCCTCGGCTTACTGACGAGGGAGGGAGAAATAAGAGGCGCCATAACGGAGGACATGTTATCTACGGTGTACGCAGAGACTCGATACCGTGTCGCTCGCCCCCCTTCCTTTCCCTCCTCCCCACTTCCCTCTTTTCTTTCTCTCATCTCCTGCTCCTTGCTTCTTCCGTCTCGCTACCCTTCCCTGACATGCCGCTGACTACCCTTATTTTCTGTAGGCAAAACACTCGCGCCTTTGCAAGGTGGGTTTGCGTCTTTTTCTCTCTCTTTAGGGCTTGGTGTTTTCGGGCTCGGGCTCGGGCTCGGGATGCGTTCCCGTGCACGTCGCACGGGCGATCGTGTCGTGTTGTCCCTCCCCTCTTGTCTAGCGGGGCGGGTGGAGCGGGTGGGGGGAGGGGAGGGGAGGAGAGCCGGGGGAGCGGGAGCGAGAGGAGCGGCAGGGAGGGGAGCAGGAGGAGGTTGATCAGGAGAGGAGGAGGACGAGCGGGAGTAGAAGAAGCAGGAGAAGGCGGAGGAGGAGGGTGTACACCACACCATGGCCGGGCCTAGGCGCCTCAGGCCATAGCCGTGCCTTCTCGTGCGCGTATCGGCTGTGGGGTGGGCGGTAGGGTCGGACGGGAGGTCGGACGTTACTGCGGGAGGTTGGACACAGTCTCTTCCTTCGTGGACGGGTCTAGGTCGTTCAGGGAGTCCAATCGCGCCAGAAGGGAAGAGGAGAGAAGAGGGGTGCACGCCTCTTCTGAAGGCGCGGGCGGTGCTGGTGCTGGAGCCGTGTCTCCTGCTGCTGCTGGTGGTGCTCGCGTGTCTGGTGCCCCGTGTCTAGTGCTGCCTTGCGAACGACGGTAGCTACCGGTGATACCGCAACTGGCGGTGCGGCGGTGGTCATGGCGCGGGTGCTGCTGCCGCTGCTCCCGGCACTGGCGCTGGTGCTCCTGCTGGTGGTACTTGCGGCGGCGGACTAATGTGGGAACGGGAGGGATGGCACCCGGGAGCGAGAATGACGGGATGGCGCGCACAGAGCCGAGAGAGGGGCGTCTGTCCGGAGTGTGGACATGAGCTGAGCTGACTCGGAGCTGCCGGGGATGGTGCGGATGTAAGTGCGGGTGCTACTGCCGCGCTTCTGAAGGCGCGGATGCGTGTGGCGGCCGTGCTTATGGCGCTGCTGCGGCGGAGGTCGCGGTCCCAGAGGGCGGAGAGGCGGGCGGCGCGCACCGGTCGGGCGAGACCAGGAGCGGAGCTGGGAGACAGGCGCAGCTCAGTGCGACCCTAGCGTGCTGCGCGCCACCGTGTGGTGGCTTGTCCGTATCTCATTTTGGCGTCCTTGCTTGACTTTGCTTCTGAGAAACGTGGTGAGGGGGCAGGCAAGCGAGTGCTGGGGCTGATGCACGCTCGCTTCTTCCTCAATGCGCAGTACACAATAGCAATACATACTCATACATGCATGCAAAAATATTACAAAAAGTACATAAAGCTATATATGATAAGCGAAACGCGGCAAAAGACGAGTAAGATGCGTCGGAACCAGCACTTCTCGCAGTAGGTAATCCTTCCCCCTCTCGCCCGCGCGTGCGTGCAGTGGATCAGCATTCCCGAAAGGCAGCCGGAGCTGCCGCGCGCTCGGAGGGGGAGCACAGCAGGATCTTGATTCCTGCGCACAGCGTAACTGCTGCTCAGCAATGGGCGGAGCGTAGGCGCTTGTGTGCTGTCGAGCGTCTCGGCGTGGTACGGCGTCAGAGGCGCTATAGCACGCACGGGGTGACATCGCAGTCGCGCAGTACGTCGCGCGCAGCGTGCAGCGGGTTCGTAGTCGCACGGGCTATCATGCGCAGTGTGGTGGTGCTGTAGACAGTCCCCTGCGACAGCCGGTGCCGCTGGCAATCGCGGCGGATGGTGCATGTTACTTTGCGGCGAGGCAGGGGCTGACGAGGCGGAAAAAAGGGGGTGGGAGGTTCCGCACGGCGGACGTGCGGGTGAGTCGCCGCAGAGGGACGTTGCGGGTGCGCGACGGAAGCTTCTTGGTGCTATATATGCAGGCGGCGTCGAACGTTGCGCGCCAGGCTCCCAGTGTGCGCAGGCGAGGGATCGGGCGTGCAGGGGTGCTCCTGCGTCGATGGGGGCCCGAGGAAGCAGAAGGGCGACGCATCAATCGTCGTAGCGCGGGACGGCGATGAAGGAAAGCGACCGCGAGCGCTGCGCACGCAGGTTGTGGTGTAGATGGCAGTTGGGGCTGCGCGAGAGGGGCAGGCATCGAGGGGGAGTGGGGCTGCGCTGAAGATCGTCATCGCAGGCGGGCGGGAGGTGAGGAAAGCGGCATATGGGATGGGGAATGAACGTCGCAGGCGTTGCGCACGGCGGTGGTGTCGCACATCCTGGCTGTGGTGCGTGCAGGCGCGCGCGCGGGATGCTGAGGGGTGACTCCGCTGAAGATCGTCGCTGCGCCCTCTGATTTATGAGGGCAGCACGCGCGTCGAGGAACGGCAGCGCCTGCTGCTTGTCGTATATGGGATGCGCGGGGGCCAGGTGCTGAGGGCATGGGCGTAGTAGGGCGTCCGGGGCGATGTAGCTCATGCGGAGTGAGGTTCTAGGCGTGGGGCGCGCAAGGAGTGGGCTCGTAGTCATCGCGTTCCGCGTCGTGCAGCTGTAGAAGGCCGGCGTGGGTGGCAGGTAGTGCTGGTAGTCACAGTGAATGTTGTACACGGCGCTCCGGCTAGACGGGAAGCAGCGACGGGCGTACAGGCGGCGGCGATACGAAAGGGGCATGCGTGTGCAGGATTGCTGAGGACGACGTCAGTATATACACGACAAAAACAGGAGAGTAGGGAGAGCCAGGAGAGAAGTAGGATGAGGAAGGGAAGGAAAAGGAAAAGAAAAGGGAGCGGAAGAGAAACCTACCCATATCCCGCTCGCAAGCGTCGAATTCGCACATGCTGCGATGGACAAGGGCGGTCTGATAGGATTGTGGTCGGCGCGTTCCCACCCGTTCGACTCAGGTTAACGGATTGGACTTTCTAAGTGGTAATCAGCCTAGGCAACGCAACGGTACAGGGCACACACGATACTCGCTATCTGGGAGCGCAGCCCAAGTTCCAAGTCGCACCTGCGACGAGATGCGGATTCGCATCTGCGCAGAACAGGTGCGGCTATGGTGCTCGGGGGCCAAGTCGTTTGGTCAGGAGCACAAGGATACCGTTGCACGACGTCCAAGTGAAGCTGCGATGGGGACCGATAGGGACGCACGCATGGAGAGGCTTCGAGCAAAAGCCAGTGAGATAGTAGAAGGAAAGGAGGACTCATAATAGGCGACGCATCGTGGACATCCACCTGCATGCCAAGTACGTACGCTTGCATGCGGGAGAGATCACTGGGTCAGCGGATGTCTGTATAACACAGAGAGGGAAGATCAAATGAGAATCAAGTAAAAATCCATGAAAAAAGCAAACGCACCTTGGAACGAGCCAATTCATGAAAGCCGTGGGCTCGAAGCGATGGGCGTGGACGATGGCATTGTATGGTGCATTGGACATACTGGGATCGTCAAAGTCGAAGGGATTATTGTGGCACGTGGAAGTCGACACCACGAGCATGGTGGCAATGGACTCCATGTGAGGCACCGCGGTGGGCATTGAGGCAGAGACGAGTGACAGAAGGGCTGATAAGAGCTTCGACCAAGGGAGGAGGATTCAATGTGGCGGTAGACGAGGGTGCAAGTTGACGAATAAGTAGTCGACGAAGACTCGTAACTGATCGGTTGATGTGACACGCGCTTTGACTCTGACATCCACCACTCGATTCCCGCCTCCATGCAATCCGTTCCTACAGATCGTGAGGAGCCTTCAGGTAATCCTTCCACTGGCAGCCAGTACTCTCGTCGGCCATCTCACTCTGATGCCGCGGACTCTGCTTCACCGCGGGATGCCGTTCTACCAGGCGGTAACTCTGCTTCTGTGGTCAGGGATGCTTCTGTGGTTCAAAATGAAGAGGAGGAAGATCCTACTGGTAATGCCCAATTGCCACCGACCGGTAATCTCAATATACACAATTCTGGGGAGTCCCAAAACTCACCCACTCGCGACATGCCTGTGTCCCCGTCAGCAGAGCACAATGCAGCTGCGCAGACAGCTCCCAACACGGGAGGCGATGCCATAGGAAATGGACCCAACCCCAGGGGTTCTCGCCTGCACGATCCCTTTCCATGTACACGGTTCGGTCTGAAAAAGAGCGAACAAGGGGTTCACAGATTGCGTAAGTAAACCAAATTTGCCCCTCAACCGTCCTCATTCCATTATACCTAGCGGTGACAGACTACAGGGTGAAGTATGCTGAAGATCTGCCGTATAAGGAACTGGACGAGGAAGCCCGTGTGTGGCATGTATACAATGATGAAAGTGAGATTTTTGGCAACGATATGGTGATTGAGTCCAATGACAATCTGGACATTCTCCTCGTTTTTGTGTGTTTATTTTTTCTTGCATCCCGGGTTGTCTGATATACTGAACTATTGTGCAGGCCGGCCTCTTTTCGAGTGTGCTTACAACTTTTGTGGCAGAGACATCACAGGCTCTCTCACCAGACAACACAGCTGTATCTAACTCTATCCTCCTCGAGCTTGTCTCCCTGCAGCGTGCCCAGGCCAATGGGACTTCATTTGAGGCTATCCCCCATGCTGACACATCTTTTGCTGTGGCCCTCTCTGATGTCTGGGTGAATGGACTTTGGTTCACAAGTCTGATGCTCAGCCTCACCACCGCCCTCCTTGCTGTGCTTGCGAAGCAGTGGCTGCGGCAATACTCTTCCTTCATTACTGGCTCTGCTCGTGAGCGTGCCTTGATTCGGCAGTTTCGTTATGCATCCTTCAATAAATGGGGTGTGCAGTCAATAATTGGCCTCCTTCCCACTATCCTGCATCTGTCAGTCTTCTTGTTCATGGCTGGTCTGGTGGTCTTTCTCTATGCCTTAAACCATGCCATGGCCACAATCATGGCCTGCATTGCAGGGTGCCTCCTTGCAACTTACCTTGTGACAAATGCACTTCCCATCTTCGCCATTAGCTGCCCCTATCGCACTCCCCTAACATCACTTCTGTACACCTTCATCTATGGCCAGGGAAGAGCATTTGGCATCTCCTGCTGGAGGGGTATCAGGTTAATCCTGGGATTTTCATACACATTTCTATGCAACACATTACAATCTGTTGGGTTGCTGGGGGAGAAAGACAATGGGACTGAAACCAATTCCTTATCTGAGTCATCTGGCCCATTCAAGAAAAAGTCCTTACGGCAGGCTGAGCGTACATGTGTTGCTCGCCAGCGAGGTCTGTGGACCAATTCTGCACTGTCATGGCTTGCATCCACTACGTCTGACCCCTCTGCCAAAACTATATTGGTTGAGGCTTTAGGCCCAATGTACCCTCCCCTGGATATTGAATACCTTTTGGTTGATTTTCAGCAGCAGTGGTGGACCATATCCTTTCTCCCTGATACCCCCTGCGACGAGATGCAGCTAGGCCGACTGATACGCTCTACTGTATCCCAGGCTGATGACTTGTACACCATATTAGACTGTCTGCCACTGACACCACTCTTTGTCAGAGACCCTACCATGATCCTGGCCATTGCAGCATGTGGCCAAACCTCCACATTTGACTGGGACAACAACAGGCCTGTTCTCCTACCGCAGGACACATTTAGTTTTGTTATAGAGCACTACACGGAGTTTGACCAGCTCACTGGGCCAATGTGGATGTGGTTGTCAATTTCCATCCAGGCTGTAATGAAGGAAGAGATATCTTCCTCAGGGTCAATGCTCAGGAACATTCCAGAGTTTAGAAATGTCTTTTTCAATGTGTGCAAGAGCAACACCTATAATATGGTCACCGAGCGGAACAAAATATTGGCATGGTTCCAACAACAGGTTATTCCTGATGGTCTACAAGTTACTGTGAATGAAACATACCTTAACTGATATGTCCCGGTATCATTGGCTACTTTTCTTGCAGTGATCAAGCAGGGGAGGTCATTTGACAATTACCTTCATTGGATGGAAACTCCTCGCTCCTCCCTTGATAATGATGTTGTGGATCCCAGGCATCACAGCACATCACAACATCCCTCACAGCCATTACCAGACACAATATCCCACAATTCCATCCTACCAACCCACCATCCATCCTCCCCATCCCATTTGACTGCCTTGTCTGTGATGCAAAGGCCACCCTCTGCCTCTGCAGAATCAGTTCACTCTTTACGGACATTGCCAGAACCTGTGGGGGATTCAGCTCTTCCATCTGGCCAAGATGACTCTGCAGATGATGGTTCTCAAGGCATCCTTCTACATGGCCCACCTTCAGCTCCTTCAATACGGGAATCAGCATCTGACAATTGAACATGTACATGCGACACCAGGTCCCGTTCAGATCACCAGTACCCCATCCTTGTTACTTCAGGTTGGAAATCCACTCAGAGCTTTGAAACAGAGTTGGAGTTGGGTTGATCTTGGAACTAATCACCATTATTTCTGTTTTTTTTTGTTGATTTATTGGAGTCGAAGTGGATCGGAGTTGTATATGTCCACTGTTGTGTCCATATATGAGCAGAAAAAATGTATGACTACTGCATTGATGACCATGCATGAGTGATACTGGTGAGTTGCAACAAGCAAGTGGGAGCAGAGTCCAATCTGCATGGTTCTAGTTGCAATGTCACCCTCTTTATAAAATTAAGCCTCTCTGTCTGTCTGAAGCTGTATCTCCATTTGTAAATCTCTCTCACACATCTGTGGTCAGCTGTCAGGCATCACTTATTTATAAAGTGGGGGCCGGCCACCGCTTGTTACATGTATGATTGTAGGCTGGAATCGGATGGATCAGCAAACTTTAGCCTGTAGGTTTCAGAGCAACTGAAGCCAGGATGGAGTCTGGAATTGTTGGCAAGTTCATTGTTCAAAGCTGTATCTTGGGTCAGAATGTCAAGCACCTGGCTCTCAGTATACAACCGAGAGAGTTGGAGGTTCAGGCAGCGGATTGAAAGACAGAGACATTTTCCAAGCAGAGTCTAGTACTCTGAGCGGCAGGGTTACAGTCTGATAGCCCAACTTTAATTGCAAAGTGTGTCATTAGGAAGTACGGTGGAGTAGGTGTCTTGGCTGCTGTGGGTATGAAATTGACGGGTAGTGAACATGTAGTAGTACTCGTAGAAGAGGGCTCCTCTGCCAATTGCAATTTTTTTTCACAGTTCTGCCGCCTTGTATCTGAATCCAACAGAAGATTGATTCCCGGGCCTTGGAAAACCCAACCCAACCATCCAGCTGAGATCACTGAGCGTGTGCCGTGTGCAGAAGAATCAAAGAGGGACAAATCTCTTGTTTGCTTCCAGCACCGTGAATTTGACTGAGCTGGGAGTTCTCCCAGGCTCTGAGAGGTGTGGTGCAGCCAACGATGAGACAGCCAGAACTCATCACTGGCCCGAGTCCTTTTATACGTGCAGAAACATGGCCTTCCGTGCAGGTGGTTGAGGAAGCAGAGACCCTCCCCACTGCAGTGACGGGAAATCTCGCGATACGCAGTGTTCCAAACCGCACTACAAGATTACTGACAGAATTGGGATTCCCATTTGGGCTCTTGCCAGGCTCATGACCAGAGATCCCAGTCTACAAGGCGAGATTGACTTTCAGAATTTGTCTAGGTCGTAAGCTGGTGTGAACAAAATATTATCCAGAGCAGAACATGGCCGTTTGTAAATATTATCGGCCAGCCGCCGTGGAGAGGCTCACACCAACTTTCTGTCACAGTAACATCACACATAACTTTTTTTTTTTTTTTGTGGAACGTTTAATAATGGAGGGATACTAGGTTACATCACTGTGAATGAACTCTGCGAAGCTGCTTCTTCTACCCAGAAACCTGCCACTCTGCCGGACCGACCATGTCGTCTTGACCCCTCCCGTCGTTTTTGGCTGGGAACCTGTAATGTGAGGACCCTGCCGGACAGCCACCCGAGGAAATGCACAACTGCACAAGCGCTCGAGAATTTCGCAGACGTGCCGTGTGGGGCTTGGCGTAGCGGACTCAGGCTCCCCTGTTAGGGGAGCCGTCATTGTCCACTATCCCTCACCCACTAAAACCCCGGCCTTCCCGGTCCAATCCTCGGGAAGTCTGTCTTCGTTGGCGAGTGTGTTACGCCACGTCTGGAGAACCAACAATTTTTGTATAGTGTGTTTGCCCCATTTCGTGTTAGTAAGTAGGCGATCAATCTCCAGTCTATTGTTGATCGTCCATCGCCACCTGTTCTCGATTTCTTGATCTGAGGCTCCAGGTTTGCCCCCAATTACTCTCTCGCAGCGGAGTTTCCAAATTAGGTATGCAGACTCAGAGAGTAGGATGCGGTAGAGGCGGGACTCGCCTCTGGATTTCTTTTCAATAACACCGCATGCTAGGATTTCGCCGAAGGTCGGTTCCATGTCTTCACCTGTTTTTTTCCTCCAGAGCTGGCTCGCAAGCTCCCATACTTTTTTGTGGCCAGGCGCATCACACCTTGTAAGTATGTGGCCCATTGATTCGGTGATTTCGCATTCTTTGCAGATTGCCCAGTCATTGAAGTCCAGGAATTTAGACCAGTAGTCCCCAGCTTTGTATCCTCTGTGCATGCTCATCCAAAGGAAGGCTCTTATCTTCCTGTCAAAATCTTTGTTTTTGAAGCTCTTCCAGATTGTCTGGGGGGTGCACATCTCTTTGTTCATATCTTTGGCTGCTCCTTGGGCTAAGTCCATGTTTCTCTTGGTTGCCCGACGCTTAAGGGCTTTGCGGCATGCTCTTGCGTTCATTTTCTTGTCCTTGATTATCTTATATGCAAGGGACTGTGTCATATTTTGTAGTTTTGCCCCCGGGAGGCGGAGTTCTTGGGTAACATGCATATTGATCATGGTAGGTAACTCCGCTTGTCGTCCTTCATCTGCAAGTCTGTCTGCAGCCTCATCTCTGGTTTCACTGGAGTGGCCTTTCACCCATTGAAGGTAGGTGTCGGCTTTGCGTTCTCTTAGGCGGGCCACGATTGTCTGGATAGCTCGTCCGTCTGCAACAGTGAGGAAACCCTCATCTTCCCATCGACTCAATTGCAAGTATCTCTGCTGTTTGGTTTGAAGGAGTGAAGTGACTCGGTACGCGTATTGCTATGTTGTCTGGATGATCTACCCCGAAGTATACCCCGCACCCTGCTCGTGCATTTTCCTGCCCGTTGTTGGTTGCAGACCCATCTGTATAAGCTATCAAGGCAGGTTTGGTAGGTCAGGCTCTCGCCTCGTATCTGGGGCTGTCTCATGAGCTTGTTCCCCGTCTGTGAAGATTCGGAAGGTGTCCGCCAGGGTGCCATGTATTGTCATGTTGGGGTTAAAGAGCCTTGGTGCATCTACCTCAGGTGGGCCCTCGTCACTAATCTCTGTTTCCCAGTCCTCGGGTTGGGCGCAAAGGGGGTTCCACTTATCAGGCAAGTGTGTTAGGAGCTCACTGGCTTTCTGGTAACATTTATGCGGGTACCTGCACCCTCTGTGGGAGGTCCTTGTTTCTGTGCATGTGGCACATTTACAGTTCCATGCAGCTTTGTGCCCTGTTGCACTTAACCAGAGTGCAAGGTCCTCTGCATGGCCACCGTGACCATATTATAGTTGTTCTGCAGGCATATTAGACAGGTTGCGCAAAGCTGCATGTGGCTTTTTTGTGTGCAAACTTGTCGCATGCGGCTTTTTCTCTTTTCAATCTGGTGGTCCAGGGAATGTTATATAGCAGTCATTGCGATGTTCAGGCCCTGTGGGCCTTTGCTATGGACGAGCTGCTGGCTGCAAAGGCTGCCAAAGCCGACAACAATGTAGCTCCCGAGGTCAGAGTTAACACCTACCTCCAGACATGGGACACTAAAGTCACCGAGTTAAAACCCGACCTCGCAGCCATGGTGAAGGTAGCCACCAAATATGATTTACGATTGGACGGCCTAGCTATCTCCCATAACATACAGCGTGAAATGCTGATCTGGTTCCACCAGCACTCAACCGCAAGCAGGGATAAATATACCGGTGGGAAGAGCACATCACTGAGAAAGGTGATAATAGACAGGTTGCACCACAGCCGCACGCGGCTTTCAAAGCCGCCTGCGGGGTTGTGCTCTTTTGCTGGGCGATCATCTCCAAAGCTGAGGTAGGATTTGAGCCATGTTACAGTGATGGCTTCGTTCCGAGCAAGGATGTCAAGTAGGTTCTTCCCACCCATCTTGGCAGGCGCTTGTAGAGTCTCTTTATTTATGGTGACACTGGTTTTTCCAGCCCATAGGAAGTTCCTAATTCTCTTCTCAAGACGGGTTTCTATGTCTTTAGGCATGCCTTGAACTTTTGCCATATATATTGTGTCATGCCGCCAATAACCATTAGGATTATCAGTCTACGTCCCTCCGTTGACGGGCTTCCCATTTCCCAGCGCGTGAGCGCGGTGAAACACTGACTATGGGGCTGGCGGTGAAATAACCACAACACAAACCTTGTAAATGAATACGCGGTTCGATAATGCAACTACAACAACTCAAACACTATAGTCCTCGTGCAAGTTCGGGGTTCCAATCCAGTATAGATTGTGGCAATTTGAACTTTAGTTCTCTTTGAGAAGCAAGACTTTACAGGTCTACAAGTTGTATAGATAAAACTTGCTCGAATCCGTTCTAGGCGCAATCGCGATAGACAGACAAGATTTTATGTTCAACGGTTTTGTATGATGTGGGTCTAGGTTTGGAGATAATACTCCGATGCGTAAAGCAAGTGATTCTTATGAATTCCGATTCCAAATAGTATCCGCGATTGCTAATCCTTGCGAGATTACAACCAATTGTCAAGCCTGATCCGTTTCCTTATATTCCACGCGTCTGTTCCGTTAATCCAATATGTCCATGCGTCGTTTATAAAGATCCAAATCCAACACAGATAATATTCAAAACAGGGAAAACAAACGAAACTTGGTATAGCTTCTGGGTGTCTCCGAATGAATGACTACTCTACCGGTTAAGCGTGAAGTCTAGTAACTTCGCGTCCAACAGGTGGGGTGAGATTCACTGGTGTTCCTCCCATAACCATCCACTTAAATATGTTACAGGATTCTAAATATAAACGAGACAGATACAAACGTGCAATAGGGTTCAGGGTATATGACTAGGGGTATGGCAGCTAGCCGATGAACTTCTGTCGGATATCAAGCGATTAGTAAAATTGAGAGAGATTTGTAAGAAACATCAACGAGCCGAGCTTAGCGATGAGTCAAGATCTACATCGCTTAGAACGATCGTGATGGGATATTGTTGATATGTCAACTTTTAGCCGACCTCCTCGTCAGCACTCCGTTACCCTCCTTGGTAACCATCCACTCAAATGGTTCCGCCTTGAACCGCTCAAGTGATTTGTCTGAAAATCGTGATAGCCGCCGCTTCCCAGTACCCGAGTACAGTTCCTTAGTCATTCGTTAGATCGACCAGGCCCAGCCCTCTCTTGACAGTTCTGGAGACGTCAGATGATGCCCAATAATGATCCCTCGGGTTCAGAAGGATGTTCCCTCGTAATATGCCCTTAGTCAGGGATGTGCAGTAGCCCCAATCTGTTTCCAGGATGGTAAGGCACTTTCCACGATTGCTCCATTAGCGACTTCCCACTTCAACCCTTTACCAGGATTGTTGTCCAGCGCCTTTCTAATGGTTTGAGACACATTATATCCCTCTTAGCTAACTGCTCAGGCCAGCATTAGCTCTTGTGAGATGACGTCGTAATGTAGTGAAGTACATTATAGTATGTTGCAACTCGAGCAGATTTGAATAAATGCCCGGATGCCCCAATATCAGGTCTGTCAGCGGCATCTATTCGTTCAAGTTGACATGTCTAGGCTCCTGCTTGATCTACTCCATTTCCTACCCAGGCGCCCAGGGTGCGGATAGGTTCATGTTCTTTAGCAATTTTAATGTGGTCAGGTATGAGGGTCCCGTCCTTGCCATTGACAAAGCGGGTGGCTCGCACTCTATCTCGGTGGTTTATACTTCCAATAGGGATCATCTCTGTTTTCCCGATGTTGAATTTTGCACCGGACGCTATATGCCACTCTTGGAGTATTTCTTGCAATAAAGCTGGTAAGGCCGACGAGCGGCACGGCCCGCTACCGGAATTAAAAAAAGGCACGATTATGGTATTAAAGTTGAAGTACTTCGAGTGTAAGAAGTAGAGAATGGGAGAGTGGGGTGCAAGAGGTAAAGAGGGGGGTGAAATAGGAGTTGTCCGCTAATAAGTAAGTTGTACTAAGGAATGAACAAATGTTTGGCGACGGAATTGGACATAACATGCGCGTTACAGATATGTTCAAAGCGGCAGCCAAGTGGGATAAATTCTCTGTGGACATCTGCTTGTGGTCGGCATCAAGAAAAATGTTCAAAACAGCTTTGGACATTTCTGCAGCACAGTTGAAATCTTGGGATAGTGCTCGACATGCGGTACGATCTGGTCTTGGAGACGACACAGCATCGACCTGATAGTCGGCGCACGCACCTGTGGCAATATGATGGAGGAGAGCACGTCGGCATTGTACCAAAGTCATACTGGTGTGAGGGACTGCATGCAAATCAAGAGATCGTGAAATACAGAGATACGGGATCGCGTAACATGATGTCCAAGTAAAATATCACGCAACAGTGTCAACGATGTCAAGGGAGTCATCAATACAGTGGACAGTCGTGAACCAGACATAGATGGGCAGCAGCAAACCAAACGTTCATCGCATACACAAGAACGTGCCGGTACTGGTAAAATATGAGTACGGAGGTCCAAGAAAGGATGGAACAGACTTACTTTGCGAGGGCGTAGCCGCACAGGGTTGAGCATCGACATCCATAGCACTTGAGTTTAAGTCTGGATGACCACACTGATCAACAGGAGGTGGAGGTCGATGACCAGGGCTAATGGAGCCGGAGGAGAGATCAAAGGAGGTGTGCGGCAGAGTTTCCCGACAGAAGAGCAGCCAATCACGACCCAGAACAACATCGTACGGCAGAGTGGAGGTAACAGAGAGCTTGGTGTGCATTGAACATACCGTGTCGCCACAAGGAAGAGTCAGAATACCAGAGGCGACGGAACCTGGAGCAGAAATGCCGGCAGACAAGATCCAATTGAGAGATACTCGAGATGTTGCAGAGGAAGAATCCACCGAGGTGGAGAGGGGAATGTTGCAGAATGTCGCGGAGGGGACCATTGAGTAGTGTGTGGTATGAGGGTAGGAAGCAAAAGAGAAAGTAGAGGCCGGAGGAAAGATCGAGAACAATTGCCACGTCACCAACACGTAGCAACACGTCACCCCGCCGCAAGCCGAAAACAACTTGGGGATAAGGAAACGGCTTACACAAAAACTGCTGACGAAAAATGCGATTTACTGCAAAAACGCAAAATCAGGCGCCCTAAGACCCTGACCTAACGGTAGCGGGAATGTTCCAAAGTCGTCTTTTGAGTCCAAGTATACCATTGTGTCGTCAGCAAAAAGGGTTGCAATCACCGGCTCATCCTTCCCTTGAATTTTTAATGCCGTGTAGGTTTGACTGTCTCAGAGATTCAGCTAGCGGCTCAATAGCAAGGTCAAAGAGGAGACATGATAGTGGGTCCCCTTGCCGTACTCCTCTAGTGACCTGGAAGGGGGTCTCGCTTTTCTCTCCATTTACCATGACATGGGTGAACGCGTTTCTGTACAGTGCTTGGACTGTGTTAATAAATTCGTCTGGGATCTCGTAGCTTTTCAGTGCCTTCCATAGGTAGTCATGTTCAATCTTGTTGTACGCCTTCTCCTGGTCTAGTGCCACAATAAGACCATCTTTCTTGGTTGCCTCTGCCAGGTCAATTATTATTTTTGTTAGCCAGATTTGATTGTGTATGTGGCGCCCAGGAACGAAACCTGCTTGGTTCGGGTGGATTAGCGACGGTGCAATTCTGGCAAGCTTGATTGTGAGAGCTTTCGTGAAAATTTTGTAGTCGGTATTCAGCAGTGAGATTGGGCAATAGTTTGCAATGTCCTCTTTGCTGTTTTTTTTTTATATAGTGGTGCCATCCAGCTCTCGGCAAAATTTGAGTCCGCTATGGTGCCGTGTTCCTCAATGTCATTATATACACGCTGAAGCATGAGGAGAATGTCAAAACCAGGCTTGCCCAGGGATCCAGCCGTGTTGAACCTGTCGGCGAGAAATTTCCAAAATTCATACGGTATGCCGTCTAGGCCCGGGGCCTTGTTCCTGGCAGAGAGGCAAAGCGCCTCCTTAACATCGTCTCTGGTTAGACGGCGACGTAGTGATTCCTTTTGCACATAACACGGTCCGAAATTTCCGGCCAGACAAAAATCTCTATATTCAATTTAACTACAGGGATTGTGAGCCTCAGAACCGCGGCTGGGGAGGAACTGGTTGTGGGACCGCATCAGTATAATATATCCTCCTCCGATATAATTTCACCAACTCAGAAACCTGATCCGATTGATGAAAAGAACGATCACTTTATTACATAAGGTACTCGTAATCCAGCCCCCTCACCCACTCATCTTTGCGTGACTACTACCATTCACAGAACGCTTCAACCCAACTTCAACCGCCCCTTTGGAACACGCGTGATACCTTCCTGCTACCTGGAAATTTACGCTGGAGAGCAGTCCAAATTTGAGGAAGAGGACACCCGATACCAGCTAACTCGATCTCTCCTTGATAAGCACGCGAGCACCTTCGGCTTGCCATCCCTCCCAGAGGATCTAGATGCTGAGCAACAAGACATCCTAGGCGACATCCATGTATGCTTAAATCAGAACTGTGTCTGCGAGTCTAACATCGATCCTATGCGACAGAAATCTGACTCTCAGCCCCTCAGATTCCGAGCACCAACTCCTCTCCTCGTCGGACGTCTCGTTTTCCAGCTCGACGACGCGCCTGGGCTGGCTAAGACACGCCAAAACTTCATCGCGTTATGCACTGGAGAGAAAGGTCAATGCAAGAGCAACCCAAAGAAGAAGCTGCATTACATGGACTGCCCCATCCATCGCATTGTCCGGTCCTTTGTGGCACAAGGCGGAGATGTCACCCGTGGAGACGGTAGCGGTGGAGAGGTTTGTACGTTGCAAGTTAGCAATTCGACATTCACCTTTGTGTCAGTCGATATATGGGCCGAAGTTTACTTGCAAGAAAGCCGGATTGCTAGCCACACCTCGAAGGGGAAGTCTTGCAATGGCCAACTCGGGCGGGAAGAGCCCTGTCAGCTCGTCTCAGTTCTTCATTGTGCTCACTGACGATGAGAAGAGCCTCTCGAAACTCGCGGGTAATTTTCGTTTTTCATAGAATGCAGCCAAGCAGCTGACAGAAAAGTAGGCAAGTATGCGGTTTTCGGCCAGGTGGTTCCATCAGAAGACAGCGCTCGTATTCTCGATCGGCTTAACGAGGTTTCTCGGCCAAGCGGCAGCATGGACGAGACTCCATCCATTCCAGTCTGGATAGGGGGCTGCGGGCTTCTGGGCTGATTTACGGTGGACATATTGCATGCATGTATTCGCTCCGTGTTCTCATCCGACTACCTGGAGCTAGGTAGTAAATTCTTTAAGGCCTGACAATCCTGGCTAGAAAAAAAAAATGTCTGGCACTTTCGAAAATTGTCACTACCTGGCTCTTGAAGAAACAAAAGAAACAGTACATGGGACATTTTTACTACGGGGATGGATATCTTACTACCTGGCTTTTAATGAAACACTACATTGAGATTGGCTCACAGAGGAATTTTCGAACAGTTAGAAGATTTTCTGGATCGTTTCGAAGTAGTCCATTCGGCTGAAGCGAATTTCGAGGGAATGCCAGTGGAGATGTTTACAAACGCGATCGACCGACACGTCGGTCTAGTCGTCCGTCGATGTTCTTTGAAGCAGATCTGTTTTACCCTGGAGCCAAGAGGCAACTTGAAGCGGTTTGCGAGTACTCGAGTCATAACGCGTGAATTCGAGACTTGGGCTTGAAAAACAATTTCTCCAAAGCCCCAATCGTACTGAGATAAAAGTGGACCGAAACAGAGTGTTGATCCCGAGAGGTGGTTTATCACGCCGAGGATGTATCCAGAGCAGAACATGGCCGTTCTCCGCAAGGTGCAAATTTCCCAAAAAGGAAAGCCTGCGCGCTTCTTCTTCCTCCTTCACAACCACCTCTAGATCTACGCGTCCATGGGCGCCTCGACTCTGGTCTAAACTCACAACTCAAGTTGGCGAAGACATTCGGCTGACCAAGTTCGCGCTGGGTGACATTTGTGCCCCGGGGATCACGCTGCGGGTCGAAGTGGATGTCTGGTGCGTTCTTCGTGGTGCAGAGATACGTGGTATGCTGACAATGGGGCGTAGAGAACACGCCGTATGAGAATGGTTCGGCGACCGAGAAAGGTGAGCGCTGGAGTCGCTATGGTGGGCGTGGCTCTGTGTCCTCGCGACCTTCTACTGGCACGCCGTTTTTCTGACGGTGGGCTCGCTAGGGACGTTTCCCGGGCATAGTATCTCACGCGGGGCTCGGCTCGGATGTATCGACGTCCTCCGAAACGGTCGACTACGTTTCGTTCCCGTGGCTTTCGACTATGAGATGCCTACACGTCTATGTACACGTTGTGAGCGCGCGCAGCGGGCGTCGATTGCATTGCAGTCTTGCCTCGCTCCTCGGCTCACCGACGAGGGAGGGAGAAACAAGGGGCGCCACCAACGGAGGACATGTTATCTACGGTGTACACAGAGACTCGATACCGTGTCGCTCGCCCCCTTCCTTTCCCTCCTCCCCTCTTCTCTCTTTTCTTCTTTCTCTCATCTCCTGCTCCTTGCTTCCTCCGTCTCGCTACCCTTCCATAACATGTCGCTGACTACCCTCATTTTCTGTAGGCAAAACACTCGCACCTCTGCAAGGTGGGCTTTCGTCTTTCTGGTCTTAGTTTTCCTTGTCCCTTTTCTCTCTCGGGGGCTTGGTGTTTTCGGGCGCGGGCTCGGGCTCGGACTTTGGATGCGTTTCGGTGCACGTCACACGGGCGATCATATCATGTTGCCCCTCCCTTCTTGTCATCGTTGTCTTTGTCCCTCTCGTCTAGGAGGGCGGGTGGAGCGGGGGAAGGGGAGGAGCGGCAGGGAGGGGAGCAGGAGGAAGTTGATCAGGAGAGGAGGAGGAGGAGAAGCGGGAGTAGACGGGGCAGGAGAAGGCGAAGGAGGAGGGTGTACACCACACCATGGTCGGGCCTATGCGTCAGGTCATGGCCGTGCCTTCTCGTGCGCGTATCGGCTGTGGGGTGGGGAGTAGGGTCGGACGGGAGGTCGGACGCACAGTCCCTTCCTTCGTGGACGGTCTGGGTCGTTCAGGGAGTCCAATCGCGCCAGAAGGGAGGAGGGAAGAGGAGGGGTGCACGCCTCTTCTGAGGGCGCGAGTGTTGCTGGTCCCGGAGCCGTGTCCCCTGCTGCTGCTGGTGGTGCTCGCGTGTCTGGTGCCCCGTGTCTAGTGCTGCCTTGCGATCGAGGATAGCTACCGCGTACTGGCGGTGCGGCGGTGGTCATGGCGCGGGTGCTGCTCCCGGTGCTAGTGCTAGTGCTCCTGCTGGTACTTGCGGCGGCGGACTAACGCGGGAACGGGAGGGATGGCACCCGGGGAGCGAGAATGATGGGATGGCGCGCACAGAGTCGAGAGCCGTCCGCAGTTGGACGCGAACCAGCTGACTCGGAGCTGCCGGGGATAGTGCGGGTGCGGCTGCGGGTGTTACTACCGTGCTTCTGAAGGAGCGGATGCGGGTGGCGGGCGTGCTTATGGTGCTGCTGCGGCGGAGGTCGCGGTCCTAGAGGGCGGAGAGGCAGGCGGCGCGCAGAGGGCGAGTGAGACCAGGAGCGGAGCTGGGAGACAGGCGCAGCTCAGTGCGACCCTTGCGAGCTGCGCGCCACCGTGTGGTGTTTGGTCCGTATCTCGTTTTGGCGTCCTTGATTGGCTTTGCTTCTGAAGAAGGCGGCGAGGGGGCAGGCAAGCGAATGTAGCTGTGCTGACG
This sequence comes from Mycena albidolilacea, assembly GCA_029282495.1. NCBI lineage: Eukaryota > Fungi > Basidiomycota > Agaricomycetes > Agaricales > Mycenaceae > Mycena > Mycena albidolilacea. Next base: position 991,661 of record JARIHO010000024.1, on the reverse strand, counting down.
CTGATGCACGCTCGCTTCTTCCTCAATGCGCAGTGTGGTCGTCCCGTCCCTCAAGGTGGACGGGTGTGGTTTCCTTGCGCCTTGTTTACTCCTTGTACGGGCATCCGCGGGCGCTGGAGTGTTTTCTTATCAGTTCTTCTCTTGCGATGCACTGGGTGGGGACGAGGAGAGGGCTATGTGTCGATGTGTAGGCGTGCGGGTATTGGCAGTGGTGTGGTCCGGCGTAGACATGGTCGGCTGTCGGTCGTGGTGCCGGGACGTGTCGTCGTCGTGTGTAGGCGGGGACATGGTGGTGCGCATCTACGATCTGTCGCGTAGGGCCATGTCGCGGCCGTGTTGCGTAGGGCCGTGTCGTGGCCGTGTCACAGCGTTTCGTCGTGCCACGCAGATCTATACTCATCACTGCCGGGTGGATGCTGCACCTTGCGACTTTTCTTCACTCTTCTTCGTTCGAGGGACGCCGTGGCTTGCTATTTCAGCCATTCTACCAGTATTTCAGCCACGTCTGCGTCTCCGGTTTGCTGCCTTCGTGCTTTTCGCCCCCGCGCGCGCTCGCTCTCCACTGCACTCTTTTGCGCTTATCTCTTTAGTTCTTCCGTAGATCAATAACGTACCTCAGTTCCTGATTGTCACTCAGCATAATCGCATCGCTTCTTGGTATACATGTGTTCTTAAACTCGTACAGTCTGTCGAATTTTCTCTCGTAAGTCCTCGAATGAATGCGAACACTGGGAGTCTGTGGCGGAGGTTTCGTAGTTTGGTCGCCGAGCGCCAATAGAGGCCGACAGTAAAACATCCGATTATATAGTTCCCCGAGTTTGAAGCGAACTAAAACCAGTGGACTGTGGAAAGCCCCTAGGGCTGGTTTTCGCCTTCGACCCGCAAAAAGATATACTGGTCTCCTACTCGGATTCCCCATTTCTCAAGAGATGTCGTCGAATTTTCGAGTACGTAGCATTTCTCAAGAGCTGGGCGCAAGCGTCGGGTTAATCATTCGGAATTCGGATACCTCGTGTTAATTCGGATACCTGACCTCTGCATCTTGCCACCATCTCCTTTCTCCTTCCCTGCGGCTGACCGTATGGCTTGTCTGGTTATACCACTGCTTTTCGTCTGACTTTAAATTTGGGCCGCGCTCTCTGGCGACTGTGCTCCCCGGCTCTATCCGCTGTGTTCGATCTCTGAGATAAGATGTTCAAATTCATACATGGAGGATCATGTGGCAGGCATAAATTGTATTTTTTCAAAGCATACTGCGCCGAAGAAACAGAAAAACATACGATGATGGGATAATGCAGGAGACCCACTGCATGGCACACCCCGGGCCTGGCTGGCACATCGGGGTCAGCTATGGCTCCCTGTGGGAGGTAAGGAAGGAGGATGCCCTTGAGGTGAATTTGTGCAACATCTTGCAGGTGGGATGGGGTTATCGTGGCGACCTTTGGTCCTTTTTCACAGAGATGGGTGGATGTTCAAAAGGAAATGGGATAACATCTAAAATGTGGGAATAGATTCATCTGCATGTGGCGGTATTAGCTCTCTATAGGTCATCCACTGCGGCGGTCACTCTCCACCACGGGCCGACGGAGAATGTAGTGGTAGAGATCCCGCAATTATTCAGGGGTGCCGTTAAAGCACCTCGTCAATATATATGTTTCATGTCCTGCCAAGACAGTCCGTTAAAACTACCTCAAAGGAGAAGTATATTCAAATTGAGTGCTGGGTCTTGTCGATTCTGGGGTGGTTGAGATCTCCATTCTTGGTGCTACACGACTCAATTCATTGTATGGTACGATACAGAAGGAATATGGCCGGAATACGGGATACGGAAGGTATTGATGGCATCGTGAAATTTTCGGGTAGTTTTGTGCAATAGTTGTGGTCAGTAACCCTCTCACACACTTTTGGCAACAAACCACAAGAACAACGACGCCAAATTTTGATGGCCGGTACCAGAAACGGCCGAGATGTTGATTTAATTCTGGTCTCTGTAATTCTGGTCTCTGCTCAGATCGTCAGCTAGGGCGGTGAGAGCTCAAGAGGGGCCAGCAGAAGTGACCGCTATGTTTTGAAACTAATGGTGCCGAACTAAGCTTGAGAAATGCGGCGGCCAGCGGCGGCGAGATGTTTCATCTCCCGTTATACGGCCATACAGTAGACGGGGCTACAGCACGGTCACATAAGGAACCAATCGTACTACGGAAGGTTGTCAACGGATGTTCTTGGCTCGTGCATGATACGGTACGGAGTCCGCACCGGGACCTTATGGATGCGGTGAACAGCTCGACCTGGCGCCCTGACTCGCTAACCCCATGTAAATGAACATGTGTAACACCAGTGTCGATCCAGCTGTATCTATTGAGTAGTTGAATCTAGGTGGATGGCTGCAGATACCGACGATTTCGGCGTGAAGTATAAACGTGTGCTCGGGCGGCTGAAGAATTACGGGCAGTAGAAATCACCTGGGAAGTCCGGCTGTACAAGATTACTCGCCCTATGCCTTCATCCGAACCAGGTTCAACATTCAATGAAAATCACCCTCTTTATAGAGCAGAATATATCCGTCCGTCATGACCTGTCTTATTTCAGAAATATGAATTGTTTAAAATTTGTTTTATCGTATCGACACTGAGCGGAGATGTCTGACGGCAGTATCCAAAGGGCTGGAACTGATCAATAATATATCCGATGCTGAAATGCTGTCCATGCGGAGTAAGGAGTCTACTTGGCACGATGCTTGCCAGTCCTCAACTATATAAAAGGCATTCCCTTGGCCGTACAAAGCCAACCGCTCCGACGCCCATCATGCAATTCAAAGCTATTGTCTTCATTACTGCCCTTTTCGCAGTTGGCTCTGTCAAAGCTCAATCCTCAGCCTGCGTGAGTATTTGTCGCTCCCACTGTAAAGACATGACTCGCTGATCGGTGCTCGCAGTTGAAAATCTGCGCTTCTGAGCCCCTGGACTGCGCCGAAGGTTTGAACTCGTGCCAGCTAGGGGAGTGCTGGACATGTTGCACAGTAAGCTAAGGTTCTTTCTCCATACAAGTCGGTGCTCATTGCGGGCGATAGGGGGACTGCTCAGTCTCTTCATTGATTACTTCATGATGGACAAATAACTATCCATAAGAGGGGGACAGCTGAAGTGACAGCCTAGCATCGTCTCTCGATGTATGTAGTTGTGTTCTAGGAAATACGCGCGTTATTCCACATTCCCATATCATCATTGTTGAACTCAGGGAGATCAGATGCTCGTATGCTATCAACAAGCTAGTAAACTGTCTGAATAATCAGGATCAACCTTCTCTCGCGTTAAACCCGACCCATCTAGGCCCATTGTGCCGATGGCTAGCCAGTTCTACACCCGTCGAGACGTTTATTGACCTCGACTTCGCTAATTTTGGCTGCCGAGAGAGCGGAGCCGAGACTCGGGACATCCGCAACGATTGTCCAGACTTTGGCAGTTTAGATAGTTCGGTCCACCTCAGAATATTTTATTAGACCGCCATTGTGTAGTGAGTTAATCCCCGCTTGGTTCTGGAAGTGCATTATGCATGTATTCTTGTGTAACAGATAACCCAGACCAGCGAAGCTCCAGTACTTACATTATATCCCCACTAATACTTTACTTCCGTATAAATACAAGCCATGTTGGTAGTTAGACTTCAGTTTGAATATCGACTTAGTCTGCTCTATACTCTTCTCGGACTTCTGTCCTCCTCCGAGTCTCTCCTCCGAAATTGGGCATCAGGCATAGAGAAGGGCGCAGCACACAAGCTGAAGCCAAGCCCCTTCACTTCCAGTATACGGGTTTGGTCCTCTGTTCGGATTCCGATACTTCCCTCTACATCTCAGCCTCTTTGTCTTGCTTATATGCACTTCATTCCGATGTGAGGTTGGAGCATTTGTGGTTAATCAAGCTTGTAAGAGTCCTCAACTGAAACCGAAATTGTTTCTAACCACTTTTAGATGCAATGATGGTACATAAGGACTCAAATTTGTAGATAAAACGGTAGTCAGAGGAGGTCATTGGTAATTACCTATAGTTCTTTACTTTTTTTGAATCCGCTACGTCACCCATTCTGTTTTGCCTTAAATTTTGGCTTTTTAACCACTCTTGCGGGATTGTTTACCCCATGAATTAGACAGGTTGTGCAAAGCCGTATGGAGCCGCATGCAGCTTTTTGGCGTTGTGCAAAGCCGCACAGAAGAAACAAGCCTTGAATGTGTCCGATTTTTTTTTTCATTGAAACATTGCCAGACATGAAGCAAAGGTACATATATGTGAAGGCACCTTATTGGCATTTCACCTGCTGCGCGCATGATGTCAAAAAAGTGTGAGAAGGCCGAGTGGTGCTGGGTGGAGCTGGAGTGATGGGCTAGAATACCGGCTTCTCATGCCTGGCCATCCAACCCATCTAACTTCGGGCTGTTGTATTACAGTTTTACAGAGGCTTTGGACCACACTGAGCATGAAAAATAACCAAGGACAATTAAGAAATCCACGTGGCTCTGCACAATGCATAAAAGCTGCATGCAGCTCCATGTGGCTTTGCACAACCTGTCTATTACCCTGACCTCACATATAGTCCCAAATGGCCCAGGAACCCAGTTCTCACATCACTCTTTTATATTTCTCCCAGCGAAAATGACTCTGTCATGGAAACAGTTGGCCACCAAGTTGCTAGTTGGCAGTTATCGGTTACATGCCTCGGAGACGTCTCGGCATCAACACAGTCCACTGTGTTTGGTTGTGACCCTGAAGCAGGAAAAACTGAGCCCAAATGGGCTTAGGCTTGTTCTACAATATTGAACTGTCTTGGAGACGTGATCACCAGCAGCAGCACTCAAATTTTTACTGATATCACCAAGGTCCATAAGGGAGGACCTGCACGGGCTGGAAGGCCAAAAATGGAAACCAGGGGGGAGATGTAACCAGGAAAAGTGTAAGAGATGTAATACCCAGAACTGGAAGACACAACAAAAGAGAGAGCAGAGTTGTCACCCATGGCTGAACATGTTGCAACTGACTCCTTGCTTGGATTGAAAACTGGTCTAGGAGTCTATGTCCGCTGTTTTTCTACCAACAAAAAGGCAGCTCATGATGTACCCTGCATACTTGCGATCTGGAAAGCAATGATATGTTCACAGCCGACTTCCATAACCTCTAGAATTGAGGCCTTGAAAGTTGTTTGACTCCAACTGAAATCAGAAAATGCTGTAATTCTGGCGTGGAATCAAGGAAGCTCTCTGCTGGCAGTTAGACAAGATGTACACATTGTGGTTGCAGAAGTCCCACTCTCTGAATCCTCAGATATAAAAGTCTTGTGATTGATGCCTTGCCATATGTGAAGGAGGCCCAGAACAATTCCCAGATGATACAAGCTCTGAAAGCTTATTTCCAAGAAGACTCTGACATGATAGATAATGACGATGAGCAATAAATGATGTCGATGAATGATGGCGATGACGATGACGATAGATGATGATGATAGACAATGACGATGATGATAAACAATTCGATTTCTAGACACTAGGTAGCCTCAATCACATCTTTACATCCAAGATGTTTCCAATAACCAAATCCTTATTCCCGACTAAGGTTTCCCAATGTTAAAGTCCAATGATGATACACACTGTGCCAACCCCAGAAATAGCCCAATCACAAGTGTTCAGCCTACTAATACACAGGTGATTCTGTACCCTACTTGAAACAATGTCCTGACTACTTATACAAACTCCAAGATCATATACAAGTCCAAGAACGAAATAGAAATTAGTAAAATCGCCCGAGTTCCCCTTCCCTAGCTGTTTATTCATTGGAAGGCTTCCTGTGAGCGTATTGTCATTGGCCAGTGTACAGGACAATTGTGATGTCCGACTGTGTGGTGTTGGTCACCCTAGGGGTTTGAAACCCTCAGTTTCTTGGCTGACTGATACCAAGTTGTTCGTCTTATTTCCCATTGCCCCTGGTCATCCCCTATCACTCCTAACTGTCAGATCGTGTTCACCTGGCCTCCAGCTTCTCGTAGATACCCATAGTGAGACTTGTCCCAGAAAGGGTTCTTATTTCCCCAACTCTGCTTACTCAGAATAAGAACAATCCCATCAGATCACCTTAGCTGACCTTTGCTTATGCTGGAACTTCATCGGAATATACATTCCAGGGCTCCTAATGTCTATCACATGGAAGGTGCACAGCCTATTGGTGCAGAAATAAGACTATTTTTGCATGCCCTTGTCACAAGTACATCTGGCCTATTCCATTGTGCAGGAATAAGACCAGAAATAGTCCCTTAAGAGGTTTGTGGGCTACACATTCCTCTACAGTTTCCGAGGCGAGCACTGCCAGTCTGCGGGGTAGTTCCCTACCCCTTGTACCCATTACTCTGTGATCATGACCCAGCCAGTTATACCAAGACTATATACCAGCCCTTAGAAATAAGCCTATACTGTAATCAGACTATTCCAAAACACACAAAAAGTGCGGTGTTCAGGTATAGTTGAATTCCAGACACTTCACTGCTAGAGAGATACTTGATGTATGCCGGTGTTTGGCAGTGTAGGACTCCATCCGCTAGGACGAAATCGGTAGCCTACCTAGCTACTGGGGAGGAAGTGAGAGGAGCAATACCCACTAAAACTCTAGACTCCCGGAAGGCTGCTTCCAGGAGATTTTCACCATCTTTTAGAACTTTCCTCCAAGTATTGAAGACCTTTTTGAAATTCAGGGCCTGACTTCCAAATTTTGACTTGTCGGTTAGGAGTACATCTGAATGTAGTTGTGCATTGATACAGGCTAGCCACCTGTTGTGAGTTTTGAACTCTGGGGGGTATTTTGTCGGGTCACTGCCCCACTCAAATACATGGGTGCAGCAGAGTTTCCAAATTAGGTGGGCTGTTTCAGAAATCATTATCCAGTATAACTGGTGAGCCCCGTGGTCTCTCTTCCCCTTCGCATCTTTGACTTCTGCAAACCCACATGCTAGGATGCGCTGATCGATGTGCTCTGAACCTATCAAGAAAACACCAACCAAAACCAAACCTACACACAGAAATGCGTCAGAACGGAATGGAAGTGCTCAAGACGCGCACAGACGAGTATCAGACCCTGGTACAGGGCCTTATAAAAGGTTGCAGGGAGTGGAATAGACCTCAGAAATGAGGAGAGAGCATTAGGTTGTTTATAGAAGTCCTTGGAACGAAGTCCAAGTACTTGAGCCTTGTTCTGAGTGAACTGGAATAGAACCGGAACAGACAGGAAAGCTAGTGGGACGCAACAAGAGTGTCAATGCGACTGGAACCCTTGCTGTGCAACTTGGTAGAGTGTAGTACAAATAGTGAATATCGTGAATATTCGTGCCAAGCCATTTGCAAATAGCGAATACTTATATTCGCGAATGGCTGTGGCTTTGCTATTCGTGCGAATGCGAATATCAGTTTTTAGGAAAGTTGATATTTGCGAATATTCGCAGCTGTAATATACAGCTAAAATTTCGATCAAGCATAGTAAATTTGGGTCTGTTTAACACATCTCCTCTCTGAAACCATAACACACTTCATTTACACTAACTAGATTTGTAATTTATATGCAAACCAACCACTTTAAATATGTATCTGCTTCGACAACTGCTTGACAGGTTGAACATGGTAAGCATGATGGTCAATCAAATGATTGAATATGCAAGACAAAGGCTTGTATGAGTCTTTGACAATGTTTAAACTCACAACATAACATAAAAGAGTCCTCAGCAACTCATTGGTGGCTGCTAAACCCCCGAATTCTCAATGTTTTCACTGAATATTCATATTCATGAATATTCGCGAATATTGCTGAATAAGCAACGAATATTCGCCATCAATATTTGTACGAATGCGAATATTAATGTTTAGGTTTTGGTGAATATTCATATTCGCAAATATATATTTGTGCTACACTCTATGTGCAAGTGTTCAGGCTAGATCTGATTGAACGAGGGCAGACCCAAACAAACAGGAAGCGCAGAGCACGGTGATGTAAAGCTTCGCAGCTATGAGAACAAGACAAGAATGAACAAGAACAAGTTGCTGAGGTTTCCCAAAGCGAGGTGGATGCCGTTTCCAAGCATAGACAGTAACAACAGTGGTGGGTTCCGTTCCCAAGCTCTTCACACAAAAACCCAAACAACTAAGTGCAGACTCAGCACAATTCCAACAGTTCCAGTCACTTTCAGACTATTCCAGACGAACGGCAAGTCGGATCCCAAGGATACCGATCACAAAATAAAAGATTCCAAGCCAAGATGAATTCTAAGAGACACCTTGTTCAAACTCCCTGGTATCTGCCCAATTCGCAAGCGTTTCCGCCTACTAGCCGTGGGGTGATTCTGTGAAGTCGCCCAAGATGCCCCTGCTACTAAATACAAAGCCCTGAAACACATGGAAACATCCGAGAATAAGTAAGTATGAGTAAAATAGTCTGTTTATCCGTCCGACTTCCGTGTATCCGTCGTAAGAATGGGTATCTGAGTCCTTCTATTGGCTGCCCATGTCGAGCACGCCATCCTGGTGCGATTCTGTGCACATGTGCAATCGGTCAGACTGTGCCTAAGCCATCACAACCGATCCCCTATGTCGATCCTGACTGTATATGTTGTTCCTCCCAATGCCCGTGCCTTCCCGTCTACCGGAACATTTGGAACAGAAGCTCCCAGTCCGTAGCTTTTCAGGGATACCACATTGGAAGCACTCCCCAGTATGGGTACCTGTTCCAAGAGCCGACAAGTGTAGCTCCGAGTGATTGGACCCTCGCTTAGTGACCATCCCTATCCGGAATGCCTGGGACAGCGTGGAACCACTAAGATGTGATGTTCCCAGCCCCTTCCAGCCGTCATCTGATCAGAATGTGTTACGCGTCCCATGTCTAACACACCACAACAGGATCCCAGTCTGTCCCCATCTAGTTCCGTGAACGGGAATAGAGTAGACTTCACGTTCCACTTGTTCAGTGGGCTATATATCTCCTATAGGTTTCGGAGCGAGCATATGCTAATGGTTCTAGAGTGTTCCTCCCCGTTCCTATCCGTTACTCAGTGGTTCCTGCCCACCCAGCTATTTGGGAACCTCAGTACTGACGCTTCTGGAGTGTAGCCCGGCACATGTCTTGTCATGAAAACGCGAAAAAGCGAAGATTTCATGGGTGGACAAATCCCGTGCTTATCAGCGCCCAAGTGAGATTTCAGGCCACTGGTACCCTTTCAGCTCCCAGAGTTTCTGTGCTAGTCCTCACAAGATCTCTCTTCCTGGGGTGGTGCACTCTATCAGAGTGTGTTCTAGACTGTTGTCAACCTGGCAGTAGTAGCAAGGTGTGTAATGCTCATATGTTGGGATGCCTCCCCAGTACTCCCCTATCTTGTACACTTGGTGCATACACCTCCAGAGGAAGTCTCTGGTTGTTCGGGTGATATTCAGGTGTAACGGGGACTTCAAAATTTCACCATTAGTTGGAGTTCTTCCTGCCAATTTTTCCGCTTCTGCTCTGGTCCTCACTAGCATAATGAAGGTTTTCTGTCTCTCGGGGTTTTACTGCTTTGCTTTGATGGCCCTGTAAAACGACTTCTGGGTGCCTGTCACAAGCTTTAACCCACTCACTCTGTATGCTTGTGGGATCTTTACATTTAGCTCCACTGTTTCTCCCTGATTATCGCCAGGATCTTCTGTGACAGCCAGGTTGGATGCTTCAATTATCATCTTGTTCTCAGCTCTGCCGATTCTCTGCAATGTGCAAGCTGATCCTCTGTCTCTTAGCACTGCCGCTATGGTTTTCAAGATCTTACTGTCTTTGGTACCTGCCCAATTGGTGTCTTTGTTTTTTGTAAGGTCAGTGGTTAGATTCTTAATTAATCTCTTTGAGTGGATTTTAATGTCTAGTGCAATCTCTCTTGGGGCAGATAGGATCACATACAGTATGGCTGCTGCAGCATCTCCCTCCCTGGAGGCCAATTCCTTCAGGACTGGGATCCTTCTGTTCCTCTCATTGCTCTCTGCATATCAGATGCTGCTGAATGAACAGTGTTCCCCATCCTCGTCAATGTAGTGGGAACAGCTGATATAAATTGTTTTGTCCCTTGTCTCATCCTCCCTGTTGGCTGGGGCCATTTGGTGTGCTGGGGATGAGCTTGGGTCTTCACCAAGAATGTGAAAACCATCTGTCCTTTTGGAGAGGTGAATCTTGGGGTCAAAAAGTACAGGTTCAGCTTCTCCAGAGTTTCAATGTTGTCATTTGACTGCTCCTCGAACAGCTCTGGGATTGTCTGGTGGACTTGGCTATGTGGGTCCCACTTTTTGTGAAGGCAATTCAGGAACTTGATCACCTCTTCCAGGCACTTATTTGGGTGCCACAGCCTATGGCTCTGTCTTCTTGGCATGGTCTGCAAGCACAATGTTTGTGTTGCCGGTGATTAATTGAAGATTAAATCAATACCAAAATTATTTAGTAGTAAGCCATTCAATGTTGGGGAGCTCAAACCTGATTAATCCCTGCGACTCCAGATTAATCGTCGGAAGATTGATTTTTAATCACATTGCAGGATTAAACACAGCCCCTTGGAGGATCTAATCTAGTCATTGATGGTACAGATTCGGTGGTGGCTTTCGAGATTTAATTGCATGGCTGGTTACATTGTTGAGATTAATTCTATGTACCCACCATGGGATTAATCTATGGTGCTACAGGGAATTGATCGCAGTTTGGAGATTTAATCACAGAGATGGTTGGGGTGTCTAGATTAACCCTACATACATACAGCTTGTACTACTACAAGATTAATTGCAAGATTAATTGAGAAAAATAGCGGCCCCACAAATTGGGATCAGGATTTGATCAGACCCTCACAGTAATTTGGAGGCAGGATTAATCTGCTGAGCTGATATCACTGGCTGCTTCGCTCTGGCAACTCAAATGATAATAAAATAGATATTATTCAAGTCGTGAGTACATACAAGACTGCAAATCAGAATGATGAACACAAGTGAGAGTATAGGATATGAAGACAAGGAGTAGATAGATGAATTGCCCACTTTATCTTGGTAACCTACTCGAGTTTGAACAAACCATGACATTTCAGGTGGATTAGACTGCAGGATGGTGAACAGAAGATTGACTTGTGAAAGATCAGAAGAGTCCAATGAAAGGAGGCTGAAATCAAATAGAAGAAATTGGGCTGGGTTCAGATCACCGCACTTCTGATTCCATAGTATTAGCCAGATCAACACAAAGAAGGTGTCAGAGATCAGATTGTGCAAACAAAAATGAAGGAATTAATTGTGTGGTCTTGAAGCCAAACTGGACACGAGAATTCATAACCACGTCCAATTTTCAGCAGAGCTTAGTCAAATATTGACCCCCCAGTGAGAAAGGTGTCGAGCCAGAACAAGGCAGAAGGAGGAGGATCAAGTCATCAAGTGGTCGATCAATAACCATTAAATTTTATCGAGTGAGTTCAAGGGACTGCAAACCATATAATATATCTCATAATTTTCACTCCAGGTATTGTCTGCTATCGTACATCTTTGCCCCATCATTTTTTTCTGCAGCAACACACATCGAAACATTTAGAAATATTTTGGCACATGTGCCTGTGCAAGTTGGTTGATCTTCGTCTCCTCCACCATGTCCTCTCCCACCAAGTGCAAGCCATCTCCGAGTTCACAAAGCATATCCTCTCTGTGTCTGCAAAATTTCAAGAATCTTGTCACTGGCATTCTCTGGCTCCTTCAAACTAGCTTCAAGCCTCCTTTAAACCATGAATTCAAGTGCTGGCCCTGTCAAAAGAGAATACTAGGCAAATTCTGCTCACTGGATGTCTTTCATCAAGATGTTGCTGTTCTCGCAAGATTTGCAAGATCTATGGTGATTCTCAAGCCTGCATATCAAGCCCGGGTGACAAAATTCAAGACGGTGGTGGTACCTATACACAAGCTCTTCATATAGCTTCATATATCATACACCGTGGCCAAAGGCTAAATCACCCGGAATACCCAGTGCTATCTGGACTCGAGGCATCAACATAATGTTCATGGGTAGGGTTGGACACAAGTACTGGGTCTACCATGGGTTTGGCCCACAGGTATTCACAGGTACAGGTACGGGTCAGCATTTCTCAACCTGTGCCATTTCCGTGTACCCAACCCACAAACCCGCAGGTCTTTACAGGTCCAGTAGGGTCCAGCTTGAGGTGATTTGGAGGCTTGAGTTGATCAAGAAATGGTGGTAGATTTGATGGAAGTATGCAGGTCTAAGTCAACTTGTAGCAGCTAAAATGTATCAGTACACTGTACACACCTTGTACTTTGTTATTTTTCGAAAAACTGACCAGTTCACAGCAACATTCAACGTTAATTCATAAAGCTGGATGCAGAGCTTCATCGAGGGTGTGTCTCCGATCCAGACACCTCTTTTGCGCTGATTTTGAGTCTTAGGAGACAATTTTATCGCCCAAATAATAGGTGACCCACACACGGATTTGCAAACCTGTGGGTAATTCGCCACCTGCGGGTAGACCCGTACGGGTTTTGGACCCGACCCGTACCGGGTATGGGTACGGAGTTGGTGGTCTGGTACTCGCAGGTTGACCCGTGTCCAGCCCTATTCATGGGTATAGGCGGCAGTGGGGCTGGAATGACCGGGAGTAGGTACCTTGGTATCAGGGTGTCCAACAATTGGGTTTTTGTGAATATATGTACTTTGCTTTCCCTCAAAATGGCCAGAGGTACCAGAAATTGGGGGGGTCGATTTCATACACCAAGCCACAGTAGCTACATGTCCAGTCAATGCTGCTCAATTTCCCTCTACAGCACTCGATATCCCATCAAATTGAATTGAGGGAGATCAATATATGCTCGAAATCATTGAGCCAGATCAAGCCACTCATTCTGGCTCTTTCTCACTCGCTCCGGCTAGACATGTTTCTCACTGGGATTGACCCTCTGGGAACTATTGAATGCAGTAGAGAAGTAGCAAAGTGAACACAGTAGAAGCCAACAGCTTGAGATGTGACCCAAGCTATAGTATGGCAATAAGCAGAGATTGGGCCCAGTAATTTTGAGGATAGTTGAAGAGGGTAGGTGAAAAGTGTTGTCTGCATCGGGTGGATATGCTTGACAAAGGAAATCTACAGTGTCAAAAAATCTTCGGGCTTCATGCTGCCCTGCTCGAAGCACTGGCGCAGTTCCACCACCTGGTCACAACACGTAGTCACATCCAGCAGCTCACCCTCAATGACCCACATGTTTGTGTCCGTGACTTCCACCTCCACATCGGCTTTGCGCTCAAGCTTGATCAGCTCGCAAATACCAAAGGTAGTCCAGTTTGGTGCACATGTGTTCCACCACTTCTCGTGTCATCAACATGAGGATCCCCTCCCGCTGCTCCTTGATTTTCACTTCCATGCACATGATCCTCTCATTGAGTGAGTCCAGAGTCAACTTGCAGCTGTTCCGGTTGTTGCGTGATTGTTGCAATTGTTCAGACGACATGGTGGATGGAGAAGAAGAATTTTTTTATCAACATCCCATGATCACATGACTTATCATCAACTTCACAGTTCCACGTATTCCTTTTGTCCCGTTGGGTAATCACTTTGTCATTCCGACTTCAGCACCGTATTCCTCTTGTTCTTTGTTCTGTGGGGGCAAGGAACCCTAAGAGGGGGATACCGTTATGAGCATGCACTTCTGATCCTTTCCAGCCCTTTCCGGCCCTGTCCAGACTCCAGCCTGGTCTACAGCCATTACATTCAAATCACTTTCCAGACACGACTCGCACTTCCAGCTCGCGTCCAATCCAACTCACTGTTGCGTCCGGCTAGTTCCATTGACACATGCCCTTTGGGGTTTTCACAGTGAAGGTCTTCTGAGTGTTCCCCAAATCTTAATCAAACATATGACTTATACAACTATGTTATCTCTTATTGTTCTTATTGTCTTTTACTTTACTTATTGTCTTTAACATACTTCTTTCTGCATTCAAACTATCCCTGTATTCAGTATAAATATGTCTTATGTTCCCTTGTATCTTTAGTTGAAAATTAATGTGCTTTGCTTCTGCATTGCTCTGTGATCTGACTTCTGCTTCCTTCGTTGTAGAGCCAAGTTAGCTGGTGTACCCACTCATCTTTGTGGTATCACTTCCAGCCTTATCTGTCTTCCAGCTGTCTTCTGTCTCCGGCCTCTTTCCATCTTCCGGCTTTTCTCTGACACGGTGTCAGGCATATAAAATGTTATACACGAGGTCCTCCGGAAATGACTTTATTCGGGAGTTTCTTATAAGTTCGGGAAATGGGTAGTGAAATGAAAAGTTGATGGTTTCTCCTTAAAATAGGGAGAAGTGATAAAAGGGGAAAGTGTGGGGATTAGTGGAAATGGATGTGAGCGAGGAAGCAGATGCGGAAAAATTAAACAGAATAGCTCCAAGTTAAGCGGACTGCAATTATGGAATGCGGTGGTACAAGCACAAAGGTTCCTTGGTCCCAAGCTACTTGCAGATTTGAGAGGTTAGATACAGACACAAGGGCTTTCGGTCCCAGGCTACTTGCTAAAGGTGAATTTGGAAAATGAAGTGCTGATACAAGGGTTTTCACTCCCAGGATATCAGTACAAATTACTAGAAATACGAGTACAAGGGTTTTCACTCCCAGGCTACTTGTATTTTTGATTGAGGGCTGAAGAGGTGGGTTTAACAGAATAGCTTTGAGGAGGCAGACTGTTAATCAAGACTTAAAGAGTGTGGGTTTAAACAGAATAGCTCCAAGGAAATGCACTGTTTTACTTACAGTGAGTCTTGGGAGGTTTTGTGGAAGTGAGGATGAATAAAGATAAGAGAGATTGATACTGGGGAAGTGATTGGTTATTATATCTACCAAATTATGTAGAGTATTTATATACGGAGTGTTTGGCATACTTTGTTCTATCCTGAGCTAGATGCTACGTAGGTCAATGGCTTCTGCTGTCAATCTGTCATTTTACTTTACCATTTTGTACAGCCTCATGTCAACATGCTATGTAAAACACTGGTTACCTTTGCCAATCTGTCATCTTGTGTAGGGCCTGTACAGCCTTGGATTGACATATTGTGTCAAGCATAGATCGTGGGCGCAGGTTCAGTCATGACGTCAATTGTTGGGTGCCATGTTGTGGGTTGCCAATGTTTTGCCTGTCTTCATGTCATGCATAGTTTGTGAGCGCAGGTTCAGTCATGACATCACTTGTTGGGTGCCATTTTGTGGGTTGCCAATGTTTTGTCTGTCTGCATGTCATGTTTGAACAGTGGTTGCCGGTGCCGCCATGTCAATGTGATGTGCTGTGCATGCTGTGTCCTGCATGTCATGTTTGAATACTGGTTGCCGGTACCGCTATATTGATGTAACGTGCTGTACACACTGTGTCCTGCATCCTCAGTAGTTGCTGTCTCTTCTGTTGGTTCCCATAATATTAGGTCACAGTGTCACAATGCATTGCTATCTGTCCCTATTGGTGTCACTACCTTGTCGACATTGTGCATTTTGTGGTTGGCTCAAAATGGTAAATTGTTCCCAGGATAGGTACAGTCATGGCGGAAATTGATGCACCACTTTTGGTGGTGATGGCATGCCAAATTGGTGCATCAATTTCTGCCATGACTGTAGGTGACAGTGAGCTGAGGTTAGGCAGGCTTGTCTGGTAATTTCAGTGATTGCCGAATCTTATCCAAATATGGCTTTAATCCTTTTCATCTCCAAACACTTTTGGGGGATGACAACGGATATAACACGGCCATAACGGGTACACGGCTGTGTCCAGAAATTCCTTGGTAGTTTTTAACCTGAATTTCATCCGCAACTCCTCTAAAAATGGTATAGAAAGTGTAATCAGAGCTCATGTTTGAGATTCTAAGGGGGTTTTCCATTATCCCCAGCCTTGGAAGACAGAGGTACCTTGTGCAATAACTCAAGAATGGGTTGATAGAAGTTCCAGGTCCTATGGATACTTATAAACTAGTTAGTACAAGAGGAATTCATGATGGCTGAAAGTAAAATCAAAGTTTGAATCCATCTCAAACTCCGCCATCTCACTCGGCAATTGCTGAGAGTACCTGTGATTTGCTATTCGTATGGGCAGGATGTAGCCAAACTTGAAGAATCATGGAAGTCAAGGACACCAATTAATATTCAGACCATTTCCTTGAGACATTGTGCCTCCTGATGGAGGGAAAAAGTAGCCTGTGCCACAGCCGTGACAGCTGTCTTTCCATGGGCTGTTGAATGGGAAACCCATGCTATAGCCATGCCGTTGTCAGTGAGAGAAAATGGCCAATGGAACGGGCAAGGCACCTGTGGCACAGGTGCCATGGAACCGTGGCCATGGTCACAGGCAGCAGCCCTAGTATCAATGAGGGTGCACCCTACCATGTAGACCTCAGGGTGCCATGTGTCTCAGCATGCACAATGCCGTCCTGTTCTCACATGCAACCACTTGCTTCAAGTTCCAGCGTACCCCACAGCTACAGTGGGTGGGATGGTTGCGGTTTGATTTCAGCTTTGCATTGGGCCAGTATTCGAACCCGGCCTGTGGTAACTTTTAATATGATTATTAGTGAATCCTCAGTGGTGCCCCTGACATCGGTAAAGCTCAAACAGGTGTTCTTAGACCAATATTTGACATTTGAAATCCACTCGGGGCCCTTGAGCGCAGTTTCGGCAACCTCAGTATGCCATCAAATTGTGCGGAAATTTCCGTCGGCCTGATGTGCAACCTGAACAGTGGCCGAGATCAGTTCAGGGAATAATTTTCAGGGCTTGTATTCACTTCAGAAACGAGTTTAAGTCAGTCCATGATTTTGGATTTCATTAGCCAGACAATTCGTTGTCGATAAATTAATTGTTTTTTGTTGCAATTTCGATGTGGTGGTTAGGGAGGAAGGATCACACAGCCGGTCCCGCTCAGGGTGTTCAACACCGGTTCTAGGAATTATCCTGATGTACACACAATAAATGAGCACCACCCCCGTCTCTGGACCACCATAACTTAAAAACCATTGAAGCTGACGGAAGTCCCCGCACAATTTGATGGCATGCCGAGGGTGCCGAAATGGCACTCAAGTGCCCCAAGATGGTTTCAACCTTCAAATATGGGTACTAGGACCTGTTTAAAGCTTGCTGATGGTCAGGTATCTGCCCAGGGATCCTCTACCAATAACACAATAGCAATAATAAAAGCTACCATGGGCGAGGTTCGAACACTGGCTCGTTACAAATCTGAAATCACACTGCGACCATCCAACCTACCGTACACAGCTCTCTCCGGTAATGCCCACCCCACGCTGCCCCGCATCCGCACTTCCGCTTCTTTCTGTGACCGTAAGCGCGCGTCCACACATATCCGCTGTTAGCGCCATATTCTTCGTCCTCGTGCACGGTCATTGCCGCGGAGGCTTTCAGAGCGCGGGTGAAGGGACCATTGCGTGTTAGCGCTGTGGAGGGGTTGGATGGCCGGTGTGTGGAAATCCATCCACACACTGGTTTCGGCCGCCTTACTCGGTAGTTATTTTTACGATTAGTTACATCATTGTTTGTAGGTAAACAGCGTGAACTCACCACCTTTTTGCCTCGTACTACAACACCAGTGGCCAGTGTAGGGCTTGTGCCCAGAAGGGATTTGGTGTCCCTTCGCCCTTAGTCTTCTGACAGCCACCAGTGGGCTCTTTAGCCACAAATACCCCAAAATCACGCCTCACGACACTAGTGCTGGCCAAAATATGATATGAATACGAATTTTTCATATTGTACTAGGTGTTACCCGTGAATAAAATTCACGGGTCATTGTGCTAGCACGAATGTTCTTTCTGCCAAGTCCGTATTTACGAAAAAAGTCATTTAGACCGACTGCCCAACTATGTACTTCCCCCTCATTTCGTCTCAGACTCTCACCAAGCTCGCAGCCGTGTCTCGTCAGCAGCCCCTCTCGTCGTCGTGGCTCTTGTTTCACTTTGCGGGTGCGGTATTTTGTCTTGTCTTGTCAACATGTTGTCTCACTGCCCCAGGTCTAGTGTATGGTCTGTCTTGTCTCTTCACTGCAGTTTTTTGTCCCGTGAACCTTCCAGCTGTGTCTTGGTTGTCGTGTTGGTTTTCGTCTTGATTTACCACCACAATTTTTTGTTCTGGGAGATTTGGACGGTACCGGTCTCGATGGGCCTTGTCTCGTCCGACCCGTCACCATCTCATCTTGTCAGCGGTCTCTGGGCAATAGACACTTCAACAATACGTACCTCGTATCTTGTTCGTGGCTCAGGCACATTCATGTTCTCGTAAATGGCTCATGTTGTTTGACAGATTGTCTTGTCATGTTGGGTTTTGTCTTGCTTCCGTGACCTACGAGGTACGAGATCAGTTTATATTGAAATGTCTGTCTGCGAGAGACTATTGGTGACCCGGTTGTTGCCCAAGTTCAACTTGACGTCCTGCAACTGATGTGAAAGTTGGTTGACATTTTGTTGAGGTGATCTACCTGTAAGTGAGAGAGCTCAAAGACAGTGATACTTGTAGTACGCATAAGCTTGGCATGAGCTACAACTGGTTGGTTGAGCTTGAAGGTGCAGTGGTCGTGTTTGGAGCATGCCGGTATCAAGCCGGCGATACGGCTCGTCCCGCGTCCAAGCTTGCCCGAGGTATGATGTCAGAGTTTCTGTTTGGAACCTTTTGTGTCCGGGGGATTATAATATATAGTAGATTCATATCTGTATCATATTCACCCATGGAGGGCCATATCGTATTTTTATTCACTGCCGTGGATATGAATACAATACAATATGAATATAATCTGAATATATTCAAATATATTCTGTCGCTCAGCTTTGCGGAGTGAACACCCATCCGCTGGGCACAACACAGTCTAAATATCCCAATGTGCTTTGTGTTTAAATTTTCTTCCATGTTACGCAGCTAGATGGGTCTGTACATGAAAGCTTTAGAGGCAAAGAGTTTCAACATCAACATCATAAGATTTTGATGCCATCAACAAGACGGAGATGTAGGGGAGGTGGGGGATTCTGTGCCTGGGGTGGTTGCCATTGGCACTTATGTCAGTTTCCGATGTCGGCTGATGAGTTTTGATTCTCCCACGTTCAGCCGGATAGCAGCCGGGTAGCTGAAATTAAAGTTTTGTCATACTTGAATATATTTGAATACGCCAGACATGCATTGTATTTTAATCATATCATATTCATATTCATATTGTGTCGTATTAGTATTCAGATGAACCCTTCAGAGCCATATCATATTCGTATTCTTTTGAATATATTCAAAATTTAATTTTCGTATCATATTCTTGGCCAGCACTACACGACACCCATTCTCTTCTCACGCCAATTCCGTTTTTTTCGTACTCTGTTTTTGAGCCGTTTTCGCACTCGACGGCCCGGGACGTTGATCTATATTCTTTCCCCATCGTTCGCTCTACCGCTACCCGGATCACCGACCCAAATCCGAATCTACCAGTCGGGACTTTGGCCCTGCCACAGCGCACTCGATGCAGGTGTTTCGTGCCATGGCAGGCGCGGACCATGCCGTCTGAGGGTGTAAGATGTAGATACGACTATCCATCTTTTGGGTCGTGCGCCCGTACTCAGGGTTCGTTCGTTTCATGCAAGTCGCCCGTTCCGCCGCACGATCCCACTCAATTTCGAATGTCTCGACATCCGGTCTACGCAATTTCGCGTTCAGAAGTTCCTTGTCCCGCCATCTTTTGCGACGGTAGTACGCTACACTCTTTCCTTCTCTCTCCACCCAGTACTCATGCAGTTGAACAGATTTTCTATCTGTCCCATTTGTCTATGCAGCGAGGTACGAGTTTGTGTGTCTGTCTACGAGAGACTACCCATTTGTATTGATCGGATTTGGCTGGAGAAGACTTTCTGCGGGCAAACCTCTGGCAAAACTAGGGTTCATTTGCCACAACACCTCGCTGTTCTCGCCACGCTGGTTTCAAAAATTCTCGTCGCAGCAGCGCCAACTTCGATCTTGCTTTCGACCACCTCCACCGACGTTCGAGCTAGTCGTCAGTCGGGATTTTCTCTCGTAGTTTGGTGCGCTCAGTCATCTACCATTGTTTCAAGTCGCTCATTGTCAGTCACGTTTACTGGACAGCCTCTCCGCGCCGATGCAGGAATTTGGTTTTGGCCCGATTTCGCTACTAGTACGCGGCACTGAGGCCTTCCATCGACGTTCAGGCTCAATTCCTTTCCATCCCTCTTTCAGTCTCGTCTCAGTGGATTCTTCTGCCGACGACTTCTCCACCCACCGCGTAGGTCTACGTCTAAGTCGCTGTGCATACATACTGGATATCTTTGCGTCGTTCCCACTACTGACTCCGCCCGCACAGTCACGGTTATTTTCACCCGCGACTGGGGAACCCATGCATCTCTTTCGTACCTCTCCGTGCTCTAACGCAGCTGATGGATGCTTTACTACTTATCTTTCCGCCATCGACGGTTGTCTGCACGTCCGGCTCAGATTCGTCTACCGCATCCGGGTGAGACGCTCTCAAATCTGTTGGCACTCGATTTGTGCGCCGCATCGTCGGCTTTCGTTTCAGTCGGGTGGCTCCTACATTACTGACCAGTCGCTATACTCTCGCATGCCCGGAATCTCTCTGTTTGCGTGCGGCTCAAACGCGCAATCACTACCATTCCGTGTCGACGCCAGCTTTAATTGACGCCCTTTCAAGATTCTTGGCTTTGGATATCTAAACATCGCGACCATTATCTTGTGCTCTGGAGTCTCGCGTCTAAATGACATCCGTTGACCAATCCGATCCAAACCACTTCCGACTCCCCTTCACCCTGCATTCTTACAAAAAGTGAGTCGCCTCTCGAACGCGTTATATGCTCGTACCTAATGTTGCCACGACTCGGAAAGTCGAGTCGTTGCAAGTCAAGTCGGCCTAAGTCGATTTCGAATCAAGTCGAGTCGAGTAAGTCGACTTGAGTCGACTTTTCTTGAACGAATTTTCAGAAACTCGTTCTAAGTACTCTGCAGGTTGAAAAAACGCAAAAAGGAAAAAAAAAAAAATCGGCTGTCCCGGCTATGTCACGGCGATGTCACCAAACGTGAATCTGTCACTCCTGTCACGAAATTCGACCATGTCCCCAATTTGTCCCCAATCGCGTTTTTTTGACGAACCGTACAACTAGGCTGTACCGACTCGAAGTCGACTCAAGTTGAATTGAGTCGATAAAGCGACTCGACTCGACTCGGTTTAAATTAGCGACTCCAAGTCGACTTTGTCGGCTCAAGTCTGGAGTCGAGGCAACATTACTCGTACCTGCCTCGTTTAAATCCATCGCTCTGCGGGATTTATCCCTGGTTGCATGCTAATTCCTCTTCTAATACCGTCCGCGAGGTTCTTCCAGAGGAAATCATTATGCCTTCCTTCATCCACATCGACTGATTTCTGTCCGATGTAGAAACACGTATCAAAGACTTTATAACCGTTCTAACACCATCCCCGTCCGAATCTTCCAACACCGTCCCCTCGGAACCGCACGACTGCTTCACCACACCGTCTTCTACGCGTGCACGTACATTCTGTGACTGGGACCCACTTCCGTGTCGCCGGCTCGCTGTCTAAATTCGAATTGCCCGCTCTTCGACCTGTCGCTTCTCCCTGGGTCTATTCTTCTGGTTTTCCTGCAACGTACCGACGGTGGTATGGATATCTGACGCGTCGAATCCGAGATTATTCAGCCTCGAACGCTATCCGCCCTTGTAGGATCGATCTTAGTCTCGCTCACTTCCCAACCTGCCCAATTCAGTCAACACTTGAACAGACCATCCCTCTCTCCCTGACTCGGGCACAGTATCGTCTCGCACGCTGAGGCCGTATTCGCGCATTTGGGAGATCGTCGATATCATTCCCACGGAGTCTTCCTTGCTTCTTGCCACCACCACGTCCCGCCGCTGCCCTCGATACTCGGGCCCGACTTTCACCTTTCGCACCACTACTAAATTACCGATTCCATCGCACCTCTCTAGGTTGTCCGACTCCTAACTTTATATTACTGTACCTCCCTTTTGTCTCAGACGAGTATCCTTTCATTCCACTCCTGTTCTTACTCACCATATATCGTGTATCCTAGTATGTTGCCCAGCCGTTTCGTACCACGAGATGATGGCTGCAGCCACCCGTGTCACGGCCACCATTTTGGAATACGAAACGGCTGGGCAATTATTTCTACTAGATATGGCTAGTTCATTTGGGTACCCAAATGAACCACACATACAGTACAGATTTCGGATGTGCAACAGGTGAGATGGGGAGGCGGTTTGGCCGCCTCATTAAAAAAAAAATGACCGATTGATGGACACTAACTTCGATGTAAACGTCGGTGAGAGGGGAGGGGATGTAGGCAGTGAAAATTGGCAGAAGAGAGGGTAACGTTCACCTAGAAATCCGCTTAATATTCAAAAACTGGCGTGATACCCGTCTCAGAAGTGTGCAACGAATCTTAAATTTCAGGTGGAATATCCTAGTGAATACAGTTTAAGAGTCGCTTGGGATCCATACGCAAACTTACTCTCACCTCTTTTATGACGGATTGGAGCTATTATATGATCAACTTCAAGAGTCACGCCCTAAGTATTTCAAATAAACCACGGCAGGCAATGCAAAACCAAACTGATCGGATACGTGCGAACTGCATCAGTTGAACAAGTGACCGTGTTCAGCCTTGGCGCGCTGCGGCACTTGTTCCGTTTTAAGCCAATATTCTTGAAGAACAAAGTAGATCCTCATTTAGACACAATGTAAATACAAGGTAAAGTATCTTTCGGGAACAAAGTGGTTAAAATACAAAGACATTAGAATACTATTTAGATACCCTGTCCATAGGTAGTTGAGCAGTTTTCTTGAATCCAGCCCCTCACCCACTCATCTTTGCGTGACTACCATTCACAGAAGGATTCAACCTAACTTCGACCGCCCCTTTGGAAAACGCGTGATGCCTTCCTGCTACCTGGAAATTTATGCCGGAGAGCAGTCCAAATTTGAGGAAGAGGACACCCAATACCAGCTGACTCGATCTCTCCTTGAAAAGCACGCGAGCACCTTCGGCTTGCCATCTCTCCCAGAGGATCTAGATGCCGAGCAGCAAGACATCCTAGGCGACGTCCATGTATGCTTAAATCAGAACTGTGTCTGCGAGTCTAACATCGATCCTATGCGACAGAAATCTGACTCTCAGCCCCTCAGATTCCGAGCACCAACTCCTCTCCTCGTCGGACGTCTCGTTTTCCAGCTCGACGATGCGCCTGGGCTGGCAAAGACACGCCAAAACTTCATCGCGTTATGCACTGGAGAGAAAGGTCAATGCAAGAGCAACCCAAAGAAGAAGCTGCATTACATGGACTGCCCCATCCATCGCATTGTCCGGTCCTTTGTGGCACAAGGCGGAGATGTCACCCGCGGAGACGGTAGCGGTGGAGAGGTTTGTACGTTGCAAGTTGGTAATTCGACATTCACCTTTGTGTCAGTCGATATATGGGCCGAAGTTTGCTTGCGAGAAAGCTGGATTGCTAGCCACACCTCGAAGGGGAAGTATCGCAATGGCCAACTCGGGCGGGAAGAGCCCTGTCAGCTCGTCTCAGTTCTTCATTGTGCTCACTGACGATGAGAAGAGCCTCTCGAAACTCGCGGGTAATTTTCGTTTTTCATAGAATGCAGCAAAGCAGCTGACGGAAAAATAGGCAAGTATGCGGTTTTCGGCCAGGTGGTTCCATCAGAAGACAGCGCTCGTATTCTCGATCGGCTTAACGAGGTTTCTCGGTCAAGCGGCAGCACGGACGAGACTCCATCCATTCCAGTCTGGATAGGTGGCTGCGGGCTTCTGGGCTGATTTACAGTGGACATATTGCATGCATGTATTCGTTCCGTGTTCTCATCCGACTACCTGGAGCTAGGTAGTAAATTCTTTAAGGCCTGACAATCCTGGCTAGAGAAAAAAAAAATGTCTGGCACTTTCGAAAATTGTCACTACCTGGCTCTTAAAGAAACAAAAGAAACAGTACATGGGACATTTTTTACTACCGGGGTGGATATTGTACTGCCTGGCTTTTAATGAAACACTACCTAGGCGCATAAGCTCTACTATCTTTCTGGCACGCCGTTAGGCGCGCGCCCTACTAAAGCGTTTCGACCAAAGGTTCAATTTTCACTAACCGAGATGACCGAATTTCTTTCTGAATTATCGCGACTTATGAACACATCAAAAAAAATCTGGTTGTCCCCGTCACCTGAACCTTTAGTCGGAACGCTACAGTATGTAGCTGCGAATGCTCCCGGCGCGCGCCACTGTGAGCCTTTCGAGAGGCGAGATGAAATCCATGTAGGGTCAGTAGTACGAACTGTTGCTAACATGAACTGTGAAATAAACCATTCACAAACACCCTGACTTGCCTTTCCATCTGTAGATTTACTCTTGAGATGAATTACCTCTTCCAGCTAACCTGTGCTGTACTTTGCCCCGAATAAAAAATCGTAGACCGAGAGAGAGCTAGTATATCAGGTCGGCAACGGAAGGGAGAGGTCGTGGAACAATTCTATTGCTTCGTTGCAACTTGTTCACTTATCCTTCAACCGCAGTTCAAGATATATGTGGGGAAATTAAAAAGACGTCCTTAGGACACCACAATGGGGCCAGAAACGAGATTCAGGCCAAATTCTTTCAATTAGGAGCCTACCGAAATGGAGTTACTAACTTAGTACCGCAGTTGAGTATGCGCTATCTCTCATCGCTGCGTCGCTCGACATGGCTTAGCTTTCAACATCGTCGCGCGAACCGTCGGGAATCGGGATCGACTTCGCCGTGCTGCCCACGCACAAGGTGGGCATGCGGATGCTGGATGTGCAGCCATGCATAGAGTGGACGGTTGATGGCGAAGAGACGAGACACGCGAAGCTGCTTGCTCCCAGCCAATTCGACGGTAATGGTTCAAACTAAACCTTGATCAGCTGGATCCGTCTCGCTATCAAGATTTCGTCTTCGGAAGTTTCGATGCTTCAGGTAACAATGAAGTTAGATACAGGTTTGATGCACCTGCTACATATTCTGGATGGAATTTGCTCGGTGGTTGCAGTTATTCTTCGATATTCATTCTCTCATCTGAATTCCATCCTAGGCTCCTGGCTCACCACCAGCATGTGCAACTAAATTTGTGGCGATTCGGACGAAGATCGGTTGAAGGACCGTGAGTTTGACATCCGGACTGATCGGACGAGGTAGCATGCGCTACCCAAGACTTGGACCTTCATCTAATACGTACCTACTCCATTCCCGCCTCGATGCAATCCGCAGCTAGAGATCTCAAGGAGCCTTCAGGTCGGCCTTCCAACCAGCACTCTCATCGGCCATCTCACCCTGAGGCGACGGCCCACTCTGCCTCACCGCGTGATTCCGGTGGCCAACTTCCATCGCGCGGTCCTTCCTCCCTGAGTACCAGGGACGAACTCTATCCTCGCTGAGCTTGTCGCCCTACAGCGCGCTCAGGCCAATGGTACTTCCCTGGAGTCCATCCCCCATGCCGACACATCCTTCACCGTGGCCCATTCTGATGTCTGGGTTAACGGTCTTTGGTTCACAAGTCTAATGCTCAGCCTCACCACCGCTCTTCTTGCTGTCCTCGCGAAGCAGTGGTTACGGCAGTATTCCTCCTTCATCGCCGGCTCCGCCCGTGAGCGCGCGTTAATTCGCCAATTTCGCTACGTATCCTTCGATAAATGGGGTGTGCAGCTAATCATCGGCTTACTCCCGGCCATCTTGCATTTGTCGCTGTTCTTGTTCATGGCTGGTCTCGCGGTCTTTCTCTATGCCTTGAATCATACAATCGCCACAGTCGTGGCATCCATCGCCGGCTGCCTCCTTGGCACATACATCATGACCATTGTACTCCCAATCTTGGCCATTGGATGTCCCTATCGCACCCCCTAACCCCGCTTCTCTACTCTTTTGTATATGGCCCGGGAAGGGACTTGGTTGGGTTGTTGCGAAAGAAACGCAATTCGCTCGCTCGAAAGCGTTCCCTATTTGATCCGCCTAAGGACAAGTTCCTGCGGCAGGCCGAGCGTACACATGTGCGTCGCCACGGAGCTATCTGGACCCATTCCGCACTTTCCTGGCTTGCATCGACCACATCAGACCCCTCTGCGAAAACTATTCTGGTCGAAGCTTTAGGCACAGCGGCCGCTCCTCTGAATGTCAAACCCCTTCGTCCGGTTTTCAGGCAGCAGTGGAGCAACATATCCCTCCTCCCAGACGCCCCCTGCGACGAGCTGCGGTTTGGGCGACTGGTACGCTCCACAGTATGCCAGGCAGATTTCTCGTCTCTAAGGTGCATGTTCGACTACCTACCAGCGACACCAATCTGGGTCGAAAGCCATGCCACGATCCTGGCGGTGGCAGCGTGCGGCTGTACCTCCACATTCCACTGGGGTTCCGACAGGCCTGTTGTCCTTCCACCAGCTGATGCATTCGATTCTGTTGTGGAGCACCACATTGTTTTCGACCAGCTCGCTGTACCGATGTGGATGTGGTTGGCAATTTGCGTCCAGGCTATAATGAAGGAAGAATCTTCCTCGGAATGGTATCCTAGTACCTTTTTCAACGTGTCGACGACCAAAACCTATAATACGGTCGTTGAGCGGGCAAAAATGTCGGCGTGGTTCCAACGGCGTCTCCTTCCCGACAGTCTGCGGCGTTCTGTGGATCGAGCAATCATTGCCCCGAAAACTTACCGTAACCGATACGTCCCGGTATCGTTGGCCATGTTTCTTGTAGTGATACAGAAGGGGAGATCATTCGACAATTACTTTTCTCCCATCATACTTTCCCCTCCCGGCATTCCTTCCCCCTCGCCACAAGGATCCTCTCGGCATTCTTTCAAAGACAAGTCTGCAGACGCCGGGTATCGCACTGCGCCCCATTCTTTGGGACTGTCCCCGCCAACCCTTGTCAACGCTCACGGTTCGTTATTGCCGGCCCCCCATTCATCCTCTCCTCCTTCGACATCTTTTGTTCAAACCCAAACATCAATCTCGCACTCCGGGCCATCTCATTCGATACGGGCACCTGTATCTCATTCTTCTCCTCTTTCACCTCGGCCCACTTCTTCTGTCCGGCAGGGGAACGACTCTGCGGAAGAAGCTCCCCCAGAGGACCCGGTTTCATCCTATGCCACATTACGAGAGTTGGCCAATTCTTCCGCTTCACGCATCACCTCAGGCTTGAACTAACTCAACTCTTGTCATGAAAATCAAATGATTCCAAAGCGCAATTCACGCAGCATAAGTTTTAGTAGTTCCAATGTATCCCAACATAAAATCACTTGGTGTTGTGGATTCCGATTCACACTCGTTCCGAACTCGACTGAACTCGACTGAACTCGACTGTACTGTAGGGCGAGTACTTGGATCCCGAAATCAAGTAATCTTTGTGAAATTTCAATCTCATGAGATACGAAGGCCGACCGGAAAGCATACACCATTGACAATATTGGGATCAGGGTCTCCGGGCGACTTCAGTAGTCCGCTGGACAAGCAAGATCCAGTTTCCGGTAATAACGCGGGGCAGGAAAAGAAAGTGACTGTCCGTCCAGATCTTGAAGCTTGAAAGTGTAAGCGGCCAAATCAATCAATGCGCCTGAACATTTTGGAGTTAACAAATGAGTTGAGCCACTTATTAGCACTTGACTTGAGAGTAACCCTGCAACAATAACCAACGTCGATGGCTCAACAGCCTTGGCATCGAACTTATTTGGAATTCAGACACGTACGAGTATCCCCCAGCATCAGCTAGACCCAGAAGATCTGATCCCGTTGGCAAAATTAAAACATAGCCGCCAATCTTTCGGAAGCACCCCACGGTATGGGCTCAGTTGTTGCCGCCACCATCGGTGGTCTCTGATTAATCCCTGTTCGCAATCCACACGTATACACGCACTGCACAGTCTGATCCTTCACAGCTGCATATTTGAACCCAAGGATTCGAATGTCCAGTGCGATTGATTGTCCATGTCAAATTCATTTTTAGCGTGATAATATATAATGAGTGTGTGATATAAGTAAACCAAGAACAAAGCCCAGATACAGACTATTCTGAATAATGTGGCGGCATTTCTGGGCCGCCCGCAACACTACCCGCAGTAGAAACATGCCACTGCCGCGCGCGCTCCGCCTCTCGCATGAGCTTGTTGCTCGGGATAATCCCCGTCTGCCCTGACGGCGCGCCGACGGGCACGCCGTACTCAGAAGACCCAGATGCACCGGAGCCCGAACCCGAACCTAGATCGGAGGTGGGGAGCGTGAGCGTGCCGGAGAGAGAGGGAGCGTGGTGCGACACGGAGGGGTAGCTCGTCGACGGCATCGGCGACGCGTTGCGGTGGCTGCCTGAGGCGGCGTTAGGAGAGTCGGGATCGTTATGCGAGACACCAGCTGTGGCGAGATTGGAGCTGGAGTGGGGATCGGGCGGGATGGCGAACGGCCCCATTTGTTCGGAGGAGTAGCCGTGCGACAGAGCGGGCGGCGGGCCCGCTCCGGAGGCGGTATACTGGCTGTAGCCGGTGTAGGGTGCTGCGTTGACGTTTGCGTTCGACATGTCAGCTTCATTCACGGTCGTTAACGCGCAAGAATAGATCAATACAGGACGACTCACGATCCTCTGGAGAGTTGCGGTCCCGGCGTCTGCGTCGGCAAAAGAACACGGCGACCGCCAACGCGATGAGGGCTAAAACGCCGACAATGGGCCCGACTATCGCCCCAATCGGCGTTGATTTGTGCGATGGTGGGGATGTGATGGAGGCAGATGGGCTCGAGGTGGAGCTAGTGCCGGAGCCAGACGCGGACGAACTGGGATTCACGGAGCCCGGCGGGTTGGGGGTGACAAGGAAATAGTCGGCCCACACCGGCTGATCATTCTCGGCAGTTACGACCAAGGTGTGCGTCCCCGGTATGAGGTCCCCTGAGCTATACGCGAGGTTGTTGGTCTGCGACGCACTGGTGGGCGGAACCCAGAAGTGGGCCGGCCCACCGTCGATAGTTATAGACGCATTCGTTGTCGCCGAGGTCATACCGCCGTAGAACGAGATGGCCTTGCCTGTGTATGATGAAGCAATTAGTATAATTAACCCGTAGGGGAGAAGCGCACGCACCGTCGAATGTATAGCTCAAGAAATCTCCCACTGACGAGGTCGCCTGCGAGGTGTGCTGAAAGTCGCCCTCCGAGCCGAACTGTCTCCATGCGGGCGTGTATTTTATCTGTGGGTCGCGATCGTCGACGAAGTAAGCCTCGACCGACGCCGACGTCGTAGTGAACATTATATAGTCCAGGAATATCACCCCACTGGCACCATCCGAGGGCGCGCGCGTCTGCGTGACCACGAGCTGGTGCGAGCCGTTCGCGATGGATGAGGACGGCGACGTCCAGAGCGCCAGATGGTGCACGTCGGAGGTCATATTATCGGGCGGCGTGTATGTGCTCATGGCGGAACCGTCCACCGCAAAGGACCAGATGGGCTGCGCGGTCAGGTTTCTCGCGGCCACTGTCCCGTACACCGTGATGGACGTGCCTGCCCAATAGCACTCTCTATTAGCTCATCGAAATAATGGGAAACGTTCCACCGTACGCACCTACGAAGGGGACCGTCGCCGTCACTCCCGCCGCCACCGAGAATGTCGTGGTGCTGTCAAATTCCTCGGCCGCTCCAGCTTCACTCCAGGAGCCAGCATACTGGATGAGCGGGTCCCTATCATCGATAACGGCGGCGTGCGTGGACATCGTACCCACCACCAGACGGGAGAAGGGAAAGTAAGATCGTTGAGCACGGCATCAGATTTCGCCCCAAGACATCTGTCTGGATGGAGATAAAACATCCCATAGGTACCCGCGCAGCGTTGTTGCATTCGTTACTTGATGAGATCCTGGAATGATGATGAATGGATTGACGCCGTCGCTCGATGAAGGAAGAGACTCGACGCAAACACCAAATTACGGACAACAATGAATGGCTGCGTCAGAAAGTGTCCGCAGACCGCTCCTAACATCCCTTTGTAGATAAAGATGAAAAAGGCGCAGTGCAAAAAGATGCGGAAGCGTGGGATCAGGGTGGAGGTAGCCCAAAGGCGATGCTGATCTGAAACTGCATCAGGTCCGAGACGCCTCGGCACGGCGCAGCGCGATTTTACCCCCGCGAGAATCATCCATCCCTCCGGACATCCACGAGCGAAAAAGACGCGTAGTCCCGCCCCGCCTGCCCTACTCGAAATACTGCGGAGGCGCGTCTCGTGAGCCCGATGCTCCGGAATGCCCGGAAGACGACGCGGGTGCAGACGCGTCCTGCCTCAACCCGCGCTTGCTGTTCGGTACCGCTCCGTACAGATTTCCCGCGCTCGGCGTGTTCCCGGACGAAGAGGACGTCGAGTCGAGGTGTGCGTCGCTCCCCGACAGCGCGGAGTACGCGTGACTTGACGCAAAGGGAGAGACACCGCCGACAAATTGCGAGAAGGGCGCGACGTGGGACAGCGGGACTGCAGTGGGATTAGCTGAATGAACGGATGACAAGCTAATGACGTACCGGCTGCTGTCTGTCGTGGGGCCCGTCGGCGCTTTCTCCGTCGGAGGAAGAAAAATGCTGCAATCACCACGAGACCGAGGACGCCAGCGCCAACGGCGACGAGGATAATCAGGTCCGTAGGTGTCTTATGCGGCGTCGGATTTGATAATGCCGAAGGCGAAGCCGAGGCGGAGGACGCAGCCCCGGGTTTGACGAGAAAATAGTCCGCCCACACGGTGTGGTCGTTCTCGGCAGTGACGACGAGCGTGTGGCTGCCGTCCGCGAGGTCGCCCGAGTTGAATATGAGGTTGTTGGTGGTCACGGCGGCGGGCTGAGTCGAGGGCACGAAAAACACCGGCGGGCCGCCGTCGACGGCGAGCGAGGCGTTCAGCACCTGCCCCGCGCTGCCGTTGTTTATCCCACCGTACATCGATATTGACTTCCCTGAAAAACGACTTGGGTGATCAACGGACCCGTAGAGCAAAGTCGCGCACCTTCGAAATTTACGGCGAACGAGTCACCCTTCGACGAGCTCCCCTGCGAGGTGTGCTGGAAGTCCGTATCCGACCCAAACTGCCTCCAGCCCCCGGTGTAGGCGATCCGCGCGTCGCGGTCGTCGATGAAATACGCATCCACCGCCGTCGAGCTCGTATTGTACAGGAAGTAGTCGAGATAGATGACCCCGGAGGGCTGCGCGGCGGTTTGTGTGATCACGAGCGTGTGCGAGCCGTTGCTCATGGTCGGGGACGCCCACAGCGCCTGGTGATGCACGTCGGCGGACATGTTGCCCGACGGGGTGTAGCTCCCGCTGACGGAGTTGTCCACCACGAAAGACATGCTGGCTTTCGGAGGGTTTATTGCGGCGACGGACCCGTAAACCACGATCGAGGTTCCTGGATGTGAGCTCGGCTATCAATGCCTGGAAATAAGATAGAGCGCGTCCGCAACGCACCCTCGAAGGAAAACGACGCTGTAGACCCCGCCGTATTGGAGAACTTTGTCGTCCCCCGGAACTCCAACGGGGCGCCAGTCAGGGTCCATGAACCGACGTAGTGAACGAGAGGGTCCCTCTCGTCTACGATTGCCACATTAGTCGTCATCGTGGCTCGATGAAGGGAAAGAGGCGGAGAGAGTCAGCCGAGGGCCGCAGAGACGACCAGGTCACAGCGAGGCCATTTTTCGATGATTACATAGATGTCTCCATGTGATTAGGATCGGCGGCACCCTAGCAATGTAACCCCAAACGGTGGCAATATGGCGATCCCGCGGTCTCGACTCGCCGTCCAGTCCGACTCCAGTTCAAGGACAACTGGTTTAAAATTTCTGCTCGTTCTTGGGGGTGTGGTAGCCGGATTTTTCGCCACAGGAAGCCTCACGGCTCTGTTAGAATTCACTTTTCTTCCAAATGGTGTGGGGAGGATAACGTTGTCTCATATTTTCGATCTCTATAGTGATTGGTGCCCATGAATTGTGAAACTTGCAAATAAGGGGCGAAAGGCTCAACTCAGACAAGGTCAGGCATCTCCGGGTCTGGTCGTCGTCTCTGAGGCGCTTGGCATGGTTTCCTTCAAAATCTAACGCAGAATTAAATACCTATCGTTGTCGTAGGACGATGGTGGGAAGAATCAGTAGGAACGATCAGAATGATGGACTTCGAATGATCGAGTCCGCGATCGCATCAACGGTGCGTTGGCTTCAACCGTACAAGATATGCCTGCGCTCCGCTCCGGCGCTGGGAATTGAACAACAGTGATAAATATTTTAAAGTGAACTGTGGAAGGGCGCATTCGTAGTCATAAGTTCGCCGGACGTAGTGATACTCATACATCACTGCGATGGCGAATGCAAGATAGAGCAGCCTACCCCTCACTTGGGCGCCATACCCGGAGAAGCTCTAGACCCGCATATTTTCTCGAACATGAATTGATTTGGGGAATGTGCGAGGATATGATATATCAACACAGGAGGACACCATGGAGCGACGCGAACACTTCAATTTCAAACGGAGCGCAGAACAATTTGCGTTCTTGGGCTGTCGTCACCGACTCCAGTAGTCCGTATAAAATTGAGGAGAAAGAAGGAGCATCACACTTGTCGGTAGTAGGAAAGATACAGCTAGATTCTTGAAAGATTCTTCACCTTTCACCTTGAGCTAGTGGCAGGCTCTGACACCCACAGGAAAGACGTTCCGACTTCGTAAGGCGCCCAGAGAAATTGGGAGACCAGAAAGCCCTGCGCCCCAGTGCGCCAGAATGAGTTCGAAGAAGGGGAAGAAAATCAGATTTTTGGATGGGATGCTGGATCTTTATATCTGACGAAAGGACTACGTGGCCGCAGCTCAATGATTTTTCCGCACCTGCGCCGCAGTGAGAAATTTTGAGTGCTGTAGCACCCACCGGACAAGCTTGTTCCCTTTTATGGTTCCGATTTGGGCAAGACTCGCAGTCCACAGCCGTCGATAACGGTGGAAACCTCGGGCACGGCAGGAGCGAAAGAGAGAAAGAAGCTGATGCCAGAGATATTTTAAACGCACAGCTGACCACAGGAATGCACCGTGATTGAGAGCGGGTGACAGTTGAGGAGAAGAGACAGAATGGAGATGCACTATAAGGAGAATAGGGCAAACATATGTACACGAAACCTCGTCATTTCGTTAAAGAAACGGTAGATCCAAAACTCCAGTGCGGTGGATAGTCTCCCCCGAAGGCACGCAAGAAATGCTCAAGTAGCTTAACGATTAGCTTTAAATCGGAGTTGGCTTATATGTTACCTCGGACTCAGAGCGGCGCGCCATTTACTCAACAGCAGATAACTTGAAGAAATGGACCAAGAATCTGGCTCCCTGTTTGGCGACTCTCCCTCCAGCCCGGATCCTTCTGTAAAAAATCGACCAAAGAGCCTCGCTTGCGGAGTCTCGGAACATGCTCTGAACGCAACATCGCCGAGGGTACAGATCAAGTGGCCCAAACGATCCTGGGATGTGTTATGACGAGCAACGAATTTGGGTATTGGATCCTCGCTTAGTCTCTCGCAGACAGACGTTTCAATGCATACCTGAACTCGTACCTCGTATAATCCTCGCTGTTGATACGGGGAGCTAAGATCTTATCTCAACGCTCGTTTCCCAGGTCCGTCCGTCCATCCACGCACGAAGTTCGACGTCCCAAACCCAGTCCGAGAACCACTCGTCTCCGAGAACCACGTTTCTTTGCCACAAAATCGGCCATCCGCTCTAGTTTTCTGTTCATAACTGTTCAAGAAACCTCGCCCCCTCCTTCATGACTCGAGGTCAGCTCAACATAAATTTCAATACCTTCGATCCCATTAATTCGGCGCCTACTGAAACGAATTCCAGCCTCGAACAGCGCTTGTTGCGCCAAAGTCTGACGGACGATCGCTTTCTTTGGCCTGGGTACGGGGTCAGACACTTCAAGCTCAAAGTCCTGGATCTTGCCGGTTCGCCGCTCGCAATAAAGCTCCGTCGGTTCTTCCGTACTCAATGATCAATTTCTCAACCCCAGTACATACGAGAACCATCTGGATTTTCGTTCAAAAATTGCCCAAAACCCCTAGTTTGCTGCTTCACAACTCGACATCTTGCTGAATTCAACGCAAGTCGTTCAGTCTGGTCCATTGATTCGACGGTCGTTTTATTTGCTTGCATGGTGCTAATGGGTTCTCCCGAACTGGGTCTTAAATTTCCGCCGAGAATCTGAATCCCAGTCGAACGCTCGTGATAACGCTTCCTCGTCCGCAACATCCGTCCGTTCATCCTCTATGCACGCAAGAATGATCCATCTAGCCGCAAGTCCAGTAGGAGAGCCATCTGAAGTCACTCTTCTTGGCTCTCTCGACTCTCCCACAACCCGATCAGGAAGATTCTGAACTCGCGCCGTTACCGCTCGGAGTTTTCTTATACTCAATACGAAACCCTTCAAATTGTCCGGTAACTCCAAATAGCACTCAACTCCGGCTCGACTCGAACTCCTGGATGTTTTGCTAGCATCTCAGAAGAGTATGCGGGTAGCTTGAAAAAGCTATAAATTGTTCAACACTTGCTCACTGTCTTGTGGCCAAAATTTTCTTGCCCTGAGTCCTTTCGTTCAAAATCGTTCCAAATTGCTCTGAATGCGAATTTGAATAATGAAGGATTAAGCCACGAAACCCGACAGATTCGTTCTCCGTTCTCCATACATGCCGAATAATCGTTTTTCCCAGCTGGCTTCGTCGGCGCTAGCAACGAGCAAATGAGAACCTTTCGCTCGAAGCTGTCGACAGGCCGTCACGACTAGAAATGATACAGTATTAATAACAGGTCCCGAGCGAAGACGTCCGACGAAGCCGTAACCGTAGGTCTTCTAGATCTCGCCCGCATTACGGTCGCAAAAACTTCACAAGTCATCATTTCGAACTTGACCTAGATAAGCACGTATGAGGTGAGCTGACGTCCTGATCACGCAATGAAAACGAGTACGCAGGATGGAAGCTTAAGGGATCCGGAGACATCGACGCAACCTCGATTCGATATCGCGGTGGGTGTGTCGCTGTCTTTCCGTCAGAGGGCTTGCCTAGCCCGTAGTCGGACAACAGTGCTCCTTTGTGCGATGTATCCGTTAACAACCCTTGGTATTTCTTGACTCGGAGCTTGTTGAAGGGGCGCAAATATACAAAATTTCACGAGTTGAAGAAGTTGCCCTGCTGTACATCGCTAACAGAACGGAAATCACTGCATTCAGGCCCTCCCGCGAACTACTCCTCCGCAACAACCACCACCGCCTTCCCCGTATTAGTCCCCTTCTGCACTGCGAGTATCATGTCCCCCACCTTCTCCAGCCCCTTCGTCACGTCCTCCGTGAACTTGAACTCCCCGCTCACGAGCCTCGGCGCGAACTCCGCGTGGAATGCCGCAGCGTGCTTGGGGCGCAGGCACACGACGAATAAACCGTGCAGGTGTAAGCATTTTGCGAAGATGAGGCCGGGGTTCTGTGGGACGAGAGGTGTTGTTATTGAGTGTTCAGGTTTTTTGTTTCTCATGTTCATTTGAAGTAGGGGGAAGACGTACGAACCTTCATGGGCTGGGGGCCGTTGTTTTATCCTACGAACACATTGCATGTCAAGGAATATAGACGAGATAGAGGAGGTATGTATATACACACCTGAGATCTAGCCGCATTGCTACGGCCGGCATTAGCTAGCACACTCTTCGATAGAATAAGGGAGAGGACGTACGATAATTCTAGCATTCTTGGCTGCGAACTCCATCGCAGCGTCAAGCTGGTCCCCGCCGACGTTGTCCCAGAAACTTCGAGTGTCAAATTAGAACTCAAAATGTACCGCAGCATCCAAATGGATTGAAACAGACAGGAATATAATTAAAACAACGCACATATCAAGCGGCCCATCCTTCGCCAGGACCTCGCGCACGTCGGTGGTCTTATAGTTGAAGGCGACATCGCCAATCTCCTTCATAAATTTCACCTTCTCGTCTGAGCCTGCCGAGGCAATGACCTTGAGGCCGTCCTGCTTTGCTATTTGGATGACCATCCTTTTCAATCAGAGTTAGATCTCGAGTTTACTGTGTTGCGGAATAGTGGATGGAAAGACTGACGATCCAACGGGACCGGCACCGGTGCTGATGTATGCGACCTCGCCCTTTCAATTCCAGCGAGATTGGTTTTAATTTAAGAAAAGAACAGGGGGCGCACCTTCCTCGCGTCCGAATGCTCCCGTCAGCCCATGAACGCGGTCTCTCCAGGCATCCCCGCAGCCCCGATGTAGACTGACCAGTGCAATTTTGGATCTCTCTCGATCATCTCCAGGTTCAGCGCCGCGAGGCTGGGGGCGATCACGTACTCTTGGTGCGCTAAGTACATCAACATCGGTTCATGTCAGTCGGGATTGTAGGAGACTCCATGAAAGAGGAAGGAATGATGTTAAAGCACTGGGATGTACATACCGAGAAGACCGTGAACGTGCGTGCCCGCCTCGACACCCGCAGCCTCAGAGCGCAATACGACGCCGATCTCTCTCCCCACCAGCCTGGTTGTTACGTAGTGTAAGTATGTATATATGGATTGGATGAGAAGCCCGGGACTGGGACGAACGCACGGTTTTCCAAGCGGGAACGCAGGCTGCAAGTCAATCGTCCGAGTTAGTCAACCCTCGCCGCCTGAGAAGAAATGTGTGAAGGGCCAACCAGGTAAGATTCAATCTCAGCTGCGCGCAAGCGGCCTAGGGCTCCGGCCCGTTCCCGTCTGAGACGGGTCGACGGACCGTCGAAACGGTTTCCGTTCCGTCCGTCGAGTGCATTTCCTTACCCGTTTTAAAAACGGGTACAAACGGGTTGGTCAATACCTCGCTCTCCGTTATCACCGGCCCTCATTCAGGTGTTCCTGAGGATTCAAAGCATCAAAGCAGGTAGGTTTGCACATGAATTGACACATCTCTTACTTTAGTCACCCACCTCGAGGCATAATGGACCCGTCGAAAATGGGTAGACGGACGGGAACGCGTCAACCGGACCCGTCCATTTTCCAAATATTTTGTCCTAAAAACGGCCGTTTTTTCGACGGCCGTTCCGTTTTACGGACGGTTCGGAGCCCTAAAGCGGCCGCGCATGTACGGGTCGACAGAGAGGATGAGCACTTTGATGAGGATCCCGCCGTTGAGTGGCACATTTTCGAGATCGACGGTCTCCGACGTATCGTACACCGTCGTCGTTCCCGGCCCGGGGACTGGGTAATCTGCAAGGAACACGAAGTTGGTAGGAGATCAACGGGGCCCGTAGCAACCAACCTTCCGGTATAGTGTTGAAAAGGACTCGGCCGTTCGTTACAGGAGACATGGATGATGACTTCAAGGATGTGGGAGTTCAGTACAAGTCTCTCCCTGAATGGCAATCATTTTGTATCGATCAGCGATCCTCGGGTGATGCGTAAGTTGAGTCATAGCCCACCATGTTCAACCTTTACTAAGGTTGCTTGCTCAGCTGCAGTTTCTCAGGAGGCCCGACTCTTTCCTTCACTATTTTTGAAATTGCCGTCGATGCGCCAGTTCGAAATAGATCTCGTGGTTCCGGTGCTGCGAACCTGCGATCCGTCTACTTTCCGTTTCTTTTGCGCGATTTCCGCTTTATCTCGAGCTCAGCGAGTCTAGGGTCCGCTGACATGACATTTAAATTGTCAGCTGACTAACAAATAACTGTCAGTCAGTGACTGACAAGCAATTATTTAATTTTTTTGGAAATTTCCATCTGACAATCCTGACAATTCCCACCAACTTCTGAGTGCTATTGTCCACTGGTTGGTCTCCCTTTGAGTTACAATGAGCACAGGTTCACTGGCACTGCAAATTTGACTAGTCTGAGTCAGCTGGAATACTCAAGTCCATTATGGATAAGGTCAGGATAAGGTTGCATTGATGCAGCAAATGTGAAGATATAAATACTTATGCTCAGTTGGGCATGTCAAGGTGAACAACTATATTATCTAGCTACCTATGAAGGTACAAATATGCTAGATAGGAATAAATAAGTAAGAGGGAAGAGAGACGTACCTCAGTCGGGCATGTCAACGTGAACAACCGAGATACAAATTCTAGCGACAGGGACTTTATAGGTGATCGGTAGTAATGTAAACCCAGGGGCGAACACAAGCAACCGGCAGGGAGGATACGAAACGGGGGGAACAACAGCGCGGCGCACAAATGCACCCCGACTATATGACCAGCTGAGCCATGTTCAACAGCAAAATCCAGTAATCAACTTCCCACAGTGTCCAGTAAATCCTCATGGGTTCAGCAGTCAGCAGTGCCATGTCTCAGTACATCCTGAGCTGAATGGGGGAGTATCCAACCGGTAGGACTCGTTGTGTGAACTGTGGCTTGTCAAATAGCCTGTATCTGTGTAATTTCCCAAATAGGCAATTGTTAATTGTTATCTGTCAGTTCTGACAGTCACCCTGACATTCTGACTAACAGTTAATTATTTTCTTCAAAGTGGAATTGTCAGCGGACCCTAAGCGAGTCAGTTAGCACAGAAAGAGGAAGTTGAGTAAGGTTTGAATCAATTTACCGGCTACCTTGAAAGCCGCAGCCGGTGGGTTCTATTCCCATTTCAAGCAATTAGCCGTGGTGCCGGTCCTGCCAGTCCAGTTTGCTGATCAAAATATCCCCTGCCGGCTACTTTGAAAGTCGCAGCCGGTGGGTTCTATTCCCATTTCAAGCAATTAGCCGTGGTGCCGGTCCCTGCCAGTCCAGTTTGCTGATCAAAATATCCCCTTTGCCATGCGAGGACCGAGAGAAAAACCTTAGGATTTGATATGGTTCGGGGGTGCATGTAGTCTCTTGCACTGACTTTTTGTAAGGAAAGAAAGAGGTAAGTATATTCAACCAGCACTTGCAACTTATATACATGCTAGTAACTATGTAAACGAGAATATGAAATATAAAGTGTTTAGTGTTCAAGGAGACAGGGGGATTTGAGATGGAATGTATGAAATATGTGTTTATGGCGATGAAACAAAGGGGATGGAAACGGGGGGGTATAGTACTGCAGAGGCTTCGGACGCCATCTGACAATATGACTTCCCACTCGCAACCTCGAGGGTGCATGAGGATTCAAAACCTAGATATATCGAAAAATCACCGGAGTGGTTAGACGAACAGGATCGTCGAGCGAACTAAACCGATTCGGTTATCGTAGTCTCACGACAAAGAGCCCCCCAAACCGCCCACGTACGAGTTAACCATACAGAAAAATTTGGTATCAAAATCATTATTCTGTTCAGTTCGTGACAGCTACTACGATCTACGCTGCCTGGTATGAGTCAATAAGATGTGTATTGTATCTAGAATTTATAAAAGTCCGTTGGGTCCGTTGGTATCAACTTCTTCTTTGTTTCTCATTAGTTCGTGCATTGTCCGCTGATACTACTCGAGCTTTTATAAGCCGAGGGTGGCGAGGGTGAGGCCGAGAGCGAGCGAGCGCAGGAGACCGGCGACGTCGACGAGGCTACGAAGAGATATTTTATGAGAAGTGGGAGAGGGCGAAGGGAGGGAGAACATACAGGTTGGCAACGAGGTTAAGCACGCCGGCGAGGAGGACTTCCAGCCCGAGTATCACCTGGTTGAGCGAGGTGTCGACGCTGGCGAGGAGCCCGCCGAGCGCGGGGATACTCGAGGCGTCAGCGAGGAGGCCGTCGAGCGCGTTGGTCACGTCCTAGACACAATATGAGCAACGAGCTTTGATTATCAAACAAGTGAATAAACGCACAGTGAGGATCCCCGCGACGAGGTTCGCGATGTCGTCATCCGACTGGCGCTTGCGCGCCTCGACGGGCGAGAGGGCCGCGAGCGAGGCGGTCGCGGTGTCGAAGGCAGCGGTCAGGTCATTGATGAGCGGCGTCACCGTGTCGTCGGACGCGTTGCCGCCGGAAGACAGGGCAGCTGCGGGAGCCATTTTTTAGCACAATGTGGAGTGAGAGCGAGAATAAATCGCGTACTGATTTGAGGGAGAATCGAGTCGGTGGAGCCCTTGAGCGTGTTGAACACGGTCTGGATGTCGGCGGTCGAAGAGCGCTTCTCGACGACGACGCCGGCGGAGACAAAGCTCGTGGCGAGGAGGAAGAGGGGTGCGAAACGAAGGGAGGCGAACATTGTTGTTGAGTAGATGAAGAAGAGGGAGGGGGTGTAAGTTGGTTGGTTAGTTCACTGGAGGGACGAGTGAGTGCTGAACATGTCTGCTCAATCCGCGCGCCTTTATACCGTGTAGACTAGAGCAAACCCGTCATGGCTCGCGTCATTTGTCAAAGTCATTCGCTGCAAGTGGTGAATGATTCTGGCTTGCGGAAGTAGTAGTTGGGGTGGGAGGCATCACCTAGGTTCCATTCCCCAAGTGGAGAATCGCCGTAATATGGTGTCCACGGTGATGTCAGAAGACGCGGGGATCAACAGGCCATGCATTCGAAAACGCTATTAGGCTACGTTACAAACAAGAAGTTAGGACTGCAAGCCGGGCTGAAACCGGACTTCCTGACTCGCCTCCGCGTGAGCGCGCTGGTTCATCCTCGCAGCCCATGTCTTTCCGCACCGGCGAACTTCCTTCGGGACCCACACATTCACCGTGACTCCAACGACCAACCCTGCTCCACCCGTGAAACAACATGAATAAATTTATATTGCCGCTCGACAAAGCCAGTCTGAGATCTGCAAGTCCTTGAGAAAAAGAAGCTTATCGAGCGATGAGAGAAGACATGACGGACTTTGCGCTTGCAAGTCCCCGCCGGGTCCTGATGGAGTGGAACCCCTGCATAATCCTCCCGCGCGTCGTCGCGCGTCCCATGCATGTCATGCGGGCAGATTAAATTAGAATGGATGGGGATTCGGGCAGGGTGCGAGCGACCGCCTTTCACCTTTCCTGCTTCGACCGTTGCTTTTTTTTTGTTCAAACGAAGTAGGGACGACGCAGAACCCAAAAAAGAACCAGAAGCCTGGTATAGAACCCGCAGAAATAGACTCGACGGAATATGCCCAAGGCCGACAGGATGCATGTTGATCAGGTGATGACGTCAGTTGTTCGTTGAATTGAAAGAAGTAGCCGGTAGGTGGAGTGAGAACGAGCGCCCGTAAGCGACCGGTCCCCGAAGTTCGAACGGACGAGAGCGAATTGCGAATGGCGCTTAGCATGAAAAAAGTTGGAGCTGATTGATAAATACATTCGCGAGTTGCGTCAAGAATAAGAATTCTACTTTACATCTTTGTCAGTGCGTTAGTACGAGCAAAAGAGGATGCAACGAGCACCACACACCTCAAAAAACATCCTATGCAAATCCCTGCGTGCCGTGTCACTGAGTCGAGCTTACACAGAAAGAATAAATGACACCCACCCCAATCCACGCGCACGTTCTGCCCATTCACCCACTGCGCTGCGGGGCTCGCGAGGAATCCCACCACCCGCGCGATGTTCCCCACTTCGCCTAGCCGTCCGCTCGGCGCCGCCTTCACGATCGCGTCAATCGCACCCTGCGGCTTGGACGGGGCCCGGGGAGATGGTGTTGACGGTGATGCCTTTGGCCCCGAAGATGGGTCCTTGGCGAGGATTCGCGCGAGCTGCTCGACGACGACCTTCGCGCCTTGCTCGCCGAAGTGCTTGGCTATCGCGGCGCCAATGGAGCGCGAAGAGCCCGTGATCACAGCGATTTTTCCTGTGGGAACTTTGTCAGATCGGTAGGATTACGGCGGATACCCAGTGCTTGTCTTTCAATGTGGCAGACATTTCAGCGGCGTGGTATATGAGGTTGGTGTGGAAGACTTGGAAGACTTGAAAGCACGTAAGTAGTATCCGTTGCATTATCGAGTAAAATCGCCCAGGTCTTATGTACTGCTCTGATACCGTACCGTATGACCTCCCGGAGGTAGCATACGGTACGGGTACGTACGGTCGGGCAGACAGCCGTATGACCGCCGTCATCGTACGGCCGTATGCCGTATACGGTACGGTACGGCGAACAGCCCTACCGAGTCGGAAGAACCAATTAGAGACGCCGGTTCTTGGCAGATCCCGTTAGAGCCTGGGCTGCTGTGTACAGCACCTTTCCTACTTCGAAACCCCTCCTCTAACTTGCGCGACATACATCCTTGGCCTCTATTGTTGAGAAAGTGATCAGTTGTGTGCCGCTATCTCCGGCGAATTGCATTTATATCTCCTTGATACCTCCTCAATCCCCTTTCTGCCCCCCTCTCTTTACTTATATTCCGCACGTATTGTGTATCCCCCGGCACCCTCTCGTTCAGCCTCAAATATAGCCTGGTTGGCTCGAACTACCGCTTGACCTGAATTCTCACATCTGTGTTGAATCACCACCCCTTCCAGACATTCACCATCAGCCGGACTCGGAGCCCGCAACTTGGCTTTTCTTGACTTGTAGTACAGCTCCCCACTTGAAATCCTTTGAGTCTCATCAGCTTCACGTTGGCCACGGCAACATCTTGCAGCCTAAATGTCACCAATCTCGCTTTCAGAACAATCTGACTCGGAGTTTGGCACATTGGCTGATCCTCTGAGTCGTGCACCAGCCTTCGACACCTCGCTGGGAGTGGCTGATTCCGATGACTTGGACATGTCCTTGGGGGGTGGCGGGGGGGGTTGCGCCTCGCGGCCATTCTAGGAGGTGGAAGCTACGGCAGCCACTTCGGAAGCGAGGAGCAGATTCGATGGGTTCAGACCGGCGTCGTGTCGTGAGCAGCAAGCCAGTGAAGTGCTGTATCAGAGTGGTGATACCCTAACCCACACAGGACTATCCATGCTGGCGCTGGCGCTGTCACCGTGGATGCACGGCGGGACTGTCGGGGCGGTTGCCGTTTTTCAAGAGGAGGATACTCACGCTCGTCTATACCACACCGACTCACGTCCTGCCGGCGCTTACGCCGCCGACATCACCCATGTAGCGTAACGTGGACAAGCGACATCGCAAGAGATAAACCTCCTCATAGTCGGAAGTCTGGCAGAGTAACGGGACTCGTCCATCGGGGCTAGGGTCGCTCGTGCGCGAAGCGCCAAAGCCAGCGTCGCTCGCGCAGTGTATGCTGGCGCACGGACATCCGGATGCATGGACCATGA
This sequence comes from Mycena albidolilacea, assembly GCA_029282495.1. Classification (NCBI taxonomy): domain Eukaryota; kingdom Fungi; phylum Basidiomycota; class Agaricomycetes; order Agaricales; family Mycenaceae; genus Mycena; species Mycena albidolilacea. The sequence goes on along the minus strand of JARIHO010000024.1, from coordinate 948,439 downwards.
GCGGTGCTGCGAAGAACACACGGACAACCATAGTGAACGCGGGACCGGCAGGGATGACGCGCCGAATGCACCGTCTGGGGTTAGTAAACACTGTGTCGACGCTCGTCTACCTATATTTGAAGCCATAAGAAAAAGAGGATGACAAGCACTCAGCGACGACCACCGCCACCTCGAACACGTCCTACGCACCCTCAATCCTCCAGCCTTGTTCTAACTTCTCCTTTCCTTCCGTCTCGGGTGCTTCCCAGGCGGAGCGTTGGTGTAAAGATGAATGCACGAGTCAAAGCCGGTTCAAGGCCTCAAGCCAAGTATTAGCTTCAAGTAGTGGCCAAAGGGATGTGAAGCAGAGGTCATTACGAATGGAATCAGGGCAGGGAACCAGAAAAACCAAAGCAAAGAGTCGAGAGAGCGGCGCGATTGTGGTGGCCGGCGACAAGCCCCGTTATCGGAAATACTCACGTCAACACCGCACGTGCTCATTTCAATCCTAACACTGCAGGACCCCGGACAATCCCTTTGGACCCTAGGGCCCGCACCGGACAAAATTTTGACTTTTTGGCTCGAAAACCTAGGTTCTGACCGGACAAAAACTGGGGTTTGAGGCCGCACAACCTAGGTCCTGTCCGGATAAAAACTTGGGGTCTCGCCGACGTTTGGGTCGATGTCCGGGCGAAAGTTTGCCACCAAATTCGGCTGGAAACGATTTCTTCACCTCAAATTCAAGTTCAACTCGTGTGTATTCCGCATAGAAGAGTAGAAAGGGTATACGAGGAAATTTAGGCATTTTTTTGGGTCGTGAGAGCAGAAAATTACCCGTTTGAGAAGCCTGGGCTAGGTCCTGTCCGGACAAAAATAATGCGATCTCGAGGAAATCTGCCCGGACAAAAATCGGAATTTCGGGCCCTAGCCTCCAAAGGGATTGTCAGGGGTCCTTCCTCAACCTTCTTCCCGCATTTCTGGTTCGGCCAAAATCCTGTCTTCTGGCGTTCTCTCTGGTTCGGACACCGATTTCTCGCTGCACACCTTTCCTGCTGTTCTCTTGAACTGTCTGGAATACCAGGAGGTCGATGACTGGTCTTCTTGGCTGACCTCTGTTTCCGCATTTAAAGTGAGTGACTCAGACTGAGGTCAGTGGAAACAGAAGTACTTCCAGTGGTCTCATTAATGCTGGATGTGATTCCTTCCATATTGACCTGATTTCTGCCGGCGTTTTTTATACGGATTTCGGAACCGAATCTCGAACCAGCTTGCCTGATTGCACGATGTTTTGAGCTGAAATCTACCGAGAAAAACTGAGTTTAAAGTTGGAAATCCTGATCAGAGCCCAGGACACATCTAGCGATACTCCTACGATTGTAGTGCCCGCGTCGACGATCGCCTTGAGCCGCAAGAAGACTTCATCAGGAACTCCACCTCCGTCTTTGAATTTTCATTCCCTTCACCAGTCTACTAACGACGCAGCTGATCGGAATATTAACCTGCTCGATGAATGAGAGGAACAGGAACCTAATGGATCTCCGTATTTTCCTTGTCCGTTGTCTCGATTAAATCCCGGACAAGAGCCTCCACCTGCGAGTCCTGGAGTCCGTTTATGCTACTCGCGATTCGTACCAACCCATCAAAAAACTGTGAGCTCGTTGCGCGGAGGGGAAGCATAGCGTTGCTCCAGTTTGCCCCATGCCCAATCCGTATTGCATGGAGCGTCAACCGTCCACCGGCACGCGCGAGGCGCCCCCAATGAGGAATCTGCATTGCTGGGCCTAACGTGGACACCGTCAAGACGGACAATTTGACTCCGGTGGCGCCAGTGTAGTCAAAGGCGACGAAGAAGGATGCGCCGGGATTTTCCGTCATGAACTGCAGCATGAGCATGGAAACCACAACCCGCAAACGTTGATAGTCTGAGTGCAAGAGCGCGCGGATGAAGGATTTCTCGCGGTAGTGGAGGCCGATCTCAGCGTACGCTAAATGTTGTTCAGAGATTTCCTCGAGGAACCAAAGGAAAGACAAACTGAGATGGGCAGATAGAAGGACATGGCACTCGTCCCGGTGTCCATCTCTCCAGTCGGCGCGCTGGCATTCACGTGAGCAATAAGCGGCGGTGTGGCAGACTGCACAACGTCGGGAAAGTACTTTTTTGTCAACTTTGTCGCACTAACGGTCGTTTAGGTGAGTCCTTGAAGATCTTGTTAGACACACTGGCGCACCTCCATGTTATCGCATGCCAAAGACGATGCTCTACCAGACGTCTCCCAAGTGTCTAAAGCCTTGACTCGTTCATCCACGAAGGCCTTCAGAACGATCCAATGTCCATATAATACCGAACCAGAAAATTCGTCGCTCCGGGACAGTGTTTCGAGCTGGGAGAAAGATTTCTTCATCTCCGCGATGACGGGGTAAAACACCAAACTCCGCAGCAGCACAGTTCCTAGGAGCTCGGGATATTTCCCAGCGTCCAATGCTGTGGCCATTTTTGCACTCGAGGTGATGACATGTCGGAGTAGGCCGGCCTGAAGCGCCTGCACCGTCCATGGATATCCCGGAGATACGTTCAGATACTGGATGAGGGAACAGAGGTAAAGTTCAACCTCAAACGGCCGGTCCAGAACGCCTTCCGCGGGCGGCGGCACCCCATCTATGTCGAGTGCTGATACCAGGGAGGGATGATTCCGTGTGACAGGAGGTACGCAACAAAGTCGGGAGATATTCTGGATACGTCATTCAGAAACAGGAGGACTGGAGCGATAGCGGTGACGGCCATGTCGGATTTGGAGTTCGCGACAGCCTGGGATATATTTTGCATCAGCGTAAGCGCAAGGGCTTCATAGCTGCCAGGTTCTGGGGGTCCTTTATATCGGACAACGCAAGCAAAGGGAGTGCTATAACCCCCAACGTCGCTGGTTCGTCCGCTGTATACAAGCGGTGCACCAGCGTTGCCCAGGCTGTTGCGAGCGTACGTCGGACCTCTTTTGTCGAAAACATTGCCAGGCAGGTTTGAGGATGCTGACCGAATTTCAGGAGAATTTGAAATTGCGATACATATGTGGACACCGCTTGAGAAGCGGTTAACGCAGGAACGCATTCGTGATATAATCGGAGGAATTCCATCCATTTCCAGATTCGGGGCCAGAGATCTGGCGTAGCGGCAAGAGGAAACATCGGATTGCGTAGTAAGTAACACAGGGAAGAGAGTGTTTTGATGGCATTTTCTATGCATGGCAGCCGAGTCGACGGGTCCGTGATATTGTCCAGAACATCAAGGGAAGGAATCCAAGACGGATCCAGATTCGCATAGAAGACAGACAATAGACCAATGGCTTCATGATGTCATCGTCCGTTACGGTATGTAATTTGGCGATGTCTTTCGAGGAGCCATTCATCGCTGCCAATGCGACCGGCTTTGGGATGGTGAGCTTGTGAAGATGAGATACAGGAAGGTTGATTCATACACGGAGGGAATTGCGGAGCCTTGAAGTGCTCCGCGCATGAAGGGCGGGGTGAATCGTAGTCATGGTAAGCGGTTGGCAACCTGGACTGTCACTGATGTTCCTGTGCGATGCGTGACTGCATTGTGCTTTTGCCCGATGAGTTTGTTCGCAGATTTATGCATGATTTGCTCTTGACACTCCACGCAGGCTTGGGTTTGGTAGGAGTATATACAAGATTAGTGGGAGTGGGAGTCGTCGAGTCGTACTGATGGTGTTCGAGTCGCACTTTTGTCCATCAGAAAGTGGGACTCGGTTTCCCGAGTGCGACTGGTTACCCGACGGCTTTGATGGGAACAAGATCGGCGCACGCTGTGCCGACGTTCGGCTACGGACGCGAACTAGTCATAAGATAAAATTCCCACGGTCCATCAGTGCAAGAAAAATATCCAGGATGTAATCCGGTCGTTCTCGTGGCTCGAATTATAAACGAAAAATGTGTTTATATGCCCCTGGATCAGGCAGTCAGCCCAGAATTTCCATAATCACCCTTGAAACAATATATTAATGCTGCGATGTTTGCCAACCTCAATTTCTGGTTATAGGAAGTGTCAAGCGGGAAGTTGCTTCCCACTCCCACTAAAATCGTTGTTACTCGCTGGTCTGCAATCATGACTTTTTGGAACCAGCTTCAGCTGGCACTACACTACCTGTGAGTTTACAGTATATCTAAAATGAAGTGCTGGGGCGCTTCGCGCCCAGTGCGGTAACATCAAGATGGTGTCGCTGATGCTGGAGGGACGAAAAGCACCGAGATACGGATCAATATCAAGCCCATCGGCGATGAGCGGGGATTGATGTGCATTAGTGTATCAGTCGCACTCCATAGCAGGGTTGAGTCCCATTAATGGGAGTTAGTCCCACTTTCCAAGTGCCAGAGTGGGACTGGACGAGTCCCACTCCCACTAAAATCATTGTTACTTGATCGGTAGTCAGACATGCATTGTGGATCCTGATTTTTTCCTCACTGCTAGTATTGCCGGGGTCCGGTTACTGGGGTCTTTCATTCAAATCTACAGTCGCGGGTCACGGACCATATGTCGACGTCGAGCTTTGGTTGTGGTCACATGTCACGCGTCAAGGCAGCTCTTGTCGAACCTGCCACTCACGGCGCGGGTGAAATGGCCTGAGGGACGTAAGAAAGCGAAATTTTTTGTCGGAAATGTTGAAATTTTGGGGTGTCACGCGTCACCCCCACCCGTCGATTTGAATGAAAAACCCCAGTACTGGTATTGCCCTGAATCAATGAATATAAAAACAAGAAAAGAGACAGATTTTGGTTGAGAGTGCACTTCGCTCACATCTTCGGGAAAATTCCAACGCTCCCAGGTGGATAATGATGGGACGGCCACGGCATCAACCGGCAGTGACCGATGATAATCACGTCACAATCACATCTCGGCATCCTACATCCATCCAGCCAACTCCGAGCTGCAGCCCAGGCTAACTACTTACTCTTCTTCTGGTCATCCGAGCAACCTGCCCAATCCGTCTGGTCTCGGCTCGGGGAGCTCCTCCAACGGCGTGCCATCCTCTCCAACTTGCAGAGGACGCACTTGGAGATTCCAAATGTGGACTTAACATCTTTAGAAACCTCGGACGTATTGTTCGAGCCTTATTCAAGTTGCAGCATGGTGGGTAACGTAGCCTTTTCTCAATTCCGAAATTTCTCCAACACTCGGAGAACCAGACAGCGGCGGATGAGTTCATTCACACATTCGAGCTGTATAAGATTTGCGTGGGCTTTCTCGCTGACGAGCACACATGCTGGCCGCTCTGGCCCGCACTTCTCAGGCTTCATCCGACATCGTGCTCGACACCCCGTGGTGAACGCTGCGTCACCCACCCCCAGCTCTACGCCTTCTGCCTGGGAATGCATGTCAATTCGAGAACGACAAGTACATCCTGAAACGACGAGTACATCCTGAAAAGGTCCCCCGTTGACTCGGACTTTGCGGTGTTCGCATCCGTGTTGTCAATTTCTGGAACATCAGCGGTGGCAGTATGGACTGCGAGCTCTTCTCTATTCTTCGAAAGCACCGAAACCCCATCTTTCCCCGATTATCGGTATTTAAATGGGCGCCCTCAGTCTGGAACCGGCCTCTGGGTGCATTCCATCTCATCTCTCATGGTTTTCCAGCTGAAAGGCTCGTATTTTCTTTCGTCTCACTTGCCTTTTACTCCGACGAACTCTCCCGCTTGTCTTCTGACTCCCAAGTAATCGCCACCCGCCTCCGACAGCCACTCGCGGCTGGGGTTCCCGATGTCAAATCCCTCACCTTGCATTCAGATGAGGGTGAGCCAGATATCGACATCAGCGGAGGCATATAGGCCCTCGAACAGTTACAGCGCGCCAGCTTTGACTTTGCCATCGGCCCCGAGATCCTCGCCTATCTGGCCGGACTACCTAATATTGTCTCCTTGGGTCTATCGGAGGAAAATTTCAGGTGCATATCCGAAATACAAACGATTGGCGACACGCGGCACCTCCAAGGCGGGCCGAGTTTCCCAGCGCTCGAGAAAATTCATATCCAGGACGCAGACGATAACTTTGTATGCGGCCGTCTCTCCATTATAGACTCGCCCTGCCTTGATGCCCTTAGCCTTGTCCTCTCCGCCACCCACCCGATCGATGAATCCTCTTTAATGCGCCTCATCACCGGCTCCGACGCCACTCGTGCCGTCCCACACCGTATCGTCAATCTCAAAATACACTCCCGGTTAGACAAGCTCCTCCCCCTTAACTTCCTCGAGCCGCTCTACTCCTGCCCAACGCTCGAAACCGTGATCCTGGACGGAGACATGACGCTCCAGGACGCCGATATCGCACGCATAGGAGCGAGCTGGCCCAATCTGCGGAGCCTATGTTTGCAACGGCAACAGACTAAATCCTGGCGTACACCTGCATGCGCTGGCGACCCTCGCAGCCTGGTGCCCGCGGCTCCATACAATTGAAATGAGCGTCGACGTACGTCCGCAGTTCGTCTGGGACAGCTATGTGCCGCTCCCATCCGGCGTGGAGTGCCTTGCACTACTGAACTCGCTCGTGCATGTCGAAGATGTTGTGGCCTTACGGGAATTCCTTAGGCACGCATTCCTGAGGCTCACCCGTGTGCTTGGCTACAGTCGATGGGGGAAAGTGGCGGGGGGATATGTATCGGTTATGCCAGGACAGCTGTTTTATCGACGTCCGGTTGAAGAATGGTGATGTCCAGTACGTCACAGCTCTTGTTTTTGTACCTTCAATGCAAAGTGCGTGGAATGTCCCACGTCGAGTTCAGCGACGACAGCATGTCTGAGCTTTTGTCGATTTTCTTACCCTCTCTCGCGGTCTCATTGGTCGTTAACTCCGATTCCTCACAGTTTGCTGCGGAACTTCCATTCCCAAGAACCCCCAACAGCATCTTACATAAGCAAGTCGAAGCTGTTACAGAAAGTCGAAAACGATAGATGTTTTGGAATTCAGAGCAAAGTTCGGGCCGCTTAGGGGTTCATTGATAATCGATGTCGTGCCATGAGAACGGAGTGGAATTGTCTTCAAAGACTGGCCTCTGGACCATACCGCGGCGCGCGCTTCTTCGGCCTCGGTGAACCACAAAGTGGGGTCCCTGATTGCCTTCTCGCGTGTGGGTCATCCCGGAGGGTCTGATTATCCGTCTTCTTGATCTCCGGGGACCGGGATAACTGCCCCCAGACGCTGACTCACGCAGAGGCTTGATTATCCCTCTCTTAATCTCCGGGGACCGGGATAACCTAGACCCTGACTCACGCAGAGACTTGACTTCGCCAAATTCATTTAATTGTAGCCGAAGCGCAACTGAAGCAGTACTGTCAGCGCAATGCGATCGCAACACCTTGATACGCAACTCTCCTGGCAGTCTGATTTTTATGTGGATGCAGGAGTTCAGGCCCTTCGTACAACCAGATTCGTAATTGGTTGTCCAGGTCGCTGCGACGGGATGTCATGAGTCGTTGGCATTGCTTGTCTGACGTCAGATTACATCCCAAATATCTTTCACCGGACAGACTGGGAACATATTAACCCACTGGACAGCCATGAGAAGCCGATAAGTACTACCAGTGGTTCGGACGCGCGGCATCTGGCCTACCCAGGCAGTCATTTCTGCTTATCTGTCGGCGTCAGGCAGTCATTTCTGCTTAGCTGTCGGCGCGACACTCTCTATAAAACCCTACGCATTGGAGCCTCAGAAGAAGAAGAAGAACCCTCATGGATCCATCACTCTTTGTCCCTCTTTTTGCAACCTTGCTCTGCTATGTTCTCTTCCGCCTTGGCCGAATGATCTATAATGAGTTAACTTCCCCGATTCGTCACTTTCCCGGGCCCAAGAGCCACAGCTGGATCGTTGGGAACTTTTTCGACATGACGGTGACTTGAAATTCTGCGCCGGATTCATGAGCTGATGTGCCCTATAGGATGAAGGCCCGGTGACCACTAGATGGAGAGAGGAGTTTGGTCCACACTTTCAGTTCAGGGGTTTGCTCAATGTACGTCTGCCCATCGAATTGTCGGCGAGATTTGGGCTAATGAGAATTCCAGAAACGCATGCTGTACACCTCCGACGCTAAGGCAATTGATCACATCGTCACAAACACCAACTTATATGGAAAGGGACCCGTCGGTATTCGGAATATCCAAAGCCTTCTTGGTAATGGTGAGGTTCCCGCTGCTCTTTCCCACAGGATTAGCAACGTCGTCCGTAGGAATTCTCTCCGTCGAGGGAGATCCCCACAAGAAGCAGGCAAATTTTCAACTCATGTCGATAATATACGCACTTATCTCAATCTTATAGAGGAGACTTCTGGTAATTTGCACTGAGCGGATCCAATATCCTCAAACTGAAGCCCTGTTCGACCCAGAACCCCGCCTTCGGGACTGCGCAAATACGCAGACTTACGGAGATATTTGTGGAGAGATCTCTCCGGGTACTATACACATTCATCTCGCGTCTTACTGATACTGATAGTTCACCGAATAGCTTCGCGATGTGTGGAGCCGCGAAATAAGCAAATCGGCGGCCACCGGGGATCGAAAGGACTCCGCGCACATCGAACTTACTGCGTGGCTACGCAGTGTGACCTTGGATATGCTCGGACATGCCGGTGCATTGCTGAAATTCAACCGCCTATGAACCTCAATAACGTGTTGCTCAGGATTCAGCTACGAATTCAACGCGCTGGAGCCGCAAGGGGAACCGAATGAATTGAGCCAGGCCCTCACAGACATTTTTCATTCCCCAAAGTCCAGGATCGGGTTCGCATTCCGGAGCGCTCAGGCTATGTTCCCGTTTCTCCGATTTTTAGTAAACCAAAACACCTCGCATTCAAACTATCCGCTGATGTCATCTTTTTCAAGCCCTTGCCCGGTCAGGAGGTTGCCGAAAATGCGAAGGCGAAGATGTACGACATTGGCCACGAATTATTACTTGATGGCAAGGCCGCCCTCAAAGCAGCGGGAGGCGACAAAGATTTCTCCAGTCGTCGAGATTTGTTTTCTCTTCTCCTTAAAGCGAACATGGAAGCGGATGTCCCGGGCAAGTCCCGGCTCAGTGATGAGGAAGTTATTGCTCGTAAGTCATTGTTCAAATTCCATCACGCAGATACTTAAGGAGGCTCAGAGATCCCGACATTTTTCGTTGCTGGGCATATAACTACGAGGTGTGTCCGGCGCCAAAGACCAGTTTTGGCTGCTAATTTTACACAAGCACCGCTATTACGTGGGCACTGTACGCCCTCTCACAGAACAAATCCGCCCAAAATAAACTTCGTGAGGAACTCATGACTGTATCGACTGACAATCCGACTATAGAAGAGCTCAACGCCCTGCCCTACCTTGAGAACGTCGTCCGGGAGACCTTGCGGGCGCACACACCGGTTGTATCTGTCGAACGCATGGCGATGGTGGACGACGTCCTTCCGCTTAGCATACCGTACACAGACCGAACAGGTGTTGTACATGATAGTATTCCGTGCGTCTTGCGTGTTTGCTCCTTGTGCTAAACTAACATTACCCAGAGTCAAAAAGGGGCAAGAGATATATCTCCCACTCTTGGCTGTGAACACGGACACCGCTCTCTGGGGAGAAGATGCTGCGGAGTTCAAGTGCGTTGTGTAATCACTTGCCTCTCATCCGAATTTGCGACTAAGAAATCACAGGCCTGAAAGATGGGATCACCTTCCTGAAGCCGTCAAAGCAATTCCGAGTGTCTGGTCCCATCTTATGACATTCTTCGCTGGGCCTCACAATTGCATCGGCTTCCGCTTCTCGGTCGCAGAGTAAGTTTTTTATTCACGTTTGTTGTAACCGCTCACGAACCTCTGATGGAAGGCAAAAGGCTCTTCTATTCACCCTCATTCGGGCCTTCGAATTCGAGCTCGCGGTTCCGGCAAGTGAAATCGGTAGCACGGGAAATCTTCAACGCCCTGTCTTGCTCGCTGAGCCGGAAAAAGGCGACCAGATGCCCATGATCGTGAAATTATGCTCCAGAGCCTGAACGACACATGTAGATCTTGAGGATGAACGGTTTTCTTTTCAAATCAAACATTTTGTACCCAATTCCCCCCGTGCCGAATGATTTGATAGATGGGAACATCATAATATGAGGGTCAAAGTTTGCATTTATATCCGCGCAATTTTTTTTTTTTGCGATTGGCATCATGCTGCCGCGCCTATTTTTGATCTTTTGATGGTCTGCTGCCTTTCTCAGCGACGTCCGGACAGCGGTTTTATAATAGACGTCCAGTGCGTCACAGACCTTGTTTTCTACCTGAATGCCACTCAGACTCGGCATGATAGGGGATGAATATTCCTATCCAGGTCGCGCGCGCCGCATGCCCCAGACTGCGGTGGAATAACAACACTTTGTGGTGTACAGTTTCATATTCATGTCTTGTCATTCACCGAAATTATTCAAAAAGCTTCTCGATGGTACAGGCTGAGTTACAGGCTTTTCTACGTTACGTCCTTCCTTCTGCGTGGCGCGCCAATAATATCTCCGTTCCTCGCGGTATTAGCCATTACATCGCAGTTCCGGCTGCTCAGAAGATCTGGAATATGTGACATTCTCAAAGACAGTTTAATCCAGATAGCCGCCCGGTGCCAAACTTGAGGGATCTGTTGTGAGCCAATCTTGGCCGGAGGGCAATGAAATTTAACAAACTCTCTGCAAGTACACATTACTCCCTCTCAGGAACCTATTGCTCCTTCTCCAGAAGCAGAATGAAAATCAACCAGAACTGACACTCAAATTTGTGTTTGTTTCCACTTATCCGAAGAACGCGCTGCTCACGTTATCGTTTCAAACTCTGCAGTCCTCCACCCTACCACCACCTCACCCCACCATGAGCCCTCCCCCGACCGCCGAAGGGAGTGGCCTTCGTCCCCTTCCTAGACAGATCCAACAAGCAACAAGTCGCGGACGCGATGCTGGAGTCATTCAAAAACATCGGCTTTATGTACCTGCTCACACCGGGGGCAACCAGCGAGGCATGCGAACACCAAGTGCGTTACACACATGTGGCTCACAGTCGGAACAAAGCCCACAAAGGTGCCTTTAACAAGCAAAGGGGGCTTTGTTGCATGCTTTATTCCCCTGCACCAGAGAACAAAGCATGCAACAAAGCCGCCCTTAGTCTGTTAAAAGCAGCTTTGTAGCCTTTGTTCCATATGTGAACCACATGCGTGTAATGCATGTGGTGTTCACATGTGTCATTGGCTGCCCCCGGTGTCAACCACGGTATTCCGCAGGAGCGGGTTGCACAGATGTTTGGCTTATACACTATCATATCACGAACGCTGATGGCACTGATCATTCCCGCAGTCACAGTCCAAGATGTTCTTTGCCAATTCTTTGCCCTAACCGAGGAAGTGAAGCAACTTGCACCGCATTCACCCTCAGGAGCGCATCATCGAGGTGATTTTCTTCTGTCTGCTCACCGAAATCCGATCACCCAGTAGCTTTACAAACCATCATGGTTGACAGCTAATGTCAGAACTGAAGGCACAGATGAAATTTTCTTGTTTTGGAACATTTTCGATGGATTGTAAATATGTTGGTCAATGTCGCAGCAATTTGCATAAAAACTGGATAGATATACTCAGTCAATCCATGTGCAATCAATGACAGAGAGGAATCTTCAAAAATATTAGTCATTAGGTAATCTGTGTTTTTAGGGCATTTTCACACAAAATATTGGTTTTGTATGCTTAGAACGTGTCCCAGGGGTGCAATACTTTGTACCTGTGTGACAGAGCTAAACCACATGAAATGCTCAGATAAGTGTGATTCTCACAGGATCTTCAGATGCAAGAAAATGCCAAATGCCTCCAATTCAGCTAGAAGAACTCTAATAAGGCTATGTGTAGTTCTGGCTCTGTCACATCCTCCTGCCAGTATGAATATTGTTCCTTACAAAATATTAGGGCTCTGTGGCATCTTCTAAGAATACAAAAACAGCATTTTGTGTGAAAATGTCCTGAAAACAGACTACCTAATATCTAATGTTTTTGAAAATTCCTCTCTGTCACTAATTGTGCATGGATTGGCTAAGTATATCTATCTAGTTTTTATGCAAAATGGTGCAAAATTGACCAAGATATTTGGAATTCTTTGAACAAAACAAGAAAATTTCATCTGCATCTTTGGTTCTAACATTAGGTGTAAACCATGATTTGAACCATCATGGTTTGGTATAGAAATTAACTGTAAGCACATTTGCTCTCAAGGGAGGAGGATGCTGAAGCAGCCAAGTAGCCCCTTGTGTGTTAACAAAAAATCTGCAGTTTAAATATTTTGACTCTGAGTTCAAACCATGATTGGCTGAATGGCAAGTTTAAATCATCAGGGTTTGAACCGAGTTCGAACCACCAGGGTTTAAGCCAGGTTCGAACCAACAGGGTTTAAACCGGGTTCAAACCATCAGAGTTTAAACTGGGTTCAAACCATCAGGGTTCAAACTGAGTTCAAACCATCAGGGTTTAAACCAGGTTCAAACCAAATCATACAGCCAGAGGCAACTGTTGGAGAAGTACTCATGGTTCGAACCGGTTTAAACCCAGGGGCATTGTTGGACACAATGTGGTTTAAACTCGAACCCTGCTGTTGCTGATATTATGTATCAAATGACCCTGGTCTAAAAATGCCTAGATAACACAAAATATGACAAATACCAGATTGGTCATTCTTTTTGTCCAGTTAGTGTAAACCCCCAGACCATCTCAGGTGCTAGCAGTATTGTTGTTGGCAACTGCATAGTGCTAGTGTGTTGTTGAAGGGCTTTGTTGAAGTCTAGCAGTTGAATTGTGTTTGTTCCAAACCCGTTGGTCGCATACTACAGCCTGAACCCGAACTCACAAAGAGAAGCACTTACATCTTTGGAGGAATAGATTGTTATAGTGGAGTGGTTTGGTGGTTGTTTTGTGCAGTCACGAATCGAAGCTATCTACCTGGGTATCTGAACACCATTGAGGATGTGATCAAGAAAACAGGTGCAAGCACTGAGGAAGAGAAGATCAAGATAGTGATACACTACTGTGACCATAAGGTCAAGCGAGAGTGGAAGGCCCTGCTAGAAGATGAGCTGACCAGCTCGTGGCATGAGTTCAGAGCTAGGATCCGTGAGAGTTACCCAGAGTTCAAGGAATTGGAATGGGACTTGATCATGGCTCTAGAAAAGATAAATGATATTACTAGTCTTCAAAGCTATGTACGTCTATACTGGGCTATGGTGGGCCAATTGCTTAAGCCAACAATGAAAATTTCCAACTGCAACACTACCAAGAATTTCTTGGTAGGGCTGCATCCTGATTTTTTGCTAGCACTGTGTCAGCAGCTGTGAGCGACAGCTAGGGAAGGAATGACCTCCTATAAAAAGTCCAAGCTTAAATGGGAGGCTGAACCACTGAACAAAGGGAAACCTTTTGTTCTGAGCAAAGTTGATAATGGCAACAAATATGTCTGGACAGATGTGATCAAAATTGTGACTGTCTTGTGTGAGGAAGAGTTTGGGTCATATTATGAGCTAGAACCTTATCCAGAGGACAAGAAGAGAGCCGCTGTAATGATGCAAGGATCGGAGGGGGAACCCAAAGATCTGTTAAAGCAGCTAGCAGATAAAGTAGGCAAACTGGAGTTGAGCCGTGTGAAGGACAACACGCTTGCAGTGATTAGCAGCAGCGTATTCAAGAAAAATATTGTTTATTGTTTGTGTTCAAGGATGGTTGCTCAGTTGTGCAAGGCATCATCAAATTAGTTTGATGGGAGGGTGCCGATGGCCAGAGCAGCTCATGATACTGCCTCCCAGGCAGCTGGGCAGCGACTTTGCCATCATGCCCATGCCATTTTGGAGATATGCTCATGGATGATATGGCTGGACCATCAGAAAATTGCTGCTCCCCCATTCTTCCAAGTTCATAAGAGTCACCGCAGTCAAGATAAGATAAACCAAACTCTCTGAGCATCGAGATATTATTTCTCATTGACTGGGAAGTTCTCACGAAAGATATCATGAGCAGTCTAGAGGAAGTGTTAACAGGGCACATGGATAAATTTACAGCAGATCAACATAGGGAGATGCAGAAATTGCAAATGACAGTTGAGAACTGCTCAACACCGTCTAACAACTCAGCCCCCAATCACACATATCCCAATCCTGTGCCAGCCTTTGTGAGAAATTGAGTAGCACCTGCTAGAAGCAATAGTTGCTGCTATTGTTATAGAGGGGGTCATTTTATTGACCAGTGTGATGACCGAAAGGTGGACCCAGAAAAGGGAATAATCCACTTGACAAATGGGAGACTCACATTCTTCGATGGAAAGATCGTACCTCATGAGCCAGTGCATAAATCTCCTCAGGAGAAAGCGCAGGACCATTATAACCATCAGGCTATTAGCCAAAATTACGATGAAATTATGGACACTTACTTTGGCACAGAATAGGATACTGATTCAGGAAGTGCTAGCACTCAGTTGAGCCAAGATGATGTACAAGGCATGATGGCTTCCATCAGCCACCTAGAACAAAGTTTTGTTCAGATGAGAGCTGGAGGTCCTGCAGAGAATGCATCGGGTTTTTGCTGAATCCAAGGAAGGAGGCCAATCTACCGAAAAAGCCTCCCAGGTTGAGGTGGTCATAGAGCAAACAGTGAAGAAACAACATGGGAAGAAGACTGTGCAGATAATAGAGCCAGAAAGAGAGACAGTCAAGTCTATAAAACCTAAGGCTAGACCTAGAGCAACCGTGGAGGAAGTTGAGGATTCTGACAATGAGAAGGTGCTAGCCCCGTCCCAAGATAGGTTCAGTAACGAGCTACCTTTCAGGGATGGGAGAGCTAGTAGACCCTCCCATAGCATAAGTTCTACCTTGATGCTAGCCTGATGCTCTGCTAGCAGATAGCAGCATAGTGGGGAAACAAAAAGCCCGAATTTTCAGTCGTGATGTACTGGCCAGGCAGCAATGCAAAATCCCCCTGCACTCCTGCCCCCCATGCTCGTGTCAGGCATTTGTTGAGGGTGGTATCCTCAAACTATATCAGCCATCTTGAGCACTCTCAGAAATTGAAGTTCACCGTTAGCACACCAGACACCCTGCTGTCATGCCGCTACACAAGCCCTTAGTTCGTTGATAGATGCCCGGGTGGATAGAGCAGAAAAAAGCCCCCAAAATGCCAAAAATGCCCACATGAAAAAAAAAAAAAAGGGCATCCACTTCATAAGTTACGCATCCAGCCCAGTTTTGATCCCAGAGCTTCATTCTACCACACCCAACATTCTCTGCATGATTCCTCTCAACAGACACTAATTGGGCCTGAAACTCCTTGCTCCTCCTGGTCTTTGCCGCCAATGCATGTGCTCTCGCCATGTGCACTGCCACCAGAGCAAGAGCTGCACTTATTGTGTTGCGCCATTTGGACAAGCCTGTCACTCATAAATCTCTTATGTCTGAGTCTTGGCAAACCTGAGTGACTTCTACGTAATTCTGGCCACTGGCACTGTGACATCATCCTTGGATCTTAGACTCCATTTGGAGTCATGCTGCTCATGAGAATACTTGCCACAAACCTGGCAGCTAGAGTAAACTGACAACACAATTCACTCCATCATGCAATGGGTACCGATGAAACACTGACTATGGGGCTGGCAGTGAAATAACCACAAACCAAACCTTGTAAATGAATACGCGGTTTGATAATGCAACTACAGTGCGCAACATGACTTCTCTGCACGTGTTTTTCAGGGTCAGAGATTTTTTTGTGATTTATTTCCGATTTTCTGGGCCACGAAACCAGCCAAAAGAATGTGATTGAGCACAAAAACTCATTTTTTCCCATAGTGTTTCACTTTTTTGTCGGCCGGAGTTTTTTTGTGTGTACCTAAATGGGGCTTCGGCCAAGCACTACCAACATCTATCACCAGACCACATCAGTGAGATGCTCCTGCAGTCCCATGGCCAAAAACCTACAGTTCACACGGTCAAATTCCTGCCAGTGTCAAGGGAGACCCACATAAAGTATTGCGCACGAGCGCCGCACGTGATTTAACCCTACCCATAAAGGTAATTTGATCCGATCATTAGGGTTTGTTTCACTTTTTTGGTACCAAAAAGTAAAAAGTTTACTGTTCGTCCCACCAAGCACACCATGGATTCTTCTACTTTAATAGGATTGTTTTAATGTGCTCCTGTGTCCATTGAAGTAGAGCTGAAAATCTGGTTAGGCATCAAAATTTTTTGCTTGTTTACTGCCAAAAGCGGAACCGTGATGTGATGTTGCGCACAGTACAACAACTCAAACACTGTAGTCCTCGTGCAAGTTCGGGGTTCCAATCCAGTATAGATTGTGGCAATTTGAACTTTAGTTCTCTTCGAGAAGCAAGACTTTACAGGTCTACAAGTCGTATGGATAAAACTGCTAGGATCCGTTCTAGGTGCAATTGCAATAGACAGACAAGATTTTATGTTCAACGGTTCTGTATGATGTGGGTCTAGGTTTGGAGATAGTACTCTGATGCGTAGCACAAGTGATTCTTTATGAATCCCGATTTTAATAGTATCCGCAATTGCTAATCCTTTCGAGATTACAACCAATTGTCAAGTCTGATCTGTTTCCTTATATTCTACGTGTCCGTTCTGTTTATCCAATATGTCCACACGCTGTTTATAAAGATCCAAATCCAACACAGATAATATTCAAGCAGGGAAAACAAACGAAACTTGGTATAGCTTCTGGGTCTCCGAATAAATGCCTACTCTACCAGTTAAGCATGAAGTCTAGTAACTTCGCGTCCAACAGGTGGGGTGAGATTCACTGCTGTTCCTCCCATAACCATTCACTTAAATACATTACAGGATTCTAAATATAAACAAGAGTGATACAAACGAGCAATAGGGTTCAGGGTATATGACTAGTGGTATGGCAGCTAGCCGATGAACTCCTGTCAGATATCAAGTGATTAGTAATATTGGGAGAGATTTATAAGAAACATCAATGAGCCGAGCTTAACGATGAGTCAAGATCTACATCGCTTAGAACAATTGTGATGGGATATTGTTGATATGTCAGCTTTTAGCCAACCTCCTCATCAGTGCTCTGTTACCCTCCTTGGTAACCATCCGCCCAACTGGTTCCGCCTTGAACCGCTTAAGTGATTTGTCTGAAAATTGCAATAGCCGTCGCTTCCCAGTACCCGAGTATGGTTTCTTAGTCAATTGGTAGATCAACAAAGTCCAGCCTTCTCTTGGCAGCTCTGAAGAAGTCAGATGATGACTAATGATGATCCCTCTGATTCAGAAGGATAATTCCTTGTAATACACCTTTGGTCAGGGATGTGCAGTAGCCCCAATCCGTTTCCAGGATGGTAAGGCACTTTCTGTGATTGCTCCATCAGCGACTTCCCACGTCAACCCTTTACCAGGATCGTTGTCCAGCGCCTTTCTAATGGTTCGAGACACATTATATCCCTTTAGCTAACTGCTCAGGCCAGCAATAGCCCTTGTGAGATGACGCCGCAATGCAACAAAGTACACCATAGCACGCTGCAACCCAAGCAGACTTGAACAAATGCCCAGGTGCCCCAATACCAGGTCTGTCACCAACCTGAAGAGTGAAGGTTACAATTTTCAACTCTCTATCTCCCGATTCCCAGGCCGGCTCCCAATTTCATACAGTTTGAGGTAGTCACACAAGATTTGCTGGTCAGCAAAATATGTGGTATTCACTTGAACTCCACACAATTCTTTTTGAAAATTACTAAGGTAGCAGACAGACAAGTGCAGTTACTCCACGTGATGCATTAACCTTATTGGGCTTATTGGGAAGATTGCTAAAGATTCACCGTAATCAGCCTGTTCTCACATTGAATTAAAAACTCTGGCTCAACAGTTCTGTGTGACTGTATCATAAGACTGCTCCTAAATATTTTGAGAAATTTTGGTTAAGAAATGGGGGACGAGTTCCTAAATTGATGTGGCTGGGGAGTGCCATTGATGTGAGCAGAGAACACCATCAATGTCTGATCATTTGGGAACTTGTCCCCCATTTCTCAACCAAAATTGCTCAAAATATTTAGGAGAAGTCTTCTGATACATTCACACAGAACTGTTGATCCAGAATTTTCTAATTCAATTGGAGAACAAGTCGATTATGGTGAATCTTTAACAATCTTCCCAATAAGGCTAATGCATCACGTGGGGCAACCACACTTGTCTGTCTGCTACCTTAAGAGAAAAAGGCAAGCAAAACATGGAAACTGTGAAGGTGTTGCTTCGCCTGTGGTCGACACTTGATGTTGCCCTTATGTGGCACGTAAAATGTGCATGACACACTGGATTCAAACATCACAAACACGGACCTGAATCCTTGAACGCAACTCAAAGATGTACAGATCAAGTACCTATGACTCTGTCAGGCATTGAGAACCACCTACAATTGCAGCCTTGTTCACAGAAGCTAGTTAATACCACTGCAGTCTTGGCATGTTAAAATGCTGTGACAAGAGCACGCGGCATCTAGTGCTATTTTGCGATTTCCTAGGACCAGTATTTATACAACAGGAAAGCGCTAGCACTTCTGATGTGTTATTACTAGCACTCAGGACTCCGGCTAAGTGATATAAAGGAGAACTGGAGTGAGCCCAAGCTGCCGGTTGTAGTACCAGATACAACTAGTGTGACATGCTAGTACAGTCTGGAGGCACAAACCCCAGGGAAATAACCATAAGCCTAAACAGTCAAGGTGCTAGCACCTAGGAAGTGAGACACAGGGAGCGGAACTGCGAGAGCACTAGCAGATGGTGTGAGCAGCGAGTCTGGAATCTGAAGGGTAATAAACTATGTGCTAGCAGCCTTTTGACAGAGACATTAGTATGCAGTACCCAACTAGTGACCGACCCGAGGCCTGACACACAGATGTGAGCACGTGACTGTTGTGACACAGTCACAAGTCACAAACAGAGACAAGTAGACAGTAGAGGAATAGCTAGCAGGTTATTGGATGTGCAGGTCACCACAAATGCAGTAACGGATAAACAGACTGCTAGCCTGTGCTCTGACCTGTGCTAGATGACCCCAGGCGGCAGATTCAACTCTGTTTCGTCAGGATAGAGGTTCTGGCAGCTGATGGCAGGCTGAGGAATCACCCATGATACCCATAAATAGACACTAGCAGATCAGTGTGGCTGTTATGCTTGGCATAGACCCATCATAAAACCAAACGGCAGTCGTTTCATTGGCTGCTGTATCAATCACATCATTTGCGCTCATTTCTATTATTCATTCTGTATATCACATGTATCATGGACCTCAGTAGTATAAAGGGAGCACAGAGCAGGCTAGAACCTCAGATTATTACACCCCGACTTTGTATGAAGTTGTTGCAGGTGGTCTCAGGTTGCTAGTGGAGATTGTAACACACTTCACAAGTAGTAGCTTTATTGGAATCAATACTGTTGACTCTGGACACATTGAGATCTTAAGTTGAGGTTCTAGTTGTTGACTTGAGGAGTCTTCATGTATAAAACCAAGGGTGTTCTCTTTGAGAACCAGCTAGCAGTTGTGCTAGCAGCTTTGCCTTCACCCCAATATTGACAGAAGCGCTGTTGTAGTGTGTCGGATCACCTGCTAGGTAGTTGTGTGTTGTCTCGAGCCTACTAAGAAGAAGATGGACTAGGTGCTCCCACCTTTAGACCAACTGTAACTTGTCAGTTACTTTGCCTGCACCCTGATATTGATGGAAGCACTGTCATAGTGTGTTGGGTCACTAGCTGGACACTTATAGTGTCTATTGCCAATAAGAAGTGGAAATGTTCCTGTTCTTGGTTAAGGAATAGGTCGACAGTTTAAGGACTGCCTTGCCATTTGAGGATTGAAGTCCCTTGTTGTTAGCCTCAATAGTCTTTGGGTATCCCTTAGCGAGGATTTTCACAAACCTACATACTCTGCCCTGGTGCTCTCGACCTAGCAGTCCAGCCACCTTGTATCCAACCCATAGACCCCTGCCCATCCCAGGTGCTAGCAGTATTATTGTTGGCAGCTGTGCAGTGCTAGTGTGTTGTTGTTGAGGTAGTTTGTCCAAGTCTAGCAGTCAAATTGTGTTTGTTCCAAACCCGTTGGTCGTATACTACAGCCCGGACCCAAACTCACAAAGAGAAGCACTTACATCTTTGGAGGAATAGATTGTTGTAGTGGTGGTTTTGTGGTTGTTTAGTGCAATCCCGAATCTAAGCTATTCCTAGTTGTATACCAAGTGCGCCGTTTCAATGACATCCAGCACTGAACATTTTTTTTGAGTGCAGGACAGTCCATCAACAATTTTGGCATATCCATATTATATCTCCTGCAAGGAAGAGCAGAACAGAGAAAGACAGTATAGTATCTTTTTCCAACAGCCTCAATTCCAACATCAAAGTCTCGGAATTGTTCACTCTGCTGTTGTGATCTAGCCAGAAGGCCCTTGGCCAGTATATTTATGGTTACGGTTACAACTCCCTGTACACTGTAAGCAACCGTAAAAATACAGCTGTATATGGTGTCTTTACAGACCGTAAATGCTCAGTAAATGCTCCCAAAAGGACCTAAACACTATGTAAAGGGCTAATTATAAAGTGGCTCCATCGATCCTAGCATGCCGGCAGGAGCCGGCGATATCCGATTATCATCACCTTACTTTGCACACCACCACTGTGTCGCTGTCGCACACAACGGCATGTCAAAATGCTTGGTCCCTGCCATCGAGCTTGGTGGGAGCTCCATTAAATAATGCCAATACTTAAACAGGCCAGTGAAATGGCCTGGATTGTCACTGTAGTGCACTACATAGTGGCTATTATGTAGTGCACTACATAGTGGCTATTAGCGCCAAGGGGCTTTGGATTGCAGAAGTTTTAAAACACCTCAAAATCTGGACGAGATTGTGATTTTGAGACACAAGCCACTTTCCTTAAGGTGTCTGGTGTAGTGGTTGTCAAGGTAGAAGAGGATACATTATTCCTATATCGGGAGATTTGATGAGATTAGATTGTGTGCAGCCACTCCCAACATAGTAATTTATCACGTGAGGTCAGCACTTTCCGTGTCACTACCAGCCAGATGCCAACGACTTCTCGTCCCATGCTGTCCTTCACGCACATGATCTTTTGTGGTCTTCAGAAGTCCCTGAAGGAGAAACTGGCTGCTCTCCCTGCAGATTCACCTCCTGAACTTGTGGAGGGCCTGATGAAGGCTCATCAGAAGCTAAGTGATTACTATTACATGTATGACCAATCACCATTTTATATTTGGGCTTCCTGTAATTGTTGAAGTCATTCTTGGACACAATGACTTACATCTCACCAGTTCTCAGCACGTTTCAACTTCAAGAAGCTTCGAAAGGAGTATGCCCATGATCCTGAACTTTCAAAATATCTTGAGGAGCAGAAGTCACTCCAGACATACTTTGATAAGCATTATCCAGCTGCGACAATGTCCAAACCATCTGCTGCAACTGTCACAGCTGTTGATGGTGCAGGCTCGAGCTGCCCAAAGGTGATTAATTTTGCTGTCTTTGATCAAGGCTCAGACAATGAGGACGAACACGATGAGCTGGACTCTTATTTCAATGCTCCTCGGATTGGCCTTGATGCCAACCCAGTTCAGTGGTGGTACGCTGATAAGCAGGCTATCTGGCCTCTGGAATCTCACCAATAATGGGATTCCTGTGCATTACCAAGTTAGATGTACATCTCCAGGATTAACATGAGTCCTGAATGGTTACAAGCGCTCGCCGGTGCTTCGCACCGGCTCCCACTTGCTGGATGTAACTCAAATAAGAACATTCATCCAAGTTGCCGGAATGATAGATTAAGACCAGAGTTTAAAGGCTTCAGACAGACAGATGGACAGACATAATTTTATAAAGAGGGTAAATCAGGCACATCCTGCATGAGGGTTTAATCAGCCCACCTGAGAGCACATTAATCGGAACCTCCCATATTGATTAAGGTTCGATTCAACGGTTTTAATAATAGAGTCCTTATAATCACTTGATTACAGCTGTTCAAAAAAACCTTGAGACAAATGATTTTTTTTTTGATCTGTGTTCCCAAAATGGATTTGTCCAAATTCGGCTCTTTGGGCGCCAAACAATGTGTCTCTCACTTCCCTTTCTTGGTGTCTCTGTCGCTCTCTCCCTCTGCGTCCTTGTCAACCATGCAACATGACGAAGGGCACAAACGAGGAGGTCCAACGTGTTCAGCAGGATATACAAGAAATTGTCAATGGCCTTGAGCCGGAAGGTGTGTCTTGACTGCGGTACCCAGATGACACTAACCTAGTTCTTTTGCAAGTCCAACAGCGCTGGTTTGGATACAAACCCAACTCCGGCGGCTCGAGAAAGGGAGCTTTCTCCCCTCTTGCGTCCCCAGCCAAAGCTGTGAAGCCGCCAAAGCCCAAGCCAGCGAAAAGTCACAAGAAATTGAAGTCAGATGAAAATCAAGCTATTGGGGATGGGGCCGACTCCAACTCCTCTGTCGAGTTTGTTTCCAAGGCTGGTACCAAGAAACGGAAGAAATCAGTACCCGACAATGACGATGGCGATGCCGACGAGTCTGTAGAAATGTCTTGCTATGTTTATGTCGAAACACCTCCCCCTGCATCGCTCAACATCCGCAAAAACCCAATGAAACCGCTTCCCATCCAGTCGACCAAGCTCAGCCCATTCAAATTTGATTCATCAACTGATTTTCCCGAATTCCTGTCCACAATTGCTACCACCTGCCAATCCACTGTCAATAATCTCCCTGTTTCATCTCTCAAGTGGAAGTTTGACAGACCTAAGAATGTGGAGAAGAAAGGGCTTACCAACAAGACCGCGTATGATGTTATGATCACGTCTCTGAAGGAACTACGTGTTTTCGGTCTTCATGGCGCCTCCAATGCTCGTGAAGAAGGAATTGGTATGTTTGTGTGCTAGCCTTCCCCCCATCTCCTGATGCACATTTCACAGCCATGGATAAAGGATGACAATAACACCCCTCTCAATTTTGAATACAGTGCCAACAACACTGCCTCCACTTCCATCAAGTCTATTTGAGACCAGATTGTGAGCTATTTGACTCATTTCGGCTGTTTTTCGTCCTTACATGCTCTCCCCAGGCCTCTATTGATGCAGCATCCAGTGACGAGCCGCAAGAATTACTCGACCGGTATCCGATCGATAACAACCCGCTTTTTCCCAGCAAGCGTATTTTTCACAATGAGACCAGTTACTTCGACCTTACCAACATGAAATTGAGAGTTTGGGCCGTCGCCAAGGTATGTTCATTGCATTTCTTTTACGAATCAATATCTCTGATGTTCGATTTGGCTTCCAGGCGAAAGGAGACACAACTATCGACAAACCACCCGCATCCACGCATTTCTTCAAGAATCAGACCATCAAGCCTCCGTGTGCGTCCGGCCTAGCTGCTGATGTGTTGCCACCACACACTGCTTCGCTACCCCATTGGAGCCAGCCACATATCACCTCCCGTATCAGCTCCCCTTTCCGTATCCACCTCCATACGGTCAACCCCCATACAGATATCCGCACCACCATGGCTTCAATGTGCCAGCACCTCCTCCGCAATCACCTTTTACTGGCCCATCCTATACTCCAGCGGGCGCCTTGCCTCCTGTCGTGCTTCCGCGCGAAATTCCTCTTGAAGAATACTGCAACCGCTACAACCGCTACAAACTGGTTGAGGAGGATCATTATGTGTTGATGGAATTGGGCTATATGCCCGGTGACGAGGGTATAAATGACCTTGACACAGCATCTTGGCAAGGAACGAGGGTGTTACCGCTAGCGAAGTCTCGTATCCTTTGCCAACGCCGGTCGTTTTTGAAGGATGTCCCAAATGGACTATTGGACACATGAAAATCGGACTGCTTTTTACTCGTTCAATTGCTTGTCCAGAACTGCATTGTACATGTCTTGTTGTAAAACTGCAATTGTATGTGAAGTAGTACCGTCGTAACCTCAATAATATCCCGCATGTGAGAACCAATTGTGTGCCATTTCCGCCGTAATATGACCACATGCCTCGAGAATTGCGACTACAGGATCAGCCGCAGCAAGCATCTTGGCATTGTGGCGCCGCATGTACGCCTTGACTAGTTCAAGTTCAGAAACACGCCAGGTAACATAGACAAATACTTACGGGTGCTAAACGACTCTTCTATCAGGTTGAGGTCAGGGGAATAAGGCGGAATATACAAAAGAAGAGATTCTGTAAAAATTGTGATAAGATCAGTAGTGCGATAAATTTGCGCGACGCACAGTTGACAGCAATGATATCAAGCAACGCATCGTTGTGGTGGATGTGGCAGTTATCCAGAAGAAGGACACTATGCTTTTGAGGCCACAGGTTCATGAGCGGGACCTGAAAATTTCGAGTGAAGATGTTTTCATGGAAAAAGCATATGCACCACTTGTTCAGATACAAAGTCAAAAAAGTCCCAAGAATCGAACGCTCCAGGCAAGACTTTGACGGCTGGATACCCGTCCTTGGACATGGCTGCAGCAACAGAGTAGCCGGCATCTCGATTGAAGGCGTATGCATCAGTTGTTGCACGCATTCCCTGAGGTGCTCTTCCATATCTTCGCGCCAATGTATGGTCATTTTTGCTAGTTTCATCGGCACAGATCAACAGGTCACTGTCACCACCGAGGTCGTTATGGTAGACATCCCAGTGATCCTGTTGTTGCTGGTGATCGTGTTCGCATGCAATTTTGTGGAGGATCTTTCTGTCAAGTCCAACAGCGGCAAGGTTTTGTTGTAGACCCGCGACGGTGATGACAATATTGTGATGGATTGCGAGCCAGAAGCACAGCTTGTTGAGATAGATGTCTGGGTCTTTCTGGTAGATGTTGTAGCAGGCGGTGAGAACTGCACGGGTGATAACACGAGGGCGGCCGACTAGTGGGGATGGCGGACGAACAGTGCTTCCCAGCTCCTTGAAAAGCTTCTTCTAGCGATAAAGGCTTGCACACAACACAACAAGGCCGGCAAGAATATCCTCTTCCTCCCAGCCAAGGTCCCACAACCTAAGCACTGCATCCTTCAAATCCCGGCTTATTTTGCGATACACCATGCTGCAGAGACGACAACAAGGGAGAAAGAGGCGAGAGAGACCAAGAGAAGCGTTGTTTTGTGCCCAAAGAGCCGAATTTGGACAAATCCATTTTGGGAACACAGATCAAAAAAAAATCATTTGTCTCAAGGTTTTTTTGAACAGCTGTAAGGCTCTGTGGGACCAACAAATATCAGGGAATACGGTTGCCAACCAGGGTCAAGGTCTGTTTTTGATGATACAATCAAACATCTGTGTTGGGGTCCTCATCGGCACACCCACGCCAGGTGTCACGGTGTTATGTTGTCTGCTGAATGGCCAAAAAATATCATCACATGATCGCGTTCACGACGCATCGCGCCATGCGTTGCACCAGAATGTCTAGCGCAGCATGCCAGATCAATGTATCATTAAAAGGGTGTACCCCACTAGAAGGCTTCACATATTAATTTCATGGGTATGTTGTCAGAGTGCTCTGCATTATGTTTACCTATGGTCTCCTGTATTCTTACAGTTTTCCCTCACATCTATTCTTCCAGCACCTCTCCAACCCAGTGTGACTTTCAAATCCAGCTCTGCGAGAAGTGGCCGGGGGGGTGAGTGCATTTATGCTCTTGCTGCACGGTGTTTCAAACTCGAAAATATAGCATTGTGCATCTCAAGGAGTCAAGCTAACTGGCCATCCTGCCCTCTGCAGAAAATCCATTTTCTGTCCAGACTGTTTGCAGAACCATAAAGAAGCTTTTAGTCTCTGTGCAGCATGCTGCCAGGGAGGGCCGACCAATTTGTATGAATTCACCTTGGATTTTTTTTTCTGAAGGCTCTCTGAGAGTGTGTTCAGATGATCCTGACAACAGGATCAGGATCCAGGACCGGTAACAGGGTCCGGTAGCATAGTCACAGTTGTCACATATTGAATCCTTTTGTCTACTTTCCGCCTTGACGCGTCCTCCTTGCTTCCATGACAAAGTCCCAGGCTGGGCACAACGGGATAGGCTGCCAGCATATCAACACTATCACCATCGACACCCATCCACTGTACTTGGCACGCGACAAAATCCGCTCCGGCACAAAAGCGCAGTCAGTCCTCACTGACCTCATCAACATGGCAAAGTTTCTCAAGTCCCATATCCCCGGCAATGGGAATAAGTACAAGTTGCCGGTCCCAAAAGCCTTACCGACCATCTCAATGACCGCATTATTGTTGGCGGCCTCAAGAAAGCTAAACAGAGTGAAACAAAAATTAGCAGATGTGTGCTATTCGCTCCCATCTATTCCTCACTAATCCCCAGCAGCTTCTGGTCATTTACAAGGGTGTCCATTACCTCAAAACACGTTCTGGCGGCACCTGGGACGACAACTTTGATGCCAATGTCATCACACAGACAGAGGCCAACGTCTGGGAGAGCCTTGTTCTCTTGCGGTCGGAATGCACACCCTTCCGCAGCCAGGGCTGGCCACCATATCTGTTCTTTGAACGGTGAAATGATGCACTAGGGTGCGGCCGTGAAATCTAATGATTTGACTAGTGAGAAAAGCGAACTAGTCACTCTCAAACCAACCAAAACCAAAACAAATCACTAATCCTAATCCTAATACTTGTGTGTGTGTGTGTTCAGGGAAGTAGGGTACATATCACCCGTTGAGAGGGTGTGCAAGGTTGGAATAAGGCTTTGTTTCAATAGCAACTATGCGGTTTAAGCACGGTTATGCTGGGATAGCAGGGACTTCACGCCAACAGGATATCAAGACTCAAGTTATACCTTAGACTGTTCAAGTCTTCAGTTTCTTTGTGAGCAGCAGAACTTAACACTACTGGCAACTAGCCAAGAAGCAGAAGGTAGGGCAGACTATCAACAGACAGACACTACTTCAATATCAACCAACACTGCACGAATGGCAGCGGTATCAACAAAACGGGGGCGGTTACACAGAAGGTGAACACTGGGCTAAGGTGCGGACAGTTACACTGAAGGCGGCGGTTTCACTTCTACTAGCACAAACTAGTCTTTAGTCCTGGAGGCCTAAAGCGCTGCTACAGGAGACAAGAGAGTACAATTTACACAACAAGTCTTAGTCCTGGAGGCCTAAAGCGCTGCTACAGGAGACGGGTTGGTGCAGGTTGAGTGGGGCGCTTATATCAATGCAATTGGTAGTCTTTTCGACGTCCCGTATCTCTTAATCTTTTCTGTGTGTCTGCAAGTCTTATCTGATTTCTTTCACAAATCTAGAGTCTACTATATTGCCTGTATATCTGGGGGATAGTTTACTGGCTAATACAGAGTACACAGCTGGCTTTTATACATTTTAGAGAGAAGTAAAGGAGATAGACAGAATGAATAGGAACAATAAAGGGTGGGAGCTCGAGTAGTGAATGGCCAATGGCGTAGAAGACATTCTCAACTATGGGTATTATGATCTGCTACCGGGGCTAGTCCACATGTATTTCTCTAGCACGCCATAAGATGTGTTTAGTTGTCTTGGTTTCCATCTTTCTGACTGAGCAAGTCAGTCTTGGTCATTGCTGACTGGTCAAGTCAGTCTTAGTTAATTCCCATTCAACTTCTGTATCAGTCCTGTACTTCACAAGCTCAGTGGAACTCATAGTACATATCAAGCAGATTGACAAGATAGTGCGGCGCTATACTGGCTGACCATTATAGTGACCAGAGAGATATAGCATGGCGCTATTCTATAGTGTCGATCCTCATCAACCATATCAGTAAATCCTTAATGCGAGACCCACATCTTTCTAACGGTCAGATCTGCCCGAGTAACCACAGTGATGGTTAACTCAGTAACATGTCTTCATCACAATCTAATCAGTTGGTCTCATACACAAAATGGCGCGGCACTATATCCCTGCCAGCCCTAATGTGGTTGTACCAATCCTGGCTTCATATATCTTGTTTTAATAGTCATCAGACTATTCAGAGGCCGTTGAAGTGGCAAGTCAATAATTCTGAGTAGTTCCCTGATGTTTCACCTCCAGCACATAAGATAATGGTTTACCGCCACCATCTATAGCTCAGTGTAGAATATCATAGTCAGGACGTAACAGCCTTTTGGGCTGCCTTGTCAAGACTACTCAATCCTTCATAGTTGATTTGTTACACTGACTTTCGGCCATCAATAGTGTAGCCTACCACCCCAGGGAGGGTGTACGCTCATAATCTAATGCCTCACTTCTGCCCGCTAATAGGTTCAAAATGAAATAAAAACTGGTGTTTTTCATGCATGTTTTGGTACACCCTATCAACGGCTCAACCCCACAAAACCAAAGGGCAACAACTCGTACTGGCCACATATTGGCGTGGTGGGCAATGACATTGTCATTCCCAGCATCGCATTGCAGTCACAGCAGCCTTCGGATGCAGGCAACTCTGCATCGCAGCAGTCCAGGCACTTTAGCCCAGACTGGGATCTGGCACAGCTTATACAGGATGACATGGTGCAGCCAGACTCGCAGGAGCGGGATGACCTCCAGCTTGACCTCAACACCTCAGTCAGTTCGTCCACCCAGTCCAGCACCCCTCGATGCTGCCAGCGTCTGTGGAAAAGCACCGAGCAACGTCATCAGTAGCATCAGCAGGTGCGGTGTCAAGGAAGAAAATGTGTGTCCACGCTCAAGACGCGCTAGTCTCCATGAGCCATTCTCTTGATATATTTGGTGAACGAATGAGCCCTGCAACCCATGACCTCATGGACATTCTTCGTACCGGCAATGCCAACTCCAGTCCCGAACGCCGTGCTCGTGCACTTGAAGTCGTTCACAGGGAGCGGTGGCTCCAGCTCCCTGACCGAATTCGACTTGGAGGCCTAGTTGGGAAGGGGCAGATGGCAGATGGGTACATTTCATGGGCACGTGAGGGCTCGCCGGAGCGCAAAACATAGGTTTGTATGACACTCAGGTATGCCCTGGATTACTACAAAGATGTGCAGGCTCCCGAGTAGTTTAATCAATCAATCTGCATTCTGTCCTCATCACCGTCTGATTGAGGTTCTTCCATTGCAGAATCAATGTCACTTGCTATACCCCCGTCCTCTTCCTCCAAATCTGATTCATCCTGGCATTCGTGTAAGATTTCCTAGTACTGCACCCACATCTTGTCAGCAATTGAATCCCAAAGTCTTTCACCAGCTTCCGACTCCTCGGGTGTGCGCTGCTCAGTAGCAAGCTCACCCTGAAGCCGGAGTGCAGCCATTATTTTGGGGTCAACTGTACCACCTGGTGAGGGATCCCATACCTCAGGGTCTACATGGTCATCTGGGTAATGCTCAATAATGAAATTATGAAGTGTGGTCAGGGCAGCGGGAATGCGCGCCTGGATCTTGATGTTGTAGCCTGGCGGCATGATCAAAATGTGCCACCGCTTCTTGATTACACCAAAGATTCACTTGATAATGTTACGGGCTTGTGCATGGCATAAGTTAAACAGCTCCTGCATAGTTAAAAAAAACACCCACCGGTTTTTTCCCTTCACCCATTCCTGCAGATGGTATCGAACATTTCGAAAGGGAACAAGGACTTTGGCTGTGAGTGGAAAGCCCGCATTTCCAAGTTAAAAACAACCATCGGGAATGGGGAAATCCTTGATGTGTGCATCTGCATACAAAAAGGCATCCGTAACAGACCCTTCCCAACCAGCAAGAATATAGATAAAGCCAAAGCCAAAGCTGTAAACTGCAAGGACATTCTGGGAAAGGAAGCCTTTGCGATTGCGGGCATTTGAACGATCCGTCTTGCTTGCTGTGCAAGCAATATGTGAGCCGTCCATTGCACCCAAGCCATTGTCGAAAAAGGGCCAGAATTTCGGATTGTTTCGGAGGTAGGAGGCTGGTGGGTCCCAAGAGGTGGGTAGGGTGACATATGTACTGTAGAAAGCACCCCCAGAAAAGGTGAAAACCATTTTACGAAAGCATCTGCAATATTGTCAAGCCAGCATACATTGTAAAAAGAAAATCCACCCACTTTTTAATGGTTTCATTGGAGCGTTGGAAGTGCTCACCAGTGTAGCAACAGCCCAGCCCAGTACGGCATATGTACAGAAAAATGGCAAGCTGCTCCTCGAGAGACACAAATTTTGAATTTGAGTAGCCCAAGCCCTGCAATTCAATCAACAGCATGACAAAGACATGCAGATGGACTCCGAGCTCATTGTGGATCCGCTCAGGGTGCCCATGCATCAGCTCCTCAACCCATTGCTGTCCAGTGAGCTTTGAGGTGTGGTAGGGTTGTGCCTAATACCAGTTACTGCCATAGAGCCAGCAGAGAACTGCAATGAGTTGTACAACATTGGCAGCACTGTTCATCTATAGCTGCAGCTGGTGTAGGGTGACATCCCGGATGCTAGGAGCCATGGAGAATGCAAAGATCGAAAAATACAGGCAGTAATAGCTTTATCTATTGTTATATATCATAATCTATCACCATCTATCGTTATTTATTGTTATTGATTGACATCAGATAAGTTATCACCAAGGCGCCGATCCTGGATCCTGATCCTGATCCTGTTGTCAGGATCATCTGAACACACTCTGAGGATGCTTCCAAGTGTTACAGACTCGGAAACCTTTGTCCTTTGACAAGTTTGATGGGAGGGAAGTCGAAGTCTAATTTAAGGTAAAGTTATCTCTCAGAGATGGCCAGCCAAAACTCACATCTTCACAAGAGAGCTTAGTGTCTTGAACCCAGTGCTAATATCAGATCTCGAAGTTGGTTAGATAGGGGCTCCCTCACGGAGTACCAGGACCCCAGCACACCGCCTACACACTGAAATGGTTCCCAGCTTGGAGCCAGCCGAGTATTCCAGCCAGACCCAGAAAAATCACTGTCCTGGGGATGAGCGAGATGCCAGCTGGATTCTAGCTGGCAATATCACTGGAAAATAATGCTGGAATCCTGCAGGGTATGACCTGAAATTTAGCCGACCAGTTTAGATGGTAAATAGATAGATTGCGTAATTGCTACTGTAATGCCAAAACCTTAGATCACTTTCCAAAAATTTCACTTGGGGCTTTTGGCATCCAATGGCCCAGTGGTGAGGCAGTGTGGAGCAGAGCACTAGAAAAGGTAATTGACATCAGAAATCACCTGAGAACTTTTTTTGAAAGCGCTCTTGGGTTTTGGTGTTAGCTGGAAATAACACTATTCTCGGCTAAGATAGTGGGTTTTTTGAAACACTTTGAAGTAGGGAGACATATGAATGTGAACCTACGCTGGAATTTATAACCCAACACGACATGTCTGCAGCACAGTGAGCGCACAACAAGTTATTGAAACTCTGCTGATCTGTTGCCGAATTCGATCATCAAGAATTGATCAAGAATCCGACCATTGTGACGGTCACAATGGCATCTCTCTTTCTTCCCTCTCTCATGTCCACTGGCGTAACGGATGGTCCATCTCTCACAAGCATTTGGAATTACTACCCACAAGCTCTGGCTACCCGGGACAAACTCAAGCAACTCAAGCCTTCTCAAGATCCTTGCAAGTTCCCATCTCACAATTTTGCAATGCCACTTAGCTCTCCACCACAAGCTTCCTGCCAAATATCACTCCATCCCTCATTCTCATGGATCTGGTTCAGGTACTCATTGGTGCCAAATCTCAAGTCTATGCAGGCCTCTTCCATGTTTTTAATCAAGATGCCACTCATCTCAAATACATTCCAATGCAAGACTGCCGGTGCAATGGCACAGAGCCCTCTACTTCGATTTCAAATACTATGCTCGCCCCACTCGGTGTTTCTGCTCCCCACAATGCCACTTGTTCTTGGTGCCGCTCTCATGCAATGCCACTCACTGTCAAATCATTTAATGTCCTTGGTGTCATCGGCTGTTGGCTCCTAATCTTCTCTGCTTATCAGGGTAAGCATTGGTTTTGTCTCATGGGTAGGCAACCTGTTGTACTTGTTATACTACCCACTACATTTATATATATGATTTCTTGATTATCCGAAAGTGTGATTGATACATGTATAATTGGATGGTACCAGTGTGCAATAATCACTGAGACATGGAAATATGAATACCTGTACAGCAGATCCTCCATCCAGCTGGAACTGGGGGGAAGCTGGATCCAGCTGCAATCCATTTAACGGAAACTCTGGAGTCCAGGCGATAGCTATGTCACCTGAACCTGGGAATTTCATGTGATCTTGACATGGTCGTCAGGTGGCTTCCACATGGGTTTCATTTTGGTGTGTAGATGGCATCATCTTGGATCAAAAAAAATTGCCTAAACTTGGGGTGGTGCAGGCACTAGGTCTCGGTCTCAATTAAGAGACTTGGATCTAGGGTTTGTGCTACAATGGGTAGTCCGCACTTGTGATCCTGGACTGGTTCTATTAAGAGCTTTGCTTTGTTTGCACAATGTAATTAATATGTCTTGCCTTCGGTGGAAGTAAAACACATAATTTTGGATCATGATTAAGATGTGAAGGGATTTGGGATTTGGATTGAGAACACAGTACCACTACAGCAGCCTTGGAAGGCTTTTTATTTGGGATTATGAAATGGTCGAAAGGGACCTTAAACAATCAGCAGCCTTGGAAGGCTTATATTTGGGATTGGTGTTGGATTGACGCACTCAGTTGGCTATGCAAAGAGAGGGTCTTAATCCCACCACAACAGTCTTGTGGGCCATTAGTCAAGTGCTTGATCAAGGGCTTCAACCAGTTGAACAGATGTATCTGTGTCCCTTTTCTACTCCTTCACAATCTTGTAAAGAAGTCTAAAATGCATGAATACTTATCAGCATGTCTAAGCTTGTGCAATCAGGGGGAACAAGGATGTGGATTTCAGTTAGTGGTTGTGGCTTGTACTGCTGCATTCCACTCGTCAATCCATGTCATCAGTAGTACTCCAGCTGTAGACGGGCCGAGGCAACACCTTTCAACATGCTGTTACGACCATGCACTTCCGGTTCCTTTCCAGCCATTTACGGCCTTTACGGTTGTTACTCCTTAACCAACATCCTGTTGTGTCCGGCTAGTTCTGCTGACGCACAACCTTTGGGGTTTTCGCAATGAAGGTCTTCTGAGTGTTCCCCAAATCAATCATATGACTTATGCAACTATGCTTCTCTCTTATTGTTCTTATTGTACTTATTGTCTTTTACATACTTCTTTCCGCATTAGACTTATGTCTGTACTTAGTATAAATACGTATTATGTTCTACCATATCTTTAGTTGAAAATTAACGTGCTTTGCCTCTGCATAGCTCCGTGGTCTGACTTCCGCTCTTCTGTCCTCAAGCCAAGTTAGTTGGTGTACCCGCTCACCTACGTGGTATCACTTACGGCCATATCCATCTTTCCGGCTTTACGTCTTCCAGCCTTCCATCCTTCCATCCTTTTCTGACACAGATATAACACATGCGAAAGGCGGAATACCCACAGCTGTATCAGCTGGCCTGCAATATTATGTTGATCCCAGGTGAGATTGCCCTGCATCTTTGCATGTTGTTGTCCTTGACAAATTGCCAGGCTCTTGGGCCATGGTGGAATGGGTGTTTTTGGGTGGGAGAGACATGATCTCCCTTCAACGTGCAAGTCTGAAGCCGGAGATAATTCGGACTTTGATGCTGCTCAAACACCACCTTCATCTCAAACACAAGTCTCTCGAGGACACGCTCCTACACAGCTATCGCGGAAGTCTTCGGAATTCAACAGGTTTGATGACCGTTGGATTCCAATGGGCCGCTAGCGGTTACCAATGATTTGGCGAATCTTCGGATTCCGATGGGCAGGCTCCTTTGAATTTCGACAGGCTTTTAATGATCATTTCAGCTGTTAGGCGCACTAAAAGGAAGGGACAGAACAAAATATAATGTAGACAGCAAGACTCGAACTCAAGATCGTATGACAGTGAAAAACCCAGACCAACAAACAAAAACTATCGTGAGTCTTATCCACGTAGGGCATCATGCCGACATAGAGGCAAAAATCCCTTTCAATATACAATGTCGCTTGCTCCCGCCTGCCCAACACCCCTTAACTTTGTTATCCATCTTCCACTTCACTATTAATTCATAGATAAAAGGGAATTTGTTCGGCTTCTGGGATGGCAGGCCATTAAGTGGAGTGTTATTCACTGAAACGGCTATACTTTCACTATTTCAAGTTGGCAAAAAACTTAAATGGATACCGGGTAGACTTCATTCGTCGAGACTGACTATTTTCAAGTTGGCAGAAAAGGCAAAAGACTTATATGCATATGGGTGAACTTTATCCGGCAACGAGATCTGTGCTCGCGAGGAGTGCATCGGATCATTGACATGGCGCGGCAGGCCTCAGATGCTAAATGGCGGGCAAACGGGGAAACACTTATGTGATGTGGTGAGGTGACTGAGTCACATGGCATATCTACTGAATTCCAAGAGGCGTGTGCAAGTCTGGTGGGTACATCACAGGAGTTTGATGAGCAAACCGAATGAATTCCACTAATCCGACTATTCAAATAACGGCGGTAATAATTCCTTCGAACGGCAAAGGAAATATCATTGGATTTTGATGAGCATCATTTCCTACCAAATTCCGAACAATCCCGGGTTTGCCGTGTAGCCATCCAGGCACAGTAAATGCTCCATCCTGTATCTTGGTTCAATTTTTATTTGTTTACTTTCTTTTATACGGGCCTTAATATCCGTAAAGTACCGTAAATGCACCGTACCGTAAGACCCTCTGATAGTGTCTTTACGGTTACGGTTACGGTGGTTAGGTGGCCGTAATTACCGTAATTTTACGGCCGTAACCGTATACGGTACGGTGGGGAGCCCTACTGCGATCGAGTCAGTGGAGTCCAGGATGGTGGGTTGGACTTTATTGCCCGCAGATTGACCGTATGCTCCTGGTTGAGAAATTTGCGTACAAAGTCACTCAACCTATCCCATGTTCATTCGCGCTTCCCCTCCTCAGGTTCACATTACCGTCAACCGCAGAGTACTGACTAATTTCCTTTTATGTTTCAATTACCTTGGCTTTTGATAGACGTTCTGATAGCGAATAGCTCGTCAAGTCGAGGGGTTGGAGTCCAAAACGAAGGCGCGAGAGGCTTGTGCGCGCTGGGATACTTTTGGGAACACAGTGTTCAGTGTTTGGACCATGCTGTGTATAAAACTATACTACTACTACTACATCGCAGTCCCATTGTGGGCTCTTGGAATGTGCCTTGTGAGATTTAGAATTACATGGACTACCAGCTTCGCCCACCAACGCCCGCTAGAGTGCTGAGCGCTGACGTCGGTGATCGGGGAACAGAGCCAGGAACAAAACAGAGGCATCACGGACACTAGTCTCGCCACA
Organism: Mycena albidolilacea; assembly: GCA_029282495.1. Taxonomy (NCBI): domain Eukaryota; kingdom Fungi; phylum Basidiomycota; class Agaricomycetes; order Agaricales; family Mycenaceae; genus Mycena; species Mycena albidolilacea. The sequence goes on along the minus strand of JARIHO010000024.1, from coordinate 913,047 downwards.
ATTATTGGTTTGCTTGGACACAACGATGCCAATATTCTTGAACTCGCCCATGAAGTCCTGAGAAACGTTGCGCAGTGGATATCCCTGGAGAGCAACGTCCTCGAATTGTTCCCATTCCAGCGACTGGTGGCCATTGTACTCTGGTCCCCATCGCTGCGATTCGCTCTACCCATTTCAGAAGGAAAAAGAACTCAAATATCTGCCAGTCTTCCTTGCATGCCCTCGGCCATCTCTTTCGACTGTCAACCGAAACACGGTTCTCAAAACACTCGAACACCAGGCGCCGTTCTTGCTCGTAGGCAAGTCAAGAGGGCAGTGCCGCTTGGCAATCTACATGAGATTTGGCATGGACAGCTAGGTAAGGGATGAACAAATTACGTCTCTGCAATGTGTATCCATCGATGCGGTATAGTGAACCTTGTCTAGGGGATACTCCTATGGTTCGACAGTGATCTATATGAATGATATCTTCAGATAAATGGATACCTAGGGACATTAGACGCGCCTTCTCACAGGGAGCCTTGGAACTCGCAACACTATACGAATCCGGCTGAATCTCAGTCTCTGGGATTGTAATCGTTCTAGAAGTGTGTTTCATCGAGCGCTCGACCAGGGCGGTGCGAGCATTCAGCATCCCAACTGCCACACCCAACAAGGTTTAAGTGGGCATCCAAAATTTGTAGGCTGAGGGCGCAGAGACTGACAGAAGGTATTCACATAGAGCTTGGTGGTGTTGATGTGAACTGCGATCCAGTACAGATGGTTTGGAGTCCCGAAAAAGGTAACCAATAGTAGTATCTGCGCGGCCGTGACGAGGATCCCGCGGTTAATGATGAGATGCATCAGAGATCTCAGCAGAGACGACGGCCTGAGTTATACTGAGAAACTTGTATACGTAAATTCCTTGTTAAATTCTCGGACGAACCTGATAATCTCGTCGTCGGCAGACTTCAGGAAGAGACACATGGCGACGGTAGCCAAGATATCGGCCGCAGCCCTCACTCCCCTGGCGATGCCTGAAAGAACCTTCAATTCTTCAGTATTCTCGTCCCATACAACAAGCAGAACAAAGAGTAAAACTAAACCTACAACGAATGTATGGTTGCGGTTTGTGAAAACCTCCTGCGGATATAATAACATCATAACCACACATCCTGTAGCGCGTTAGAGTAATATCTTCCGTGCATGTGGCGCGCGACCACCTACCAACAGCACCGCCTAGAAAGGAGGTCAATCTACTGTGCGAAGTGCGGCCTTGGAGACTCACCTAGGCCAACCGTCCCCAACAAGATCTGCAGAATTAACTTAATCAACCGAATCACATGTCAAAGGCAAAACATACCGTCGCCACGAGGACCTTCATTATCGTTGCCGAGTTCCCCGCACTTCTCGCTGGAAAATGATTCATTAATAACTCCACCGTTATAGGTGTAGCACTACCCAGATATAGCTGGTATACGAAGTGCATCTGTGACCTAGCTGAGAGTCAGCCCGCCTACACCACAAAGATTTCCGCTCATGTGTACAATAAGCAATAAGATTCAACGCACGCATATGTGATCGCCGCGGAGATGAGGCACTCGATACTGAGCTCTCTGAGAGGAAGGAATAAGATTTTAAACAAGAAAACTAAGAAGGGGGGGGGGGGACATGACCACACGCAAAATCTTACTTTGTCACGGCGCTGAGCGGGGCGAACGAGCCAAAATGCGGAAGCTACACAGATTCGTGTATATTCGTTAAGGAATATGAGATTTAATGCAACGCACCAGGTAGTAGTAGACCGATTGAGATATGAGCGCTATCGATATACAATCGAGAGTGCTAGGGGCACAATCAGCGTCGAGCGTGCCTCCGACAGAGCATATTCACAGCATGCCAGTGGCCTGGGAGGAAGTCGGTAAGATTTGACGTTTGAGGATATTTCACTGACCAGACAGCGAAGCCAGGGCCTATCATGGTACCGCGTGAAATACAGATACCCTTGCAAAAGAGAGACTCCAAATAATCTGAGCAGTATTGATAATGAGTGTTTATGAGGCAAGTTGGGGAAGCAGCCGACGAACATTAGCGTTACGCAAAACCCTTTCCATAGGAATTGGTGTGTGAGGTCGATTTCAGAGAGAGACAGCAAAAATGAGGCATACCCCAGAAAACAGGGCCAAAAATTGCTGCATACGATGGACTGTCCCCCACTTCATTGGCCACGTTTATGGGCATCGTGAAAATGCAAAACGGCGGACGGGAGGAAAAGCGAGCAGAGCAACGGGTGGCAATATATGCCACATAATAATCTATCAGCCATGCATGGGAAAATAACGTTAAATTTCGTGTTGCAAGGCCGGTAACGTAAAGACTCTAATTAGCCCGAGCTTGATAGCAGTACCGAGACGTCGCGCCGGGTGACATGGAATAGATGCCACCGTCACATTTGAACACCTATGGGGAGCTTGTTTGCACGGGCACAGCCGGCCTCCAGGGCCCGAACTATCTTGTCTGTCATATTTATCGGAGTCGGTGTCCAACTGGCGCCTCTCGGCTACGTCGTTAGACGTTCGTCTGGTTGATGGAATGTAAGTATGGAAGCAACTTACTAAGTTTGCTTCCATGGGCTCGGACCAAAGCCGTCCATGTCATGATATGTTGTCTTGCGAATGAGATTGCGGAAGTGTTCATAGAGACGGGACGGGGCGGGACGGGCATACCATACATATCCAAGTGTTCATGTTCCGTAAAATATTTGGAGCTGTAACGCCGAGGCAGATTGTGATCGATCAGTCGGTAGACACATGATGAAAATGTCTGTGTAAATTCCGATCAAATATACCCCTTTTCGAGAAATATGTCCGCTCTTACTAGGCTCCCCAACTTTTCGGGAATCAGTGTAACAGAATTCGAAGTATGGTTTGGACAAAAATAAACTCGAGTCGACCATCTGTTTATAGTTTTCTATTTTTTTAAGGGTCACCCTACAGCTGGTCCTAGTTTATATGGCGGTCTAAGTGCACATTTAATCGACCGCAAGATATGTCGGGGATTTCGGACCCTCCGCCCCAAAGATAAGCGTGTTGATGCCTTCAGCGCTAAAGAGATAAGGATTCCCGCTTTAGGTAAGGGTTTTAGGGAGCCCTAAATTTCACTACACCGGCACTGGGGGATCAGCTCGCCGCCAGATTTGTGCGACATGTGTGCTAGATGTTGTCCAGAAGTGGCAAGCAGGTGCAGTTGACGTTGCTGCTAGGTTGCAAATTGAATGGTCTCACCGTGCAGCCAGCTCCAGCTGGCGGCGAGCGGTCGCAGCAGCGTGCCCGCGACATTTAGCCGCACATATTGTAGCTGTATTCCTGTAGCTTTCTCGTACATCTATTCAATATATTTCACAACATAGCCGTGGAAATGGAAATCACGTTGCATTCAAGAAATCTACTAGTATTCCGAATCGTCACACTGTCTTCTATCTACCTATCTACGCGGTGCTGTCTTGAACAGAGGCAGTCGAGGTAGCCGTATCAACAGCGATGATGTCGTCAACCTGCTGCTGAAAGTCGTCGACAGTGATCTCATCGAGGACGTAGTCCTTCGTGCCGTGCTTGTCTTGATCTTGGGTCAAGACATGGCGGAATCCGCTGATACAGAATGGGCGTCAGGGATAAAAGGCATGGCAGGATTGATGAACATACCGAGTGAGTTTCTTGGCATCGTTCTTGGCTTCGCTGCGGATCTCATCGAGACGATCATCCAGTTGGTCCCAGAAGTCGCCATCCGGATGCTTGAGGTAGACCTGGCGCTAAACCAGTGGTCAAAAATGGTAACAGATGTACTGAAATGAACACATACCATGAGAGCGATGCGGGCACACAAGACCACATTGATGGTGCACTGTGTGTCCTTGACGATGGCTTGGGCCAGGTCATAGATGTTCTGATGTTCTGCCGCCGGTCCATAAACACCTTTGTCGTTTGGCTTGAGGCTGGAGCGAATCTGTGAACAATCATCAGCTGAAAGTATTACCGGTATGTACTGTTTTATTACAGACCGCCTTCTTGATCTTGGATCGACGCTGTGTAAGCGTGTATTGCGCAGCTGCGGTGACCTTGGCCCAGTCGGCGGGAATCTTCTCCAAACCGGCAGGAACATCAAAGCGAAATTTCTTGACGATAGCCTGGAAAGGAGTCAGCGCCGACCGAATATGTAACGAAGATCTTACAAGGAGGATATCCGTGACAGCATTGCCCTTGTAGATCTTGGTTTTGCTGGACAGGAGGACGGCGGGAGCGTACTTGAAAAGATTGGTCTGAAACAACGAATGTTATTGAGATTGAGATATGAATCAGAAGAAAACATACTTTGAGGTCGGCAGAAACCTCGAATGCGGGCTTCGACGTCACGAGTTTACTAAGCTCGTTGCCGACAGCAAGAAGAGTGGCGACAACCTTGAGCTCGCGGAGCAAGGGAGGGTCCTGGAACATATAGGAATGATTTGAGCTGACAATGGAAACAACTCACCTGGGCGAGGACTTGGAGTTCAGTGACTTGCTCACCACGAAGTCGTTTCTTGTCGGCGTAAAGTTTGATAGCAGCGACGATGTTTTGATTGGCGAGAACGAATGTGGCGCCAGTGCCTGCACGCTCCTCACTGTCGGAGGTCGAGTCGTCATCGTCCTGCATGGTGCCGTGGCTCCGTTTCGAGGAATTGATCGCTGAGCTGACTGTTGGTGACTCTTGGGCCATCGCCGCCGATATGGCACGCATTTCTTCATCGTCGGGAGGGGTAGTTGCGCGAGAAGACATTGAAGACGAGTTGAGGGCAAGAGAAGAGCTGGGGGGAAAGGAGCACCGATTTCCTTGAAGTTTTATGGTTTTGCGATTCCCAATTTGGGAAGCCGGGTGCACTTGTTTCCAGGGGACGGGAGGCAGAGCAAGTCCAGTAGACTCAAATGCGACAGCTCTAGTGACCGATGAAAGCCTCAAAAACACCACGTTTCCATCTTGATCCATGCCGCCAAAAGGGAGTGCAAAACCGCTCGACAGTAGTGCGTCCAGTGCTCGATGAAATAAAAGACCTTGATGTATACGGGTACTTGCAGGTTTTAGACGAAATGAGAGCAATCCCTCGCAAGTACAGTGCATAGTGTGCAGCGAGGGAGTAACTGAAGAACGTCGTTCATGGATGGGAGTCCCGAGTGTAGCAAATCACTTGAAAAGTGCGTCTCACTTGCGGGCCCTCAGGTCATCAGAACTATCGGCTATGGAGAGGGAGGAGAAGGAGAAAAGACTCGAAAGAGAGCGACAGGCCAGTGCAGCCACAGACAGGCTCCGTGATATCCAGTTTGCGACACAGCAGATTGAAGGACCTGTTGCGGCGGCATCTTCAAGAGTGATGAGTGAGGGGGAGGCTGAGATGTGGGAGGATTTTAGGATGAACGGGGCCGACTTCAGTGCTGGGGACGAGGCTGAGGATCCAGAGGCGAGGCGTCGGCAGTTCCAAGCAGAGGCTGAGATCTTTGGCTTGTGGAATCCCGAGGCGACGGCGAGGAAGTTAGGCTTTGTAGACGATGGGTTGGGGGACGAAGAAGACGACGAGGATGACTTTCTTGGAGAGTTCTTGCGCAATTTCGGTGAGTTCTGTTGCCCAAGTCAAGTTGGCAGAGAGCGAGAAAGCGAAGTTGGTTTGCGGTCACATGATTGATGCCAAATTGGCACGACGGGCATTTCGCGCTTGCCCTCATGGCCAGCGCGCCAACCCCTTTGCTCTTTCCACTGAATATATATGTCTTTCTTACCATTTGAATATACTCTTAGACCTCCGCGAGCCAGAACCAGGCGAAATCCAAGATGCTGGGCACAATACCGCCAGCGGCACTTCGGAGAAGTGGTTTCCGTATCCTTCAAAGATGGTAAGCTTGGGAATAATGGTAATTACCAGTTCTTCTGAGCTTCTCTCGCTGGGATAGCTCTTTCTCCTCGACACTCTAGACAATCTTCCGAGACTCCGGATTTCGAGCTCTTTGATGCGTTTATTTCTCTGGATCCTCAAGGAAGCTGGGTGCAAGGATGTCCCGTCCTTTGATCTTCTTCGACGAGTTCAGAAGGAGCTCCGTGGTCAATGTGGGGTCCCCAGCATCCCTTGTAGATCTCCGCAAGGGAATGTTTTTTACATGAATGACCCGCGGACCATCATCGCAAAGGTATTTGACCGGTTTGATATGCTCATTGTCGCCTGAAGCTAATAAACACCCAAGGACTGGACAAATCCAGTAACACGAAAACTCATCCACGTATATCCCGAAATCCCAGAGGACGGTATTATTCGAGAGATCTGGCATGCACAAAAATGGCGCAAACACATGGATCTCGACATCTTGAGCCCAATGTATGCGGCTGGAGCCTCCCATTATTATGTCAACGAAGTATCCCGCCTTCAGGACGGACAGCTCATCATTCCGATGCGCTGGGTGATGTTTCGGGGGAAGGTTTGGGCCGACGCATTTACCATCACACTTGATGAACAGGTTCGTTGTGTGGTCTTCGTTTAGTACGAATTGTTGACCAGGATATGCACCCTAGGGAGAGGCAACCATCGTAGATCAGAAAACAATTTTCATCTGTGCCGAAGACTTGAGAGACAATTACTATGATCTTCAACATACCGGCGAACTTCCAAAATGGGGAGGTATAAGTTCTCATATGGCATCCCTCCCTAGCCTCGACTGAGTGTGTTCTCAGCCTCGACCATTGAAGCTGGCCACCCCGCTCGTATGCCCAATCCAAAGCGTATCATTGCTGCTGGACGTCCGTTGTACTCCAGGTTCATTGATTATTTCAGCGACAATGTCTCCGGGAACAAGTCGAAGTCTTGGAATAAACATTGGAACGCGTACATGATGCATCGCAATCTTCCTCGTCAAATTCTACAACAAGAATTCCACATCCACTTCATTTCAACATCTCCGAATGCCAGCGTCTCTGAGCAGTTTCGTGAATTCAAACAGGCGGTCGAGTAAATATCTTCCTCACTCAATTGAAAAAGCTAAACAAAATTTAGGGAAACTCATACCGATCCAGTTGAAACTCGCGATGAGGCCGGGAACACTTCCTGCTTCTGCATCTACATCAACGCCGGCCCGTCTGACAATCCTATGCAAAGTGAGGTCTCCGCACACATCGGCGGTAAAGGCAACTGCATGTGTCGCAAATGCCGGGTCGGTGGAACACAAAAAGACAAGGCATCTGATACGGGATATCACGCATTGTTCAAGGTAGTACTGGCGTCCCTACTGCACTGCCTCATTCTTTGACAAAGAATTGAATTTATTCAGGCTGGTGTGCCACGAACCAAGGAGTTAATTCTCGGCGAACTCAAGAAACAGGTAAAGATGGCGTGTTCGGGTGTCATCAAACACGTCAAAGACCTGCAGACCGAAACCGGAGTCAAGGATGTGTATACACAGTTCTATATTGACGGGTTGATCTCCCGTTTTAAATCAATCCGCAAAGACGAACCCAATCGAACTGTCGAGGACATTGAAGCCGAGCTTATACAATGGACTGTTGATAATGGAGACAATATATATAGCCCATTTTTCGCAATGAAGGGTGTGTTTTTCGATTCTACTCTCTATTCTGTGGCCAGTGAATGTTAACAAAGTGTTACAGGCTTCGATCCCACTAAAGATACACCTATCGAACTTCTGCACACAATCCTTCTCGGGATCATTAAATATATATGGCATGTGTCGCACACCTCTTGGTCTCCGGAGCAGAAACAGACATATTCCATGCGCCTCCAGTCCACCAACACCGATGGGCTATCAATTCACGCGATTCGGGCCAACTACATCATGCAGTATGCCGGCTCATTAATCGGTCGTCAATTCAAGACGATCGCACAGGTCAACATCTTTCACATCCGAGATTTGGTCACAGAAGACCAATTCAAAGCCTGGAGGGCTTCTGGCGAGCTTTCTGCGCTACTATGGTTCCCTGAGATACGCAACCTTGAAGAATATCGGGTATGTATTTTGCTTCCGTTACCGCGACTATCAAATCACTGACCATCCGAACTGGCAGCAAGATCTCAAGGTTGCTGTCGCAAATGTTCTCGACATCTTTGCAACAATTGATCTGTCCAAAATGCTTTCCAAAGTCAAGTATCATTTACTGGTGCACGCCGACGAAGACGTTGTGGCCTTTGGCCCGCTAGTAGGGTTGATAACTGAGCTTTACGAGTCCTACAACACCGTTTTCCGACACTGCTCTATCCTTTCTAATCACCTCGCCCCGAGCCGAGACATTGCCCGACAATTAGCCGATCAAGAAGGGCTGAAGCATCGTCTCACAGGTGGATGGTGGTATTCGGCCGGAGATGAGAAGCAGTGGCAACGCGCGGGAAGCGGGGTTAGGAAGTTTTTGTCGGATCATCCTCTTCTTCAGAAATCACTTGGATGGACTGACCCCAAACCAGCCAAACACGGTATGTAACTCAGTTTACTTTCAAGCTGCCTGTTTAATATATTGTCATGTTAGGTGATATCAAACTGGTTAGCTTGAAGCGCGGCCAGAAGGACAGACCCACCCACTTCCTCCATACCACCACTGCTGCTCGTGCGGTCAACTACGGACTTTACCCCGCCGAATCTGAGTGGGTAAAATGCCGATATGTCACGAGTGAATCACTTGAAGAGTGCTTTGTTGGTTCATGGATATTTGCACGGTCGCCGACTACCCAGGTGAGTTGACCACAATCTGGCATCGAAATTATCTCCTTTCTGATAATTAATGGACCAGGACTCCACGATACCAGGGCGAATCACAGACATCCTGGTTAGTGGCAGCGGTGCCGTCTTGGTGGTATTGGAAGTGTTTCAAGTTCTCTCTTCCCGCGACGAGACATACGGTATGCCCGTTTTTGTGCGCCGAGACTCTGAAGAACTATTCTCCATAGTTCCCAGCAAGGTTCTTCTTTCTTTCGCACATTTGAGTCCACACTAATTCAATCTATAGAGCATCAAATTTAAAATCAATGTTCAGCATGATTGCGGAGCCGCTCAATGCGACACCAGCGGTGTACGTTTACGGATGCAGGAACGCGTCGAATCTGATCAGATTGAGAACTTCGTTGTTCACAAACCCCTTGACCGATTTTTCATCAATTCTCATGCATTCCATAATGCCCATCTTCTTCGAGCGACCCTTCCCCGCGAACTGCTCGCTCCCATTCCCCTCTTCACAGACCGGCAAACGAAGCACTACGAGCTCGCAGCTCAACTCCGAGAAATGCAGTCCACACGTCTGGCAACTCGGAAAGCGGCGGCAGACAAGCGCAAACGTTCACAGGATGATGGCGATCAGAGTGACGGCGAAGAAACCCAGAGACCCAAAAAGAAGAAGAAGAGAAAGGCAGGTCCAGGTCGGCGGAAGGCCGTTGAGGCTGTTCCGATTGAAAGTATGGTGGCGACCAGGGACAGACGTAAAATTACCCGTACCAAAAAGGCCCAGGCTACGCCACCTGAAAGCGAGGAGGATAGCGCAATGGAGGTTTCAGAAGACTCAGAGGATGTAGACATGCTCGATAGTTCGGACAGCGAATACTCGGATTAGCACCATTCATAGAATTAAATATAATTGTTGAACCTGGATCCGAGATGGTGAGATGACGTCCTCGACACCCAGCCGGACAGCTGCAGGTCGGCTGTGGAGAAACGTCGCAGATGCACCTGGCAACCACAGGACTACAAGCTGTGAACAGCTTACGCGACACATGACCGTCGAGTGCACACATCAGCTGCAAGCAACATGTTGCCACTTTGGCGGTGTACTTGCAGTAAATTCCGTTTTTCGTCAGCAGTTTTTGCGTAAGCTGATCGAGGACATGATCTACCGTTGCTTTAACGAAATGACGAGGTTTTTTGAGTACATGTTTGTCCTATCTCCTTTAGTCTATCCCCATTCTGTCTCCTCTCAACCACAACTCACAAGCGGCGAAGCAGTGCGCAAGAATTCAGAATACCTCCATTTGCCTAAATTCCATGGTCGACTTCGCACTGCGCCTTTTGATTGATTCCTCTGCATGTTCTCCATTATTTTATTACTTAGCTGTATCTTCATCCATTTCTTCTGTTCTCCTCCCTCAACAGAGATCTCCTGTTCTGTATTGTCTCTGGCATCTGTCCCTGCAGTCTGCGCACACATCGCTGCAGCGACATCCTATCCATCTCTACCACAGTACTAGATATTTTTTCGTGCGTAATTGTTCTCCCTGCTCCCACGCGAATTGAGACTTTTGAGGCATAGAGGCGCAGCCTAAAATTTCATGGGGTTAGCATTTCCCACTATGCCGCAGCATCTTGGATTTTTCATACCGTGGCCACGATCACCGGTGCACATATATAATATCCCGCCCTCACTTACACCATTTTTCTCCCGGGTTTTTTTTCTTTTTCCTTCTATTCCCATGGTTATTCGGGTCTCTCCTTGCACCTCTCCTCTGCCCTTGCCATATTCAAGCACTCAGGAGTCCTCTGCTACTTGACTTTCGCTATTAAGCCATCTTTTCTCCAACTGCAAATTTCTAGATGAATTATATCCAAGCATTCATTATTGTGTCTACCTGGCTTTCACTATCGGTTCTGTCGTTACCTCCACTTGCGAATTTACGATGCGTCAAAATTTGTCCCTTCAAGATCATTCTGCTGCTTGGCTCTCAATCCTCGTTTCGTCGTTCCCTCAACCTGGAATTTTCCGGAAGGACCCTCGCCATTGGTTCAGTCGCTCCCTTATTGCAATCTTCTGAATATTTTTATATGCCTCGGTATTGTTTCTGCATATCCGCGCAATCTAAGTTCAACTCATGTTTTGTCGCAGGCGAGCCGGAGCTGGGAGGAAAACCTTCGTTCTTGGCTCAAGCCGGTGCACTTTTGATTTCTCTGACCCTCCCTAAATGTAGGTAAAATACGCGCACCTCTTCACTTTTTATCTTTTGTTTTCCGGCAGGCAGTATGTACTCCTGCCGGTGTTCTAATGCTTATGCTGTACATCCAATATATTTCTTTTTTTCCATCTTCCAAATTGCCGGAGCGAAGCGCCGGCACGTCTTGTCTCTCTGTGAGAAGTCCTCACTCCGACGTCACAAGCTGATGATTGCCGTTCAACACTCATAATTTTGCTTAGTACATGGTCCGACTCTGTCGCTCAAGCTCTCAAATTCCGGACTGGCTCCGGTTTGGACCGACGAGGTTTTCTTGCATGCCTTATTTCAAGCCTAGGCAGGCCTGTTTCTTGGTCTTTAATTGGGCTAGGAATAAGGCTGTGCACCGTAACCGTAAGCGCCGGGTTCACGGCCTGTCGTACGGGTACGGGACCCGGCCGTAGCGCCTCTCGGGCAAGAACCTTACGGGTCGGGTACGGTACGGGCCACCCGTACCCGACCGTATACGGGTTTACGGGTTGATCCCTGCGCCAAAATGCGCTTACGGGACCCGGTCGTACAGGCCTCAAGTACACCCGTAGCAACCCGTACCGTGAACAGGTCTACCCGGAAATACCCGTACCGTACCCGTTTACGGGTATGGGTCTACGGGTCGCAGCCCTAGCTAGGAAGCCATCCAAATGATCTATGTAAGGCTTTATTTCTATAGCTAGGGATTGTAATTTCTGGCCCTGCTCTCCCTTGCAACTTGCCACTTGGGTTGAATTTTAGTTGGAGGCACGCTTCTTGTAATAAGGCAAGCCCTGAGACGATTGAGAAGTGAGCTTTCTAGGATTTTTGGACTCATTGATTGCCAAGCCCATTCGGCAAATCATAACCTGATTTACTGTGGACTCTTTTCTCTAATATTTTTCTGTGGCCTTTGATTTATGGAAGTTCAGTGCAGCCCAATGCGAGCTCGTTGACACGGCAGTGTCAACCAAGCAAGCTTTGGGCTGCACTCACATTTTCGCCATGTTCCAGAACTCAGATCTAACCGAGATCTGACAGTAGCAGGCCCTGTGTCAGAAACAGCCTCTGGGTCAGCTAAACAGTGAGTAACCCGGCGAGAACCCCAACCAGGATAAACCTGATAGATGCTAATAGCTTGTGTGTTCCCCAAGCGGCGAGCAGTAGGACCAACCGTACAGTGTCCTCCCTAGGAGACTGTATATGTTAGATCGGGATGCAAGGTGGAACCTGGAACAAGTTGAAAAGGGTATGATATCCACTCAGATATAAAACCCAGGGTGTGGACACAACCTGTAATACAATGGATAGGAAGTGGGGCAGGGTGGAGACAATGCCTATGTCAAGCCAAGGTAGAAGCTTGAGATTAGACGAGGTAGAATCTACTGTACATGGAGATTCTACCAAGCTTATATAGGCTTTGAATAAATTAAAAATGATCGCAGTCTGTTGCGATCAGTTCCTGTACCATAGCATTAAGGAGTGTTAATGCTGATACTCCTGGACTCCTCTGTGTCCGTTTCCATAGCGTTGGAGGACTTAGGGGACCTGATGTTCAGGTTTCCTAGTCCTTATCATTGTTGTCTCCAGTGGTTCAAACCGATTGAGTCAGTGGTTGAAACCCTGATCAGTTTGCAACCATTCATGCACTTCATGTATGCCTCTGTGTCAGCCATGATGTGTCTGGGAATTAGGATCTGTCTTTACGGGTTCCTAGTCCTTAATGTCTTCTGTATCCTGTGGTGCAGACCACCCTGGATCTGTGGCTTTAGAATCCGTGGTTGGGTTTCAACTGTGAGAAGGTCATGTGGTGGCATGATGAGAGTCCCATGCCGCTAAGACATGTCTGTATCCATACAGACACATTGCACAAAAAAGTAGAACCCAGGTGATTCATGACACCCTGCCACTTGTCGGCCTTACCCGCTTTATAATCATGACCTTGTGGGGAAATTAATGAGTTCTCTGAGACACACATATACCTCGCATGCAAGATAAAGACAAGTTGCCTGCAACTTTTTATTTGCACTCCAACAAACTTTGTTCAAATAGTCCACCAAAAGAGTAAGGCATCAAACTGTCAGTATTATGTGTACAGCGTAATTTTTACGCCATATATCTGGTATGCTATGCCCCTCCTGTGTGTAACGACTAGAAATGAAAGGGCAAACGGTATGGTTGCATACATAATGTCTGTTTACACATAATTTACGAGATTTTGAAAGATTTTTCACACATCTATCTCTAAGGGCCCTACAGGATCGATTGAAGCATGCAGGAGATCAGTAGGATATAAATGAATGTGATTATCTGAGCCCTACCACCCAGAATCAAGATTGAGTACCTTGATGAGAGCTCAATGTTGGTCTCAGAGGTGCAGTCAAATTGTTTGCATGAACTGAAACATGTCAAGATGGCTAAGCCGATTGAATTTGGGTGAAGCAGTGTATTGGCGGATCTCAAAAGAACTTGGCAATGTGATATGTGATGGCCATCAGATGAAAAAGGTATCGGCATTGCCGGCATGGGTCGAAGCTGTTTATGCATAAACAGACGGTTATGGAGCAGTGTTTACACATCAAGCTGTAGTGTAACCATATTGTATGAGTGAAGGAACAAGTCCATTACAATATGGCCCATAACTCTGTAAAATCTATGGACGATTTGATGCCCTACAAAAGAGACAGTCATTGATTTGAGTGTAGATAGAATAGTATGATTGGCAGCCCTTAAATAAATTACTTATCAATGAAAAAGTGTCTGTGGAGGTAATTCTAGGAATGATCATGGGATGGAGTGCAAGTAAGGAAGAAATGGATGATAATATGTAAAATCAGTGGATAACTGAAAGTGAAACCATCCAAGTGCCAAGGTGTTGACCATGGATAATGGCTTGTATAATTTCACCAGCACTGTAGACTAGCCCCTGAAGTTACCATGCTTCATTGGACATTGGCAGTGTTCAATATTCACTGCCCAACACTATACCATACCCGTGCAATCGAGTGGCAGGCAGTTCAAAGTCCCCGAGATGGCCGAACACCACTAACATTTCACAATGATTCTGATATCCTGTGCCCAGCTTAGATACTGTTCTGCTATTCTGTCAAGTTCACTCAGACTAACAACAACACCAATTGCTTACTAGGTCAGGTTCCTTCATCTGAAAGCCCTCTGAAGGTTTGCTAGCGAGTGAAGATGTCTACTGTGTTGCATCTCTGACCACATGAGGTCAAGATCCTTCCGACTACACTGATTGAACTTGGAAGGCTTGAGCCTTAGGTCTGTCCTCCACATGTGTAATGATGGAGATGGAAATTCACCCTCATTCAGAATGAGAAGAGACAATTATAATGTTGATAGGTCCCACAAAGTGCATTGTGCAATCGGCCCTCTCAGTTTAACACTGTTTCAATGCTGAGTTCTTGGAACACTCTCAGATTTCTGGGGTGCACATTGGCAACTGTTCCTGATGGCCTGACAGTGCAAAGGCCAACGATTCTAAAGTAATGCCTGCAAGAATTTTAGAAACTGGCTGATCTTTTGAGACATCAGGGTTGTTCACACCTGGCCTTTTTCACGCCCTTTTTCCGCCCTTTTTGCTAATCTCTTCTTTTTTTGCCCAGTTTTTTCCCCCTTTTTCAATTAGAAGTACAAAAAGGGTAGGACATGAAAGAAAAACAGAGTCCTATTTGCAATTCTGGAGAAAATGAGAAAATAAAAAGGTAGGTTAAAAAGGCCAGGTGTGAACAACCTTGAACTCCCTTTTTTTCACCCCTTTTCTACCCTTTTTCCACCATTTTTTTCTCCCTTTTTCTTTTTCCTGCAGCCTAGATGGTCTTATTGTTCTTCAAAGGTCTGGTCCGATTTGGATGCTCAAAAAGGACTGGGACAAATTTTTCTGGATATTATAGCTCACTATCTACCAAACATGAAAAAGAGAGCAAAAAGGGAGCAAAAAGGGCAGGTGTGAACAACCCTATTCTTCAGTGGCTCTGACCACACCGCTGGCACTTTGTATGTTGCCAGCCCAACCGCTCAGGTACAAGGATAGTTTAGATCTGTAGCATCAGTTATAGCCTTACAAAACTGGATATTTGGACGAGGAGTGGGTTCAGGAGCCCGATCCTTGATTGCCATTGATTTGAGTGATATGTGAACACCTCTGACATGGCCGACCATTTCTGGTGGAGAAACGAGAGTGAATCTACACTCACCAATACTCATTTATCACAGGCTCCGTAGTTTCTGATTGATACACTTGTCTCAACCTCACACCGTTGCACCTTTCCCTGCTTACTTGAGTCAATTTAATGGTTAATCAGCACTATAAGATTACCTAGTATATTGCAGAAATTTGGGAGCAAAACTTTTGTAGATCTTGTGTGGACCACTTTATCTTTGCTGGGCTCGTGACCAACCACATTTGCCAACATGGCTACGCTTATCACGGCCTGGTTGTTATTTTGGCTGATGCTGCCAAATGAGGTTTTGAACTTGGTATTTTCAACCTCCCATACCTTCGGAAAAAGTGTAAAAATATGACGGTTACACATTAAAAATCTGCTACAAACTTGGCTGCTTCTCATATTTCTGCTATATCACCCCTTTATTAAAATTGCGTGTTTGAAGCCATTTTAAACTCTGCAATCTTTGCCATCAGCTCCGGCATCAGTTGCCGAGAAACCACATGATCACCAAAGTGGGGGGCTGCAAAGCGGCCCCCCCCACTGTTGTCTATATAAAAAATGAACACTTCCTATTTGTCTATGAGGACATTTGTATTGGCTCCCAGAGCTCCAAGTGCCGCCATCTGCTCCACTGTTAACAGAAATACATTGAAATGCGAAGTCCATCACAATCATTCCACTGAACTGTCGAGTTCTTCCAGATTCAATCCGCTGGACTCATTTACTATGTCTCCTTACCCTTTTCCCTCCAGATGGGATGCCAGTAGCCTGAAACTGCGCCCATTATTACCAACATCGCTGTCTGAACAGGCTGGAACCTCTCTTGCTCAAACCAACAACAAAACAATGCAAATCAGGCCCAAAATTCAGCGGCAACCATGTTGAGCAGAAAGAATCTGCCAGTGCATCAGCATATCCTTTGTCAAGGATTACTAGCTGCAGACCAAATTTGAACGGCGATCATCAGGTCAAAAGAAACAAAGGGAGAGAGAATCGAAAGAGATTTCAAAAAAGTGAGTGCTATGTCTATTAATTTATTGTGTGACACTTAGCCCAGTCCAAGGGACTCAGAATGATTACAGCCAATGTCGGAACCAAAGGCACAAACAAAATTTTCTTGTTTTGGCAAGTTTTCAAAGAATTCCTTGTAACTAGTCTTTTCCTTTTCACCCTTGACTTCGTGACTAAGCATTCCCTCATATAGAAATACATTTCAGCTATTGTTCGGCCTTTCTGATGTGTTTTTCATTCTCCGCTCCATCTGCAAACCTGTAGCGCTCTCTTTCCTCCCACTATCATGCTGCTTTAACGCCACTCCTTTATACTCCTCAGGTGAGCTTCATTCCACTGAGAATCATCAATAGACATTGTTCTGGGCTCCCCACTGGCACAATGTCCTTCAGCCCTATTCTACATGTCACAGTACATGCCACCATCCCCTCGTACATATGGACGTGTTTCTGAGCTGCTGAACCTGTTTGCCACTTGCCAGTATGCCCCTGGGTGTCTTGACGAGGTGCTGCACCGTCCAAGCGTGTTTTGGGACCTACCCTCGCTGTACATGACCCTTGCCACCTGTTGTATCGTTTTTAGGTTTTGAATTTCATTGGGCCGCTTCTCATATATATAATATGTTGTCAAAAATTCATTGCTACCCCAAATGCCCATGTTCTTCGATAACGACCCCTTCAGATACCACTGGACTCTTCAGCAATGAGAAAGCTGCTGAAGTCTGCCGTCTCGCCGTCTGGTGCCGTTCCCAGAGAGGAATTGCCTGAAAAGGAAATCCAAGGGCAAAAACAACACAAGTCTTGTAACTCAATTGGTTCTACCCCGATTTGAATGAAACCTAGATAGATTTGACGGGCTAATTCATGTGCAATTAGTGATAGAAAGTGATTCATGAAAATATTATGTATTAGGTAATTTGTGTTTTCAGACCATTTCCGTGCCAAATGTGGTCTAGCATGTCCAGAACATGTCCCAGTGACCTGATATTTTGGGAACAGCAACATATATACCTGGATAGACATGTGATAGAGCCAGAATCATATGAAATCACAAGATAAATGTAATCCACACAATTTTTCTGAATGCCAAATCTGCTAAATGTATCTAACAGAGCTACAAGGACTGTAGGTAAATTATCCATACTTCTGGCTCTATCACGTGCTTAACCAAGGATATATGTAGTTCCTCCCAAAAGATTAGGTCACTGGGACATGCTGGAAATGCTAGACCACATTCGGTATGAAAGTGGTCCAGAGACATAAATTACCTAATACAGAATACTTTCATGAATCGCTTTCTATCGCGAATTGCGCATGAATCAGCCCGTCAAATCTATCCAGGTTTCATCCAAATCGGTGCAGGACTAATTGAGTTACAAGGAATTCTTCGAAAACTTACCAAAACACGAAAATTTCGTTCGCACCTTCGGTTCCAACATTGGCTGTAATCTCTCTCACTCTGCTGCGCAACGGGCACGACGCCAGCGAGAGCTTGCCGCCAATATCAAAGAAATATTGATCACTCGGCCAAACTGTGAGAATGTGCTATCACGATCTCAAACACTGCGTTCAGGGCCCATGTCGGCATAGCATTGCGGACATATGCGCATCTGCGTCGATCGTGGGATACATACGGTGCCGACGTCAGATCGACCATTGGTCGACCGAATTGGTTTGACATTCGTCGACTATGTGTAAGACTAGCGTCTACAACAACGTGTCGACACGGGTCCACATAGGCGGCAGACGGTGAGACACTATACCCCCCACCTCCTTCCCTTTCGCTACCACTTCCCTGACCAAGTCCATGACGGACATAAGAGTAAAGATTGCAACGTAGTGATGTGGCTTCAATGCGGCTTCCACATTTTGCCCCATTTCCAGTCCTTCGAGCCGGCAAAATCCCATTGCTGAACGCAGAACCTCTCAAAAAATCTTATAGACATGTATTATGCATACATTAGCTCTTCCTCACCCTGCACCATGATATTCTCATAACAGGTCGCTTCATTTCGGAGTTGATTCCGGATTTATCAAAATGCTGTGCATTTTGACAGCTGTTTTGACCTGTGGGCGTCATGCCAGCATCACCCGCCAAACCGGTCTCAAGTCCTCGGCCGCCAAAGGAGGTGTCTGTAGCACAAATGGGTGTGTACCGGCCCCCGCCGAATATCTGGAGGTGGTCTGCACAATGTGCAGACATCGGATGTGCAGACATGTGCGGACAGGGGTCATACACTGCGTGTGCAGACGACCCCCCTGAACGCAGTGAAAGTTTACGGATGAAAGTGGAGGAGGGAGAACGGCGACTGAAATGCAACATTAGGGTCAGTCAGAGTAAGTTTTAATGTGTCGTTTCTGGAGTCATTTCTGGAGTCATTTCTCAAATTATGAAAATGAATTAAAGTGTGGGACCCCAGAAACGCCTCAGAAACTCCTCCAGAGGAGTTTCTGCAAGTTGTTTCTCCACCAAAATAAATCCGAAGTAATTTCTCCCTAGGCTCGTTTCAGCCTCTCTAGTCTACCAGGCGTGAAATCTGACGACAGTCGTTTAGATCACGTATACTGGAGAGCTCCTCCCCACGTTTATGATGCCAACAATTTCGAGAAACGACTCCAGAAACGACTTCAGAAACGACCCTAGAAACGACCCCAGAAACGTCAAAACGAGTTACTCTGACTGACCCTATTGATCGTTGTGGTAAGTTATCAAGGACCTGCGAACATGTCCTCCATCTGAATACCAACTTGATAGATCCCACGACGACCCTAGACCGAGCGTTGGATCACCAATACAAGGTGAATGAGCCACGCCGCCAACATAGGTATAGGGAGAGCTATAGAAGTCGGATGCTGAGTTTTTTTTCTTTTTTGTGGAGCGATGAATGAAAGGGCAGCCTGATAATATCAGTCCCCATCCGTCCGCTTTTTCTCGCAGCCTGAGCTGTCGAAGAGAAAAATTAGTTGTCCCTAGGGAGATACTTGATTTATGTCAGTGTATGGTGGTGTGGGACTCACCTACCTCCCCAGTAGTGAACTACTGGTTCCATCCCGGAGGACAGAGAGGAGCAATACCCACTAAAACCCTAGACTCACTGATCTTTGTGCCAGCGAGATTTTCGGTTGAGGCCGCATTTCCATGTATTTATTACTCTCTTGAAATTAAGAGCCCGGTTTCCAGGCAATTTTGAAGGGAGAACAGACCCACCGACGATTTGTCAGGGACCGATGCAGCAGACCAGCTCGTTTGATGGGCAGTCGGACTGCCACCTTTCCATCAACGTGTATATTCCGCCTCCGATGACGGTGCTTTAGATTACTGAAGGGACTTCGTCGAGACTCCAATACAGATGTTCTAGCTGTACATTATCAGTTCTTTGGGGAATTAAACATACTAACTGTTGTCTTAGACAGTCGCCATCATCGTTTTCTCAATTATGCCATCTGAGCTTTGCGACAAGCGAACAGCATCATTGCTCGGGTGGATCAATGCCGCTTGGAGGAGTTCAATGACCCGGGAACACCTCATTCCGACCGCGTAACTCTCACAGTGGTACAAATTCGGTCTCACAGAAGGTAATTACACCCATAGTGCAACAGCCAATGTGAAGGTTTCCGCGGTTGGTTCATCCTCGACTATCCTATCCCCATCCCTCTTGGATCTCCTCAACGACGACGATGTTGCGCCTCAAGACATTGACCGCGAGACAGTCGAACAGGCCTTATTTAATCAGCCTGACCCGTAAGACCTCGCCTAGACCAGTGGCCGGTCTGTCTATGAACATTGAATTCTGTCGATAGACAGACAGATTGCTCTTTCGAAGACAGGCTGGATTCGAGCCTAGACCTCGCCGATACAGACCGTGTGGACAATGCGATTTCCTCGAGTGCGGATACCATACCCAGTGTTATCGGCTCTTTCACACACTGGGCGGTCGAAGATCACATCCGATTGGACAGTATTTCGCTTGAAAAGGTCATTTCCTCGGGGAAGAAAAAGGACGCGGTCCTGCCAGAGGGGTGTTCCATCGCAAGCGGCCGAGGCGACGGCAGAGCCCGCGAATAAGGATATCAATTCCTAGTACAGCTCTATATGCGTTCGTGGAGTGATTGGAGCGGACACCATGCAGTGCGCGCCACACTATTAGAATGAAGGGCTCATCACCTTATGTTGCATGAAGTGTGCGGCGCTATCGCCTAGTGTCACTCTGGCGAGCGTCTGGAAGTAACTGGTGGTTGGTATTATGAAGCAGGGATTCATCGTCCAGTTCTAAGGAACGCTATTTAATGGAATGGAATGAAGGGGTGAATGAAGGGTTGCATGATAGATGTCCTCCCTGTCACCAGGATGTGACTGTGACCCGGCAATCGCAGCTAGTGCTAAGGCTGTGCAGAACTTGGGTTAAAGGGCGGATTACTACCAGCTCTGGACTCCGACACTCCCTCCTCGGATATCAACGCGCTGAAAATATTCCCTATGTCTGGGTCGAACGGCATCGCAGGCTTCCACTATTTATTGGATGGTTGTGAGTCGCCCGCTCCGTCGAAATATCAGAACGTCGGACTAACGATATAACTCACTAGCCACCCATGCCATCATGATGTTCATCCAGAAAGAAGATCTCAAGTTTTACTTTTTGGGCTGGGATGAGCAATCCGGAAAATGGTACAGGTTCAACGCTGGCTACCCCTTAGGCTCGGGTCGCCGTAATACGCCGCTGGCCGCCGTCCGCGCCGAGGGCGAAAATCCCGCCACCGTCCATCTGTTCTACATCGACACCGACAACCGCATTAAAGAGTACCTGCTCCCGCACCAGTCTGGCTGGCGCCCTGGGGCCACGCTTCCGGCCGACGATATCGCCGACAGCAGTGACCTCGCGGCGGTGGCGACGGGCAAGGGATCAGGCTTGGAGCTCCGGGTCTTCTACCAGAAGACGGACGCGACCGTAGAGGAGCTGCGGTTCTACAACGGCAGCTGGCACAAGGCGCGCCAATTCACGGACGCGAAGGCGGGCACCGGGCTCACCGTTCTGAATTCGGATGCCTACAAGGGGCTCGACGCGACGCCCTTCCTACATCTGTTTTACGTTGGGCAGGTCAAGTATGACAAGCTCATCCACCAATCGGCGAAGGGCGGGGACGACTGGACACCCGAGCAGCTGTTGGAGCAAGGCGGTGGAGGATTGACGAGCGTCTCGTGGTCCGCATACAACAATAACGAGATGATGTTGCATTTCCCGAACGGCGACTCGCCAGGGGAAGTGGTGGGGATGCTTTACACGTCGAACACCGGGTGGGATTGCGCGCGGCTCCCGGACTACACGGTGAAGTCTCATAACAGGCCGTTGGCGTCGGTGGCCTTTTTCCCTGCGCAGGGCCTCACGATCGGGGTGTTCGTGAAGTCGGCGGAAGCACAGATAGAAGAGATGTACTACGAGAAGGGCGATTGGAAAGGGACGCGCACTATTAATGTTTTTTAAATATGTCAAACCAATACATGAAGCTAGTGCCGAGGCGAATCAGTAGCAGAAATTCAACGGAAGCATTATCTCATCCCGAAATACCAGAGATGCGCACGAGCACTGAACTCTGCCCCATGTAACTGCGCACAGGACCACAGCCGCCTAGTACGACGTGATCCGAGTTGAAGCTGATTTCCAGGGTAAACCATTTTTATACAAAGTGGCAGCTTAAGCTTTAAGTAAGAGTCGAAATCGCGTAGGCGTGGGTGCCTTGCGGGAGACGATAAACAGGATCCCAAAATTTCCACGGTCGCGCCACCACCGGTCTGATAGAGCGGTCCTCGACAGTCGAATATAAACCAGGACGCAAGATTTGAGCCTAATTTCTGAGGCAAACAGAATGAGTTGCTGATAGCTCGTTCGACTCCCCGGGTGTGCACGAATATGAGTGAAACACATGTGAACTGTCTTCCCAACCAAGGTCTCAACAGCAACGAGTCTGCATGTGGGACTCTGGATAGAGAGAATGCACTCGAGAACGACCAGCTCACCAGGCTTTGCTTTTCATAAATCGCCATAAATTCTAGGTATGCCGTTAGAAGATGCACATCATCGGTACCGGTCTGCAGACCCCTTACCTGGCAACAACGCTAATTCACACCAGAGTTCACCTGTCGCTGCTCAGAATTATGGGTTACTTGAATCACTGGTGTTTGAACGACAAATGACAGTTCGCTGCCCGCCAAACCTATAACAGGGTTAAAAACAACACTTGCGGATAACCATCTGCCGCGCGACCGCCGGGTGGCGATAGAACAGAGTACGAAAGGTGGGATACTTTCATTATTCGTGTGACTCGACTTGGCCAAAAGAAAAAGTGACATGGAAGGCCACGCAGATCCATAGAATGGATTGGTGTAGACACAGTGAAGGTCGTCCAAAGAGCATCCTCCGCACACCCCCATTGGTAGTGTTTTCCACGATTCCCACCGTGACCAGGTCTCAGCAACATGCTTGAGAGATTCTTTCACAGCGCAGTTTCAAGGCGATCCAGCATTCACGGTCAGACAGAATGTACCTCAGTCGAGTTTGATATACTTGACTGACGGTCATAGAAGATAGACAGCGGCGAAAGGTAGAATAGGATCATTTTGATGATGCCGCAAGAATTGGCTTTGGATTTGGTGCCTACCCATTTGCCGCGCTGTTTCTGACCCCCCAAAACAGCGACTAAGGCCAGCCACTTTCAGCCACTGCGCGCTACCGCCCACGGTCAATGCCGCGCGCTTCACCGACGAGGGAAATTCCGCAGGATGGCGTTTCCGAGGCCGTGTCAGCGGGACCTTTCCATTGCCTTTTCTTTCGTGATGAAGCACGACGGGGTTCAAAAAGATGTTGCCAATATCGTCCACCATGGCCAGAAGTGCGGTTTTCAGGACTCGGATGCGAGATCGCAGGTGGTGTGCAGCGCAGAACCATGACGCCAACGACCCGAGGAAAGAACATACCCTTGGTGTTCCTGAAAGCCGTATTCCAGCGAAGTTTTCGTGAGAGTGTAGATGGCTTGCCTTCGATAATTTTGGTTTGACACACTTAACCCGCTTGTCAATGTCATTTTTTTGCGTTGCCCCGTTCATCCTTGGTACTTCGGTTTTGCGCAGATCAAATCGCAAAGAGATGCAGACTGAGTAGGAGAGGGACCAACCAAAAATTGTTCCCTCGAGTCCAACATCTTACTGTAACACTTGAATATGTGCGCGAAGAGGGGATTGCTAATGAATCTGCAATGTGGGCTTTGCACGACTTGGTAGGTAGACACAGGTCGAGTCGATATTGTAGACGGAGTTTTTCTCGATCTGTATGGGTCTCGGAGCGGGAGCAACTCAAAACAAGCATTTGGTCCAGGGAACAGGTTGTGCCTTTGTTTCTTGATTTTGGAATCTGTTGGCTCTCACTATCGGCATACTAGGCTTGGCAATGGGATAATTAGAATGGCCAGCCAGAGAGCCAAGGTCTTTCGGGGAACACAATCGAGAAATTTCCCGTGCGTCCGGAGCGGTAAATCTCTCAGGAGAAATGCGAGCTCAGCATGTGCGCAGGAAGAGTAGTGGAATCGATACGATGTTGGCCAGACATAGAGAAATGGAATGGTACGGGAGGGCGCACAAGCTGAAAGCCCAGGGAAATGAGACCAAAATGGCGTAAACGTATCGCCGCCAGAACTAGCAACAGATCTAGATTCCATGTTTTAAGACGTTCGCCGCAGATTTATCAATACACGTGCCAGTATTCAACAGTTATGAGAAGATTGCGAAGATCTCAGAGAATCGAACACGAGGACACAAAGCCGGAACCAGTGACAATGGAAGATATTCTGAGTTGCCTCGCAATCCAGATAGGCCGAGAAAGGGGGTGCCAGCAAAGTCGCAAGGAGCGGAACGAGCTTGGTGCCTGAAGATCCGAAAGAGAATAGATTGTGTGTCTCAAAAATAGACCTGAAGGACGACGGCGCCGTGCACGCTGGGTGGGCGGATTTGGAGATGATGGTGGAAAGCAAAAGGGCGCGGAGTAACCGGACCGATTCTTCCGAGCATCACCGCACCGCCGCTTCTCTTCCACGCCGCCGTTGTCGTTTCCAAGCTTCGGTCAAGCTTCAAGATTTCGTTAGCTTAGTCGGACATGATACTACTCGCTCTTCGCAGAAGCGCCGTGCCGGTACGTCGCCCTCCCCCGTCCACCTCAGATGCGCCCGCTTACTTCTCCCTTCGATGCTGTGTAGTATCGCCCCGCGAGAATGACGATAATGCGCCCCTCGTCGACTGGGCCCTGGGTCGAATGAATCGGAATCGCCTCCGCGTCTCCAATGCGCACTTCCGGTGAGACTAGTTCTACGCCCGACGTCGTCGTCAGTGGTCACAGCTTCCTTGGACGCGATCGCGGTGGATCCAGGTTATCATGATCAAAAGCCTCGCTTCAAGAGCAGCGGGCGGAAGTTCTCTCCATCCCTCTAGCACAGGCCTTCACTCTCCCTCAGTCTGGAGCGAAGCGCGGCGCTATACCACCCTAAGGCAAACATCCGATTCCGAATGGGATCGGACCAGCGAGCCTTCTGCTCGTACCGCACTAAGTACGTCTTTTACCGACGCCCCATGGTTTCGCGCTCAAGAAGGATTCACATTCAAGTCTCGACTCACCCCCACACCCAAGAATCGTGCATTGTCGATCCTCCCCTCCCGTACGCACGTCTTCCCTCCGGCCCATCCACGGCCCAAACTCATCCCCCTCCTCCCTTCCCTTCCTCTGGCCAGCCAGCCCTCTCCACACCTGCCCTTTCTTCCTATTCATTGAGATGAGGTGCTGGCTGCCGGAGATGATTACCTAAGCCCAGTCTTTCCTTTTTTAGAAAATCCTCGTACGGCGACGTAGACGCTGAGTGTGGCCCAGATATCAAACCTACAACCATGCCCGCATTGGTGGCCGCTCGCTACAGATACTGTCGTCTTCCGAAACCAGCGCAGCATTGCGGCGACTTCAAGACTGCGTCTGAGCGGCCTCAGCACCGACAGGACACTCGCAGGCTCGGGACGACGGTGTACACGCTCCGGCTACTAGTGGCGGCGGTGATGCTTACGGATGAGTCGAATCACGCATGAGATTGGAAGGACGTGAATGAGATGGATGGTATCGTGGGGGGATGTGATTTCACCGCGCGACCTCGTCACTTGATGTTCCCACCGTGCTACGCCATTCTTGATACCACCGCCTTCTAAAAGTCAAGCCGATTGCGGTCCTCCACTCGTCCTCGCTGGGTAGTATTCTGCGACCATTCAGAGTGTCGTGGCTGCGCGATGTACCGGACGGATGGCGAATGTCTAGGCGTGCGCGGCTCTATCTTGGTTTCGCCGCGGCGGTGTACCAGCCACGGACGCGACGGTCTCGTTCGCCACAACGCTGGTTGTCTAGGGGCCTGGCGTGAAGCCCAGCTGATGGACGTCACCGATGCTTCCTAGCAGGCAGAGGAGGATTCTCTGCCCATGGGCCTTCTCCGTTCCGCGTGGATTTGTGGCGTGTTCGATGACATGGGAATGGCTTGAATCTGAGAACGGACACCTCCGTCGTCACAAATTTGGCCTGGGGCATGTCGCTTCAGATGCTACTCTATAGCAGTGAAGAGGATGGGCCGCATCGTATTATTTGCGAACTCTTCGCTGTGCCTCGTGACGCCCCATTATCTCGAGTGCAGCGGTATCATAAGAACACTATAAATCCACCTTCACTCTGCATTGCATTCGCATTCGGATAGCCGCCGCAAGCCCAACCGCCCGCGCTCCAGCAGGACAGAGAACCCATCTAGATTCTCGCCTTCGAGATCCTTGGGCGTGTTGGAATGACAGGGGGGCTTGATAAACGACCAGGCATAGTCGAGGCAAGTCTTGATTCGATGATTGAGGCACGGTTTGATGATTTTTCTGTGGCACAGTGATTTTGCGGGTTTGAAGGCTTCAAGGAACAACAACTTGCATATGGTTTTCTGTGGAACAATTGGCCCAGAATAGCAGAGACCAGGATATTTGGGGAAAGGGTCGACGCAGCGCATGACGGGAGCATGAGTGAGTGAAGGCGTGTAGTGAGGCTGAGCATCAGACTCGTGAACCAGAGGCCATTGACCCAGAGATCGGATCGCGCCGCGGTGAAAGATGTGCCGGCGCCGCGGCGCGTGGGATGGACTCGAGCGAAGTACCGCTGGCCTGGGAGCGCTGCAGGGCGACAGGCTCGAGGAGGATTGAGTTGGATGCAACCGTGTTATCTGGTGAAAGAGCCTGTGATGTCTGTGCCACGAAGGTTGTAAGCGCGCTCGAAAAGAGGCCAGCCTGCACAATAGTTCAGTATATCAGACGACTCGAGAGGCAAGAAAAAAAAAACACTCGGGGGCGGGGGGAATGTCTAGATTG
This sequence comes from Mycena albidolilacea, assembly GCA_029282495.1. NCBI lineage: Eukaryota > Fungi > Basidiomycota > Agaricomycetes > Agaricales > Mycenaceae > Mycena > Mycena albidolilacea. The sequence goes on along the minus strand of JARIHO010000024.1, from coordinate 886,497 downwards.
TCATTGGCCTCGACGATCATGTCGCGGTCAAATATTTCGCTTTCGTCGCTGTAAACGTGCCACACGCGGGCTTTGGGATCCAACTCCTTATAGGGCGGATCCTCAGCGTACTTTTGCCTGTAGTCAGTCGGCACTTGATATATTGAGAGGACATTTATTTACGTGTGTCACGGTGACTTACATGTTTGAATTTTTTTTTGGGGGCTTGTTCAGCCCGAATCTTGTACGCTAGAAGCGATTGCGAAGGCCTGAAAATCTGTAACTAGGTCCAGGGGTTCCTGGATTGGGAGTTGGATCGCGCTCCGCCGACGGGGGCGAGGGCATGCCATGGCTGGACGAGCTTTGGGCATTGAACATCAGCATCCCTGGCCACAGAAGCACTGGGCGAGGAGTCACCACGCGATGGAAGTGACCGATGAGAGTGAAGACTGCCAATGTTCAACTGCATCCAATGCATAGAAGCACTGCAAATTAAATCAGCCATTTATGAAAAAAGAAGGATTGCTTCATCTCGAGTTCTGAGCTTCACCATCCACATGTGCGGCAGAATTTACGACGATTCGATTCCGAAGGAAGATGCAAGATGGATGGCGGCCTCCGTCCACCAGTAACGGCTTCAATATTGCAGAATAACTGAAACCCACAGGGCATGAGCTTCCTCAAATTTAGCTGGAATTTCTTCAGCTCCTTCGCAGGACTTTGGCTGCGCGATTTATGGCATTAAGCGTGTCAAATTTCTAACCTTGACTTGGTTGAAACTACTCCTCCGCAACAACCACCACCGCCTTCCCCGTATTCGTCCCTTTCTGCACTGCGAGTATCACGTCTCCCACCTTCTCCAGCCCCTTCGTCACGTCCTCCGTGAACTTGAACTCCCCGCTCACGAGCCTCGGCACGAACTCCGCGCGGAATGCCGCAGCGTGCTTGGGGCGTAGGTACGCGACGAGGAAGCCGTGCAGGTGCAGGCATTTTGCGAAGATGAGGCCGGGATTCTGTGGGATGAGAGGTGTTGTTGTTGAGTGTTCAAGTTTTTTGTTTCTCGTGTTCATTTGAAATGGAGGGGAGACGAACGAACCTTCATGGGCTGGGGGCCGTTGTTGTATCCTACGAACGCATCGCATGTCAAGGAATATAGACGAGAGAGGAGAGGTACGTATATACACACCGGAGATCTGACCGCATTCCTACGGCCGGCATTAGCTAGCACGCTCTTCGATAGAATAAGGGGGAGAGAGGACGTACGATGATTCTGGCATTCTTGGCTGCGAACTCCATCGCAGCGTCAAGCTGGTCCCCGCCGACGTTGTCCCAGAAACTTCGGGTGTCAAATTAGACAATATACCGCAGCATCCAATGAAACAGACGGAGGAATATAATTAAAACAACGCACATATCAAGCGGCCCCTCCTTCGCCAGGACCTCGCGCACGTCGGTGGTCTTATAGTTGAAGGCGACATCTGCGCCAATCTCCTTCATAAATTTCACCTTCTCGTCTGAGCCTGCCGAGGCAATGACCTTGAGGCCGTCCTGCTTCGCTATTTGGATGACCATCCTTTTCAAACAGAGTTAGATCTCGAGTTTACTGTTTTGTGGAATGGTGGGTGAAAAGACTGACGATCCAACGGGACCGGCACCGGTGCTGATGTATGCGACCTCGCCCTTTCAATTCCGGCGAGATTAGTTTTAGTTTAAGAAAAGAACAGGGGACGCACCTTCTTCGCGTCCGAATGCTCCCGCCAGCCCATGAACGCGGTCTCTCCAGGCATCCCCGCAGCCCCAATGTAGACTGACCAGTGTAATTTGGGATCTCTCTCGATTATTTCCAGGTTCAGCGCCACGAGGTTGGGCGCGATCACGTACTCTTGGTGCGCTAAGTACAGCAACATCGGTTCGTGTCAGTCGGGATTATAGGAGACTCCAGGAAATTGAAAGGAATGATGTTAAAGCACTGGGATGCACATACCGAGAAGGCCGCGAACGTGCGCGCCCGCCTCGACACCTGCAGCCTCAGAGCGCAACACGACGCCGATCCCACCGCCGACCAGCCTGAATATTTATAACGCGGTGTCTATATCTAGATTGGATGAGAGGACTGGGATAGACGCACGGCTTTCCGAGCGGGAACGCAGGCTGCAAATCAATCGCCCGAGTTAGCCAACCCTCGTCGCCTGATAAGAAATGTGTGAAGCGCCAACCAGGTACGATTCGATCTCAGCTGCGCGCAGGCGGCCGCGCATGTACGGGTCGACAGAGAGGATGAGCACTTTGATGAGGATCCCACCGTTGAGCGGCACATTTTCGAGATCGATGGTCTCCGACGTATCGTACACCGTCGTCGTTCCTGGGACCGGGTAATCTGCAAGGAACACGAAGTTGGTAGGAGATCAACGGGGCCCGTAGCGACCAACCTTCCGGTATAGCGTTGAAAAGGACTCGGCCATTCGTTACAGGAGACATGGATTACGGAGGGTGTGGGAGTTCGGTACAAGTCTCTCCCTGAACTGCATCATTTTGTATCGATCAGCGCCCCGACGTGATCCTCGGGTGATCCGTAAGTTGAGTCATAGTTCAACCTTTACTAAGGCTGCTTTCTCAGCTGCAGTTTCCCAGGAGGCCCGACTGTTTTCTTCACTGTTTTTTAATATGCCGTTTGCGCTCCAATCATATCTCTTGGTCCCGGTGCTGTGCCGTGAGCCTGCAATCTGTGTACTTGCCGTCTATTTGCACGATTCAACTGGCCCACTGAGCTCAGGATAGAGCTCAGTGGGTGAGTCAACTCAGAAAGTGGTACCCGCCACTTTGAAAGTCGCAGCCGGTACTAGTATTCCCATTTCAAGCAATTAGCCGCTGTGCCGGTCCTTGCCAGTCCCGTTTGCTGATCAAATATCCGACAATTGCGAATGGCTGAGTGATAGTCCGATGCGCGATGTTCAACCTTGATAAGGCATCAAGCACGGCTTGGGGAGCTTTGGCTTCGGCTTGAGAGTTGGCAAGCCGTGAGTCGCTTAAATGACCTCTTCCAGTGTGAATAACCCAGTCAAAAGGCGAGTTTCCTGCATGAGAAAGTACTATCTGTGAAGCGCGAAGAAGACCATATGGACTTGAGTCCCGTAAACATCGAATTTGTGAACGCATACTCACAAGTTCAACATTTTGATGGTAGGCTCAATTTCGTTTGATATTGGTTTTTATTCAGTTTGAACGCGTCTATGCGGGCCAAAATCACCTCGGAGGTGCCTTTTTCTGACAAAGCATTTTCGACACCCCTAATGCATTCTGCCCTGCAGGGAAAAGACTGGGTTAAAGCCGGGGCTTTAACCGAAGCCAAGCCAAGCTGTGGATGGCGGCTTTGGCTGGAATGTGAGGCCGAGGCTGCTGGCTTGCTGGCTTGCAGGCCCCGGCTTTTTATAGGCCAATCCAAGCCGCGGAACCACCAGCACCGGTAGGGCATCGTATTGTAACGACAAAGACCGTCTGATGCGCCGGAGGCGCCTGATGGTCTGTACCGGAAACGAAATTAAACAGCCTCTCTCCCGCGAAGAACTGTCCTCCGGCACGACCAACTTGAGACCTCAAACACGCAAGAAACAAACTGGTATCAAAATCATTATTCTGTTCAGCTCGCGACAGCTACTACGCTCTACGCTGCCTGCTTCAGAAACTGGTATGAGTCAATAAGATGTGTATTGTATCTAGAATTTATAAAAATCCGTTGGGTCCGTTGGTATCAACTTCTTCTTTGATTCTCATTCGTGCATTGTCCGCTGATACTAGTCGAGCCTTTACAAGCCGAGGGTGGCGAGGGTGAGGCCGAGAGCGAGCGAGCGCAGGAGGCCGGCGACGTCAACGAGGCTACGAAGAGATATTTTATTAGTAGTGGGAGAAGGCGAAGGGAGGAGGAACATACAGGGTGGCAACGAGGTTAAGCACGCCGGCGAGGAGAACTTCCAGCCCGAGGAGCACCTGGTTGAGCGAGGTGTCGACGCCGGCGAGGAGCCCGCCGAGCGCAGGGATGCTCGAAGCGTCAGCGAGGAGGCCGTCGAGCGCGTTGGTCACGTCCTAGACACAATATGAGCAACGAGTTTTAAATTTTCAAACAAGTGAATGAACTCACAGTGAGGATGCCCGCAACGAGGTTCGCGATGTCGTCATTCGACTGGCGCTTGCGCGCCTCGACGGGCGAGAGGGTCGCAAGCGAGGCGGTCGCGGTGTCGAGGGCGGCAGTCAGGTCGTTGATGAGCGGCGTCACCGTGTCGTCGGACGCGTTGCCGCCGGCAGACAGGGCAGCTGCGGGAGCCATCTTTTAGCACGATATGGAGAGAGAAAAAATCTCGCGTACTGATTTGAGGGAGAATCGAGTCGGTGTAGCCCTTGAGCGTGTTAAACACGGTCTGGATGTCGGCGGTCGAAGAGCGCTTCTCGACGACAACGCCGGCGGAGACGAAGCTCGTGGCGAGGAGGAAGAGGGGTGCGAAACGAAGGGAGGCGAACATTGTTGAGTAGATGAAGAAGAGGGAGGGGGTGTAAGTTGGTTGGTTAGTTCACTGGAGGGACGAGTGAGTGCTGAACATTTCCGCTCAATCCGCGCGCCTTTATACCGTGTAGACTAGAACAAACCCGTCATGGCTCGCGTCATTTGTCGAAGACATATTATTCGCTGCAGTGGTGAATGATTCTGACTTGCGGAAGTAGTAGTTGGGGTGGGAGGCATCACCTAGGTTCCATTCCCCAAGTGGAGAATCGCCGGAATATGTGGTGTCCAAGGTGATGTCAGAAGACGCGGGGATCAAAGAGCCACGCATTCGAAAACGCTATTAGGCTACTGGCTAGGCTGTTCGCAGGCGGGAAATCAGTCTGTAATTCAGGATGAAACTGAAAGACTGACTCGCCTCTGCGCACGCCCTGGTCTACCCTCGTAGCCCAACCCCCTCCACCCTTGTAAATTTTTGGCACACACTCACCGTTACTCCAATAACCCTCAGCCCTGCTCCACCCGGGAACCAAAACGAATAAATTTATATTGCAGCTCGGCAAAGCCAGTCTGAGATCTGCAAGTCCTTGAGAAAAAAGAAGCGCATCGAGCGATGAGAGAAGACATGACGGACTTTGCGCTTGCAAGTCCCCGCCGGGTCCTGATGGAGTGGAACCCCTGCATAATCCTCCCGCGCGTCGTCGCGCGTCCCATGTATGTCATGCGGGCAGATAAAATTAGAATGGATGGGGATTCGGGCAGGGTGCGAGCGACCGCCTTTCACCTTTCCTGCTTCCACCGTTGCTTTTTTTTTTGTTCAAACGAAGTAGGGACGACGCAGAACCCAAAAAAGAATCAGAAGCCTGGTATAGAACGCGCAGAAATAGACTCGACGGAATATGCCCAAGGCCGACAGGATGCATGTTGATCAGGTGATGACGTCAGTTGTTCGTTGAATTGAAAGAATTCAATGTAGCCGGTGGGTGGAGTGAGAACGGGCGCCGGTAAGCGACCGGTCCCGAAGTTCGGACGAGAGCGAATTGCGAATGGCGCGCAGCATGAAAAAGGTTGGAGCTGATTGATAAATACATTCGCGAATTGCCAAGAATAATAATTCTACTTTACATCTTTGTTAGTGCGTCAGTATGAGCAACGAGCACCACACCTCAAAAAACACTATGCGAATCCCTGCGTGCCATGTCAGAGTCGAGCTTACACAGAAAGAATAAATGACACCCACCCCATTCACGCGCACATTCTGCCCATTCACCCACTGCGCCGCGGGACTCGCGAGGAATCCCACCACCGGCGCGATGTCCCCCACCTCGCCTAGCCGTCCGCTCGGCGCCGCCTTCGCTATCGCGTCGATCACGCCCTGCGGCTTGCCTTCGCGGAAGAGCGGTGTGTCGACGGGGCCCGGGGAGACGGTGTTGACGGTGATGCCTTTGGCGCCGAGGGACGGGTCCTTGGCGAGGATGCGCGCGAGCTGCTCGACGGCGCCTTTCGTGGCGGTGTAGACGAGGGTGTTGGGGGCGACGCCGGTGGCGACAGTGAGGCTCGTAGAGAAGAATATGATCCGTCCGCCGGCTGGGATGTGGGATTAAGGTTAAGTAATTTGACAAGTCTCGAAGCCGGAGATTTAGAACGTACGTGCGGGGAGCAGTGGCGCAGCGGCCTTGGCGAGGAACAGCGGGCCCTTGACGTTAGTCGAAAAGTGCGCGTCGAAAAATGCCTCGTCGATATCCGCGAGGAGCTTGGAGCCCATGATGCCCGCATTCAGTACGATGATGTCGATGCCGCCGAACGCCTTGACGGCCTCGTCGAGCAAGTGCTGCCCGCCAGCAATCGTCGACGCGTCGGCCTTGACCGCAACAGCAGATCCGCCGGCGGCCTTGATGGAGGAGACGACCCCGTCGGCGGCTTGGGCGTCGTTGACATAGTTTACGACGACCTTTGCGCCTTGCTCGCCGAAGTGCTTGGCTATCGCGGCGCCAATGGAGCGCGAAGAGCCCGTGATTACAGCAATTTTTCCTGCGGGAACTTTGTCAGATCGGTAGGATGACGGCGGATACCCAGTGCTTGCCTTTCAACGTGGCAGACATTTCAGCGGCGTGGTAGGATGAGGTTGGTGTGGAAGACTTGGAAGACTTGAAAGCACGTAGTATCCGTTGCATTATCGAGTAAAATCACCCAGGTCTTATGTACTGCTCCGAGGTGGGTCGCGCCCACGCTGGAGACAGGGGTTTCCGTGCGCATTCCGCAATGTGTGTGGCCATGGCGGGGAGTGGTGTAGCTGATTTGTCAGCTTCAATGTGGATCACAAAGTTCGGAGATCGCCGAAGCATCTTCAAAATCTCCCGACTTCATGCAAGAAATCCGGTTTGCCCAGCTAGTTTCTGAGTGTTCTCAATTTTTCTTTCCGCTTGTTTTTGGCTCCCCAATTCTTCAAACACCGCTGTTTTGCTGACCTCGGGTCGAAGTGGGTCATCAGTTACTTCCGGCGATCACGTCATGCAGCCTTGTCCGCATCGTTTCCGGGGCGGAACAATCAACGGAAAATGAGTGCGGGCTTGGAAACTCTCCAACTGTTCCGTTCTCAGAACCAGGGAGACACCACAAAAGTTTTGAGCCGCACAACGCCAATCGCTCGAAAAGGAAATGGAACCCACTTCCCCGGCTGCGGCTTTCGAAGTAACCGGTAAAGCTTGCGTTCGGATGCCCTGCGACTCGTACATGCCAGCACAACGCCAGCAGAAATTTCAGGCCCAAAATTTGGGCTGTAGGGGTCTTTATGACAGTAGTGTTGGCAAATATTGCTGCGAAGTTTAGTTCGACCGAAATCCGTAGGATTGCTTTGCTCGAAGTCACCTGGTTTGGATCCTCTTACACGACCGAATCAAAATACAATAATGGTAAGAGGCCGGCAAGCGGCGGGGCACAAACAGTTGAAGAGTTCATGGTCATATTTTGTAAATTACAATAAGTAAATAAATTTGCACAAGGAGCAGAGTGGTCTTGAAGACGCCGCGAGGAGTCGACCTTCGGTCGACTCCTCGCGGCCCGAGACTTTTCCACGTCAGCTTGATTGCAAATCGTGTCACGTTTTGATCGTATTCTTGGACGTCTAGTGCACAACAACAGTACTAACGTACTGTTTGCGAATATTGATACGATAGGTAACCTACAGTACCAACGTTGGAAAATATTGACGCGCAAATCGGTGCGACCGAAATCCGCGGCAGGTTCCTTTGCTCGAAGCACTCATAAGTACTTCGGTTTTAGATCCTCATTCGCGACCGAACCGAAAAAGGTCGAAGATTTAGCCATATATCACCCCTAAAGGCTGTTGTTCCTTTGCCCACGACGCATCTACGGACCGAGAACCTGCTGTACAATTACGAGTTCATTTTTTCTGGTATAGCCGCAGTCTGAAGGGAAGAAATAACCAGATTGTGCCTCGTATATATAATCCATGGCGGTGTTGAAATGTTCGCACCGCGGAAGAAAGAGTACTGCATAATCATCGAGCAAGCCTTCCAAACAGGATCGTCACGCGACTTTACTTTCTAGAAGGAGGGAGAGATTCTACGGGTAGCAATAGCTTCAGTCACAGACACCGACGCGCAGAATATTGCTGCGAAAGTCGGATCACATCGGGCACGTGATCGCGATTAAAACTCCGTCGGTTAGGCGTGCCGCTCCCACGCCTCCCGTCTTCTCTTGATTCCCCATGTCGATTCTCGGGACGCTCGTTCAATGTGTCCCAGGCCCTCAAGCTAGTTTTGAAACTAATTGTATGAGCGTCTCACTCAACTATCGGCGGTCTCACTTCCTAGTGGCAAACACGAAATTAGGCTAAACTACCGGTCAGCCTCGCTGCTCTAGATCCTCCTCATCTTAGGAACGCCCTAGCGCTCGGTATTCGGGACGCGCCGGCGTGTCTTGCTATGACCTCTGCTCAAACGATGCTTGATTTCTGATAAAGCTCCCGCCTTTTAAATTGCGCTGGTGGTTCTAATCAACTTTGCCATCGCTCTGCAATGGACGGTTTAAACTTGTTTCATAGCGGCTTCACATCGCCGCACAGCTTCGGCTCTCGAGCCAAAAGCGTCCCGCACCTACTTTCCTGGAACGTTATCGTTGCACCAAGCCTACCGTCTCCTCCGTTCCTACCCCTTCTCATGTCACGAGACGGTCCTGATTATCCCTCCCCTTTCTTGGGTGCACACCCCTCCGATACCGACCTGGAAGAAACGAAATTCTATGCTGATGGACCCGGCATCTATCCGGATGAGTTCGGACATGGTCAAATTCGACCTCAACGACCAAGGGATGCCTCGATCCCGGCAGCTCTTGTCAAAGTAAAATGTCGAAGGAAATTTCTGTCATGGACGAAGTTCTGGGGATGGCCCGCGGTCGTTATCAGTGGCCAATTAGTACTGTAAATCATCGCTTGGGGCTTCTTCACCGCCGTACAGTCGCAAGGAGGTATCGCTCTTCCCCCTCATCTGGCGGCATCGGCCAAGGCGAACCCGCACATAGTAGGATGGATTTCGACTCAGATCTCCACCATCCTCGCCTTTCTTTTCCACACTGTGAGTGTGTTTCTGACCCCTTGGATTGCCTGACACGCTGCTAGTCCATTTTCCTGGGGTCTCCGTCGATCCCTGACACTTCGTCTGCGCAGGAACGGCATGCGACTCGCGACATTTGTCTCATTCCTCAAAATATCGTCCCGGTCGTTCATTTTCGATTTCAAAAAACCCACGTTTACATTGATGGCAATCGTCATAATAATTCTTACCGGGGTGCAAACTGCTGGGTAAGTGATCAGTTATGACTTCCTAGTCCGATCTCATCGCTTATTTGCGTGCCTTGATGACGTCTCGTAAGATAGTCATCAACACCGCATTAATCTGGCCACGAGATTGATCTCTAGTCCTCTTCTTCGACAAATGACGAACAACAGAGCCATGATCGACTGCATTGTGAACGGAAGTAAGCACCAATTTTTCCATGCTTTTACCACATTTAATCACCCCGTTTTCAGCCAGCAGGCCTGCATTCATTGTAGGTCAAACTGAAAGTGGACATGCAACCGCCAAGGGCGATCCGCCGCTACCCGCAACGTTTAACCTTGTGGATCAAGCGTTCACTCGTTCCACTGGTATAGCATTGTTGTTTTTGTCTGTTACCCGAAAATTGCCGATTACTACTAGGGGGTATTTTGCCACTAACTTTGTTGCCACTCAAGTCTAGCACTTGGTTCCCCGGCACGACCACCCTGCCAGCCGCCATTGAACCAGTATTGGATCTTCTTCACAGTCTGACCTCCAAGTATTTGCTGGTCCAGCAGGGTGAGTTCGATGGGGACACGAGATGGAAAAAACTCACGGAAGGCATAGGATTCACCGCCGACCTGTCCTGTGAGTTCTGGAACCGTCCGGACAAGACGATACCGCAATTCCAGTTTCATAACAACACGGTTAAGGATTGGCAGGACCCGCAGCTCGTAGGAAGTAGCATTTCCTTTGCTACCTTGGAATCGGATTGTGCCACTGACGTTCTAGGTGAGGTTACTGCCTCCATTCTGGTCAACGTACTAATTATTGTCTTGCGGGGGGTCTGAACTTCACTGCCGCATACACACAGACTGACCAGCCGAACTACATTTTAATGACAAAACGGATCGCCGCTTCGCTCAGGTATCACCGTCAAGACAATGAAACCATATACCTCAGTTCACGAAGAGAAATCCAACACTCATGTCGCCCTGAATATCTAACGAACGGCCCTGTGACAGGATTATGTTTTGGCACGAAGGGGTTTTTTCATTTGGCAAAAGAATATAGATCGGAAACGTGCGAGAGGTGAGAATACTGCACCTTAGAATGCTTCGTCCCCGGATTTTGAGTGGGGATTGACGGGCCAACACCGTGGGCAAGACATGGGCGAGTGAAGTGGGAAAGCAAGCAACATTGACAGATAGGTATCCAGTATGATAGTGCAAAACTAGAGGATCCCGGAAATTTGAGCAAGAGCGACAGCCATTGGATTTTTAAGGGAATGGATTGATTATATGTATCCGCGCCAGGACGAATATAGCCAGAAGAGCGCTGTAGAATTGAGTTGGAGCCAAGTACCCAGGAGCAGAAAGAGGAGTTTGACAATCACCATTTTTCGAAATATTCAGGTGACAGTGACACCCGATTTTTTTAATGTGTCTAAAAATCGCTATAATTCAAAACAAAATTACATGGTCACTTCGGCCGACGAAAATCTGTGAACATTTGATCGAAATAGTATAGATAGTATTGATCTATTTGCGATCAGTCGCAGATGAACATGCATTCAATCGCACTTGGTTAGCACGAGTCGCACTCGGCTAGCGCGGGATTGGGACTGAGCAGGTCTCACTCCCACTAACATCTTGTTTCTTGGCTGCTCGAGGAACGACGAGATCAGGAGGACGATCGGCTTGATTTCTCAGCGAACCATAGCCATCTAGTTTTGATGTTCGAGGCGGGGATTTTCGAAGACAGTCAGCCCTTTGGAATTGCAGTCAGGACTCCTCACCGTCGTATTTCGGTCCAGCCGACCCACGGGCGTCGCTCATAATATCAGGTACCGTCAGGTGCCGTCATGGCCTGCTACCTAAAATCCGACATTGAATGATCCGGATGATCTGGAACGATTGACCCAGACGTCACTTTATAATAAAAACCAGGACTGCTGACGTCTATAACATGCGAGTTCACGAGCACAAGTTTGTTATAGCGTCTGTCTACTAGAGACTAGCTGACGTCCGCGGCGCATAGATTTTACGTATCGGAGATGTGGGGCTGATAGATATCGACTTGCTGGTCTACCCCACTCCATAGCAACGTCCCGATCTCCTCCCGTTTCCTTTCCTTCGGCCGACATAACTTGAGTTATTTAACCTCCACTATGCGTGCTGAGCGCTGAGCTTTCCTTATCCTTATCCCCGGACGGCGCTGCGACGGCGCGCTGCTCTGTTTTATTCAGATCCAAAGTGCAGCGCTTCCTCTGCCTTCCCCCTCCCTCCCCAGTTCAGCGTGTAGGTCCACATCCTGAACTCAGATATGGACGCGGAAAAACCCGGGAAGGAAGCGCGATTTGAGAACCTCAGGGACAACTCGGAGGGTCGACCCATCCACAAAACAGAAACCAACACCACTGGCACGGATGCGGAGAAAGGTTCGACTTCGTATGCAGCAAGTACGACCGGTCTAGACCACAAGATCGAAACTAGCAGGGCGGAGAGGCGTCTTCTTTTCAAGCTTGGTGCGTACTGGTGCTTTTTCGCCTTGCAAACTACTTACTGACGCAACGCTGATACAGATATTGTGATCCTTCCTCTTGCTGTATTGCTTTACTTGAGCGCGTATCTGGACCGCGGGAATCTGGGAAAGTCAGTCGCGTGCTCAGTGTCGTGTCCTCGATAAAAAAGCTCACATACATCCAGTGCCCGTCTTCAAGGTCTCCAGGCTACTGTGCTCAGAGGATCCGACACAAACTACAGCCTTGCCTTGTCCTGCTTTTACAGTGCGTTGTGTCATCTTTGTTTTGCCCGCATTCCTCACATCACATCCCCAGTAACCTACATTCTGCTATCCGTCCCCGGCACGCTCCTTGCAAAAGCGATACTCCCGTCCACCGCCATATCTATCGGCGCCCTCATCTGGTCCATCGCCGCAACCAGCCAAGCTGCAACCTTCTCCCCCGCCGCGCTCTACGTCAGCCGCCTCTTCGTCGGCGTGGGCGAGTCGCTGTTCGGGCAGTCGATGGGGCTGTATCTCACGTATTGGTATCTCCCTGACGAGTTGTCGAAGCGAATTGGGCTGTTCATCAGCGCGGGGAGCGTTGCTGGAGCGTGCGTCCCTTTCCTCTAATTTATTCCGTTTCCCCGTCCTTATCACGGCAAGCAGATTCGGAGGCCTGATCTCTTACGGTGTCTCCTCCATTACTCACCCCCGCATGACTCAATGGCGTATCCTCTTCCTCATCGAAGGTATCCCCTCTTTCGTCCTCGCCTTCATCGTATTCTTCTGCCTTCCTTCGCGCCCCCAAACTTCGTCCTACCTCTCCGAAGACGAACGCACCCTTGCACTCACGCGGCTTAATACCCGCCACGTAGGGAAGGGTCTGGGGCTGGGCGAAGGGCACACCGGCGTGGATTGGAAGGCCGTGAAGAGGGCGCTGCTAGATTGGAAGACATACGTGGTCTCGGTGATCTATTCGTGTATGAATCTGGTGCGCGTCTCTTTCTCTCTCCGTGTATTCTCTCCAGCGACGACTCAACGTCCGCAACAGTGCCTCGGGTCCGTGACCGGATTCCTCCCAACCATCGTAAAAGGCCTCGGGTACTCTGATGCTAATGCGCAGCTATTCACCGTCCCGCCCTATGTCGTGGCCCTCGTCTTCATGCTCCTTATGTCAACCTACTCTGACGCTCACCAAACCCGCGGCATTCCCGTCGCTATCGTGTTCGGCATCGCCATTGTGGGATGGTCTATTCTCCTCGCTGTCCCCGCGGTGGCACCCACTTACAGCGATCTACATGCGAGGTATTTCGGGTGTATTTGTATTGTTACGGCGGGCTGTGAGTTGTGTTCTGTTCTCTATTGCCTCCACCATTTTCTCTGCTCTTTCCCTCACTCTCGTATTATTATTTTTCTCCCCTCATATTATATTTCCTCTTCTCGTATCTATTTTGAGTGACTGACAGTGGGCGTTGATTTGTTTTTGGATAGATGCGAACATTCCTCTAATAATATCGTGGCAAACCGGCAACACCGCCTCCCAATCCCAGCGCGCCGCCTCGCTTGGGATGCTGAACGCCGTTGGGCAGTGCCTCTCCGTTCTGGCAGCATTCTTGTTCCCGAGCGAAGAGGGGCCGAAGTTTGTTAAGGTGCGTTTGTTTCGCGTAGCTGACTCGTATGCACTCAGCACACACAGGGCACGTCTACGAACATTGCGTTCTCCGCCCTCGGGTTCATCCTCACGCTCTTCATGACTGCGTACTACCGTCATGAGAATGCACGCCGCAATCAGAATGAGCTGGGAATCCCGGAGCACATGGAAGGAGAAGACGCAGAGGAGGTGGGGAAGTATGATTTGGCGAGGGGTAAGTGCTTCCTCTATTTTCTGTCGTTTCTTCATGACGGGTATACAGGTTTCCGGTACACGCCCTGAATGAAGGGTTCCTGATTGTTGGTTTGAGTTGTTGGCCTAAGCTTCCCAATTCGTGGCGACATACGATTTACGAAAATGTGGAATGAACAAGTATATATCTTACTATCGCAGAGACTGCACTATATCCAGTAGTCAAAAATTTCTTTTCAATTATCTTGGCAGTGATACAGCGTGTTACCCCTGTGATTTCGCGACATCGTTCTTCTGCGTGAAGCGGTCTCGCAAATCTCCCACAACGCTGCGTGGTTCCAAACCTGCACCGAATACCATCGGTTCCCGGGGGTAATAGTTATGTGGACGGCTACTGGTACTGTCAACGAAAACGACCCTCTAAAAAATTTTCCTAGTGAAAAATGATTCAAATTGGCTCCACTTGGGCTCCACTGGAAAGTTAAATCGAACACACTGCTTTGCCTCGTCGCCCGCCTCTGTAAATTGCCCGTCAACGATATCAACCACCACGCTTTCGTCTGTGGCTGATCTAGATCACAGTATCTGCACTTGGATCCGCCGAAGAAAATAGGGGACTTCAAAGTACACTTGCGCTTATTGATTACAACCGTGGGATTCGTCGCTTATTTCGAATGGTCACATCAAAACGGCACGTCCCAGAGAGTACGTCGTAGGCAAGTCGTGCTCGTCGTCTTCGCCGACGTCGACACTCGGAATTGTGGATAATGTCAACCCTCAGCCCTGGCCAAGTTCTCGGTCACTGCATTTTGACAGGTTCTGGACCCAACTTGGCCGCGATATGCCGAGCGAGGTGCCTCGGCTAAAGTCATCAAGTAAAAAAATAAGACTTTCCATGTCGTTCTCGACATTGAAAGGAGAAGCCCGACGTTGCCCGTCATCGTGTGGGACGGTGCCCGACCAAGATCAGCCCGACGTTCGCGCCTTCAATGGTTTGATCCCGTGTGACGTGACACAGCGCCTCCGCGTGTATCGAATTTGGATCACATGCCCACGCGATTCAAACTCCGCTGGCTAAACTGGCCGTCGGGGCGTCCCGCTCAGCGGCTCGGCGCTCCTTGGCGCTCCAGGCTCCCACGCTCCCGCGTTTTTTTCTTGATTCCTTCAGCTCACAACTCGTTCAACGTGTCCACAAGCCCTCAAGCGCTCTTGAATTTCCTTGTCTCACTCAATCTTCCCGTGTGATACTGCCACACACACACACACACACACACACCTCCAGCCAAATCACGAGCCAAAATACCGTCCAGCTCCTCAGGAACGCCTTTAACCGACGCTCACGACTCGGCGCGCGCCGGCCTGTCATGGTATATATTGCCCCCCTCAAGCGGTATTTGATTCCCGATCGTGTAGTCGCGCTATTATAATTCTGGCATGGCGCTTCAATGCCTCTTTGCAATTGACTCTGTCGGTGGTTTCACCCAGCGCCGAATCAACATCCCACCGTCGCACAGCCTCGACTCTTCAATGAAGAGCTTCCCGCGCGCGCTTGTCTGAAACGTAATAAGTATATCAAACGTGCCCTCGTTTTCGTTTTCCTTGCCACTTATCCTTGGCCCTCCATGTCGTTAAACCGTCCTGAACAATCTACGCCTTTCTTGGGTACGTACCCGACTTCCGACTCCGAGCTCGAGGAAACGAAACCCGACGCCGATGAAACGGCTTTCCATTCTGATGCCTTCGGACACGGTCAACCAAGGTATGGGCCTCGATCCCGACAGGGCTTGTCACACTGAGGGGCCAAAGGAAATTTCTGTCACGGAAAATGTTCTCAAGTTTCTGGGGATGGCCCGCAATCGTTATCGGTGGTCAATTGCTGTTGCAGACTATCGCTTGGGGCTTCTTCGGCGCCGTACAGTCGCGGGGAGGCATCGCTCTCCCCCCTCATCTGGCGGCATCAGCCAAGGCAAACCCGCACACGGTGGAATGGCTTTCGACTCAGATGTCCACGATCCTCGCCTTTTCTTCTACCCTGTGAGCTTGTTTCTGTACCCAAGCTTAGATTGTCTGACACATCCCTAGTCTATTTTCCTGGGGTGTTCGTCGATCCGTTACGCTTCGCCTGCGGACGGATGGCATGCCACTCGCCACATTTGTCTCATTCGTCAAAATATCGTCCCGGTCGTTCATTTTCGATTTCAAAAAACCCACGTTTACCTTTACGGCCATCGTCATAATCATTCTGACCGGGGTGCAAACTGCTGGGTACGTGATCAGCTACGCTTTCCGGGTCCTGTCTCATCGCCTACTCCCCCAGGTGGAGTGCCCTGATAACGCCTCGTGCGATCGTCATCAACACCCCATTAATTGGCCATGAGATTGATCTCTCTAGTCCTCTTCTTCGACAAATGCCTAACAACGCAGCCGTGACTGACTGCATTGTGAACGGCAGTAAGAACAGAGTTTTCCATGCTTGTATCGCATTTTCTCACCCCCTGTTCAGCCAGCCGGGCTCCATTTATTGTGGGGCAAACTGACAGTGGATATGCAGCCGTCAAAGGTGATCTGTCGTTGCCCGCAACATTCAACGTTATGGATCAAGCGTTCAATCGTTCTACCGGTATGGCATCGTTGTTGTGTGTTGCCCGGAAATTGCTGAGTATCGCTAGGGGGGATTTTACCTCTAACGCTGTCGCCTCTCAATTCAAGCACTTGGTTCCCTGGCACGAAGACCCTCCCCCCCACCATTAAACCAGTCTGGGACCTTCCTCACAGTCTGACCTCCAGCTATTCGTTGTCCCAGCAAGGTGAGCTCAATGGGGACACGAGATGTGAAAAAACCAATGTAATACTCTATAGGGTTCACCGCTGACGTGTCCTGTGAATTCTGGAACAGCACGGACCCAACGATACCGATCATACACCTTCAGAACGACACGGTCGGCAGCTGGCAGCACCCGGAGGTCGGAGCGGCCAACGTTTCCTTTGCTACTTTGTATTCGGATTGTGCCACCGAGGTTCCAAGTGAGCTTACCTCTTCCATTCTAGTGCCAATTTACTGATTATATACACGCCACAGGATTTCACAACTGGACTGGGGCATACACACTGACGACCCAGCGGAACTACATTTTAATGATCGCTTGTCCCTCCCAAGATAATTTAAGTTACAGTGCGTGGTTGCGCAGCCAGAGATCCCACTTCTGATTTCATCGGGACAGAGCTCGTATTCGACGCGGGCCGGACTGGCCTGTATGGATTCATGGGGACCACCGTCTGTTCGCTCTCCCCAAAGATCACCAATGTTTCGGTCACTTATTCGGATGTGATCGATACCGCCACAAGATCAAATAGCGTAGCCGCTGATATCAGCGGACCCGCGATTTTTTCCGCAGTGACTACTCTTTATGACATGGTCTACTTCTCCCAGGCCATCGTTTCTAACAGTATGGGCGACAAGTTGAGATCCTTGATCGAAGAGGTCGATGGAGGCACTTTCACGCATAACACCACCCTGCGCACCACGGTAAATGAATCCTTTGGACAATAGTCTGGTACTGATACTCTTACAGGAAAAATTCATTCGTGGGGTCACGGAGTATAGTGGCTCGGTAAGAACTCGTCCGCATGCGTATCATCCCACCGTTGACTAATTACATACAGGTTTTCCGAGCGTGTCTGTCAACCAACACGGACTTTTTAGACGCGTTGCCGTCTAGCATGAACGTTTCGACCAGCGGGATGTTCCGTTCCGAGACCGTGGGGTGGGTACCTGTGGCGGCCGTCACCATCTTGGAGTTGCTTCCCGGTACTATCGTGGCCCTTCTCACGATTTGCACCGTGGTTATGGCAGTTTTGCGCCATGCAGGGGAACCGGAGGGCGGGCATTTTGACCCCTCAGATGTAATGCATCTTGTGGCCGCTGCAGCAGCCGGAGGGCTGAACAGCGTGTTCGTTGGGACGGAGGAGGAGCGTATCCGAGCGGCGGAAGATGTGCACGTTTCACTGGGTACCACTACAGGGCGGGGGGCGGCATTAGTTGTTAATCGTGGTTCTATCTGAGTGGAAGGTTATTTCCTCAACCTTCAAATTGACGGATTCGCCCACAATTTCACCTTCATACCATAATTGAGTACACAGGGTCCTCCATACCAACGGCTTTGCATGCTACAAGGGAACCCACCAGTACATTACGAGCAAATCTACATGGGCGATCTCGTCAATCGATCAGAGAGTATCACCGGCGGACTTTTGACTCGCGGGTGTTTCAAAAGATCAGTGGAGACAATGAGTCTCCAAGCTGTATGGCTCCACGATTGTACTGGTAGGACCTTTCACGGGGGGACCGATAACGAAGAGACTTCCGGTGACGGAGCGAATGGGAACGAGAATGATAAGCGTCGAAGTTTTAACATGCTCGCGGGAAATTCAACCCACATGATTTGTTGGATAGTTGCATATTGAATCACACTGAGTGTGGAATATACTATTCGGGTTTTCGACCAGTTCAACTACTGGAATGAACAGAGAGGCGATGGAGTTAATACCAGCCTAATGATCATGCAATGGCAAATGCAGGTCCGCCGATAATTATCAACAAAACATGTTATTATAGAGGCAGACTGCTACATGGAATCCGATAGATTCCACTGGCCAACATACTGATACAATTGTGATAGGCCGGCGAGTTCCGGTGGTTTTCGGTGGATATCGGTGCGGCACCGGTGTTATATCCTGGCAGCTATTTGAAAAAAGGTTTTTCCAAATAGGGTGAGGGGGCGAGAAGGCGGCCTGGTGGGTGCGACTTGGTAACGCTTCCTTCGTCTAGCTGCTTGCTGCGTGGCGTTCTTGACATGCTTTTCTGAAGAGGTGACACGTTCAAACCTCCCAGCTCATTTTCTTCCCCCTCGTCTCATCTTAAATTTCACTTTCAGAAACTAGGTCGACAATTATCTAGATCTCTGGGCATATAAATTTATAACCTTTCTAGTGCACCAACTATCCGTGGAAAAGTCGCTTTGCCCCAAGACCGGCCTCCTCGTTCTCACGCCTTGCAATAAGCACAGAGCACGAACCTTCCCTCCTGACGTGCGCGGGCCGACGCCGCACCGCCGCGCCTGGCTCGAGCGTGACACGGGGGGATGCGTACGCTTTCGCTCGTCGTGAACACCTACAGAGCTATCAAAACGAAGTTAGAACAAGCCCGGTGCCTCTAGATACAGCTGGAAAAGGTACGAACGTTCTCAAAAGGTAGGGTGCGTCTGTCCTTGAGCTGCTTGCCGGCGAAGAGGAGGCGTTGCCGGCCTGGAGGGATACCCTAGTCCTGCATCTTGGCCCCAGCGTTGTCGATCGTGTCCAACGACTCGACTTCAAATGTGATCGTCTTGCTGATGAGGGTCTTTACAAAGATCTGCATGCCGCCACGAAGACGGCGATGAGTAAGATGGACTAAACATGTGCATTGGACGTACCAAGGTGGAGAGTTATCATTCATGTACATCATGACAGGCTCCATAGCATTGAATCGGCGATAAATTACCAAAAGTACCTGACGTTCGCCTTACAGACCACCACGCAGACAGAGCACTTTAGGAACCGTCAGAAAAAAAAAGAGTAAACGGCATTTCAAATGATCCCGTACAAGAGTGCTCTCCTTCTGGATGTTGTAGTCCGACAGCGTGCGGCCATCCTTGAGCTGCGCCCCGCCAAAGATGAGGCGCTGCTGGTCTTGACGTTGTCGATGGAGTGCTCGACGTTGTCGATGGTGTGCTCGGTGTTGCATGCGACGACGTTGCTGCAAAAATTGACAAGCAGCATGCTGCAGCAGTACAGTGCCCAGATGATGTTCTTCAGGTGTGCGGCGGCCACACCGCCCTCCTGCCACCCGCTGCCAAAGCGGTCGCACAGCTCGTTCGGGAACAACACGAGATACTGACGCAAAGCTCCATGAGTAACCATGAGACAGAGACAAAGGAGGCAGACGCACATTAGCCGGGTCTCAGATGCTCAGAGCCGCGCACTTATCCGGGCGCGCACCAAACTCTTCGTGCAGAGGCTCGTCGCGAGGCTCAGCGCAGCCCAACGCACCTGCCGGCACTCCTCGTCCCTATCTCGCCCCAGCTCGGGTCCCATAGCAGCACGCTTGACCACACGTGGTCAGGGTCCGAGGGCGGCGCCCCGGGCTGAAAGCACGCGCACCACACAGTCGGGCTGCACGTTCATAACCGGTGCGGCGCCGTGCGCACAGCGGCAGACGTCCCCGATCCCGCATCGATGGGGGCGAGCCCGAAGATGCTGATCACCTCGTCGAGGAAGGCAAGTGCACGCGCGAGGCGGTCGGGGTGGTACTCGGGGTGCACCGAGGCTTCGTATTGGACGATGATCTGGGGGTCGGGGTCGTGAGCAAGGGAAGAGGTGCAGGAAATTGAACACACCAGTGTCACCTCTGCGAGGCTGGCATCCAGCCATCCGGCCTCGCGCCACGTTCGCTGCAGGGCATCTTAGGCCAGTGTCGCAGGAGTGCGGCGCGCTTTCGCCCAGAGGCCCCGCGCTCCGTCTTGCTCGAACGAAGCAGACCGGCAGGTATCATTGACGCAAGGATAAAGGCGGGTTGAAGCGTCAAATAATGTGTAGGCTGCACAGCGTCTGAAGGTGTCCTATGTTCACGAACGACAGGGCAATCTGACTTTCATTGTACCTGTCGGACGACTCTCAAGAGTGATGGTCTTCAAGCCGGTGTGAGGAGGTGTCAGGAAAGGGCTTGGGGCCATGCGATGCCACCATGTCACTGACAAATAGGGAGGCGTCGAGGAGGAAGAAGATGACAAGAGTGTGAGAAAGTGTTTCCGAGTAAAGGCGTAAGCTCATGTCCATATTTGGGCACTTGCGTCATCGGTCCGCGCAGTCCCAAACACTTCCCGAGTTTATTATTTAAACCTCTGACGAGACGGCCGCGGCTGCCGTAAAAACGGCAGCGGGTCGAGGCAATTTTCTCTTTGCGATTTTGCTCCATTCGGTGGTGTAAGTATTTTGGCTTGAATATCACTTATTCGATTCTTATCTGCTTACGCTTGTGTTTGCTGTCCTTTGCGCAAGAGCAACCGGCCTAAACTTGTGGTTGAAATTCGGCATACTCGGTATATGCTGAACATCACATCACAAAGAAATGCGCCGCATGATTCTGGCCAACAGGAGAGTGCGGGAATCGCCAGTTGCAAATTGATAGACCGTTCAACATGGAAGCATCCCGAGCTAGAATAATCTCCTCAAGTACCGGTTTGGAAGTAAATGGCGATGACCCGTCGAGGCGGCCGTCACGGCCGTTGTTCGACGGGCGGTTGAGAGAAGAAAAAGATTGGCGATGGAACGGGCACGGCACCCGTCGAACCGATGCGACGGTCACGGGCGGACTAGCGTCCACCAACGGCCGCCGGTAGCCACCGGTGGCCAGCGGCGGCGGCCAGTGGACTTGCTAGTTGCGAGCATGTTATTCGCCAAATCGGGAGCTCGTGTTTGAGGTGAAAAGTCAAGTGCTAATACTACGGCATCGCCGCTTAAGAACGAGTCCTATCCGGACTCCTATAAATAGGACTCGTAGCGCCAGTCACCGACCGGCAATCAAGGTAAGCATTGTCCTTGACTTTTACCTTGATCTACTGCCACCTTCTTGCGACCCCTGCCACCTTCGAACGCTGCGTGGTTTCAAAAGTCAGCTTGGGTTAGCACAATCACTATGTAGATTCAAGCCTCTCGGCTCCGTGGTCTGTATCACCGGACGGAGTCCTTCAATCTGATGATTCTAATCAGGGTCACATTGGACAGGCAAACTGCATTAATTTCGACCTTAGGAGCCACATTTCGGGCCCACCTTCTCGCCGGAGCTTAATGGTCGCGTAAGTGTCTCAGCGGACACCCGTCGCATTCCCCGATCCCTGCTTCGCAGTCAAACTCTTCTTCGGGGAAGTGGCCTGACTGCGGCTCGTGCACCGGACACCCGATTTGCAAGCTCCACGATTACCAACGACGCGCGTATTCCGCGTGTACCTGCGCATACACACAGGAAAGACCTCCGGCTTTTCCGAGTAAACAATTTCATCATTCTGCCTACCGGCACCATAAACGAAGCGGCAGTTCGCTACTAGTGTGCAATCAGCGAGGGAACTGTCTCAACAATGTAATGCCGTACCCCGTATGCCGATTGCAAAGGAATGCCGTACACCGATGTCCAAGCTGCATGTCAACGTGCTAGCATAAGTAGGATGGCTGTCGACTGGACGTTAGTCGCCTCTTTTTGTGAGTCCTCCGCCTTAAATGTCCCAGGTGGGTCGGTTCTATGCACCCGGTCAATTCTACCGGCTCATCCAGCAAGGAGATCACAATGGTCGATAATGCCTCGCCGCCAACGTCCCCCCAAGGCTCTTCATTTATACAGTCGCCCGTCGGTGAAAATGGACCCTCGGTCGCCGCGATGCCTGTGATCCCGCCTGAACACCCCTTCAGGACTCTGGTCCTTTGTTTCGATGGCACCGGAGACCAATTCGACGCGGACAACTCGAATATCGTCCAGTTGTTCTCGATGCTGCCCAAGGGAGATCGGACGAAACAGATGGTGTATTACCAGTAAGAATCGCATTCGTTCCCGTTCTGGTCAGTGCTTTCAATGTGCATTATAGGGCTGGAATAGGGACGTACACCACCCCGCAAATCGCGACTCCCTTGATGTCGAAATTCTCCAAGGTGAGACTATTTGCATTCCAATCCCAGTCAGTCGATTATCGTCGGATTCCAGATGCTGGACGAGGCCATTGCGTGGAATTTGGACTCGCACGTTATGGGTTCGTCTCTTCTTGACAAACGTGGGGCACAGAACTTACATATTGGAACGATAGGTGGATACGAATTTCTGATGCAGAACTGTACGTCGCCGGATAGCTTAGTGACATACACCGACCTAACACCTCCCATTAATTGAGATACTGCCGGGGACCGGATTTGCATTTTCGGCTTTTCTCGCGGCGCATATACCGCGCGCAGGTTCGAATTGTGATCCACCTCAACGGTAAACGCAAACTAAAGATTTCCCCAGTCTTGCCGGAATGCTGCACAAGGTCGGCCTTCTGCCCGCATGTAACCACCAGGTCCGGGAATCGCATCGTGTGTTTTTCAACCATTCTTACTGACCTTTTCATCCCAGCAAATCCCGGTTTGTGCAGCACATACTTGCGTTCGTGTCTGCTAAAATATGCGCAGTTTGCCTATAAAATGTTCACTACAACGGATGAGACCGGATGGAAACAGTCCAATGCATTCAAAAAGGTTCGGATCTGGTGTACCGACTTTCATCTGATCGCTAATCTTCTAAAGGCCTTCTCCATCGACGTTGATATCGAATTTGTCGGTGTTTGGTGAGTAGCCATGATACTGGATACACATCTTCGCCACTTGAACCACCTTGTAGGGACACAGTCAATTCGGTCGGGCTGATCCCAAAGCGACTCCCGTTCACAACCTCCAACACCATCGTCCGGACCTTTAGGCACGCCGTGTCTCTCGATGAGCACCGCGCCAAATTTAAGCCCAATTTGTGGAATCGGCCGAACAACAAGGAGAAGTCCATGAGCATTTCGGACCAGAAGCTGCACCAGCACCAGCACCCACATCCGACGAAGAAGATGTCGCAGCGCATGATGGAGCACAAGTACGCGAGGGACCCGACCCAGCCTACGGATATCGAGGAGGTATGCTTACCCTGGCTAGGCGACAGGTTCTCCACTCACACAATCCATTCGTGTTCGTGGCAGGTGTGGTTCGCTGGATGCCACTGCGACATCGGGGGCGGCTCGGTCTCTGACGACACAAAGCACAACCTCGCGCGCATCCCGCTGCGGTGGATGGTCAGAGAGTGCTTCAAGACGAACAGCGGGATCATGTTCGAGGCCGAGGGCCTGCGATCCATCGGGCTCGACCCCACAAGCCTCTACCCGTTCGTCAAACCCCGCCCCCCAGCGCTCCCCGTTGGCGCCGCGCGCATCCAGTCCATCCCGCGGTCCCCGGCAACGCCCGCGCCCGCGCCCCCGCTGCCCGTTTCCGCGTCAGGAAGTGGAAGCGAGGCGGCAACGTCCAACGCCGCAGGTGCAAGTGCGCTGAGTAACGTCGACGGCTTCCTGACGGAGGAGGATCTCGATCTGCGCGACGCGCTCTCGCCGATCTATGACCAATTAACGCTCAAGTGGTTTTGGTGGATTCTCGAGCTGTTGCCGATAAAGCAGCGCTATCAGCGCGGCGACAATACGTGGGTGTCGATCTATAAATGGAACCTGGGCCAGGGGCGGTTTATTCCGAAGCAGAAGACGAATGGGGTGCGGGTGCACCGGAGTGTCAAGACTAGGCTGGAGGCGCAGACGGAGCATGGGGGGACGTATAAGCCGAAGGCGGCGTTTGATTTAGAGAGGACGATCTGGGTTGATTGAGGGAAGCGTAGCGTTATTTGGTACCTTGGTTTGGGAAATGTCGGAATTCTGTGGACCTGAACGAGGGAAAACTTGTGGGATAGTCCAGCAGAATAAGTACGGAGAGAATTCCGCCCTTGCCAAGAAAGGATTGGTATGAGTTTGAAACAACCGTGTACGCACAGCTGCCGCGACGCGCTTTGTTGTGTTCGACGGTTGAACCCAAGCGACCATCTTTCCGAGGGAGGGAACTCGGAGCAAACAAAGCTTGGGGTTTGTGTGCACACCGTGTGGTCTTTTATATCGAGGAATCACAACGATGGACCTGTGCGACAGGCACCAGGTGTTCTGCTGCCAGATTTCTACCATGATTCGCCGTTCTGGCATGGTGCAATACGTCAATCGGCTCGCGCCATGGTCACCGGTATGCAGTCAGCTGTGGTCTCTGTGTAATATCGATTGCAACGCCCTGACGTAGTGCGATGCACTGACTTTGAGGATTTCAAGTTAATGATTTGAATTTGACAGACTGCTGACCTTGGCGGTGGAGAAAAGTAAGCAATCATTCGCCAACTTCATCCTCATTCGTGCGGTGCTCCCTGTGTGCTTGGTAAAGAGGATTCCGTGGACGTCGCGGACATTTGGCAGCTAATGTTTCAATCGGGACTCTCCACATCACGAGCCCGTCTTTCGGAGCCACAACCGGGGGCACATTATTCCTGATACTGTCGAACAATCGCATGGTCTTGATGCACGGACTCACACAGAAGGCTTCCTCGAAGCCAACCGGGAGACAACCAGCTCGAAATGAACGCAAGATAGTGCGTGATATCGGCCTTCTTCCCGGCGTTCTGTTCAGCGATTCTTATTTCCCATAACAAACGGCGCACCAGGGCTCAAAATCTGTGTCGTGAACTCTAGGACGTATCAAATGATTGTCAACGAGATGCATATATAGTCTCCTCCCACTCGCAGCTTCGTTCTGAGGTTCGTTAACTGAAAGCGATTTCAGCAGTCGTTCATCAATCTCCCTGAAATCGACGCGCCCTCGAGAACATGATCATGTGTCTTGCGGACACTTCAAGTCCCGAGCAAGTCAAAACACAGTATCGAACCCCAGAATGCCATCCGCGGGTTCAATGAAACAGTGGGAAGCTGAGGGAATGAGTTGAAGTTGGCGCAGAAAAGGCAGGAGGAACGAACCTGGCTGAATTTCTCCACGCTGCCTTTTTGCAATGAATGCGTCTGCGCAGGCCCAGTGGTCGATACCTCCCTGTGTTTCCGCAAGCCAGCCATCCTGAAAGCACGGATACCGGAGCCTCATGTAGACGAAGCGGATATCGTCAATTGACGGTCGCGTTTCTAGACCGCTGTCCGTCGTGATGAGGACTTTGAGAGCTTGGCATCCGGTAAGAATCTCCATTGCCAGCGCTGGCCAAATTGTGGTGCCCGTGCGTCCAATGGGAAGAGTAGCCATTGTAAAATGCGTGAGCACATGGAGTTGGGCGAGGAACGAAGGTAGTTGAGCAGCCTGGCCCAATTGGACACTACGATAGAGGTGAAATTGAGTAAGGATGGTGAAAATTGAATGACGTGGGTCGATGACAGTGAGTAAAGTAGTCCAAGGTAGGGTGAGCTGCCGTGGCTTCATAGCGGCAAGACTGGGGGTTATCGATTCAGCTGGGTCCGGGTGCGTCATGACAATCAGGACGAGATTTTGTATTCCGCTACAGGCAGATAGGATTTGCTCTGGCTGTTTCGACGCAATGAAGGCATGTACGACGTGGCGATGAAAGAAGGACGCCGGCTTTGAGTTGGATTGAATCGCCTGCAGGAGAACGGGGCCAGGGCATTGACACCCAACGGGAACCTGTGAATCGGCGACCACAGTTATGTATTTCATCCGTCCAATCCTGGCAGATAGTGGTTTAGCCAGGAGGCTGTCGAAGCGATTAACTTCTTGTATGACCGCTCATCAGTCGTACGCGCGCCGAGAAACCAGGAGGAGCTTGGCTATCGTTTCTGGATAGCAGTATGCAGTCGTTTCGAGTATTTCTCGCTCCAATGCAGGAGGGAAGAACGGCGAGAGATCTGAGCTCATGACGGCCTTAGGATGGACGGAGAAGGGCGAAGGACCAAAGGGGATGGGAAGGAGATGATCCGCCATCACGACTACGGCATACGCCGCGGTGACCGAACCTCTCCCGAACCTTATCTTTCACCATGCCGCCGAGCCGCATACACGTATCGAGGAGCTTTCATCCGCTATAGCCACGAGTTCCTGCTTCGCTACTACGGCCACCACCAAGGCGGAAGAAGCAGAAGAACAGGGATGCAAGGGATGGAGTGACGCTGTTCTGCTCCCGCTCGCTGCTACGCCAGCCTTGTTGTTCTGCAACGTTGCGGGAAATATTTGCCAAAATATCGTCATGTCGTTCCCAGCTAATAACCCGAGGGCATGTCCGAGTGTGCTGTTCATCAACGGCTTCCTTGGTGTCGGGAAACTCTCCGTCGCGCGAGAAGTGCAGAAAAAACTGGACGCCTCCCGGTTGCTGGATAACCACCTCTTAATCGATGTTGCACAAACCATAGAACCCAACCGCAGTCCAGCGCACTATGCTCTGCGCACGGCTCTTCGTCGCGCAGCATTCGACAGGCTCAAGGCGGTTGAGGATATATCCGTCACACTCGTTTTGACGTCGTGCTCCGCGTCTACCTTGCCTTACGACGCGGAGGTGTTTCTGAATTCGTGGACATTGCACGCGCGCGTGGGGTGCCCTTCGTGTCGGTGAATCTTGTGTGCGATGAGAGGGAAAATGTCGAACGCGCGACCAACGAAGAACGGGGAAAGGACAAGGGCAAGCTGATGGATGGACAAGCAATTATAGATATGCGGACGAGGCACAGGCTGCTGGACGTGAGCGTGTGCGAGGAGAAGACGGCTGGAGTTGAGGTATACCATTTGGAAGTTGACAGCACGGATATTTCGGTTCAGCAGTCCCCCGACAAGGTGATGGACTTCTTGCTGAAGGATTGCTGCTGATGAAGGCGCCATTCTTGCGCCATTCCACCCCACGCTTCTTCATATTAACGTCCACAGTCGATTCTCGTGTTTGCTCGTTTGTCTATTCGAAATCCCCCTTTATCGACATGTCCAGCTTCGCCGGTGTCTTGAAGTTTACACTTGTCCGTTCCAACGTTCATGGTCTTCAACTCCTTGGCTTGAAAGCTTGTTTGGCCTTTCACAGAGTCACGAGAGTCTCCTGGCAGACGTCGACGATATTCAAAAACGCCACCCTGATGATGGGAACCCTGGGTTCGTGAAAGTCTTCAGCCTCACCCACTCTACCGTGACGCACCTTTACCGCAGCAGGTGGTTCGACTGCCGCTTGTCTCTCGCTGCACTTCACAGATGAGGGCATCCTTGACAACAACCGCCTCACACGTTGCACGGCGGCCATCTCTTGCCGGACGGCTTTGATTCAGCTGATTCGTTCCTATTATTACAAGTGCAGACTCTTGACGACCACAAGTCATGTGGTATTGAAGGGCTGAGCGGCGCCAGCATCATCGGCAGGTTTACGGCGCAAACGCACGTTGTATCTATGTCATAGTATCAAACATCTCGTACTCCCGGGCGCCGTCGTGTCGAATCGCGTACTTCTTTCTAGACGGTCTCTCCTATGGTCATAAATTTCACACCACTGGACTTTGCAACGTTACAAGGCATCAAGTTCACTGCTCTAGTTGCTCCACTAAGATCGTTCTCATTTCTCCAACCCAATTGTCTTGAGGTTTAACTACGAGGCTGCTCCCTGTCGCGTCGCTTCACTCGCAGAACTTGGAGCGCTTGTCGATCAGCGGCAGCGGCACTTTTCCGCATCGATATCCGTCGGGACCGACGGAGGCAAACCTGAAGGCTTGAAACAACCACCATCGCTAAGTGGTTAAACTTGCTGAAAACCCTCAAAAATATATATACTTCCGCTACCCCACAGCACTCCATAGCAACACGCCTGCTCAATTCGTATAAAAGACGGCCCCTCTGAGACGCTGCTATATCGCCTCAGGCTCGTCTTCATTCACAATCACTACTTGCCATATTTCTTCATCGAATCCTCTTTTAAAATGCGCTTCGCCGTCATCACCGCTGTTATCGCCCTTTTCGCGACCGCCGTTGCGGGATCGAGCATCCAGGCCAAGTGCTATCGTATGTCGTCTCGATCGCCTCCAGCGTCCCGAAGCTTACTTGTTTATTATGCAGGACTGCAACGAGAGTGGCTGCTCGTCGAGCAGCCCCGCCTGCTGTGCAGTAAGTTTCTCTTCCAGAAAATCTTTTTATCTTCCTTGCGCCCTGGCTGACTTGGGGCCTAGGACGGAAGCTGCCCGTGCTAAACAAGAGCACCTGTCGATGGTTGCAAGAAAGCTGTAAGATAAATGAATATAAACCGTATTGCCTGCTTTGAAGTTTGTTGAGCTTTCATTTGAGACACCGAGTTGGGCGCGGGAGTTCAATGAGATCCGATCCTCATTCCTTCTTTGTCAACCTTCCCTTGTCAGCGCTCTCCGGACATTCCTGACACCTGGATTCAGACCTATATCCAGACATGCAGAATTGGCACCTCAAATTACAAGTCGCTGCGCAAATTACACCGCCCTCCGGCTACTGAGCCTTACCCACTTCAATACGAATCCCAAACACGCTCTCCACGGTCAGTTGAACCTATACAGATTCTAAATTTTGAATTTCCACGGGTTCATTTTGGACACCACATTTTCAGTTTGCTAGCTTTGGAACTTTCGAGACAATTTTCACCTCAGAAAGAATCCTCAGCAACTGGTTGATGTTCAACCTTTGTCGGGTCTCCAATTGAGTACTGTCCCATTTCGTTCAATTCGTAGGGCACTTTGGCGTGTGACACCGAATACGAATTGATCCTTTCGTATGTGTGTCTGGGACCCGTGTGACTTACGAAATTTTTCGTATTAAATTGCCCCGCAGGGCCGCCCGGAGCTGATTTTTCGGGTCAAACTGGTGGGAACCTTTCGTATGAGCCTTTTGTGATGCTGTGACCTACGAAATTTTTCGTACGATTTGAGGCTTGTGACCTGTGACCATACTAATTGAACGAAATGGCACAGTATTCATATGTAGTTCCCCCAGACAAGTTCCCCCATGATCTGGGATTCATTTGAATGAGGAAAGTGGCCGAGTCTCACTGCAGTTCCTCAGGTCTATACCTCGCTTGGTCAACACTCCGCCTGCAAACACAGCCTCTGCCAATTCTCAGCTCTTCTACCACCATCATCATACCGTTGCTTCCCGGGTACAAGCCAATTGTTCAACTTCGTCGACAAGACTGTGGTATGGACGGCAAATAGGCCGTCATTAGCTTCAACAAAAATTTCCTCGCGCGGCCGCGATCCAATCCTCCTCTAGCATCGTTGGTTAACTGGTTGCATGTTTGGTGGTATTTTCGTAAGCCCTCGTGTATGTTTTCGGGTTCAACTACTAATTAAATCGTGAATTCGCATGGGTCTGGCACCCGATCAGGAGCGCCGGGGCCCATTTCATTGAAGAGTAAAAAGGACATGGCAGCAGGCCGGCTCGCACGATTCCGTGAATGCTGAAAGAAACTCCCGCTAACAGCTTTTTCTCATTCAAACGGTCCTCGCTGTGCAATGCGGCTGAAATTTATAGGTATCTTGAAGCCTGAACTCACTCAGGAGTCAGAACTTAATATCGAACGAAAAGACCAGCGTTACGTGTTACGTTCGATTTGAATGAAATAGTACAGTACCTGATTTGAAGTCTGTTGGTTACCGCGTAAATTACCCGGCAGCCTGCGTTATTATGTAAGTTTCCGTTTCCGAAATTTGCGTGGACATGCTCTCAACGCCCTCTGGCATGACAGAAGACAATTTTAAACCACAGGACTCAGCTAAACATCTTGAAAAGGCTTTGGGCCTTTTACGGCGCCGTTTTGAGCACGGCAAGTCTTCATCTGAATATCTTGGCGCAATTTCAGTCTTCTCCCCTCGGAATCAGCCCACTTTGCCTAGAAGCAGAAATCAAAGCACTCTAAGGCCGATTCAGATTGTTTAAAAGCTATCACGCTTGATCCGCCCATTGCAAGAGATGAAGAACGCGGCAAGACGCGTCTCGCGACCGTGTTGTTTGCGCAGGCAACCATAATAACGCAGGCTGCCTACTAGCCGGGCGTGGTAACAAACAGACTAAAGTGGGTCGGCGAGTTACATCTCGAGTCAACAGTGACGGCAACACTTTATCCCGAAAGAGCAAGACAGCCGACACTAATATTATCCAGTTCCGCTTCCGAGTCGCTGTCAACCTTTGCGTGGACTATACGTTACACAAGCACCGCACTCTTCGCCTCTAACCACCATGGACGTCAAGTGCCACATCCCCGCCAACCCCGACATTTCTGGTATTGGTGTTCGCGCAGCCATCTACGCACAAAATCTCTTATGCTTTGCGCCGGTTGTCGCGCACCTTTGGGACGGGAACGTCTCGGCCGATGAGATGAGAGGCGTGAAGGACCAATCTATTGGCATGCTTGCCATTGCCTTCGCGATTCTCATCTCCACCATCATCGGCGCCACAAACGTTCGCAGTGGACAAATCGTAACCAGTTTTCACGCAGCGGTCATTCTCGATCTGAGCTGGATGAACAATACCAGCACTTGGATCTGGTTCCTGTTATATGCCCACCATCGCACCAAGCCGAACGAGAAAAAGGAGGGTAATAGCTACGAAGGAAGGATACCAATACATGCGACCTGGTCAGACTGGAAGGATGTTCTTCTCTCCCCTCTTCGTCCGCTTTTGGATGGGACCGTTGACGCGGAAAAGGGTGCTTCCTGCGGCAAGCGACACACTGATGGAAGCGCGAGGATGATGGATATCTGGCAGAGTGGTAAGCAAAAACACTGGAGCCCCGAGTCGCACTCAAATCTCGCCTGCAGTCTTTCAGCGTGCCTGGTACTTTGTCACCGAAAAACCCGTTCTTACCCTCGGCTCCATCCACCTGTCACTCATGGGTGCCATCGGTCTATGGCTGTGGAGCAATCCATCCAAGTTCGGTACACTGATCGGTGCCTGTGATCCATCACTTACGGTGGTTGGTGGTGCTGTACGGTTCTACTCGCCGGGATTGCGCATCTTTTCTCTGGCAATTTATTCCCTTCTCGTCATTCCTGGTCTCAACCTTGTCCCCCCGTTTCTCTTCTTCCTTGCACTCCATATTACGTACAACAGATCTCGGAATCGTCATGCCCACTTCTGGGGACGGATCGAACATCTCATCGATTCAATTTTTTGCATTTTCCAAGACTTTCACGGAACAGTACCACGTGCTGCCAGGGCTCTGCAAAACATTCCGAAATCAACCATTGCTCTATTCCGGAGGCGACACGGTCCATCTCTCGATTTGGAGTCTGGCCCACAGGGTTCTAATCCTCCTTCTGGACATTCTAGTCCTACGGCACCTACTCTAGCGCCGCCAAGAAATCACACAGCCTTTCTCATTGTCGGCTTAGTCTGTCTGGTCGTTATCAACATTGTCCTCCTCGTCGATATTGAACTCACACTTCGGCGTAATAAAGGCGATCAATCTCCCGAAGAGGATGAATGGGGCTTTGGGCAGGTCCTGGCATTACTTCTTCTCGTTGTTCCCTTTCGCGATTTTGTGACATCCATTCTGGACATTCGAGAAAAAGTCGGGAAGGATAAAGAGGCGGAAGCAAAGATTCAGGGAGATTTCGAAGAACATCTCCGGAAAGCTGCCACAGCTGGCACTGCGGAAAGCGGCATTTTCGTGGACTTGATTGAGCGAGGAGCTGATCCCACTGTGGAGCTGGAGGGTACCAATGGAATGTTTCCACATGTTCGGGCATATGTTGATCAACTCCAATAGGCCATTTCCAAGTGAAGAGCCTTCTACAGCTGGCGGCACACATGGGAAATGACGGTCTTGTAAGATATCTGCAGGAACAGCATGTAAATGATAAGGACGGTGAGGAACAGTATAACAATCCTTCTCGCCACCCGGCTTATTGACATCTAGGAAGCGCTTTCTTGGCGGCTGTTCGAAATAAACAATTTGGTACAGCCTACCTCCTCAAGGACGGAAATAAGTCAACTATGGCAGGTATGTTGCGATGTTTATTTTGCATCTCAATGTTTGTTTGAGTTACATGAAGAAACAATACAACAAACAAGTGCATTGGTCATGAAATTGCTGGAGCATTCCAACGAGGATGTTCGTCAGGCTGTGCTCAGCTGCCTGTCTAGTCTCGGAGCACAAGGTACATTTTCCCTCGTCAGCTTGGAGCCCTTTGCCCTTCTGAGGCCATCTCCCAGCCGAATTTCAGCCGGAGATCCGGCCAGCAATTTCTGGGGTTGTGAAATTGCTGGAGGATTCTGACAAGGATGTTTGTCAGGCTGCAATCAGCTGCCTGTCTAGTCTCGGAGCCCAAGGTACGTATTGCCTCGTTCACCCGGAGCCCTTTGCCCTTCTGAGGCCACCTCCCAGCCAAATTGCAGCAGGAGATCCGGCCAGCAATTTCTGGGGTTGTGAAATTACTGGAGGATTCCAACAAGGATGTTCGTCAGGCTGCGATCAGCTGCCTGTCCAGTCTCGGAGCACAAGGTACATATTCCCTAGTCCACCTGGAGCCCTTTGCCCTTCTGAGGCCGCCTTCCAGCCGAATTGCAGCAGGAGATCCGGCCAGCAATTTCTGGGGTTGTGAAACTGCTAGAGGATTCCGAGTGGGATGTTCGTGTGGCTGCAATCAGCTGCCTGTCCAGTCTTGGAGCACAAGGTACATATTCCCTTATCCACCTGGAGCCCTTTGCTCTTCTGAGGCTGCCTCCCAGCCGAATTGCAGCAGGAGATCCAGCCAGTGATCTCTGGGGTTGTGAAATTGCTGGAGCATTCCGACTGGAATGTTCGTGAGGCTGCAATCCGCTGCCTGTCTGGTCTCGGAGCCCAAGGTACATATTGCCTTGTCCACCTGGAGCCCTTTGCCCTTCTGAGGCCGCCTCCCAGCTGAATTCCAGCAGGAGATTCGGCCAGTGATTTCTGGGGTTGTGAAATTGCTGGAGCATTCTGAGTGGTATGTTCGTCAGGCCATGATCAGCTGCCTGTCCAGTCTCGGAGCACAAGGTACATATTGACTTGTTCACTTGGAGCCTTTTGCCCTTCTGAGGCTGCCTCCCAGCCGAATTGCAGCAGGAGATTCAGCCAGCAATTTCTGGGGTTGTGAAACTGCTGGAGGATTCCGACAAGGATGTTTGTCAGGCTGCGATCAGCTGCCTGTCCAGTCTCAGAGCACAAGGTACATATTCCCTCCTGAAACCCTTTGCCCATCTGAGGCCACCTTCCAGCTAAATTGCAGCAGGAGATCCGGCCAGCAATTTCTGGGGTTGTGAAACTGCTGGAGCATTCCGAGTGGGATGTTCGTGCAGCTGCAATCGGCTGCCTGTCCAGTCTCGGAGCACAAGGTACGTACTCTCTCATCTACCTGGAGCCCTCTGCCCTTCTGAGGCCGCCTCCCAGCCGAATTTCAGCAGGAGATCCGGCCAGCAATCTCTGGGGTTGTGAAATTGCTGGAGGATTCCGACAAGGATGTTCGTCAGGCTGCAATCAGCTGCCTGTCCAGTCTTGGAGCACAAGGTATGTATTGCCTTGTCCACTTGGAGCCCTTTGCCCTTCTAAGGCCGCCTCCCAGCTGAATTGCAGCAGGAGATCCGGCCAGCAATTTCTGGGGTTGTGAAATTGCTGGAGCATTCTGATTGGAATATTTGTGAGGCTGCAATCAGCTGCCTGTCCAGTCTCGGAGCACAAGGTATGTATTCCCTCATCCACCTGGAGTCCTTGGCCCCTCTGAGGCCATCTACGAGCCAACTTGCAGCAGGAAATCCGGCCAGCAATTTTTGGCATTGTGAAATTGCTGGAGCATTCTGAGTGGTATGTTCGCCAGGCCGTGATCAGCTGCCTGTCCAGTCTCGGAGCACAAGGTACGTAATCCCCCACCCACCTGGAGCCCTTTGCCCTCCTGAAGCTGCCTCCCAGCTGAATTGCAGCAGGAGATCCAGCCAGTGATTTCCAGGGTTGTGAAATTGCTGGAGCATTCTGAGTGGAATGTTCGTGTGGCTGCAATCAGCTGCCTGTCCAGTCTCGGAGCACAAGGTATGTATTGCCTCGTCCACCTGGAGCCCTTTGCCCTTCTGAGGCCACCCTCCAGCCGAATTGCAGCAGGAGATCCAGCCAGCAATTTCTGAGGTTATGAAATTGCTGGAGGATTCCAAATGGAATGTTCGTGAGGCTGTGTCCAGCTGCCTGTCCAGTCTCGGAGCACAAGGTACATATTCCCTCATCCACCTGGAGCCCTTTGCCTCTCTGAGGCCACCTCCCAGCTAAATTGCAGCAGGAGATCCAGCCAGCAATTCCTGGTGTTGTGAAATTGCTGGAGGATTCCAACAAGGATGTTCGTCAGGCTGCGATCAGCTGCCTTTCCAGTCTCGGAGCACAAGGTATGTATTTCCTGGTCCACTTCTTCCCCCTTCTGAGGCTGCCTCCCAGCCGAATTGCAGCAGGAGATCTGGCCAGCAATTTCTGTGGTTATGAAATTGCTGGAGGATTCCGACAAGGATGTTCGTCAGGCTGCGATCAGCTGCCTGTCCAGCCTCGGAGCACAAGGTACATATTCTCTAGTCCACCTGGAGCCCTTTGCCCCTCTGAGGCCGCCTCCCAGCCAAATTGCAGCAGGAGATCCAGCCAGCGATTTCTGGGGTTGCGAAATTGCTGGAGGATTCCGAGTGGAATGTTCGTGAGGCTGCGATCAGCTGCCTGTCTAGTCTCGGAGCCCAAGGTATGTATTCCCTTGTTCACCTGAAGCCCTTTGCCCTTCTGAGGCCGCCCTCCAGCCGAATTGCAACAGGAGATCCGGCCAGCAATTTCTGGGGTTGTGAAATTGCTGGAGGATTCTGACACAGATGTTCGTCGGGCTGCAATCAGCTGCCTGTCCAGTCTCGGAGCACAAGGTATCTATTGCCCAGTAATATCATCTGGATGAATATGTTTACAAAATCCATCCCAAAGATAGGGAACTCCTTCTCATCGCTATATGCGAATGGACCCTGCCAGCACCGAGATGGATCGGAATTCTAGCCTCCTTGCCACAGATCACCGGCTCGTCACTCAACTAAGGGCAGGGCTTGCCTCTCATCATCATGTCGTTCACGATTAAGTACACTATTCTCGGAGTATTGAGCGTGCGGTAAATAGATCATATGGGTGAAACGAGGATGAGTCCGTGTCTCCGAGAAGACCCAACTGTGTGTGGAACCGCGGAACCTCACCTTGCAGGGCTTCATCTATCTAATGGCACGCTAAGGAGATCATCAGACGCAGTCCATCATGCCTCTGCAGCGATCCGACACTCCAGAAGTTGTAGCAGAGACGAGAGCCCGCCGAAACGGGCCTCCAAATGGATAGAGCTCGGAGGGAAGGCTATACAAAGTACATCATACGTAGTAAGAGATAGAGAATGGTTTACAGGTGATGCTGGTATGAAGCAGCTTGGGGGCGTCGAAGGGAAAGGAGGGTGGGTGACGCGAAACAGAAGCTATAGAAGTCTGGTGCGATGTTGGTCTGGCTACGCTCCTCGTAAATGACGGCGGCGCTGCTTACTTGGATCAAATTTTGCTTCGTAAATTCACGGCGGCAGAGCCAGAGATGAATTAGCAAAAATCTGGGGAGCAAGCCAGAAGAAAGTGCTGTTGAAAGCAAATGGAATGCGCGGGGCGCGTACCTTGTGCTGGTCGAGGCGAAGCCGGCAAAAGCACAAGGGAATAATTCATTGAGATATACGCCTTAGAAATTAGCCTCTGCTAAAACAATAGCACCAAGATCTGAGACATCTCAATAAACTTGAGAGCGACGGGGTCGACTGACCAGCAAGTGGCGGTGCCATAAATGAAATTGATGGGCGTAGAGGCCTCCGAAAAATCTCCCCACCCCTGGAGTCCGATTCTACTCCGATCCATGCGGGGGATGTCTACTCCGCGTGGGTCGATTCCACCATTGTAGCTGGGAAGAATTGCCGGCACAGAGTGACCGTCTCCCCTCTGCCGTCTCAACTACCTGCTTCGAGATGAGATCCCACCCCCCGAGCGTCGGCACCTGCATCGTCCCTCGGTCTGCAGACTTCTTTCTGCTTTTCGTTGGCGTTGGTGAATTTTCGGTGCTCGACAATAATGGCCTCACTGTGTGGTGGATGATCTGGTGAGGAAGGGCTGATACGGCTTCATCACGGGCTTCGTGACCGCCTTCCTCATTACACGCAACTGGGTAATATACCACCTCTTCCTCAAGAATGACGGGCTTAGTTTCTTACGTCTGGGTGACCTCAAGTACTGTTCCCTCCGCCGTAATTCGTCGATAGAATTCCA
This sequence comes from Mycena albidolilacea, assembly GCA_029282495.1. Lineage (NCBI taxonomy): Eukaryota > Fungi > Basidiomycota > Agaricomycetes > Agaricales > Mycenaceae > Mycena > Mycena albidolilacea. The sequence goes on along the minus strand of JARIHO010000024.1, from coordinate 849,974 downwards.
TTCTGTTTTCTCTGGCCGAAGGTAGGCAGTCAAGAACTCGCTCGAGGGGTAGAACTCAAGTCTACTCTGATTGTGCCCTCGTCAATCTTCCTGTTCGGCAGGTCAAAGACTTTTTATTGTCCGTTTTTTGATAGCAGCATGGTTTCAATTCATATGGGTCCTCGATTTCCTGCAATACTGCGGATTTTTCTCATCTCCTCTACTGAGGCTCTCCTAGTCCGGCTGGACCTATCTTAATTTTTGGTCTCACCGCAGGTACATGGGTATGTAGTTTATTTGATGTCCATTCAATACATTCCACCCTCTTTCTTTTTGCGGGAGTCTTCATGTGTTCTCGGAGGACTTTTCTACGCTCTCTCTCAGATTTTCTGTTTCATTTTTGGCACGACTTAATTCAGACTGCATCGTCCGGAAACGTTCATGGACATTGGTGAGTAATTCCGTTTCTGTTGTAGGGGACCCGACGGTCCCCGGCTTCGGCACCCATTTCACCCCGTATTTCCCGTCTTTGTATATTAGTAGTTAAGACCCTGTATTGCACCTCCTTCGTCTACACCTATTGTGTCCCGACTCGGGTGAGCTCCCGATGTTCTCTTCACATACACGGCTTACTTACTTATCCTCCTGCTCTTGCCATCATGTGGGATTTTGGAATCTCGGTGTCTCCCTCCACTGAACTGGAATACTGCTTACTAGACCTTCTTACTTTCAATCCTGCTCACTAGTACTCTGTGGTACATGCTCCCGTCAACGGTATTCGAATTTCGAATCTGGGCAGTCTGGGATCTGGTGGGCCGTGGCTCGCACTTGGTGACTCTATTTGCCAAACTCTATGCTTTATGCGGCTTATGTGAGACTGGCTGGTTGCCTGTGCACTGGGAACTGACTTGTGAATTGTTGATGGGCGACAAACGACATTTTGATTGCTGTGCTAGGTACGCACGGACTAGGCCCGACAAGTTATCCCCGGACCGATTTCCATCTTGGGCTTGACATCGGCTATGTGTTCTCTCTCAAGTTGCTGCTCGATGGCTATGTGCGCAGGACTGACGAAGAACGGGTCTCTCGACTATGACGGCCGTCTTTGGACAAAAGTCGCGTTGACACGCGTGACGACGCGTGGTAACGCGTTGGGCACGTTTCCACGTGTTGAAGTAACGTTGGGGTACGTGGAGATGCATTGTCAACGCATTTGACATTCGTTGGCCTGCGTGACCAATCGTGGTATGCTGGTACCGGTTTTTATCACAGAAAACCGGTCATCACGCGTGGCCACGACAGCCGACGCATCTGGATTTCTTCTTGTCCAACGTCCCAATTTGGGGATTTGTTTATTGGTCCCAATTCATCCCCGTATCTTAAGCAGATGTAGTGATTGCGTATGTACATGTTTTGCTTCCGATTTTGCACTTTTTTTTCTCTCAGCTACCCGTTCGTTCCAGTGTCTCGGTCGCTTTGAGGCTTTTGTTTTTCTCACCCGCTCCAAGACACGCGCATGTTAGCAGTCTAATTTCCTTTTGCTCTCCGGGTCCGGCCGACAGGTCAAAGATTGTTATCTTCGACCTCCCCGATCAGCCGTTCAACGTCCGCTCAAAAGACGCAGGGTCTCTCATTCGTCCCACTATCTTCCCCCGTCGCATTCCGTCTGTTGCTGCGTCCATCCCTTCATTTTTCCTCCGGAACTTTGTTACGCCTCAAACTTGAAGTTGAAGCAATTGCAAGTTCTGTCTGATGTTGCCGGGCATGTTCTTCCGTGTGCATCCCGCCATCAAGCATCTCAATATAGCGCTTAAAGGCTGTCTGATCAAGCCCTCCGCAACCCAGGAAGTCGAAACATCGAGACCGAGATGAACGCAACTCAATCGCAACTCCGCTCAAGATTCCCATGCTCTGTTCTCGGACGTCATCTGCCCTGCAATTTCAATACATGACTGCGACTTCGTAATTACGACTATTCGATTAAGCCCTCCGCAAGACGCAGCGAGCGGCAAGACCGATATTCAAGACAAACAACTACGCAACCCTTGGCTGCGACAACTAGAAAGAACCGTTCTGTCTGTTACACACTTCGTTCTTTCACCCATATTACTCCTCATTCTCCGGATCCATGTTGTCCAGAAGAGCACATCGACTCCCAGCTGCTGGCCGGCTGCTCTAAGATGTCATAGCGCCGGCCACTCTCCTTCTCTCGGTTACCATCCACCCTTTTTATGATAATGTAACCCTGCGGACGGCGTACCTCTGCTCGTTTGCCTGTTAAATTTTATCTTCAGTCCGCCCGGTCGACGTTCGTCACATTCCCGGGATGGGTTGGTAATATTATTCAATTAGTTTGGGCTACGTCTGCCCCATGTTGCGTCTCACTGATTCACCTTCTCCGCACAGCCTTTTTGACCATTACTTTCTCAAGCGCAGGTCTCAGCTGTGGTGAGCCCATTAATTCGTGTTACTTATTCAAATGTTCAAGTTGAACTGTCGGCAGGCTCCAGATATTGATTTTTTTAAAGTTTCGTCACACCTCGATTTCAAAGTAACCTGCCTACTCCCAACGACGTTTGATGCAAGATTTTCTTTTGCAGGGTGTTGGATCCCCGGAGCACGCATTGATGGGTCTCAGTGATTCGATCCTGGCATGTGCTCTTGCTCTTCGTTAATGGTGCATTGTAATCTCCGCTCATCATTCATCGCTCGGCCAGAGCCAGTTCCTGTGTTTGTTTTTGCCAGCTAGCCGACTTTGGAGGGTACATTGGGTTCCAAAACAACTCCATCGATCTACCTTTTTCCCTCCATTTCGGTTGATGGCCGCAATGGGTGTTGGGTCGGGTGGTTACTTTAACAAGTAGTCCTAGTCATACATAGTGGATAAAATGTCAATGAATGTGTGTTTACAGGCATTGGTCGACCGCCTACGCCGGAGCGAAGCGAAGGCACGGCTTCTAGTTTATCATCTGTGTCGTCGGTGTCAGTGTGTCTGGTATACTCGATTCTATTCTCTTCCAAGTTGCTCGACAGCTATGTGTGTTGTCGGTAGATTTGACAGGTTTAGCAGAAGACCCTCGCAAACGCGCAGGGGATTCATTCAACATTACTACGTACTTATACAGTAAATGTAGCCAGGAACAAATCTATCTAAGTGAAGAATTAGCTAAGAGTAACGGGTGAAATGCGATGTAGGACATGGTAAATGTAAGGAACCAGGGGGCAGGGTACCTGTTGCTTGAATAAGCCTGTAATAATTTGGCAGCGGCGTGGATGACAATGAGCGGCCGACTCGATATCCCAACAATGTGCGCAGGACCGACGAAGAACGAGTCTCTCGACTCTGTTCTCGTCGTGTTCTTTTCCGAGTTTCTGCTCGACGGTCCCGTGTGTGCGGGAACGACGGAGAACCGTTCTCTCGACTGCCCCCTCTTCCGATTTTCTGCTCGATGGTCCTGTATGTGCAGGAACGACGAAGAACCGTTCTCTCAACTGCTTTCTCTTCCGAGTTTCTGCTCGACAGTCTTGTATCCAGGAGCGACGAAGAACGGTTCTCTCAACCTTGGTATCTCAATGGGTTCTGTTACTATCATCTACCTCTCCCAGCTGTGGACCTTTCTCGGAAGTTGAACATGCTGTTTCATCGGTTATGGACTTTCCGTGGAAGTTGAACACGTTGATTTAGGGCCCCAGGAGGAGGGATCACGCGTTTCCTCACACAAACTGGTTCAAGACGTGTCCGAAATTAACATGCTTGCACGTAATTTCGGATGGTGCTCCCAGGCACTGCATGAATTCGCCCGTGCATTCTTTGCACGTAAAAATCGCATTCGTCGTGCAAAGGAACAGTCATGCGACAACTTTCTGTGCGACTGGTGGACTCTGGGGATTTATACCTGGAAAGGGAGAACTCTTTCCGCACACCAGCTACTCAGCTGGTGGTCAGGTCTCACAGGGTTTTATCCAGAAGTCCAGCCCATTCAAGGGCCAGCCAGTCCCAGTCTGTGAGCGTCTTGTGTGAACGACCCGGAATCGGTTAGGATCTTGTGGATCTCTGTGAGGATAACCACCCGTACAGTACAGTACTACATGTATACCTTCCATAAACTCGTTGTTCAGACATTTGGACCATGCCAGTATAATTTATCCCCCCCTCCTTGGGCCCTTATCTATACTTTAGTTCTTACAATCTTGTTCTTGCTTTAGGTATAGTACCTATGAATACAGTCGTCTACACCTATCGTGTCCTGACTGAGATCTAGTATAATCTTCTCAAGATATTTCTTTCGCAACAACCCAACCAAGTCCCTTCCCGGGCCATATACAAAAGAGTAGAGAATGGGGTTAGGGGCGTGCGATAGGGACATCCAATGGCAAAGATTGGGAGCACAATGGTCATGATGTATGTGCCAACGAGGCAGCCGGCGATTGATGCCACGACTGTGGCCATTTATGATTCAAGGCATAGAGAAAGACTGTGAGACCAGCCACGAACAAGAACAGCGACAAATGCAAGATGGCCGGGAGGAAGCCGATGATTAGCTGCACACCCTATTTATCGAAGGATGTGTAGCGAAATTGGCGAATTAACGCGCGCTCACGGGCGGAGCCGGCGATGAAGGAGGAATATTGCCGTAACCACTGCTTCGCGAGGACAGCGAGAAGAGCGGTGGTGAGGCTGAGCATTAGACTCGTGGACCAAAGACGGTTGACCCAAGACGGTTGACCCAGACATCGAAGAGGGCCACGGTGAAGGACGTGTCAGCATGGGGGATGGACTCCAAGGAAGTACCATTGGCCTGAGCACGCTATAGGGCGACAAGCTCAGCGAGGATGGAGTTCGACACAGTGACGTTGTCTGGGGAAAGGGCCTGGGATGTCTGGGCCACAAAGGTCGTAAGGACGCTAGAGAAGAGGCCAGCCTGCACGAGTCAGCATCGAAGACAACTCGTGAGTAAAAGAAAGGAACTTACAAAAATCAGGAGAATATCCAGATTATCACTGGACTCAACCACCATATCGTTGTCGAAAATTTGACTTTCATTGTTGTAGATGTGCCACACACAGGCTTCGTCGTCCAGCTCTTTATAAGGTGTGTCCTCCGCATACTTTTGCCTGTAGTCAGTGGACACTACAGTGTAATTAGAGGATATTTGGCATGTGTGACGGCGACTAACGTCTTGCTAACATCGTTGAATATTTGGTTCGCCTTTGTTCAAACCGAATCGTGTATGCGAAAAGGGATTACGAGGACCTCTGGTACCGGGTCTACTTCCGATAGCATCGTCTCCCGCGTGAGGAGCCGTCTGCATAGCTGGCTCCGGCAACAAGATGCCATTCCTGCCAGACGAACTTTGAAACTGCACAGAATGGTGGATACTATCAAGGGGCGGCAATTGAGCACTGTTTTCCGCGTCTTCATTCTGAACCCCAGCAGCGTCCCTGGTACGCAGGGAGGAACGACCGCGCGATGGAAGTTGGCCACCGGATTCCATCTAAGTATAAGGGTTACTCCGGCAGCAGATTTGGATTTGGATTTGATCGGATTTGGATTTGATCTTCGGCGATAAAGTACATTTGGGATCATCCATCAGGGAAATCATAAAGCGCTGGACATCGTTGGCGCAAACGTCGCTCATCGGTCGCGACGACGAACCTCCTCTATTAAGGCAAGATTTACATTTGAATGAACGGGTTTCTTGGAAGTAATGTATTTAGGTATTTCTTATATTCCTGCACAGTTGGCTTGTTGTGCAAGTGCCTCAGACTTTCATTGCAGACAAGGCGGGAGGGGCGGGCGACGGCGGCACGATGCCAACAAGGCGATGAGCTGCCAACATCGGGTAAACTGGTCCGCGTGGGACTGATAAACAGTACATCAAATCCAAATCCGATTAAATCCAGCTCAAATCCAAATCCAAATCTGCTGCCGGAGTAACCTAATTCTATGCAAATACGACCACGGCAACACCGATTGATAGCATCACTCCCCGTAAGGCAAGGCTATTTCTCACATAGTTCAAATCAGTGTATGGGGCGCAAATTCCATCCGTGACGTCCGTACGCCGTCCCAGGCTGCTGACACTCCGGCTGACGCTGCCGTCACGCCGCCGCCCGAGATTGAAGTTGCATAAGAGTGCAAGCATGTACAGTGGCCCGATCAAATAGGGGAAGTCAAAGATCGATTCAGCGGCTCGTTTCAAGACCGATTCTGGGACTGATTCAGACGTCGATTCTTGATCACGAATCCATCAAGAATCGGTGTTTCGCTTCGAATCGGTCTGAATCGGTGTTCCTCCTCCAGAGGAGGAACACTTTCAGAATCGGCTTTTTGAATCGCTCATCCGTCCTGACCTCCTACTTAAATTTTCCCTCATCACATGTTTTATCACATAAAATATATATTTTATGTATTGTTCATAATCTCTTCACGTATCCCGTAGCGTCGCCATGGTCAAAAAAAAAGTCCAAAGCCAAAAACACGGCCATTCCATCCAAGCCTCCTCCACGAAAGAGAAACCCACGGAGAAAGCCAAGGCACAGCGCGAAGACGATTCAGAAGGCAGTGAAGACAGAATTTGTTCCTACGGCATAAGGTTTGTTTGATTTGTGTGGTATGATGATCCAGGAATGTTTCAACGATGTCGCGCGCCCGCGCTTGTCGTGCAGAAAGCCGAGGCATGAGCCCGAGATTCGTTGTACGGTGCTAACAAGAAACTTTCGGTTTTTGAGTCACGAGTAGTCTGTAGTTAAGTGCGCGATCATGTAGTGGTGGTGTCGTTATTATATAATCATCGGAGTTTGAATTATTCCCTACCACCACTGAGCCTTCCAGCAGCTCTAATCACAAACTTCAAGTGGGAAAGTTTCTTCAAGGCTCATTTTCAACTGATCTTCGCTCTCCAAACAGCGATTGTGCTTTTCTTTTCACGAGTATCAGTATCTCGGCTGTTCCTGCGTGCCGGGTCCTCAAAATGCGGCATCGCGCTTCTCCAGCCTTCCACCTAACTACTGGCAGGAAGAACTACTTACTCCCTGTCTTTAAACCTAGATCTTGAGGTAAGAGATGAAGATACGCGTCACTGTGTCCCTGCTACGGCGGAAGATTTTTTGTGATTATATAATAACGACGCCAGCGATCATTTGATCGGCCTTACTGACAGACTATAACAAACCGAGGTACAAGGTTAGTATTGTTATAGTGTCTGTTTATAAGAGACTAAGTCACGAGGGCGGCAATAAAATTATGTATATTATACCGGCTATGTATCTAATTACTGAACAAGGCATTTGAATCATTGAAGAATCAAAGTCTAGAGCAAGAGTGAATCGGGGGTGGTCAAAGCTGATTCCGATTCTTGATTGATTCTGTCTTACAAATTGGACGTGAATCAGAAGTTGAATCGGTTTCCGAAACAGCATCTTTGACTTCCCCTAATAGTGGAACACCGTCGGGACTGCAGCAGCGAATACGAGTAAGTACAATAGGTTTAAATGGATGAATGGTGGAAGAGGAAATGCACTGCTGCCGTGGACCTCGCGGGTGGAGCACATCACCAGCGTCGCAACAGCCACTGTGCTCGTTGTCGAGTCCATCTGAATGGCCCTGCGACGAGGTGTTGGATCCGCCTATTTAATATCGGAGAGAATTCAATGTCAATGCTGCAGAAGGAAGTGCACTGACAAGCCGGGTTCCTTGAGGGAGGTATTCATTACGGTCAGTTTCCACACAAGAGTGAAGGTGATTGAAACATCTAGATTACATAGCAGAGGAAGAGTCAGCTACATATTTCCCGGTGAGCTAATTGAGTAGGAAGATAAGACACACCTGCAGTTGCTGTGGCCACGATCCAAATCAGGCCAGCGGTCACCGTCTTTGACAAATTGAATCCTGTCTCTGACCAGCCACAAGCAAAAACAAAATGGCACGTTTGAGGGTAGACTCACCGTGGAGATGTCACTCGACATTGCAATGACTACGGCGACCATAATTTCGCCCGCCAGCTGTGCCGCGTTGACGTCAGGGAGCTGCACACACAAACAACATTCAATCGAATGACACGTACCCCCAGGACAACACATGTTACACAGAACGTGGGGAAGAGTATGATCCATAAAATTCCGGTTCTGGGACGTCCCAACAAAAGTTGAGCGGGCAGTAATGCCGACGAGGAACAGGGTGAGAGAGCTGCCCCTGTAGTACCATTATAATGTGCCCTGGATTTTCCAGCAGTGCACATTAATATGTGCACTTTGCATCTCCTGGCCTAGTGCACATTGTAATGTGCACCCTTCCCCTGCCATTCCCGGCATGCTACTGCCTGTTCCGGCATCAATGGCATGAGGTTTCCTTATTTGTACCTGCTTATACACCTTCTGTATTGGGCTACAGATTGATTGAAAGCACCTGCCTGTCGATCAACACTATAACAATTGATGGGAAGTTCCCAGGCATGTACATCAACTTTGCCATCATTTATCGCTGGCTCTGGAAATTTATTTTGCATTTTGCACAACAACCAGGGGGCTTTTGCAAAACTGTAAATACAGCCAAATAGATCTCGACAAGCTCTACAACTTTGATTTTGACACTATTTTTAGTCAACTTCCTTTTTTGGCCACTACACCTTCTGCCCAAAAAGGAAGTTTCAGTGTTTTCGACCTCCCTGGCTCAGTTCTCAGCCGTTTTGGATGATCTAACCACATAGACTTATATATTTGTGGTCTTTCAAGCCACCTGGGACACAGTAGAGCCTATTGGAGAACAATAATAGGGTGAAAATAGCGAAAGTCGTTAAATTACATTCTGATCAGGATATCTTGAGTCCCACAAGAAGATCACCCTGTACCATGGAGTGTTCCCTGTTCCAGGAGTGCATTACTTACTTTTCTATTCCATATACATGAGAAACATCCAAATGGTGTGTTTGGGAAGGCCTCACATGATGGAGGAGTGCATAGTAAGGTCAAAATAGATTTTCTTTGAATAGCCAAAATGCGATGTTTTTAATTATTAACAGTTGATCACCTATCTGAGGAATGTCTTTGCAGCCCAAAGAAACAATTTGGTGTATCCATGAGTCACTTACAAGGGTATATACTCAAGATATCCTGATCAGAATGTAATTTAACGACTTTCGCTATTTTCACCCTATTATTGTTCTCCAATAGGCTCTACTGTGTCCCAGGTGGCTTGAAAGACCACAAATATATAAGTCTATGTGGTTAGATCATCCAAAACGGCTGAGAACTGAGCCAGGGAGGTCGAAAACACTGAAACTTCCTTTTTGGGCAGAAGGTGTAGTGGCCAAAAAAGGAAGTTGACTAAAAATAGTGTCAAAATCAAAGTTGTAGAGCTTGTCGAGATCTATTTGGCTGTATTTACAGTTTTGCAAAAGCCCCCTGGTTGTTGTGCAAAATGCAAAATAAATTTCCAGAGCCAGCGATAAATGATGGCAAAGTTGATGTACATGCCTGGGAACTTCCCATCAATTGTTATAGTGTTGATCGACAGGCAGGTGCTTTCAATCAATCTGTAGCCCAATACAGAAGGTGTATAAGCAGGTACAAATAAGGAAACCTCATGCCATTGATGCCGGAACAGGCAGTAGCATGCCGGGAATGGCAGGGGAAGGGTGCACATTACAATGTGCACTAGGCCAGGAGATGCAAAGTGCACATATTAATGTGCACTGCTGGAAAATCCAGGGCACATTATAATGTAGCTACAGGCAGTGGTGGGTGAGAACATACAGCCAATAGAGGCGGTGGATCAGGAAGGCATTGACCATCGTACCAGTGACGACGTTGGCGAGCATGTAGACTGGAACTGGACAATACTATATCAGCATGGTGATTATTTCTTCTGGGTGTTGGAGTTGTAATCTTATTTGTCTCTCCACTGCCATCATGGTGTTGCCTTTCCGACGAATCGGTAATTTAGTCGGAGTCTGCACTACCGAGTAGCTCAATACTCAGCCCAGAACATGATCGTCGGCTGGGAGGTTGACCGCATAAGTGCGTGGAGAGAGGCATAAATGTAACCGTACATAGTAGACCTTGGCGAGTTGGACGACTGTTGCGAGCACCGAGGACAGTGGGCAGCAGATGAGGAGTCCCTTGCATAGCCATGTCCCCCGAGGCTCGACGCAACAGATATTGCCAAGTCTTACAAATGACCACCCCGTACAGCATCGACGCGAACCGCGTGGTGACCAGTATGTCGGATTTTGGAAGGCGATGAGAGATGAGATTGAATGACAAAGCCATAGAATGTGACACACCCGAAGAGATCATTGTACTGGGCCATTCTGAATGAAGGAATAAAATGAGCCCAGAGGCGGGTGCCGGGCGCAGTTGAAATTTTATATAATATATCTTCGCCGAAAGGGCAGACCCTGAGACGGAGCGGAGAAGAGGTGAATCTGACTGTGCAAACCCCAGGTTTTTGGGGCGGCCTACGTCACAGAGCCATAGGTTGCAGGGACGATTTGGACCGGTATGCTTTACGGCACTTTCCTGACGGTCTGTGTGTATGCTGTCATATGAAATAAGATGAGCCTGTCTTAAGATGTGGCCGGTGTAGACCACCAAAAGTCTCAATTTCTCTGGGTCTTTAAGACCCTGCTCTCCCTACCTATCCTACCTATAGCTACCCTGTACCCCCGCCCGTTATAGAACTTAAGTCTTCAGAACACTTGAGACCACATCAGAATATCTTAAGATGTCCGCGATCTTAAGATATCGCAAAAGTTCATAGATTCATACACAATACTTGAGATTTAGACGGCACTTAAATCTCGGCTCCAGACTTAAGACCCCCACGGCACGTAAGTCTCCGCTACAGACTTAAGACCCCAGAGCTCAAGTCCCACGTCGAGGACTAGAGTTCAGCAGAACTCTAGTCCTGCCCTGGCGAACTTGAGTTCCCACCCGAACTTAAGATCTAAGATCTGTGTCAGTTTTCCGCGCCATTGAAACTGAAATGGACGTGCACCTCTTTCCCCCACGGCCCTTCTTGACTGGACTTTTCTCCACGTACGAGTAACTGAGAAATCATTAGCGCCACTAGCCTTCATGCTCACAGAGCGACTCACCCCGGTTTCCGCTTCTCATTTGTTGCTGCCGCCATTTTCTCCTTACGTTCTGCTTCAGCCTCCTACGATTAAAATCAGATAGGCCCTAATGCGGGTCAATGAAACGTACCGCTGGTGTTTTACGAGCTCTCGCAGTTCGGCGTGCTGCACCTTCTTCGTCTGCTTCAAGCCCATCCTCCGGTGCCTTGCGCTTTCGACTCTTCTTCACCTTCGTCTTGCGCACGCCTTCCGCGTCTGTCTCCTTGCGCGCAGCCTCCGCCTCATCCTCCTTGCGCGCGTCCTCCGCCTCATCCTCCTTGCACGCAGCCTCCGCCTCATCCTCCTTGCGCGTAGCCTCCGCCTCATCCGCCTTGCGCGCAGCCTCCGCCTCATCCTCCTTGCGCGTAGCCTCCGCCTCATCCGCCTTGCGCGCAGCCTCCGCCTCATCCTCCTTGCGCGCGTCCTCCGCCTCATCCTCCTTGCGTGTAGCCTCCGCCTCATCTGCCTTGCGCGCAGCCTCCACCTCATCCGCCTTGCGTGCAGCCTCCGCCTCATCCTCCTTGCGCGCATCCTCCGCCTCATCCTCCTTGCGCGCAGCCTCCGCCTCATCCTCCTTGCGTGCAGCCTCTGCTTCCGCCGCCTTGCGCGCGTCCTCCACCTCCTCGTCGTCCTTGCGCTGCAGACCCGCATCCTCCTCCCCACCCGCCAACGCAGACCCCTTCCGGAAGAAACCAGAACTCCCATCCCTGGCGCCCACCGCCAGTGCCGCACCCAAAAGATGCCACTGTGTGCCCTTGAAGCCTTCCAGCCCGCTGGAGCTGAAGACCAGGTCAAACTTCCCCACATCGTAATATCGGTCGGGTGCGGTGGCAATTGTCGGCCATGGGATATTCTGAGTCTCGTCCCCAAACGCAGCTTCTGCAGGCACGGTATGTTAGGATTTGGTTTCCTGGGCGATGAACGAGACGGCTCACTATACAATTTGATCAAAAAATCAGTTACTGTCTGTGCCACCATGTTTGGAGACATGTCGTCCAGCGCCTCGACGCTCACAGGAAAAACGGGGGCAGGCTGTCCAGGGGAACCATCGCGGGCAGCGGCGTAGTCTAGGGAATAACTTAGCACCAAAATATGTCCTCGCCATTTGAATTTACCTTGCAGGCCTTTTTTTCGCCCATTGATACATTGTGTTGATGCTGTCCGACACGAGTTGGGGGTATTTGTCCTCAAACCGCTGTTCGATGACGACGCCCTTGGGCAGCGCCTCAGACCTGTCTCTTACCGTAAGTAAAGACGCAAGACTTATATAAAAACTTACCATTCAAACTGGATCTCGCCCTGTTCATTCAGCCAGCCCATCAACATGGTCGCCAAGAAAGGGCGGAACTTGCGGCCGGCGTTGAGGGTGTCGACCATGTGCTGGACCGCGCCCATCGGGAGCTTTTGGCGTCTAGAGAGATGTCGGTCAGTTAGGAAAGGTAGGTGATAGTATAGATCACTTACTCCTCCCAGTCGACGTCTTCGTCAGCCTCCGCCACACTCTCCCATTTTGCTTGATCTTCGTTCGCCCACAGCTCCGCCTCGGCTTTACGGAATTTGCCACCGGCATTTCCTGGACCCAGCAGCGTGCGGGAGTGGGCGTTGATCTCGTCGTGGCGCTCCCCGCGGAATTTGTCGCGTCCGGTGTAACTGGCGAGGCCAAAAACTTTTGCCATTGCCAGAGCCAGTACCACTGCCACTGAGTCTGCGTTGTCGGTCTTCGTCGGCTTGCGGGTCTTAGCCGCCGTCCGTTTGTTAGTCATAACCTTCTGGATCGCCTTTGGAGTGGTTCAGACACCGCTCAATAGTCAAGGTTAAGCCAAAATTACTCACTCGGAGCCACCCAGCCTTGGTGTATCCACGGAGGAGGCCGACCCGTGCGCCCTCGTCCTCCTCGTCGTCACTGCCGTCGCCGTCGTCGGCCACGCGTGTGGTCTTTGCCTTCTGGTTCTCGCGTTTCCAGGCGGCCATGAGCTTGGGAACACACGCCTCCTCCTTGGAATCGCCCGGCTGGGCCTTGTGCTGGAATGCCTTCGCCTCAAACGCGTCGTTCTTGACCTTCTCGTAAAATTCTGCCTTGGCCTGCTTCGATAGACCAGGCAGGTCGGCATCGCAAAGCACGACATCGAAGATCCAGCTGTGCTGGTATTGATTGAGTTTCGGCACTGCTGTCTCCTCGGTCTTGGTGGTGGCAACACGCGCGAGGGCCGGGAATGGCATGACGTCGGGGACGGCGGTGGCATCGTAGGGTTTGAACATTTCTTTTGGTTTCTGCTGCTTCTTTGGCGCCATCGTTGGGACGTTTGGCAAGAGATCCAGTTAAAAAAGCTTCGGGATATGTGTTAGATTGAGGTGGAAGTCAAGAGTTAAGGAGATGCCACTTACAAGTCTGTCAAGCCAAAGCGTAGTCATTGTAGTGGATTTTGATACCTAAAATGGAAAAGCCACTCAAGCACGGCACGGTGCCTCTCTATAAGTTGGCGTTAAACAAATAAATAAAACTTGGCCAACTCATACCTTTCCCCACAATGGTCAACGTTCCAGTCCAAGAAATCCGCCGCCGCTTCGGCGCGTCGGTTCGACCTGACTATACCACCAATGTTCGCCAACAAGAGGTCATTCGAAAAGTAGTCGAATACTTCGGCCTAGAATACGTTAAGGAGCACGTCGGTCAGCTCACAAGGCTCCACGCTGTAATGGGAACTGCAAATACCTTCCACCAGTTTGGAAAACTCAAAATCAACTTTGTGCGTTCTCAACTCTTGTCCTGCCACCCAGCACTCTCCAATTGACATACCCCCTCCCCCAGATACACAACGATCGTCTTGTAACCCGAGAGACTGATATTCCGCCTCTTCAAATCCAGACCCAGCTGCGCAGCTATCTCGACAGTTACGACGCATACTTCATGAAGCGCGGGAACAAATACACCGTCCATAATCTGGCAGCGAAGTCGCAGTTGCAAGACGCAGAGCAGGCATGGCACGATTTTATTGTGCCCTCCCTTGCCGCTCGTGGTCTGGGTCTTCGCCCAGACTGGGCCTTGGCGCCACTTCCCGGGCTTCAGATGGTACGCGTTGCCCCTGCGCCCGCCGCCACTCCCGCTCGCGCGCCTGCTCCTGCTCGCGCGCCTGCTCCTGCTCGCGCGCCTGCTCCTGTTTGCGCGCCTGCTCCTGTTTGCGCGCCCGCTCCTGCTCGCGCGCTTGCTCCTGCTCGCGCGCCGACTCTTGCACTCGCTCCTCCTCCCGCTCGTGCTGCTGCACCTGCTGGTGCCGGTGTACCCGGACTTCGCATACCCACCCCTACCCCCACTCGCCGTCTCGCACCTTTCCCAAACCTTCCCACCCCCGCCGCCACTCCTGCTCGCACGCCCGCTCCTGCTCGCGCACCCACTCATCCCCGCACTCGTGGACCTCCTGCCGCTCGTGCTGCTGCACCCACTCGTGCCCGTGTATCCGGGCTTCGCACACCCACCCCTCCCCCCTCTCGCCGTCTCGCACCTTTCCCAAACCTTCCCACCCCTCCTCCCAGCTCACCTGCGCGTTCGACGGCTCCAGATGTGATTGATCTCACTGATATTGATGATGAGCCCGCGCGCCATGCCCCAAAAAGGAGGTTTCGGGAGGTAATTGATGTTTTTGACGACGAGGAGGATGTCGAGGTGCGCCCGCACAAGAAGATGAGACATTTGGGGTATATAGACTTGTCGAACTGAGGTGACGCAGCACTGCGAGCGAGTGATAAAATAGCTAGCGATCGTTCTCAATTTGTAGACTCCTAGAAATAAATCACCTTATAACCAAAAAAACGCCGAAGACCTGTGGCCGAAGTTCTTGAAGCGGCGGGTGGATCTAAGTCCTTCCAATGTTGCTGACAATTCGTAGCAAAAACTGCACCGTCCGAGTACAGATTTACATCCAGTTAAAAGTACATCAAGTAAAAGTAAAGAGTGTCCGTTTTACTACGAAAGTCCATTTTACTACAAGAAATAATGGCCGTTTTGGAACACCTAAAATCGCCCGCTCTCCCAAAAAATCCCCCGCCCATTCCAAGAAACCGAGAAGTACCAACAGAACCAAGAAGGGGCACCGACTAAAAGTCGGGCAGGCTCGACTGAAAGTCGAGCCCAAGTGCGGATCGACATGAGAAGTCGATCCGCTGGAAGTCCGTGGGGTCCGTCGTCCGCTGGGGTCGTCGTTTTCCATTGTCGGCTGGTGCGTCGGGCTTGCGTTGAGGTGGGTGTCCAAGATCGAGGTAGGAGATGGAGGCAGGAGATCATGAGTGTTATTGTCACACATCAGATGTGATGCAGCACAGCATCATATACCTTTCGCACACCCCTACCGCCTCTCCCGCCTCCCGCTCCCTCGTCCAAGCCCACCTACCACCAACAACCCCGGGACCGCTTTCAGACCAGACTTTCAGTCTGGTCCCTCCAAGCAGACTTTCAGTCTGCTCTTGTGTTCGACTTCTCATGTCGAATTCTCCCCGCAAATCATTCGCCCAATGGAAACTCGAGCGCAATACGAGACAGCCGCCTCCACAAGATAATGCCTCCACCTCCGCCCAACCATTCCCTCACAGCGTTGATCTGTTGAGGAACCGAAATTTCCTCAAACCGCTGGGCCCATTCGATGGCAAAGTCGCTGCCTTTGCTCAACTAGGCGCGGAGCACTATTTTATTACCACAAATACAGACTACGTCCCTGCCGTTCCATCGCTGGAAACTCCCCACTCGGTGTACCTCAGATCTGATATGCGCTACGGGACGGACGACCCGACTCTCTGGCCGCAGCAGTTCACCGAACACTACTGCCATCTGGCGGTTATTGCTAAGAAAGGGACGCGCCCGGACCTTGCGGCCATGTGGTGGGACCCTTCGCCGCAGGACTTTGTAGTCGGGAGTGCGGTGACCAGAGGGTTGGGACGCCTGGCGCCGGCGCGGATGTCCCCCATCATCGACGCTGTCAACAAAGTCATCGGGCGATGCAAAGCGCTTGAGGCGAAATCCAGCAAAACTCTGCTTCCGCTCTTTGGGCAACTCATGGCGCACACAGTCATGTGGCTTGAGCAGCTGCAGACGCTCCCCACAACGTTCCCCAAAATGCTCTTTGCGCTGACCTCGCTCCAACGCGAAGTGCTTGAGCTGGATGCGTTGTACGAGTACATGACGGTCTACAAGCCGCGCATGGAGAATTACCTCGTTTGCAGCACATCCAGCGTTTCGCAGTGCATTGGAGCTTTCACGTCGCATCCCTTCGTTGCTCAGCAACTATGGGCTGCCGGCGTTCCTTTTTGGTTCCTTAGACCTGAGATGGTTTTCGATGAGGAAAACATACTGGACGTTGTCCCTTTGCTGGAGCCGAACCTCGGTCTGCCCGACCCCGACGCGCACGGCGAAGGGGCGCCGCCTGTTTTATACACTGGGAATAGCACTTCAGAAAAAATCGACGCGATCCACCGTGCGACCCGGTACACGCCGTGGTACCACGACCCCTTTGACACCGGCTTGGCTCGCCCGCCATCTCCACCTCCCATTGCTAGTACAAGTTCTCATGCAGTGGCGCCGCCACTTTCAAACTTCGGTACGCTGCTTTTCTTTACAGCAGCTGCATATCATTAACTCAAGCTGTACTCCAGCTAAGCCTGGCGCCAATCCCATCCCGCAGAAAAATCCTGGCAAGGGATATCGGCCATGTGCGTGCTTTGCTACCTGGCCGCAATTTTTAACGTCACTCAATACTTTTTTAACAGATGCCGCCAAACAAAAGAAGGCGTCCGCGGGGCCTGCTAAAGTCGATCGCAACAAATTCGTGGCTCTGACAGTCACCGAAATGCCGCCCTTGATCGACTGTATGGCCACCGTGCTGGCTCGTGTCGATCGCGATGTCATCCCGTACCCAGTCGCAGGGCTCGCTGCGGATACAAGATATGTCCTCCCCGAACCCGCGCTATTTGCCAACTCCGATCCCCAGCGCCGTCGCAGGTTCCTTCACCATTGGAACCTCCTTCGCGATGGCTTCCTTTTCATGCTCGCCAATCGCCCCCAGCTTCTCGCCCCGCAACAGTGGCGGGATGTTTTAGAGGGGCATATGACAAAACGTGGGCCTTCCGACTCGAGAACGTACAGGCGGAGCAAGGAACTGGAAGATGTTATACTCCCAGCATTGGAAACCTGCAACGTCAAGAGTCTCGAAGGCTTCCCCGTCCCTGACGAGTTTGTTCCTGAGTTCAGTCTTGGGGAGACACGGGAAATCATTTGGGATGTCGCCGAGACCAGCTTCCGTTTTGAGTTTTGCGCTCTCGATAGGCGGGCGTCGGGGCAAACGAGGGTGGACGAGGTGAAGAAATGTTTCGCCGGTAGTATGCTGGTTGGGCCGCCGTTGGCGATGAGCAAGCAGGGTTGGGCCTCGACATCGTTGGAAGAGCGTCATGTCTTTGTCGGGCGGACAGCGACGTTGATGCTCGATTGGGTAACCAAGTCCCGTCCCCCCAACATTATTCGGCGTATCATCGACCAGCGTCTGTGGTCTACCGCCGAGATGGAGGACCTGGAAAACGCTGTGTGTTGCTACTACACACAAGCTTTCTGGGAGCACTTTGGTCGCGCTGCTGTCCTCCCGATGCGCCTCGATCATGATCTGGAGAAGGAGGAGGGGGAGCTTTGATTTGATATCCTTTTTTGTCTGCTGCATGCTGTCGTCGCGAATCCCACCATCTTGGACTTGTTGTCGTGAAACTCGTTTTCTTGTCTCGTTGCGAAAAAAAAATGTGACTCGTTGTAATTTACAATAATTAAAACTGTATATACGAATAGCTCAATCAATAGGTTCTAATTGTTGTCCGAAATGAGCTGAGCTGAGCTTTTATTGGCTTGTTGAAAAGTACCCTCTGCTTAGCGCCCGCTAAACGCCCATTGATGTGATGTCACGCCTGTCACCTCCTGGCTCCCTCTCCATCTCGGCCTATGTTTGGACACCAACCTCAACGCAAGCCCGACGCACCAGCCGACAACGGACAACGACAACCCCAGCGGACAACGGACCCCACGGACTTCCAGCGGATCGACTTCTCATGTCGATCCGCACTTGGGCTCGACTTTCAGTCGAGCCTGCCCGACTTTTAGTCGGTGCCCCTTCTCGGTTCTGTTGGTACTTCTCGGTTTCTTGGAATGGGCGGGGGATTTTTTGGGAGAGCAGGCGATTTTAGGTGTTCCAAAACGGCCATTATTTCTTGTAGTAAAATGGACTTTTGTAGTAAAACGGACACTCTTTAGTTACACGAACGAGATATGTATCATAGCTATTTTGTTCTCCTGTATTCATGGTATCGACATCCGGCTGGATATTCGAACTTGGACGTCAAGATTTCGCTTGCGCTTATAGACCCGGATGAGACGCTTTGGTCAATCTATTGTTTCACACCACAGTGCGTTTACTATCCATCCGGCCTCTTTCATATCCTAAAATCTTCGAGCCGCAGGATTCCTTTTGGGCCCGCTTCAAACTATCCCAGCATGAAGCGCGTTGGCAGTTCTCAACAACCGCGAATCCCTGCAAATATCTCGCATCTTGCCACCAACGTACCGTCCGCCAAAGTGACATTCCATACCGGTGCGGTTTGCGCACCGTCCATTCTGATACAGTGGCTAACATTGGGACAGGAGTGACTGTGAAATCACAACGCCGCTACGTTGGGAATGGTGGATTACCCCAAGCCCCCATCCTCCCTACACCCGTGCGCAATGAGCCCGATGAGCCCACCGAGCCCAACCTCCCCTTCTTTGACGTGACGGAGGAGGCTCCCGGTGCGATCCCCGCATATGAAACCACACCTGCCTGCAATGAGAAGGGGGACGCGGCCAAGGCGGAAGAGATACGCCAGGTGGGCCGAGTGGCATACCATCTCACCGCGAAACTCATTTTTTTTTTTTTGCAAACCGTGGCTCACATGAAAGAACTCAAGGATGAGGAACCCGTGTTCCGGCGCATCCTCATGTCCCTCCACTACAGCTCCCAACTCAACGCGCCCTGTTCGTGCGGGCACCGGAAACAGACGGTCGCGTGTCAGGACTGCCTCCAGGCAGAACTGCTCTGTCGCCAGTGCTGGGTAAAGAAGCACCGAACGATGCCTACACATTGGGCCTTGGTGTGGAACGAAGAGGACCGTTTTTTTGAGAAATATGACTTCTCTCTGGTGCTGAAGAATGGCGCTGTGAGGTTGGGTCACTACGGGGAAGGGTGCCCCAGTGCGGAGCCGGGACGTTCATTCACATTGGTGGAGCGGAACGGGATTCATGCCACCGCGATCGCGTTCTGTGGGTGCAAGACGGTCACGGCTGCGGACGGGCGAAAAGTGGCGCGCTCGCACTTCGAGCAACTCCTGGAGGCAGGTATATTCCCCGGGAGCATCAAGGACCCAGCGACTGGGTATACGCTCGGCCTGCTCCAGTACCACCGGCAGCAGCGGAGCCAAGGGAAGGGCTCCGCCTATAATTTCGTGCTCGTTTTGCAGCGCCTGGCCGATCCAAACTTTGCCAGTAGAGTCCCAGTGAGTTGTTTTCTTTAGTCCCTGCCAGCGTACATATCTAACCAATCTCCAGGATATTTACAAGAACTTCCTGGCAATCACTCGTTTTTACGAGAACATCCAAATCATTATAGAAAGCGGGGAAGGTCATGGCCTCGATATCCCACTCGCCGGCGAAGTTGGTCGCCCGTACCCTAATCGGCCGAAGGGCTTTCTTGGCCTCGTTTGCGCCGCGTGTCCGGAGCCTGGGGTGAATATGCCACTCCTCGTGCATGTGCCGCCTTACCTTCAGTGAGTAGCAGACAGCTTCTCTTCTCTTACTAACAACAATACTGACGAAATAATCAATAGACATTTAATCAGCCTGTTCCAGAGCCTCGATGGGAATTACAAGGCTTGTCTATTCTTCAAACGTGACAACGGGACCGACATGGCCTTGACGGATGGGAACATGTACTTTGCCAAGCAAGCAGAGTTCGAGCTCTTCTTGAAAACGTATGTGATTCCTGAAGAAGACAAGGTGAATATTTTAGCACAATTTATTGACCCGTCACTGATTAATATTACAGGAAGTGCCTTGTAAGGCTCACATCGGCTCCATCCGGCACCAGGGCTCGCCGAAATACGGAAACACCGCTGTCAGTGGTGTCGTCGGCTGCGCCTGCGACCATGCCGTTTTGGGGTCTTTCATCGACATGGTGAAAGGGGAAGCGTAAGTGCTCAAGCTCTTGGTGGCAATATCGCGGACTTATTTTTTGCGACCAGTTTCGCGCTTGGTACGTATGCGCAATGGGAGCACCTCAGGCACAAGAATACACCGCCGCTCAGCGCGGAATCTCAAGTACCTATGGTCCAAAGTTACGACAGCTACTGCTCCTTTGTGGTCAACCAAACAAAGAGGGGAGTCGACTTGTTTCCAGAGGAGACGTGGTTCCACGACGTGCTGAGAAGGATGAAGGGGCAGATCCCCGCCGACCATATCCGTGGGCACGGAATTGACTGTCAGGCTCTGTGGCAGGCGATCTATTTTGCCTGCCGGGCGCACTTCCATGGGGAGACAGCGGAAGTCATTTGGGCTTTCCTGAACGGGCTGGGTTCTTCAACGCGTCAATTGACTGGCGGTTCACGCCACGACATCATCAACTTTGTGATGCATGCGTGGAATTTAATCAAGTACCTTCGGCATGGTGAGTCTGCATCCGATTCTGCTCACCTTAGTATAAAGCTGACACAATCTTCGGCAGCGGAACTGCTTGCTGCTGAGAGGCTCGATGCACTCCAGCTCTTTGAGCTGCACATGGCAGTAGTGGAAGAACTCAGCCGGCAGCATGCCACCGAGGTCGGTGCGTGGTCGCGTATGTCGCGCCTCACTACGAAGGACAGCAGTGGGAAGCCCTGCAGCGTCTATCAGCACAAGTCCACGAAAGGTACGTGTCGAGTCGTCAATTGCGAGATATCCGAAGCTAATAAGAACTTAGCATTGACTGTGGAGAGTACACTGGCCGCGATGATCACCGTGGAGCAAGAGAAGCTGAAGCGCGATGGCCAGCACGAGGCAGGAACTTCGGTGGCACAGTGGATCCACGATGGAATGGCCATCGAGCGTCAGCAGTAAGCAGCGACTTGCTCAGGATGATCCCTAACTAACTGTCGACGATGTAGGGCTCTTGCGATTGCGCTCCTGCGGAGCCACCGAGAGCATCTGCTGCAGGAGACCTGGGACAGCATCACAAGACTGCGTGACAGCCTGAATCAGCAACTCAAGACATTCAGACAACACCAACGGGAAATATGCCCGCGTCTCACCCTCAGCGCTCTCGACGCGGATGAGCCAGAAATCAGCGCCATCCAATTGCCCTCATATCGAATGAAGCACAGACGGCGACGACCAACGACCGGCCTTGATGATGACGAACTGGAATCCGAACTACGCGACGCAGAAATCGAGCTCCGGTGCACGGAGGCCCAAAGCGCTATCCTCGCGGTTCGTGACGCGTCTTTGGCGTTGTCTGCAGTGAGGAAGGCGAGGGATCTAGACTTTCGGGGGCAAGTGGGGATCACCCGCTCGAAGCGGAATCTTCAAAAGGCGGAACTGATGAAGACGTTTGAGATCGGCATGTACAACAGCTCCCGTATGGCCCTCATCCACCTCGGGCACATGGAGAAGGATGCAGTGGAGCCATTTCCGCCGCTGAGCTATCGGGACACGCGGAGGAAGGAAACCCACCTATCCCGTGCTACGGGGGACTCTCGGTTATTCGATGGGACAGCCTGGTATTTGCAGAGTGGGGTGACGATCACGAACACGGCGATGACCTCCATCCTCTCCCCAAGAAAGGGGGAGTCCGATAGTGACGAGCCGGAGCTATTGGCGGGCACTCAGAGCCGGAAGCGCACCGGTATGTGATGACCTCGAAAGAGTCGTATACTCGGTATTAATATTTATACAGGCTTCAAGCGCGATCCCCGTACTCCTAAACGTCTAAAGGACATCGCCCCAGAGGGTGTGGGGGTGGAGTCGTCGGCCGAGGAGAGCGGCGCGGAGATGTCGCCGTCCAAGGGAGGAAAGGTGCCGGAGGGGAAGAAGGGGAAGACCAAGGGGAGGGGGAAGAAGAAGCCAGACGGCTGGATCTGGATGGAGAGCTTGATGCGGGGGCAGCATCAGAGCGAAGAAAAATTGGCAGCATACAAGAAGGAAAGTGAGTGGCATTGGGTTATCGTAATTAACGGTGGGCATACTAACGGGTTTCAGGTGACCAAGTGCAGTGGTTCCGGGCCGAAGCGGAAATGTACCGCTGGCTGGAGCAGTACGAGCGGAAGCACGCCGAGCTTCTGCGCGTAATCGAGAGGTACCGCCGCGACGGCAAGGTTTGGGCGGGACTTGCGGAGCGTGAGGAGGGATTGAATGGGGTGAATGGCACGTCGACCTATGCGCGCATGGAAGCTGCGATGCGTCGGCGGCTGGCGCACAACGCCGAGGTGATCTTCAAGAGCGCCGATTCAGGGGCACATCATGATTGGGTGTCCGCGACGAGTTTCGATGAAATGGTGGGGAAGATTGATAAATGGCGGGACGAAGTGTTTAAGTGGATGGATGACTTGGTGAGTGCGACTGCCCCATCCGCATGTTATCGTTATTCATTTGGGAGCAGGGAGTACATAGGGCGTACAAGGATTTTAAATAGGCCGTAGAAGGTCTTCTGAAATTTGTTTAATAGTGTGTACCGTCGGGCCCGGGGATCGACAGCTTCCCATCACACGTTCGTTGGGTGCATGCCCACCCTCCCCCTGGGTCGGAAAACTTGTCAGAGGCGTGGTGAAGCTGCTCGTCGTTGCACAGCCACCTCGATTATTTTGCCAATTCATTTTATTTCATTCGTCTCTTACTGACCAAACTTAAGTTGTGCGGGGCTCAAGTGCTCCCGGGCACTTAAGCTCTAAGGACACTCAAGTTTTCATTCGCGGGAACTTGAGTGTCCTTAGAACTTAAGTGGAAGACTTGGGTGCATGTCTTAAGTCGGGCGGAACTTAAGACATCGAGCATGACTTAAGTCGGACGGAACTTAAGTCTTAAGTGGAGGTTGTGAATGGGACCCTGCTTGCGTTGGCGGCAGGTGGGAGTGGGTGAAGAAAAGACTTAAGATGTTTTATATAAGATCTATAAAACCTAAGACCTTGGTCGGTCTACAGCAAAAGGTCTTAAGACAAGCTAATAAATTAGTTGGCTGTCATCAGTTTTCTGGGCTGAGCTCAAGAGTTGGCGCATTGTTCCATGAAAAGATGCAGATTATTACACGGTTTTCAAAAGCCATGGTTTGTCGAGGGATTCTTCGAAGGTTGCACTTTTTTAGCAGCCCCAAATTTGTCTCTCCACATAGTTTAATTCATTCCCCCGACAATTGTCAAGGGTCCGCCCTCAGAATGCGCCAGACAGAGTCAGAAGAATCCGCATAACCCATTTAATAAAGTCCCGCATTTCCCGCCCTCATCGGGAGGAATAGCAGCACGGGGAATGAAAGTCGAATGGACACTTTCGAGTAGGGATTGGCACTGTAACCGTACAGACTTTGAGCCTATACGGTACGGTAAAAAACCATATATATTGTCAAAGAACGGTGTTCAGCGAGGGTAAGTAAACATATACATTAAATTAGCCCTGTACTCACCTTGTTGGGTCCCTTTTCACCCCTAGGTTCTATCTGGGACTCACTCAAGTTTCGAAACTCCGTACCGTAACCGTAACCGTATTGCCATCATGGAGGGCTATACAGGAGAGCTTTCGGGAATTGGTGAAACCGGCATCAAAATTTGCCGTAATTCACCAAACTTGCTTATGACATGTCGGAGTTTCAATTCACCAAGCCCCTGAGGTACATATTTTGTGTTACATCCCCAGGATTCCCCTAACCCTCACAAACTTACCTCCATGCCAGCGATACCTCCCTGTAATTAGTAAAGTGTCACATGGCCAAGGGCCCGCGTGCACCACTGTAATGGTCCTAATGGAATTGAAAAAAAGCCCCTAAGGCACTTTGAAGCGGTGGCGGGAAAGATGTGTGACAAGCGCCAATAGCAACAATGCCTTGACTGCGCTGCCCTCGAGTCCGCCCCTGTGCTTGCCAAGAGCTGCGCAAGCAAACAGTGAGAGCACCAGGCGGGGCGGTATCTATTCTGCGGTGAGCCGTGCGTGCAAGGGCAAAATTGAGACTAAGCAGGACGTTAAAATGCTTCGCTGATAAGTGTTCACGGTAAATGGGTTCGTTGGTCGACAATGGTGATATAATATTTGCGCACGGCAGGCAAGCAGTGGGCGAGCGCGTCGTTGTTGCAGGGTCGGATGGCCAGGTTGCGGAACTTCCTCCACATCCAACTTTCGATTCTACTGTAGTCAAACCCCTATTTGTCATTGCCTCATTGTTTACATAGTAAATACATACCTGGGTGCAATTTTATCAGCGTACCACCATCTTCACGGCCAGTGCAGGGCAAACGCCCAGAGGCAGCACCGTGCTCCTCACCCCTTCCTCTCTGGAACGCCGTCAGTGGGCTTCTAGCCACCAACAACCCCGTTTCATTATGATCCATGCACACACTCATCCCACACCTCTTTTCCACGCTATCGACACCATCTTATCTGCTGCTTTTCGTACCCTACGCCTCGGGACTGTATTCCAGTATTTTTATTCAAAAACTACTCTACCGTTACCAGATCACCAACCCAAAAACGAATCTACGGGCCGGGCTCATAACCCTGCAACATCGTCAGCTGTCAAAAGTTAATTCAAACTCCGATAAGATGCCGCTGGTGATGCTGCCGGTGACTTTGCCGGTTTTGCCAATTCCCGAATTTCCTGCTATACGGTACGGTACTGTAAACCGTAAAGGCGTAACCGTATGACCGACATCACGGTGCCGATCCCTACTTTCAAGCGACTTTCGAGAGAATTTTGAGGGGATCGACTAAGAAGTAACCTTGTCTGGATGATTGCGAGAAAGAACAGGACAGATGCAGATCAGAGGATGGCGTCGATAAGCTGAACTCCTGTCTGGGCCACGCAAAAGTGAGACAAAGGGGACACAGAAGATCGGAGATCCGATGAAGGCAAGAAGACAAGATGTCAAGAAGGCAGAGCCTGCAGTGTGACGGAATCTCGCGAGCTCGAAATTCCCATTAATTCTCTTTGGACCGTAAGTCAGCCTTGAATTTATCAATCTCAAGTGCTTAAACAGTTGCATACTTACTAAAAAGTAACCGTCCCAGTATTGCCCGCTTATCCTCGCATTCTTTCCCCACAGCTTCTTCGAACCCCAAGCCATTCAAGTGCCTTATAGCCTCGATACGGAATGTCTCCGCGGTGATGTTGATCCCGGCATCAGTGAAGGTCAGCAACACCGGAGAACCCGCCGCTGACTCCGGCGTACTGGTACAGTCAAGTTGCTCATATGGAATACAGTTGGGAGAGGCCAAAATCTTATTGCATATAGCTTGATATTCCATATGACCTCGTGTTTTGGCTGGGGAGGCCGATTTGGGACTCGGAAAATAGTGAGTTTGCGCAAAAGCCGCATCAGCCGCATGCGGCTTTTCGGCATTGCACAAAGTTATCAGGTTTTTCCTGGGTTTACTGCATGATTCCGTGAGTTTATTACACTCTCAGGTCTCTGTGACACTGTATTGGATTCATCCATATTACTATCTGGCCGATGCGCAAGCTGGGGAAGCAGTTTTTCAAGCCATCACTCCGGCTCCACTCAGATTTCACACACTTTTCGTGTCCTGCACGGAGCAGTTGCGGCAGTATTGCTATTTTTTCACTCACCAGGACTTGCGTGTCAACCCAACTACCCCTCCATTGACTTGGTTTCTCAGTAACCTCAGGTCTGATTTCCACATGTGGCTTTTGTGCAAGGTCTCTAATGCCATTCCATATGACCTGATATTCCACATCAGATTATTCCACATGAGCAACTCAACTGTATTAGACAGGTTGTACAAAAGCCACACAAGCTGCATGCGGCTTCACGCGGCTTTTTGGCATTGTGCAAAGCTGCAGGGAGGATTTCAATATCTCTAACTCATAAACCCACCGTAAATGACTCACATGAATACCATTTTGAATGTTCCATCCATGCGGCTATCGAATCAGATCCGGTGACTACAATGATTTTGTCCTTGAGTTTCTGCACTGATTCCACAGCACCCACAAACCCAATGACAAGCCGGACAAACATCCCATAACCTAAAACACTCTCCTCCGCTCAGTGGGCTCACTGAAAGCTCAACGCTTCCTGGATGGAGTTAGAAAATCCCTGCGGCTTTGCACAATTCCCAAAAGCCGCGTGCGGCTTGTACACAACCTGTCTATTACTTCACTTTGGTCAGAAGATAGCAGGTTGTGTTGAATTCGAACTTGAGTGAGCGGGGCGGCTGAGATCCAGTGTGTCGATGAAGTTCACTACCGCATATTTGAGTTTCAGCAAAACAGATTATGGATGTACAGTCGAAGTCATGATAACCCATAACTGTCGGTCACGGCCTGGGGCTATGGGTTTTAGGGTGGTATGGGTTCCCAGGACTTCAAAAAAAAATCGTCAAAAAAGCAAGATTTTGATTGTTTCGTGTATTTCTAGTACCTACACAGTCGCAGAAGAGAAAAAATCAGTTCTAAACGGGTTCGACCGAGGATGGTTTCCATTTGCCGCGCAAAAGTATCACTGCTCTCCCTCACGTAGCGCCGAAGGATCGCGGAGGCTTGGAGGACTTCACCTCAAGTGGGACGCGGATGCTTGTCGACGTAGTTATTGTCATCGCCCCCATTTACCTCCCTGTCCTGCTCTCCGGCACACTTTCCTTGAACGGCATTTTTTATCTCCTCGTCCGTGAGCTGCTCGCTAACCTGTTCTTCAGCCATTTCCAGCTCCTGGATGAGCGCGCATTCGTCCACATCGTAAGCAAGTGTTCTTCGTCGGAAATCTTCTCTTTCCACGCGAGCTGTGCCAAGAGCGCATCCTTCTTCGATTTGAGGTCTCCTGAAATGACGTCAGGCCACGTTTTATAGCGTCAAGCTTCAGCTTTGTCATGGGCAGAGAACAAAGGACCATTTTTTGGCGTCATTTTACGTTATTTACGGGTTGAAAACGGCTTTAGGTATGGGTTTTGACCCCCCCCGCCATGGGTATCAGGTATGGGGTTTAAGAGCTATGGGTTTTTCGTACTCAGTACACTACTAACATTGAAGGTGAGGCCCAAAAACCTATGGGTTAGAAGGAATTATGGGTTATCTCGGCTATGGGTTATCATGACTTCGACTGTAGACGATCATTCGAGAACCGATGGCTTCCACTACGACAACGACCGTTAAACGTACTTGGAATGCACCTAGTTCAGAAACTCTACATCCGTCCTAAAATAATCAATGCACATCAGAAATTGGTCTCACATGAGAGGGGATGCAGGAGATGCATACGTGAAGTTTTGGTCGGAGAATGCAAACACGCTGCATGTTGGCAATTGCACAAGGAAGCAGTTTTAATCGTCCTGCGTTAACAGTGGTCCCACATATGTTCCCTCGTCGTCGGAGTCGCCTGTCATAAGCGAGATCTGTCGCCGTTATTCTCCGTGCGGGAAGAGAAGTCGGCCCAAACTCACCTTGGCGTACAGCCCCTCAGCTACCAATACCAAGGGGTCGCACACAATGACGTCGCTGTCGACGTATGGCTGCCACACGAGCGCAGAGCTTTGATACGAGAAGATATCCGTGGTCCGGTTCACCGTGGCCACGAAGGAGTCAAATGGCACGCGGCGCAGACAGCTGAGGGTCTCCTTGGAGGCGCAGCAGTTGTTCGCGGCGACGAGGGCGTCGTAGTGGGATCGAATCACAGCGGGAGAGGGGGAGCCTATTGAGGAGCCAGACTCCTGATGAATGGAATTGGTACCGATGAAGTGTGTTGGGTGGAATTGCTTACCATGAACACCCCGCGAAACAATGCGTTGGAATTCTGGTTGTTGGAGAGCAGGAGCAGGGCAGTCGATATCGCGCCGGCGCTTTGGCCGCCACTAAATACAAAATTTCAACGTGATCTCGGGGATTGAACACAACGAGGCCACTGGACTCACATCACCACGCGATTAGGATCCCCACCGAAGGCAGAAATGTATTTTTGCACCCATTCCAATGCGAATATCTCTGACGGTGGGTTGTGGGTTGGCTGGCATTTGCGTGCGTATAACAGCTAGGGAGGGTGCTTACGATCTCACAGGCCTAGGTTGGTTACTCCGGCAGCACCTACTTCCTTCGCGGCCGGAAAGCCGAACGCTGGAAAGACCTAGTTGGCACTGGACGTGAAACAAACATAAAAGAGAGGAGCACGCACCGCTCAGACGATAATTCAGGACGACGACGATAAATGGCTCGCCCGTTTGAACAGAACGTTCAATAACAGGGGAGACATCGGTGTCGCGGCTGTTTCCAACTCCGAATACGCCTAGCAGGGGAGAAGAGTTGAATCTATTGTTGAAGTAAGAGAGATAGGATGTACTCATCGCCGCCATAAAGCCACTAATAGTAAAATAATGTGATCAGCCAAAAAAGACAAAGACAACAATCGGATGGCTGACATTCCCGGGTGTCACTCGTCCCGCTCCCTTCCCGTTCCCCGTTTATCAACAGCACCAGCAGTACCAGTATCCCCGCCCGCGCGACCAGCGAGGCCTAGATCGCACTGCCCCCAACACCTCGGCTCTTCTCTTTTCTGCTGGTGCGCGCGACTGGACTCCCTTCTCTTTCCCCCTTCAGATCCATCCCCGCCTGTGCCCATAATGCAGAGGAGGAAGTCCAGGAAGAGGCCGCGCATCCCAAGCCAGCGCACACAAGCCACCCAATCCGTATGACGGAAGCATGGGATGGATGTAGGCCCGGCGAAATATGACCTCCGCCCGACGATGTGCAAGCCCTCTTCCTGCCCCTTCTCCTTCTCCCGCTCCTGCTGTCGGTGCCCCACTGCTCCTCCCTCCCCTCCCGCTCTCATGCCGCGCATCCTAAACGAGAGTGATAGACCGGAGCAGGACACGAGCCAGGACCGACATTTGCGCGAAGTGCACTAATGTAAAGAGACGCATGCATCTCGAGCCCGAGCCCGAAAACACCAAGCCCCAAAAAGAAATGGAAATGAGACAAAAAAGACGGAAGCTCACCTTTACCTTCGCCTTGCGAAGGCGGGGGGTGTTTTACTTGCACAAAAGAAGGGTAGTCGGCACCATGTCATGGAAGGGTAGTGAGACGGAGGAAGCAAGAAGCAAGAGATGAGAGAAAGAAAAGAGGGACGTGAAGGGAATGGGGGCCAGCGACACAGCATCAAGTCTATACAGCGTAGATATCATGAGCATCGGAAGCAAGCACTTTGCTCATTCTCGTTCCCCTCGTCATGATAGTGAGCCGAGGAGTGAAGCAAGATTACCAATGCAAAGTGATGCAATGTAATCAATACCCCATTGACGCGCAAGGGGAGGATTTCAATCCCATCTCCTCTCGAGGGTCCAAATCCACCCCACCCCGCGCCGAAGAGAAGAGAAAAAGAAAAGTCGGAGTCGACCCAGAAAGAGAGACGCGGCACGACACTGACGGCTTCGCTCACATCGAACCGTACATAGGCCCAAGATCGGCCTGAGCGTGCACGACATGGATAAGAGGGTGAGACACGAATGCAATACAATACAGCCAAGGCACCCGACCGGTGCGCATCACGACCAGCCTCCCGCCCACGATATGATAAGTGACGCCTGGGAGCCACGAAGGAAGGGTGCATGCGTTCCTGGACGAGGAAAGAGGAAGACGAGCACGAGCACAGAAGGCGCACGCTCATAACATGTAGACGTATAGAGCCGAAAGCCATGCCCACGAAACGTAGTCGGTCATCGACGGTTTCGGACGGCATCGATACATCCAAGCTTGGCACTGTGTGAGTGGTCATGGGCCTCGAGCGAGCCCACCTTAGGCGCGCCCAATACGCGACCATCTGCTCGATCGTCATTCGGGAATTCAGAGCGCCGGTGTCATCGCTCGGAGGTGAGAACCCAAGAACGCGGTGATGAACGCGGACGGGTCGACTTCGATGGGTACGACCTCGATGGGCGTGGCCCCAATGGGCGCAACCGCGATGGCGATGGGCGTGATTTCATCAGCCGTGGTGTCGCCGCGCTGCGCAGGTTCGGGCGTGGCGAGGTCCGAAGCGGCCGTTGCCACACGCGCCGCGCTTGCTGCTCTAGATGAGAGAGGCACCACGCCGGTGGTAGCCAGGAGGTGGCGTGCGTGGCTCTGTATCTGCGACGAGAGCACCAGCGCGACACCCTCGCTGCGAGCGTCCTGCGGGCGCAGTGCCCAGCGTTGCCGGAGATGCAGTACTGCGGCCCATGCCTGCGGGCAGCCGGCGTCGGACCAAAGGAGGACATTCGTGGCGTGTGCACACGTCTCGATCTCGTCCAAGCGTCGGCGAGTGCTGCCGCCGTGGTGCTCGGAACATCCTGTAGGATGGTGTTCACAGCGCCGTTGGATGGGAAGACGAGGTGCCCGTCCTTGCGCGCCGCTGAGCGAATATCGGGTGGAGGTATCGCCTGGAAGAGCGTAGCTGCGCCATTAATGCTGTCGTCTGTGGCGCGTTTGTGACCCCGTCGTTCGCAGCACTTAACGATGTAATAGTGGTCGTAGACGGAGCCGAGGTGTACGGCGGAGGGTTGCTGCGCGGGGGACTCGTGCGAGAGTGGTTTGTGCGCGGGGATCTGGTGTGAGACTCGCGCGACGGGCTATAGCGGGGTCCCATACCTGATCACGATGTCGATACCCATCGACCTCGTACCCACTAGCGGCGTGTCCGTGGTACGGTGCGCGTCGATCTGCATTATTAATATTATTTTGTTATTGTTGAGCACGAAGTGGCCAGAAAAAAATTGGGGAAAGGAGTTTTGCTGGCACGAGCGACAACGTGGGTGCTTTTAAAGTAGCACCAGGCCGTTTTGGCGGTCTCCAGGAAGCACGCATGAATAGAGAGGAAGCGGGGGAGACAATTCCTTCGCACACCGTACTGCCATGCACCGCCTTTGCGGAGTCCGGTCCGACGGCGATCAATCCCTGGATAGATGTCGTCCCGGGCTTATCCGCTTTCGGCCCTCGGATCAAACATTTCCTGTTATTAACCGTTCTTTAACGAAATCCCTCGTAACCTGTGCTAAAGCCCCATTTAGCGTTGCTGGTTCGCTCTTCCTCTGGTTTTCTGCCATTCTCAACTCCTTTGGTCCATCATATTCTTCCACACTTTTCAACCCATGATGAACGTCACACCTAATTTCGGTTCTTTCCACGCTGCGGAACAACTGCGAACAGTCAAAGACAACTCCAATTGGCACCTTTGAGCAGTAAAGACGAGTCTCGTGAATTACCAGCTCCCCCAAACGACTCAATTCAGACACAACATTCTCACTGCGGCCTGTGTTTGTCTATGTCCATCTCCTTTCAGTCTCATAGTGTTCTCCGAGAAACCCCAAGTGGCTCAGCAGCTGCTGCTCGACAAGACACAGTTGGTGCACAGTCTAATTTGATATCTAGTCGTCGTGCCGGCAGCCATGCAATCCTCCCCGAAGGGTTCAGTTCAAAAGGAAGGCTCCCCTTCTTCTTCCCAATCACATCGCTCTGTCCCCCCCCTGCTGCCCAATCCTCTCTTCTCTTCTTCTCTCTGTCTGTTACCACGGACAATGCGGCAAGAAATAAAACAGCAAACATCGTTGAAAACATCTCTAGCTCAAGCACAAATCATGGACCTTGCAAAACCATGCGACTCTCCGCCTCGTCTTGACACGCATCAAATCCAGAAAGACCTGTCAACTTCTGCATCAAGATACTTTCCGGACCGCCATGTTCAGCTATGCTAGTGAGTCCACTTTAACCTTCAATACTTCGCCTTGACGTTCAAGTATTCAAGACCCAAGCCGGGATTCCTCCACAAGAATCAACGCAACACATTGCCATTTAAACGGAACCCTCAAGCCTCCTCAATTCTTCCGGACTGTACAGGACGGGGAGTGAATGAGAAGGTACACATTACCGTCTCCCCATCCAGTTTCCCAGCTCCGAATAAACACCAATGTTATCTTTGATCCAGCGTGAGGTTCTCTTCCACCTGCTTGCCCTGCCCCGGGAGTTACCATCACACTGCGCCGCCACTGCATTTTCGACTTGGTTTCCTATTTCCTGCTTCTGGCAATGCGCTGGTCAGTTTCGTTTCAAAGTACTTGCACCCGCACTGATTTGGCCATATTAGATTGAATAGAAGCTAGTGGCGATGCACGCGGGCGTGGAAGCTCATCGGCAAGGAACCAAATAGCAACAGCAAAAAGCATACCAGTGAGCATACCAGTGTGTTCTAGAGGTGTCTGTTGGCTGATATAGACACGTGAAACTCAGTGAAAAATGAATTAGCCTTGGTAGACCCGTCGTGCTCGTTTTAGCCATAGTCGCAGTGCTGTTGGGAGTCCCAGCAGCGATACACCCCTCGTGTTATATACAGTTCTCAATGAATTCAAATCCTTTTCCCAGCGTGCTTTGGTCATATCTATGTTCAATTACAAGCCTGACATTCTGTTCAACTTCCAAACCTTTTACAGTAACCAGTGTTTATTTAAGTCGTTTGAAATTTGATTCTTGAAACTTAGAGAGTCCTTTCAATGCACAGCCCTTACGCCGGAGCGTAGCGAAGGCATACCTTGTCGCATCAAAGATTTCATGCCCTCAAATTAAACACTTTCCATCCCGTGTTTACCGTTCTCCACAGCCCCCCGTCTGATTCTCTCAAACTTTGGGTCTATCCGCATCAGAAAAGAGTACTTCTCGGTAAAAATGTCAACGAAGAATATTCAGGTGTTCAACCAGTATCATCGAAAACAGGTAATTTTACCCAGAGAGATGATGCCAATCGGTCCGGCGCTGCTGTTATTGGTTCATGAGTCTTGGGTATCAATATTCCGGCTTGAATAGATGCTACGAAATCTAATACAGCCCTCTAATGGCTCAGAATGCCTTAGCTGGTGGATTCCTCGAACAGACAATTTATTTCTCTCCTCCATCAGTACTGCACACAGGCGTAAATTGAGTGTGGGTTCAAGACGGGTTCATGAGTCTTGGGTATCGGTATCAGGGGTCTAATAGATACCAGAGCATCTAACACAGTCTTCTGCTGTCTCAGAATACCTTAGCTGGTGGATCCCTTGAACATGCAAATTTATTTCCGCTGTCATCAGTACTGCAAACAAGTGTAAATTGACAGTGGCTAGTCTCAAGGCAGGATTCATCAACAACCTGCATTAACCGGACATGTGCAGAAACCCACTCTGTCTTCATCTGCAAATTGGTTTTTCTTTGCTAGAAATACTCCCATGTGCTAGAGTGGCAGTGTCTCACTAGACATTCCTAGATCTCGCTTATCTTCCTAGAGCTTTTGAGAGTTGTATCTCTACCATAGACATCCTGTTCTAGATAATCACCCTTCTCTATCACATTCTACCTAGAATCAACACCCTGGATGCAAGGAAGCACCGCAACCGGCACCCATGCAAGTCATAAAGAGCGGATACCATCAAGTATCATCGCACTTCTTCCCTTCTTCCCACTACTACTGTTGACTTTGCCTTCAAGTTCCTCTCAAGCCTGAGGCCTCATTCTCGAGTCATCAAGTCTTGCATCAAGAATTTCTCAAGTACATTTTGTCTTATGCTACTGTACAAGCTTGTTCTTGGTCAAAAATCTCTTAAGGCGGCTCCTGTGCTCTTCCCCCCACCTAACACCGTGATCTTCTGTCCGCTGGCGATGTTCGGCAACTTTCAAGAATCAATCACATTCACAATCACAATATTCACTGATGCCCCACGACACTTGGTTCCGATACTTGTGGACTGGGAACTATGTCTTGTTGTTTTTACTATGTATTCTGTAGCCCTAGAACTAAATAATATTTGGTTTCTCATTTCTTTCTTTGTGCAACTCGAAACAAGTCCGATAAAAGTCCGATGAATCTGACAACTGATTGCGGCCGTCGCAAACCATCAAAGATGCCGGTGTATTAGGTGGAGCCCTACTCTAGGAGCTCTAGGAAGCTCTCGAGCTCTAAATGTCTCGGGCTCTAGTGATTCTATGGAGAGACACCTATTCTTGGCAGCCTTTCTTAGAAAGGGGGGGTTGCTAGGGGTCTAGAAGTCTAGGGGGGCCTCACAAGACCTAGGTAGGTACTAGGTGTTTTCCAGATGTTCTGCATGGTCCAGACTTGCACTTAAAATGGTGACTCTTATTTGGGAGGGTGTCCCGTGTGCCTCCTTGACAACCATCCTCCAAGTGTCACAAGAGTGGTCCCAAACAGCCCTTGCCATCCCATCCTTGTGAACCAACCTCCACTTCAGTCCTAGTCATACCTCAGAGGATCTCGACGTTGCTAGGAGGTGGATTGGATGAGTGGCTGCATTGCCTTTGACTGCTACCATCGAGAATATGGAATGATTAGGAGATACACACCAGCATATATATCTCACAAGTAACGTGAAACTACATCTTGTGTCATTGGCAAAATGGTGCAATTGCCTGAACCTAGGATTTCTTTTGTGGGTTGCTAGCGGTAAGTCCAATCGGGTAAGTGACAAAAAATTGGGTGGATTGTATGAGCAGGCAGCTAAATGAAGAAAATATGAGCAGTAAGAATGAGTTTGACTGTGAATCAGAGTATGATTTTATCTCTGACTTGTATGCCATCCACATTCACAGCAGACGCGAAGATGTGATCATGTGATTTGATGTGTCTGTCACAATGTGACATTCTCACAATATGTTTTGTATTCCGGTGCCCGGATACATAAGGGGGAGCTCGCTAATACAGAGTTCCAGTTATGATTTGTGAATTATGAAGATTTACTACTTTCAATTAAGATTGAATACATACTTGCTAAGGTCCATACTATAAGTATCTAACAGAAAACCAAGTCCAGCCCAGTGGGCAGCGTCCTGCTCTAGCATCCTCATTGATTCAGTAACTGGTTTTTGCAACCGGGCCCACCCAAATGATTTCCGGAAAGCTATGCTGTGAAGTGTTTTGACTCTAGAAATAGCAACATAAGACAGGCCAGAAGAGAAATCCTTGTTGCCAATGTCAATTGTTGCTTTTTCAAGAGTAATTCCTTGACTCTTGTGAATTACAACAGCCCATGCAAGGGTAAGAGGTAACTGTGTCCTTGACAGTGACTTTCCAGTTCTGTCATCTGCAAAATCCTATCATTCTGGGTGCCGCATCAGCGTGGATATATTTCTCCTTCTCCTGTTCTTTAACTCGCTCGGCTGTGGTATATTCTCCATCCAGGCTCTTCTCTGTTTCTTGCCTCCTGTCTCGTGGTTGAGGTCTTGCAGTCTTGCCCCATTTATTCTTCAGATGTTCGTTCGCATTTCCGATTCGCAGTATCCTTCTCACTGTGCTGCAGTATTCTTCTCACTGTGCTGCAAGCCCGCTCAATTTCTCTCACTCTGGCCGTATCCCCATGGCTAAGATAAAAAGACAGTTTCCGGTGCCTTTGTTGTCACTGCATTTGCCCACTCCCACTTTGAATTTACACCCCAAGTTTCATGGGCAATCCGAATTTCTGCAACCGCCCACTCTCTATTGAATCATTTTGCTCTTGGCTCTTGAGTTCAGCCGTCCTCAATGTCTTCTTGACAGGTATTCATTCCAAATGTGCCCTCAACCATCTGGTCCTCTGCTCCACTGGAAGTTATCAGATCATTTGTGTTGAGCTCTATCAATCTCTTACCATGGGTGAACTCACATGTCTTTGCGGCATCCTATTTGAACTATTTCAGCTGTCTTCAACCCTATCCCTTGTTGTTTTTGGACAGTTTTGGCACTACTTTGGGAATCCTTAGGATCTGTACCAATAATATTCTCAAGAGTATTACCAATCAAATTCACTTGAGAACTGGCACTTTTTTGGGACAGCCTGTTCATTAAGTATGGCCACTTATTGCTTCGTAAATGATCACACTTGTGACCATCCACAACCTTTCGCTCAGAAATACACCAGTATTTACTTGTGGTATGCAAATTTCCTTTTCCAAGATCACTCAAATCTGCAAATGTTGCTAGGTTGAGCATGCCCCCTGTAATTTCTGATCTTTCATTAGTTCTTACAGTGCTGTATTTCCCTGGAGCCCTAAGTTTAGATGCAATTTATTCTTCCCTTCACCTCTTAGGCTGCCGGAGCGAAGCGGCGGCACATCTTGTTGTGTGAATCAACTCGTGAGATATTGATTTCGGCCGAAACGAACCGGCGCTGCAGCGCCGTCGTGCGAATCAACACGTGACTTAGTACACAAAGCCAAAGACACTGTTTTTCCACGTGACACGCAAATCGGACCACCTTGATAGATCGGGGTCGCAAGCTCCCCCAATTCACCGTTCTTTAACGAAATCCTACGAAACCTGTGCTATTTCCCCATATATTCACACCCGTTTAAGGTTGATCTGTTGTTCTTACACTTTTTACTCCTTAGGTCCATGGTATTTTTCCACACTTCCTGCCCCATGACAAACTACGCACTTCATTTCCGAGCTCCGGAAGAACTGCAAACTGCCAAACCCAACCCTAATTGGGACCAAGTAGCCATTGAGATGGGGCTCGTGAATTGACAGTCACCCAGAGAACACCAGATCTGGACCCAAATACCACTGCGCCGCAGGATAGCCACATTTGTCAAATCCTTTATATAAACCGTTGCCTTGAAGTCCCCTTCCACACATCCTTTCTCATCAACCCGTATCTATTGCGTAGGTATACTTTGCTTTTGCTCTAGGCCTAATGCTCAAGCTCTCGATCTCGGATCCATCCTTTCTGACACCTGGTGCAACCTCTTGAAACTTCAATCAACCATCCTGGCCCCCTTCATCTTGGACTCAACCGTTTATGGATTCGCACAGCGTATATCTCAAGACCTAAATCTGCTCTCTCAACGCGTCCAATACTGTCAAAATCCTCTCATGATTTACTTTCAGTTCAAAATTCGTGCCGATGCTCTTTCTTTGCGCCGCCGGATTGCTCAACTCAACCGGTCAAATCCGGCTCCAGAACCCGCTTCTCTGATCTGTTTCATCGCCAAAGCAATCCCCTCACACTGCTTTCCTTCTGGATCTTCACTGTGCATTGGAAGATTTTGCTGTATTTTACAGCCCGAAATTCGTCTTCCATTGTTCTTTGTGTAATGATGCACGGTTCCCTTTGTTCCTTCTCT
Source organism: Mycena albidolilacea (assembly GCA_029282495.1). Lineage (NCBI taxonomy): Eukaryota > Fungi > Basidiomycota > Agaricomycetes > Agaricales > Mycenaceae > Mycena > Mycena albidolilacea. Next base: position 812,548 of record JARIHO010000024.1, on the reverse strand, counting down.
CCCGCTTCAACTCCCTATGGTCTGAGTCCCCGTGGTCGTCAAACTCTACTCGCTAGATCTCTTCTGTAATTTCCCTGTCCTCGAAAATCTGGAAGTTAGTTCGGGGTGACTACCCTTTATTAACTCAATCCCTTCTCTGTTGCGACAAAATGTTACCTTGATGGTCAGACCGTGAATGGAAGTAGCTTACTAACCGATTCGGTAGTATGCAATTCAATTGGTTTGATTCCCATTCATTGGACGGGTTGCCGGAGCGAAGCGGCGGCGCGTCTTGTCCACTGTTGAAACACAATGTTCAAAAAAGATCACAAGCCACCTGCTGGAGGAAATATGGACAAAACCACATATTCAAATATTATATGATGAAAAAGTGCATATATGTCGCCCAGCCAAGGTATAAAGCTGTCGCAAGTCAGGGAAGTCTGATTCGTTCCAAGAGTGGGTTTACGGGAGGGTATATACATTGTCTAGGACAAGTTTACAATTTATCCAGCATTAATACACCCACATGAGTTTGTGCACCAATACTCGTACATGTCCGGGTTATAAGCGAGGGACGAGGTAAACCTGGGGCAGGTCCCACATGTCAGAGGGCACATCCGACATCACCAGGACAGAAAAGGAAAGTCCGAGGACATTATTCATTTTTGCTGGATAGATCCTGCCAAAGCTGGATGCCTTGCACCTCAAAGTAATCGTCGAGGGCTTGACATTCGTCCAGCGTGGCTGGCGTCTCCCACGTGAAGTCGCCGGCTGTCCATTTCACACGGAATTTCAGCGAGTTGCTGTCCAAATGTGAGTCACAAAGGTGTCGATGAACCAAAGTTCCTGATTGGCCGGTTGCCTGAAGTCGTAAAATCTTCGGGCGTCCTGGCTAGGAAAAATGGTTTCGTCATTCGGCTCATGTGCCCTGAGGAGGGAGCTGTGGAATGTCAGGTGGATCTGACACTTTGTCAGATCCTCCGATAGCTCCGATGTATATGTCGAGGTTTCCGGTTGGGCGGCCATGGTAACCTTATAGGGCCCTTGCCCTGCCTTTAGGTAAATTCAAATTCTTGGTTGATAAATAAACCAGGCCACCTAATTCGTAGGGAATTTCAACAGATCGACCCTTGTTAGATTGATGGGTTCGCCATGCTTCAATTATAGTGTCATGTGAAAACACAATATTTGCGAGGGCTCTGTCCACGAAATCTGGAATGCCAGGGTACTCCGATGGAGCAGCCATCACATTGGTCATGCACGGAACATATCCGTAGTGAATTCAAATGGTGCAAATCAAGTTGAAGCACTAATGCTGCAAATTCGACCATGTGGATATAGTAGACCCAATCCTTCTGAGTGGGGTCCACCACTGTCCGCAGGATCTGGGATACATTACAAATAGCACTCTCAGAGGCACCATCAGTTTGGGGATGAAATGAGGTGGACATCAACAACTTTGTTCCGGTGAGTCTATGGAGTTCACACCAGAACTGAGTGGTGAATTTAGAGTCACGGTCTGATGCTATGGATCACAAAATCCCATGAAGTTGTACTATGTTGCAGACATATAGCCAGGCTACATCCGATGCGGTGTCCATAACCTTCATTGGTATAAGGGCAATCATGCTGTTTAAGAGGCAGATTACCACTAGCATATAATTGTATCCCAGGGGCAACTTACAAACTTGTCAGTCAGTCTGTATGATCTTGTTCATCAGTGTGATTGTTAATATTTGTCAGTGCTGTCAATCCTCGTCATTCTGTCGAGATGGTGGCGGGCAGCAATCTGCTCAGTTGACAAGATGTCTGCAATTAGTTTGTTGTTAATCGCGGGGTCCCGATTGGGGTAAGCACTTGTGATATAATAAGCACAGCCACGCGGTATAGAACCTCCAACTATGGCATAACAATGGGCTGTTGTGCCCATTTAAACTCAGAAAGATTTATATTGGCAACTCAAACCTTCTCAAATTTATTCAATATTCTAGGGTGCAATCTACGGCTCGGTGCCTTGAAAACGCTACACAGTCACGTGGGTACTTGGGTACTTTCACCACCTCATTCCGAAGCACATTGAAAATCCCAAGCACATAGTTGTGTCTTCCATCAGGCCTCTTCCGCCCGATAATACTCAAAGACCTCGTCTTTGAGAGCCATCAGGTAAGCATGCATGTACTGGCTGTTGTTGTCCGTGAAACTGACATAGTATTCCTTGTGGCAGATCGTGCGAACAGGTGCGGGTCCCCAGACGTCCAAATGAAGCTCATCTCCCACGTTTTTAGCGCAGGGGGCCTCACAGATTTTTTGAATAGGCTTCCATGTCATCTTCGCGAACTTGCAAGAATTGCAGACAGTAGGTTCGCTGGATTCATCCAGTTCAATTCCGTGAACTAAGCCCTTGTTCACAAGCTTGCACGCGGCCTCGTGTGCAATATGTCCCATCCTGCGATGCAATTCGTCGATGGAGATCTTCTCCTTCGCGGTGGAGGCGAATTCGGGAGATTTGGGATGTGGAGCAAAAACACGGTAAAGTCCACCTTTCTTGTTGATTTTGCCTACGGACTTTCGATCCTTATCAAAGATTCGACAAGCTCCGCCTCCAAACCAAACGTGGCATCCCGCGGCGTTGATACGACTGATAGAAATCAGGGTGACTCCCATCATCGGTCCATACAAGACATCCTCTTAAAGAATCCTTAATGCTGGCTTATCAACATTTAGCACAGTGATATACATGTCGCCCTTCCCAATGGCCTGGAAGGAACACTTGTCCGCCGTGGTGATGAATCTGGGGGTAATATCGACGTAGTGTAAGAACTATGCTCGTCTCCCCGAGAAATGCTTCGAGGCCCCCGAATCATACAAGTTGATGTCAATGAGGGCATCCCCGGGCATCTCGGTGCTGAGCATCAGTGAGTCGAACGAAATTGTGTACACCTCTTCCGTTCCCATTGCTGATGTTTCCAATAGTCAGAAATCAACGGTCTGTTCGTTAAGGGCCTGCTGAGTAGGCGCGCGAGCCAAGAACTCATCAAAGTTGGTCTTTCCAACTTCAATCCATTCGAAAGAGTCATCCTCTGCCCGCAAATCGCTGTCTGTTGCATTGTTGGCATCATGTGAGTCTTTCTCTTCATCATCTGAGTATTGAACATCGAGAAGGCCAGGAATCTGCTCGCCATCCGACTCCGTGTCGGAAAATCCGTCCATCGAGTCTGAGACATCTTGCAGGTCTGACATCCCGGCATACTCTTCTGCAGAGAATTCAATCTCGGGATCTTCGGGAAGTCCATTGAAGATGTCGGAATAATGGTCTGAGCAGATAGAAGTATTTTTGAGCTCAAGTGAGTCTTCCTCGTCGCTCTTGCCACCCATGAATCCTGCGGACACATTCAGACCTTCCTCACTGTCAAAGGGTGGTCCTAGGGGCGGCATTAGGTGTGGCAAAGGGCGGCAGGAGGGTAGTCTCTCGCAGCCAGATGATTTAATATTTTACTGAACTCGTACCTCGTTATATTGAAGTCTGTTATTAACCATAGGGGTCTGATCAGGGTAAAAGCTTGTTACATAATCTACACAGCCACATGGACACTTTTCGATGTTTTGTGCCTACAGACTCAATATTAAGACTAGATTTTATGGCAATACACTCATGGAGATGCCTCCAACCTTCCTATCTGCTTAAAAAAAATTATACACTGCGGAACGGGGTGATAGAAATCCTCAAATATATCATATGACTGTGTGCTCTGTTGAAGAACCAAACCTTGAACAGTGCTCTAAAATTGGAGGTTCAAAGGTGTTGTGGCTGTGCACATTATGAAAGAAGCACTTACTCTGATCGGGACCCCGCACTTAACAACAGACTAGTAGGAGGGGCGGCAATGGGGGCAGCACTTTTATTTTTGGGACAGCAGTTGGGGGCGGCAGTTCAACTATGTGACAAAGGGCGGCAGTGTGACTGTATGTGACACCAGGCGGCAATGAGCGGCAATGTGGCGGCAGTTGACACAAAAATTATGGTAGGTGATTATGACATTGTTAGGTGTATATGTCTCCTTTGACCTCAGGTTTTATCACTCAGTATTAAACCCTCAGGCATCCCAAAATTGGGTGAGGAGGTAAATACCACTCTGTTGTACCTGTGATTAATTCCGGTGAGTGATTTTATGGTGGTGGGCAATGACTTGGTGTCCGATCGGAGTTCCCACGCTTAGCCACTTGATCAAAAAGCCAATTCAGACTGACCCAGAACTCGCGGAAAGGTTTTCGAGGCATAAAACATTCCGGATTGTCTCAGTTGCAAGCAGAAATATGCTCTAAACATGTGGAGGTATGCCGTCTCCAAGCTGGATTTTTTTATTTTGGCCATTGTTGGGAGCAAGTTGGATTTTGGCTGCCAATTATAGTCCTGCACTGGTAAAAAGGCGAAATTATAAAATCCGGCTTGAAGGCAATATGCCCACCCATATTTCAAACAAGCTCTCTCAATTGACCTAAGACCCATTCCTCGTCATGAATATAAAAACATTTTCAGACTGATGCATGTCCCATCATTTTGAGCTTGTTTTGATCTCACAACCTCTCGTCAACTGCGCCATATCTAGGTCATATTCCATTTTTCGGCAAATTTCTTCCACAGAAAGCCTACAAAAGGCCCTCTGACATATATCTGAGGCAAAAGCCAACCGAAATGCACCTAAATAATGCATTCAATGTTGGGGGAGTTATGTCGGGCTTAATCGGTATTACGACTTGCAGAAAGGTTGCGTGTTGTTTGCGCGTTTCTGGGTATCTCTTTGGCCCCAAATATTATGCCTCAATATCAATGTTTGCTCGGTCGACGCGCAAGCGTCAACCAGCTTAGATTGATTGTGGGAACTGCAGAGCGCCGAAGTGACCGAATGATACCACGTCAGCTTGATTTCAAATTAGCCATGTTTTGATCGTATTCTTGGACGTCTAGTATACAACAGCAAGCTGAATGTAAATCACTCATGGCGCTGTGCAGATCGTTCCGTGGGTCCAATGCCGACATTTTGGCCGTCTCTTCCTTCCACCACCATCACATCTCAAGACAGCCTCATTTCAGGTTTCTTTGTCTATTCTTGCTGGAATCTTGGCTCTCTCAGCAGCAATGTTCAGACATCTGTTTCAACACATTCAAAAATCCTCATGACGTGTCTTGGCTGGCCAAGCCCTTGAATGACCGATCGTACAGGGGCTTGTCCAAGAAATTGGCTCCTTTGTCTATGATGCTTGCATCTTTTCACCAGCATGCCATGATCTGCTGACTTGACAGTCGGATACTATACGCACAGCCCAAAAGAAAGATGTTCATAATCCTAGACCACAGATTCCATTTTCTTGGGACTTCTAGCCTGACAGCGATTTCCAGTGCGTTGTCTCAGCTCAGGACCTGCAGGACTCTCGAAATCTTGCCACAAATTCGGTATTGGAAACGATGCAAGATAGCGGCACAACCCGAGCTCACTCATGGCAGAAAAGGCATGATTTACGCTTAAAAAGACCTCGTTAATAACTCAGGTGTATTATAATATATATCTGTACTTCAAATGTCCGCGGCGGCAGAGTGACAAAAGTGCCGCCGCTGGGGGCTGCACTGTGGCGGCACTTTGCACTCGTAGGGGCGGCAGTCGGACGGGCAGGGGGCCGGTGCTGGCGGCAGTTTCACCGTGCCCCATACAAACAATGTCATCTATTTACTTGGCCACCCAGCTTATTCCGTGCTAGGAATCCTCCGTGACCTTTACTTCCAAGTTTCAACCGTACCATCTAAGTCATACCAGGTACTGATTTGTCTTGTCTTTGGAGCTACCTTAGAGTTGGTGATATCGAGCTCCAACTGAACGTCTCCGTGACTCTCACCTGAACCACGACCTTGCTCACATAGCTAGTGATAACGATATGTCACTCCTGGGCTATCGCACATACCAGGCATCCCAGAACCTACTCACTCAGCTGTGCGTACGCGGTTGTTTCAAACTCATACCAATCCTTTCTTGGCAAGGACGGAATTCTCTCCGTACTTATTCTGCTGGACTATCCCACAAGTTCTCCTTCGTTCAGGTCCACAGAATTCCGACATTTCCCAAACCAAGGTACCAAATAACGCTACGTATGCTTCACTCAATCAACCCAGATCGTCCTCTCCAAATCAAACGCCGCCTTCGGCTTGTACGTCCCCCCATGCTCCGTCTGCGCCTCCAGCCTCGTCTTGACACTTCGGTGCACACGCACGCCATTCGTCTTCTGCTTCGGAATAAACCGCCCCCGGCCCAGGTTCCATTTAAAGATCGACACCCACGTATTGTCACCGCACTGATAGCGCTGCTTCAGCGGCAATAGCTCGAGAGTCCACCAAAACCACTTGAGCGTTAATTGGTCATAGATCGGCGAGAGCGCGTCGCGCAGGTCGAGATCCTCCTCCGTCAGGAAGCCGTCGACGTTACTCAGCGCACTTGCACCTGCGGCGTTGGGCGTCGTCGCCTCGCTTACGCTTCCTGGCGTGGAAACTGGCAGTGGAGACGCGGGCGCGGGCGTTGCCGGGGATCGCGGGATGGACTGGATGCGCGCGGCGCCAACGGGGAGCGCTGGGGGGCGGGGCTTTACGATCGGGTAGAGGCTCGTGGGGTCGAGCCCGATGGCTCGCAGGCCCTCGGCCTCGAACATGATCCCGCTGTGCGTCTTGAAGCACTCTCTGATCATCCACCGCAGCGGGATGCGCGCGAGGTTGTGCTTTGTGTCGTCGGAGACCGAGCCGCCCCCGACGTCGCAGTGGCACCCAGCGAACCACACCTGCCACGAACACGAATGGATTGTGTGAGTAGAGAACCTGTCACCTAGCCAGGGTAAGCATACCTCCTCGATATCCGTAGGCTGCGTCGGGTCCCTCGCGTACTTGTGCTCCATCATAATCTGCGACATCTTCTTCGTCGGATGTGGGTGCTGGTGCTGGTGCAGCTTCTGGTCCGAAATGCTCATCGACTTCTCCTTGTTGTTCGGCCGATTCCACAAATTGGGCTTAAATTTGGCGCGGTGCTCGTCGAGAGACACGGCGTGCCTAAAGGTCCGGACGATATTGTTGGAGGTTGTAAACGGGAGTCGCTTGGGGATCAGTCCGACCGAATTGACTGTGTCCCTACAAGGTGGTTCAAGTGGCGAAGATGTGTATCCAGCATCATGGCTACTCACCAAACACCGACAAATTCGATATCAACGTCGATAGAGAAGGTCTTTAGAAGATTAGCGATCAGATGAAAGTTGGTACGCTAGATCCGAACCTTCTTGAATGCATTGGACTGTTTCCATCCGGTCTCATCCGTTGTAGTGAACATTTTGTAGGCAAACTGCGCATATTTTAGCAGACACGAACGCAAGTATGTGCTGCACAAACCGGGATTTGCTGGGATGAAACGGTCAGTAAGAATGGTTGAAAAATACACGATGCGATTCCCGGACCTGGTGGTTATATGCGGGCAGAAGGCCGACCTTGTGCAGCATTCCGGCGAGACTGGGGAAATCTTTAGTTTGCGTTTACCGTTGAGGTGGATCACAATTCGAACCTGCGCGCGGTATATGCGCCGCGAGAAAAGCCGAAAATGCAAATCCGGTCCCCGGCAGTATCTCAAGTAATGGGAGGTGTTAGGTCGGCGTATGCCACTAAGCTATCCGGCGACGTACAGTTCTGCATCAGAAATTCGTATCCACCTATCGTTCCAATCTGTAAGTTCAGCGCCGCACGTTTGTCAAGAAGAGACGAACCCATGACGTGCGAGTCCAAATTCCACGCAATAGCCTCGTCCAGCATCTGAAATCCGACGATAATCGACTGGCTGGGATTGGAATGCAGATAGCCTCACCTTGGAGAATTTCGATATCAAGGGAGTCGCGATTTCCGGCGTGGTGTATGTCCCTATTCCAGCCCTATAATGCACATTGAAAGCACTGACCAGAACGGGAACGAATGCGATTCTTACTGGTAATACACCATCTGTTTTGTCCGATCTGCCTTGGGCAGCATCGAGAACAACTGGACGATATTCGAGTTGTCCGCGTCAAACTGGTCTCCGGTGCCATCGAAACAAAGGACCAGAGTCCTGGAGGGGTGTTCAGGCGGGATCACAGGCACTGCGGCGACCGAGGGTCCATTTTCACCGACGGGCGACTGTATATATGAAGGGCTTTGGGGGGACGCTGGCGGCGAGGCATTATCGACCATTGTGATCTCCTTGCTGGATGAGCTGGTAGAATTGGCCGGGTGCGTAGAACTGACAACCCACCTGGGACATTTAAGGCGGAGGGCTCACAAAAAGAGGCGACTAACGTCCAGCCGACGGCCATCCTACTTATGGTGGCACGTTGACATGCAGCTTGGACGTCGGTGTACGGCATTTTTATTCGTTACCTTTGCAATCGGCATTAGTGTTCCCGCTGTTCGGTTCTGAACCGATGCCGAACCTGAACCGGACCCCATGTCCCGTTCGGGGTTCAGCAGATTCTTGATTTTGCCGAACCGGTGCGAATATGTTCGAACCGATAGGTTAAATCGACCTATTTGGATACACTAAATGCATCAAAACTGCGATTACTTGAGTTGGAATCCAACCTACCAAGTGTTTTGTATGCACAGTGAGCTGCAAAACATTTTCGCAGTCAAATAGAGTACATCAGATGTCGACGACTTTGTACCCATGCCCCGAAGGAAAAAAGATGCCGCAGCTGCACCTGCAACCAACCATCCTCCCCGCAAAAGGGTACCAACTGCAAAGGCAAAACGCTCAGGAGAAAAACAAGAAAGGCGCTCATTGTTACACTTGAATTGATGGATGATCGGATAAGCCAGAAATTGTCGAATGTGATGTTTGGAGCTCTGTCCCCGCACAGTTGTCCAAATGGCCTGTTCTAGTGAGCTGAAAAATACAATATACAGCATTCAAAGACTCCACGGGCCGCAGAATTGGCTCCTGGTGTGTGGGAATATTTTTAGGTTCAAAAGGTTCGAACCTGTCCTGAACCCCAGACCGAACCGGACCTAGGGTCAGGTTCGGGGTTCGAAAATTTTAGAAAACACCCGGACCGAACCGGACACCGGCAACATTGAGATTCGGCATACGGGGTACGGCATTACGTCGTTGAGAAAGTTCCCTCCCTGGCACACTAGTAGTGAAGTGCCGCTTCGTTTATGGTGCCGGTAAGCAGGATGATGAAATTACTTACTCGGAAAAGCAGGAGGTCTTGCCTGTGTGTATGCGCAAGTACACGCGGAATACGCGCGCCGTTGGTAATCGTGGAGCTTGCAAATAGGGGGTCCGGTGCACGAGCCGCGGTCAAGCCACTTCCCCGAAGAAGAATTCGACTGCGAAACGGGAATCGGGGAAAGCGACGGGTGTCCGCTGACACACTTACGCGACCATCAAGCTTCGGCGAGAAGGTGAACCCGAAATGTGGCTCTCTGGGGACGAAATTAATGCAACTTGCCTGTCCAGTGTGACCTCCTGATTAGAATCATTAGATTGAAAGACTCCGTCTGGTGATATAGACCGCGGAGCCGAGAGGCTTGAATCTAGTGATTGTGTTAACTCAGGCAAACCGCGCAACGTTCGAACGTGGCAGAATCGCAAGAAGGTGGCAGTAGATGGAGGTAAAAGTCAAGGACCTTGATTACCGGTCGGTGACTCGCGTTACGAGTCCTACTTATAGCAGTCCGGATAGGACTCGTTTGTCGGAAAATTGCAATTTGGCTTATCAGGGGCTGCGAACTTACTACTTGTGTTTATTGCGGGAAGGTTGGAATAGAAGTTTTGCAGAAGAGTGCGAAAGTTGCGGGTGTTAATTTTCCTTTATCTTGCGGGCGACTCTATATCTTGCGGGCGTTGTGTCTGTATCTTGCGGCCGACATCTATAAATATCTTGCAGGATGTTGGAAATACAACCCGTGACCATGTTTAACCCACTTGAACTCCGCATTGCAAATGCAACCATGCAACATGGTTTTATATCGATATCTTATCCTATCTTGTTTCCTTGTTTCAGCTCCACCTAATGTTGCCGCGACTTTGGCTTGAAGTCCCCAAGTGGACTTCGGGAAGTAGACTTGAGTCGAGTTGAGTTGAGTCAGAGCACCAGACTTTGGTTGACTCAAGGTGAGTACAAGTCAACTTCGAGTCACTCAAGTCCACTTGAGTGAGATTACGAGTACTTTATGTAATAAAGACTCTTTCTTTTGATCAATCGACACCGGATTTTTGACGCCCTGAAAGTAAGTCAGTGCATCTATCCGTGGAACGAAAATAGTGGCAGTGCCCATTAGATTTTTGAAGTCTTTTTAAGAGCCCGATCTAATGAATTTAGTGATTATATAATTCGCAAAGACGCCGGCGGTTCGAATCTGTTGTCGTTTATTTCTTTTTGGTTTTCTTTCAAAACGCGTCTAAAGCTCAGTTGGCGGCGACTTTGGGGCAGGCTCGGTGTGCAGCCTGTGCAACTGCATATTTGACAAAAGGGTATGGGCGAGGATATGAGTAGGTCTATGCGACCTACCTGTCTTGCATCGTGCTCACGTGTCCTAACTACGCTATCCCATCAACCAATCCCGACCATACAAAACATCTTTACTGTCTTGTGACTGCATACTCGCATCCTGTTCGTCTGTTTCACCTCGCGAGTTCACATATATTGTGTTATGTTCGCGTGTATATTTTTTATTTTCTCGTAACAAAACCAAATACACAATTATGGTACGGCTACTTGGTGGTGTATGAGCGCGACAACTGTCGATTATGCATACACTTTTCTGAATCATATACGACGGTATGTTCACAGGCAGTCTCCACGGATGCGAAGGACCAACACCATGTCCTTAGGCTGGCTGAAAGCAAATTATATGTGTGATTGGGTTGTTTATATTGCACTTACATCGTAATGCACTTACCGTGCAGCGCCGCAAGCATAGTGTCTTCGATGAGCGATACAATAAACTGTAATGAATTGTGCATTGAACGAGACTATGCATATCACGCACTGACTGACTCCGCCGCCTCTTGGAGAGCCAACAATGCCGATGATTGGAACCGAATGTCTGCCTGCAGTCCGTTTCATAAATGCGACTATCGCTTTCACTGACCATCCTCACCCTGTAGTTTTGCGCAACTTCCCGTACCAAACGTTGGAACGGCACCTTCTTTATGAGCATTTCGGTGCTCTTATGATATGGGCGAATCTGTCGGAGAGCTGCTGTGCTTGGACGAAAGCAGTGCGGTTTTTTGAACGCATCTGCTCCATGCATCGTCGCAGTCATGCGGGGAACTGTTTGCGAGGGGCTTTCCCTGTTATCCACTCCCTGTTGATGAGTTCTGCGACTCCCTTCATGAATGACACTCACCCCCGGTGGTCTTGCGAGCAGTTTCCTAATACCAACTTGTCAGTGAGCTGTTTAACTGTTTACAGCATACCCACTTTAATGCGCGCCATCTGCTTTGATAGGTGACAGACGAAGGTAGTGTCGCAGGTAGAGCTTTAGGTGATGACAGTAGAGAGTGGATGAAGGAGGCGTAAGTATGTCGAGTTTTATGATATAAATAAGTTGTCTGCTGCGATCGAATGCGGCCACCCTGTGCACGGTATTGAGAACGGTGTTTCTATTTCAAAACCTTGCTATTTTACATACAGATCAACCTTGATTGCAATCCTAGACCAATATATAATACATCGATAGTGCAGGTTTAAAATTTCATCTCTTTACTGCTGTCTATAAAAACTGATAGTGCATCACGGTAGTGTAGGGTAAGGGCGAGAAACTCGCTATGAATCAAACCAGCTGCACGGCGACACTTTATTAGGTTTGCACATTGGTAGTCCTGGTCTCGAGGGCGCCCTATTTATATGTAGATATTGTACGGTTCCAATACAATATTTGTGGGTGCTCCGGGTATATAAGCAAAGCCTTTCCTGGAGGTAGTACAGACCATAAAATGAGAGAATATTAGGGTGAGACAGTTGCCACCAGATAAGTGCTTCTTAGCCAAATCCCTATGCAAATGTCTATGGCACATACTTGACAGCGAAACTTTGGTTCAAACCTTGATTAACTCGTCAATGTTTGAGTCTCTGAATACCCTCATCATTTTAACAGCAACACTTTGACCACGAAGTAATCCTGTATAGACATCGCCAAAGGATCCACCTGCCACATGTCTTTGATATTGCAGACCTGTGAGAGGAAAGCATCGGGGATAGAGATTTGAGGCTTGAGAGAGCCTTCACAGAGCTTGTAAGAGCCTACAGCTCCGGACAATCAAAGTCCACCAATTTGATCGACCATTTATATAACACCCGATACCCATCGGAATTGAAAGGAAACAATGAAAGCAGGTTCCCTAATTTTTTTCAGTAAATTTCATCGAGCCGTTGTTGAGATAATGCCTGTTTTTCACCGGGGGAGCACAAAAATTTGGCTGGACCCCTAAAATCGCATGTAAAATCATGAAAATATTTATTTGGGCTCTTTTCACCTATCTAAGTTTGATTCTACTCCAAAGGAATATACTCAACGAGCAATTACGGAGAAAAAGCGCTGGGAAAGTACAGTGTTACCGTGACAAATGTCACATTTTTTCGCTGTGATTCCAACTCCATGCACGCTGCAGTTGGGGCAGCTCAGAAACTACAAAAAAAATGGGAACCAGCTCTAGAGCAAGAACAGGAGCTCGACCAAAAATTTCAGTCACCTTTAGCAGGTCTTTCAGAGAGGTAAGATCCCCCGGGACGGCCACAGAGGTATACACAATTTCATTCAGATGGCCAAAAATTTTGGCCGGACCCATTTTCTTGTGGAAAAATTCAGGAAAAATTGGTTTTATACATATTCGGGGGTGCTGAATCTGATTCCGAGCTCAGCTAAGCTCAGAAAATAGTATTTGGGCTGCCAGCAAATTAGTTGACTTTGATTGTCCGGAGCTGTAGGTTTGGAGGTAGTACTCCAATGCATAACGCAAGTGATTCTTTATAAATCCCAATTTCAATAGTATCCGTGATTGCTAATCCTTGTGAGATTACAACCAATTTTCAAGTCCAATCTGTTTCCTTATATTCCACACGTCCATTCCGTTAATCCAATATGTCCATGCGTCGTTTATAAAGATCCAAATCCAACACAAATAATATTTAAACAGGGAAAACAAACGAAACTTGGTATAGCTTCTGGGTGTCTCCAAATGAATGCCTACTCTACCGGTTAAGCGTGAAATCTAGTAACTTCGCGTCCAACAGGCGGGGTGAGATTCACTGGTGTTCCTCCCATAACCATCCACTTAAATATGTTACAGGATTCTAAATATAAACGAGACAGATACAAACATGCAGTAGGGTTCAGGGTATATGACTAGTGGTATGGCCGTTAGCCGATGAACTCCTGTCGGATATCAAGCGATTAGTAAAATTGAGAGAGACTTATAAGAAACATCAACGAGCCGAGCTTAATGATGAGTCAAGATCTACATCACTTAGAACAATTGTGATGGGATATTGTTGATATGTCAATTTTTAGCCGACCTCCTTGTCAGCACTCTGTTACCCTCCTTGGTAACCATCCGCTCAAATGGTTCCGCCTTGAACCGCCTAAGTGATTTGTCTGAAAATTGTGGTAGCCACTGCTTCCCAGTACCTGAGTATGGTTTCTTAGTCAACTGGTAGGTCGACCAAGTCCAGCCTTCTCTTGACAGTTTCTGAAGACGTCAGATGATGCCCGACAGTGATCCCTCTGGTTCAGAAGGATGTTCCCTTGTAATACGCCTTTAGTCAGGGATGTGCAGTAGCCCCAATCCGTTTCCAGGATGGTAAGGCACTTTCTGTGATTGCTCCATTAGCGGCTTCCCACGTCAATCCTTTACCAGGATTGTTGTCCAGCACCTTTCTAATGGTTCGAGACACATTATATCCCTTTTAGCTAACTGCTCAGGCCAGCAATAGCCCTTGTGAGATGATGTCGTAATGTAATGAAGCACATTATAGTATGTTGCAACTTGAGCAGATTTGAATAAATGCCCCGGTGCCCCGATACCAGGTCTGTCAATGGCACCACAGTCAAAACTTGAACTACCCATAGCTGATGGGCTGAGTTCGTTGTGGCATTGAAAACTAATTGAGTTTCTATTCAACCCAATCAATAGCTCCAACATTGGTTTAAATGTCGAGTTCGAAGTTGATGCAGGGATAAAGAAGATGTAGTTCATTTTCACTCAATTCCTATTCTGCAATTCCAAAGTCAGGTAGAGTTCAAGTAAATGAAAGAACAGGCTGACCATTGGGGATGCCATGCAAGTCCGAGATGGTGGCAGTTCGTGCTAGGGATGTAACACTTTGGATACTCTATGCTGTTAAGGCAGTCAGTGATTGAATAAACACTAAATCAGATCTCAAAGCACAGAAGGCAACGACAAACCGTCGGATAATCTTCAAGACAATGGTGAGGTAGACATCTTTCCCGTATGCAGGCCGAAAATTCAGCCAACAAATGAATGTTAAAAAGAGATCATACTGGGCAAGAGAAGGCGATTGTGGTGATTCTCAAGTTGCATCTAGGCAAAGAGGTGAGCCGATCAATAAAATGTTTAAAATCACATACCAGAGATTGGAAGGTGCTGTGGTGGCAGCCACCAGATAGTTGTCGTTGCTCCTTGGATAGAATGCAAAGATATGTCCTCGCTACGCTTCGGGCCCCAGGAGGAAGTCTGAGCATCGCCAAGCGCCGCGAAATCGCATGCACGGAGATGATTAGGCTTCAGCGGGCAGTGCACATCATCTCTTGGTGAACAGAAAGCTGATGGTCCCTATGAGCGCAGAGCAACACGGCATTCGGAAAGTACCTACCGACCATCAATAGACTAGAATGGCGCTGTTCAGCGCCTCATTTGGGACTGAGCTGTGAGGATGAGATTCAGCAGAGGATAGGAAAGCAAAGAGAGTGGACAGGCTATCGATAGCCAAAGAATTGATGTACCTCAGAAATTGCGCGAAGAATACCAGGCATTCCGCAGTGGCGCGGTCTGTTCGGAGCCCGAAATCGAGAGTGTGAGACATGGAAAATCCGGGAGGGAGTTGTTGGGGTGCAGAAGAGCTTGAATGCGAGATGCTGAGGCAGAATTTGGACACCACATGACAGAAGTCTGAAGCCATTTTGCAGATCTTGGACGGGGAGCAAGGATTGAACCAGGTGAATTGAGGAAACATGGATTGGAGAGAGCTTGAACAGAGCTTAACTTGCGGCATTGTTGCGAATAGGCCACGGACAGCAGGTATCTTGAGGGCATACATTGAGCAGGGTAAGGGAAAGAAGGAAGAAGCGAGATGCCGGAAACGCCATGGAGTCTTGCATATATGTGGCCCATTGCTTCGCTGCTCGTAGCTGCAAGGACGCTAGAAAAGGATATTCAAACACCTCTGGATAGGAAAGCACAACACAGCCTTGTACAGCCTTCAAGCCCAAAGAGTGACAATGGGAGGCAAAAGGCCCTCACAGGAGTGAGAGCAGGCAAATGGAGTTTCAAAGCTGATGGGAGAAACTGCGCTGGCAATCTTTTAGGGTTCGCAGAGTTCAAGACGCAAGAAAGACAAAAAAAGAGCCAAAGAGTGCACAGGCGCAGAAGAATTCGGATGTCAAATCGCACAGTGCGTGGTTGATCATATGATAGGATGTGTGTGTCATGGACATTGCCGCTGAATGAATGGAGATAAACATGCTAGAAAACGAGAGACAGAGGAAAACAGCAAGGATATATGGGGATCTTGCACAGGTTTCGTAGGATTTCATTAAAGAACGGTTAATCCTCCCAGCACTGCGAGTCTATACTAGAAGAATGGGAGTGGGACTTGCCCATTTCCTTTTTCAGGAAGCGAGTCCCATTCTTGATCCCATCAACAATGGGACTCGGTAAAGAAATGGGACTGGGGAGACCGCCGCCAATCACACAGTGACCCGCCGTCACGCAGTCTCGGTTCTTGAGGCGGCCATTCGGAACGTGCCATCTGATCCGAACCTACTGCTTGGATCCATTGTTCTCGGTCATCTCTGAGCGGATTTAGGAGTTTGCAGGCAATTTCTGCAGCTGGGAGGGGCGGTAACATGGCAGCGGTCAAAAAATGTGTGGCAAACCTGTCACACACTTGGTAGAATGAAATTATTGCCTAATACTTGATTTCATTATTACGAGAGCACTTTGGGATGTATTCATTTTGCGAAGCAAAACTCTTCAGAATGTCGCAAAATACAAGGTATGTTAATATGTGCTAGCTTAATACCTCCCCATTCACATATTCTATATTTCTCTCCGGCCCCAATCCGGCCCTCTGTAGAGCTGTGCATCCGTTATCGGAAATGGCCGATGTCAATGCCGCGGTATTGATGTACATCAGCCGATCACTCCGGTCTTGCCCACCCATGCTGCCTGATCAGGCTGATCTTGATGCGGAGGGGTCACAGATTAACCATTCTTTAACGATATCCTACGAAACCTGTGCAACATCCCCATATAACCCAGTTGCTTTTTACTTTCTCTCGTCTTCTGGGTCAATTATCCCCGTTTGTCGGCAGCAATATCCACGGTATACACATCCCATGACCCACTACGCACTGCGCCGTTCCACTTTCGAAATTTCCCGCAGTTGGGCACTGTAGCTCCGTCTGTACACACCTCTTTCGTCTTCATTGTGCCTTGAAGCCGCTGTGCAACTCTCAAGCTCGCCGGTGCAGCCTCTTTCTCAAATCTGACTTATACTTGGGTCTGAATCAACTTTTGTCCACCAATTAACCTGCTCCTTTTGCTGTGCTGTATCCCCATGTAACCTTTCTCCTTTTGTCTTTCCTCCGCCCGTGCTCTTCAACTAACCCCTTTTGTCGTCGTCTTTCGATTTTCAACACTGCCTTTTCATTTCCCATCAAACAGCTGACCCACGCGCAGCTTTTTTTCTTGACAGGTCGCAGTCAATCGCAGCCATTGCTTTTGACAGCGCAGCATCATTGTATTCATCAGGCCGGGCGGCCACGTATACCCCCCGGCAGAGTCTTCACATATAACAACGGCGTGAATGGAACCCCTTCATCCAATTTGCTCCTCGACTTTATTTTCGCTTTTGGTCTGATCTCTGGATCTGCTGCTGCGGGGGATAGTCCTGTACTTGGGTTCGACTCACAACTACTACTTCAAGCCTGGGCATCCACTCGATCATCCTCAAATTTTTATGTCTGCAACTGCTACTATATCAAAGCTCTCAATGCCGTGCCTCGGGCTAGCTGTGTTGTATCTGTTGCTTCCTTGCCCACAATTGCTTTTCATCTTAGTTCTCAACCTCCTCATCTCATGCCATGCGCTTCCAATCCCTCCGCCCAGCAACCCTATTTTGCCGGCTTTCGTCTCAGTCAAGTTTTGCGGTTTTCTCGTGTTTCCGTTGTTCACTCTGGCTGGCAACGATATATGAACACAACTCACACCTTCCATTATCTTGAATCCTTCCGCTGTTTCTGGCTGGTGCAACTCCAGATGAATCAAATGCAAAATCGAAATGTTTAGCTTTTAAGTTGTCCTCAATTACCTGCTCTCGCTATTGCTTCCGCTGGCTTCTCTTGAGCGCCCAGCTCTGCTTATTCTTGATTCGCCAGCAGTGGGTAACTGCTCCTCTTCTGCCGTCCTCGCTGTTATATCTCTAAAAATTTGCTATGAATTGAATTCTTTGATTCCCCGTGTTGTTTTCCCACATTGTCTTTTTTCGTTTCTGACTGTATAGTATGTCGACGTCAACAATACATTATTTTCTTGCCATTATTGCCGGAGCGAAGCGGCGGCTGGTCTTGTTCACCGACAAGCAGACTTGCCGAGTCCCATTGTTGATGGGATCAAGAATGGGACTCGCTTACCGAAAAAAGAAGTGGGTGAGTCCCACTCCCATTCTTCTTGTCAACCCTCCAGCGCTGCTCTGGCGGACTGTTTATGCCCTTATCTAATATCTTATCGATGATGTGCTTATTCCTGGAGCCAACGCGCGTGCGT
Source organism: Mycena albidolilacea (assembly GCA_029282495.1). Classification (NCBI taxonomy): domain Eukaryota; kingdom Fungi; phylum Basidiomycota; class Agaricomycetes; order Agaricales; family Mycenaceae; genus Mycena; species Mycena albidolilacea. Next base: position 794,504 of record JARIHO010000024.1, on the reverse strand, counting down.
CCTGGTCGCCTTCCTTGCAGGCCGCTTTCCTCTCCACTCGCTCGCCCGCCCGCCCTCGCACTCGCCTTCTTCGTGTACCCCGCCCCGACCTTTACCCTGTGCGCCGCTCGCGCCGGTCGTCCTCCTCCCTCTCCGCGTGTTCTGCCTGCGCTGCCGTCCTGAAGCTCTGAAACAACGCCACCGGTGAGTACCATCCCGCCTCCTCCCTCGGCCTATCCTCACTTCATCGAGTCGGATCCGCCAAGCGGGAGCAGTCGACCAAGACGAACGGGCTCATCTCGCGTGCTTCAGCTTTCATCCCCCACGACGGCGACCACGACCCGCAACTGGAGCACGAGCCCCGGCTGCACGTGGATGAACAGCATTTTGCCTTCGCGCATCTTCCCGCATGCAACGGCTACGCAGGCTCGATACGGCGGCACCAGGCGGCTCAGCAGGGGGCAGCGGGGCATATCACACTCACCATCCGCTGTCGCCGCGCGGTATGAGGTGTGTACCGTTACCGTCAGCTCTTTCTCGTGTCATTCCGGCTCTCTCCTTTAAATGACACGCACTTGTACAAGCGCTAATGCTAGCCCAGATGCACTCCACTTCCCATCGATGCATCCTCTAGCGCTCCGCCATCCTCGTCACCGCCACGTTGGCGACGCCTCGCCTCCCACTCCTCGGCACGCGCCTTCGGATCGTCGTGGGCCTCCACCGCGACACCCTCGCTCGCCGCCCGCCCCAAGGCTCGTCAACCCAGTTACCCTTCCCGCTCGCCGCGTCGAGCATCCTCCCCGCCATCTACCCGATGCCTTGGTCGCTCCCTCCGCCCACGCCACCCTCACACGCATTGATTCACGGGCGACTCCGTCGAGACCGCCAGCACGCACTGTCGGCGCCGGCTTCCATTCTTTCTGCGCGAGTCAAGACGATGCTCCAAGCTCGTCGCGGGCGTCGATTCCACTTCTGCAGCTAGCATGGGAGATCCCACATCGGTGCGTGCGCGTGAGAGACGGGGGCGGTGGGAAATGGTAGAGACTATGCAGCGATTTGGAGAGGCCGAGGGACGTGTGGAAGCGGACGGCTGAGGAGCGGGTGTGCCTAAGAGCCTCGTACCACGGATCGAGACGTGCGTTCGGCCTCCGACTCGCGCCCCCTCGCGCCAACGTCCCTGCTCCAATATCCGCCGTCGTCGTCCCCATCGTGCTCCCGCGCAGCGGTGCCCCACGCGCTTTTCTCCCTGTCTACATTGACACCGCCCTCCCAGCCCTGCGCCTCGGCCACGACACCTGCACTCCTCCGTCCGCCGCTCGGTGCTCCGCGTATGCGTCGGCCTCCACCTCATCTTCTCGTCGCCAACACCGCCCGCCCCTGGTTCGGCGCTCCCCATCTACAGCACATCCACCATCGTCGCCCCCCTCCGTGGCGGCGATCCACACGAGACTCCCCGCTCAGCCCTCCCGCCGCAAGTGCGTCGGGGAGTCGGGGTCGAGAAGGCCGGGAGGGTGTGTATCGGCACGGGCAGCTCGCGGGAGGCTGAGAGGAGGGCTCGTCGCGCACTGCACGATGGCGTGCATTAGTCCATGTTGTCGTCCTCTTCGACTTCGGCGGCGGGAGCGGGGAGCCTGAAGATACGAGGAGGTGAGGGTGACAAAGAGGGGGGAGACGCGCTGGAGTGTCTGGTCCTCAGCAGCGGTATATCTCTGTCGTAGAATGGCTGGTACGAGCTGAGGAGGGACGAACGCTATAGGACGACGACGGCACCCTCTCCCTCCGCTGCGGGTGCGCCGCGCCCACCCGCATTCTCGACTTCCCACTGCTCCGACTCGCCGCACCCGTATCTGCCGCACCCGTATCTCCAGACGCGGTCTACCGTCTCAGCTGCCTGGGCACTGTGTTTCGAATCCAGAATCTGGATGGGGCCCAGATGTATCGGGAGGTGTGGGGCGGCTCCGCGTGCGTGCAGGCCCTCGCCGCCACGGTGGGAGAAGGAGGAAGAAAAACGGACTGGGGAGTGGAGCGATGGAGGCGCCTGCGAGACGCTCCGGTGCAGAGCCGTGTAGGACGAAGCGTGCGCTCGGAGGAAGGTGTGGGGTGGGGAATCCTGGTGTATCTTGCGTGGGGTGGCAGATGCGGAGTGTATATGTGTATGGGGGAGCAGCCGCGCTCTCGCTGCAGTCACCTATCACTCTCGCATTTTTCCATCTATCTAGTAGTTCCTCCCCACTGCTTACTTTACTTCTCCTTACTTGCACACCGTTCACCCTTCTAAAAACCTACTGCCTCTTCGATTATGTGCATCTTCGCCTGCGTTTCTTTTTTCTCGTGGATTTTCACTCGCGTTCTTGTACAAGTCGACTCGCTCTTCTTGTTTTCATGCGCTCTTTTTTTGATACGCTAATATTCGCTTGACCGCCTACACATTAGAAATAATACCGTGAATGATGTGGATCAGGATATTGTGCTGATTTTATGCTTGGTTCAGAGCTTCTCGAGCGGGAAGGAGAAACGGAGAATATTAAGTGACAAATGGACGGTGGGCAGAAGGAAGGGAGGAACAAAATCCTGAAGTTTTACAGGAACTAAAAACAAAAAATTCCACGTACTGGTATGCCGTCGACTTTTAAATTTTGTGCGCGTTAGACTGGGACTTAGCTTAAAATTATGGCAAATAAAAGTAGTCGATGATCGATCCCGCTCGCTGTCCGCTTCAGCCGAATTTTGGAAAGCTGTTTGCGGGCTATGGTGGTATAATCTCCAGGTTTTCTTCGATACTATTGTGATCACTGGACAGCGGGCCGGATAATATTAGGATGTGCGTCAGATTGGGGAAGATGCCAGGCGAGATTACTGTCTTCGCTACAACCCTTCAATAATGCCACATTAAAATTTACTGTAGTTGAACTTGACAACAATGGGAGCGAAGGCGATGTGATAGAACTTACTGGAAGGAAGAAGGACAATTCGTGTCAAAGACCTCGTTCATATTTGTCAGAGCGATAATTCATCTGCAGGATTTGTAAATTGTTTGTAAATGTCAAGTCAGCCGTATGAGGTAAGAAAGTCTTTATCAAGCAAGTGAGGGAAGGCGTATACGAGATTTGTGAGCAGTACGCAGTTTAAAGCCGAACGAGGTTCGTAAGATGGGCTTGAAGAAGGTTCAAGCTGATTAATTGCAGCTGCGGATCGCCGCCGGAAGCAAACCAGAATCCCGGATTTGGCAGGTGCGTAGGCTCCCGACAACGGCAAAACGGAACTCGGCTACTTACGCCAAGTTGCTTTCGGTCAGCGTGTCGAGGATTCCCGGTCAAAAGTAGAATCGAGCCTCTTTCCATTGATGACAGCCGAGAAGTGATAATTATAAGAAGTTCTCCCTTGCTGTTGCTCCTCACAGTTATCTCCTACCATGTCAGGTCCGTTACCTTCGTCGATAGAGGTGTGCATTGTGGGTGCTGGCCCGAGTGGGCTCGCGTGTGCTCTCGGCCTCGCAGCACGCAAAATTCCCTTCGTCATAGTCGACGCTCTGGAGGCAGGACATAACAGCTCGCGCGCGGTGGCTATGCACGCGAGTGCACTAGAGGTGAGGCTATCCATCCAATGTCGATATCGAATTCTTTGGCCGTCGATGACCATGCTCAACACAGGCCCTCGAAACAATGCATCCGCGGTTGGTTGACCAACTTGTCTCTGCCGGTATACAGTCCAAGAGTTTTACGGCCATCGACTTGCACGAGCAGCTCCTGTTTCGCGTGCGACTGACGGAGTTGGCGGCGTACACCAAATACGCGTTTGCGCTGCTCATTCCGCAGCATACAGCGGAATACCACATGCGCGAGTACATGCTGGGCGGGGGAAACAGCATCCACTGGAACAAACGCGTCATTGGCGTGACCGGAGCGGCCGACGGGGCGCAGTACGAGCTGCGATTCGAGTCTGGGGAGACCCTGACGGCGCGGTACCTCGTCGCGGCGGACGGCTCCAAGTCATTCCTGCGGACGTTTGCCGGTATCCCCTTCAGAGATCCTTACACGAAGAAAGCGGCCGAACCAGGGAAGAACGACGTGTCGTTCGTGGTCGCGGACGTCGTTTTTGCATCGCCGCTCCCAGCCAACGTGCCCAGGGACGGCCCGCAATTCATGGTTGGCGCTGGGGGTATGGTACTAACGGCTCCGATCCTCGGCGAAGACTCTGCCGGCGGATCGGTTCAAAACGACAATCTCTTTCGCCTTTATCTTGGAGTTCCTGACACTCCACCTCGTGCCCCCGACGCGCTGTATCTTCAGGCTATCCTGAACGCGCGCGGCCCCGGCTCGCATCTAAAAACACAGCCAGTCCCGCAGATCGTCAAAGTTGTGGAAAGCTCGCGGTACCGTACTCGGCCGGCGCTGGCGGACCGATACGTGCATCGCGCGGAGGGCGGAGCGTACATTCTCCTCGTCGGCGATGCCGCGCATAAACACGGTCCTGGGGGGGGCCAAGGTATGAATATGGGCATCTGCGACGGCATTGAGCTCGCACAGGCTATCGAGGAGCACCGTAAATGTGCGGTGGACACTGAAAAAGCTGGAACATACAAAGCTGTTCAGATTATGGACGCGTACTCCACGCGTCGGCGCGCTGTCGCGGCGCAGATTATTAATATGGTCGACCGCATCACGGAGGTGGAGAAGGGTGGCCAGGGGTGGGGGGCGTACCTGCGCCTCAAGTTTTTGTGGGCGCTCTTCAAGGTGCCGTTCATGAATGGCATGTTTGCATGGCAGCTTAGCGGACTGGGGCATGCGAAGAAACCTTAAAGGGTCGTACTTGGATTTCCTTTGTACCTTACACTAGGGGCAAGTACCATGGGTATGGGTTCATGGTAGAGGACCGACACTTGCCATGGCAGTTGCCCATCCATCCACGTGCAAGCAAGACAGAACGATCGAACCACGGTCCCGGTCCGGCACTGAATGACGTCACCACCATCACGGAAAGTCCCAGCTCAACTTGAGCTCGATGCAATATCATTTGCATCCAAGTCTTCGGCATTCTTTACTTGAAGCCTGGTCACAATCTCAATAATTCAGTATATTGGTTATGCACTACTGTACTATTTCATTCACATCGAACGGAACGCGTAACGCTGGCCTTTTCGTTCGAAAATGTAACGCACAAGGCCGGGTTGTTCGAATGTTTAAAACGTAACGCAACAATGCTCAAAATTGGCCGAAAATTTTTCGGCCCAATTTTCGTTTTTTTTCGCTTCCCGTTCACCGGTTGATACATCAATAATGCATATTTTTAACCAAATTCTCACCTCGATTAACCAAGTGCCGATGTCAAATGTGAATCGCGGTAATGCTCGCAAGACTAGTACTTGGAGCCCCTGTCATTCGATCCGCGAACGGCCGGTTCAGCCCATGCTCATCTCCGCCCTGTTCGAATTTCTTTCGGCGTAACGCCCCTCCACCCGTCCGTTCGAATTCCAAAATTCGAACGAGGGCGTAACGCGTAACACCCCCGTTCGAATTGAACGAAATAGTACAGTACCCTATGTAGTACAAGGGGTTGGTCGGCCGCTTTGCGGCCTCCCATCCTCTTTTGCTTGAGATTTGAGGGAGAGACCGGCCGGTCTCTCGTCGACCAAAGATTAGCGCTCAGTTGACAGATGGCAGATGGCGGAGTTTCAAATGGCTTCAGACAGACACGCATAATTTTATAAAAAGAGTAACAGTACACACACAAAATATTGAAGCATGCCTGAAGAACAGATAGTGGGTGAATACTGATTATCACAAAGAGCTCTTAAGCACCACCTGTCGAGCTAGACCGTAGACCCTACTTCAAGCTTCCGGAACATTCCATGAGGATGATGCCCATCAATGTTCCCATCAATATTCAGGCCGCAGTTTTGACAACGTTGCACTCTTTGTTTACCAAGCATATACACGTGGATGGATGGGTAACTGTCGTTGCAAGTGCCATGGGAAGTGTCCATCCTCTGCCATGAACCCATGCCCATAGCACTTGCCCCCAGTGTCCGCAGCAGTTTGATTTTTAACTGTGCAGAAAACAACCTTTGGATTATTTCCAATAGTCCCGCACGAAGCCGGGGGATAATTTCTGATTGGCATATAACCCAAAATACACTAACCTAGTACTTGTATATCGCATATAACTAGAATCAACAAAAAATCGCCCAGAAACTCGATTTTTCTTCAATTTGAGAGAAATTGAGAGAAATTTCCAATTCTTTTAGCCAAATGCTGGCTCAAAGAGTCCTACCTGGCCCCAGGGAGCAGGATAAGATAGATAGAAGCTCAATAGCCCTTCACAGTTGGAAATCATGCAGGCCTTCGGCTCGAATCATGTAGCCATTTTCTAAGTTCCATCATATTGATCTTGGCCATTTCCTTGGGGTGATACCCAAACAACGCCTGTGAGGCGTGTTTATCATATGAACCAGTTACAAGTGTATTTGAACGATGGTCTGAATTACTTAAATGAGACATACTGTACAACATTGCATACCACGAGAGCTATTATAATTGATACGAACGGCTGCTCGGCTGCTTCGCGGCCTCACGTCCCCTTCCGAAATCCAATTTTTTAGGTTAAACATGAGTGAAGGGTTCTTTTCTTATCAATTGCGCTAAGAGTTACTCCAGCAACAGATTTCAGGCTGGGGCTGGGTTCGGAAATAAATTTGATGGCTTACAAAATGTGCTGTAATAAGCCCCTATCGACTGATAACAACAATAGTCTTACTTTCTGCTCTCTTCCACAATGTCCCGCCCAAATCTGAGGCCCGAGGAGACTTCCAGGAAGGTTGGATTGCTAATAATGACCTTCCTGCAGTATATTGTGCTCGGTGTGGGACTTGTTTTTGAACCTTATTCAAAACTTTGGCTTCTGAACTAGACCTGTGATTTAAACTACAACTAGTCTACTAGTAGAAATTCAGGTTGAAAATTGTGGTGGTGGTCCTCATCCACATCCATTCTCTCTGCCAAATACTCCAGGTAGTCATCTCACATAGTCTTTGCAATCTCATCACACCTGGTCTCTGCATATCATTTTGCAGCTGGTGAAACACGAGCAGTGAAGAATGAGGGCCAGAAATACATGATTGCACATCCCAAGGGCAATGTAGATCTGCTCTGGATGCCCAGAAAGAAGCCATGCATGACCAGAAAGTGCAGAATCATGCAGGTCTTCCTTGTGGTAATGGAGATATATATAGAGTCCCACACCAAGCACAATATACTGCAGGAAGGTCATGATTAGCAATCCAACCTTCCTGGAAGTCTCCTTGGGCCTCAGATTTGGGCGGGACATTGTGGAATAGAGCAGAAAGTAAGATTATCGTTGTTATCAGTTGATAAGGGCTTATTACAGCACATCTCGTAAGCCATCAAATTTATTTCCGAGCCCAGCCCCAGCCCGAAATCTGTTGCCGGAGTAGCTCTAAAAGGTAAACCGTATATTGAATTGTTTTACCTGAGTTGGTGAGCAGAAGAACTGGAGATGGTGTGAACCCAGCATTGATGCGAGAGAGGATCCTCTTCCAAAATTCAAGTCTTGATGAACGAACAGTTCAATGGCAGCCAGAAAGAAAAAAGGCAAACCATGCATTTTGTGTGAGTGTCAACAGAGGCACAGGAGTTGACCAAGGCCACTTTGAATACGGCATTGCCGCAAACGCAGGCACAGCCAATCTGTGGCCGTGGCATGAGACCAAAGCCAGAGATGGACGAAAGGGGAAAGCTCAGCGGAAAGATGCTGTTGGCAGACTTTGAAAAGGCTTCAGATGGATAGGCTTAATTTTATAAAGAGAGTGATATATAACTGTGCTTCGCAGGAACTGACAAGAAGCTACTTCAGCCAACTTGCCGCCTTTGGGCACAGAGTTTAAATTTGGAGTGATGCCAAACTGCTGGAGAGCGGCAGCCACTCAGGTTGATTTTGGCATCCATCTACCGTCACAGAATCCAATAACTTGTTGATGTTCTTTTGGCATAGCGTCAGACTGGGTGAATGGAGTCCTTTTCAACATAGGTAAGAACAGAAGCTCCCTCGCTATCAGTCCTTCTGGGAAGAGAATCACAATCCGCCACCTGGGTTTGCATGAGCTGGATTGTTGTAACTGGGATGTCCTGACTTGGGCGGGTTGCTTGCGAGCCACGAATCAGAATCAAATTAAATGCAATTCTAATGCTGTGGAACTCCTACAAAATTTGGTAAGACAGCCTCACAAGATTTTATTCAAACTCACCACAGCAGAGGCAGGATAAATAAGTGTACCCCTGATGCTGTAGAACACGACCGTCAAGATTGAAGCGATGGTGTAGATCATTCCAGACTCAATGATGTTGCGTATTTTGTGGCTCAGTCTACTCGGGGTCTGTAAATTGATGCCTGGTACCCTGTGAAGCGTTTGTTTTTTCTCTCCACCAGCCAAATACGCAGGACAATCAAGGCTATTGGAATCGACAAGCGGGGATGGGAGATCAATTAACTGGAGAATGAGGGAAAGGTGCATACATGTCGCCATGATATTAATGATGATCATCATCAACCAAAATGCCTGAAGCCATGGATGGATGGCACTCGAAGTTACAAGTCCTTTGGTGGCGCGTGCCAGAAAGCTTACAGAGTGTATCAAACAAGCAATGTCGGTAAACCAAATGAGCAGAGGCAGCTAAACAATGTCTGCATCAAAATCGGTGGAGGAAAGGATACAATAACTCACGGTAATGACCACCCAAGACTTATTCCAAAGGTACCAGCGACAGTAAATCTATAACAGGACTCCATATAAAAATGCGCAGGAGGCATGAATATAGACAGACCAATATACCATCACCGAGAAGGGTTTGAAATAGAACACAGAGAGTCTGTTCAATGAGGATCAGCCTTGGAAAGAGAAAGGAAAAAATGCCACAACCATCATCATAGTTAGCCAGCCAGATCCATGTGTGAAAATGTGTGTTGCCCCACCAGTACCGTTGTATAATACAAAGGCCTGCATGAGCATGATGGTGGAGATCACGAGGTCGGCAGTAGAGTTCAAGAACAATAAGACCGAGACAACAACAAATATCTATCTGATCTCCAAACACAATTTCCACCACCCAGATTCGGTGGTCAGCAAACACCGTCCAGAGATCCCGAGTGTGACGAGGTATATGCCATATAAAATGCAGGAAATCGGCTCTTCAACTAATTCTGCTGCAGGTAATGAAGGGCCTGACATGGGGGCGGTAGAGTGGCAGATCATTAATGGACGGGCGAATGCGGGATGCGTGAAAAGGGGCTGACCATACAGAATTTTTGAAATTTTAAAAGAACGCGAACACAAAAGCTGTATCATGTCATCCGGATTACAAAGGGATCAAACTAGAGAAATAAAAGAGTGTACCAGGGAACGATTGTGTACACACCTATGATATGGCCAGGCATAGCCATACATAGCATATAGGCAACCAGGGATGGAATGGAACAGCAGAGAAGGAAACGTGTTTGAACAGAGGAACAATGTTCAACGGTCACGTGATCATGTGATAGAAGGATTGTTCGTGTTCAACCTATCACAAAATGCGTGGTATACACGTCAAGGTGTGGTTCAACGTACCTCTACCTTGGGAACTAGTTAGGCAGTGCCTAGGGGCAAAGTATATTGGCCAACACCTGTTAAACAATGAAGATTCATTGTCTCAAGGCACAACACCAGGAAATTTTGACATTTCATGGAAATTTGAACCACAAGCCAGACTAAATGAAGAGAGTTTACGTTGGAAAAGGAGTGCCTACCTAGCAACGGGGAATTTGGGACTTGAAGTTGCAGGAGTATATGTGTATTTACAAGAGACAAATAGAAGGAGTATAAAAGGGCTTTTAAAATTTGTAGTTAGAACAGAATATACCTCGCCCAGGCTCACCCCTGTGTTTTGTTTGACTCTACGGATTTTACGGGAACACTACGGAAACTACGGAATAACAGAACTCTACGGGAACTTACGGAACTTATACGGGAACGGGACTTTTGTTGAGAACATTTATGGATTTTATTTGAACCTTTGACTTTCTTCTCACACACTCAGTTTGGTCATCTGAATTCGCATTCACCATATACTTCGGCATGAACCCCGGACACAACAAGGTCAACAAGAATAGTTTGATTTGGTGAAAGCTCTTGGATTGGGAGCTTACACGGGTCAACCAAGTTCAAGCCTTTCATCATGAGTTGGAAGCACGCTGTTTTTAAGAAGTTGCGGCCACTGACGAGCTGTGCTCATGCCATAGCTACCATTCTGTGCTTAAAAATGGAATAACAAAGAGATAGGCTAGTGTTGAACTACCTCCAAAAACCTCGCACTACCCCCTACAAAACTCGCAAGTCGTTACAGCACTGCCACCCGGGATTCAAACCTCTGAATCCAGCCACGGATACATAAAGCGTGGTCAGTTTGTTTTCTGTTCCCGGTCCTCTTTCGAAAATGTGCGTACTTATCAAGACAGAGATGTTCAACACCCCTCGACTTGTGTCCGTCAAGTTGAAGTGGCGGGGGAAATGCTGAGAAATGTGGCGGACACCGCGTGTGCTTCGCGCGCACCTGGTATCTCGGTATGAGAGAAAAAGGGCAGTTTTGTGCGCTGTAATATTGCTAGTTGGAATCATACGGTATCGGCCGCTTTTAAATTTTATCAGGCTGGCCCAGGTATACAGAGGAACTACAGAAAAAACGTAGAACGATCGACACTACATATGTATACCACATATGGCTAGTACAGTGAGTGTTATATTGACAAATGAAAACTAGAGTACTTACAGATGAGAGAGATGAAGGAGTGTAATCGGAGGAGACAAGAAATGTTAAAGCAGGTATAACTTGCAATGCAAAGGACGTCCAATCATTCAAGGAACGTGGAAGTCAATGCCCTCAAGCAGCCCAGAGTCTTCCATGAATTTGCCCCACATCTCGTCGAGGTGCGACTCAGAGTTGCTCGCAGCACGGCTAAGCTGCGCCAGCTCGGTATTATCCGCCTGGAACGCAGCAGCATTCTGCGGCGAATGTGCATAGATGCCCTGATAATGGACGTACTGGCGCCGCTGCTGCTGCTTATACGAATTCGGGGGCTGTGGCTCTGCCTCGACCTCGGACGAGTCCACAGGCCATGCGTATAGCATGGACGGGGGCGGCGAAACCGAACGCGGCATCCGCGACCTATCCGGGGTGTAGAATTGCTGTTGATGCGCGTGCTGGATGTGCTCGTCCATGACGGAGAGCGATAACGAATAGTCGTGTGCCTCCTGAAGGGACTCCTGTGAGTCCCAGGGCATGTTCCCGTTGACGTTCACCGTTGTAGTCGGGAGACCCATCTCGTCCAGCGCGGGAAGGCTCGAAGAAGAAGGCATTGAATCCTGTCGTTGGCGCGGTAACGGCGGCTCCTGGAGCATCTGCCCATGCGGACGCTGCTGCTGCTGTTGGTGATGCTGCCGCTGCTGTTGCTGTTGGTGATGCTGCCGGGGCGGTTGCTGGGCGGAGACGGTCAGCGACGATTCCTGACCGTGTTGGATCTGCCCAGAGCCGAAGCGCGTATGCTTGGCGAAGATGGATAGTTCATCGTCCGGCTCCTCCTTCTTCACCTTGACGGACAGCCCACACAGCCAGCTGATATCTCCACCAGATGAATCGTTCTGCGCGGCCGCGAGGGCAAGCCGCGCCTTCTGGCTCAACTTCTTCAGGATTGGCTGTGAAGGAGAGCTGTGTCAATCTCCGAAAGAGGTATGAGGGCAGAAACTCACAAGTGCCTTGGTTGCGCGGCGACTATACACCGCCGCCTCGGAAAAGAGATCGCACGCCTCTTCGAGCTCCGCCATCGCCGCCGCCGCCAGTGGACTACGCGGACCCCGCATCACCAGTCCCGAACACCACCGCAGCACTAAACGCAAACGTCCACATCATCCAGAAGCGTGCGCAGACGATGGGCATGTGGGAAAACTGTTCGCGCACGGACTTGAGAACCGTAGCACTCGCACGATATGCAGCGAGGAACGAGGGCGCATATGTGCTCTTGAGCGGATTCACCGGCTGCTCGATGATCGCCTGCACAAAGAAACTCCGGTGGAGGTACATCAACATTGTCATTGCGTCAGTCAATTCCATACACGTAGAAAGGAGAAACAGCGCACCCGTCTCCCGAACATGATCCAGCACACAGCGCTGTAAGCTCGCGCCAACATCGTCCGGCGCGGTGTCGTCGAGCGGCGGCAGCGGAAACTCGCGCACCTTGCAGTCGAGCTCCATGACCGTCGCATAGCTCGGTACGCCCACAGGCAATATGCGTGCGGTCACGTCCGCGACGCACTCCGCTGCGAAACGAAAGTTCCAAACTTCGACTACATTAATGCACGGTCATAAGGTGCACATAGACGAAGAGAGGGAGGGGAACGCACAGGTACCGTCCTTCGGGAAGGAACAATCGACGTATGCGAGCGAGAAGGACGGGGGCCGGCCAGTACTGAGACTCTGTGCGCAGAGCCAGTCAGTTGGGCACCCGAACAGGGAGGAGTACTACAAACCGTCCACACATCAGCAACAAAGATATCCCAGAACAATAACCGTCTCCGCTGCACCATCGTCGCCGACATTCCCCACCGTGCGCTGTCTCGATCTGCATCCCCAAAAGATGAGCAGCGTCCTATGAAAGAGAAATCAAAAAAAGGCACGTACGTAGCCCAACCGTCTGGCTTAAATGCGCCGCAAGCGTACTTAAACCCCACGTCATCTCCGTGCTTGTCTCCGTGTCCTCTCTTCCCGTTCCATGCCGCGCGTGGCCTGCCGGGCTCGTCAGCGATGTGTATATGCTCATCAGGTGCAACACCTGGATCGTTGCCACACTCGGTTTCTCCAGCACGGGCTGCAGTGCGAGCGCCGCGCGCGCAATCTGATGCAGATGCTCTGCTTCCGTAGCGACGTGCCGGCGATAGGCCTCATCCTCACCATCAGGCGAAGTCGGGGGCTGCACGAGCGCGCCGGCAGCAAAGACCGTGAAAAGCAGTGCGAGGCCGTGCGGGCCCGTGTGGTTCTCATCTTCACCGTCACCTGGCTCTTCATCAAGTTCATAGCCCGCAACGCCATCAGGGGAGATGCTGTTGTGCTGCAACCCATAGGCAGTGTACACCCCGCGCATCATGTCGCCGACCTGCCCTCGCGTGACGCCACGGAAGAGCCAGGCAATATGTGAGAAATAGCTCCGGACGAGGATACGGGCGTGTGCTCGTGCGGGCAGATATAGCGTAACGAGGACATGGATGGCCTGTTGGGAACCGATGAGCTTCAGAGGGAAGGCGGAGGAGAAGAGAGTGGCGGGCGGGTCCGAGGGAGACACGAGGCTGGAGGGCCCATAAGTGGGACGGGTGCTGTGGGGAGTGCGGTGAGGGAAACTGGTGCTTTGAAGGGCAAGGAGGGCGGGAGGATCGGGGCCAGAAGCGTGTGTGGAGGGTGGCGACAGGGATTGCGAGGAGCGTGAGACAGAGAGGGAGAGGGAGGATGGCGAAGGGGAGATAGAAGTACTGTGGGTCCTTGGGGTGCCTGGTAGATTGGAGATGAGAAGGCTCTGAGTGGAAATGTCGTTAGCACAGGGTTAGGTGCGGAAAGAAAACTAATTTCAAAACACGATACGAGCACATCCGTCGAAGAAGAATCTCGCCAAGCGAACAGCGGATAAAATAAACCCCAACCCCAAAGTATCCGCGAATATATTCATAGATGTGCACCACCGGATTTTCCAGAGGCTGATGCATGCGCAAGAGATTTCAATGCGCACGACACTTTGAGGTCCCCGCCCACGCCAGAACAAGGGATTATTACGCGGCTTGAGGGTACAAAAAGACAAGGGAAACGCCCAATGAAGAGAGGTAGATACGCATGCCAGGTGGCGGACATGGTAGCGAGTATATACGAGATTAGTGGGAGTGGGAGTCGTCGAGTCGCACTTTTGTCCATCAGAAAGTGGGACTCGGTTTCCCGAGTGCGACTGGTTACCCGACGGCTTTGATGGGAACAAGATCGGTGCACGCTGTGCCGACGTTCGGCTGCGGATGAAATTCCCACGGTCCATCAGTGCGAAAGAAAAATATCCAGGATGTAACCCGGTCGTTTTCGTGACTCGAATTATAAACGAAAAAATGTGATTATATGCCCCTGGATCAGGCAGTCAACCCAGAATTTCCATAATCGCCCTTGAAACAATATATTAATGCTGTGATGTTTGCCAACCTCAATTTCCGGTTATAGGAAGTGTCAAGCGGGAAGTGATTCCCACTCCCACTAAAATTGTTGTTACTCGCTGGTCCGCGATCATCACTTTTTGGAACCAGCTTCAGCTGGCACTACGTGTGAGTTTACAGTATATCTAAAATGAAGTGCTCTTGTAACCAGGTGTCGCTGATGCTGAATTAGAGACGAAAAGCGCCGAGATACGGATCAATATCAAGACCATCGGCGATGAGCGGGGATTGATTGTGCATCAGTGCATCAGTCGCACTGCTGATGCATTCGCCATTCCGTAGCAGGGTCGAGTCCCATTAATGGGAGTTAGTCCCACTTTCTAAGTGCTGGAGTGGGACTGGAGGAGTCCCACTCCCACTAAAATCGTTGTTACTCCATGGTAGCTCCGGAAAGGGAGTTCAGTGCCATGTGGCGCAGCAACACTGAGAGCATATACGGCGAAAAGAAAAACAGTACATACCTCGCATCTGCCTGTAGGCCCAAAGAATGTTGAGATGCCGTGGTCAGAGATACTCAAGGTTCCAAAGGCGTCGAGTTCGGGATTTGCATTGAGGCTTGTGCCGTTATAGGCGGCCTCAAGCACTTCCCACGACTCGCTCGTGCGGCCCGGGGCGCCATTGTCCGCGCCTAATGAGAAGTTTTCGCCATCAACAAGTAGTGGGTGAACGGCGCCGACTACACCACCTTTGCTGGCATACAGCGCGGTGAGAGCGTCCTCGAGCATTCGTATGCACTTTCCTCTGCGGGCAATCTTGCGATGCAGATGTTCCGTTGCGGCGACCACAAAATGTGTATTTTGTCCTGTTGTGAGTGCACCGTTGGGACACAGTTCAGAACATCCCCTCTGTACACACGACCGACAAGGGTTCTGTTTGTCGCATTTTTTTTTGAGTCTAGCATTTCGCATGAGAAATACTCCTGCCAGCGCGTCAGAAAAGCAAAAGACGAACCGCCGACATTCTGCGCAACTGACTTCGCCTAACCGAAATCTCATGTATGAGCCACTGCAGTCCAGATGGTGTGGGATAGACTTGCCTCGACTGCGTTTCACCTCGAGTTCTCGTGCACGCCGGGTGATCAAACTGGCACCAGGGACGCTCTGTGAGCCGTGATATGCGTTAACGGCCTCTTGGGGTCGTCTTCCATTGGTCTTTGGCGGTTTCGACTTGTCCACAGGCATCTGCTTGCTACTACTATATGTTCCTGGCAAGAAAGTCTCCTGAATCTCCTCGGCGTTCCCACTGTATATCCTGGAGTAAGTATTTGCTTCCCTGTACCAGTCCAGAGGAGTTGTAGACCAGCCAATGTGAAGGCGGAAAAGAGAGACCAGTAGGGCCGGCACACTGATGGCAGATAGAAAGAAGCAGCGTCAGTAGTAAGAGGAGCAGCTTCCCACCGGTAATAAATACTCCCGAATAAGAAATTCTGACTAAGCCACGTGCCAACACGACCAAACTCGAAAATCCGCTTCCGGGTCCCGCTTTCCAGAGTTTCTGCTTAGTGTTTCAAGTTCCGGGCCCTTTACAACTCTGTTTGGGTCAGTGTCCTTTTTTTCGTGTGAACTCTTCGATTTTACCCCTCAAGCCTCACACCTTTCTCACCCCCAACTCTCATTGCCATCACTGTGCGCAGTACTGCGGATTGAACAATCAGGGCAATCAGTGTCCGATGATCATGAAACACCGACCTTCTGATTCTCGCTTGTCGTAAACAATTCAACCTCACTGTCGTAAAGAGGGAGATCCATCCTGGAGTGACGTCAAACTACAGTACATTTTTCAGATTCAGCTCCAGTTCAAAAGAAGGAGGCGGAAGTGTAGAATATCATTTCCTGCTCTTTGAATTCCTCATACGTCAGACTATGCGTCGCAGATACCTCCGGCGGTGGCCTTGTCAAGCTGCGTTTAAACGCCGTGCTACCCGGGATTACATTTGGTCAAGAGAATACCTAGAAAACCAGATATGTGCAAGCCAACGTAACCACCTCAACCAGTATTCCTCATCTTCATTTTCTCCATTCACTGACGTATGTAAGTCTCTGCGCTTCACACGCGATGTCACCCATCTACACGGTGGCCCAAGCAGCCGTTCCCGTGGAGATCGGTGCTTGATTTTTGAACTCCGTGATCGGTCGAGTCTTCTCCTCTGTCAACAGTGAATGGTGAGCACTCACTTTTTCTTTTTGTGCTGGGGGCTTTTAATGCGCTGACCGAGGACGTCACCCCCGCAGCAAACTCCTTCATGTGATTTACTGCTGCTTGGAGGACATTGTTGAGGCAGGACAGGCCCTGCTCATAGTCGGAGGCGCTGTCAAGGAGCTCCAGTGTCCGTTCCTCGTCAATCAGGTTCGCAGGACCGTCGAGCCAGGTGGAATCATCGTCATTGATGCGCTCTTCCTTCTTCAGGCGGTCTTGGAGGGTGGCCTTGCGCTTGTTAACGTGTTTCTGGAGTGCAGCGAAGCCTTTTTTCAGGAGCTCACTGCCTCCCTCCATTAGCTACAGTCTAGTTTTTCGGTCGGTTTGCTCAAAAAATCGAAATTTTATTCTGTCCGATCATCACGGAATTTCCCTTTTTCGTAATAGTACACCGCCAATCTTGCATAATGTCAATGAAACACAAGACCAGCCGCCGCTTCGCTCCGGCAATAATGGCAAGAAAATAATGTATTGTTGACGTCGACATACTATACAGTCAGAAACGAAAAAAGACAATGTGGGAAAACAACACGGGGAATCAAAGAATTCAATTCATAGCAAATTTTTAGAGATATAACAGCGAGGACGGCAGAAGAGGAGCAGTTACCCACTGCTGGCGAATCAAGAATAAGCAGAGCTGGGCGCTCAAGAGAAGCCAGCGGAAGCAATAGCGAGAGCAGGTAATTGAGGACAACTTAAAAGCTAAACATTTCGATTTTGCATTTGATTCATCTGGAGTTGCACCAGCCAGAAACAGCGGAAGGATTCAAGATAATGGAAGGTGTGAGTTGTGTTCATATATCGTTGCCAGCCAGAGTGAACAACGGAAACACGAGAAAACCGCAAAACTTGACTGAGACGAAAGCCGGCAAAATAGGGTTGCTGGGCGGAGGGATTGGAAGCGCATGGCATGAGATGAGGAGGTTGAGAACTAAGATGAAAAGCAATTGTGGGCAAGGAAGCAACAGATACAACACAGCTAGCCCGAGGCACGGCATTGAGAGCTTTGATATAGTAGCAGTTGCAGACATAAAAATTTGAGGATGATCGAGTGGATGCCCAGGCTTGAAGTAGTAGTTGTGAGTCGAACCCAAGTACAGGACTATCCCCCGCAGCAGCAGATCCAGAGATCAGACCAAAAGCGAAAATAAAGTCGAGGAGCAAATTGGATGAAGGGGTTCCATTCACGCCGTTGTTATATGTGAAGACTCTGCCGGGGGGTATACGTGGCCGCCCGGCCTGATGAATACAATGATGCTGCGCTGTCAAAAGCAATGGCTGCGATTGACTGCGACCTGTCAAGAAAAAAAGCTGCGCGTGGGTCAGCTGTTTGATGGGAAATGAAAAGGCAGTGTTGAAAATCGAAAGACGACGACAAAAGGGGTTAGTTGAAGAGCACGGGCGGAGGAAAGACAAAAGGAGAAAGGTTACATGGGGATACAGCACAGCAAAAGGAGCAGGTTAATTGGTGGACAAAAGTTGATTCAGACCCAAGTATAAGTCAGATTTGAGAAAGAGGCTGCGCCGGCGAGCTTGAGAGTTGCGCAGCGGCTTCAAGGCACAATGAAGACGAAAGAGGTGTGTACAGACGGAGCTACAGTGCCCAACTGCGGGAGATTTCGAAAGTGGAACGGCGCAGTGCGTAGTGGGTCATGGGATGTGTATACCGTGGATATTGCTGCCGACAAACGGGGATAATTGACCCAGAAGACGAGAGAAAGTAAAAAGCAACTGGGTTATATGGGGATGTTGCACAGGTTTCGTAGGATATCGTTAAAGAACGGTTAATCAGCGTGCGGATCATCTGATTATACTTTTCGGCAATATTCCTCAGACATCAGGGAAGCGAACATCCAAGGAACATTTGTAAAAACATTTTACAGAGCTCCGGTAAACCTTCGCATACAATTTTGCTTGAATATTCTCATATGTTTGTGGCAACTGGTGGGGAAGCAATGAAAAATCATCGAGTCCGTCCATCAATTGCAAGTGTCCGTGCGCATCACAAATTCAAGCTCCGCTCGACATCCCACCACTTTTGCCACGTACGCGTTAACATCCTCTCTCTCGCCTTCTTCCCTCCTGGCGCCGCACGTCGGGACAACGGTTCACCAAGTCTGCAACATAAATTAGCAGCGTGGCGTGGATTCTTGGTCTATATGGCGGCCTGGTTGGACAACTTGAAGCTCTGGATCATGATCTGTGGCTGGATCTTTCTTGGAGCTAGACGCAAGCATTGGGATAACATCGACAGCAGGATTTCGAAGATGCGCTTTGCAGACCCAGTACTCCCGTTCTTTTGAGCACCCACTCGCCCTTCCGTTGACAAAGATACTTCGTTCACCTTGCTCCTATGTCTCCAGAGTCCCGCACAATGCAACTCAAGTGTCGACTCCTCCAACCGCACGCCCCTTGCAACGAAAGCGAAGCGCAGCACCGGAGCCATGGCGCCTCCTGCATGCAAGCAACTCCTATGTCGGGACCCGCGCCTAGGCGCGCAAGTCGTGTGCGGCGCGAATCCCCGAAACTATGCCTCTGACTCGTGCTACCACCACGTCCATCCCCGGCTATACATTGACGAAACCCCCAGTCCCCCACCCCCCGCCCCCCTCGCGCGCAACATTGCAGTGAACCTCGCCGACGATCCCACCTTGTACGGTACGAGCGGCTGTAGGCCCGGATATCGTACCGCCAGCATGCGCACCGTCGGTGCTGCTGAGCGAGAGCGCGTCAAGCCCTCGATGAGCACGACCTTTGACGGCTGTCGACACCTCCCTCGCCCCTTCTCTGACACCTGCGCCCGCCTCCGCCTCCGCGCCGGAGATGCCCGTGCTCGTCGCTACGCTGCTTCTGCACCGGAATGAGGGCGGGGCGCCAGACTGGCGCGAGGACGAGGATGCTGTTCGTGTGGAGGGCCTCGAAGCTGGCCTTGTCCCAGAACTAGTCTCGGGCCCGAGCACACTGGCCACCTTTGCTGTGGTTGTACATATTCCCCTGTTGCTCTTCTGCGACGCCGAGCTCAACCTCGGTGTCGACGCGGCCCGCCCCCGATGCTCGTTCCCCAGTGATCCGGAGGCTCGCTCGGGGATGGGGTCATGCTGCTGTCCAAACGACTGCGCAGGGGGGTGCGCAGCTGCAATCGCCGTTCCGCTGTCGTGGCAGCCGATTGCGGGCAGACTGTGTGCTACAATTTGGATGACCTGTACGATAGGAAGGATGGTTGTAGACTATAATTTGTATTACCTACATTTTGCAATGCTATTGTTTTAGCTCAACATTTGCATTGAAATGTCGACAAAGCCTATCCAAATCGTTCACAAAGCCCGCCTGAACCCTTCCATCGACAAGCGGTAGACATTTGGAAAAGCTCGCATGAATGTAAGGGTCGGACATTCTTGGAAGGTCATCGGTTCCCAAGTGGATGCGAATCGCGTTTTCAATGTTCCAGGAACATTCTGCGACGATCATGTAACATTTGACGGATTACCGCCAAAGATCATCGGGCGGACATTCGTGGGACATCATTCAGAAATGGCGGTGTATGGGTCGCTGCAGCCGAAATTTGCTATGGATTATGGGTCTCTGCGGATGTATGGGTTTGGGCTTCATTTCCCCCGCCCACTGTCACGGTTACATCAAAAACTCATGGGTCTGAAGGGGTTATGGGTTTATAGGCGTATGGATTACGAGGGGTTCGACTGTAGGCCGAATGCCGAATGAGGGTGAAAGCAAAGAATTCGAGCACGAGCGGAGAGGAAGAAAGGATGGGGATGAAGCCAAAGCACCCAATTGCACTGCCGAATGAGCAAGATCTTAAAGAACGGTTAATGGATTTAGCTGTCAAGATTCAATTGGTATCGGTCTATAGCGCACCAGACAGGGTCCAATGAGATGAGGAGCCTAAGAGAATGCCGATAAAATCGCGGTGTCTCCCTGTCAGCCCAACTCCATTCGGGTTTCTCGGCTGTATAGTACCTCCATTGGGCGCCGCACTAGATAACGAAGAGCATTTTAAATTTCACGTGGAAATTGGATCGGGTCAGGCATCACCGGTGATGGCCGGGAGATAATTGATCGGGCATTACAAATCCGAAAGCGGTAGACTTGTAGTCTCGTTCCTAGACGTTTGTAGGGCAGTCGGCTCGCTACGCTCGCGGGAAGTCGCTTCACGGAGATATCGGATGTCATGAGGAAGTGGGGATTAAGAAAACGCGACAGAGCAATCGAACATTGTGTGTGTGGTAGGACTCCGATCCGTCCGTTTACGGAGACGGCCGTCGAGGAAACGGCCGTTTTCTGGTAACAAGCAAGCCTGCCCGTCCGTATACGGTATCTTCAGGGGCGTCCTACGGATCCCGTTTACGGACGGGGAGACGGCCGTTTCGACGGGTGGGGGATGACCATTATGGTAGTTGTCCATCCAGTCACCAGATTGGAGCGCAGATAGTGCAACTTCAGTGCTGAAAGGTTATGTTAGCATTCTCTGCCACTAAATTTACTTACCTACACCAGTATTCGAATACCTCGGAGCGAGTCCAAGTAACCCAATTTGGTAATTTTGTGGTGAACGCTTATTTGAGGCAGTTCGCCGGTTCCGAGCACTGTGTGTATTTTGAAGTGAAGTGTTTGGCTCATCGCTATATATTGGACCTGAATCTGGCTCAATAATTTGATTCGGCCTCACGACATGTAGCAACTCGGGTTTCTTAGACAGCGCGCGCCCAATGGCCTGTGGGACCTTGGGACCTCGTATGCCTATTCGGAGTTTTTTCATAATCG
The DNA here is from genome assembly GCA_029282495.1 of Mycena albidolilacea. Taxonomy (NCBI): domain Eukaryota; kingdom Fungi; phylum Basidiomycota; class Agaricomycetes; order Agaricales; family Mycenaceae; genus Mycena; species Mycena albidolilacea. Next base: position 773,269 of record JARIHO010000024.1, on the reverse strand, counting down.
TGAGTGCTGTTATACTCTATAACTCATAAAAAAACTCGCTCAAATGCGCATTGATATGCATGCTCTCTACATGGTCCGTCGACCCGTTTACGGACGGATACGGATTCCGTTTAAACGGGTGAACCCGTTCTGTATCCGTCCGTTTTCGAAGTAAGCAGAGCGGCCCTACGGACGGGACGGAAACCGTCGCGACGGACCGTCGACCCGTCGCAGACGGGAACGGATCGGAGCCCTAGTGTGTGGGTCCGACGAAAATTGAACGTCTCGCGAACGCGCAGCGCCATAATGCAGCATGGAGAAAACAAAGAAAGAAAATATAGAATACAGCCACCCACCAAGAACCTCCCATTAAGTGTCTCCCTCCACGGCATTATGCGTCACGCGGCGCTCGGCGGTGTTGACGCGGCGCTTGGGCTGTTGATTGGCTTCGGGGAGTCGGTCTTCATGTCCGCGGGAGCGGTAGTCAAGCTACGCGTTGAAGGAGACGGCGGTGCAGGTGGTTGAGAACAGACGTGGGAAAGGATGGTGGTGTGAAGCAAGTAAAACTTGAAGCTAACCTGCCAGCCATCAGGGTTGTTCACAGTTGGCCTTTTTGCACCCTTTCTGCACCCTTTTTCATGTTTGGTAGATAATGAGCTATAAAATCCAGAAAAATTCACAACAGTCCTTTTTGAACATTCAGATTGATATCTGACCTGTGAGGAACAATAGGAGCACCCAGGCTGCATGAAATGAAAAAAAGGGTGGAAAAAAGGGTGGAAAAAGGGAGCTCCAGACTAGGGGTTTCACAGTAGCCCCTTTTCGCACCCTTTTTCACGCCCTTTTTATTTCCATTTCTTCCAGAATTGCATGTAGGACCCCGTTTTTTCCGTCTTCTACCCTTTTTGCACTTCTAATTGAAAAAGGGAAAAAAAATCGAGCAAAAAACGAAGAGAATGGCAAAAAGGGCGAAAAAGGGAGTGAAAAAGGGGGTGAAAAAGGCTACTGTGAACAGCCCTATCATCGTTGACGTGATGTGTGAGGTGGTACACCCAGTGCTTAAATCGAGACTTGGCGTGCCAAGCTAGTCACATTCCTGCTACGACGACCCCCCTTGTTGTAGTCGGCTTCGTATCTTCCTCAAATCTTGGCTAATTTCCACAACCCTTGGACTACTAAAAAATACAAACATTTGAATTTCCAAATCTGAAGAGACATGGGCAGTTGGGAAAGGTATGGCGAGGGTGTGAGCAACTTGAAATTACTGCAGGGGAAGAGGGAAGTAGTGTCTGTAATGTATCTAGAGATGGAACACGGTCACGTGGCTGTGATCAGCGTCGCGCATTGCGTGAGGTTCGATTTAGTACAGACGTGGAGGCACACACAGGACTCATAAAAACATGTAAGCCTTCAGTCCGGCTTAAGGCTTGTCCGCTTCCTAAAAATTTTCTCGTTGTTCATGGACGGAGTAGGTTGCATTCAAATAGTTGATTCCTTACGGAGGTTTCGGGAAGTGATAAGCCCGCCGCTTCGAGAACAAGAGAGGGAGCTAGGTACTAATGGGCCATACATGAATTATTGAATTAATTTACGGTATACATGCCGCGCGCAGGGATTACAGTCAGTAGTTCTTTTACATTGAGAATTACCCTTGTACCAGTGGTACCCCTGTGATCCGACCCCAAGCAATATCAGGGCAGATATGTTCGTGTGTCCACAGCCTCCGGAACTCTGGCTGGTGGCGTCTCATGCATGGTCCGCCTATCTTGCGATGTACGCGTACGCAGCTCAGAGCGTAACTGGAGCTCCAATGCGGAATTTTGCTGAAACTGGCTCCAGGTCACGCCGTTGTAGTTGTTTGCAGGGAGAGTGAGCTCTTTCAGGCTGAGAAATGTGCGGGTGGACTGGGAGGACGTCAATGCTGGACGCCGTGTGGTCCTCATGGACGATAGAAATCCTACCGCTACGGAGTAAGTGGCTGTTGGATTATTAATCAAGCCGATGCGCTGAGGCGCCTTCCGGTTCGGATCATGAGTAAGTGCCTCGGGCACCCTTGTTCTAGTTGATTCTGTCCGCGTACTCTGACTCAATAGCTTACTGATATCTCACTAATACTTGGAACTTTCTACCACTTCTTGTAGAGTATAAAAGCTCTTGTATTTTAGCTACTCAATCATCAATTCATACTTTTCTCAATTCATTCGTTCTATTCTTCTTCAGGTTATTGGCCCCCGCGCTTAACTAACTGAAGAACGAAATCCTCTTACCTCTCTGACCACATATCCACCCACAAGTAATGTCGACAAACACCCTCTCCTCTACCGCCAAACTTGGGGAGTACTTCACCAAACTCCCGGCTTGCAAGGCCGATGGCACGAATTGGATCTTCTTTCGTGATCGGTTCCTGTTTGCACTCGATGCCGCTGGTTTAAGCGATCACTTCGAGGACGCCCCACTCGGGACATCAGCCGCGCCTGTCGCAGCTATGATTGTGGATGCGGCAAATCCCACGACCGATGAAACTAGGGCCAACAACGATTATTTGGCACGCTGGCGCTTCTGGAAATCGGAGCAGGCTGTTATTAAACAGGGCCTGGCTTCTGTGATTCCGGATTCGCTGTTTTTAAAAGTGAAGGGGGAGGATACTGCGAAAAAGATGTGGGAGAAGGTGAAGGGGGAATTCGAGAAGAAGTCGAAGATGGTCACAGTTGATCTGCGCCGGAAGCTTCAAGACGAGCTTTGCGCAGAAGGAGGTGATGTAAAGGCTCACCTCACCAAGCTGCAGTCCATTCGCGAAGACCTCATTGCGATGGGCGCAGACCCCGGGGACGATAATTTCGTCGCAATTGTCCTTGGTTCCCTGCCCGCCACATTCGAAACATACCTTTCGGCACTCACGGGTGCCGCCACACTTCTTGGCAAGAATCTCGACCCAGACACGGTGCTGCAAGGCATCAGTGATGAGGCCGACCGAAAAGGGGTCCGGGCCAATGGCAAGGGCGAGAAGGAATCCGCGTTCTACGGGAACAGCGGCAAGAAGCCGAAGAAGTCGATGGAGTGCTATAATTGTCACAAGAAGGGGCACATGGCGAAGGACTGCTGGGCGAAAGGAGGAGGCAAGGAAGGCCAGAACCCGCACAGGAAAGGCGGAGGAAAGGCCAATTCAGCCAAGGTTGAACAGGAACCGGATGCTGCTTAGTTGGCAGCAATTGATGGACTGGATGATGAAGAATTATTTGAACGGGACGTGGACCAGAGGGAAATCGAAGATCCGTATGCGGATATGCCTCCCCTGATAGACGTTCCAGACAGTGATGACGAAGAGGAGGATGCTGCAGAGAAAGAAGCTGCAGAAAACACTCCACTCACCTCGGAAACCATTATCGCGGCAGCTGTCACAGTTGAACCAGAATACGAGGTCGAAATTTACGACTCGGGTGCATCGCAGCACATGACACCTTCACGGAGGCGGTTAACGAATTATCAGGCGATTCAGCCTCATCCGATCACAGGAGCTGACAATAAACGGTTTGAGGCACTCGGCAAGGGGGACATGTACATCCAAGTCCCCAACAGCAAAAATGGGTCAACAAAAGTCCTTGTGAGGGATGTGTTATACGCACCCAAACTCGGCGCTACCCTTATCTCTATCGCTCGGATCGCACAGTCCGGATGTTCCGTTCACTTTCGACAACGGGAATGCCGGATATTCGATGCCCGAGATCGCCGAATCGGGACAATTCCTGCGGTTAATGGCCTATATCAAGTTCGCGTCGAGAAGCCCCTACCTCGTGCAAATCTTGCGGCAGAAGGGCCACTCTTGGTGACACCGGAACAGCTACATGTGATCATGGGACACATACCGGTGGAAGCTGCGAAGAAACTGGTCAAAAATCGGTTGGTTGATGGAGTAGAGTTGGACGAGACGCAGCCTGGCTCCAAAGACGAATGCAAATCATGCCTGCATGGCAGGATGACACGAAAACCCATATCCAAGGGCACCGATCGAGAGGCAGCTGGAGAAATGGGAGATGAAATTCACACAGACGTTTGGGGACCCGCACCTGTCAAAACTACACAGCACAAGAGATATTATGTCTCTTTCACCGACGAAGCGACCCGCTACACAGCCATAGTGTTGTTACACTCAAAGGACGAAACCTTTGAGGCAACAAAGGACTTTATCGCGCGATGGGAGACAGAATATGTGGTCACCATCAAAATCCTACATTCAGATCGCGGAGGCGAATATAAAAGCCATGAATTCAATGCTTACCTCGCTGGGAAGGGGATCCGACATCGCTTTACGGTTCATGACACGCCAGAACACAATGGAGTCGCAGAACGGCTCAATCGGACATTGATGGAGAAAGTGCGTGCTATGTTGCATGCCGCGGATCTACCGGACAACCTATGGGGCGAGGCATTGAAACACGCTGTTTGGTTGAAGAATCGAACATCTACCAAAGCCCTAGGAGGCCGTACACCATACGAGGCCGTTCGCAAAGCCAAACCAGACTTACGACACTTGCATGAATGGGGATGCAGAGTCTCAGTTCATGTGGACGACGGTTCCAAACTTGATGGATGCGCACGGGAAGGCAGATGGCTGGGATTCGATCAGGAAACCATTGACGGTCACAGGAGTGTCGAGCGCAGTGTCAAATTCCCACCGATGCAAAGGAGTGGGGAAATATTCAGAGTGCTGAATGAGGAGGAGAACACAGAGATTGAAGCTGAAGAAAATGGAAAAAACATCCAGCACACACCTTCTACGATGCCACAGACTCCCAAACCATCTCCACGCGCACACATTCCCACAGATTCACCATTGACAACCCCGCCAACCACTCCACTTCCAAGGCCACAAAGTCCAAAGGCCACGGCTCCCCGAGACATTTCGAGTGCAATTGATGTGAAGAACATCATCGAAGGCACACGAACACGTCGTTCAGCTCATGTCGCGCATACGGAGAATTCTGACAACAGTCAACTTCCCACGGAATTTGCATATGTGGGGATGGGAACATTATCAGACTCACCCACTGTAGAGGAAGCCATGACGCGACCAGATTGGCCACAATTCAAGGCGGCGATGGATGTAGAGATGGAAGCGATGAAAAGGACCGGCACATTCGGGGACTCACTTGTTCCGAGACCCATTGGTCGAAACGTTGTCGGGTCAAAATGGGCACTTAGGATCAAGCGCAAAACCAACGGTGAAGTCGACAAATACAAATCTCGGCTCGTTGCACGAGGCTTTACACAGATCCAGGGTGTCGATTACTTCGAGACATTCTCACCTACCGCCAAATTATCCTCCCTACGAACAATCCTTTCCATCGCGACCCGATTTGATTGGGACATCAAGGTGTTTGATTACTCGGCTGCATTCCTAAACGGCGAGTTCACACCAGACGAGGAGATTTATATGGAGCAGGCACCCCATTATTCGAATGGGAACCCAGGGGATGTCATCCGACTTTGTCGCACAATTTACGGACTGAAACAGTCCAGCCGAAAGTGGTATGAAAAACTCACTGCATCACTTCGCACTCTCGGCATCTTCCCGCTTCGCTCCGACCACGCTGTCTACCGCCTAGTTAGAGGCGATCAGATCGTACTCCTCGCCATCCACATAGACGACAGCACCATCACGGGAAATTCCCCTGCACTGATTGATGAAGTACAGGAGGAGATCAGTAAAATATTCAAGATTACAATGCTTGGACCGATTAATTGGCTGTTGGGGATGGAAGTCAATCACAACCGCGACAAGGGCACCCTGGCACTCTCACAAATGACCTACATCGACTCTCTCCTTCGAAAATTCAACATGGCTGATTGTAAATCAGTCTCCGTACCCCTTGATCCCACGGTTCAGCTCACTCGCGAGCAATGTCCCTCGACTCCAGCAGCCGTCGAGGAAATGACCAATATTCCTTATCGCGAATTGACAGGAGGATTTGTTTGGCTTGCTATGGCTACTCGACCAGACTTGGCGTTCCCAGCCTGTGTCTTATCACGCTTCAACGACAACCCTGGTCTTCCCCATTGGAATGCTGCCAAACGAGTTCTACAGTATTTGAAGGGTACTCGCACCCTCGCACTCACTTATCATTCATCGGACATCACAACAGGTCTTGACATTTTTGCCGATGCGGATGGCATGTCACTGGAAAATCGGAAAGCCATTTCCGGTTATGCATTCATTTTGAACGGCGCCGCCGTGTCTTGGTCATCCAAACAACAGGAAATTGTTTCCCTTTCAACGACCGAGGCAGAATATATCTGTCTAACTTACGCGGCCAAAGAGGCCATCTGGTTTCAACAGTTCATGACAGAATTGTTCGGATCTCTCACTTTCCCCTTGATCCTCTACAATGACAACCAATCGGCAATCTCGCTCGCACGTGCCGAGCTCGGCCAGTTTCATGCTCGCACCAGGCACATTGATATCCGATATCATTTTATTCGCGAGAAGATCGAGAACGGAACTCGTGAAGTCATCTATTGTCCTACTTCTGAGATGACTGCCGACATTCTCACAAAGGCTCTTGCCGCCTTCAAATTCAAGCCGCTCGTCCAAGCACTTGGATTAATTTCGGCTTGAGGGGGAGTGTTGGATTATTAATCAAGCCGATGCGCTGAGGCGCCTTCGGTTCGGATCATGAGTAAGCGCCTCGGGCACTCTTGTTCTAGTTGATTCTGTCCGCGTACTCTGACTCACTAGCTTACTGATATCTCACTAATACTTAGAACTTTCTAGCACTTCTTGTAGAGTATAAAAGCTCTTGTATTTTAGCTACTCAATCATCAATTCATACTTTTCTCAATTCATTCGTTCTATTCTTCTTCAGTGGCCAGCAGCCAGCTTAAGATGAAGCCCTTGGGCCTCTATGTAGAAAAAAGTTGCGACTCCACTCACGCCGACCCCAATTGTGCGAAGCGGTTGTGTGATACAACTAGAATCAGGTTTACCAGTAGCACCACTACCATCGAATATGAATCGTTTCCGGAAACACCGAAGAGACCGCCATACCAAATACGCCCACAAAATACAATGCTAGGAAACATGGTCAATTCTACTACCTCTTTGCCGCGAAAGAAAGAGTTACGTACCTGCGTCGCTCAAGCACTAGTGCAGGATGGGCAGGGTGATGCGGGAAGATTTGAAATACGCGACTAAGCCGACTTTATGAGCCCCTGGCTGTCCATCTGCGGCCTCGATGTCTTGTAAAACGTCTAGAGCCTTGTGAATGACGAGTCCAATGTACACGCCTGTGGCTGACCTCAGTAACAGACCGCAAACAACAACTACCAGCGTACACGCAACTGCTATGGACGTGAGCCTACACGCAGTTAAATCGGTTTCATTTGAAAGCCATTGAAATATCGTACCACACTGTAGAATCATGTTCGAGATCTGTGACGGGGGCCATGGGCAGCACTCACTTGCTATGTTGACGTCCGGTACATTCGCTCCGTCGGGGCCGCAAATGAGAATGTTCCTGCTGCCAAAAAGACCTTTGGAACCTCCAAGGAGTGATATGACCGTGGTAACCAGTCCAATCTAACGACGCAAACCTAAGCTCCTAGTGTTTAATGCATCCTAATGACGAACTGACCACAGTCTCGGCTATGAAATAGTGTGTTCAGTTGATCGCCACAACACATAATGGGCTGACGATGAGGATGATCCGTACCACAGAATAAGAACAGCGTGAGCGCAACGACCGGAAGCAACATTAACATCAAGTTTCCATGCAGTAAATTGCCAGACATAGGGCGACGAACTTTTACGACTCCAACCATAAACCGTATTGATTCGTATGAGAATCAGCAGCTCGCCCGCCAGAATGGAGAACACTTCAGTCAATCCTATGTACCAGCGAGACGCTTTGGCACTGGGTGGAGATTAGTCAATGCTGAAGCCCGCCTAGGTGATGGCGTACTACTGCAGGGAAGAAGTAACTGTGAGGAGTCAGGGATCTGAGAAAAATGTATTATACACACTGGGAGGTTGGCTATACAGGGCTATATTCAGTCAGCCAAGGCTTCAAGACCTTTAGATGAATGTTTTACTCCAAATGAACCGGGAGGCGGGGGTGTTCCATCGAAGCTCACGACCAGAGGCAGCAAGAAATGCTTCGTTCCAACTGCACATCTTCAATGTTGCTGAAGTACATCGGGGGTTGGAACATACATACTGCATTCCATGAGAAAGAATCTGTGAAAACTGAGTAAGCTTGGGTGCAATTACCAGAATCCTACCCCAAAGAAAGAATCGTGTGATAGCGGCTGAACAGGAAGAGAATTTTTGAAAGGGACCACGATGATCTGTAATGTCGAATTCATGGAATTTCTCTTCATAATGATGCAGCGCACCTCCACACGGACACGATCTAATTGGGGAGCTGAGTAAATTGACACTGCAGAACGGCTGAAACGCACCTCTCGGTCCAAGCTTAGACATACATCATAAACCACCCAGGTTAATGCGGCCACTGTTATATTTCAAAAACTTAGTAGAGCCAGCTACGGCAGGAGTACTCACTCGCGCTGCCCCGAAGATAGTTTGGGTTGTTGGGCATAAGGGGCCGTCTGACTCGCGAACGGGGAAAAATTGCTGCCCCCTCTATTCTTTGGAGGCCTTCAACGACGGAGAGTAGTGAATGGTACCATTGAAGGTCTGAATGTCTGCAGAAGGGAGGGGCAGTCTGCGCTATATGGTCCCAAGAAAACCCAGAATGCTCGCGAGTGAAGTCGGGATGGGCCCGGACGCGTATGCTCAGCGATATATAAATGCCACGGTGGCCAACAAGGATTTGCTCCATTTGCGTCTGTGCCGTGATTAACTTGATTTGGGAACCACCGACGTCAACCTGCCTAACATGGCGATGTGTTGCAGGCTATTCTTGCGCAGGCTTTGGCGGCGACGTGGGCAGCGGGAATGCCTACCATTGGCTAACCTAGTGTTCTTATGCCGTTGCAATCTGAAACTCGGACATTCCCGTGATCGCGAACAATGTCCTGACGACCATGTGGTAACCACTGCTGAAATTCTCTTTCGCCTCTAACCTGGTTTAGAAATTTATGATTTAATTGAGGAGAAATCATTCCATTTGAAGTCCGTGGACCAGAAACCCAAAGTCATCTCGAACCCTCATTCCTTGAAAATGTGGTGTTCTATCCCTCTACGTCGGATACGATGCTTCCTCTGGAATGTGCAGATGTTGGTATCCAGTCGGACGCATGTCGTACAATAGGTTTGCAATAGTTTAACGCAATCTGATTACCTACACACGGACCACTCGAATTCTGCTCGGTGTTTGACCCCTGGTCCCCGGCTACAAGCCCGTCTATGAGAAGGCGAATTATTTTCAAACAATTTTCAGGGTTGGAATCGGACACCAACGCCACATGCTTCCGACGAGCTCGCCGCTTTCAGGGCGACATCTAGTGCATACGCAGCGTACCGGAGATTTGGCACCACTGCAATATGTGAATGATCGGTATTATGGCATGCATCGGCGGTTGGCATGGAGGCCTCTTCTTCCCGCGATACAGTAGTCACGTCACACGGGATCCGCCGCCGATCGCGTGGGACCGTCCCTTCGCTTAGGGACGGAGATGTTTTCGGTTCGATCGGTCCACTCACGTAACCGAACTGATTCTGTAATAATCCTCGGTTAGTTTAGTGGAAGGAAACATTGGTTACCAAAACCTCCATATAATCAAGTTACTGTAGTATTTCGACCAAATGTTCAGGTGACGGGTGACAGGGGGTCGTGAACTGAACAAATTTGGTACATGTGACGGTGACGGTGAGTGAATGAACACCTTAATTTTTCGCACCACCAGAGGGCATAAAAATGATTTCTGAGCTAAACCTGACCAAAGAAAAGTGAAAAGAAATCCGCTCAGAAAGAGAAAAAGTGCGAAGATATTCCTTCAGATCAAAGCCAATCCAGTGCTCATGCCAAGTCAGGCCTTGATAGTGATGCACAGGGATTCTCTTGTGTTGCAGTTCCACCATCTTTGCTGACGACTAAATTCACAAATTATCTGAGCTCTGACACTCTGCTGGGAAAGCTGGGTGGTGTGTGCAGTCTGGGGAGGTCTTGGGAGGCCTTCATGACAACATGAACATTCTGTAAGTAGGTAACACAGTTGGACCAACTCTGAACACCAATTTCAATGAACACCTTAGGTGACAGGTGACACTCTGTGAACATTTGGTCGAAATACTACAGTAGTTTACCTTGAAAAATCTGTCTAAGAGCGCTAGGCTTCCGAGACGAGCTGAGAATATCAATCAGCTACTGATTGCTTCTAGTACGAGAAGTAAGTGCAAGACTTTACAACTAGTAGCTAGCTTGACGAGATGCCAAAGGCAGCACGGGGCTTGTCTTAAGATCACACAATATTTAAGGATAAAATCTAAGTAGATTGTAGGAGGTAAGAATGAGCTGTCATCACATGAGGGTACAACTCCCCTTTATATCTACTTAGCTACAATAGAAGGTAGTTGAACATTGTCAAAGATGAAAGAATCTTCGTTGGTCTTCCTTTATGGAAATATTCCTGAGTCGTTCGGGTGTGAGAAGACTCACTAGGGCCAGTCAGGCAAGTATCCATCACAAAGCCCCCCTAGGCTTCATGCACACAAAGAATTGTACCGGTATCCAACTCGACATCTCAATCGCAACCTGGTCACACTTGTCACACATTCGAGTTGTTAGACCAGCTACTATTTTGCAAATACTACTCTAGTCTAGCTAGAACTAAGTGCAACCAGTGCTAAGTGAGCACATAGTAAAACTAAGAGAATTCCAGCCCTCACAGCATTACCTCAGCCAGCAACTCCTGGACTGTCTTGAGTTGGCGCCGACGAATTCCACGGGTGTTATGTCCATGCCTTTCCAGAAGCATCCGGTTAATCCGGGTGCTTTATCTAACCGGTTCTTTTAACCGAACCGGAACTTCCGGTCGGTTACTTCTCTAACCATCCGGACGTGTCGTCTGTACTCCAGGCACACGTCCGATCAACATGCTGATGCATCCGGCTTTGCCCGTGATGCACGCCCTTGGGGTTTTACGCAATGAAGGATTACTGAGCGTTTCCCCACGTTTGACCATATGACTTATGTACACATACTTTCCTCTTATTATCTTTATTGTTCTCGACAAGTACTTATTGTCTTTACCTTACTTCTCGCTACATTTGGATTATCTCCGTACTTAGTATCAATACGGTTATTACTCTGCTTGTATCCTCAGTTGATAATTAACGTGCTTTGCCTCCGTATTGCTCCGTCGTCTGTTCTCTACCTCTATTCTACCTCGACACCAAGTTAGCTGGTGTACCTGCACACTTCGTGGTATCACTTAACATCCGGACCAATCCGTCCGGCCCTATTCATCATCCACCCGGTAATTCGGCCGATCTCGGTTGCATCCGGCCGGTTATTGGAATCCGCCCGACACGGATATAACAACGGGAAAGAACGTCGCACGCGTTTGCGGGAACAGAAGCAGCCTCAAGCAAGGGAATCTGAGTCCAGGTTACAGCCGGAGCATCCAGCTGCAACAAGAAACTAACTTGAATAAGAGCAACAGGCCAAGTTGAGATATAGGTGTTCCACTGCAAGCAAGCATCATGGGTGTGGGTTCATTGCCTTTGATGGGCATAGGTCCGACACTTGGCATGGCATTTGCCATGGCCGAGCACATTTCTATTTGTTCCAGCCACGTTTATGATTGACAGAGTGATCAGATTATTGTGATCAGCAGATTGATTCAATACAAGAGCGCAGTGGGGTGCTTTGCACCCCATCACTTCGGTTGAATCTTGAATTTTCCGTTGGAATTGGAAGCAAGGTCGGAAAATGCCAGACAGCTGATGGCAGAGTTTAAAAAGCTTCGGACAGACAAGCTTAATTTTATAAATAGGGAGAAGATGGTGTTGCAACTCATTTAAGTTACCTGGTTGCCGAGGTTCTATAAGTTGGATCCAGCGAGCAAGTCACCATATTATCTACCGAGATTGAGGCTAGAAATTCTCCTCTTTTCTTTTTTCTTTTTTCCCAGCATCAATGTCTTGCGAACACCTGTGACCGACAATGAGCTCAAACTGGGCTTCAAAGTTCCCAGAAAAATTGTTGTATGCGGGGAGAGCACAGATATTGTACAAGAAATGCAGTGACTCAGTTGAGATAACAATAGAGAACACAATCTAACTTGAAATGTACCAACACGGTGTCAGCCTCCTGGAATTAAAGCAGCCACAGGAGTAGTGCATGTGTGGAGTAGATAACCATGCAGTGCTCGGATCGCACAGGGTGCAGCATCCAGCGTGACACGACGTACTACAATGCTGGCTTGCTTTACCACTGCAGCACCACAACACACACAAAGCTGCCTGCAAGCGCCCGGCTCTGCCGAGGCACATGGGACCACCTTCAGGCCGACTGTCAACAGTTATGTCAGCAGCTGACATGAGTCGTGCACTGCCAGCTGTGGTGCATTAACAGACAGGATTCAAAAGCGCGGGTAGGCGCTTCGCTGCACCCATTGCCCTCTGAGGCCCCTCAGGGCGACACTAGTATGTGACCGCTCCTAAGAGACCAAGGAATTGAGTAAATTGTTGAGCCAATTTGCACCTGGTGACGTTAAAACAGCCAGAAACTAGGATGGGGTCCAAGGGATATCGAGAAACCGGGGTCCCGAGACCAACTTGGCAGAGACCAGGCGAAGAAGAACATTTGAGAACCCAGGGGTTCTTTTGAAAGCTGAAAGTTGCAATGATCAATATTGGCCACTTGGCACATTCCCACAGCCCGCTGCCTTGAAAGTTGCTTCGATGGGCCGAATGTTCACAGGGACTTTGGATGTTATTTGAAACATAAACCTCCCCCCCACTCAAGTTGCAAATATCAAGAAAACTTAAAACAGCTTGTGCCGATATCACCAAAAAATCCATCAATGTGCGAATTCAGATCTTTCTTGCCTCATGGCTTTCCCTTTGTTCTCTTAGATGTGCAGGTGCAATGCCATGGCAAATGCCATGGCAAGTGTTGCACCTACACCATGAACCCACGCCCGTGGCATTTGCCTGCAGTGTTATGCTCTTGAGTAATTTTTATATGGCTGGATCTTTTGTACACACGTAGAATCTGGTTCAAACCAGAACAGCACTCTTCGGAATTATCCCTTCTACTCAATCAAACTCTTGCTTCCTCGAAACCTTGGTCGACACTACTCTGGCCAGTGTCTCAAATTAGGCACCTGCTTTCACTTCTACCGCTTGACACCTGGCACCCATGTGGTCCTCACAACTGTGGGGTCCTCTTTGTTGCTGACAAAGTAAGAAATCCAAATACCATAGTATCACATCTGCACTATCCGTTCCAAATTTCATTTTTTTTTTTGAATATATTTTCGTGCTTCTCTACCACGAAGCACGTAACAATGCTATGGTGAATCACGACACGTGATTGTGTTGGCATATTAATCTGCCCTGCCCGATGTTAGAAATTATAAAGTTCAGTTCCTAAATATTGCGAGAATGGGAATGTCCTTCATGCAGGGTAGTATGCAAGTTCGTCAGTCAGTGTGAATATCCATCTTCATCAGTTTGATCGCCATCTTCATCAGTCTGGATAGCCGAGGTTCAATCCTCATCAGTCGATGGAGCTGACAGTAAATCAGGCTCGCCACTGTTGTTCTCCGTCTGACAGAATCCGTCATTGGAGCGCACTGTGGTCGTGGCTCATCATGGCCTCCCTTACCCTAGTCCTCTCTTTTATATCTCCTCCTTTTCTCATTTAATTTGGCGGAGAGGGCACATAGATTGTTGGCTGCTGCCCTAATTAGCGCAGCTGCAACCACGCAGTCCGCTATTCAACATTGGATTCCTCAACATGCTGTGCTCCTCCCTCCCATACCTTTTGAATGCCATACCATCCGTGAAAAATTGAACGTCATGTGTGGCACTCTGCTAGGCCTGGTATTTCTCGGCCAATCACTTGTCGATATCTGGTGAACTGGGGTTCGACTCCCCGTGTTCGAATGGGTGAGCACTCTTGGGGATTTTTACCCGGTGCTGCATTCTCATTCATGCTAAATCAACACGTCCGATATTCAACTCGCATCGGCTCCATCGACTGACGAGGATTGAACCTCGGCTATCCAAGCTGATGAAGATGGCAATCAAACTGACAAAGATAGCTATCAAACTGACAAAGATGGATATTCACACTCACTGACGAACTTGTATACTACCCTTTACTTATCTGGTATGGGGATTATAGGCTTCCTTCCTTCATCTCCTTTAATGATATCAGCACCTTTGTTGACTCGCCTACATTCAATCCAGTGAACTCTTGACTCATTTGCCTCATTCCCTCCTCCCAAGTGATTCTCAGGGCCCGGGATCCAGAAATCTCAAGCCCAAGCCCAAGGCCCAGGCTTGGGCCTGGGCCCGAAGTACTGGACAACAAACGGTGTCTATAGCGTGTAGCATAATGGGGACCAAGTGTATTAATGGTATGAATGTGCAGAACTATTTATAAAGATACTTACTGACTTGACTCCTGAACTTTTCAATCCTCTCAGAGCGTAACTGCTGTTTTTGGATTTTCCGAGCCATCATTTCAACCCTCCAATTTCAATGATGTCCCACAGTGAAGTTGTTTGAATCTATAGAAGTAGCACGCTAACCTGACGGACACATCATCCAGTTAAAATTCAATGGGAGAACCAAACTTATTCTAGGTGGCTTGTAGATGGTATGGAAGCCCAGGTTTGGGTCTGAAAAATCTCAAGCCCAAGCCTTCGGTCCGCTCAAGCCCTGCATCGGGCCGTGAGAATCACTACTCGTCCCGCCACGCTTTGTCAGCAGGAATTTTTCGATGGCCAGTAAGATGTCAGCAATTTGTTGGATTGTTATGGCTTTGCTGACTCAATGCATTTTGATGGTTCCTCGGACCTAGCTTGGACCCACCTTGGCCGAGGCTTTGCCGAGGTGCCTCGGCAAACCCAAGCGGCTGTCTCGAGGTTAGCTGAGGTGTCTCGGCAACGGCTCGGCATATCTCGACTGATGGGGTCCAGAACCTGTCAAAATGCAGTGACTGTGGCCCCTGCTAGTACTTAGGCTGCTACGTGTATGTTCATGTTTGACATTCCTTGGCCCAGGGGGCTACCGCTAAAATAAACATCAAAATCTACCCCTACTGTATCCTCCTATTTGGCTTTTGCTGCACGTCATCGGCAAGATCGGTCCATCGGTCCCGGCATCACTGAGATCAAACATGTCGCGACTTGCGCGCGACGTGTTTGTACAACATGCGCGAGGCATCGTGCAGAATTCTCCTGTTTCTAGATCAAACATACACCTTTCCATCGATCAAATGAGGGACGGGATGCATGTAAACATTGCTTTAAATAAATGTTACACTTAACTTGGCATTTGTACCTGGAAAAACCCCTGGTCGCTGACAGATCGATGATACTGGCCCACACATGTATGAACCTTGTTTAAATCAAGATGTTACTCCTCGCACATCCTCTACAAACACGTCACGACTTGCGCGCGACGCGTTGGATCTCAGTGATGCCGGGACTGATGGACTGATCTTGCCGATGACATGCATCAAAAGCCAAACAGGAGGATACAGTAGGGGTAGATTTTAATGTTTATTTTAATGGTAGCCCCCTGCCTTGGCCAACCACGACCAAACCACGACACATCGACCCCTGTACGATGCTCGGGGACGAGGCCGTCGGCGACGTTCGAGAGGACTCGTTCAAGATGGCGTGCAGTGCGAGCCAAAGGAGTCAAGCTAGAAATAGATTTTGGAAATACAGATATCATCAACGGTCCTGGAAATGCTCCAATGCTCGATTGACCAAATGATTCATGCATGATACAGTTTTGACTCTCTTTGCACGGCATGCCGTGGACTATGGGTGTTTGGTATGCTGAAAGTGACTACAGGCATGGTTCAAACGTAATTGGACTTACAGTCACTAATAGTCCGGATCTGTGTGATATTTGGAATGTTTCACTGGCAGGACAAATTTGAACGGATCCAATTCCAGGCCGTTTCTCAGCCTTTTGCGGACGCAACAACTGATTCAAATCAGGGGATTTCCTGTCAATTAGCACTTGAATTCCTTCCATTTCAGATGCCGGGTCTGGCATTTAAGGACGCTCTGCCCATTCATTCCATTGACTCCCTCATCATCGCGCGTGGCAAGCGCGGACCTCGTCTAGATATTCTTGCTATAAGAGCCTCGCTCCCCAATTCACTCGCTGCAACCATCACAATGGCTCTTCTGTGTGAGCATCGTGTTCCTCTGCCCAGAGAAACACCAAACTGACCGTTTCATTCAGTCCTCTACGTCCTATTTTCTTTGTTCGCCGCTAAATTCTCCCTTTCTACAGATGTTTCGGGTGCGTTTTGAAATTCTACAGTTCGCCCTCATATTCACTCTTTCCATTTCTTAGCAAAATATGCGACTGGCAGTAGCCTCACAACTCGTGCCGCTTCTCCGCTGACCTTTGCGGGGGCGAACTGGATCTGGGGTGCGAGGTGCACAGCGAACACGCTGCTGGCTCTCCGCAAAGATTTTGTCCCTCCCTTCGGAAAGTCGCTCATCGCTGCAGAGATTGTCACGACAGCAATCTGGTGCGTTGATACTGCAATTTTGAATTTGAGACCACCATTCTGATGGGAACAGGTCGAGCGACAAGGAAAGTCGACAGGCAGGCCCACCCTTCTCAATTGTACAGGAAAGCCATCCGCTCTGATGAGCCAGTCCCAATCGTAGGTGGTTTGCTTCGGGGACAAATGGTTCAATCGCGCTAATTTTATCAAGATTCCACGACACCCTGAATGGGATGGATGGTCCGACGGGGATTTCTCCGCTCTCTTCTCGATGAGTTTCGTCGAGAAGCATGATAATTTGCACGTACACTGGGCGACTCAAATTCTTGGCGGCAGAGCCGGCGATACGGACGCTGCAGTCTGGAGTCGCCAGTGCCAAGGGATTATTCAATGCGAGAGTGTCGACTGTTCTGTGGTTACCCGCCCTCAAACACGTAAAGCTGGGGTGGAGAACCAACTTTCCAAGCTCTGCATCTGCGGGTCTCGACTTGTCCATCTTGCTTGCAAGGTGCAGTCCACCCTACACACCTTCAGTGGTGGGGTTTATTACCAAAATGGAGGGACACACAATCACCCGCGTCCAACGGTCCGGCTTCATCTAGCGAAGGAGGAGAGGGATGAGTTTGCAGCAATTGTGCGGGAGCAGCCAAAGACAGGTCCACTTAAGCTCGTCGTTGGTCATCCGACTGCTACACCGCCATTTCAGTCCGATGTTTTTAAAACCCCAGCTGACCAACATTAATCAAACATTTGACGAAATATTGCAATACTCTTGATTAAATGCTGTGTGGGCATTTTCTTCGTGATATTGGGAGTATATTCGGTCAATGTTCCCTGAATGTTGGACCAACATGCAATTTACATTTATTCCGATCTCTATTCAATGTTTGTTGGTGCGTCCCCCTGCGCACCATAACACCGGCAGCCTTATCGGCCGTTTCCTGCTTATTCCTAGCCTTTATATTCGGTTTGGTTATCTGTTCATATGCATTCCGCGAGAGAGCATCCAGTCATGGAAAGAGCCAGTAGTGACCGAAAATCTAATGAAGTCATTCAATCTCCGACCATCAATGGCGTGATTGTATTGGTTGATGCCACGTCATCCCTTCTCTTCCCCTCCTCCTGCCGCTCGCCCATCCCTCTCACCATCCTTCTGGCGCCGCATGTATTACTCCCCTGTCAATTGCATCAAGACTCCCACTATCTCTCTCGTTCCATTGGGTCGCAAGATGACGGTCACAATATATCAAATCCTGAAGTCCCGGTGCACAAGCCTTCAAGCAAAGATATCCTCAAGCCTTCAATCCTCTTCCTTCAAGTGACCTCCTCAAGACCCCAGAAATGACTGCTCTAGGTTCAAAGGTTCAAGAGTGCTCTCGCAAGCTTTCTCCTCTCAAGCTCCTCAAAGCTCTTTGTGCACTTAATTGTCTGTGGCCTAGTCAAGGTGTGTTTACTTCTAGCACCGATTTTTATCAATCTGACCACCATCTCATCAAGTATATACTGGATCCCAACTTCCAGATGTTCGGTGCTGTCGATCTCACCTCACTTGCAACCCTATCTATTCGAGTCGCCAGCTCATCGACTGTGCCGTTGGCTCCCACCGCAGCTCACACATCCGACAACGACAACGATGACGGCAACTGATGTCGCGGCTCAATGACTGCCGTTGCCTCTCTCACGCCAGGATGCGAATTACGTAGTTTAGATAGTCTGTTGGTATCACCGCACGTCAAGCCTGTCCTATTTCGTGTATAATCCAATCATTTTTTGCAGTATCAAATTGTCGAAAATAAGCTGTCCAATTGTCTCCTGATATTCAAGTAAATGTCGAGTGAAGGTTCTTGAAAAATGTTTTCACAATGGAACCTTGAACGAGCCTTGTGGGATTCGATTATTTATGTTTGAGCAATATTTGACTCAGTGTTCTGTCAGGATCAGCAACTTGTTTCGCAACATTTCAGAGCAAATATTTGTGACATATTTTTTACAAACGGCAGTGTAGTGGTCCAGCCCAGTCAGTCGCCAAAATTTTCCCTCTACTGGTCAATGCAGATCATGTCAAGTACGAACAGCAAAAGGTTCTCAGAGGATCAGGAGGCCACGGCGGAGACCACTTCCGTAGCGAATTTGCGAAAATGGAGGCCTTCAATCCAAATTTCATCCGCAGCTCGCAATTCGGCCTGGTCTCCGTCATCGTCATGCAAACCCCGTTCTTGGCATCGTGTCTTATAAAGGCCGTCTCCATCGATATGGAGGCCGTCAACGGGATCGTTCCGGATGCTGCGCATGGCTTCTGGGCAGATCGTAACAGCATTCTTATCATCAGCTCGACGTATGAGCCCGTATACCTTCAATGCTGGGTTCCCGGCCTGATATCATACTCGAATGGTGGAACCACTGAGCACTACAGAATTCATTTCTTCCAACTATTCCTCAGTATGGCCGAGGAGTCGCGACAGCGCGCAATTGAACTTATCGATGATATGCTTGCGAATGTACTTAAGCTCATGGAATCATTTCCACGGATGCACGCGATAACCATGATGATACTGTACTATTTCGTTCAGTTCTTATGTCACGTGTCACAGGACCCAAAATATAAGAAATTTTTCTTACGTGTCACGGATCACCAAGGGCATATTAGAATGTGCCAAAGAGGTCACAAAATGGCTGAAAAATGCTCAAAAAAAGCCTATTTTTGCTCCACAGCGCGGCGGTGATGCGTGGTCGATGGCGCCAACTTCCAAGGGGTCCACACAAAATGCCGCTTTTCACGTGAATGGGAACTACTTCCATCTTCCCCTCATTCGTAGCTCTTCAAAAACAACGCCGGTGGCAGGAATTGACACAGTTGAGTCCACACGTAAACTACTACAGCCCCGGCACCTCCAAAACCTCAGCTTTGTCGTTAGCATGTCTCCAAAAATCCGCGTACTTTATGTTTGCGCAGCGTGTGCATTTGCCCGACCCCTCAGTTTTGACTGCCGCAACGTCCGCATCTGCGTCCTCATAAAAAATTGTGCGGATGTCAGCTGATTGATGACCTCTTTTGGTTCGATTTCTCTTGGCGCAGTGCCGTCCACCGATACAAGTGTCTCCTGGGGTGTAAACCAACCACATTATAAGTGTTTTTAGAGGCTCTACAACTTTTTTCTTGATATAAGAAAGAAAAAAGGTGTCACACGGTTCTCGGCCGATTTTAGAACTTCAAAGTTCAAATTTTTCTGTCACAGGTCACAGCGCGTTAGAATTGAACGAAATACTACAGTATAGGTTTTCGACTTCAGCGCTGCGCAACGGAATGGGTTCATTTTGGCCTACGTCGATTTTTGGCTTCACTGGGCGCCTGGTGAACGCGATGTAGATGAACTTCTCGAGGCGGCCCCCAAGCTGCTCAAGGGTTGCCGCCAACACTTCCGAAACCAGGTTACTCAGGTCAAGAAAATCGGGGGAGTCGTCGATCCAGCGCAGACAGACGTTTTTGAGAACTACGCGAAGCTGCTGTTGAAGAGCGATACGATTGAAGACTTCACAGTGCATGCAGAGGACTTCATCTCCACATTTCCTCGAGCTGAGAGTTGGATTTGCTGGTGGATGCTCCCTTCGCACGCGTACATGCTCTTTCCCAGCTTCCGAGTCATGAGCGCGGAACTCTGGAACGCAACCCCAGACACTACAAACCCGGAAGAGCGATGCACTTCAAGCTTTACGCTGCTCTGGGGGAAAAGCTCAATCTTCTCAACGGTTTGAAGGCGCTGGTTGTGTTTGCAGATTACTATCGCACTCAATTTGAGTCCAAAATGAGTAAGTTCTTCGGCCGGTTGAGCGCACCTCTGAATCTGACCCGTTTTTAGATGGTTTGAAAATACATTACAGAGTCGACCGACAGCATTGGAAGGCAACTGCCAACATCCATGGTCGTACCAAGTTCAATCGCACTCCTGGGGCGGGGCCCAGTCGAACCAAAAATGATGGGCGACCTCCACACACTGCCAAGGCCCTTCTCGGTGGTAAGAAGGGCCCCAAGCTACGTCCGCCGGAGTATGAGAAAGGCTACAATTGGAAGGACAACTCGTGCTGGCTCGGCTGCAGTCTCATGGCAATATTCTCTGCCGCCTCACGCGATTACAATAAGACCATGGTTCTCATGTTCTCCCAACTTCCGGAAACCCACGCCTTTTGCGACCTTCAACAAATGGTTCATCTCCGCCTGACCATTGACGTGTCTGGATACGAGGAGGGGGGGTGTATTCCGCGTAGCCTGTTGAAATCCTTGACTGATTTCCAGAGCCCATTTGTGAGTGGTTCAGTTTTGTTTGACTATTCGTCTCATATTTGTCGATTTAGGGATGGCTGTACCACATCTCGGATCCTCCTGGCAAGAAACAAATACCCCCAGGTGTCGAGCGCGCTATGTCCTACTTCCGGTTACGCAGTGTCATTCTCAAAACCTGTTCTGGTTCGGCCCACGACCATTTCCAGCTGGAGCGCATCAAGTGGCGTAAAGAGTGCCAGCTGAGTCCCAGACTCTGTGAGTTATACAAGGGGAATTTGCGCCAATGGTTTACCGACCTCATGCGACCAACGAAAGCCGAGCCATTGGATGGTTGCTGGCAGGCGTTTGACGGCGACAAATTCTGCGAAGGGGACGCCGTCCAATACGAGGTTGTTCTCAACCTGCCCATTACGCTCATCATCGAGATTGGCGACATTGCTTCGGGAAACAACTGGGATATTCCCAAAAACCTACGGCCCTATCTCAACGACTCTTTGGCCTCTGCACACGGCGTCGTATACACAATCACCAGCCATATTTACACCAGTCCAGCAGCCAGTCATTTTATCGCCCGGTACTCCTCCACAAATGGTGAGAAGACTCGTATCTTCGACTACAATGGAAGACGGCATGACGGCCATTCCATTCTCCTGGATGGGCCTCCTCGCGGCCTTCTCATCGGTCCAAGTGCTATGCTTAGAGGCATCCCAGAAGGATACTTCCCTAGCATGCTCGTCTATCATCTCGACGGTGGCGAGGCTGCGAAAAATTACTTTCGGAAACACCAGATTGAGTGGTCAAAGAAACTTTCCTTGGAGTTCAACACCACTGGCAGCACCTCGGGCATTCCTTCCTCCTGCAAGCTCGTTCGCCCAGATCTCGAAAAACTCGACGACCCAGATCGATGGTGGTTGTCTGATTTGTCGGCGGCAGTGGACTACCGAGCACCTGCTCCCAAGAGATCTCCAAAGAAGCAACCTCCGCTTCTGAAATGTGATAAAAGCAGCGACTCGGAGACTGTATCAATATCTTCGGCCAGCTCAAGCTTTCCACCAATTGAGGTGATCGAGCAGGCACCATTGGCTCCCCATATTTTGGAAGACGAAGTTGAATCAGAGTCAGTCTGTGCTTGATATCCATTTACTATTGCTAATTCATTACTGCAGCTCGGGCCTCATTGAGGGGAAGATTTACATGCTGCCGGAGATTGACGACTGGATTCCTGAAACCGCTTGGCATCCTGCTGAGTTAGTTGTGTTCGATCCGTTGCGTGACGGGAAAGAATATAAGTTCGAGTGGATCGAGGGGATTGTTTGGGTTGACGAAAATCCCCGAGAGCGTATTTTCTACCGCTCAGTCGCTCAGTGGGAAGAGATCGTGGCTGTTGAGAGGCTCCACGAAGAGCAGGTGCGTCCAGCTCACATTTGGGATCAACTAACATCGGCCTCCAGATCGGGATGGTACAGTTGCCGTCATGCTTCAGTCCTGTAACCGAAGGTGCAGACGCCGCGAGTCCACGGCTCTCACAGCTCTTATTACTTGCTGTTCCTGCACTTGCCCACGTCTTGGCCTTTGACACTTCGAACCCGGTCATGCACAGCTTTCGCGACTGTTTCAAGGAAATCCCTTGGAAGGTGGAGGCTTCGCTTGATTGGATTAAGAGTTGTTCGTTCAAAGCCAGCTCGGGATTGGATGCAATGCTTACTGCTCCCCTCGATGCCCTTTCGGCGCACGAAATCATGCGTTCAGATCCCGAGGCGAACCGAAAGATCTGGGGTCCTGGCTCGGTGCTCCTTCAGCTGCTTGCAGTTCAAGATTCCATTGGAGAGCCTTGGGATTTGAATGGTGATACATTCTTGTGTATTCAATCGGGCGAGCTTCTATCCTCGCCTCCACAAGCTGTCAAGGGGCTTGATGTCATGTGGCGGTCATTCGATCCAATTGGCAGAGCAGGGGAATTGCGGATGACAACCAGCAAGTTTGTCGACCGGGAGGAGCGTTTCAAGACTACCCATACCGTTTACGAACCCAGCTCGGCATTGGTCTTCTATCGCCGTGCAGCCGACTGGACCTCAGTTTCATTTGTTCCGCGGCCAGCCATCAACATCCAACATGCTGGAAAACCCATTCTATCTGCACGAGATCTTCAGTTCATTGGAGAGGGGAGTGTGAAACGGACTAGGGACATAGACATTGAGCCGCCAGCAAAGCAGATGAAAGGTAAGTCCCTAGCTGCGGGGAAGCCCGAACTAATGAATAGAACAGAGTTCTCCTTGGGTCCCCGACGCAACCCTGGTCGCAGTAAGATGGCTGGCCCAGTTAAAAAGTCGGTTCAAGTCACACAGCACAAGAAAAGGTCTAGGTAAATTGTTCATTTGTTATGGTAACAGCACCCTCAACTCGCTCTTTTCTTCACAGGTTTCCTGGCTGGGTAGAACTCGATTCCGAGGGAAATGAGATTTAGTCAGGCCCTAAGTAGTACCGTATAACAGTTTCGCGCAGGAAGTGGTAAAAAGATCTTGTTAATAAACTCAGATACATTATAATATTTATCTATATACTTCCATTCTTTGTGGCGGCAGCGTGACAAAAGTGCCGCCTCTGGGGGCGGCACTGGGGCGACACTTTACTTTTGCGGGGGCGGCAGTCAGACACTTGAGGGCGGCACTTGGGGCGGCAGAGGGGCGGTGCTGGCGGCACGGCGGCAGTGTTGGCGGCACTTTCACCGTGCCCAAAAAAAACGTGGCCCTACATGCAATTCTGGAAGAAATCGAAAAAAAGGGCACTAAAAAGCGCGAAAAAGGGCTACTGTGAGACCCCTAGTCTGAAGTTCCTTTTTTTCCACCTTTTTTCCACCCTTTTTGACTTCCGTTTTTTCAATTCATACGGCCTGGGTGCTCCTAATGCTCCTCAAAGGTCAGATACCAACTCAAATGTTCAAAAAGGACTGTGGTGAATTTTTCTGGATTTTCTAGCTCACTATCTACCAAACATGAGAAAAAAGGGAGCAAAAGGGCGCTAAAAAGGGCGCCAAAAAGGCCAACCGTGAATAACCCTAACGTCGGTTCCCCCCCCAAATACTGGTTTAAACTCCCTCGATTTATAATGCGGTTCTCACGGCGGCGGGACTTCACTCTCGCGATGGCTTATCTTCGGTGTCGCTTCGTGGTCCTCTAGATCATAGGTTCGCACGGCGTCAAGTCCAGACGCAAAGTAGCTGCAATAATCGATGCCTTTTGAGTTTCATTCCTTATGGGCGACACATCCCTTTACTCTGTCTCTGGTGGCTCTCTATGCTCCCCAGCTGGTCATATCACAGCGTCTTTGAGCCCCCCCGAAGACGGTTCTGACGCTGCATCCCACCAGTTGGCGTGGATTATTCCTTTACTTTTAACACACTTCGCGCTCTCGCTCTGCGGCCCATCTTTCGCCTCGTGCTATATGGACATCTTCAGCGTAACAGTCAGTCGCTTTCCCTATTGTCCGGCGATGCGAGTTTCCCCACTTGTGTTCCATGGTCCTGTGCAATGCGTCACAACTTTTTGCATCCAATCTTCCGTTCTTTTCGCGGCTTCTGGTTTTTGCTCCAACAATTGGGAGACGCTACTCTACCGCTCGCTGGGACCTCATTCTGCTCTCAGCTTACCGACGCCATTTTCGACTTGCGACTGAGGGCTCCGCACCTGGCTCCAGGCTACTTAAAGACCCGTCCATTTTTCTGTGCCTGCTATCAGTCATTCCCGCGAATGGCCTCGCCACCTGCCGTGGTGTGAACCGTTCAACCGCAAGTGCCCAGCCAGAATTTCCCCACCAATCATTGAAAGTATGGATTAGACTCGACTCGTTCGTGTTGCTGGAAGGAAGACTTGCCGTTCAGTGTCCTCCGAGCGTTTGCCTATTCACAGTGAGGGCAATGGTACAGTACTTTACCCTTGCCCTCGCAGTTTGGTCAGGCCTTCGGTCTGCAAGGTAAGGGAAGACGATTTGATCCGCTTCGGTGGCTTTCCCTGGTGGTTGAGTGACATTAGACTTGTTAACTCCCTTGACAGCCTGTCAGGAGATGATCAGACCTCGCTCGACAAGCCATCCATCCATGATTTGACCAAGCACTTTTTGTGATGTATCTATCTGTCAACTTGAAGATTCTCGTACTTCGTTCGGCCGGCAGCAATCAAATTAATCCAATCAACACTCCGGCAGATTATCATTTTGCCTTCGTGAGCGATGTCTTGACACTGGCGACGAAGAGCTTTCTTACTGCTCGGATCCTTGATCTGCGCATCCACGTCGATTTCTGAAAAGCTGGTTCACTGCCTAAGGTTCGGCGGATGGATTTTGACGGCCTGAGCTTGCGCGGCATCATTCGCTGTCCCATGTCGAAATAGGATTTACTTTTCCTGTGTTCCCATTAGAGTCACTTTCACGGTGAGCTTAGTGCTTCCGCATCTGCGATCTGTATTCACTTGAACAGCCTCTTGCAGCGTTCACTTCCTGGTGGACCGTACAAATGACATACCCCTTCTTGGCGATGGACTGGCAGAACGTGAGTGGGCCGCAATTTGGTTCGCTTCGGAAATCAGGTGAGCTTCGCTGGTCCCCTATGTGCACACTCAACACCGTATTCGCTTTTCGGCTTGTTCAGTGCGCTGCACCTTGTTCGTTCTCTGACTGCTTGCTGTGTCAATTCGTGCCTGTCTATTTGCCATTAAATTTTCTGTCATCAACACGCGTTGTACATTTGGAGGCATGCCATTCCGAGACAGGCAGGCATTTTCTACGCTACCTCACGCCACGGAATCAAGGGACCCCGCGTTTGAGCCCACTTCTACTCTTTATGTAGCGCCGATTTCCTACAACCGAATTTATGCCGAGGTGCGTGCACGATCTTCGGCTGTGCATTATCTCGTGGCGTTCTCTACACTTGACAAGTTTGCCGGTGACTCGCACGACAGCCGGGTGGCTTTCAGGTCCCTACCGTGGTAACAGAATGTGATGGGCTGGGAACCACAGATACACATTTGGTGAAGTTGATGCAAGTTTGTGAGGTGAATAGCTTTCTCGCCCACAAATGGGACTCCAATCTAGTTGGCCCTGTTGAACACGCAATGCACCTGTTGGACGGGAGCGCTCCGCGATCACTATCACCTTCTGCTATGACAGGCGTATTGGCAGACTTAATTCAGCGGCACAGCTGATAGAAGGTGCTGTGAGAAAAAAAGACTGCAAGAATGGCCTGTACTTTGGGCAAAGGGCGGCAGGATCGCGGGGGAGGGGATGTATTTATACTAAGTTCCATCAGCGAGAAGCAACCGGTAAAACAAGTGATGTTGATATTCTAAGCCTAGAAAGCATAAGTACAGAAGTGCCATCTCAATGCACCCCCATCAAGATGCCCTCTCCTCAGACTACCACTCAAATACGCTGGAGCAATATCTCAACATGCATGGGTATAGCTTTGAATTCATTGGAAATCCTTGCCAACCGCAATACACCATTCTTGGAAGCAATAGCCAACACCACTCGATCTCTTTTGGAATTTGTTCAGGTTTATCTTCATGCTAGATTTGTGATGACCGTATCTCAGTCGGTTTTTAAGATGGTCAAACAAAATAAGGAAACATGTATTCAATTGATGGAACAAACTTACGAGTTGCTCAATGCCATTGTACTGGTCCATATGAAATTGGAAACAGGAGACTTGCCGCCGATTGTGTCAAGGCATATTGGAAGATTTGCAGAGCAAGTTCTTTCCAAAACACCTATTCACTTGATAGTGACCACGAGTTTCAGGACTCTCCACAAAATTCATACCTTTATTGAGACTCAGCAAAAGGGTGGCAAAGTAAAAAAATTCTTTCGCCACGGGGAGTTGAATGCCTTGCTCAAAGATTGCAAAGCAGGACTTGAACAAGGATTTAATTTTTTTGAGGTGGGTCATAATGACACTTGGCAACAGTTTCGATGAATACAATGTGTAGATTCACAAGGTCAATTTCATGACAGACATTGTAAAAATGCGACAGGATGCAGAGCAGAAGCACAAAGAAATACTTGACATGGTTGCAGGACTTCCTGATATGACCAGTTCTGACAGAGCATCCACGGTAAAATAATTTCGATTATTTTTGGTGAGTCATCCTGACTCTTCCTCAGATAAGCAAGATGTATTCGGGATCATACACAAGGTGGGTCATTTTGGAATTTTTCACAGTGGAGGGACTCAAAATGTTTCAAGCTCCAACTCAATCTCTATGCTGCCATCTGTGCCCAAGATATTTCATGGCCGTGGATCAGAACTGTCAGATATGATAGAACTGTTTAGCCAAGGCCCACCAAGGATTGCAATTTTGGGTGCAGGTGGAATGGGGAAGACCAGTCTTGCCAGAGCAGTTCTTCATCATGCAGAGGTCTCAGCACAGTATACCCAACATCGATATTTTGTTGCTTGCGACTCTGCAACCAGCAGAGTAGAACTTGCCGCTCTCATTGGAGCCCATCTAGGACTCAAGCCTAGCAAGGACCTTACTCAAGCAGTTGTCAAATTCCTAGTCACAGCCTCATGTAGCCTCTTGATTCTTGATAATCTGGAGACAGTCTGGGAGCCTACAGAGCTACGTGGTGATGTTGAAGAATTTCTATCTCTCCTCACAGACATCAAAGACCTGGCACTGATTGTGAGTGGCAGTGTTCATTTCATTGACTTAACTCATGCAACACAGATTACCATGCGTGGAGCAGAAAGGCCAGCGAAAGTAAAATGGAGCCACCCATTTCTCCCTCTGTTGCAACCATTGAATCACCATGCTGCTCAACAAACATTCATTGACATTGCTGAAGACCATCATAACCCAGAAGACATAGATCGGGTCCTGTCATTGACAGACAACATGCCTCTAGCTATCAATCTTATTGCACATTTGGTCGATGTGGAGGGATGCTCTAGTGTATTGTCCCGCTGGGAGGCAGAGAGAACCTCTGTGATTTCAGAGGGCTATGATAAAAAATCCAACTTGGATGTGTCAATTTCACTCTCTTTGTCTAGCCCCAGGATCAAAGCTGCCCCTCAGGCACAAGAGCTATTAAGTCTCCTGTCAATGCTTCCAGATGGTCTTTCAGATGTTGAGATCCTTCAGAGCAAGCTCCCAATTGAGGATATTTGGAATTGCAAAACAACATTAATTCGAACTGCATTAGCCTATCTGGATGACAAAAAGCAACTAAAAGCATTGGTACCCATCAGGGAATATATGCAGAAGATTCACCCGCCCAGAAAAGGGCTTGTCAAGCCTCTTTTCACGCATTTCTATGAGCTACTTGAATTGCATAAGGACTTCTCTGGAACTGAAATGAATTCAGCCACAGTTCGGCAAATATCATCAAATCTGGCCAATATCCAGATTTTACTCCGGAATGGACTCCAAAAAGACCACCCAGACATCACAGAAAATGTTTTTGGTGCCTTGTATCTGAATCTCTTCACCCGAATCACTGGCCGAGGCTCAATTTCTTTGCTTGACCAGCTTCATAAAATCCTTCCACAACCATGTGACCATCGGCTTGAGGTCTACTTCATTTCCGAGTTATTTGTCTCATACACCGAAATTCCAATTTTTGATCCAGAAACACTTGTGGCCCAGGCATTAGAACACTTTGAACACTTTGAGGATTCAGATCTTAAATGTAGGCTTTCTATTTTTACCTTGGACATAAAGATGACATCAGTGCCTAGGTAAATTCTACATTACTGCTGGGGCCTATTATGTGACAACCAGCTCTTCCACTGCCCTGAAATTTTGTCACTTGGCTATAGCCTTGGCAAGTTCCTCTGGAAACACAAAAAGACATTCCCAAGCATTATATCAGCTTGCAACTCATCACTGGCAGCTTGGTAATTACGTGCCAGCCAGACTACATGCATGTGAGGCCCAGAGGTTGGCCAGGATTTCTGCAGATTTATACAAGGAAGCGCAGGCACTCTATGTTCAAGCGATGGTCTGGACACAACATGGTGACTACAAACAAAGCATCTCTCTCTGCCATAGAGCAAGGGAACTTCTGGTTCTTTGTGGTATGTCCAATGGGGGCATGGACCACAGCATCATGAACCACCAGGCAGAGATCCATTCAGTGAAGTCAGAATACCATGAGGCGCACAAGATACAAACTCAGATTCTTCAGGACTGCCCATTGCACATGGATTCCGATGACCATGCCTTTGCTTTAATGAATCTTGCAGAAATTGGTCTGTCTATGACTGCTCCGAAAGAAGAAGTGCAACAGGATATTAGGGTCGCCAGAAAGATATTCCTTCCCATGGAACACATTCAAGAACTAACAATGTGTGATACTATTATGGCAGATCTCTACCTGAGAGAGGGAGACATTCTGGCAGCAGAGGCTCTTTTCAAGCAATGTCTTGCAGCTTTGAGCCACTCAAAAATCAAATCCTTCTGTTTGGAACGACTTGGCAATGCTAGCCGTTGGGGTGCAATTGGTCCAATGTCTAGTTGGGCAACAGTTTACCTTGCACATTCCCTCAAATTCAAAGAGAGGTTAGGAATCCACAAGGCTCTCCAGTTTCTTGGAGACATCTTCCTTGCTCAGAGGGATGAAGATACGGCTGCCAGTCTATTCACAGTTGCACTTGAGGGGTTCACTTACATGGATGTCCATCACAGCAGAGCTGAATGCATGCTCCGACTAGGAGATATTGCTAAAGAACATGATGACCTGCCCAAGGCAGTGGAGTTCTGGGATGCAGCAAGGCCACTCTTTAAAAGATCATCACAGACCAAATGGATGCAAGACATTGATAAAAGACTAGTGTGCATTGGCAAAAATGTGCTAGAGCAACACAGAAGGAATTTAGCCTGCCTCGCAGAGATCAATGCACCCACTGGAACTGTAGAAGACACAGAGGAGGATCCATCTGATATTGAAGACCTGCAGGAGGACCAAGGTGGAGTGCAATTAGCAGTGATGGCTTGAAATTGGTAATTTATTTGGTATTCACAAATCAGTTTTCTATCTGCACAACTCCTGTGTCTGAGTTGAAATAAATTCTATTATTTATTTTCATTGCCAGCAATTTCTCTATTGAAGCAAGTTTCAGACATGCCAAAAGTAGCTTTGCTTCATGGTATGGTGTTTGCATTGGCTCAGAGATGTTAGAATGAACAGGAACATATTGGCAGGTGATATATTAAGTTACTGACATCACATATCCAGAAGCAATTTGTCTCCACAAGCAACAACTTGACTTGCAAAGCTAGATACCAACAAATCGGAGACATTGAAGGTGAGAATATGCAAGCAAATAACGAAAATAATCTGCTGCCAGAGAGTTGAAGGACCATCAAACTTGTCCAAATCAAGCTCAGATCGAAATTTCGCACAATTGTAGACCTGCTGGAAATCCACCAGAGGATGTTCATTTGATGATACCCAACATCAGTTCCAACTGGAGTACCAATGGAAGTAAGGCTCCAACCTTTTTCATGTACAAACATTTTTACATGGTTTTAAATGTTTCCATTTCTTTTTATTGTGCTGGTGGGCTCAAACAATTTATAAACAAGTATCTCTGAAGCATTTTAGAATCCAGACAATCCAGAAATACAGAGGTACTGATTGTGTAGCTCTCGACTGGCATATCAATTCCAGATATGGAAATTATATTGATTGATGGCACTGCATTGATGTGCTGCAAAAAGTGTAGCAGTTTGTTTCGTCACAGGATGCATAGTTTTGAACCAAACTGATTGAGACAGTAGGGGAGTTCACAGTAGGGCCTATTTTTTTGTTTGTGAATAAATATATTTATGAATAAAATCTTCGTTTGTGGAATAAATCTGTGATCACCCCATTTGTGCCACAGTATATATTTCTATTACTCAGCACACATATATTCTACAAACAAATGTTTATTCCAGAAACAAGATTTAATCTCGTTTGGGGAATATCTTTTTTTTGTGAAAATAATCATCCCATCACTTGAATATATTTATTCGCAAACAGGAAAATAGGCCCTACCGTGAACTCCCCTAGTAAATCATGACCAATATTGGAGAAACCCAACACCTGGAAACCAACACACACACTGGTTCTAAAAGACCTTGGAAATTACTGTGTATATACAGTTTTAAACAGTTTAAAAATGTTTTCTAACCTTTTCCTTTTATTGTGCCCAGATCCATACACAGAAAACAAAAGGTTAAAGCCTCAAGTGGACTTCAAATAGGTCCCAAAGAAATTAAATTGGTGCAATAATCCAATAGGGACATTGGTATCAGGGTGGAGGTGAATATCGGGCAGTATTCAAGTGCTTCCATATTACTTATCAATCTCTTAAGAGATTAGCGGGGTCTTTAAGATGTCCTCTGCTGCAACCCCAGCTTCCACGGCCACAAACAATTTGACAGTGTGATGTTCAACTTGGATTCTCCCGAGTAGTCATTCACCCATCTTTACGCATTATTGCATTGCACGCTGGAATTGAAATGTCAGTTCGATGTTGCTCTTGTGTGCCAGTACTGCCCAAGCAGGTGGAAGCCGAGGACACAATGGGCCGGGTGTCAAGTGCACAAGGAGGTGAAACCCTACTCACTGTTGCTGATGAACTATGTTATTTGCAGCACCTTATTGACACCAGTCAATGTGAGAGGGAAAGAAAACTTGAATTTCCTTGTGGATACAGTAGATCTGGATATGTTCTTGCGGGTTGATAAGTACTAGATTTGGCAAATGCAATTTCTCGCTGCTTTACCGGGTCTCTGATATAGTCTGAAATTGCCTGACCACCTCTGATATGGCTCACTACGGAATCTGACAAGAACCTGACCACATCTGACCAGACTGTCAGGCATGGTCAGGTCCTGATCAGATAATTTCGATGTTTCCGACAAGGCAGCCTCGGCGTAGTAAACAAATAACCATTTTCAGCAAAGTTTGAAGCAGTTAAAAATAATCATCAGATGCATTGCAGCCAGAGTCAATAAGAAAGCTGTTGCATACTGAACTAGGGTCCAAGAGTGGATTATACAGTACATGGATGGCCTTGGCATCTATTTTTTTTTAGCACAGTTTGCAGCTGTTGGCCGGTGACTCGGGGTTTTTGGAAGCGTAGACCGAGATCAAATGTTGCCAGAGTACCAGAGTACTGTACAATTTCATTCAATTCAGCACGGGTTGTGACCCGTGACCCAAAATACCGATTCGGCACTTCAGCAACCCACAAATTTTAGCATGACACCTCCAAAAATTCGCCATTCAAGAAGAAAAAATTCGAAAATTCTGCCTTTTTTTCACCTCCAAGGGAGATTCGGCCCCAATTTCACACATATTAGATTTGGCACTGGGCGCCATGACCCATGACCGAGACCAAAATTCATCGCGGCAGAGGAGGTGCATGATGCGTGACCGCTGAATTGAATGAAATTGTACAGTATATATAAAGACCTGGATGGAGGCAGAGAAATCCAGCAGGCACCCTGTCTGGTTGGCAGCAATGGTCAGGAACAAATACTGTAGCATTTTATTCAGTTCGTACATCGCGTGTCACAGGGCTTCAAAAACACGAAAATTTTCGTACATGTCACGGGTCACTGGGGTCGAGTACAAAAACCGCCAAAATGTCATGAAGTTGCTGAAAATCACCCCAAAAATCGAAATTTCGGCTTACACGGTTGCGTGTGCCGTGCCGTTCGCACGAGCTGCTCTTGTTGACAGCTTGTTGGGGTGTTCAGTCCAAGTATGATTTCAGCGGTTTGGACAATTCTAACCTTTTTTTACAGTGTATCGACTCTGGTACATTAACTGTTCTTTAAGATTTTGCTCATTTGGCGGTGTTCATCGATTTGTATCTGTTAGCTCCTTTCTCCATATAGCCTCCTCTTTTGCTTTTCCTCTGCTTGTCCTCTTGGTCTAACCCCTTCCATCATGGACCTTCTGACCTCATTCTAGATTTCAGAGGAAACAGCTGACCCCTGCGTAGTTGTTTCTCATAGGCCACAGTGGATCGCAGCTACTCCAATCTACGGCGCACAACCCCATTTAGCAGCTCACAGCACATTTATTCCTGCGCCGCGGTTATTCTCTCACTGCGCCCCAAAACCTTCTCACTGTGGCCGAATCACCGTGACGTGAACAAAAGGTCAGCAATCTCGCTCCTCGTCCCTGCCTTTTCCTCGTTCCCTGTTGATTTGACGGCCCAGACCTGCAAGGCTCTGGCTCGATTCTTCGTTCATTTTGCTCTTGCCTTCTTGAATTCAACACTTTCTGCATGCTGTTGTTCTGTTGCAATGTCTAGCCAGGCTTTTACACTGTCCGCCCGCTCTGTGCTCAAGCGATTCCCACATTATGCAAAATCTTCGCTTGCCCAGTAGTCCCCAATCTGCACGCAAGTATCCGGGCCTGCAATGTATTCAATTCGCTCCACAGACAAAAACGAACTCCTCCATTTCTGGATTTAGAATCATATTCTGATCCTCTTGGCTCGGCACTATCTCAAAGGGTACCGCGAAAATTTGATTGAAAAATTGCCCATCTTGCCTCGTTCCTCTCTTGGCGTCGGACTGGTTCAATACCACCACTATTCGTGCTGAACACCCTTGGCAGCTCATCGATCCCATTGCTGCCAGTCCTAGGATATTATCATGTTCAGACTGCTTTCCAGTGACTCGGCTACTCACAAATTTCACTTGCTACTTTTCTTCCAGACCCTTCTTACTTCGGTGTTGGCACACTTCACGGCCTCATTTTGGCCGTCATGGAAGATGATTCGCCGACACTTCACGTGAATCACCAGTATGTACTATCCCCCCCCACCATCTCGGACAGACCTAGAACTCGGACACACGTGCATTTCTCACCCAATACTGGGTCGTTTCCTAAGTTCTTTGGCTTGAAATAAAGCTTCGGAGGTCCCCTCAAGATAAAGTGTAAAATATCCGTGCAATGGCATGTCTTTGGGATATATATTAATACAAAAAGCTGGTGACTTCCGTGATTTTCGCTGACTTTCCCTATTTAAGCCTTGGCACAATTTCCCTAGAGTCATATTGCTTCATTAACACATCCAGATAGTACCTTAACATCACGAGAGTTTATATATAAAAATTCAGAGCCATGCCTTTCCTGTAGCTTTCAGAATGAACCCAAAGATCATGCCATCTCTGCCAAATTGATCTCCAAACTGTAACAAGTGATATCAAGAAATTTTGTGCTGCCTGTCGACCACTCTGTGATTGATTTGACTTCCTCTTCATGCATACTATATTAGTTATTGAAATGCACCCCCTGATGAAGTTTTGAGGCACCACGACCACAATGTCGTCACCTACGCAGCCGGCAATCAGAATTTGAGCTGTCACCTAGAACACGGACACTTGATCACTCCCGAAAAAACGACGCCATTTGCCCAATTCTTATTCGTTTCTCATGAAGTAAAATTTGGGCCCAGAGAAAAAGCCAAATTGCAAACGATCTAGCTACTCAGCTTGCGCCCAAAGCCGTTGCATAACGTGATATGCATCAATTTTCCTTAAGTGTCCGAGATCTAGGGGGGGGATAGTATGCGTTACACATTTTCTTTTTGCAACTAGTTCCCTCGAAAAGATTGATTCAAGGTTCACATCTCAAGCATAGGAATTCTCCACTTTCATCTTCTTTCGTTCCAGCAATGTATTTCTTACATGTTATATATACACAATTCTCCGTCGCCTTCGGTTACCGGAGCGAAGCGGAGGTACATCTTGTGCTATTTAGAATTTTCCTGACGCTTTCCGACGAAAGTATGTACGAAAATTTTGGGGATGTCACGGTCTCCCGAGGCCAAGTACGAAAACTGACTTTCGTACTTTTGGGTCACAGGTCACAGGCTGGTACGAACTGAATAAAATGCTATAGTAGACTCGCGACCAGTTCGTTTCTAGCACTGATCAAGGGGGCAACAATGAATACGTCATTTCGAACTTAGAGACACTCGAAATGATACGGGCAGCAGAGGATGTCCTTCGGCAATATTCAGATGGGCAAGTCGGAAAGTCGCAACTCGGCTACATTAGGTGTCTGAGGGATCAAATTTCGATCAAAGTTCAGTCAAGACTTTCGGGGGTCCTGTACTATCGTGCTTCGGAAGGTCCAACGCTTCCGTCCTCTAGTGGAAGCAGTAGATAATCGGTCCCCTGCAGTTCTGTTCAAGTCCGGACGTCACAAATTTTCTTCGAAACTAAGCTTAAGGGGCTTATCCACGCACTAAAAATCATTCTGATATGATCTGTGACTGAATATTGGTTCAAAATATACAGAACAGAGGCGCGAGACCAGTAAGTACCAGCTTAGTGCTTCGGACAGCCCACTCATAATGGCCCGAACAGTGGCGGAGACGGCTCAAATGCTTGGCACTACCCAGGATTACCGTGCTTCAGGTTGTCTATCGCTTTCTTTAATAGAAGCAGCGGATGATCGGTGACTGCAAAAATAAGTCATCGATCTATTTTCAGCACCGCGGAGTTATAAAGTCGACTGCCCTCCAGTTCGCTTCAAGTTCGGCCCTGTGCTGACGGACGAGTGACTTGGTCAAAATGGACGAACTTTTAACGGAATAATTCAGCAGGAGTGGTGAAATGTACCCCTTGTAGTGGGCGGTTCAATTTTTGTAATAATTTGCAATTGATCTACATTTATTTGCTGGCAGAATCAGCTCAACCGCTCCTTCTGTCCGTACTAACCCGATTCCCGGAAAAGTTCATAGCGCAACATGCCGAGCTGCTTAACCCACAATCGAGAGTGGTTGTAAAGCGTCCCCACGAAATGAAGACAAGAAGGAATAATGCCAAATCTTCGGGTATCGATGTTCGTCTGAGCATGCACAATTGAAGTACCAGCAAGTGAGGTCCGGATCGTTCTCGGCCGCTCAAAGTGCATGTTTATTCTCAAGGATGATATAGCCGCGGAGGAGCGCTCAAATTTGCCTTCAAGCTAATTTTCTGCGACTCCTGCAGTCTGTCGCGCCTTGGCCCTTCTCTTCACTCACGGTCTCATCGGGGATAGACTTCGCCGACTCGGCGGCTCTATCGAATACATACCCCTGAGTTGTCATTATGCCCGTCATTCATCACAGTACTTTCTCGTCTTGGACATCCTAAGTTTTCCAAACGGCGTGGCTCTGGTCTTACCACGTCACCGCTCTCACGGTTCAGAATCACTATTACTGCGAAATTCACGATCCTCAATCCAGCATTTCAAATCCCAGCCAGATATTTGGCAGCGCAGGTGGCGCGCGATTCATTACGACCCATAACGTCAACATGAAATACATCGTGATGCGAACTAGAACCGAGCGCCCTAGGATCGCACTGCACAGGCCGTGACCCAGAGTGACCGCGGTGACATGTGCGTCGTATATATACAGCGGCGATCCTAAGGAGCACGGGCCCTCATTGCAAACCTCTCCCATGCAGTTCCGTGCTACCTGCTTGCTGATAGTTGCACTTTCGCTTAAGGTCTCTGGCAGGCTGCCGCTGGAACAGCATGCCAGTATAGAGACTGGCGACCAGCGTGACATTTTCAAGGGGGAAGACTGCCGCGACCCAAGCATTTGTAAACCTCAGGGACTCGAAAGACAGGTGAGTTCTTACTGACTTGTGAATCTGTCGATAGGCTGATACTTACACATCTAGGGAGTATATACCATAGCCTGCAGACGATACGACGAACCGTGTAGCCGCTCTGGCGTGTGCTGTCCCGGCTTGGATTGTGAGGCGGAGGCACGTTTTCACCGCACTTTAAATTGTCGATGGGCTGATGTACATGTAGGGGTACTGCAGGTAACCCGTCAGTATGCAGGTTTCGGATCTCTGCTTCGGAGTTGGCAGAGGATGCCCGGACGATCACAGAAGCACAACTTGCCTTGATAGCCCAATTGAATATATGCACTGTACCTTTTCATCACATCGTCCAACCTTCGATTAGTAGTCTAAACGTATTCAGAACATGCCTGGATAGCTTTATTGAGGCAGATGAGCAACTGGAACAGTACAGCGGGCCAGAGACGGTGGCTAAGCAGCCAAACGGTCGAGAAATAGCCGGGATAGTGGCACCGCAAGCTACGAGCTGAGGGGAGCGCGTGGAAGGCGACGCATGCGGCATGACCTTGGCCTGGACTGAAAAAGCGCTCAGACCCGAGCTCTTTTGATGGTGCCGTTGCAGCGGATGGGTGCACTACCCCCAGGGATCTTGGATTGTACCTGGCGGGTGACTTGCAGCCAGAACGGACTCGCGATTTTATTGACCGCTCCTCTTTTTCTGGCCCTACACCACGCTCCCCCTTGCCCCTGCGTGCATTCGCGCACCGCGCATCACTTTCTGCCCTTTCCTCCATTGCACGCGTAGACTATGCCGCGCATTTGGATTCTCTACCACCATCCCCCACGAGGCCGCCACGCTCGCGACCCGCCTATCCCTCACTTTCCTCTCGGTCCCCGCCCCCAGTCCCTGCGCGCGACCCCGACGCCTTCCAGAACCTCGAAACACCACCTAGATCCGCCCCACAGTCCACCCCTTCCTCCGTGTTTGCCATGCAGCAGATGCGCGATTGCTTCACGTGTGATGCCGAGAGGCTAAGGAACCAGTCACCAGTCACAAGAGAGCGGGTTGACGGGAGCCGCGCCATGGCTGCAGGAAGGAATTCACAGGGATGGGATGGGAGCGAAATCTCCGGCCCGAGACTTCGAAGTGGGCTCGTTCAAGGAATCTGTATTGTGGAATCCACAACTGATGATGCCTTCGAGCACTAGCTGCCGATAGTCAAATGCCATCCCCTTCCTTAATCCAGCAACGCCAACCTGGATTTTCGAGAATTAGGATCCCTGTAGGACACACAACGCAAAAGACCACGCACTCGGTTCAATTTCACCCTTTATCCTCTTCTTGATAAAGGCATCCGCGCGCGCCCAAAAATCCCATCCACCCCGCGTACCGATGACCCACTCCACAACATAGTCGTCGTCGGATACATTCATGGTAACAAAACGGAGATCATCGATGGATCGCAGATGACGCGGGTCAGGGATGAGAGTGTAGAATCCAATGAGAGCCTCTAGTTTTCTGCACCGTGAAAACACCTGTGTCGCCTCTCTGTTGCCTTGGAAGAATGCCAGATGCGTGAGGGTGGGAAAGAGGGAGAGATGGTCGATGAGATGGGCCACGTGGGGACCGCGGTGGAGGGAGTCGAAGAGGTCGAGATGCGTGACGAAAGTGAACATGGGGTGAAGTGATTGGGCATCTATGCCTTGAAGAAGGCCTTTCAGATCGAGGTTCAGCCGGCGCGCGCGTGTAGCACCAAGCGCCGCCAGTACTCCAGGACCCGCACTTTGAAATAGCACCAGAGATCGTATTTCTGTGCACACAGAGAGGATTTCATCCAGCTGGGTATCATCTAGGTCTCGGACGAACAAATGCTGGACGCGGTCGCGAAAGAATGGTGCGGGTTTTGTATTCGAACGGAGGGCGCGCTGAAACACGCGAAATGGACACGTTGAAAGGTCAC
Source organism: Mycena albidolilacea (assembly GCA_029282495.1). Classification (NCBI taxonomy): domain Eukaryota; kingdom Fungi; phylum Basidiomycota; class Agaricomycetes; order Agaricales; family Mycenaceae; genus Mycena; species Mycena albidolilacea. Next base: position 734,790 of record JARIHO010000024.1, on the reverse strand, counting down.
CGTCTGATGTGATGGTCCTATATTTGAATCGCTCGATCCTTTGTTTGCGTTCACCTCATCGGCACACTCCCAGAGAAAGAGGATGCCTCACCACTCGTGGACGCGGCGTGATACGAGAAGAAGATTAGGGATCATTTCAGAATACATCTCAGCTGCGGTTTCAACCGCGAGCCGCTCTAGATCTGGTGGAAGGACGGGTAGATCCAAGTCCATCTCGGATGTCGTCGACGTAGAAGGCAAAGTGATTAGCGCCGATTAACCCGAAATCAGCTTTGATACATGCGCAAACATCACCCGCTAGCACTGACGCTGCCATTCGGTGTTGGTGTCTAAGGCAGTCAAGCATCCTTTCATCTGATACGCCCCAGATGCTTAGCTGACACGGCCTACTCCCTCTCCCTCTCCCTCTGCGCGAGTCAAGACAATGCTCCAAGCGGGCGTCGATTTCACTTCTGCAGCTAGCATGGGAGGTCCTACACCGGTGCGTGCGCGTGAGAGACGGGGGCGGTGGACAAGGGTAGAGGCTGAGGGTCGTGTGGAAGTGGACGGCTGGGGAGCGGGTGTGCCTGAGAGCCTCGTACCGCGGATCGAGGCGTGCGTTCGGCCTCCGACTCGCACGTCCCTGCTCCAATATCCGCCGTCGTCGTCCCCATCGTGCTCCCGCGCAGCGGTGCCCCCCGCACTTTTCTCCCTGTCTACATCGACACCGCCCTTCGCGTCTCAGCGACCCCTGTCCCCCGGCCGCCGCTCGGAGCTCCGCCTCATCTCCTCGCCGCCCGGCTCGGCGCTCCCCATCTGCAGCACATTCACCCCCGTCTATCCTCTACGTCGGCGAGCTACATGCAGACTCCCCGCTCAGCCCTCCCGCCGCAAATGCGTCGGGGAGTCGGGGTCGGGAAGGCCGAGAGGAGGAATACAGTGTGTATCAGCGCGGGCAGCTCGTGGGAGGATGAGAGGAGGGCTCGCCGCGCACTGCACGAGGCGCGATGTCGCCGCCCGCGATATCGTCACGCGGGGGCGAGGATGACGCTGGGCGGGAAGATGCGTGGTATACGTTGGTCCATGTTGTCGTCCTCCTCAACTTCGGCGGCGGGGGCGGGGAGCCTGAGGATACGAGGTGAGGACGACAAAGAATGGGAGACGCTGGATTGTCCAATATCCAGCGTCTCGTCCTCGTCCTCAGCGGCGGCATATATCTGTCGCAGGATGGCTGGTACGAGCTGAGGAGGGACAAACGCTATGGGAAGACGACGGTTCCCGACGTGTATCACAATACTCCCTCGCCTGCGCACGGGCACAGTGTCTCGAATGCAGAATCTGGATGGGGTCCAGATGGATCCGGAGTGGTGGGGCGGCTCCGCGTGCGTGCAGGCCCTCGCCGCCACGGGGGGAGAAGGAGGAAGAACGATGGGATGGGGCGCGGAGCGATGGAGACGCCTGCGAGACGCTCCGGTAGGATGAAGCGCGCGCTCGGAGGAAGGTGTAGGGTGGGGGATCCTGGTGCACCTCGCGTGGGGTGGCGGATGCCGAGTGTATATGTGTATGGGGGAGCAGTCGCGCCCTCGCTGTAGTCACCTATCACTCTCGGATCTCATCACATTGCGTTTTTCCATCTATCTACTGTTTCCTCCCACTGCTTACTTGACTTCTCCTTACTTGCACACCGTTCACCCTTCTAAAAACCAACTGCCTCTTCGATTATGTGCGTCTTCGCCTATAGTATCTTCCTCTTTTCAATCGCGGTCTTGTGCGAGTCGACTCGCTCTTCTTGTTTTCACATGCATTTGTTCAATGTACCACGACCCCCTACAAATTGGAAGTAATATCACGAATGATGTGGATCTGTATATTGAACTGATTTTATGCTTGGTTCAGAGCATCTCGAGCGGGAGGGAGAAACGGAGAATATTCAGGGACACATGCGATGGGCAGAAGGAAGGGAGGAACAAGATCCTGAACGAATAAGTTTTCCAGGAACGAAAAACAAAAATCTTCCACGTACGTTCGATATACAGTCGACTTTCTGTGCGCGCGTTGGACTGGGACCTAGCTTGGAGTCAAGAATAAAATTATGGCAAATAGAAGTCGATGATCGACCCCACTCGCTGTCCGCTTCAACCGAATTTTGGAAAGCCGATCGCGGGCTATAGTGGTATAATCTCCAGGTTTTCTTCGATATTGTGATCATTGGACATTGGGCCGGATAATATTAGGATGTGCGTCAGATTGGGGAAGATGCCAGACGAGATTAAGAAAGTACTGTCTTCGCTACAACCCTTCAATAATCTCCCTCTTTATAAAATTAGCATGTCTGTCTGTCTGTCTGAAGCCGTATCTCCATATGGTTGCATTGGGCAGCTGACATCTGTTATCCATCAACCGGCATGAAGCAATTATTATATTAAGCTCCGCCTGATGCCGAGGGATGACCCGAACTGATTTGATGGCCACTATAAAATGTGCCGTTGATGCCAACAACTGCATGTGAAAGCGATCGTTATCGCTGAATGCCGAGTTATTGTCGACTGAATATTGCTCGGCTCAATTTTATGGAGAGTAAGGATTATTTTCACAACACGATCTACAAAAGATGAAGTAAAGGCCGGTCAAGCTGAACTCATTTAAAAAAAAATAGACACTCAGCTCCAACCCAACTAGCAAGGCCGAGGCAAGCAGCAAGTGGGAGCCGGCGCGAAGCGCCGGCGAGCGCTTGTGCCTCATTAAAATTTACTGTAGTTGAACTTGACAACAATGGGAGCGAAGGCGATGTGGTAGAACTTACTGGAAGAAAGAAGGACAATTCGTGGCAAAGACCTCGTTCATATTTGTCAGAGCGGTAATTCATCTGCAGGATTTGTAAATGTCAAGTCAGCCATATGAGGTAAGAAAGCCTTTATCCAGCAAGTGAGGGAAGGCACAGCTTGAGATTTGTGAGGAGTACGCAGTCTAAAGCCGACCGAGGTCCGTGAGATGGGCTTGAAGAAGTTTCAAGCTGATTAATTGCAGCTGCGGATCGCCGCCGGAATCGAACCGGAATCCCGGATTTGGCAGGTGCGCGGGCTCCCGACAACGGCAAAACGGAACTCGGCTACTTACGCCAAGCTGCTTTCGGTCACCGTGTCAAGGATTCCCGGTTGATTCCCGGCCAAAAAAGTAGAATCGAGCGTCTTTCCGTTGATGACAGCCGGGAAGCGATAATTATAAAAGTTCTACCTTGCTGTTTCTCCTGAGTCCTTACAGCTATCTCCTACCATGTCAGGTCCGGACCCGTTACCTTCGTCGATAGAGGTGTGCATTGTGGGTGCTGGCCCGAGTGGGCTCGCGTGTGCTCTCGGCCTCGCAGCACGCAAAATTCCCTTCGTTATAGTCGACACTCTGGAGGCAGGACATAACAGCTCGCGCGCGGTGGTTATGCATGCGAGTGCACTAGAGGTGAGCTTATCCATCCAATGTCGATATCGAATTCTTTCGCCGTCGATGACGATGCTCAACACAGGCCCTCGAAACGGTGCATCCCCGGTTGACTGACCAACTTGTCTCTGCCGGTATACAGTCCAAGAGTTTTACGACCATCGACTTGTACGAGCAGCTCCTGTTTCGCTTGCGACTGACGGAGTTGGCGGCGTACACCAAATACGCGTTCGCGCTGCTCATTCCGCAGCATACAGCGGAATACCACATGCGCGAGTACATGCTGGGCGGGGGAAACAGCATCCACTGGAACAAACGCGTGATTGGCGTGACGGAAGCGGCCGACGGCGCGCAGTACGAGCTGCGATTCGAGTCCGGGGAGGCCCTGACGGCGCGGTACATCGTCGCGGCGGACGGCTCCAAGTCATTCCTGCGGACGTTTGCCGGTATCCCCTTCAGAGATCCTTACACGAAGAAAACGGCCGAACCAGGGAAGAACGACCTATCGTTCGTGGTCGCGGACGTCGTTTTTGCATCGCCTCTCCCAGCCAACGTGCCCAGGGACGGCCCGCAAGTCATGGTTGGCGCTGGGGGCATGGTGCTAACGGCTCCGATCCTCGGCGAAGACTCTGCCGGGGGATCGGTTCAAAATGACAATCTCTTTCGCCTTTATCTTGGAGTTCCTGGCACTCCACCTCGTGCCCCCGACGCGCCGTATCTTCAGGCTATCCTGAACGCGCGCGGCCCCGGCTCGCATCTAAAAACACAGCCAGTCCCGCAGATCGTCAAAGTCGTGGAAAGCTCGCGGTACCGTACTCGGCCGGCGCTGGCGGACCGATACGTGCATCGCGCGGAGGGCGGAGCGTACATTCTCCTCGTCGGCGATGCCGCGCATAAGCACGGTCCTGGGGGGGGCCAAGGTATGAATCTGGGCATCTGCGACGGCATTGAGCTCGCACAGGCTATCGAGGAGCACCGTAAATGTGCGGTGGACGCTGAAAAAGTTGGAACATACAAAGCTGTGCAGATTATGGACGCGTACTCCACGCGTCGGCGCGCTGTCGCGGCACAGGTTATTGATATGGTCGACCGCATCACGGAGGTGGAGAAGGGTGGCCAGGGGTGGGGGGCGTACCTGCGCCTCAAGTATTTGTGGGCGCTCTTCAAGCTGCCGTTCATGAATGGCGTGTTTGCGTGGCAGCTTAGCGGACTGGGGCATGCGAAGAAACCTTAAAGGGTCGTACTTGAACTCCGTTGTACCTTATGCTCTCGAGTAATATTTATATGGCTGGATATTCTGTATACGCGTAGAATCTGGTTCAAACCAGAACAGCGCTCTTCGGAATTCTCCCTTCTACTCAACCAAACTCTTGCTCCCCGAAATCTTGGTCGACGCGACTCTGGCCAGTGTCTCAAATCGGGCACCTGCTTCCACTTCTACCGCTTGACACATCTGCACTATCCGTTCCAAGTTTCATTTTTTTTGAACATATTTTCGTGCTTCTCTACCACGAAGCGCGTAACGATGCTATGGTGAATCACGACACGTGATCGTGTTAGCATATTAACTTGGGGGGAGGGCCGATGCTTCGCACGGCATAACTCGTACTTCAAGATTTATACTTTGTATTCTTATTACTGACCTGCACATAGCAAAATAAAAACGTGTAAGAAGTAATACTCAGACGGGCACGAATAGCGTGAACGGCTTGGATTGTATACCTGTAAGAAGTCATACTCCAAGATGAATAAGTAAGTGAATCAACAAAGGAAGTAAGAGAGAGACAAACCTCAGATGGGCACGATCTAACAAAACATTTTGCATATTTGAACTCCCGTACCGACTGTACTGAGCACGTGATTGCCGATCCGGTAAGGGATCAATGTCTGAATGGACTGCCGGGTATCTGTCACAAAATCCGACTGAAGAAAAATAATGGCCGCTTTGACGTATCTGGGGAATCCATGATGCGCAGCCTTTTTTGATACTTTTGAAGTATATACCGGAGTGTTTGTTGAAAATTTTTACCTTATACTGATGTGTTTACAAATTTGATCCACCATAAATTGGAAAGAAGGTCGTCCTGGTTTGCATTTGAAGGCAATGCAGGGACATTATCAACTCTCAGTCTCGGGCTGCAGTGGCTGTGCGTACGACACGTACGATGAACTTCGGGTATTGCCGGCCGAAATATTGCCGAGCCAATCCCCGGAAATACAGAACCTATGAAGGTTCCCGACTAATGTGTCGCAATACAGACGTGTGAAACTGTTATCCAGCTCATAAAAAGTGCATGCGCGCACTTAACTGCTCAAAAACGGTAGTTCAATTGCTCGCGTTGAACTTGTTTAGGCCGACCTGCGCATTGCAAACCACAGCGCCCCGATTATTATTACTCGTATATTAGCAGATCCTCTGAATCAGAGTGTGCATGTTTGCTGTGATCTGAAGATACCCCGTTCGCTCGTTTTTTCTCAGCAACCGGCGCCTGCCAATTTTAATCGGGGTCTTCTGAATCAGAGTGTACTTATTTATCTGTTCCTAAACGACCCGCCGCTGCCAGCTGCTCCACAAATGGCTTATATTTGCAGTGCAATTCCCTTTTACATTCCGAGTTCACCCGATACATCAAATACTAATCGGCTTCAATTCAGTTCCAACCTCCCCGGTCAGCCGTTTAACACCCGCTCAAAAGACAGCCTCTGCCTCGGTTCCGTCTCTCTCATACCCCATCATCTTCCCCCTTCCGCTTTTTGTAGGTCATCTTGCGCATTTTGCGAATTCGCTGGAACAGAGACTTGCAGCCATCCTCAACTAAGATCTAGATCAATCTCGCCCTTTCGAAACACTCAAATCGTGCCCGCGCTGTTCTCGGATGACTGCCCTTTCACACGATCCCGCAAGTGCAGACGATGAAGTGTCGCAAAATCTGCCTTCTTAATGACCCGAGTAGGATCACTTCTGATATTCAAGGCTTCTGGATCACGTGCTGCAAGACTTCTCTCGATTGATCTCAAATTGTAGTGCAGTCACCCGCAAACTTATAGAACAGTGCACGAGCTCTCCGGAAGTCCATGAAAGCCATCGTGCCAACATAATCAGAACGTTCAGGGCCTCAAATTCCTGGAATGCTCACTCTCCGAAGCTTTCTCTCCGAGTTCCAACGACTTTCTCGGGTTCCATGCGAGATCTTTCTCGGTTTCGTCTCCCTCTCTGTCTTGCCATGGACTCTTCGCTCAGCGCTATAGGTGCTTCTCCTCACTTTGCAAGCATTCCCACGTGAAACCGCTTTCGCAAAAAGCAAGGTGCATTTACTTGCAAAACATTGTTTCTGTATCTAACTCTCCCTATGGCTGATCTAAACCGAGTGCGACTCAGTCTGAAACGCGCAGCACCAAGAATAGCAACGCATAGAAATTTGCGCCCGGTCACCTCTCCCAATGAGGATGAAATATCCTCCCAATACGATGTGCGTGTTCAAACTTCTCGCCACCTGGCCTGCTGCTGAGCTCCTCCCCTCCTATGGTGTTGCTCTCGCTCCACACGTCCTTATCTCTGTCGCCAAAATTAAACCCGTGAAAGTTCTGCAACAGGTTTGATTGTGTTCGTACAAACGCGTCCAGAGACACTGGAGCAGGTTCGTTCAGGCTGCCCTATTCACAGTTGCTGTACATTCCAACTTATTCACAGACGTCTCGCACACTCGCTATGTCCCCCAGTCCCCCTCCGGATGCTCGTTACCTGGCCCGACCTCTACCCCATTCGACGATTGCAGGGGAAATCCTGTCTGCCTGAAGGCCGAGGCATGCGCCACGGTTGGCTTCTTGCTTTTATTCAGTGCAACACACTCACACTCGGTTACCTCGAGCATTCTGGTATCAGTAGAGGGAGATATCGATGAATTTTTGTTCAAGGTAAGTCTTTCATGGGTGTCCTGGCCAATACAACTGACGATACCTCGAGGCTCAAAGATGCGCGTTGATAATTGAGCACCAACGATATCACAGGGGGCAAAAAGCCGAGGCACCTGGATTCCAGGTGCCTCCAGGGCATGTTCTCCGCAGGTCGTGAGCTGGTGGACAAAGGTCCGATAAAGGTCCTTGGGTGGACAAAGAATCAACATAGGCAAGACAAAGGGCAGGCAGGATTTTCACCACCGAGAAAATCTTGCCTGTCCTTTGTCCCTCCTTTGTCTGTTCTTTGTTGACCTAAGGACTTTTGTAGGCCTTTTGTATTTGACATTGCAGCCTTCAGACCACATGCCTCGGAGGCACCTGGAATCCAGATGCCTCGGCTTTTGCCCCCAGTGTATCTTTTGCAATTCGGTTTTTACATTCATACCCATCATTACGATATTGGCTGACGAATACTATACACCTGGATTCTGCTTTGTTTGGTCCCGGACAGGCAAGAAAATAATCTAGCTAGCGAACTCTGTCATGTACATACGCCAAGCGCATAGACGAGAGAGTTTTGATCACCCTTTTTTCTATGTCGAATAATTCTGTGGCTCCAAGGTACCCAAGATAACTAATTTACTTCATGTCAGCGATGTACATGCATGACACATGAGACTGGCCACTCTCATCAGTTACTATCAAAAGGAAGGGTTTAAGCTTAGCTCGAAATCATGACAATGCTGCCGGGGAATCTGTGTGAACTATGCCCCGAGAAATGGGAACTTAGATGTTAAACGATCACTGGACTGTCAGAGCGAAGTGAAGGCATGCCTTACTGTATTTATCCTTTAGTTTGTCTAAAGACATTGAGCTCCAAAACACACCATCCTTTCCTCAACTTCCACACATGCCATAAATTCAACCACCCACGCTTGCCGGAGCGTAGCGACGGCTTATCTTGTTTAGTACAAAAATGTTGGAGGACAATCGGTGCAAACATACTACTCAAATTTATGGCTTTCACCACTATCTAATACTGTTAGTAAGCTGAGGTTCAAGCACCGTGAGCCTTTACAAAACCGAACATAACAAAGTCAGTGAGTCAGCCACAGTACATATTCACCAGAACGGAGAGGGAAGGCACAAGTAACGGGATTTTGGCCGGGCATTAGAATACATGGTGTTGGTACAATGGCTTGAATAATAAGACAACAGATGCAATTCTCATTATTTAAGGTACAGAGATGGAAGGCAGAAGTAACAGTATGTAAACCTAAATAACTCGAACGTAGTACTAATTGTATGGAATGTAACCGCTTACACCCTACTAGAAGCGACTTGGTGAAAATTGTTCCGCCATTGAAGCTGACCATCTGACGTGTTCGGGATCTTCCGAAGTCTTGCATACGTCTCGCCTGCACCGCCACGAACTGGAGTTGAACTCTCTGAGATGTATCGCATATTTCTGTAACAACAGTCTAACTCAAATGTAGTGCCAAACCTATTGAGTGGATCTGCTACTCTCAAATATTTTATGAGAGCTGTTGGTGAATGGTAGAAACCACGAGCTTGAATTAAAAAAATATGCAATACTCACCATACAAATAGGGCACGATGCTCAACACAGAGCTACACAAAGCAATATTAAATGAATCGGTATGTGTATGATATTTATGAGTACTAGAAGGTGAGACCTGGTGGAGGTTAAAAAACAAAGAGAAAAAAATATAAATAGACTAGCCGGATTCGAACAAGCATCATCTTGGTGGATTATATAATCACTAAATCTATTAGTTTAGGCTCTTAAAAAGACTACAAAAATCTAATGAACACAGCCACTATTTCATTACATCCTCAGGACGCACTGATAAAAGTTTCACCAACTCAAAAACCTGGTTCCGTTGATGAAAAGAACGAGTACATAAAGTACTCGTAATCAGCCCTGCGCCTCCCGATGTTAGAAATTATAAGAGCAGTTACATTCGACTCCTCGAAGGCCAAGTTCAGTTCCTAAATATTTCGAGCCTGGGAATGTACCCTTCATCATGCAGGCAAGGGCATTTACTCCAGGCATGGTAGCATACCCTCCGATAAGCTTGTCTGTGTTTATGCCAGTGCTCTTCTGGTAAGTTCGACTACAATAGGGACCCGACGACCCAATGGTTATACCAGCTAAAGCATGTATTCAATCTTCCATGTTGCACGATTCCCTTTACCACGTCTTTCTTGCAACACGGATGAAATATATACAAATCAGAAATAACGAGCTAAATCAAGTGCAAGGCAATGAAGGTAAAGAGAAGATGATAATGTGACATAGCGTATGCGGTTTGTAATTTCCAACACCATATTACCTCCTGATGGGCAATGAGGTTTCGACAAATGGAAAATGTACTTTACACACCTCCCTAGTTAAGGCCCTTCACAAGAGCAGACATCTGTTTATGGTTTACGACCACCCGTAAACTAAATGAAAATAAAATCTGTTTTATTGGTTTAAAAGTGTTTATAAACCAAAACCGTTGGAGCCTTAGTCGAAGCGCGACCATGAACACGATCGAGATCAGTGACAGACTATAACTATGAGGTTCAAGTTATAGTTTCTGTTTATAAGAGACTACTCGACCATCCAGCTGACCCACCCTCCCTGCCTTAGATCTCGGTTGATCGGCCCTTACCCTTTTGTGAGTGAAGTTGTGACGTTCACACTATGATACTCGACGGCCCGGGTCGGGACCTCTGTATCCTGTTGCGCGAACCATTGAGTATCCTTCCAAAGGAACCCGCAGGGAAGATAGCGGTGAAACGATTCTGGAAGACAGCGGACTGGTGCTGTGGGTCTGTGACGCAGCAGCCGGCATAGCAAGACCTGGATACATTGGTGACCGCAATGGTGAACTGACGCAGTCGCCTGATGCATCATTTGGTCGTGTCACCTCCCCTTCCAACTGGTGCTGACTCCGGGCCGCTCTAATGTCTGACCAACAGCCTGTAATAGCATGGCTATGAATAGCTGGGGAAGAGCTTGCTACTGGGCAATCTCGGGGAAACGCCTCTATTTATGCGGTGCAAACGCCCTTCATAGAGGACACAATGGCTTCACGTCTCCTGTGGCTCCTATTAATACTACCATCCACACTTGCTCGGCAGGATGTGTTTAACTTTGTGCTAGATGCGCCAGAGCATCCTCCCGCAGGGCAGCAGGTGGTCGATGCCAACTACCAATCCTACTCGATTGAGTTCAGCTACATGCAGGACTATGCCGGGAACAACACGTGAGATGCCCTCATTCATTCTCTCCCCCAGACTCACACAGCGGCACAAAGCAATCCCAACAAGTTCTCAGCCCAGCTGCTGCAGAACCTCCAGGACATCTCAGGCGCGTACCCTATGATTCGTGCCGGCGGGAGCACGCAGAACCGGGCCGTCTTCGTCCCGAACCAGACTGAGGCCGTCATCCTAAGGTTCAGCCACCCGACCGACGACCAGCCCGCTGGGTTGACCATCGGGCCCGCGTGGATGCAGGTGTTCCAGCAGTTCCCGGAGGGCACGCGGTACATTTACGGGCTGACCTTTTATGATTTTAACGATACCCTGATCGGTGGGCGCAACGGAATCGACGAGACAGTTGCTGAGGCTGAGCTGGCGTATGGCGCGATTAAGGATGACTTGTTTGCGTTTGAGATTGGGAACGAGGTGGATGGTGACATTCTTTCTTTTCTGTAATCCTCTGACAAGCTGACCCTCTGCAGGATGGACATGTACCTCTCGCCGCCCGTGCAACTGGACTGTCGAGACGTATGTCGCGCAGTGGCAGGAGTACGCGGCAGCCATCCAGGAACACATCAACACGTCCGCGCCCCTGATCCAGGGGTGCGCGTTCGAGGCGCCCAGCCACATCGGGTTCAATGCGACCCCGTTCTGGAACGTCGAGAATGCTGTCAGATTCGGCATGAACGCGAGCGTGGCCAAGACCCTCGCGGACCACGATGTAGGCAATCTCCTCCTCTCCTTTTCTTTTCCTTCGTTTTATTAATTTCCCTCACCTCACCCACAGTACATGGGCTCTATCTGCGAAGGCGCTCAACCGCCCTCCTTGCAAGCCAGCCTACTCAACCACACCCACACGTCTGCCAAGCTGTATAACCACGCCTACCTCGGCAACGCGACGGCCGGCACAAACATGGCCTACGTCCTCGGCGAGACCAACTCCATCTCGTGCCAGGGCGCGGCCGGCGTCTCGGATGTGTTCGCGGCTGCACTGTGGGGCGTCGACTACGTGCTGTACACGGCCACCCTCAAAGTTGCGCGCTTGTATTATCACATGGGCACGCCGTACCGCTACAGCGCATGGCAGCCTATCAACTGGCCCAATACGAACACGACGCGGGGGGTGAAGCCGCTGTACTACGGCAATTTGTTCACGGCACGCGTTCTCAGTGGGGGTGGGAAGCAGGTCAACGTGTTGGTTAATGAGACGACAACGGCGGCGTACGGGGTGTATAATGCCAGGAGTAGTAGCCTGGAAGCTGTGGTGGTGGTGAATCTGGAGGGATGGAATTCGACGCAGCCGGCGGCGGAGAGGCCGTATATTAGTGTGCGAGTCCCGGAGGGCCTGGCACACGGGGAGGTGAGGAGGTTGACGGCACCCGGCGTGGAGATCGCGGAAGGGATCACATTCATGGGACAGTATGTGGATGACGAGGGGATTATTCGAGGAGACGAAGTGGTTGAAACGGTGGCAGACGGCGTCGTGCAAGTTGGCGCCGGGGAGGCGGTTTTGGTTTCTCTGTGAATAGTTGCATCACGTGACAGTTCCTTCTCAGGACACACTCACGCTTTTATACCGATTTGGAAATATTTCCCATCAATCTGAGGTTGCGAGAAACCTTTCCCACTAGTTTTTCTCTCCTTTGAATCCCCAACATGCATGTCTTATGGTACAGTGGTAGACGCCCCTTCTCTTGTACATTTAATTGTTTGCGAATGTTCTATCGTTCAAGACGGCCGTGTTTCAAGTGTTTTGAAATTAATTTTGCCCATCGCGACTGCGTGCTTTGTCCAAATAATCGCAAAATGACGCGTAGATTTTTCCCTCGCCTCCTACTGCACTAATCCCACAGGCCTGCCTCACCCTAGGACATCTTGATGGAGTCATATGTTCCCGGTCCAAATGCAACATCGAGATCCCGCCTGGTGGCCCACCAATAAGATTGTTGAGATTTAATGGGTAGATGCCGGACATCACCGAAAGTTTTGCACGGTTGAAATAAAGTTGACTTTCCCGAAGTTCAATTTGAAGATTCCGAAGCCAATTCAATTCTTTCAATTCTTTCAGCCTTTCAAGTTTCGAACACAGTGCACCGTGCGAAACCTGTCCAGGCTTGTAGGATCGATGAATCAAGACTCTCAGAATTTCTTCTAAGTTCACTGCTCGTTTGTCGGGGTGAAGACCAACTGCATCTTTGTTATCTGGTTAAGTTTTTTCCCTCTCAAATTATGCCTAGGAAGGACTTCACCGTGGATTTGAGGGCTTTGTCACCTGCGCCGGATTTCCTGGTTTAGAAAAAAATATCAGTCATGCTGATTCTATTTCAAGCAGCAGAAAAACAATCATATGCATCTGCCAGAGCTATAGTGCAGTGCGATTGATAGGCAAGTATCCGTGTTGCTTTGATTATGTTTTGAATTGACCCCACTCTCATATACGGCCCTCGAGCGTGCCAAGTCATCTCGCGTGTTTCGGCTAGGCAGCGGCATTGCTTAGCGGACATGCAGCGGCACGCTGAAAATTTGGATTTTGATAATACTAGCAGAACAACATCGCTCCAGATCGTCAACCTCATTTTAATTTGATCAATTCCAACAGACGCTGCTCTTCAACTTGAAGTTTTACCGGTTACCAGAATTACATTGGTTTTCAAGCGCTTGGATTTCAATATATTTCTATCAATACGCCGCATGGACACGCGCGTTATGAGGCGGGAGGTAGTGCTAGATGACCTTGGAGTTTAAAGGCTCCACGCCACATCAAGATCTCAACAAAGAGCCATCACAGCTGTGCAGATGTAGAATTATCACGCTTTTGCTGACATTAGCTGAAAGCAATATATTAAGAGAAGACTTGTAACAGCAAGTAGGTGCACACCCAAATTTCTAGAAGCATTAAATCGGTCACTAAAATTACTCCCACTATGATACCATGGCTATGTTTTGGGATGGTCTACGGATGGGTAATCTGAATGCAGTCAGAATAACTTGGGGGGAGGCCGATGCTGTGCACAGCATAACTCGTACTTGAAGCCTTTTTTTGATCAAAAACAAAACACTAACATTGTTCAAAGCCGATAGGCCATGAACTTGTGGCTGTGCATAGGCTTTGTACGAAGGACTTCGGAAACACCCATAACCTGATCGCCGGCCGCTCATTTTTGGTAGTGAAGCCAGGTGCCTCGAGGAATACGGTGAGGTCAATCCTTTGTGAATTAGTACCCACTGTCTGGCCAGAACAACAGTTTCGGTTTTTTCCCTGCTAAGGCTGCTTTTATAGAACTTGGTGTACCACAAGTACACGGGCAGAATTTTTCTCTGTAGACTCAGCTGCAGCACCATATTGAATCTGCAATTTTTCTGCTTTGAATGAGCACCCACTCACTTTACTGCAGGGCTTCAGGTCTTTGTTCATTGTGGTGCAAGTACCCGCAAAGACTGTGCATCCTGTTTGAACATGTTTGATCCCTGCCGATATATGCCGATGCATTTTAGTTCAAGTGCTGCTAATCCAACTTGATCATCGAGGCAGTCTGCTTCTGTGCCTCGCCGTCCACTGTATTTATATCTCTGCGGATGGATCTTCTCCTCGACGCTAACGTGCACACACTAGGGATACAAGTCCCGCTTGCTCCAACGCACATGCCCTGCCCTTCGTCCTCCACCCTCGCGCCGCCTCCCACAGACACCGTTATCTGAATCACCCATTGTCCGGCACGCCGTCCCAGTCTCGAACCTGGACGTGCACGACCCCAACGCTCGTGCTCTCCACCTCCTGACGTCTCGTGCTCCATGCCCACCACCCCGGCGCTATCTGTCTCCTACGTCTCGCCTACACCACATCGGCCTCGTCCTCCTCCTGCGCTTTATTTGCATTCCTCTCCCAGGACATACTCCTTCTCGGCTCGGCAGCGCCATCCCCGCCGATATGGCGCTTGCACGTGCGGGTACAGCGCCAAGCGCAAGAGGGGCGCGGGTTCCATACAAGTAGCGCAGTGCATGAATACAAATATAATTTGATTTTTTGGCAATACATTCGGCAAAGATTCTGGTACCAGTATATCTTTCTGGTTGAGAATGGCGCCAGAAGATATTCTGGGGTAAGCCCGTAATGGGGCCAGACAACATTCTGGCGTGATGGCGGCGTTGGCCGGTCTGGCGCCAGACGCGCCAGGCCAAAAACATTTTGCTGATTACATACGGCTTGCATTCCTAGTTGGTGCCCGTGCATGGTTGAGCTTTCTTGGGATACAGGATGATTAAATAAAACTGTCAAAATAATGCGACACCAGTGACTATGGAAAGCCGGAGCACCACGCTTTGAAACAAATGATTTGATCAAATGCCGAATGTTGGCCGCTGTCTTCCCGAAGTGGATTTGAGATCAAACTCGCTCTATCGTGTCCTGTGGAGGCTCTGAGTAGCACTACGCACGCTCAGAAATTTGTTTGATTCGGTGGCTTTTATCTCCTTTCAATAGAAGTGACCAAAACCGCTATTTCCTGTTATTGTGGAAGCACAAGCACAGAGAGACGGTTAATCCTGTGAGTTTAGGACTTTCCTAAGGTCTCATGACGCCTATATTGATATAAAACATTTAATTCTATCGTCTCGCGCCCGATAAGGCATCCCAAAATTTCCTTGAGCGCGAGTTTTGATATCCCCGAGATGCCCGAGGTAAGTCGAACACGACATGTCATGCTTTACATAACTGGAGAACGGGTTGTAGTGAGTTTTCCTGGGGTTCCTCAACTGTTGGTTTGCTCCAGGCTCAAATGTGCCAGATCCCCGGCTGGCCTCTTGACCTGGAATATCATTTTAGCTCGACGACAGTGCTTCACTATATCATTTAGGTTGAATAATTCCCTCGGCCAGAACACCCCAATTACAATACTACGGATCCTCTACTAATGGACCACCCCTCTCTATAGGCCTGTAGATCAAATTGGGCAGTACAGCGGGAACATTCACCTTTACAGCCGTGAGCAGTGACTTGATGGTTGAACTGATCTTAAAATTCAAGAATGAGAAATAAATGGATGGATGCGGCTGCACACTAATCCAAAGATGAGTACCACAAGCTAAAGCACTTGATGAGAGCTCAAGGAAGCCCAAAAGTCCATCTAACACTTCGCATTATCCTTTGCGACATCCATGATGCTGTCAAAATCCAAAAAGCGGGGCTGTGTACCTCCCTTTCAGGTTAAATTTTACAAAATTCTTCAGCCCTCCGTCCCTGGTAGTATTTCGCTTAGTTTTAGCTGCGTGAACAACTCTACAACAAAAGCAATCACGCTGGGACGAGTCACGGCACGGCGTCGGCTATCATGCCGAAACTGATAACATCACTTGTTTCAGAGCGTGGTGTGGAAGGGGAGAAAGCCCGGTGCGTAGGTTCTCGTTTTGGGTCGGTGATCCGGGTAAGCGTAGAGCGAACGATTGGAATAAAATATGAGAATCGGCCCCGAGCCGTAGAGTATGAAAACGCGATAAAAACAGAGTAAAGAAGTGGGAAAAATGCCGTGTGAAGACGGCAGCGTCGTAAGGTGCGATTTGAGGGGTTTGGGTGGCTAGGATGCCCACTGGTGACTTCAGAAGACTGAGGACGGAGGGACACCGAATCCCTCCTGGGCGTGGAGCCCTACACTGGTCACGAATGTGGTGGTTTGCGGCAGAAAGGTGATGATGTGGCATTATTTACAGTACAAACAAATAATGTAATGTAAAATAGGGGCATACTATTGTAAAGTTGAAACCAACGTGCAGATAGATTTCCACACGTCGGCCAAACGACCCCTCCACAGTGCGGGGGATTTTGATGTCGACCCCGACATCCAGGAACTATAGAGGAGTATGGCCGTAAGTACGAACTAAAAGAACCGTAAAGACTATATGAACGAGATAAGCAATAGTTAACGAAGAGGGGTTTAAATGGAAGGTACGAAGGTTTTGTAACGTTCGAAGACACGTTTCTGAAGTGCGGTAATATCTGCGTCCACGGTTAAACGATCGATCGCGTCGATGAGCTCGGCCAGCGCACGACGCCACGATAGGGATAGGATAAGGCAGTCGAATATCTGGAGGATGAACGCGTTATCGGGATATCGAGTAGACTTGGAGGGCGTTTCGGGTCGTGGAAGTGTTTCGCAAATGGGAGTGAGAATACGGAATGGTGGGGAAGATGTACGTTCCTCGCGCGGAAGGTGCGGAGGATTCGCTTCAAACCTGCGGTCTGGACTGGAAATACGACGTGGATGTTCGATGACTGCAAGCGGTGCATGCGGGGGATTTGAATTCGACGCGGGGACGGTGTTGGGAACGCTACGAGGCGCAGGTATAGGCGAGGCATGTGGAGCGCGATGTACATGTGGGGGATTCGATTGAGAGGTCCCGGGCGACTTCGAAACGCTGTGAGGCGCGACACGAAGGGTACGAGGAGGAAATCGCCGAGGCGACAGCAGATGCGCTGCAACGCCGCCGGGGTGCCGTGTCATAGGAAGGGGCGAACCGTCGTCCGAAACGAGACGGAAATTCGCATCGAATTTCACCAGATTCTTGGAAAGGAGCTCGTAGGTCCGTGGGCAAAAACGAGGGTTGAGCCGGTGTTTCCCCGTCCCACCACAAACGAAGCAGCGCCGCGAGCGCTTTTTGCGAGGGGCCGAAGTCGAAGGTGAGTTGTCGAGCTTGGAATGTGACGTGTGAAGCGTGGGCGACAGCGTGAACGATGCGCGTGGCCGCACGGAGCACGGTGCGATGCGCAGATGTGGTTCGTGTGAAGCGCCTTGGAACCGCGAAGAAGTGGCCGTGGGATGCGAAGTGGGAGGCGTAGACGATGACGTGAACGAGCCGTTCGCCTGCTTGGGGCACGAAGCGACGTGGGGATGGGAAATAGCCCTGGGAGCGATGGGACGCGCAAGGGATGGAGGTGTGGACGAAATATGTGCTGTGGAATGCGAAATGGAAGGCGTAGACGACGACGCGAACGAGCCGTTCGCTCGCTCGGAGCGTGGAGCGTGGTGGGGATGCACAACATGCGAAACGACGTGGAAATTCGAAGGGGCGTCCGTGGAAAGCGAAGGAAGCGGCGTAGATGATGAGGGAGACGTGCCGTTCGTCCGTTCGGGGCGCGATGCGATGTGGGGACACGAAACGTCCGAGGTAACGGCGTGACACGTGGCGAGTGGCGTAAAAGCGATAGGACACGCAACGTGCGGCGTAGGGACCGTCATGGCGAAGGATGGAAGGGAA
This sequence comes from Mycena albidolilacea, assembly GCA_029282495.1. NCBI lineage: Eukaryota > Fungi > Basidiomycota > Agaricomycetes > Agaricales > Mycenaceae > Mycena > Mycena albidolilacea. The sequence goes on along the minus strand of JARIHO010000024.1, from coordinate 716,961 downwards.
TGTAGTGTGGGAGTGACGGACCACGCGGAATACCCAAGAAGATCCCACTAAAAGACCTTTCCCCCTGCGGTGGTCACCACTGTGGAAGGGGAGAAAGCCCGGTGCGTAGGTTCTCGTTTTGGGTCGGTGATCCGGGTAAGCGTAGAGCGAACGATTGGAATAAAATATGAGAATCGGCCCCGAGCCGTAGAGTATGAAAACGCGATAAAAACAGAGTAAAGAAGTGGGAAAAATGCCGTGTGAAGACGGCAGCGTCGTAAGGTGCGATTTGAGGGGTTTGGGTGGCTAGGATGCCCACTGGTGACTTCAGAAGACTGAGGACGGAGGGACACCGAATCCCTCCTGGGCGTGGAGCCCTACACTGGTCACGAATGTGGTGGTTTGCGGCAGAAAGGTGATGATGTGGCATTATTTACAGTACAAACAAATAATGTAATGTAAAATAGGGGCATACTATTGTAAAGTTGAAACCAACGTGCAGATAGATTTCCACACGTCGGCCAAACGACCCCTCCACAGTGGTGCTCCGGCTTTCCATAAGTGACGGTCGAATTGGATAATTTCAAGCGAGCGGGAATGAAGCGCTACGTTTTGGCTACGTTTCTTGTCCGTGTCCTCGTGTTGTCAATCAACAAGGAGAGAGCGCAAAGCTTGGATCTGATCGGATATTGATGGGACTTCCAGCAGGTCTCGAAAGTTAAGATGGCTCAGCGCCAAAACGAGAGTAATCACTGCATTCCGCTGGTCCCTAGACATGCCGAAATTTAGTCCCACCGAGCCAGCTAGCAGCGCCTCGACAGCTTAGCCGAGTGTCTAGGCGCTGTCTAAGTGCTGTCTAGGCGCTGTCTAGGCGCTGTCTAGCCAGCTCAGTGGGACTAGATTTCGGCATGTCTAGGCCCATCTAGGGACTCACGGAATGCAGTGAATGATCTTGATGGCGAGGTCTCGAAGCAACAGAGCGCATTCGAGTTAGAAGGCACCTGGCAGAGTTGGACCCAATTTCGGACCTCGGAGACGACGACGAACACAGTAGAGAAACCAGTGAGTAAACAACGTCTAGACAGAGGGTCAGAAGAGGCGCACCGACTGGCCACACAGTTAGCTGCAGAAAAAGAGATACTGTAGCATTTCATTCAATTCGCGTGTCACGCATCACAGGCACCCAAATTCGCGAAAAATTTCGCGAATGTCACGGGTCACCGAGGCCAGTCGCGAACTTGCGAAAGAAGTCACAAAATCGCCAAAAAAAACCGCGAAAAGTGCGATTTTTCTCCCCAAGTACATTGATGTTTGATTTGCCGCGGCGCTCATGCAACTGACGTGATCGGGAGTAAACAGGACTTCTTCCCACACAACTGCCACATTTAAATTTGTCACGGTGCTGCGGCGAGTGTACAAGCACAATGGATTTGATTTCCTTGTCGGTGAGTATGGCATGACTGCAGCTTTCTTGTTGGCACCATAAACACATGCTGGTATGTGAATGTGCTTATTTGAGTGAGAAATGCACTCTGTCTAGGTCTTGGTAGTAGGTCTCGGTCCGGGTGAAAACACGAATTTTTTTCTGTGTCACAGTACCCCGAGCCAATTCGCGAAAACCAGAGTTCACGAATCGGTGTCACGCGTCACAGGCCCCGCGAATTGAACGAAATGCTACACCACCAAGAAAAGCTGACCTCAAACTGAGGTCAGGATAAGAGGTCAGCCGATGTAAATGCATGACATTGAGTCACCTCAACACTGACGTCAAATATGGACTGTGCCAGCCAATCAGTCTGACTTCTGTCTGACGCCCGACCTCAGATTGATGTTCTGAGGTGGACATCAAGCTGCTGCAAGGCAAACCTCATACCGTGTCCAGATTTCAGTCGAAAACTCATTCACTGGATGCTTGTTACAAACAATTCTTTGTATTGAATGATAACTGCGCTGAATTCTATTTCACGTCGTTCCCAGCTTGCACCGATCTCAATCACAACAAGATTGCAGCAAATAGAAGATATTAAATTTGTTCATCTGTGGACCGAAGACGATGCTACGCTAATCAATCCGTCGTATTTCCACCCGCAGCCTCGGGATCCTCGTTATCGTCATCAGGCTGGGCTCGAGGCGTCTCGGAATCGTCGTCATTCGTGGGCATGTCGAAGTCCGCTGGGCGCTTGCGCTTTGTGCCTTGTCGCCGCGAGAAGCGCTGAATGTGCGGAACGAGGGAGCTGAGGTTGCGTAACCACGACGGGCTACCTTGTCCAACGCCATCGCCGGTTTTGTGCTTAGATTTGGTTGGATCACCGTGAGTTTGGCCGTCGTCCTCGTAAATAATCTGCAACGCACTGAGAAGCGAATGAGCAGATTTAATGAAGCAGAGGGTACGAGAGAGCGATCACGCACGTAACAAGGTCTCCCGATCCCCCCGCACGTAGATTGGCGAGCTCCTCGTCGACCTTTGGCCAGAATTCTGCGTTGGTGTAGCCACGAGTACAGAGAAGGCGCTGCCGGGTGGTTAGAGGCGGTCCAGAGAAAAAGACGGAAAGAAGGTACACACAACTAAAGCAACTCTGAAACGCAGACCAAGCGTTGCATTGACATGCTCCGAATGTGCCACCAGAGCAGCGCTAAGGGTCGCAATATCCACCTTCTTGTCAGGGAGAGTGTCGGAAATCTGTGCGCTTGCTGTGAGATTCGAATTTTGAAGACACCTGTAAACTGACCTTTTTCTTGAATGTCGAGCGTTGAACACTGTACTCGCGGGCCACGTCCTTCACTAACCCCTCGCACTCAATGCTATCGACAGGGGGGAGGTCAGGAATATTGCTATTACGCATTGCTTGCTAAATCGAATGTGTGAGTGAATATAAATGGGACAATAGCGACGACAAACGATGATTGTGTTTTCGTTGGTACCGGCGTAGTAAGCAACGTTGGGAAGCAATAGCATAGCCCAAATGAACTTCCGCATCGTCCTCTGTGAAACGGAAACTCAGTATAAAAATAAAAGCGAGTTGTGGTGGCATGACATACCAATAGAGCTGGCGATGATTTCCACGTCGAAATATGGGCTTGAAGCGAGTTGTTGAGCAGACTTTCGACCTTCAATGTGTGCAGGAACTGCATTGCGTTCCGCTCGTCCGGGTTGGACGTCTGAGAGTCGGGGAAATTAGAGGGATTTCAGTGATGTATGAAATGGGAGTGACCTCAATGTACGTCCGGAACTCAGCCTCGCTGTCTGTGTCCAGCTTAACCTTCTTCAGAGCCTTTTCCCCGAAGTTCCGAAGCTGACTGAGTCGGGTGGCTTGATTATTCAGGCCCAGAGAGAGCGTAGAAGGAAAGGCGGTGGCAAATGGATTGGGACTTGAAGCCGGTTCGGATTCAGAGGGCAAGATGGATGGGGTGGCTGGGTGTGGAGTCTCCAGGGCTCGTTCAGCTTCCTGAGCTTGGCGGGCACGCGCGCATTGAAGGATGCTCTGAGTGGACATGAAGTTCGGTGGATAAGAGACAAGGATGACTTACACGGGTGCCGCCACCTTTATATCCTCCTGCCACCGAATTCCACAAAAGGAAATGGAGGGCGCGCTTTGAGTCGCTTCAATCGCTTGGCCTTGCATTGTTGGTCTTGTCTGTTGCCTGCCACCTCGAAATCTTCATGGCACCAGCCCGATGGAATCCTCCTCCAGGTATGCGAATATTTGTGATTTGAGAGTTCCAATACCTGAATTAATGAAAGTCAGAAATGGACGCGCATCTCCAGCATGAAGGAGATAAGATTCGATGCCTTATCTGCGCTAGAGTCGGAAAAATTGGTGTTGGAGGCTGGTTCTCTCGAAAAAATCTCAAAGCCCACCTTGGAACTCCCACACACGTTGCCGCGTACGACAGCGAGACACAGAAAGCTCGCAGAGATGCCGAAGAGCATGAACGACTCTCCGAAGCGTATAACACTTTTGAGAATCAAGAATTTCCTGAAATGAATCCATCGGGACCTTCACACATGGCGCAGATGTTTCCTCAGCCGGAGGACGACATCAACATGGATACTGGCTTAACTCCTGTGAATCTTCCGCACCTGATGGAGGAGTTGGGTGAGGCGCCGGAGCCCGAAGTGTTAGGACCTGAGGCGACTCGTTTGCTCCTTCAGCAGGAGTTTGAACGAATGCTTGAAGATGCTTACCAGGAGACCCATTTGGGAGCCGGAGTTGAGGACCAATTCATCGCAGATGAACTGCCAAAGATTGGTGATGAAGACGATGACGGCGATATTCATTGTTTCGATTCTGAGCTTGTGGAAAATGACGAATATTTTCCCTATCCCAATAAAACCGTAAGTGTTTTCTGAATCGTCGAGAAATTCTTTGAGCTCATGTATCATATCAGATTATGCTCCTCGATATCATGGACAACTTACCTCGCTGTCGATTCACCGGCGACCAGATTTCCCTCATTCTTCATTTTGCGACAAAACTCGGTGTGGCAAACGTGCCATCCCTGAAAAGCTTTCGAAAGATCCAGAAAACATTGCAGTTAAGCTGCGGCAACAAACCAAAGAAATCGACTTCTCACCTCGGAAACATCTTCTATATGAACGATATCCGAGATACTCTTGCCGCCGACATGGCAAACCCCCTTGTTGCTCCGCACCTGCACTTTTATCCCGAGGAAACCACCGGTCCGATTTCCGAAACGTTCCAGGCTGAGCGATGGATGGAATATACACCTTCCCAGCTCACCCCAATGTATTCCCGGGGAAACAAACGCTTTTGGATCGAGGAAATCGCACAGCTGCTTGACGGGAGATTTGTCATTCCACACACCTGGATCGTTCGAAACGGCGAACTTACAGCCGATGTTTCATTTGTCACTCGAACTGGAGACAGTCGCTGGAAGCTGGAAGACGGTTTTGAGCAAACTGTCAAAGCTCTTGATCTTCACGAGGACTTTGACGGTATTCGTGCCATGTTTGGCAACGAGTTGAGCTGGGTGGATGCCCGCGATGTCCCACCAATGCCCAATTCGATGCGCGAGCTTGTCGAGGAGGACGAGGACCTATTCGTAATCATGGTCTCCCCGTGGGCTGACGACGTTTCTGGAAACCGGTCAAAACAATATAACAAGCACATGAACATGTGCGCCGGAAATGGTTGTCTTCCTGGACGCTTGCTTCAGCAAGAATTCCACATCCACTATATTTCAACCTCACCCCATGCATCGTCGGCTGAACAGTTTGCGACATTCCGCGACCACGTGAAGTGCACGGAGACAGTGCCTGTCAAGTGCTTCAATGCCGCAACAAAAAGAAATTGTCGATTTATCATACGCACACCCGGATTGACTGGGGATAATCCTCAACAATCCGAAGAGGCGTCCCATATGGGAGGGAATGCGAATCATCCTTGTCGAAAGTGTCATTGGGGCGGCTCAAAGAAGGAGAAAGAAACAGAGAAGCTGTACCACGAATGCCATCTTGCTGGAGCCGCTCGGAACGTTGCAGAAATCCGCGACAACCTTGAAAAGCAACTTCGAATGGCCCGACATGGTGATAAGAAGGGAATCGAGGACCTTCAGCGGAGTACAGGAACGAAGGATAAAATCACTCAGCATTGGATTGAGGCGCTTCTCAAAAAAGCGACCGCTCTGCGTCTTGAGTCGCCGCGACGCACGAAAGATGACATCGCATCCGAGCTTCAGATTTGGCTTGATCAGCAACCAGGCGACAAATTTAATCCGTTGCTCGACATCACCGGTCTCGACCCATCACAAGATACACCAGTGGAACTTCTTCATACCATTCTGCTGGGTGTCGTGAAATATATCTGGCACATTCTCAATACAAGTCAGTGGTCCGACACGGATCGACACTTGCTGGCCATTCGATTGCAGTCAACCGACATCGGTGGACTCACCGTACCTCCGCTGCGGGCCGGATACATGATCCAGTATCGAAACAACCTGATTGGAAAGCATTTCAAGACGTTAACGCAAATCCTTATATTCCATGTGCACAAAATATGCACTCCGGAGCAGTTTGCGTTGATTAAAGCTGCCGGTGATCTTGGAGCTCGCCTGTGGGTACCAGAAATCGATAATATGGACGAGTACATTGCCCAGTTGAAGATTGCGGTGGCAAATCTTCTTGATGCCTTCGACGCTGTTGACCCCTTGCGCATTTTGGTGAAAATCAAGCTACACCTCCTTGCGCACTTACCGGATGACGTCCGAAGATTCGGACCAAGCATTCGGTTCGCGACCGAGATTTACGAGGCGTATAACGGGGTATTCCGTCTCTGCTCCATTTACAGCAACCGATTGGCGCCAAGTCGGGATATATCTTTGAAGTTCGCCGCAATGGACCGGGTCAAACACGTTTTATGCGGTGGATATTGGAAAGATCATACCTCGAAGCAGTGGATACAGGCTGGTGGCGCTGTACAGAAGGTTCTGCAGGCGGACCCAGTGTTCCAGCGTCATCTGGGATGGGTGCCGCATGCAGAGATTGATCCCGGAAAGATCAAGCCCCAAGCTGCTGGCAAAAACCCTGCTGTCAGATGGGAAGAGACCGTGGCGTCAAGATTTTGGACCGAGAACAATGCACCTGTGCCTGATAGCCAGTGGAAAAAGGGCTCCTCTGCCAGCACAGATAGCGGAGACAATGCTCCTCTTGGTTCGTGGGTTTTTTGCCGTGATTCTGGTGGGAAGACAATCATTGGAAGAGTTCACGAGCTTTTAATCGGCCCGCGCTCACTTGTGACCATCGAACGATTCATCCTCACTTCGGAACCACATGTTGACTTCGGCTGGCCTGTCTTGCGGCGCCCGCATGGATCCGAGATCACAGAGCAAGGTATAGCCTTGTACCTCGTCCTCGATACAATCTCCCTGCAGCATCTGTGCTCTGTCCAGCATGATTGCCGCATGGGGGACTGTCAACCGACTCTCAGCGCACGGGAGTTTCAAGAACGAGAGGCCACCGGCCGGGAAACCCACTTGATCAAACATACCGATGACGATCATTTTATCCTCAATCTATCCGCATTCCACAATTTCGTTCGAGTCTGTCGGGCGCTCCCTCGGCGTTTCACAGAGCTCTCCCCAATCATCCTGGATCGTGTTGGATTTCACAAGCAGGCGTCGTTGAAAGCCCAGGCTGCCAGAACCACAAAGCGACAACAAGCGGCTGCGAAGAAAAGGGAACGAGCTGAAGTAAAGAAGCGTGAAGCGGCAGAGGCTGAAGCAGCGGCCCAGCGAGCAGAAGATCCAAATGCAGAGAATGAAGAGGATGAGGAGGAGCAGGGCACGGGTGACTTGGAGGAGGAAGTTGTCGTGCCTCGGCAGAGCAGTCGCAAGCGGAGGCGGGTGGTTGATGACTCAGATGACTCTGAGGATGAGAACCAGCAGGTTGAGGTGGATACAGGAGCCCGGCGCCAAAGCACTCGTCAAAGAAGGGCGCCCAACCGTTTAGACTTGTGATATCAATAGAACTATTGGCAGCGTCGGATGTGATGTTATGAAAACGGTGTGACAGAAGCGGCTCCCATGCCCCTTTCACATCCAGTGGCGGTGAGACAGTCAGACCCAAGTGAATGACACAATGACGCAAATGGACGGGAAGTAACCTGAGCTTTGCGTCATTTTTGGGACCGTGGAGCGGAGATGGGGCTGAGCCAAGATGTAAGCGCCTACTTCCCAAATTGGGTGACAGGTCAAGACAGATCCTGTGAAGTGGTAATATATTGGGCTGATCCAGGCCTATACACGGCAATATCTGGTATATATATTGTTTTTCCCAATCTGGGTTAAACATACTATCAATGTCTGAGTTGCGATATCAAAATGTTTTGAGGCCAACATCAGACTGAGGGACAATAGACATTTCTCTGACCGCCCTCCCCAAACATCATTCAGATTCAACTTCAACATCAACCTGATGTAACAGCTAATCATCAATCTAACATATGCCGAAGACATCTGCCCAATATCCATTTGGGTTGGTGGTGTACAGTAGTGGCAGAGAGCAGGGCGACATCACCGAATCAACCCGATGCACCCGAATTCATCTGACGCTCGCACTTATTGACCCAAGTTCTTCAGTGGATTGTCGGCCCAGCAAAGCACATGAGTCGAAGAGCAAAGGGAATTACTTCTTTGTAATTATAGACAAATAATACTAATACTGTACTATTTCATTCAATTCTTTGTCACGCGTCATACCCACTTTTCTTTTTATTAGGGGTGCTCAATAATTAGCTCGACCTCGTCGGGTCGCGTTTTAATTCGAAAAATCATTTGATCCGTTGATCGCCGGGGGTAGGCGTGCGTGCCAGCATATGAGACAGATAATTACTTGAAAGAACAGGGAAGAATCAAACGGAATGCATTGCTTAATAGACTGTTTTAAACTCAATGTATGGACTGTTAGGTAGTGTCAAATTATACGAAGGGAATGTATAGTAAAAGTAGTAGGTACGGTGAAAGAGATTGGGTTTCGCAGGCACGTTGGCATTGGCATCTTTGCGAGGACGGCCTCGTCTGCGCTTTGCCACAAGTGGAGTCTCGCCGGACATGGAGCTGGCATACTTTCGAGTGGTGTTGACGGTAGAGATGAGAGGGTATGTACACAAGATCACGAGAGATCACGGAATGGAGTGATCGGACACTCGGCGATCACTGATTTTTCGAATTAAAACGCGACCTGACCAGGTCGACCTAATTATTGAGCACCCCTATTGCGGCAATAATTTTTTTTCCCGATTTGTCGGATTTCTTTTGGATTTTAATTGTATCAAAAATTCCGAATCGAACACGAATTGATCGAAATAGTACAGTATATGATGAAGGAGGGAGGAAAGGACACACCCAGTCCGAGACAACCCGTACATATAAAGTCAGATCCAAACACTCGGGCCTTCCCTCAAGCTCCATTCATCAGCGCCGAGTGCGTCCGCCAGCGCAGCAGCCACGCGTCCCTCCGCCCACACACCACCCGCACTAAATCCATGATCACGCCCTCCCCGTGCTCGTACGCCTCGAGCGCGGGCTCTACAAGCGGCGCCCCCCGATCCTGCTCAAAAAAGAAGCAGAGCAACACCCGCCCCGCACCCACGGGGAACGCCTCCGTAAGCGCCAGCCGATAGAGGGCCCCAAACGCACACCGCGCCCTTCTCGAGCACGAGCTCCAGCATGGGCCGGCGCGCGTCGAACGCGCTCAGGTTTGCGCCGCCCATCGTCAGGCTCTACGCCCGTAACACAACGGCGCGCTGCGTCGAACGCGCAAGACAGGGGTGGCGGCCGCCTTTTCCGATGCCGAGGATAGGAGAGGGAGGGCAGCCCAACCACGCCGTGCACACTCGCGGGCGCCGTAGCCGATGTACGAGCGCTGGTATACTCCGCGCGCCGCCCCCGCATCATCCCTGGGCTCGCCCTCGAGTAGCGCGTGCCGTGGGCACAAACACAATTCGCAGGCGCAGGCTCGAGGGCGAGCCTTGTCGAGTCCAGCACCCTCATCTTTCCGCACCTAACGCTCAACGCCCGACTTCCACGTCCCATCCGCCTCTGCCCTTCGTCCCCTTCCTGCCTCCCCAAGAATACAAGCCAACCACAGCGAATCAGCTATGCCCCTCCCGCCTCCCTCTCCTCTCTCCCCGAGACGGTGGGAAGGGAAGAGACACTCGGTAACGGACGAGTCCCCCCTTGTCTGCTCGGCTCCGTCTTACACCCTCGCCTGGAGTCCCCTCTTCATCACCACCACCACCAGTCGCGTCATCCACAGGACCCCCACTACCAGCACCATTCCTGCCAGCTTAGCCCGTTTCCATTTCGACATTCCACAGCACCCCATTTCTCGACTCTGTCCGCGCGCGCTGCTCCCCGAGCATCACCACTCCCGCTCCCCGACTCTCGACCTCCACAGCCGCCGCGCCATCCACGGGACTGCCAGCAGCAGTAGCACCCGTGCATGAGGACCAGCACCACTAGCAGCACCCGCGCCTTCGGGAGTCGCACCCGCACCAGCACGAGCACCCGCGAGCACCCGCGGCGAGCGATGCAAGCACCCGCGGCGAGTGATCCAAGCACCCGCGGCCGGCGCAGAAAAAACCCATGTCCGCCCGCGTCACCAGCAGCAGCCGCCGGAGTATGATCACGATAGCAGCGCGCCAACGACCGAGAGACCTCGTGCGCGTACCCGTACCCGTACCCGCGCGCCGGGCCCCGTCCTTCCCCAGCCGCCAAACTCCTGACATACCACCGGACACACCTACGTCTACGCCCGTATGCATACACGGCCACACACCGCTGGCGCCCCCGACACGCATCCGAGATCGCAGACTCCCCCAGTCACAGACACGGCCACGACTACGACCGCGCCCGCGCCTCTCGCACCATACTGCCATCCCCGCATCTCGTCCTGAGATCCTGCTCCCGCATCTCGCGAAACGACACGACACACGGCCAAGAAAATAAGCGCAGATGCGGTAGACATAGACGTACGCATCGCCAACGCATCCCGAGCCCGGGCCAAAAACACCAATCCAAAAAGAAACAAGAAAGAAACCAAGAAGACGTAAGCTCACCGGACCCTGGTCCTGGCCTTGCGATGGGGTGCCTCAGACGGGTGTAAGGGAAGAAAAGACAAGAGAAGGCTATATAAGGATGAGACGAGTAGTTAGCGGCGGTCGTGAGGCGGAGGAAGCAGGAGATGAGGGAAAGAGAGGAGGAAAGAGGACGAGAGGGAACAGGAAAAGCGAGCGAGCGACACGCTATCAGCATAGATATAGGTAGCATGTCCTGCGCACGCCGCCACAGCGACCTGAATCAATGCAAGCAGGACCTATTCCTCACCTTTCTTCCTCATCCACTGCACCCAGTATCCCGACATCCATCTCGCACCGCACCCAGCTCCCACTTCGACAAATGACTCTTCTGACTTGAGTTCTGGGCCGGAGTCGAGGCGACCATAGGCTTCGTCTTGCGACGGGTGAGGTAGATGTGGATGGTGGCTGCAATCCAGAACAAGTCGATGAAGTGTTTGAGATTGCGATAGAAAGGTGGCAGGCAGTTTGCAGGCAGTTGGCAGGCAGGTGTAGCAGTACAGATCAGTTGTTCCTGATCTACTCTCGTAATTTCGCTTACTCTATTCCATCCTCCTTCCTGCTACCACCGCGTCGACGACATGTAATGGAGTCCAACTCAATACACGACGCCTATAGCACTTAGTCCAGATCTTGGCTATATTATCCCTGGCCGTATCTCTCGCACCGCAAACATGCTCGCTCTCTGAGAAATTTATCGCCAAGCTTCGGTTCTAAATGGCGGCAATGCCGCAATTTCACCGTCGTCGGACTAATGGTCTTACTTGAGGCTCACTTTCTATGGGGCATGATCGCTATTCTTGGATCATTTCACATCCATGGCATTGGTGCCCTTTCCGAGCCCGATCCAGGATTCGACCCTTGCATATCTTTGTATATTCACGCGCCCAGGAGGGATTGCCCGCGACTCTCTTAGCTCGACTCTGCTCTCTCGACTCTCGACTTCGTCTGCCACTCCTCTCCCTGGACCATATCAGCCTGCCATTCTTGCATTCACCTCAACAGATCGAGCAATCGTTTCCTTAAAGCCCCCGTTGACTGCACGTATTTGTGACTCGAGATTTGCTCCACAGGTATGCCGCCCACTGCATATTTTATCCTATTTTCTTGATTCTATTCCTACAATTCTACTTGCTCTCACTACTAGGTACACTGCGTGGCGATACTTCTCTCTTTTTCACACTTGAACCGCCCAGCAGTCCGAGTCTCAGATACCCTCGACCTCTCGATCTCGATTCCCCGATTCTTCGGTCCCTCAGTCCTTCCCTCATGCCTGCTCTTGCAATATTCTGTGTCCTTGCCTCGTCGAACAAGGACTTCGATTTGGACGTCGTTGTTGCGGTATTGTGGCGAGCTCGGCATCTCAAGCTTCTCGCGCTCGAGCTGTGACACCATACTTGAAGTCGGGGCGGGCCAACCGCGATCTTTTACACTGGTCCTGGTACCGCTGGTCCCTTCCCAATCAATGGTTCAAAATACGACTCAGCCCGAGCGGCAAGCTCGAGAGCGGACCACTCTGTCCACCTCAACCCATCGGAACTCAACACGTCACCACCTGAGCTCCGCCTCGCAATATTCCTTGCTCTGGGTATCTCAATGTGCGAGGTTCTCGATCAACAGACTAAATTAGCTGCTGCAGAGATATCCTGCGCTGATGCGCTGCCTTTTTTCTTGGAGCTCACAATTGCGAGAACTACCAGTTGTGGGCGCGGGATGTCTGCTCCGATGGGCGCTATGATTGCGTGAGCGCATTGTGTTCCATACCGGAGATGCTCACCAGCTACCGTCGATATCGAGGGGAAGCGCACCACAACTCTTCCTTCATATGGACATTCACAGGCTCAGCCAGGACTCATCCCGCCGCCCGCTGCTGCAACGTTCAATCTCGTTGCTCGCTGCTCCCCCGTCCCTAATTCAAACGTCGCAGCACCCGCACGAGTCCCCCCGCTTGCCTGGGTCAAAGCAAACGACCAGTGTACGCGCTTTAGGTTCTCGTGCGTCTGGGAGGTCGCGAAATGTTGCGCATTTTTTTCAAGGTCTTTTGGTGACTCGGATTTTCAGCTTTGGGTTGGGTGATTGCCTTGCCGAATCGCAATTCAGACTCCAGTTCGAACTCACTTGGCCTGGGCTGAATCAAGTCGACGGCTCAACCCAGCTTAATGCTGTGCGCACCTCGTCCGGATTCTGCTTCCTCCGAGGATAAGGCTAGCGTCGACGGCTGCGCTGATTCTTCCTATGGACACAGGCTTCCGGGAGGCATCGCCAATTCGAGTATCTCCTGTCTTGGTGAATATGATGCGTCCCTTCTGTTCCCTTTGATTCCTTTTGGTTTTGTGAACGTGAATGGAACACATTTGAACCCGCATGGATAAATCCGTCCGGGTCGGTGGTAAGTGGTGTCAGAGAGGAAGAGTGGAAGATCTGATGCGTGGCCTTTCTGGTCCGTGTTCCGATGCTGAGAGTTCATCACAGGCTCACCTCAGTTGTCAGAAAGAGCTTGTTACCGTTCCCGAAGGAACATTTTCTGTTGCTGGCGAAACGTGTAGAGCAGCATGGCCACTGTCGCGGTAATCGTTCTCAACGATGCACACTTGGTCGCCGATACATCCTGGGTTGATCCGTGAGCCTAGATCTGTTGTTACGCCGGAGTATATATGGTCTTCACCAATTCACTGCAGAATACACTGATGCTCCGAACTGCGTATGAGTCCTGATACCGAGGTCATGTTGGATCAGATATGTTCTCCCCATAACAATTTGCCAGGGCTCTGAACGATGAACCGGTCAAGGGGGTGATGGATGTAGGCTGATCCTTCCGATTTTCACTGCAGCATTACACCGGGTTCGTCATGTCTCGGGGTAATCAACTGCACCTGTCCAGCCGAGGTCGAATGCTTCCTAGTGTGCGAGCAGATTCTCGCGTCATGGATAAGCCAGTATTATTTGCTTATTTTGGTCTCTGTTCATCTGTCACGAATTGGATGGAGAGGGTGGGATCCGCGGCAGAAATAGCTGGGTGAGAGATAAACATGACCATGTTGATATATAGAGCGGAGGATTCATCAGTCAGATTTGGCAGGTGACAGGCTATTTATTGTGAGGATATAAGTAGACATGAAACTCAAAGTCAGAAGTGGATGGAGTGGAGATGAATACACTGATGGACAGAGAAATCGGGCAGTTGAGTCGGATGGGTAATAGATTTCTCATACAGTGACACAGCCTCTAGTGGACATATATAATATGCAAGCCCCATGTCTGATCCCCATCTCAGGATGCCCCGCCAGTCCACTGTCACAGAAATTCGCTTGAATGATATTAAAGGCTGCTTGACCCCTGCTCTAACACTTCTCAAGGAGCTGAATGATGCATTTTGCCCACCATTTATTCAGTGCATTGCAAACACCATTGAAACCCTGATCAACATGGTTCAGGTAAGACAGCTTGAACATTGATGATTGAGACACTTACAAGATGGCATAGAATGTGAAACAAAATAAAGACCAATGTATTCAGCTCATGGAGAATATCCATCCGGTCCTGTATGCAATTATCAACCTCCATCTCAAGGCTGAAACAGTTGAATCTCTGTCTCCTGCAATGCTGAATAACATTGGAAAGTTCATGGAGTAGGTGGTGTCCATTTTTGTGACACCAAATGATGAACCACCTGCTTCTCCAGGACCCTGCACAAGATATATACCTTCCTCGAAGCACAACAAGATGGGAATAGGATCAAGCACCTGTTCCGTAATAATGAGATACAGAAACTATTCAAAGATTGCCATGCAGGATTGGACCAGGCTGTGGAAGTCTTCGAGGTGGACTCTAAATTCATATTTTCTTACACAAGTTTGATCGACTGTCCTTAGATTACCACCAAGCCTACAATGTTCAGTGAAATTGACGCAATAAAGGAAACAGCCCAGCTCATGCATGAGGAATTACTTGAGCTGATTCAGACCCTGTCTGACGCCAGTACAGACTCCGGAATGTCATCAGTATGCACACAGTTCAGAACATGTGCCCCTAACTAAAGGTGAATCAGGTTTATCTGGGCCTGAATGACTCCAAAAATAGGTATTGTGCCAAGTCTATGGATGAGCTCTTGCTTACACTTTTGTGGAAGTTCAACTTCGTTTTCAATGTTGCCTTCAAAGCCCAAGATCTTTCATGGGCGTGAATCTGAGGTGGATAGCATCATGAAAATGCTTGGCCAGGTGTCACCCAGAATAGCTATTCTTGGAGGAGGAGGAATGGGCAAGACAAGCCTTGCAAGAGCAGTCCTCCATCACCCAGACACCTGTGACAAATTTGAATATAGATTCCTTGTCAGTGCCGAATCTGCCACCACTAGCATTGAACTTGCAGCCCTCATTGGACTACATGTTGGACTGAATGCAGGGACCAATCTGACAAGACCTGTTGTCCAGTACCTGTCGCAAAAGCCATCTTGTGTTCTGGTTTTGGACAACCTTGAAACAGTGTGGGAACCAATGCAGTCCCGAGGTAGAATTGAAGAGTTCCTTTTACTCCTCGCAGGGGTAAAACATCTTGCACTCATAGTATGTCCAGCCAGGATTTAACTTTTATGTCTTTAATATCCATCAGATTACAATGCGAGGGGCTGAAAGGCCAGCCAAAGTCCACTGGACACATCCATTTTTATTGCCACTCCAACCTCTATCAGATGATGCTGCCCGACAGACCTTTGTGGAAATTACAGACAATGTCTATGATGAAAAGGATAGCACAAATCCTCCAATTCACAGACAATATGCCCTTGGTGGTGGACCTCATTGCCCATTGGGCTGACTATGAGGGGCTTTCAAATGTGTTGGCTCGATGGGAAACAGAAAGGACAGCCCTGCTTTCTGTGGGGTATGACCGGAAGTCCAATTTGGATATGTCAATTAGTCTCTCTCTGTCAAGTTCTAGAATCACATCTGAAAGCAAAGTATTATTGAGCCTCCTCTCAATCCTCCCTGATGGACTTTCTGATGCTGAACTGGTCCAAAGCAATCTTCCAGTCCGCAATATCCTCAGTTGCAAGACTGCATTACTGGCTACATCACTAGCATACCAGGATAGTAAAAGGCGGCTTCGATCCCTGATGCCTGTGCGAGAACATGTCCAACAATTCCTGCCTCCATCACTAGGCCTCCTACAATGTCTTCGCAAACTGTTTTATACACTTTTGGAGTTATACTACAAGTATAATGGAGAACAGCTGGGGCCTGTAATCAATCAAATTACATTGAATATGGCAAATTTCCATGAAGTCCTCCAACAGGGGTTATACAACCATGCTCCAGATCTGGAGATTACAGTCCACAGCATATCATCCTTGAACTCATTCTACAGACTCACTGGACGTGGGTATACAGTGTTGATGGACTGCATTAGACCTATTTTACCGGGACTGGATGACCACCTGAAGATACAATTCACCATTGAAATCTTGAAGTCATCCAGCTATTACCCCTGCCGTGATCAGGAACAATTGATCATACAGGCACCAAGTATGCTTGAACATATCAACAACCCGCTTCTTGAGTGTGAGTGCCCTTTTTCTGTCAGCTATTATCTGTCCCATATGATCACATCTCAGGCAAATTCAACCATGCAGCAGGGTTTTATTTTTGACATTGCAGATCAGATATACATCAAGCCATGCAATTCTATAAAAAGGCACTAGAATTGTCAATGTTGTGTCAAGATAAAAACGAGCAGTGTACTGTTTTGCTGCGCATTGGCACACTCAAATGCGGGACTGGAGATTACAGCACAGCTCAGGCACATGTAGCTCAGGCACTGCAGCTATTAAAATCAGCCCCAAATCTGTTTCAAGTAGCAAGAGCACTGTGGGTTGGAGCTCTATGCTCTACATATCTGGGGAAATTCCTGCAGGCTATAGACAACCTAAACAGAGGTAGAATCATTCTTGGTATTTGTGGCCTGGCTGAGGGGGATCTTGCCCACACAATGATAGGCCATCAGGCAGAGATCCATCTTCTGAAATCAGAATATGCTCAAGCCAGAAACATCCACAGTCAAATAGTTGCAACTGTTTCTCTCGGACAAAATGCCTGGTCCTATGCAGTATCGCTTCTCAATATTGCACAGATTGATGTAATGTGTGGAGATACGATGGACGTGTATCACAAGTTGAACCAAGCAAAAGAAATTTTCAACAAGTTTAATAATTCAAAGCAATATTATTGCTTGTAGCATTGTCAAGGCTGATATTGAACTCAGAGAAAAGAAGTTTGAACTGGCAAAGGTCAAATTGAGGAAATGTCTCCATTCTGCCTGGGGAAAAGACAATGAAATTGAATCATTATGCTTGGAAAGACTTGCTGATATCACAACTTGGCCAAGTTCGGAATGGCAATTCAGATGGCCAGTGACATACTTAGGAAATGCCTACAAAACAAAAAATAAACTGGTACTTCACAAAGCACTTCTTTGTTTGGGAGATGTGTTTATTGTCAACAAAGATGGAAAAACTGCTGAGAATCTGTACATGCTGGCACTGGAAGGATCCACACAGATGGATGTCCATTGTAGCCGAGCACAATGCATGATCCGTCTAGGAGATCTTGCAAACAAACAAGGACATACCTCCAAGGCAATTTCCTTGTGGCAGACAGCCCGGCCACTGTTTGAGCAATCATTTCAGGGCACAGATGTCGCTCAGATTGATGTGAGGCTCTCAGCTGCTGAAAAATGTGATCCAGAAGCCTTGAACACTTTGACTTCACCTGATCAGTGGCTGAACATGGGATCATCTAAGATCCAGCAGGTTGAAAGTGCACATTTGGAGGGTTAAGAAGGTGTTGTGTCTGTTCTAATGCCATGCTAAATTTCTTCCCCATATGCCTGTTGTATTTATGTCCAAATTTTATTTATTTATTTCCCCTCAGTGTTGTCTGGTAAGGCTATTTTTCACTGAATGGTCAGTTTGGGGATCATTTTTTATATGTGGGGAGAAATGGTCAAGTCAGATCCCACAGAAAATGAATGATGACTGTTGATTGTGTGCCTGCAGCTCAGTGATCAGACCCTTCCCAAATCAACACATCAGCATGACTCACCTTTGCCCCAGCTTCAATGCTGGCCCAACAAAGTGTGCCCAGACAAACTTGCTTAGCCCCCTCTCAAAAAGGTATGCACCAGCCCAAGACCAGGAAAAGGGTGCAAGCATCACAGATGTGGTCAATGTGTATTTGCAAAGTGTGGGCAGGAGCATAGTTGCAAGGGGAAGGGTGGTTGTGAGTGAGCATTGTTCTTGTGTGTTGGATAACCATGACAGTGAACAATGTGCTCCGAAATAAACCCAAACAACCCACTTATCACCCAAATACAACCCAAGTCTTTCCGAAATAAGCGGTGACGCCTAAGGAAATAAGACAGGGATCGGAAATAGGCTGATCAGCGAGCGCAAGAGCTGAAATTCAGATGAGTGATAGTCCCTTTACAGGTCCTAACAAGATTGAAGGGAAGGTATGTGTTTCCCTTAGGGGGATGAACCTTCACTACCAGATATCACTAGGAATTGGCCTGAGCGATAATTGAGTGGCGGAAATAAGATGTTTAAAAGCTTTGCAGCTTATGAGACAACAAGTATTGAGAGTGGTGGTGATGGCAACACCCAACGGCGTACAGGAGACCTCGGAGAGGTTGACAATAAACAATTCCAGACAATAGAAGGTCCAAAAGCTTATTTCCCAGATGGCTGAGACAATAGACAATAGACAATAGACAATGTTCGATGGCGATGATGATAGATGATGATGATGATGACAAACAATTCGATTCCCAGACACTAGATAGCTTCAATCATGTCCAAGACATTTCCAATACCTGATTCCTTATTCCAACTCAGGTTTCCCAATGTTAAAGTCCAACGACGATACACACTGCGCCAGCCTCAGAAATAGCCCAATTGCAAGTGTTCTACAAACCCCAAAATCATATGCAAGTCCAAGAACGAAATAGAAATTAGTAAAATTGCCTGAGTTCCCCTTCTACAGCCGTTTATCCGTTGGAAGGGCTCCTGCGAGCATATTGCCATTGGCCAGTGTACAGGACAATTGTGATGTCTGTTTGTGCAGCATTGGTCAGCCAAGGGGTTTGAAACCCTCAGTCTCTTGGCTGACTGATACGAAGTTGTTCGTCTCCCGTTGCCCCTAGTCCTCTCCCGCCATCATTGACCATCGGGTAATGTTCCCCTGGCCTCTAGCTCCTCATATATACCCCTAGTGAGACTTGTCCCAGAAAGATTTCTTATTTCCCCAACTCCGTCTGCTTGGAATAAGAACAATCCCATCAGATCTCCTTAGGCGATCTTTGCTAGTCCTGGAACTTCACCGGAATGTATATCCCCAGGCCCTGACGGCTATCACATGGAAGGTGCACCGCCTATTGGTGCAGAAATAAGACTATTCCCGCATGCCCTCGTCATCAGTATGTCCAGCCTATTCCATCATGTGGGAATAAGACCAGAAATAGTCTCTAAAGAGGTTTGTGGGCTACACATTCCTCCACAGTTTTCGAGGCGAGCACTGTCAATCCACAGGGTAGTTCCCTACCCCTTGTATCTGTTACTCTGTGATCACAACCCATCTGGCTATACCGAGACTGTATACTAGTCCTTAGAAATAAGCCTATACTGTAATCCAACTGTTCCTGAAACGTGCAAAATGTGTGATGTTTAGGTATAGTCGGATTCCAGACAGTTCAACAGGGCTGAGGGAGAACACCTCCATATAAAACACACACAGTAGTCGGAACAATGTATATATCAACAATAATCTGCACATTCATAGAGTAGCTATGTGATGTGGCATCAGGGCATGCTAGAGAGGATGAGTGTGCATACAAAGAAAGTGTAAAGTAGGCAGGCACAGAACATATAGTACCACCCCAGTCTCCAGTGCAGGTGAAACACAGGGCAGCAATGGTGAGCTTGGGGAACCCAGTGAGACAGACATGTCTGTGATTGTGCCAACCCTGGGATGCAGGCCCCCAGCAGTGTTGCAGCAGCGAGTTCTCTGCTGGTAGACAGATAAGTGGGACAGTTGTCTGGATACAGGGTGCACAGGTGAAGCAGGAAATGTCAGAACAGTCCCAAGTAAGTTATAGACGTGAGGAATAGAAAAATGAGTGCAAAATGTGAAATGTTAAAATGCAGGACAGCAAAGTGGCCAAGATCAAGGGCAGTGTCCCTGATCTCTCCGCACCCAGGGCTCGCTCTGGGATGACCAAGAAGTGCACTCAGGGTGATGCCGATGCTGAGCACCACTCTAACATGAGGTGCTGCAGTGAGACTGAGACCCAGGAGGGGACTCCTGTCTCAGTGTGTGGCACTCCTTTGGAGTGTGATGGGTTGGAGACTCCCCTCTTCCCATTTGCCTCCTCCTCATCCTTCAGCAGTTCCATTGCCGGGGACAAGACACCCTGCTATTTGCCTGAGGAGGAGACTATTCTCACCAACATCAACAAACAGGTGGATGTTGAAGTCGAGAAGGAGTGCAGGGAGAACGAGCTCAAAGAGAAAGAGATCATAGAGAAGGAGTTGTCAAAGATGAGTGTTGGTGAGTGAGGTTGCTGTTTGCATCGACCTGGAGGGTGTATGTAACGGGTACATATGCCTTTGGGTCTATTTCTTTTCTCAACCACATCACCCCGATATGGCAATCACCTCACTCCCTCGTCCCTCCCTATCCTCCCTCTTACTTACCCTGTCTACTCAATTACCTATTCAATTCCTTTGTCCTTGACATTGCACTCATACCTCAATTGATTACCTTTACCAATCCCATTCATATCTATTTTTACCTCAATCCATCTCCATTCCACTCCTATCCTGTAGTTACTTATAAACATAGCATGTATGTTTATCTACCCCAGTTACTTTTATCTGAACTCAAATCTTTTGTGTGCCAGGATCCAGCTGTCTACTCCCTGTCACACTAATGAAGAAAGGCCCATTTTGCAGAATGGTGAAATCAAATATTTTGTCTACTTGAACTCTTTTGAAATGTGCCAAGGAACATCCTGTAGAGGTTTGGGAGTATTTGAGTGAAAACTGAGAGACTAATACTAGATAGATTTTTAGTGCCCAAATCAAGCCCAAATGTTTTTCTCACATCAAAAACTAGTCTCTGTTATAGACCAAAAATGGATGACAATTTGTAAGGGCAACCTTGAGCTCGGTGCAGCCATGGAAACTAGTAGGGGAATCCGAAGTATAAATATGGATACTAAATACAGGAGTGGAGATACTACACACCTAGCGGGGTAATCTGAAGAGAAGAAAGGATCAGGCTTCCCATGCTAGGCGAAACCTTATATACTAGTCAGTAACTACCCAGTAGCATGTGTCCCTAGTTATCTACAATGATCCCAGGCCTGATCACATAGCACATGCCAGCGTGAGCAGACAGATGTACCAGACAGTTGGACAGACGGATGGATGGGTGCAGGAGTGTCTGGAGCGGTGGACGCCAGAGCAGCTGGAGCTGGGGTTCCCCTAACACAATCAAGATGTATCCGTATATTATATATGGTCTGTTAGCAGTCACAACCCCATCAGGGAAACACGGACTAATTTTCGAACACCGTGTTGGGGCGCGTACACCTCAATAATAAATCCAGAAATATTTGAGGACATAGAAAACTCGGAAAGAGTGGAGGCTCTCCCTTACAGCTAAGGAGCCCATCCAGTGCCCACGATGAGATGTGATCAACTTGCGGAGGCAAAACTTTTGATCAAATTTTAGGCTGATCTCATATTGCGATATCGGCTGTGTGGATCACTTGACCTTCGTGGCACAAAATGATTGAATGGTGCTTCTATATATGTATGAATATTTTCTGATTTATTCAGGTCCCACTGGCTGTGGTATGAAGAAAGGAATGGCTGGCGGCACAGCCATCATATTGCATAATCAGTTGATGTCTTCCTGAGAGGGGCGTGATTGCTATAAGACTAATCAAAAACACCAAAAAACTTACCTCATCTCTCAAATCTTGCTCAAACGATCTGAAATTTCACTGTATTTCCTCAGGTAGATTTGGGAGAGCTCAACAAGACAGAATACTTTTTTCGGCCTACTTTCATTGTTACATAGTTTTTGGTCCCATCAGTGGTCGTGCGAGCTGGATGAGTCTGACTGTGGACATGGTTTGAGATTAATCCTGGACTCTCCTCCCTCATTTTTGCAATTCTTTTGGGAACTGTAAGCTGTAGCCGCTGCTGCTGATGGGGCTGCGTGCAGCTCGGAAATTTGCGCCACAGGATCATGGACATCAAATCCTGTCAAGTCTATCTCACCTCGGGTAGCGGCGAGGTTAGCACATAAGACTGTTCTTGGATGGGAACAAACTGAGGTGTATATAGTTTGGCCAATCGAGTGAACGGCCCACTTAAAGCCCGCCATGGTCTCTTCTCTGCTCCTGCTCCTCTCCTACATGTCTGTCCTTGCCCATGCTGTGTTGCTCCCATCACACTACACAACCATCTCCCGCAACATGGTTGTCCTTGGCGGCGGCTCATCAGGAACATACGCGGCTGTCAGACTTGTGGCGCATGGGCGGTCTGCTGTGGTCACACCAAACAAAGCAAAATTTCAGTCTGGACTGAA
This sequence comes from Mycena albidolilacea, assembly GCA_029282495.1. NCBI lineage: Eukaryota > Fungi > Basidiomycota > Agaricomycetes > Agaricales > Mycenaceae > Mycena > Mycena albidolilacea. The sequence continues at coordinate 694,733 of JARIHO010000024.1, read as the reverse complement.
ATGTGAATTTATTTGGTAAGAATCAATGCACATATCAGCCACATCGGATTTGGCCCATATATGAGGCAGCTGATTCTCAGATTTATTTTGTAAGAATCAATACAAATATCAGCCGTGTCAAATACCGGCCGTATCTGATGCGGCTGATTCTCATAAAAAAAACTCAAAGAATCGAAGTGAGTTTCTGTACAGCTGGAATCCCTGAGCTATTTATGCTATTGGCTGCTATTTTTATCAATGAATAGCAAAATTTGCTCAAAGATTTCAGCCCAACAGAAACTCACATTGATTCTTTGAGTTTCTTTATGAGAATCAGCCGCATCAGATATGGGCTGTATCTGATGCAGCTGATATGTGTATTGATTCTTACAAAATAACTATGAGAATCAGCTGCAGTGGATACTGGCCAAATCCAATGTGGCTGATATTTATATTGATTCTTACCAAATAAATTCACATTTCAGTCCAGACTGAAATTTTGCTTTATTTGGCGTGGGTCCTCGACCAGAAAGGCCGGCTGGGTGGACATGTGGAGACCTATATCAATGCGAACAGCGTGCCCCATAACACAGGTGTCACATTGTACTACAACAACACTATCAACAACACCTACTTTTCGTTGCTCAGCGTGCCGACGGGGCCCGTGGCCTTAGCACCGACAGGCGATGTCTTCCTTGACCTAGCCACGGGAAAGACGGTGCCTCGTTTTGACCCTGTATCCCAGGTGGATTCATTTATCCCCGCGATGCTAGCCTATGTGGCGTATGTCAACACCACATACCCATATCTCCCACTGCCGAGAGAGCTGTTGGAGCCCTTCACGGTCTTTGTGGCACGGCACAATTTCACTGCCATGCTGCAGTTCTTCAACGAAATCACATAGAATATCGGGAACCTGTGGGAGCTGCCGACTTACCACGGCATCCACACCGCTGACCCCAAACTCGTTGACGTGTTCCTCAAGGGCTTTATTAACGCTGCGTCGGGCAACAACCAGGATATCTACAACGCTGCTGCCGCGTACCTGGGCCCACAGAATGTGTTCCTCAACAGCACCATCCTTGACGTCGACCGCTCCGGCGCATGCTTCGGAGTACAAGAAACCGCAGCCAGCGGCATCTGCATTTTATCCACCTCTCCATTGCTATCGTACTGTAGCAGGGTTTGGGTTTAAACCCCATCGTATCCTATGATGACGAGGTTTAAACCATCCCTATCTTGCCTATGGAAATTGCTGCTAGCTGCACGGTTTAAACTGCAGTTTAAGCCACGAATGGTTTAAACCTCCATTGTTTATACCACTGGTGACATGTCACATCAATGACTAAGTAAGTAAAAGTTGTGCTTTGCTGCACACTGAAGAATTGTAGTAAGTGCTTGCAACAAAGGGAAAAAATAGCATTGATAGTGTACAACTCCTGGTTGAACAGGACTTAGGCCGCAGTTGAATGAGAAGCATCTGAGGTCTGTTGCAGTTTAAACCACGTTGGTTTGAATACCATCATGCTTCGAACTCAAGATGTTCAAACAGTAATTTTTTTGTAGTAAGTGCTTGCAACAAAGGGAAAAAATAGCATTGATAGTGTACAACTCCTGGTTGAACAGGACTTAGGCCTCAGTTGAATGAGAAGCATCTGAGGTCTGTTGCAGCTTAAACCACGATGGTTTGAATACCATTATGCTTTGAATCCAAGATGATCAAACAGTTATTTTTTTTTTCTTTGTTGAACAAACATGCATAGTTATTAGGTACGGTCAGAGTAGATGATTCTGGGTGATTCTCGCCTCGAATCTGACAACGATTCTGATGTTGATTCTGGAGTTCTTTTTCCCACCTCCAGAGGCGCTTCTACAACGATTCTGGAGACGATTCTGACTGTAATTTAATTAAAAGCCGATTCTGAGCAGTTCTCACACGATTTTGATGGGAAAAAGAATTCCAGAATCAACATCAGAATCGTCGTCAGAATCGAGGCGAGAATCACCCAGAATCGTCTACTCTGACCGTATCTAATCACTATGTATGTTTGTTTTTACCCTTCAACAAAGAAAAAAATAATTACTGTTTGAACAACTTGAGTTCAAAGCATAATGGTATTCAAACCATCGTGGTTTAAACTGCAACAGACCTCAGATGCTTCTCATTCAACTGAGGCCTAAGTCCTGTTCAACCAGGAGTTGTATACTATACTAACAATGCTATTTTTTCCCTTTGTTGCAAGCACTTACTACAACTCTTCAGTGTGCAGCAAAGCACAACTTTTACTTACTTAGTCATTGATGTGACATGTCACAAGTGGTTTAAACCACAGTGATTTAAACCACGGTTCAAACCGTGCAGCTAGTAGCAATTTCCATAGGAGAGATAGGGATGGTTTAAACCTCGTCATCGTAGGACACGATGGGGTTTAAACTCAAACCCTGCTGTTGCTGCTACATCGGTCTACCTCGGCTCGGGTCTGTCTACCCCCATCTACTGGGTAGACAGACAGTAGACTCAGGTGAACTAAGTACGTGTATGCAACATATACTGAGGTAGCCAGACAGGTCTGTCCACCCTGCGTCCACCGGGGGGTAGACAGACCCTCCGTCTACGGGGGGCTTGAACGCAGTGATACAAACCGCCCTCGGAATCGACGCCGGTGAGCTCTCACAATCTCTCTCCACTTTCCCCTCTTTTCCTCTCTTTTATCAACTTGAAAACTTGATTCTTTCCCCGTAACCACAGACTTAAGCCCAAAGCCAACCCCTCCACGGCGGCTGGCGTTTAACAGATGTAAACAACATAGCCACCTGCTTGGCTAACTTTTTGCGAACCTTTCTCCCTATGTGCTTCCTCCATTTAAAAATGGCAGCCGTGGTTCAGAACCTCGTGGGAAGCGCTGGGGCAAGCCCGCAGATTTTTACGAGGGTCAGGTACTGAGACAAAATATTTTGACAAAATGTGGCTATGTTGTTTACATCTGTTAAACGCTAGCCGCCGTGGAGGCCGCCGGGGTTGAGGCCTTGGAAGTTCGGAAGCTATTGTGTCGCCTATCAAGAATTTGTCGTTTCCTATTACTATTGAGCCAGGAATCAGCTTCCACTACTTACCGCTATTGTGTCTCCTCAACCCCATAACGTGTGGTGGGTAGGAGCCTGGGTCGCGCGCGCAAAATCACACGCGCGGGGAAATCAATTTTTGTACAAACGAACCGTCATATCATGTTCTGAAAGATCTTCGATCAAAGATGTAAGATGCAAAAGAAAAGAGATAAGACGCTCAAAGACGTCCACGCCAAGATGAAAGATGCCCGCGGCAAGACAAAAACGTTCGAAGACTGGTTTCAAGGATCTAAGATGCCAAAGACGAATCTGCACTTTTACTGATGTAGTAGAAGCCCTGGCGGAGCGGGACACCCTCCAAATTTCAACATTCTCACCCAAAATCTCGTCTTTTTGGCGCTGATCGGGCAGTTTTAGGGCCTGCGTGACGGCTTGGAGGTTCAGCAATATGGTAACGTAACGTATCTCGATCGCTTGAAGTGGGTGACACTCCGCTGGATCTCCTCTGTCCATCGTAATTCCACTCGTTCGCCCATCTTATGATCATCCAGGTCGGCGCCAGAGTCCGGCAACCATCACTGATCAGCACTCCGTCAAGCCCAAATATGCTCCCAAAAATATATACCAATATACAAGCCACGCAGGATGCTCATGCTCGCCCACGTGCGGGGCGAGAAATCTCCCTAGGCCCAGGCGGCTTGAGTAGCCTGCCTTCAAAGTTCAAAAGTAGCTTGTCGTGCGATCCTCGTATGCTCATGCTTCATGGTAGAAGATGAACGGAAAATAACCATCATCAAGATGTCATGTACGTGCGCTCGCCACGGATCATCTGTCGCCCCAGGTACAAATACCGAGACAGAGCGTGTCCACGCCCTCCATCCGCCAGCATGAAGTGTACGCTTTGCAGTGTTATTGCGAGTCTCAGTGTGATCTTTACCGAATGTGCGTCCGTTATGCCTGGGAACCTATCCTGATCCGATCTCACCCTCCTTAGCATCTGCGCAAGCGGTGACGCTCTACGGGCTCTCACCATCCGGCGCAGACATCAGCATCGTTGTTAACCAAGGTCAAACCATCATCTCTGCGGCTGGTGTCAATTCGCAAGGCGGCACAACCTACGTCGAAGTCGTTGAGGAAACCTCGTTAATTCAAGGAGTCGGGCCTAGCAGCATAACGACTTTATTCAGCGTTCCCACCACCTTCACCGGTAGGTGGATTGCGGCTCGGATTGACTCGCTGACTTCATTTTTTTATACACAGAAACCTTCGTAGAGGATGCGTCTCATGTATTTGGCACCACTGTTTTAGTTCAACCAGGGGTCGGCACCATCACCGCCTCAGAGACGTGCGCGTTTGGTGTCGATGGACTCGGAACATGCGGTTTCTCCGGGCATGGAATCCATTTCTCGGTGGTGGACAACATCTTGCCGTTCACCACTTTGGCAGCACTTGAGGTAACACCTTCATCGTCACCGTCCCGGATGCAATCACCGTCAATCGGTGGGGGCTCGACAAGTGTCCCCTCACAAACGTACGTGCTTCGCTTTGGCCGTAATGCTTCGTAATGAAAGTGGTCAAACCCTCCCTGTAACAAGATTCTTCACCTCACAGCAGTGAGCATTTGAATTGTGCTTGCATTTCTTCATCTATAATCCATAACGTGCGCAGCAGGCACATAGCTCCGGGCACCATCGTTGGGATTGCTGTGGGCATAGCCGTATCGCTCCTGGGGTTGGCAGCAATTGCATTGATCTTACGGCGTCGCCAACGAGAACGGCGAATTGCAGAAGGGCATCAAACAACGACAGGGCTTGTATCACCGTTCACGCTTATTGCGTCAGCGGAAGTTCCTGGGCAAGATATGGAGGAGATCAATCCAGGAGAAACTCGACGACAACGGCTGGAAGCCCAGCTCGTTGCCACAAAGAGGACTGTGGCCAACCTCGAGAGCCGCACGTCTTCAACCACGCTCGATTTGATGGTGCAGGGGTAACGGGGTCCCATGTTGGGGAGAACAGGAAGCAGGCGTTCAACACGATTCACTCCGGGTAGGGAGACGGGCAGAGAGTCGGTGACAGCACAGCTACAGGCGGCTAGAGAGCAGATCGAGATGCTCGTGCAGCGGATAAATGCGCTTGAGGAGACCGTTGATTCCTCGCGGGATACTCGACAGCCTCCACCGGAGTATTCCTAATTCTGGGGTATGAGGTAGCGTAGTCTCTTATAAACAGACGCTATAACATTACTTAACCTCGTACCTCGGTTGTTATAGTCTGTCACTGATCTCGATCGAACAATCGCTAGTGCCGTTATTATATAATGATCGGAGTTGGAATATGTCCCCACAATCATTACAGGCGACGGCCACGCGTCTTGTCGCGTTTCCACCTCCGCTGGCACCTCCAAACCTCCAATCCGACGCGTTTAAACCCCCTAGCTATTCCTCTGAGCACTCTGATGGATGGAAATCTTCCACCACTGGCACCAGTGACCAAGGTTCGCGCATACGAACAACTGCCAAATCTTATGATCCCTACCCTCGAGTCCATCCGAGGAACTGCATAGCTTCCACTCTAGTCATAGCATGGGGCACGTCGCAGTGAACCAGGCTACTAGCGATTGGAGGACGGAAAGCTGGCAGAGTACCTCGAACACAGCGCCAAATACGCCAAACTTCTCCACGAAATGGAAATAATGCACGGCAACATCGTACCATCTACCAGTATTCCCTCTCACAATGCTCCGAGTAAATCTCACTCCCCAACTCCTTCGTCTAACTCCAGTGAAAATGCCGGCGCACATTTGAGCGAAGTGGATCCAGAACAGAAAGTAAAGGTGAAGACGCAGATGATTATTATGCATTACAGCTTAGTATAGCGAATACAATTTTTACACGACATGTATAGTAACAAAGCGAATTATGTGAATCATTCAAAAGCAAAATTCACTCTACCAGTGCTCCTTGCTGGTGCAACGTTCTATATGCAGGCCGATACGACTGACTAACCTCCGATGCGTGCTGTAGCAGCTGCACGGGGGGCTTTTTTGCCGGTGGATGCGCGCATGTCGTTCATCATTCATTACCTCCTCCAAAACTCGTTGACTGGTGTGGAATTGGTGAGAAGCGCAAGTGATCAACCTCTTCTTCAGAACTGGACTCCATAACACTCTCTTCCCTTTCTCCCTCGTCCTCCGATTCTGAATCGTAAACCGGCTGCTTCTTCTGACAAGTGGCGCACTGTTTCGTGTTTCGTTCAAGACGCGCCTTCTCACATTGCGACGAGATCGTCCCCAGGAGGCCGTGAACCACAGGACAGAGCCGAACATGGTGACAGACCTGGTACTGGGGCACCTGGGCATTTATTCAAATTTGCTCGAGTTGCAACATACTATAATGTGTTACACTACATTACAACATCATCTCACAAGGGCTAATGCTGGCCTGGGCAGTGGGCAGTTAGCTAAGAGGATATAATGTGTCTCAGACCATTAGAAAGGCGCTGGACAACCATCCTGGTAAAGGATTGATGTGAGCAGTCGCTAATAGAGCAACCGCAGAAAGTGCCTAACCATGGAACAGATTGGGGCTACTACACATCCCTGACTAAGGGTGTATTACGAGGGATTATCCTTCTGAACAAGGGGCTTACCGTTGGACATCATCTGACGTCTTCAGAATTGCCAAGAGAAGGTTGGACTTGGTTGATCTACCAATTGACTAAGAAACCGTACTCGGGTACTGGGAAGCGATGGCTATCACGCTTTTCAGACAAATCACTTAAAACGGTTCAAAGCAGGACCAATTGAAGCGAATGGTTACCAAGGAGGGTAACAGTGGGCTGATGAGGAAGTTGGCTAAAATTGACATATCAACAATATCCCATCACGATCATGCTAAGCAATGTAGATCTTGACTCATCGTTAAGCTCGGCTCGTCAATGTTCCTTATAAATCTGTTCTGTTTTTACTAATCGCTTGATATCCGACAGGAGTTCATCGGCTAGATGCCATACCCCTAGTTGTATACCCTGAACCCTGCCACATGTTTGTCTCTGTCTCATTTATATTTAGAATCCTGTAAAGTATTTAAGTGGATAGTTATGGGAGGGATGCCAGTGAATCTCCCCCCACCTGTTGGATGCGAAGCTACTAGGTTTCACGCTTAACCAGTTGATAGGCATTCATTCGGAGACATCTATACCAAGTTTCATTTGTTTTCCCTTTGAAATATTATCTGTGTTGGATTTGGATCTTTATAACTACCACTGGTTGGGAGATTCAAGTTTTTCAGCACAATTTATGGGGAAAAATGTCGTTTGTTTTTCAGACATTTTTCACTGAAAAAAGCGGTGGAAAATTCAAATCTTTTTCACCTCAAACTCACAAAATAGTGAAATGTTTTGAGTTTTTCACTACCTTTTTCAGTGAAAATGTCTGAAAAACAAACAACATTTTTCGCCGTAAATTATGCTGAAAAACTTGAATCTCCCAAACAGTGTACGCGTTGTGATAAGGACCGTGATGTCGGTATCGAAAGATATGTGATTCGAATTTGACTACGTTCATCCTCTAGAGGGGAAGGTATAGTTGAATGATAGAGCGGAAGGTTGGTGCGTGCGAACAAACACCCAAAACAACCAACCACAACCAATCTGCCTCCAAAGATCTAAGTGCTTCTCTTTGTGAGTTCGGGTCCGGGCTGTAGTATGCGACCAGCAGGTTTGAACAAACACAAGTTTGATTTATAGGCTTCTAACAACACACTCTACAACGTACTAGCAATATGCAACCGCCAACAACAACACTGCTAGGAACCTAGGGATGGTTCAGGGTGTGTTTATATGGGGTGGATACAAGATGGCTGGACCGCTAGGTCGAGAACACCAGGGAAGAGGTTTGTAGGTTTCTGAAAATCCTCGCCTTAGGCAACCTAAGGACTACTGAGGCTAACTCCAAATGACTTCAAGTCTCAAATGGCAAGACTCTCCTTGACTGCTGACCTATTCCTTAACAAAGAACAGGAACCTTTCCGCTCTTATCGGCCTAGCTCTCTACAAGCGTCCAGCTAGCGACCCAACACACTGCGACAGAGCTTCCATCTATATCGGGGTGAAGGCGAAGTAACTGACAAGTTATACCCAAACTAGAGGTGGGGGCACCTGGTCCGTCTTCTTCTTAGTGGGCTCAAGTCAACACACAATCTACCTAGCAAGCGGTCCAACACACTACAACAGAGCTTCCGTCTTGTTGGGGTGAAGGCAAAGTCACTAGTGCAAACTGCAGCTGGGTCTCGAAGAGAACACCTTTATTCTATATGTGGAGGTCTCGGACCAACAAAACGAAACCCTCAACTTAGTCACTCAATGTTTCCAGAGTCCACAGTTTACTGATTCCAATATAAAGACTACTACAAGTGAAGTTCGGTATCAACCTCCACTAGCAGCCTGAGTCCACTAGCACCAGCTTCATCCAAAGTCTGGGGCATAATGTTCTGAGACCCTAGTCTGTCCTGCGCTCCCTTTGATACTACTAGGTTCAAGTTACATGTGAAAAGAGAGCTGAATAATACAATAAGCAATATTAGATGATAAGAAATATGGTCAGCCAATGAGACAACTGCCGTTTGGTTTTGGGACTGGTTTGGTATATGCCAGGTCAGCCTCGCTGACCAGCTAGTGTTCAACCGTGGGTATATCATTTGATCTTCAGCTCTCCGTCTATGCCGAGCACCACTTCCGGACCAACTGGCGATGTAGCCGGTGATCTAGGTCATCTCTACTCTGTCAGACTGACGATCTATTCCTCCTAGACAACCCAATGTTGCGACTGACATCAAATGGTCATAGCTGTTGGTCAGGACGTCAATCAGGCCTCTAGTTATCGGTACAGCCTGTACAATCGTCCCTAGCTCCGTTCCAATAGCCTGCTTGCTATTCTGTTCTCCTTAGCTGCCTATATCGGGCACTAGCCTCGTGTTGCTTCATCTCTTATGTCGTGGTATGTCTTTGTCAAAGCCCTAGCCAGTCGCTAGTCGGGTTTTTCTGCCTATCGTCATCTAGTCGCTTATCTAGAGATTAGATAGTACCACTGGATCTCGCACCAAGCTTCTTAGCTCAAGGCACTGGCCCCTAGTTGTACTTCCATCATAGATATCCATCTGCTAGACCATCACTAGCTCCTTCGCAAGCCATCTCTGGACTACTAGAGTCTCCTAGGTCATGTCTCATGAATGTATAGGCAGTGGTTTAATCCCTGGTTGTTTGTACACTCAACTAGCAGCTAGTGTGTCACACTAGTGTAGCCTTGTACTACAGTCAGCAGTTAGGGCTTGCTCTGACTCTCCTTTATATCACCTAACAAGTGGTCTGCGTACTAGCTAGGATGCTAGTAACAACAGAAGTGCTAGTTGCTTCCCGTTGTATAAATACTGGTCATAGGAAATCGCAAAATTAGCCCTAGATGCCGTGCATTTATGTCATGCCGTTTCATTGGATGTTATGCTCCTTCGGCCGGAGCTCTTCCGGATCCACGCAATGGAGGGAATTGCGGTCAATAGACCTGAGGTTCCCCTCCTGCACCGTGTCTGGAAAGTGTTTGTGACCGAGCCAGAGCTTGAGGACCTCATCACACTTGTCACCCGGGAGCTCCTCAAGAACTGGAAGGCCCTGTCTCCTTATTCAGCCAAATGGCAGATCTCGGATGGACTCCTCCTGTTTCATGGCAAGATTGCTGTGCCGCAGAATAAGGACCTCCATCGCCAGATTATGGAGCAGCACCATGACATGCGGGTCGCCGGACATGCTGGCCGCTTCAAGATGTTGGAGCTTATCTCCTAGAACTACTGGTGGCCCCAGTTGTATGGGCACATCAGTCAGTATGTCGACACCTGCAACATGTGCAACCGGAAAAAGGTGCTCCGGCGACTCCTTCACAGTGAGCTTCATCCAACCGAGATCCTGGATGAACACTGGGACACTGTCTCGGTGGACTTCATTGTCGAGCTCCCGGAAGCACATGGCTTCGACACAGTCATGGTCGTGGTCAATGTCCTCAGTAAGCGGGCCTACTTCAACGAGTGCCACACTGGCCTTGGCGCTGTCGGAGCTGCCCGGTTGTACTACTGGAACATGTGGAGGCACCACGGAACCCCCTGGAAGTGCATCTCTGACCGCAGCCCACAGTTCGTTGCTGAGTTCACTCAGAAGCTGCAGCACCTCATCGGTATTGAACCCGCTACATCGACCACTTACCACCCACAGACTGATGGCCAGACCGAATGTGTCAACCAGGAGCCTGAACAGTTTGTCCATATCTTCACAAGCTACAAACTGGACAACTGGGATGAGCTCCTGCCAGCAGCCAAACTCACCTACAACAACCACATCCACTCCTCAACACAGCAGATCCTGTTCATGACGGACACCAGCCGCCTTCTTCGGATGAGTTTTGAGACAAATGGCATGCACTTCACCGACGAGTCTGTCAACAAGTTCCACAGCTGGATCGCTGCTGGGGTTTGAGGCCAAAGCCGCACTCGTCAAAGCCAAAGGCGAGTTCAAGCTCTACTATGATCACCGACGCATGCCCGCACTGGAGATCAAGGTAGGTGACCGAGTCTGGATGGATGCATCCGACATCAAAATGACGTGTTTGTCACCCAAGTTCTCGGACAAGCGGCTCGGACCCTTCAAGGTTGTAAAGGTGGTGGGCAAGGTTGTGTACAAGCTTGAGCTCCCACCGTGCTACTCCCAGCTCCACCCGGTCTTTCCAGTGGCAAAGCTTGAGCTCGCTAAGCCGGACCTGTTCCCCGGCCGCCCCTGGGATGACAGACCACCACCTGTCCTCCAGACGGACCAGTATGAGAGGTGGGAGGTCGCTGAGATCCTTGAAGCGCAGGTCCGCTATGGTAGCCTCTGGTACATGGTGCAATGGAAAGGTTATGGACCAGAGCACAATAAATGGGTAAAACACTCTGATGTCTTCATCAAGAACACCATTGATGCCTACTGCTGCTGCTACCCCAACACCCCCCACCGGATCGCTTCAGCCGCCTTCAACTCTCCTTCCCAAGGTGCGACAGGACTATCTGCTTCATACGTCGGGACACCGTATTCCAGGGGGGGGGGTGATGTCAGGGAACCCCTGCTTTGGCCGCTCCGGCCACTTTTGCTCTTCTGGCCAGATCCGCTCCAGACGCTTTTCCAGATGCTCCAGATGGTTTTCCATCCACCGCTCTGGACACTCCTGTGCCTGTCCATCCGTCCATCCAACTGTTCGGGACATCCATCCGCTCTCGCTGGCATGTGCTATGTGATCAGGCCCAGGATCACTGTAGATACCTCTGGACATGTGCTACTGGGTAGTTACTAATTAGTATCTAAGGTTTCACCTAGCGTGGCAACCCCATCCTTTCTTCTCTTCGGATTCCCCTGCTAGGTGTATAATATTTCCGCTCCTGTATTCTAGTGCCTATATTTATACTTTGGATTCCCCCGCTAGTTTCCACACCTCTCGCCAGGGTTTAGGTTGCCCTTACAGTGGGAGCTAGAGGTTTGACTAAATGAAATTGAATCATCCCGCAGATGAACACAATCTAGAGATATCTGACAAAGGAAACCAGTTGAGCAAGAACTCTAGGATAGCCATGTTGGGGAATTAGCAAAAGATCTCCAAATCTTTGAGCGAGTGAAAAAGGATCGAGGCTGAGTTGGAGTAATTCTATCTGATGTTGGCATGTTGCCAGCAACAACAGGTTGAAGCTTGAAGTTTGTAAACCCGAGCAGATACTGTAGTATTACAACCGAAGATTCAGGTGACAGGTGACAGCCACCCATGAACTGAACAATTTTGGAGCTGATGACAGTGACTTTGGGATTTTTTGGCCTAAAAAGGCAGAAAAAGCATCAAAAAATGCGGTCTGGCTCTGCCGGATTAATATATATAGTAATATTCCCGTGATTGCCGAGCAATGAACATCAAGTTCAGTGAACAATTGAGGTGATGGGTGACACCCTGTGAACCTTTGGTTGTAATACTACAGTAAGAATTGGATAAGACAACGTGTTGTGGTGAGGCCTCCGCTTTTTCACGAAGGAATTGCCACCCGAATCTCTCAGTCTCGGTCGTGGTCCATGTGAAGGATTCAAAAGTCATCAAAAGTGCAGAGAAGCAACACCTCAGGGACCATGACAAGGCCATTGCCTATTTTTCAGGCAATGGACCTGTCCGTGATTGTGACCATTGCCCAAAGAGGCAACTGTGCTTTGGGCAACCAGCCGTTGCTGTACAGAATTATTGTGCCACTCAGAGTTGCTGAGTGTAGTCACCCCTTTATTAAAATTATATGTGTCTGTCTGTCCAAAGCCATTTTAAACTTCGCCATCTTTACCATCAGCTCCGGCATCACTTGCCGAGAAACCACAGGATCAGTTGCCTCAACCGAAGTGGGGGCTGCGAAGCGGTCCCCTGCGCTCTTGTAGTATTTCAAATAATGGAGAATATCAATATAAAATTCAAGTACTCGGTCTCATCAAAAGTTTCCGCCGCTCAGAAAAACATTCACCATGGCAGGACAAATTTTCACGGAATAAAACAACACACGAATGTTGATATACTACATATATGGGCTTTCCATGTGTGCACTTAGAATTCCGGATGTCCACCCTCTGCACTGATCATAGCCTCCACAACTCTTGGCATCCAATCAACATATTTGTCAACTTCCTCCACAAAAATTGACTCCCAAACCTCGGTTGTGGTACCAATTAGCCCATGACATGACATAGGGTGTGGTAGTGGTTATGAGAGACCAGTTTTGAGTACATGCCAATGCTGTTCAATGGGAGAAATATCATGAGTTTGGGTGGTGCTTGAATGTCAATGTAGCATGCCAACCATGGCAGCGAGTTGAGCAGCCTATTTTCCGGTCTGTACTGTATCAATTAACCCAAATTTTTGTAGGAAAGTATCAATTGGAATATTAACGACACTGGCATGCCATTTAGAAGGTAATGGTCAAAGAAGATGATGTAGGGCTGTGAGAATTTCGATCGGCGGAAACTTTTGATGCAGTGACAAAGTACATCGAGGTACGAGATCAGTTTGTATTGAAATGTCTGTCTCCGAGAGACTAATGCCACTGCGAGCTCTGACGATCCCGGAGTCGAATCCCCCTGAAAGCCACAGCTCGCCGGAAAAGCGCCCAGAATCGGCTCTCCGTCCTGACAGAGGACCGGGCCACATCGTGTTTGACAACAGTCTCATCGGTTTTTCTCCGTCGGCCATGTTCGAAGGGAAATTGCCTTCAGTAAGTGGGTTGAATGGTCCCCTTCAAACCTACTTCTAGAAATCGTCTGGCCGCTTTACCAGTCAATAATCTGAACCCCGAACGCAAGTCGACCAGACCTCCCTACTCGAAGCAAATTGCGAAATCGACTACAAATTTGAATCACCGTGGAATTGTGTTGCGCGTGCAATACAATAGAGCTAAAAAGTTTGCCTTGATTTTTTACTTGGAGCCTTGTCGTAGTCTCCGACGTGAGTGATGAAGGTGTTGTGGATGTCTCGTCGTCACGTCAGCCACATCACAGCTCCCAGAGGCCGATTCCCAGCTCCCCCAAATTCACGGCGCCAGGCTCTAATTAAGAGCATGATGTCCCTCCTTTAATTCTTCTGCGCACGGTGAAATCGGCCCAATGGATTAATCTTGAGTTGAATCTTCCAAGCCCCGCAAATCAATCTCTTGTTGGATCCAAACACACGCCGGCGGAACCGTTGATTTCATACCCACAGCATCTAAGACGCTGGATCTGGACTTGCCATTATTTCTGGGTTTTCTTTTGTTGATTTATTGGAGTCGAAGCGGACTGGAGTCGCATAAACCATTGTGCCCATATACATTACATATACCATTGTGAAATGGAAGTGGATATATCGGCAAACTGTATGTAGCCTCTTTCAGAACAAGTAGAGATAGATTCCGGAATTGTTAGCAAGTCCTAGAGCTTTGAGATCCAGGAGCTGGATCCGTGACCAGACGGTTAAGTGCATGGCTTTAGGTGTACACACCGAGAGAGGTGGAAGTTCGAGCAGCCGCTTAAAGGATAGCAACGGAGTTGAAGTAGAGTCGAGTACTCTGAGCGGCAGGGTTGCGGGCTGGTAGCCCGACTTTAATTGCCAAGAGCGTCATTAGGAAGTACAGCAGATTTTCAGTGGAGGTGCACTAGGCCCAAAGCCTCAACCAGTATAAGTTTAGCTGAGGGATCTGATGTGGTGGATGCGAGCCAGGACAGTGCAGAATGAATCCACAGATTTTTGCGGCGATCAACATATACATGCTCAGCCTGCCGCAGGAATTTGTCAAACTGACGAAACCGGAGGGATCTTCTTCGGAGCAAACCGACAAATGTTAGTGCCCTGTAGCCGAGGATGTACAAGTCTCTTGCCAGGCCAGAGAGGAAGGAGTAGAGAAGTGGGGTTAGGGGGGTGCGATAGGGACATCCAATGACTACAATTAGAAGTGTGTTCATCACGATATAGGTAGCAAAGGAGAAACCTGCGATGCAGGCCACGACTGTAGCCAGTATATGGTTTAATGCATATAGAAAGACCACCAGACCAGCCATGAACAAAAAGAGTGAGAGATGCAAGATGGCAGGGAGGAGCCCGATTAATGGCAGCACACCCCACTTTTCAAGAGATGTATAGCGAAATTGACGAATCATGGCCCTTTCACGAGCGGAGCCAGCAATGAAGGAGGAGTACTGCCTTAACCACTGCTTCGCGAGGACGGCAAGGAGAGCAGTGGTGAGACTGAGCATCAGACTTGTGAACCAAAGTCCATTCACCCAGACATCGGAGAGAGCTACTGTGAACAATATGTCGGCATGGGGGATGGACTTGAATGAGGTACCATTGGCCTGGGCGTGCTGCAGGGAGAAAAGCTCAAGGAGGATAGAGTTGGATACAGCCGTGTTGTCTGGCGACAGTGCCTGTGATGTTTGTGCCACAAAAGTTGTAAGCACGTTAGAGAAGAGGTCAGCCTGCAAAGGTCAGAATCAGAGTTGACTTGTGAGGCAAGCAACGGAAACCTAAAAAAACCAAGAGAATGTCCAGATTGTCGCTGGACTCAATCACCATATCATTGTTGAAAATCTCACTTTTGTCATTGTAAACATGCCCCACACACGGGCTTCATCATCCAGTTCTTTATATGGTGGATCCTCAGCGTATTTCGTCCTGTAGTCCGTCGGCGCTAAAGGTAATGCAATGAGGACTCGGTGAGGACTATTGAAGGGCCAATTTTAGCCCACTCACATCTGTGAACCTTTTGCTCGCTCTGTTTCAGACCAAAATGTGTACATGGAAAGGGATCGTGAATACCTGAACTGCGGGTATCAGGGTGGTTTCCAATCGCAGCATCCCTCGCGCTGGAAGTTGTCGGCGGGGACATAGGTACATCACGAGTGGGCGAGCTTAGAGTTACTCCAGTAGTGGTTTTGGATTTGGATTTTATGGCGGATTTGGATTTGATGTGCTTACGAGACGTGCCATAATGTGTTCCCACTACATTTCTTTCCTGCTGAATTTCGACAATTGCTGTCTCATTTCTCCTCTTTAACCTCGGGAACATCCGGGAATGAAGCATGTGGTAGGGTAATGCATTCTTACAAGCAATCTAGGCATGAGCTTAACGGAATATTATGAAGCGGAGTTGCCGGTCCGCCCAGATTTGTGATTCTTCTAAATTTCAACAATTACTCTCCTTTCTTATACCTCCTAATTTCTTCTGAAACTGCAGGGCAAGTTGTGAGGGCAAAACATGCAGGACTGGATCCCATCACTAACTTGATGGACCCGTTACACCTGGTATGTCTTTTTGAATACCACCCTCCTGCCTGGTCCCTTAGATTTTTCACATGGTGGAAAAATAGGAATATGCCAATTGATCCCAAAGGGTTCTGGGGCCAAAGAGAAAGAGAAGAAAGGATAATTGTCAAAATTTAGCAAAAAAGCAAAGTGATGGGAACACATTATGGCACGTCTCGTAAGCAGATCAAATCCAAATCCACCATCAAATCCAAATCCAAATCCGCTGCCGGAGTAGCTCTTAGGGAGTCTTGAGACTTCCCAGAATGGTGTATAGGAGCTTCCCCATCTTCATTCTGAACCCCAGCAGCAGTCCTGGCCACAGAAGGACCCAGGAAGGAGGTAGTGCGCAATGGAACGGCTTCCCGCAGTGAGGCAGAGTCCGCCGCATCAGAGTGAGATAGCCGGTGAGAGTGCTGGCTGAAAGTGTTACCCGAAGGCTCCTCACGATTTGTAGGAGCGGATTGCATGGAGACGGGAATCGAGTGGTGAATGCCAGAGCAGAGTCGTGCGACGTAGGCAGTGCGTACGTCTTCAGATCAGTTCCCACTGTCACTGACGGTTCTTCAACAGCCTTTTCTTCCGGAAATATAGTGGTGATCAGCTCGGGCCACGGGATGAACTCGAGATCAATATCGAATTATAATTACAATTTGATTGAAACCACATCGGGAAAATTGATTCCGGAAGATTAGCGGCTGCACCAAAGTTGTATCCAGCTTGAAACACAGAACCCTCCAAGTCTTGATAGCAGGACAGTAGCCGACTAAACTGTAGATTCAACCATCGCTGTTGAATAAGTTGGGAACGAACACCTTCACATGTCGGCTTTTTTCCGCCGCTATCTTGTCATCCGTGTACGGTTGGCACTGCACAGCGAACTTTTCCAGCCCGCTCCACTTGTGTACGAGCCTTACGGCGAAGTAGACGGTGGGAGTATCATACTGAAAGCAGGCAAGCCGTGAGGAACGATGCAGAGAGATGGCGGATGTAGAGGACACATACTTGACTTGTGTGTAGCTTCGCAACGTTAGGCCGTATGTCTACGCACAGTTTGTATCCCTGGTTGGTGCCCGTGCATAGTTGGGTTTTCTTGAGATACGGAATGATTATGCTGTCAAAATAGGGTTCAAGTCAGATCTCAGCGCCGGTTCAGTTGATTGAGGATTGAAGCGAAGACACCTGAATCGACACGACCAAAAAATGAGAATGGTGGTCTCGACGCTGCCTTCGGTAATTTCAAGCGAGCAGGGACGTAGCACTACGTTTCTTTTCCGTGTCTTCGTGTTGTCAATCGACAAGGAGAGCGCGGAGATTTTGAAGCTCGGATCCGATTGGATATTGATGGGAATCCCAACAGGTCTTGAGATTTAAGAGGTCATGGTCACCCAAAATGAGATTGTAACGAGCTTCAAGTTGACGGCGAGGGAAGCAGTTAGAAGGCGACCGGCATAAGTAGCAGTGACTTAAAGTAGGCGACCCCAAATTTGGGTGTTGGAGACATGGACGAGCAGGGAAAGGGACAATGCATGGTGAATAGCGTCTGTGTCGATACAAAGACTCAGACGAGGAGCAGTCCATACAGTTAGCCGCGCGCAGAAAAGGAGATGGTGGCAGACTCCAGAGGCCACGTCTCCGAATCAACCCGGCACATCCGAATTCACCCGAAACCAGAGGGGAGATTTATATGGTTTCTACGGGAAAAAAATACTGATCCATGGTGGAGGAGAGAAGGGAGGACAGGAGAGCTCGTAACAACCGGTGCATTAACGACAAATCCAAAAAGCACTCCGGCCTCGTCCAGCCCTTTAAGGCTTTATCAGCGTCCCTCCGCGGTAGCCACGCGTCCTTCCCACCACACCACCCGCGCCGAATCCACAATCGCCGTCATCTCTCTTCCTTCGCTCCTCCGTAAGCCTCGGGAGGGCGGTGCCACTCGATCCGGCTGGTACACCGCCCCAATGCACACGAGCACGGGCATGGCACACAGCACAGGCACGACTAGACATCGACCCCCGAGCACGACATGCGTCTACACATCGTAAGATCACGCAGGGGCCACGCCTGCGCACGACCACGACACAACACGCACACACCGTCACACGCCCCGTTCGGACGCTGCCCACGACATGGCGCGACCACGATATCGGCCACACCCCGCCCCACCGCCGAACCCGCACACCCACACACCGTGTGCGTCTCCCACCGCAGCTGTAACGCGTCCTCCCCCCCAGACACCACCCCGCCAAATCCGGTATCGCCGTCACCTGCCTTCCTTCGCCCTCGCAGCAGCTCGGAGGGCGGCGCCACTCGATCCGGCTGGTTTGTCGGCTCAACACACACGACCCGCGCATACCGCGCCCACGAAGGCCACGAGCTCCACCAGGCGCCGGCGCCCATGTCCGCGCTGTCCATCGTCACGGTCTTGGTGTGCTCACCAAACGACGAAGCGGCTCGACGACGCGCCGCGTTCCGCGCGAGAGGCAGGGATTGTCGAGCACCTTCTCCGAGGCCGAAGAGAGGAGGAAGAAGGGAAGCCCCGCCAACACGAACTCCACCACGCGGTACGCGCTAGCGGCCGCCCGTAGTCGAATGCTGCTGGTACAGTACACGAGTCGACCCCGCAAGCTCCAACTCGTATCTGTGCTCACCCTCGAGTAGCGCGCGCCGCGGGCGCGAATACAATCTGCAGCCTCCGGTGCGAGGAGAGCCTCTTCTTTCCATGCCCGCCCCATGCGTCGGACTCCTTCGTCCCCTTCCTCTCCTAAGAATACAAGTCAAACTTGAAGCGCAGCGAATCAGCAACGCACTGAGCATGTCTCGCACCTCCTCCCCGAATCGGTGGGAAGAGACGGGGGATACGAAAGAGCTCCTCATCTTCTTGACTCGGTCATGCGCCCCCTCTCTTCTCCACACCTTCTTAAGTAGCATCTACGGGACTGTGAGCAGCACCCGCACCTCCACCATGGCAACCGCCGCCAGCTCAGCTTGTTTCCACAGCAGCAGCCCCGTCTCTCGACCCCGTCTGCAGCACCAGTCATCCTGCCTGCGCGCCGGGGGTCATCCCTCCCGCTCCTTTCCCACTCCCCGATTCTCGTCAACAGCGCCTTCAGAAGCCTGGAGCGCAGCACCACCCGCGCGATGACAACGAGCGTGTACAGCCTCAACGCCAGTATCGTCATCAGGCGCGTCCATAGCAGCCGCGCGCTCGCTCGCTCGCACCGTGTCCGCCCGCAGCAGGCCGCACCGCGCCGCATCAGCATGGGGCGAAACAACAGCAACCCCGCGCCTTCGAAGCACCAGACCCGCGAGCACCACCAGTAGCGCCCACCGCCACACCAACACCAGCACTCGCACCCGCACTCCTCCGCACTCGCACCCGCACTCCTCCACACTCGCACCCGCACCCTGGTGCCACCGGAGTCCTTTTCCCTCCCCAGACCTGCGCATACTTCAAAAGAAGAGGGGGTCGAGGTTGCGCATCCCGCGGCTCGTCCCGTCTCGTAAGTACCTGATGGCCACACAAAGCCCTGCGCCAAATCTCGACGGAGGCCCGGAATCCATGCAGGAAGCGGGACGGGGCGACCAACGCCCCTCCCGCAGTAACGTCCGACCCTACTCCCCACCCCACAGCCAATACGCGCAGGAGAAGGTACGGTTATGACCTGGTCACGTCTACGCCCGACCATGGTGTGGTATACACCCTCCGCCGCCGCCTTCTCCTGCTGCTTCTACTCCCGCTCCCGCTCCCGCTCCCGCTCCCCCTGCTGCTCCTCCTAAACGGGAGAGATAGAGCACAGAACGACACGATTCGGGACCGACATTCGCACAAAGTGCACGAATGTGGAGAGACGCATGCACATCTCGAGCCCGAAAACACCAAGCGCCTCCCCCAACAAAAAGAAAAAGAAAAGGAGACCAAAATGAGGCACACCCACCTTTACTTTCGCCTTGCACAGGTGCGAGTGTTTTTGCCTAGATAAGAAGGGTAGTCAGCAGCATGTCATGGATGGGTCGTGAGGCGGAAGCAGGATATAGAAAACTTTTAGGCGGATTGAATTGGATGAGAAAAGATGGAAAGCGGGAAAGAGGAATTTGGAAAGAAAAAAGAGGGGAAGGAAATCGAGTGAGCGGGCGGCGCGCCATCGATGCTGTACAGCATAGATAGCATGGGTGGCGCGCACTCTGCGCATTCGGCGCTCCTCCTCATTGATCAACAAGCAAGGGAGGAAGCCAGGAGGAAGCTATTCCAAGCGATCGATGGCCAGCGCGCCCGCACCATGAACAACGGGAGGATTCCAATCTCATTTCATCCCTAGGTTGATCCAAAGCCGCCCCAATCCACCCTACCCCGTCACCCAGCGCTGGAAAAGAAAAGGGAGGCCCAAGAAGAAAAAATGCGAGGACGATAGGAATTAAAGTGCCGACGAGACGACTCGCGCGCCTCCCGCCTTCGCAGCGGCAGCCTAGGCGCAGCGGGAGCGAGTGCTTCACAGGCGAGCCTACGTCGAGACCCGCATCCGGGGTACAAACAATAGATATAGCAGAAGCAACACGAGGGAGGGCTCCCAAAAGCGAAAAGAAAGCAAAAGCAAGGACAAGGATGAATGCGCCAGCCCTCATCGACCGCTGGGACGGATTTGAGATGGAAGGATAGCTATCCACGCGACGCATGACTCCCCGCAGCACGCACCCACCGTAGCAGCGGCGACGCGCGTCCTCGAGAAACGTCCGAGCGACCCCGCCAAAGCCACCCTGAACCGCAGCCCGCAGAGAAACAAGGCGGACATGCAGGTAATCGTGAGGTTAGGTCGAGCGGACTACAGCGAGATCCACAAACGCGCCTCACGAGACCCGGCCCAAACGCTCAAGCCACGCCGCGTAAGAAAAGACCAACGTAGCTCGAAAGAGATAGTGCAGGTCCTCACCTTTCTTCGTTACCAGTTTCCTCCTCGTGCGGGTGGTCACTACACCCCATCTCAATCAGTTTCCCGCCAAATCATCTCTACAGCGAAACGCACCCGGATCCCACTTCCCCCAACTCGGTAGTGCGATCCCCCCGCTTCTCTCGGACCACAAACGCACCCAGCGCGAACTTTTGCAGCCGAATGTCTTCGCTGACATGAGTATTGTACCGGAGTCGAGGTATGAATGGGTGAATGGTGGGAGGAAGAAGGCGATCAAGGGCGAATCAGACTCTTTGGGAATTTGCGGCTTGTGGATCTCGTCCAGCGAATATTTATCCTAGGCACTTTGTGTGTCGCGCAGCATGGTGGGCGAGAGAGAGCCTTCCTTGTCGATCATTCGGCGATAGCCGGGATAATTCCGGAGACTGATGGGAAGGTTCAAGGCACAGCCAATTTAATCAAAAATTTAATCTTGTCACGAACGCCGTTGTCCTGGACTCCAAATTTGAACCGCCTTCGATGGCGACACGCCCTGAGGTCCACATGGTTGCCGCTTCGTTCTGTGGTACAGGACAATGACCAGACGATAGCTTGGCGCACACCACGGGTACGACTCGCAGCCGCACCCCGAGTGTATCGCGATGTTATGGGATTGGGTACCTAAATACGGTACTATCATATTCCGACACATTCAATGTTAGGTACTTTTTTCCTTCGATCTTTCTGCACTCTCGCCGGCACTTCCAAGTGTAGCCATAATGGCTCCGCATCATTACGCCACTCGGATTTTATTCGAGCGGCCCCATTTCTCTAACATCGCGAGCCAGATATCGGGCTGGTCCGAAGTTTCAGCACAACCACAAGTCCGATTCTCACGGGTTCTAAGCCTACAGAAGCTGTTACCGCACAGCATACGCGGAATCACTTGCCGTTCAGCCATTTCACATATGCACAAATTGGATGGCTGGAGCCCGAGCCAGAGGGACCAAAAAGTGAGTATGTGCGTTCAGAACTTCAAGCTCTTTTCTCCATCCGAACTATCCGATAGCAATCTCTTTGAGAAGGTCCTGAATTTCCTCCAATATGTAAGTATCGACACCGCGTTTACTGATTCGCGTTTGACCCACCAAATGAAATGCCGGAAATGCTTCAATTGGAACAAGCTTTCTACCGCTTCACACCATCTGAAAATTCCCCCCCTGCAGACGGTTTCCTGGCTCTGGACGTAGTTGTGCCTCCCTTTGATGGCTAACCATGGAGCCATTTCAAATCTCTTCGTTACTTACCTTTAGCTCGTCCTCTTTTCTTGACAGTCGCAGTTAGAGCGCAGCGCGTGGCCGCTGGGCGGTGCTATTAGGGAAGAGCGGCAAAATCTTGGATGGCCGGATCAATTGAGACAGATTCTTGGACCTGATCGCATACGCGATCTTATAAAGATTCTTGCCCGTTGGCTGTTCCCGCACTAGCTGTCCCTTCTCGCTATCCAGAGGCATGTCTATTTCTCTCTCTGAGGCTCAACTCCTGGGCAACTGGTTCGAGACGTTGACCTATGGGATGTATTTCGTGACCTGTGGCTTCTGCGCTCGAACGCTCCTCTGTATCGGCCCGGAAGACCGCTGGCGGAGGCCGAGTGAAATTAGATGGCTCATTCTCAGCGTCGGCATCGCCCTATTTGTGGTGGCGACTTTCGATGTCATCGTAGGTCTTGCTGATCTCGATGTCGAATTTTTATGCTTACGGTCCTGTAGATTGGTCTTCTTCACAACCTGCAAGCATTTGAGTTTTATACAGGGGAAGGAGGAGCAGCACAGGAACTTG
This sequence comes from Mycena albidolilacea, assembly GCA_029282495.1. Taxonomy (NCBI): domain Eukaryota; kingdom Fungi; phylum Basidiomycota; class Agaricomycetes; order Agaricales; family Mycenaceae; genus Mycena; species Mycena albidolilacea. The sequence continues at coordinate 672,096 of JARIHO010000024.1, read as the reverse complement.
GGGATATCTCGGGATGGATCAATGTGGCCAGAGTAAGTGGGGATCGCTGTATTTGTCGCATCTCTTTCATCAGTTTACCTAGACCACTGCGCACGTTGCTCAGATGATCTTGGGCGATTTTGTTCTTGCAAGTGCATCCACTTTGTCCTGCCTACTTGCTTTTAACTCGTTCACCTCCATACTTTTCCAGATATACAGGTAGGCTGTTTGTCGCCTCTCCGGCGCATTCCGATTGACGTTGCCCTCATAAGATGCTATATTGTCTACTCCCGCCGTTGGAAAGTCCTAATGCCCTCATTAATTCTATATTTCGGTGGTGTTGCCATCGCAATCAAGCTCGTCGAGGCCCAAGCCTCGTTGAATCGCGCGAAAACTACCGTGAGTTCATCGGAGATTCGTCCTTGGTCGGAGACATTCTTCTGTATCACAGCTGTAAGTGCCCTATTTGCCGTTTATCCCTCTGAAAAAATTGAACCCTGCATCCTTTGATAGGTTCAGAATACGTTGACGACTGGTACAGAATATTTCTATATCCTAGAAGATTGGCCACTAATTAACTCCGTAAAGGTCTCCTCATCTGGCGCATATGGCGGGTTGAACGCGAGATTGAGGAATTTCGTACCAGTGCAAGCGGAACGAGAAACAATCATTCCCCATTCCGCAAAGTCATCCGCGTTATCGCTGAATCCGGATTCGCATATACACTGATGGTGTTTCTGACCTTTCTGGTCGACCTTTGTAATACCAATTTAGTATATTGCTTCGCCGATTTGGTGAGTACACACTTACCTGTAGAAAGTTCATGTTTATCAATGTTGGCTATCAGACACATCAAGCGACCGGGATCGCGTTTAATGTCGTCATTATGCGAACCTCTCCCAGTCGTGATGAACAGTTCACTATTTTTGCAGCCAAGGGCCCCAGCGCAGCCGAAAACGGTGCTCTGAATCGTCTGCGTTTCCGCGCCCACATTACGGAACTACCAGCCGACATCGACGACGGTGACTTTGCAGTAAAGTCAATAAGAGCGTCGTTTGTCGGTCCTCATGAAGATCTGCAGATGAACACCAACACATATAATACTCATGACAAGACGGAACCGGAAGGTTGTTAAAAATATACTATACTCTGGGTGCTCCACTCATTACTCATTGTCTGACCGTATTTTATCCATACATAATCTACTAGTACCATATAATTTCCTTCAAATCGTTTGTCACGCGTCATATGCACTGTGGAACCCCAACTCCGTGAAATTCATTCGTTTTTTCACTGAGAAACCGAGAGAAAATCACCCCCAAATGCCGTGAATTTCGCAACCAAAATAAGAATTTCACCCGAACAGGCCTGAAAATGTTTCACGTACAAAATGCGGTTTTTCGCCCACCGCTTCACGTAGTTTGTAAGTGAAATTCGGACTCTTCGGGTGAAGTTTCGGCAAAATATTTATATCACATGAACACCTCTTCAGAGGATCCTGTTTCAATGCCTCAATTTTTTGGTGGATCACGCCAAAATTCGACCGCTGACGAGATATCGAATTGATTCAACCCCGTCACGGGTCACGAGAGGGTTCGAATTGACCGAAATTATACGGTACCTGCAATTCATAAGAGAAAATTAACAAAAACACAATACAATGGAAAGCACACGAAATGCCAACCAGTGCTATCAAACACATGCGCATTTTTATTTTCTAGTAGAAAGTAAGAAACTAAATGGCTCATTAATCACAGCTGTGGATCCTGGCCCACTAAGGACTGCACCCGTGTGATCCGGTTTGATTATTTTTGGCTTGAAGCCGTCAAGCCGTCAAGCCAAAGCCACGGCCTCTCAAGCCAAGCCAAGTCAAAATCCATGTAGTGCTGGTCAAAATATGATATGAATGCAAAAATCCTATATTATATTCATATCTGTATCGTATTCACCATACCAAGACTGTTGAATATGAATATGATACGAATATATTCAAATATACGTTACTTCTCTGGAATTTGGACGAAATCTGTGTAGTTCACCCCATCCACAAGGCCTCACCTCAGCCATTATTTTTTAGTGATATCCACAGAAACTGTTTCCATGGTCATGGATGACTGGACATCAGATAGAGTGTGTTTCCGGCTGGAAAAGAGAAAGAGCCATTCAACAGGGATATACACTGCCCTTATTAGAGGGAAAAGTAGGTTGGGGATTGTTGTGCTTTATTAGCCCTGAGGTAAATATTCAAGCTGAGGACCATCATGGCGCCCAGACTGATCAGAGGTAGTAAGATTCTGGAGTAGGTGTTAGTTATGATTCTTGCAAATTTGGCTGCAATCCATAACTACAATTTATGTCCTCAGTAAGTCTAACATGTGTAAGATACTGGACTGTATTACAATGCCTTGCACGCAGGTATGTTTTGACAGGGATCACCTCCTGCCATAAGACTCGGAAGGCTAGCCGGTTTCAACATCAATATCAAAGTTAACATCATTAAATGTTGATGGTGCTGATGTCGGCCGAGATGTCGACGAGGGCGGGAGGAGGTGGAAGAAGCAGAGGGTCGAAGAAAAGGCCCCGGGGCCGGTGCAGCCCAGGCCCAAACCGAAGCCGGCGTGGAAAGGGGTGGTGTTGTCCTCACGCCACAGCGACACACTGGGTTCCACTGAGACGCCCACCGTGACGGAGTTGGGGATGGAGTCGGGGACGGGAGGGAGGGGGACAAAAACGAATATGGTCCGTGGAGTGAAGGGCCACAAGGGGCCTCCCAGGTGGTGCCTGGCCACAGGATTAAAGTTCTTATAGAGGCCTGTTTTTTATCGTATTTCTACTGGTATTTTTGCGCATTTTTTGTGTCTTTTTGTGAGGTGTTTCCTTTTTGGGAAGGTCAGGCCTCCCGCCCCGACGTCGGGTGTCGGGATGATGGGAATTACTTAAGCCTCACTGCAAACAAAATCTACAAGTCTGTTTAGGGCATATGCTGCATATCTGCAGCATATACAGTTGAATTGTTCATAATGCATTAGGTTGTAATAGGGGTGTTCAATTATTAGTTCAGTTCAGTTCAGTTCACGTTTTAAATAAAATAAATGGCAGATCCGATGATCTCGGCTCTACTTACCCTAATCGGGTTTCTCTCCTGATGCTACAAACTTCGAGGGCATAAACACAATTGAACTTTATCTACACAGCAGAGGCACTTCCTGCTGCCTCAATAGCCCTTGAAAATGACCCAGAAACAGAACAAGAGGCTTTACTTGAATATCAAGAGGCGGTTATGTGTGCTGTAAAAATTATAGAAGAGAGGAATCAAAGAACATGTACAGTTAAATTAATGGGTATAGCATAAAGAGCCATTATTGAATGAAGGAGTAAATAGTTAAGAAGAAAAGAGAGCAAGAAGGAACATGTTCACCGATGTGTCACATCACGTCAGGCAGTGTGCATATAAGGAGTAAGGAGGGGCGTCGGAGGTGATTGGGATCTCACCTGTCAGACGGGGAAGCGAGAAATGCATCGATGCGAGCACATACAACGAGAGAGAGAGAGCAAAGGGAGAGATATACACAAGGTCATGAGCTTGATGAGAGTCTCGGCTAGTTCGGACATCAACAGATCTGCCATTTATTTTATTTAAAACGTGAACTGAACTGAACTGAACTAAGAATTGAACACCCCTAATGTATAACGCTCATAATGCATAGGGTTTTGGCATCTACCAACTTAGTAGGCTGGCATTTTATGCATTTTTCTCATAATGCATATTGCATCAGGTTTTAGGAAGATTTATGCATTTTGAGTGCAGTGTTCTGGCATTTTCTCTAGGTCTTTGTGCATTTCTGAGCTGAAACTACAGTCTGATTGTCATTTCTGACTAAGACTAACCAAATCAATCATTTATATGTGAGAATTTGACCGAATCAACTCCTATTCAACCATAATTTCCTATTTAGGTCAATCACATAATGCTGACTTGCCTCTGGCACAGTCAATGCATTCATCCAAAAGAGCACTTGAGTGGCCAATCTCCCAGCACATATTATTCTAGCTCCCCAAGCCTACATCCTGAAATCTACTTATACAAATTATAGCAGTCGTTAGCGAGCCAATCAGGTTATCCAGACAAACATCAAGACTTGACCGTGACGTAAAAAGATTGCCGCTGTTGCGTGTCATTCTCTCCCTCTCCCGCTTCGTCAACGCCAACGCGTCTTTACTCTGGGACGCCCGTTTCTCACAGCTAGACATCCCAGACATCCCAGATATCTATCTACTTATACAAATGAAGGCTGTCACGTGTAGACATTGTCAGCCAATCAGGTTATACAGACAAACATCAAAGCTGTGGCAGTGTCGGTCCGGCAGCTATGCCGAGATGTCCGATGAACTCCGACACTACTTCCGACGATGTTTTGTTGCAAACAAATTGCTGCTTGCTTCATGCTACTTTTTCTGCTTACTTACTTCTGTGCAGGCCAACTATTGTCACACATGGGATATGTATGCACTAATTGCATACATTCCCTGTATCTAGGCCTGCACCCACAATCTGGAATGGCAGGGAACATGAAGGCTCTAGGGCTGCACGGGCCGTCCCGTCGGGTTCTTCAACTGTACTTTTGATGGCTGTTCCCATCAAGAACGGCCGTCGACGGGTAGACAGGTCCTGAAAACACGCCATAAATTGTCAAAAAAAATATGATGTGATCTTTGGGAAGGCATGCTTCACGCAAATGTAAGCCTATAGGTAACAGGCCGCCCGCCTGATACTAAAAAGAACTACTTGGTCACAGGTCGTCGAAAGCTACCACGCGCAAGAAACCGCTCGCACCGAAAAAGGTAGTCTATCAAAGATCTTATCCATGGCAGGAAAACTCCTGCTGGCTCGACTCGAGTAACGGCAATCTTTGCTGCATGCTCCCACGACCCAGAGACACTCCGAGCTCAGTTTAGGCCTCTGCCCGAGAGTTGTCCACTCTCATGGCTGCTCTCAATTATGGACCTCCATATCGAACAAGCAGGTCTGCCGGCATTGGAGAAAGGCGGATGTATGGCACTCCGAGACGCCCGCAATGTAATTCGGCGCAAACTGCATGATGGCCCCGGTGGTCAGGTGAAGGATATGAATGCATTTGGGACTCCATTTGTGAGATATATATATCCGTTGTCGCGTGGATTAATTATTTTCTCATATTTTGCTTTCCCACAGGGCTGGCTCAATGATATTCTCTTGCTTCGAGATCTGAATCCCACTGCGCAGACAAGAGGTGCCATGGAAGACTGCATATCCTATTTCCGTACCTTCGGCGTGGACGTTCGGAACTGCATGGGTGACCCGGACTCCGAGGAGCACTTGGCGAGACACTGGAGTCTTGGGCTGCCTCACTGGCGGCACCAGCTGACACTCAATAAGCAGATGCACGACAATTCCGATGGCGACATACACATCTGGTGCCAGAATTACAGGGCGTAAACAACGATATGCCGGTACCGAGAACAAGTTCAACTTCACATTTTTCAACAATTACATTCACTGGTCTCCCGAGAGAGACACTTGGCGCCTTAATCTCACGATGGAGATGTTTTCGAGGGACAGAAAGTTTTGTGAAGCAATTTCTTGTATATATTCCCTTGACTACAGCTAAGGTATGTCGACACACGTAGTGGTCGTTCAAGAGCTTACGTCTATTATCCAACCAAGATCGGAAGTCTTCGCCTGCCAGGGAACTGGGACCCAGAGCTCGAGCCCGTTCGTAATCATCCGCTCGTGGCAGTTTTCAATTCGATGGACTGCCTTCGACAGCTTGTATCTATTCTCTCAACGTTCTCTGAAGATCACCCCGTCATCTCGCAGTATCAATTGTTCTGCGAAGAGCACAATCCAGACGACCATGATTTCGCCCACCACACCAGTTGGTGGATCCAGTCGCTCTCTATTGACCAACACCGGAGGTTGTTTCGCTCGTTAACGAGACAATAGAGAAGATGGAGCGCATGCGGCCTCGAAATATCGGCCCGATGCGATGGCAAGACCGCGTGGGTGTCATTGGTCGAGTAATGCTCTATCTCCTCCCAATTCAACACGAGTTGGGAGAGGTATTCGACTTGAACGGCCAGACTCTCCTGGATATTCTTGATGGGTCCATCTTACCTCTGAATCAAGACTGGCGCAATGTGTTCTTTTTCATGTATTTCGCCACCGATCCCGAAGAACTGCGGCACAAGGACACATTCGACGTGGACAGTTTCAAGGACAACCGGGACACATTTTACAGCGACCATGGCAATTATGATCCCACCCTTCACCTGCCTAAAATTCGAGCGCCGGGGTCCCGCATCACCGATATACCTCTAGTTTCTATCACGGTCACCAACGGAGGCCGCGGATTCCGAGCTCCTCGGGAAGAGGAAAGGCAACAAGCAAGCAGAGAGTCTGCGACCAGCGAAACGTAAACGCAAGGTAGGGAATGGAGGAAGTGACGAGAGGCAAAAAACAGAGTCGCGAAATCGGGTGCCGAAGCTCATTCGAAAGGGAGTACGGAAAAGCCGCCGTCTCGCAAAGAGTAGACGATGGATTGTCACAGTAGGGAAAAGTACAAGAGGGCCAACATATTCTACAGAAGATGGTTGCACAAGTAACTTATGTAAACTAACTTGCCCTGCCACAAGTAACTTGTAGCTAACTTGTGGCGGGGCAAGTTAAATTTACCCGCACAGTTCCGCACAAGTACAAGTTCCGCACAAATAAGTTAACTTAAGTTAAAATAAGTAAGTTACATGTTAATGGTTCTTTCATCCCGGTGCCTATGGGGTGCCATCCTAGCACCTAATATCACCTCAAATATGAGTCTCTTGCAGTTCTATGATGCTTTGAGGCAATGATCCATGTTGTCATGACTAATGTTCTGCTGGGAGCAAGTTCAAGCTGGTGAAGAGATGCATTGGAGGTGTAGGACATTGAGGTTGAGTTCATTTTGCAAGATATTATTTGTACGTCAGATCTGGGCTGCATGGGTGCTTGTGTGGTGCTCGTTCTGGGTGCGGTGACTATTTTGCCCCAAAGGTGAACTAACTTGCTTTTGACTTTGGATGATCAAGGGCATGTGGGATTTCCTTCAGAGTATGACTGCTCAAACATCAGAACTAACATTTTCATGTCAGGTGCTCCCTGATGACAGCTGTACCTGGATTGCATCTCCGAACATGTGAAGTGCCCCAAAAATCAAATCCAGCCAATGTTCAGCTCAAAATATTACCTGACTTGATGTGCAGATGTTATTTAATCATTGAATACTCTCAGTTTGAGCCCTTGAATGTCTTGAGGCTTGCGAGATGCTAACTTGCATGAATTGATCATACAAGTTGATTTTGGCCGAGAATTGATGCCATCTAATGGCATAAGTTAGTTTGGTCGTTTAACTTGATCTAACTTGGCCCACAAGTTCGCTTAAGTTAGCTCTGGCTACCTACAATTAACTTAGCATCTTGCAGTTCAACTCGATGAACGGAGTGTTTGAAGAGAACAGGGTTGTTTAACTTGGAGAAACAGATAAACTGGTGGTAACTGATGGCATCTAAGTTAATTTGTTCGTGTTACTTTGATCTAACTTGGCGGGCAAGTTAGTTACTCACAGTTGACTTGTGCTACCTTCAGTTCACTTCTTAACTTATAGGTCAAGACAACAGTCGAATGGGTAGCATGTTTTGAAGGTCATTGAAGTTGAGGCGAGACGGACCTAGGGGCATTATTTGATTGGTAGCTAGCTTCTCAATACCTCCGAAATGTTTGGTAAAGTAGATTCCAAGTACTTCCCCAGACTTGACTTCGTTTAACTTGAAGAAACCGGTGAACCTGGCGGTAACTGATGCCATCTGATGGCATAAGTTAGTTTGCTTGTGTTAGCTTCGTCTAACTTGGCCCGGAAGTTAGTTTAAGTTAGCTCAAGTTAACTTAAGTTAGCTTGGGCTACTTGAGTAAGCTTGTTACTTTGGAGTGTATGAAGAGAACTGGGTTGTTAAACTTGGAGAAACTGGTGAGCTTGGGGTTAACTGATGCCATCTGATGGCATAAGTTAGTTTGCCCGTGTTAGCTTCGTCTAACTTGGCCTGCAAGTTAGCTTAAGTTAGCTCAAGTTAACTTAAGTCAGCTTGGGCTACCTTCAGTTAACTTGTTACCTTGGAGTTAATGAAGAGAACTGTATTGTTTAACTTGGCGAAACAGGTGAGCTTGGGGGTAACTGATGCCATCTGATGGCATAAGTTAGTTTGCTCGTGTTAGCTTCGTCTAACTTGGCCTGCAAGTTAGCTTAAGTTAGCTCAAGTTAACTCAAGTCAGCTTGGGTTACCTTGTTACCTTGGAGTTAATGAAGAGAACTGTATTGTTTAACTTGGCGAAACAGGTGAGCTTGGGGGTAACTGATGCCATCTGATGGCATAAGTTAGTTTGCTCGTGTTAGCTTCGTCTAACTTGGCCTGCAAGTTAGCTTAAGTTAGCTCAAGTTAACTCAAGTCAGCTTGGGTTACCTTGTTACCTTGGAGTTAATGAAGAGAACTGTATTGTTTAACTTGGCGAAACAGGTGAGCTTGGGGGTAACTGATGCCATCTGATGGCATAAGTTAGTTTTCTCGTGTTAGCTTCGTCTAACTTGGCCTTCAAGTTAGCTTAAGCTAGCTCAAGTTAACTCAAGTCAGCTTGGGTTACCTTCAGTTAACTTGTTACCTTGGAGTTAATGAAGAGAACTGTATTGTTTAATTTGGCGAAACAGGTGAGCTTGGGGGTAACTGATGCCATCTGACAGCATAAGTTAGTTTGCTCATGTTAGCTTCGTCTAACTTGGCCCGCAAGTTAGCTTAAGTTAGCTCAAGTTAACTCAAGTCAGCTTGGGTTACCTTCAGTTAACTTGTTACCTTGAAGTTAATGAAGAGAACTGTATTGTTTAACTTGGAGAAACAGGTGAATGGGCAGTAGCTGATCATCTGACGGCAGAAGTTAATTTTTTCGTGTTACTTGTTACTTTGATCTAACTTGGCGGGCAAGTTAGTGTCAAGTTGCTTGCAGTTAATTCACTTGGGGGGAGGCCGGTGAAGTAGGGAAATGTCCCTGGAGTGCGGTTTGGGATAGGTCAAAGGAAAATGGAAGAATGATGGAGCAGTGGAGTAGGCAAAGTAGCAATATGGGTAGGTAAGATAGGAAGTGTCGTAATGTTGGCTTTTGGTACGGAAAATGAGGAACTGTAGGCCTGGATAGAAAGATGGCTCGGGCGTGCAGCCTGAGATACTAGCAGGAAGGTAGGGAGTGGCTGCAGAAGGGCAACCGTGGGTATTGAGAAGCGAAGTTTCTCTCCTTTGTGCACAAAGAAGAAGAACCCAACAGAGGCAAGAAGCACAGTTGAATGCTGAGGTGTCAGATGACCACGCGAGGCTAAGTTGATTAGCCGGAGAACACAAAGGTATACTGCTCAGAGGTGTTGATACCCCTGAGAGAACACGAGAAGAGTTATGAGCCCAGGCAAGGCAATTTGAGGTAGATGGGTCCGCCCGAGTGGCTGGTGAGTGGCAAGCTAAGATGTGGCATTGTTTTGCTCATGATCCGATACAAACCTAATTACCTAATCACCCAGCGCGTCCGTTCTCTAAGACCGCTGGGGCTGCAATATCTAAAAAAAATGTATGTAGCCTATGTCAAGGCAAAAGCCAAGAATCCAGACAGCTAATCAATCCCTACACCCATGGCATGCAAGATTGCAATGACTCAGTCGGAAAAATGCAACATAAGCAAGGAAACTGCCTGCCAACAGTTCCAGTGTTGGCCCCAACAACACCCTTGTGTGCACAACCTATGAACCATGGGTTTCGGAACTGACTCCGCCATCCGAATTCCTGTCAAAGAAAGGATAGGTAAACCATATGTACGAAAATGCACATCACCATAACCAAAAATCCAACTTTTTATAAAAGACGTCCGAGCACGCAGCTCGGAGATGTTGAATAAATATTGGAAGTGAATGCCCAAAACTCATTCAGGGCTTGTCTTGAAATGCAAAATGAACAGTTGATCTTGTACTGTACCGACGGACTTGTGCCCAGCGATCGTGGGAAGGGTGGCTGTACACCAAATCCAAATTTTTTGTCAGCATAGTGGATTCGAATCTGCGAAAATATAAGAAAGAATAAATGTAGTTAGTAGCCCAAAAAAATCAGAAGAATGAAAAGTATCAATGTAACCCTGGTATTTGCACCAGAAGAGGCTGCAAGAAATAAAAATGCCGCAAATAATGCAGCTGAGTAGCCATCCAACCATCCGTGTGAACGATTTCCACACTTCGGCCATCCGGCTCTGCCACACCGGTGCTTCACACGGTATAACTCATACTTTAAGTTTTTTTCTTCTCATGAGACACCCAAATTTCTTATAATTCAAGTTTCTGGATATCGCCCAAATAAATTGTACCAAGGATTGGACGGCTACTTATACTTTTTCTTGGCCACAACCCGAACCAGTAGCATGAAATGGCCCTATCGAGGATGGAATCTCGGTATTCTATCACATTCGAATCAATAGCGGTCACATTTAACATCCGTATCCTGTTTTGCCTATGCCGTGCCTAAAATAAAATTGTACCAAGGATTGGACAGCTACTTTACTTTCTGCTGATCACAGCCCGAACCAGTAGCATGAAGTAGCCCTAGTGCGTATTGAATCTCGGGATTCCATCACATCCGAATCAATAGTGGTCACATTCAACATCCATATCCTGTTTTTCTTGTGCCCTGCCTAAAATAAAGTTGTTAGTGTTGCTTGCAGTTAATTCAGGCTATTGGGAATTGGTTACTATTAATCTGGTAAAGAAACATGAGACACCTGCAGACGAAGGCTGTAATTTAAATGAGTACAATACTATCAACCCACCAGTACACTTGGGGGGAGGCCAATGCTGTGCATGGCATAACTCATATGGCAGGGATCACAGTCAGCCCGCTTCCTCTGTTGTGGCTGTGCTTGTCCTGCGTATGCAAGACTTCGAATAATACCGAGGATTTGATGTTCGGCTTGATTGCCGGTCAACTGTTGAACATGAACCAGAATGGCAAGCTGAGGTGTTTTGTTCAAGTCGGTTGGTGACGATAGATGCAGAAGTAAGGGCAGAGAAGCGGAGTCTCTGACTGGGTATTGGCGCATACGGATACAGACGATCTGTCTGGAAACATCTTCTCCGGGTTCACAGGAACCAACTTGGATCTCTCAATAGGGACGTCGGATTCACCCACAGTTGTGTGTCCAACTTGAATGAAATGAAATTATATTTATCCTCCGAAATCCTCCCATAAACCCTGGTACATGATCGTTCCATTCTAAATTAGATACCTATCGAGCAATCAGACCCAAAGCGAGCGAAGAGATTATGAAGGGACCTACTGATAATGCGGAGACGCATCCCGCATGTCTGTGAACACGTCCATCTCGCCTTTGCTCTCCTCAATCTGCACCGCCTTGATCGCATTCAACCGGCGATAGTTCCGGCTCATAAAGAGCGCTGTTGTGAATCTATAGTGATGTCAGCTCGCTGCTCTCCAGCTCCCAAAAGGCGAAAGGTCGGCATACAAGAGACAGAGGCAGCCAATGGCGGTTCTGTGGCCGGGCTGGTACTGTCGGCTTGTCTTGGGGGCAATATACAAACGATGAGCACACACTAGATGGATTAATCGGTCAGTTCAAGTAGTCGTTGCAGCCTGCGTCGCGAAAGAAACACACCCGCCCAGATTCCCTAGGCCGATCACCAGGTATAGATAACCAAGCGGAAAAACCAACAGTGAGCCGACGAACCAGATTGTGTACCCAATGATCCCCATGATGGCGACCCCGAGAATGTACGGCCCACTGCGTTCATGTATTTAGAAAACAATTCTGCGGCCAAATTCAGATCGATTGATGCTTACCGCATCTTGGTCTTGTCGGAAATACGTGAGAGAGCGACGGTGACAAGACACACAAAGATGTATGGCGGGGCCGACATCAACTGCACGCAAAACAGTACCCCGGGATCACGGATCTATGTACATATCATACGAGCGGGATCGTCCGCATGACAAGGAGAGGACCAAAGATAAAGGGCGGCAGCGTACTTCAAAAACACCAGAGCATATAGGTACAAGTTGTAATCCCCCGCTGCCTGGCAGAAGAATTTGATCTCGAATTTCTTCGAGAGACCTGCGGAATCCTTCGCGAGGTCAACCAGATATGGGCGCTCGGCAGAAGTCAGGAATTTGGCCTTGTCCGGATACTGTGAGTGAATATTCATCAGCATCGCAGTCGCAGTCGCAGTCGCAGTGGCATAGAGAGGTATTTTTGAGCACACGCACATCGGGCAGGAACCGGAAACCAAGGACAGCAATGACTACCATAACTGGATATGGTTGAGTTGAGGTTGAATTGCGGTAACATCAGTCAGGCGGATACATACCGAGCCCCTCTAAGAATGCATTAATAATACATTGAGAACGAGTTATGGGCACACATACCTAAGAGGAAGATCCAACTCCACCCTTTCAGGTTTCTGATTCTGAAATCACATAGTTCAACCCCGTGTGCGAGGGCTTGTGTAGTGCTGAATGCACCCGTCCATCTTTTGAATCGCAAAAGGTAGAAGCCCCCGAAGGCGCCGGTCAATGTGTTTGCGCCGATGAAGAGTCCCATGCGTTGAGCGTAGAATCGGCGGGGGTACCACTGCAAAAGGTAGAACGTAGCCCCCTAAAAAGTCTCGGCATTCAAGGGAAAAATATTCAGACATTAAATTCGCACCGGAAGTAGCCCAGCCTCCGCAACACCGAGGAAGAACCGCGCGACTACGAGATGCTCGTAGCGCTTCACAGCCGCCATGGACACCGCGGTTGACAATCAGATTTCAGAGTTGAGCGGTGAATATTTTGACGTACTCATGATAGACCCCCAAACGAACATGAGGAACGCGACTGGAGGAGAGATTGTCAATGTATCATGGGGGCTCCCGTGATTGAGACGTACACCAAAGATTCGGGCGGACTTTCTTGAGCACCATATCGCTTGGGACCTCGAAAAAGCAGTACAGCATGAAGAAGCATCAGCAGAGGCGCATACACCTGCATATCTAAAACTTAATACAATTATGTCGGTACCAAACACGATCCTGACTCGCTGGGAATGCCACCAGAATATGATAATAGCTGTGAATGGCACAGACAGATCGGTGTGAAAGCGGTGTTGAACGGCAGAAGCATGAAAACCTACCTAATTGGCCCGGTTATGGCTTTGTCGGTGTCGCTTGGTGTTGCTGGCCAACTATCGGTGAGTTCCCAATCGAGATAGTTGCATGTTTTCGCACTCCATCTGATTGATCTCCCACAGGGTATACATGCCCTGCGCAACGATACTCCACGATTTATTCGAGTAAGTGTCGTTGCAGATGACCTTGGAGACAAAGATGAGGAGGTGGTGGCCGGAAGAGCCGCACACGGTGGGGAAACACGCTTTTAGGCGCTGCAGCAAGACAAGTGCCGCATAGGTGACGGACCGATGCAACTTTGTGGGATGGAGGGTGTGATAGATTGGGTTTGAAATGGTTTCCCGGAAGATTTACAGATAAGACAGGTAGGCGACCCACCAAGTTAGTACAAGTTGATTTTGCAGCCCGTGGGAAAACTTAAGTTAACTTGCGGCACGCCTGCCGAAAGGGGCAAGTTCCGCACAAGTTACTTTTCATAAGTTACTTTTTACGGACTCTCTACAGAAGGATCGCCGTAGCGCCGCGGTAGATACATGTTACATCGCATACCTAAAGCGGGTTGAAGTGGGCACACGAGGGGCGGCCAAAGCGCAAAACGTACTTCAGTGTCCACTCCCGAGCGTTGGTGTCGTAGCTGGCCCGGTCCGTCTTGTACAGATGCGCGATGTCCGGGACGAGCGGGTCGTCCGGGTTGGGCTCAGTCAGCATCGAGCAGATTGACAGCAGCACTGAATCACGCATGAGTCAGCTTCGTGAACCAACGGGGGACACAGGCGGACCTTTCGAAATGGTCAATGATGGGACCCACTGATCCTTCAGGATGTCCAGGCATATGGACCCATCGGCGTTGATGTTTGGGTGGTAGATCTTGGTCGTAAAGCTGACCCTGGGCGGTATAAACGGGTAGTCGACGGGGAAACTGATGGATAGGAAGAACACGCCGCCCGCATACGGAGATTCACCCTGGATGAGAGCCGAAACGCGTTCAGGATCCTGGTCGGACGACAGCTTGCGTAGATAAGGACATACCGGACCCATAATTGTCGCCTGCCATCGGAACATGTTCTCTCCCGTCGGTCCTGCGCTGCACAACGAGAGTGGGTCACGTCCGAGATCAATTAATTCCTGGATAAATGGGAACTGTCAGCCAAGCGCTGGCCCCTATGGATGCAGTCACACGACGATTGCGGAGAGACGAGAACAAGACACACTCTGTTAATGCGCCTCAAAGCCATTTCGAGCAAGAGAACTAGAAAGCAAGAGGCTATGAATCGATTGTAATGGCAAAAGATCGGAGGTAAAGGCAATTCAGAGCGACCAAAACAATTTTTGGACGATCAAGGCAGATGGGGGGACGAGCAGGGTCAGCCAGGGTGGTACATATTCGAGGGGAAGCGAGACATACGAGGTAGGAGGACGACAACAAGCGATGAGCTGGCGGCGGTAGGAAACAAGCTGTAGCTTTGCCGTTGCCTTTTGTGTTGTGGGTGTTTGGCCCGCCCGTGTTACTAATGGCGGCTGTGCAGCCGTTCCCGTTTTTGTAGCGGGATTTACCAGACGCGCGGAGAACACAGCACACATAGATGCGGCACACCCGCATCAATGTCACTATCATGTGCAGCACACCGCGTCCATTCGCATGCAACTGTGGCAGACGATGCAAAGAAGATATGGTGGCATTCAAGGGATTTGGTGCTCGCTTGCGTTTGATCACCGCATTTGCGCAGTAGGATGCTGTTTCTGATGTTGTGCGCAATGTTCCAAGAACCGAGAACAAGACGCCTTCGCTCCGGCAACCCGCCCAAAAGGAGGGATGACGAAAAGGGTGTAAGTGCGACTCAGCCACTCGCATTTTCGCCAGTTTGACAGTGCGACTCGACACCATGCAACAGTGCGACTCAGCATCAAACAATGCGGCGCTTAATTCGCTTAAGCATGGTCATCAATGTGTGACCGCCATTGCGCCGCCGTGCCTGTCGTGCCGGTTCGTCGAGTTCCGGCGGCACTTGAAATATTTTTTGACGGGACGGCAACGGGACGGGTGAGCCGACGGCCGTTGAAATGACAGCCGTCACGGACGGGTTTGCAGGGTTTACAGAATTTATCCCCATAAGTCCACCCGATCCGGGACTTTATTTCGGCCCAACCACGACACTGATTTGGGACCGACCTGTGGCTCAGTGCCACCCGTGCCCACTGCGCAAATTTCAATTCACATTCATTTATACTCCTTTTAGTGCCAATTTTTTTTTGCCCATTCAACCAACCTTCCTTGGCACTGCGCACTGCCCCTCCGGCCTAGTGAACCCCGCACTTCTTGATTTTTTTTTCCTATTCTCTCTGTCAACACAACTTACAGCCAATGTCGGAACCGAAGGTGCGAACGATATTTTCTTGTTTTGGTAAGTTTGCGAAGAATTCCTTGCAACTCAATTAGTTCTGCACCGATTTGGATGAAACTTGGATAAATTTAACGGCCTAATTCATGCACAATTAGTGATAGAAAGCGATTCATGAAAAATTATGTATTAGGTAATTTATGTTTTCGGACCATTTTGTGCCGAATATGATCTAGCATGTCCAGAACATGTCCCAGTGACCTAATATTTTGAGAGGGACTACATATATACTTGGTTAACCACGTGATAGAGCCAGAAGTATGGATAATTTAACTACAGTCCTTGTAGCTCTGTTAGATACATTTAGCAGGTTTGGCATTCAGAAAAATTGTAAAGATTACATTATCTTGTGATTTCATATGATTCTGGCTCTATCACATGTCTATCCAAGTATATATGTTGTTCCTCCCAAAATATCAGGTCACTGGGACATGTTCTGGACATACTAGACCACATTCGGTACGAAAATGGTCCGAAAACACAAATTATCTAATACATAATATTTTCATGAATCACTTTCTATCACTAATTGCGCATGAATTAGCCCGTCAAATCTATCTAGGTTTCATCCAAATTGGTACAGAACCAATTGAGTTACAAGGAATCCTTTGAAAACTTGCCAAAACAAGAAAATTTTGGTTGCACCTTCAGTTCTGACATTGGCTGTAATTCTCTCATAATTCACCTTTTTTTTTCCTGTCTAATTGCCGGGTTGAAATTGTATTTTCTCAAGTATACTTGATTTTTTTTGTTGGAGCCTCCAACCCCTGGGATCTTGTGGTGAGGTATTTCAACATAAAGCATACCACAAGTGCAAGTAACCTATGGGTCTACACAGGGTTTACTTGTGGGAAAACCTGTGGGTATGCATACCCATGGATCCAGGCACTTATTCCCACAGGTAGGTCACGGATCAGAGTTTGAAACTTTTACCACCCTCATACTCACACTTGCAAGTACTAGATTTAAAACCTGTGCCTTCGGCACAAACACACAGAGCCTATACATAAAAATATTCTACATATTATACATTAATAAAAGGTGACCATGCAGCCTCGCTCTGCTCGGTCAGCAGCTCACCCTACACACACACACAATCCGTGGGACTAACCCATGTGACTTTCTGTCAAATTACCGTGACTTTTGTGGCTGTACCTGTCACTTCATGTTTTCAAGTACTGTACTATTTCGACCATTTGTCCACACCATGTCACCCATCACCTCAAAAATTCACTGGATAAGGTATTATTCCTCGGCAATCACACAAATTTACCATATATGGCAGTCCAGCAGATGCCAGACCGCAAATTTCGACCATTTTGAGCCTAATTAGGCCTCCAAATCCGAATGTCACTGTGACTGGTACCAAATTCTTTCACTTCACAACCCTCTGTCACCCGTCACCTGAACAAATGGTTGAAATAGTACAGTACAAGATGTAGACCCATGTCTTCACCACGGAGATGCCCACACACAGCGGATTCCAAGCCCTCTGGTGCCGCACTGCCTGTCATGAATCACCAGGGCTCCTCTGTTTTTCACATAACATGTCTGTATGGATACAGATGTGTCTGGCAGCACAGGACTCACATGATGCCACCACGCGACCTTTTCACAGTTGAACCCACCTCAGGCTCTAAGCCACAGACCTATCAGGGTCTCGGCCACTGGATACCAGAAGATGTTAGGTGCTAGGAAACCCATACAGACGAACCCTAGCCCCCCGACGCTGGATGGGCTGACACAGATGTGTCCGAGAGTTGCATGAATGGTTGCAAACCAATGGGGGTTTCAACCACTGGATACAATACAATAGCCTGCTTGCGATGCAGCTATTCAAGCCATCTGATCGTTGTTTGGTATTGTGCAAACTGATGGCTAATGGCCAATGGATGGCTGATAAAATAAATTTAGTGTATGCTCTTTTCTGCCATAAAGAGTGTTAATGAGTGTGTTATCACACATGGACCTTAAGGAATGTGGACCTAGACTGCATGAGACCTCCAAATTCAGCAACATTAATGATTTTGGGCCTACAATCTGATTGTTTGACTTGTGAGCCATAAGTGATCAATTTGTGCAACACCAAATAGCCATCAGATGGCTCAAATAGCTGCATCACAAACTCTCTAATATTAAGGATTAGGTAACCTGTACGGTTGGGCCTCCTAGTCCTTTGACGCTATGGAGACTGACACAGAGGAGTCCAGGAGTATCAGCATTAACACTCCTTAATGCTGTGGTACAGGAACTGATCGCGATGGACCGTGATCATCTTTAATTTATTTGAAGCCTATATAAGCTCAGTAGAATTTCCCTGTACAGTAGATTCTACCTTGTCTGATCTCAGGCTTCTACCTTGGCTTGACATAGGCATTGTCTCCACCCTGCCCTGCTTCCTCTACATTGTATTGCAGGTTGTGTCCACACCTTGGGCTCTATACCTGAGTGGATATCACACCCTCTTCAACTTGTTCCGGGTTCCACCTTGCATCCCAATCTATGACATATGGTCTCCTAGGAAGGACACCATATGGTTGGTCTTACCTCCCGGGGAGCACATGAGCTACTAGCGTCTGTTAGGTTTATCCTGGTTGGGGTTCTTGTCAGGTTACTTGCTGTTTAGCTGACCCAGAGGCCATTGCTGACACTGCCACTCACCAACACTCGTGGTGTGCAGCACCTCTGTGGGACCCAGCAGCAAAATCTCAACAACATCACGTAAATTCTCAGGCGACTTCTCAGGTGAATTTTCATGTGAAGGCTGTGCTCATTGTGTTTTCATATATAGATTTACAGCCAATGTCGGAGCCAAAGGCGTGAACGAAATTTTTGCGTTTTGGTAAGTTTTCGAAGAATTCCTTGTAGCTCAATTAGTTCTGGACCAATTTGGATGAAACCTGGATAGATTTGACGGTTTAATTCATGCGCAATTAGTGATAGAGAGCGATTCATGAAAATATTATGTATTAGGTAATTTATGCCTCTGGACCACTTTCGCACTGAATATGGTCTAGCATGTCCAGAACATGTCCCAGTGACCTAATATTTTGAGAGGGACTACATATATACTTGGTCAAACACGTTATAGAGCCAGAAGTATGGATAATTTACCTACAGTCCTTGTAGCTCTGTTAGATACATTTAGGAGGTTTGGCATCCAGACAAAGTGTAAGGATTACATTTATCTTGTGATTTCAGATGATTCTGGCTCTATCACATGTCTATCCAGGTATATATGTTGTTGCTCTCAAAATATCAGGTCACTGGGACATGTTCTTGACATGCTAGACCACATTCAGTACGAAAATGGTCTGAAAACACAAATTACCCAATACATAATATTTTCATGAATCACTCTCTGTCACTAATTGTGCATTAATTATCCTGTCAAATTTATCCAGGTTTCATCGAAATTGGTGCAGAACTAATTGAGTTACAAGGAATTCTTTGAAAACTTGTCAAAACAAGAAAATTTCATTCGCACCTTTGGTTCCGACATTGGCTGTAAGCACCCATGTCTTCACCACAGGCAGACAGACACAGCTTTATCCAAGTTTTGTCCAGATTCCAAGTCCTCTGTGGGAAATGCCTCATGACTTTGTCACACAACTTATCAAAAAGGCTGTGCTCATTGTGTTTTCAAGTATAGGATAGGATCAGATTTAGGTTTGGAGCAACCCTCTCTCTGCACTGGTGAGCCAGTGACTCTCAGAGAGAAGCTTGGTACAAAATGCCAAAAAAGAATGATGTGTTCAAACTGATTTTTCACAGCCATTTTAAATCATATCCTCATGTTTTTGCATGATCAAGTGTTTATTTAATGTCCCCACAGACATCTCCAAGCTCATATTGAGCAGATGACTCAAGGTTATTGCAGTGTGTTCAATCTTTGCACAGAAAGATGCACTTCCAATTTACATCAGACAAAACAAGTTCATTTAACATTTGATGGATTTTATGGGCTCAATAGACTCAGAGGGTGATTTCTAGAAGGTTTCTCACTGAGGTCTATGCTCATAACTCCTTTGTTCATGCAGGAAATCATTCATGATGATGTGTGTGATCCTCTGTGACAGGTGTGACTTCCACCTAATTTTGACACCGGGGGCAAAAGCCGACGCACCTGGAAACCAGGTGCCTCTGAGGTATGTGTCCCACAGGTGGGGAGGCAGGTAACAGAAAACCTACAATAGTTGTTTGTCAGACAAAGAATCGACAAAGGAGGGACAAAGGACAGGCAGAATTTGCTTGGGCAGTGAAATCCTGCCTGTCCTTTGTGGCACCTTTATCTCATCTTTGTCCGTTCAATGACCTTTGTGGATTGTTTGTCTGCTGTATCACAGCCTGCGGGGCACATGCCTCAGAGGCACCTGGTTTCCAGGTGCGTCGGCTTTTGCCCCCGGTGTGATGAACACTTGGTCGAAATAGTACAGTAGTTTTATATCTGCAAGGCCCATAACATGTTAGCTCTCAACTTTCAGGTTGCTTATCAGTCAAATTTCAGCCCAAGTATGCTTGGCAAAAAATGTGCCATGAAACAGCATATACATACCAACAGCCCTGTCCATTGACTTATCTCTGGACCATCACTCTCTTTATAAAATTATATGTGTCTGTTTGAAGCCTTTTTAAACTCCGCTGCTCATCTGACCTTTGCTTCAATCCGACATTACCCCTTCACTTTATTCACATCTTCTCATGATGTATGCCTTTTTAAACTCCACTCAACTTATTTATGTCTGCAAGCACTCCAAGCCAGCACCATTGATTGTTTCAACAAATAACTTCTAACTCCGCAGTGCCATACTCTGCTGTGTTTAGGCTGGCCTTTAAATAAACTTTAACATGTGAACTAGCAATAGATTCTATCTGCGCCTTTTGTCAGAAAGTGAGTACCAACAGTCAGACTTCTTGGTACTTATTCTCAAGCTGATATAATTCTCAACATCAACTTCCACAGTCGAATGTTACATCCAACAGAAGGGGATATGAGGCCGCAAAGCGGCCAAGCAGCCGCTTATAAGTTCAAATTGCCTCCGAAATTCAAACGTACAGATGTCATATAGAGCAGTTAGCAAGTTGGTACTGTAGGTGCACTGGGTTCCTGAAGTTGTTCAACTGTCACTTGAGACTCGAGGAACACAACCAGGGAAGTGCACCTTCTCGGAAGGGCCAAATAATGAAGAAACATAAATTGGTGTATCCTAACAGGTGAAATGGTTCATAATCATCATGATGTGCTTACATAAGGGGATTGTAAGACACAGAAGTGACCATTAATACATTGTGAAGGCCATGCTCACCTTCAGGCTGAATGTATTTTGCAAAAAGGCAGTAATTTTCTCATACACAATATCATTGTGGCAATTGCTCTCACCCTGACCGGACTGGGATCCCTCCTTTATGCTGTGATGGTCATTTCTACTGTGAACAGCCATTGGAGCTACCTTATGGCATTTTGGCCGTGTGCAAGCAGATGGTTACAAGTACTTTATGTACTCGTTCTTTTCATCAATCAGAACCAGGTTTCTGAGTTGGTGGTACATTTATCAGTGCGTCCTGAGGATGTAATGAAGTAGTGGCTGTGTTCATTAGTAATTTGTAGTCTTTTTAGGAGCCCAATCTAATAGATTTAGTGATTATGCAATCCACCAAGATGGTGCTTGTTTGAATCTGCCTTGTCAATTTATATTTATATTATTCCTTCTTTCCCAATCTCCACCCAGTCACTGCTGGTTGACGACCATGCCTCTAGTACAGTACTAGATTACTTCTAGTGCTACATTTGAGTTATCCTGTGTATATAGAAATATCTGACACATATTGAACAACTCAGTTTCACTTCTGTGTAGCTCTGTGCTTGTGGCAGCATTGGGAATTCATGAGATATTTGTACGGGGGTATTGCATATTTTTTGTATTCAAGCTCCCAGTATCTACCATCAAACAACACCTCTAGTACAACATTTGAGGGTTTAAGTGGATCCACACCATACATCTAGTACTACGTTCGAGTTATTTTGGGCCTACAGAAATATGTGATCCATTTCAAACAGTTCAACTTCTCTCCTGTGGTTTTGTGCTTGGGAGAACCTCAGGTAACTGTGGAACTGCTTGTACAGATGTATCATGTATTTTTAGGAGCAGAAGCGTGGTATGCAGCGGCACATTAATTAACAATATGTCGTGAAAGTATGCTGATGTGGCACTTTTTTAAACAAGTATCTGAGATCTCCCCTCAAATTTGCTGTTTCTGATCTCTGATTCTGAGTAATGGATAAAGCTGCCATGAGATATGGCAATAACACCATTGAAACGATGCACTTGATATACAACTAGAAATAGCTTAGATTCGGATTGCACAAAACAACCACAAAACCACCACTACAACAATCTATTCCTCCAAAGACATAAGTGCTTCTCTTTGTGAGTTCGGGTCCAGGTCGTAGTATGCGACCAACAGGTAAATACAATTCAACTTCCAGACTTCAACAAAGTACCTCGACAATGTGCTAGCACTATGCAGCTGCCAACAACAACACCACTAGCACCTGGGATGGTCTGGGGTTTATAGGTTGGATACAAGGTGGCTGGATCACTAGATCAAGGGCACCAGGACAGAGTATGTAGGTTTGTGAAAATCCTCGCTAAGGGATACCCAAAGACTATTGAGGCTAACAACAAGGGACTTCAATCCTCAAGTGACAAGGCAGTCCTCAAGTTGCTGACCTATTCTGTAACCAAGAACAGGAATGTTTCCACTTCTTATTGGCAAAAGACATTATACGCGTCCAGCTAGCGACCCAACACACTACAACAGCACCGCCGTCAATATTGAAGTGAAGGCGAAGTAACTGACAAGTTACAGTCAGTCTAAAGGTGAGGGTACCTAGTCTGTCTTCTTCTTATGGTGCGGGTCACCTAGCTGCCGCTACCCCGTGCTTGAGATTTTCCAGGCCGAGTTTTGCCTCTATTTCTTATCCCTCTTTAGAAAGTGATTCTTTTGACAATGCAAGCTGATCCTAAAGAGGGATTTGTGTTTAAATCAAAACTGAAGGAGGTTAACTTTTTTCTTGCTGTCCAATTGGCCACAAGCAGAGGAAATAACGGAAATTTGGGCTGATTGTGGCTGTGTACAGGGCCCAAAAAAAAATTCCAGCCAATTGGCCACTAATTTCAGGTAGCGGCAGCTAGGTGACCCGCACCATAGTAGGCTCAAGACAACACACAACTACCTAGCAGGCGGTTCAACACACTACGACAGCGCTTCTGTCAATATCAGGGTGAAGGCAAAGCTGCTAGTGCAACTGCTAGCTGGTTCTCAAAGAGAACACCCTTGGTTTTATACATGAAGACTCCTCGAGCCAACAACTAGAACCTCAACTTAAGATCTCAATGTGTCCAGAGTCAACAGTATTGATTCCAATAAAGCTAATACTTGTGAAGTGTGTTACAATCTTGACTAGCAACCTGGGACCACCTGTACCAACTTCATACAAAGCCAGGGTGTAATAATCTGAAGTTCTAGCCTGCTCTGTGCTCCCTTTCATACTACTGAGGTCCATGATACATGTGATAAATAGAATGAATAATAGAAATAAGTGAAAATGACGTGATTGATATAACAGCCAATGAAACGACTGCCGTTTGGTTTTATGATGGGTCTATGCCAAGCAGAACAGCCACACTGATCTGCTAGTGTCCATTTATGGGTATCGTGAGTGATTCATCAGCCTGCTGTCTGCTGCAGGAACCTCTATCCTGATGAAACAGAGTTGAATCCACCATCTGGAGTCATCTAGCACAGGTCAGGGCACTGGCTAGCAGTCTGTTTATCCATTACTGCATTAGTGGTGACCTGCACATCCACACCAATAGCCTGCTAGCTATTCCTCTATTGTCTACTTGTCTCTGTTTGTGACTCATGACTGTGTCACAACAGTCACGTGCTCACATCTGTGTTTCAGGTCTCGGGTTGATCACTAGTCAGGTACCGCATACTAACACCCTTGTTAGAAGGCTGCTAGTGCATAGTTTATTACCGTTCAGATTCCAGACTCACTGCTCGCACCGTCTGCTAGTGCTCTCACAGTACCACTCTCCTGTGTCTCACTTCCTAGGTGCAGCAGGTGCTAGCACCTTGACTGTTTAGGCTTATGGTTATTTTCCCGTGGTTTGTGTCTCCAGACCATACCAGCGCATCACACTGGTCATATCTGGTGCTACAACTGGCAGCTTGGGCTCGCTCCAGTTCTCCTTTATATCACCTAGCCAGAGTCCTAAGTGCTAGTGCTTTCCCGTTGTATAAATACTGGTCCTAGGAAATCACAAAAATAGCACTAGATGCTACACGCTCTTGTGACAGTGTTTCACCATATAATGAAGTGAGTACAACCACATATGAAATTGGATGGTCTTATATTATGGGTTATTGCGGGGGTATTACTTGCTATATACATCCTCATTGCAAGCTGAGAGGAGTGGCACACATCAACAACCACCTGAATACGTGCTACCACCTAGATCCATGCCCTGTTGCAACATCAGCTGTGAGTGCAGAACAGTGGGTAATTTACTCGAAGCAACTGATGGATGCCGAGAGATCAATTCTCAGTGATGTCCGAAGTCCCTCGTACAAGTGCAGTGCACAGCCACTACTAACACATAATTGGAGGCCTGATGAAAGGCATAAGTAGCTCGGTGTCCTGTATGGAGTCTGCATAATGAGAATATGGTTTGGAGCTATGTGTGAGTGGGAAGTGGTTTCATTGGTCATTGAATGTACAGAGGAATGTTGTAAAGCAAGTGAGAACTCGGTGTATATTTTTGGACAAACAATCAGTAAACTACTGTGGTGCATTCAGATATATACATTAAAACAAGACATGCCTTTGCTTCGCTCTGGCATATGAGGTGTGATCGAAACCGTGTATGCTAGCTATGCTTCTTGGTTCCTATTATATTTCGAATTGTCTGGGTTACCACTCATGCTGAGGATAATGGATTGGAATTTCATTCTATGAATGTGGATAGCTTACCAAAACAGCTAATGTGTGTATGTATAAATTAGAATTGTTTCGGAAGTTCAAACATGCAAGTGTCATGCAGACCAGTTAGTAAGTGGTACTATAGCTGCACCGGGTTCCTGGAGAAGTTTAACTGTCAATTGTCACTTGAGATTCGGGAACACAACCGGGGAATCATACTATCTCTGAACAAAATGTGAGGAAGAACATAAATTGGTGTATCCTAACGGGTGAAACAGTTCGTAAATCACAATGATGATGTGTCTACACCAAGGAGATCGTAAGACACGGAAGGGACCGTTCACACATAGTGAAGGCCACACTCACCTTCAGAGTGAATATATTTTGCGAAAAGGCCATAATTTTCTCGTGCTGGTACACAGATTCAATTCTCGGTGTAGCGCAAATAAAGATCACACCTCATACGGTTCGCAGAAATGGCCAGTCCCAAAAGAGAACCTTTTCAGAGAATCAGTCGACTCGACTGCAATGAAGGAATACTTACTGGGTATTAATTCATGTGATCGACAGGGTACCCTACCGCATCCGTGATTAACCGGAACCAGGCACATGCATTGAAAATTCTACCAACAGTGTAACACTGTCTATCCCTGGTGTGGCGTGAGAACAAGAAGGAATGGAACATGAAAGACAACACACCATATGTCTTTCACCCATTCGTTGCCGATTATAAACTGAGAGAGGTGAATTCAGTTGCACATTGCAGGGGAAAAGATTGGGCAGGGAAAACATGAAAGATGTGGTAGAGCCTCACCTTTTAGCACCTGACTTGTCCTATTGACCGAATACGACATTAGCATTATTTCCAGAACTCAATTTTGGACAGGGACGGCATCACCAGATAATATTGGGCCTGCAAGTTAAGTTCAATGGCACTGCAAAACACACAAATTTGAGTGTTCCATGCAGGAGCGAGATTTGTACATACCAATACCGTCGTGGTGCGAACACCGTTTCCAATTTAAAACCTGCTTAAAAGAAGGGAAAACTGTTAGAGAGATCCGGTTTCAAACAGCCAGGTCACCGGCAAGGAGGTGGAATCTTAATTTGAGTAGGGAGACAAGCCACCGATGAACGGAATAGAAGCAGTGCAGTCCCCAGGCCTGTTATTGAGGAGTTGCTGTTTTCCTTCAGGCTGTTTGCATCGAAGCACTGGGCAGCATATGCAGGTCTTGAATGTATTCAGTTCCAGCTATCAGCCATAGGCATCGAAAAAGTCTCATGACATCGGGATGAGCCACTTTCGAGGCTTGTTGCGGGAATCAAGTTCTGTCTTGTGACATTGAAGACGTTGGGAGTCAAGTAGAGTCAGGCTAATCAAGAAATGGTTGGAACCTTGGAGTGGCTTTGCGTGCAAACATTGTTACAGTCCTTGGTCTCTTGATGCTCGCTGGATCTCAGGTTTGATAGAGAAAAGCATGGAAGGGCCAGGAATGCCCCATAATTGATTCCCGGATGGACCAGCTTTGAAATACAGAAGCTAAGGCCGAAAACCCGCATAGGTGGGACGAAGATGGGGGAAAGAGTAAAGGAGTGTCAGACGGAGATGTTTCTTTTGAGTGGGTGTTGAGTGCTGGAAAGTAGACCCCGTGAATGGAACGGCACGTTAGAAGCAGAGCTGGCCAAAGTTTAATTGTGATTCAGGGGCATCTTGAATTAAGCATGGGAAAAAGCAACTCAAATTGGGTGAGCTCACAGCCAAATCTGTAACAGGGGTCACCCACCAGTTGAGAACAAAAGAGCTAACAGGGTATCTTTGGATCGTGGCAAACATGTACACTGTGATTCAAGGGATCTGCTTAATATACGAGTAATAACCAATACTTTTCATCCGAAATGGAATCGTGCCTGCGGTACAGTTCTTTGTGAAAAATGACGATAAAAATCTTGGTTCTCCCCCAATTTTATTTCCCGACGTGCGAGCAAAGTTTGGTGGTCAATCAGACCCTGCTCGCAAGCGGCAACGTCGGCGACAACATCAGGAGTAACGAGAGAGTTAACACCAGGCCTGTCACTGGGATACTGGTCAGGCCTGAGGTGCTGAGGCAGGCTGAAATAGAAAGAAAGTCCGTAAAAATTGACTTACATTATAGCAACAGCGGCCAGGTTTGTGTTGGACGTTTGGACAGCATCCTATAGCCTTGGATCCCTGTGCAAAGCCGGCATCTACGCCGAGTTCAGATGTGATATATAACCCATGTGAACGGTGTACCAGGTAGCTTGTGGTAGTTGAAGAGTGAGAACGAATGTCATTAGTACCCATCGCTCCAAGGTATTTATGGTGGCTGTTCTAGTAACTGCTCTGTTTTGGCATACAAGCCTTCTACCTACTCATCGCACCTCGTATGCAGCGCTTTGACCACCCAATTTGGATGAGGTGAACGGACATCACTGATATCAGATCGGAAATCATGGCAATCAAATAATAAGTGCGGGGTTTGGTTTGTTTAACATGTCGTATAATATGTGGATGTCCAGCTGGCTGCTCGTCTCGAAAGGAGGATGTGTATAATACGGTGCTGGGCCCGAAGTTTTCGACGTATTTACAGCCAATGTCGGAACCGAAGGCACGGTCAAAATTTTCCTGTTTTGAGATGTTTTCAAAGAATTGTTAGTAACTCAACCAGTTCTGCACTGATTTGAATGAAACCTAGGTAGATCTATCGGGCTAATTCATGCGCAATTAGTGATAGAAAGCGATTTATGAAAATATTATATATTAGGTAATCTTTGCTTTTGGACCATTTTCGTGCCAAATAGTGTTTTGCATGTCCAGGACATGTCCCAGTGACCTAATATTTTAGGGACAACATATATACCTAAGAATACGTGTGATAGAGCCATAATCATATAGAGTCTCGATATAAATGCAATTCTTACAATATTTCTGAATGCCAAAACTGCTAAATGTATCCAATGGAGCTACAAGGACTGTAACCAAAATATCCGTAATTCTGGCTCTATCACGTGGTTATTCAGGTATATATGTTGTCCCTCCCAAAATATTAGGTCACTGGGACATGTCCTGGACATGCAAAACACTATTTGGCACGAAAATGGTCCAAAAGCAGAGATTACCTAATATATAATATTTTCATAAATCGCTTTCTATCACTAATTGAGCATGAATTAGCCCGACAGATCTATCTAGGTTTCATCCAAATCGGTGCAGAACTGGTTGAGTTACTAACAATGCTTTGAAAACATCCCAAAACAGGAAAATTTTGACCACGCCTTCGGTTCCGACATTGGCTGTAATGTATTATACGTGTATTTAATGCTGTATTGAATGTATTCAATACCTCTACCAATTCGACACATTCCATTCAGCATCCTTCGTGGTCAATTCAAAGCTAGATTGCTTCACAGTGCCCATGAGCTTGAAGAGCTGTTTGCCTTTAGGGTATTTAATATCTATTAAATACATGGCCTCTGGAGGTCCTAAGATATTCAATGTAGTATACGAGGTATTGAATGTATTGTATCAAACTAACAATATACAGTGTCAAAACCCGGATCCGAAAAATGCCCGGATCCGAAAAAATGACATTTCGAACAGGAACCCCACTGGTGTTCAGCTTGATTCTTTTTTGTGGAATAACAACAAGGCCTATGAGCAATATAATCCACATAAAATCAACATTGCACCTGTTGGGCGCACGTGAAAAATCAAACAATTGCCAAAAATGGCTAAATCTCAATGATGGCAGCCGAGAATTGTATACTCTGAGAATAGTAGTAACCCATTCACATCTACAATGCTTTAAAGAGAAATTATTGTATCTTGGGGTACTTTTCAGACATTTTTGCCTATGCTTGGTCAGTATAGGCAACGGGGAGAAGCGCACATCTTCTCTGGCCCAGTGGTTGGAGGTAGATTCGAGTTCTCTGATGTGTCGATCCCTCTGGAGGTGTATTCCCCCAGAAAAGCCTAGATGGCTGCCTGTGGGAGGTGTCTTTGGGCATCTGAGGCCGTGTGAGGGGAAGAGAATGCAGAGAGAGTGAGTGAGAGGGCATTTCTGACCGGAATTTTCGGATCCGGGTCAAACCCCCAAAACCAGCCAAATAAGTGACAGTGCCATGCGACACAACAGGGTGCCAAAAAATCTTGAAAATATTTGTGCATAGATTTCAGGGTCTGAACTTCCCCCAGATCCAATCTTATGATGAAACTCGCACCCATTCCTGTACAATACTGGGTCAACCTTATTTTTTTCACAACCGGGTTTTGACACTGTATACATCATTCTAAACCCAGCACTACAAATAATCAATCTGAGTCAAACAATGTGTAATACCGAAATGAGTTATCTCAAAGTACAAGTTATGCCGTGTAAAGCATCGGCCTCCCCTCAAGTGAAAATGGCTTGTGGAGCCACTTGCCCCGCTATTTCCGCGCACGGCCGGGAAGCCATCAGATGGCTCCAATGGCTTGTGCGCAAACAAGCTAATATGACGCTTTTGTCCAGTAAGGGCCCTCAAAGTGAACAGCCATTCATTCCAGGTCCTTGGCTATTATCCACATGCTTACCCGGGTTTGCCGCAAGTTCCGTCGGCACTAATCACTACGGCTGTGCATCTATTTTGGTCCTGAACTCATTCAACCGAAACAACAGATACAAGATGATTGTTCGGTACCTTGGTTACTGATAGACCGGTAGTATTTGAACTTGTTCTTCCACGTCCACTCGACTCCCCCCGACCATCGTAATCCAATGACTTCCCCACCACCAGCTGCAGATTCCGAATGGTATCATATCGAGTCGCGTTTCGAAGGGCCCGGCCACACAACGAACGGGAATCAGTTTCTCATATCTGTCGCGTTGGAACCGGGGGCGGAAAAGCACTTTTCCGGTATTCAGGTTATCGTTTGCTGTAAAGAAGACGATCCTGAACTTCAGAAACTGGTGTGCATTTCATTTAGATTAAATGCTCAGATAAGCTGATGTACTGTAGACAGTGACGGACAATGTTGGACGTGTTGCCTTTGTCAGAATGATGAGGGAACGTCAGCTTACAGCAGCAGAGACCGACATGGCCCCACATCCACAAGCTGCGAGCAGAGTCCATGTGGATCGCAACGAAAACCTACTTTTGAAGCAAGAGGTGGCTCATAAAGCCTCAGACACGTTGCTTGAGCAAGGCTTACCTGCGTTAGAGTTTCCCCTGTGTACAATAGCATACGAGGTATAGTCTGGTGATTCCGGGCAGATTGCGATTAACCCCAAGTTTTATATAGGTTCAGGATATCAGTAACGATACGTGGCGATGTGCCAAACTCGTCCTCCTGCCCTCTTGGCCGATCACCGATGGACCGACGCGCAGAATTGCATACCAATTTGTGCAACTCATCCACGATCCTGTTGTTCTGTATCTCTCTTTTACCCACACCCTTCGTAGCTCACTCAAGCCCAACAATAAATCGAGAATGGTCTGTGCCTACCCAGCTTCAATGGGCATATCGGCCTTCTCCGTGCGCATCTGTCCTCCTCGGTCCCAACGTCGTATCTTTACGCAACCTCCTCCGGAAATTCTCTCAGCCATCTTTGGCTGCGCCATCGAGAATAAGCACGGGTCCTGGAGACCAACGTTAATCTCATTCGCCCTCGTCTGTCGCGATTGGGAGATCGCTTTGGAACATCTCTTCCACGACTTCGGCTCCTACACGAGTGGGAAGACTGCACCGGATTTGAAAGCTGTGTCCGAAGCTGTTCTAGCGAAGCCGCAGCTGGGCAAAGCCATTTGGCACCTTTCCCGTAGCCATTTCGGACGTGACCAAAACCAGAACGAGCCGAAGTATTTGGATCTGGCCATTGCATTCAAGAATGTCCTTCATTCGGCAAAACACGTTCGGGAATTGGAAATCTTTCATACACATTCATCGATACGGGAGGAGTTCGTCGAGGCTCTAGGCCAGTCAAGGGACGTCAGAACCTTCCTGATCAACAGTTACTCGACACCAGACGAACCGAACTATCGTTGCCGTCCCACTCTGCCTGAGCTTTTTCGTTGCTTCCAAAAGTGGTCGAGACTGCATGGTCTCAAACTGTTTGGCTGGGATGGACCGAATCCGTTCCTGCAAACTGCTGAACAATTCACGGTATGTTTTCAACTGTTCTCAACGGTGATCCTCTCATAGTCACTCAGATTGAACAAACTCCACCCTTAGGCTGTGCCCTGAGGTCTATTACACTCTACAATGGACCAATAACAGCGCCCCAGCTTTGCAATCTCACGGCTGGATCCCATTCATCTCTTTCCGACGTCAGCTTTAGTGGAATTGTTGGCCTTTCAAATGCTGGCTTGAAGGAGTGGTTACTTCAAGTTGCACCGGCATTACGACAGCTCAACATCGAGAAGAGCTCCATTGCGAAAGCGAGCGACGATGAGGAGTATGCGCTTGATGCGACCATGAGCCACCTCGTATCCCTTTCTAGCATGCGTATCGAAGGCGATGTTCTTTCGGAACTAGCAGTTTCGCGGAAACCTGGTTCAACCGGTAGGAGCGGCGGCATGATCAACCTCGCTAACTGTCCGGGTGTAAACCCCAATGGACTTGTGCAGGCTTTCAAGTACACAGGTTGGCGCACCATTTCAGCGCGGGGTCTCTTTGAAGGGAATGAGCCATTACGGGAAGAGGGAATGGCGATAGCCAAAGAACGAGGGCTCTCCTTTTGGTAGAGGCTTTATTATGATTGTGGAGTCCCAAATAATCTATTCCATGTACAAGTAAAATTGGAGTCACCGACAACCAGCGGGTCTCTCGCTGGGGCTCTTCATGTCAAATAACACACTGGACAGAGCAGCGAATTTGCCAGACAGACAAACGTTGAGCTGAAGATATATTTTAGACTTGGCGCATTGAGTAGAATTCGATAAAAGGAACAACACATTGACCTCGCGGGTTCAGCTGATTCCCAGACGTGAACCTCGAGTAATTGACCAAAATCTCTTGTTTTGGCATCTGCAATCCGCCCAAACACCGCCGCCTAGAGGAGCGACGATCCTGCGACGCGGTTCCGATGGCGATGATTACCCTGACCGGGATACAAACCGCTGGGTATGTGATCGTCTACGCCTTCCTGGTCGAGTGTCATCGCCGATTCACCTCCTTACATAGGTGGAGTGCTTTGATAAAGCCTCGTGCGATCGTCACCAGCACTCCATTAATTGGCCGCGAGATCGATCTTTCTATCCCTCTTATTCGTCAAATGCGGAGCAACGCAGCCCTGAATAATTGTGTTTCGAATGGCAGTAAGTACCAGAACAAGCGCAGCGAAGCAAAAATAAAAGGAAAGCCAGTAATAACGGAAGATAAGAAAGTCGGGTCGGGAGAGAGAGCCTGAGTTGCACGACATTCCAAACGAGGAACGGCCGCGGCGGTGCGGCCAGGCGAATCACACAGCCAGTCGCAGAAAAGGAGATGGCGGCAACGATCGCCACCTCCGAATAAACCCGACGCATCCGAACTGACCCGATGCTTGTGTGAACCAGGTCTCCTTCAACCCCGGTTCCTCCGGCAGTAGTTTCTTTGGTGGCTGAAACAAACCGTAAATCAACACCAGGCTTATTTTTATCAAAGTGTTCAAGGGAAAATCGATTTGAAAATCCACACCTCATCCGTGCTTCGTCCTCCCCTCGCCTTCCTCTCCCCAACAAAACAAGCCAATGCTCGGCGAATCAGTAATACACTGGTCGCATCTCACTCCTCCTCCGGTGGGAAGAGAGACCCGATACGGGCGAGCTCCCTCTCCTCTTGTATTCTCGACTCCGTCTGGTGTCCTCTCCTCTCGCTCCTTACCACCATCAGCATCAACATCCCGCCTTCAGAAGCACCCACCCCCGCCCCAGCACCCGCACCTCGCTTCTCCCCCTCTCCCGGCGCAACCGGACTTCCTTCCCGTCCCCGCCCACGCCCTCAAGTCAGGTCGCGCATCCCGAATTTTGCCGTCCGATGGGTAGGAGGATGAATGGCCAGCGCACAAATCCACACACATATTCAGCCTGTTCCAGTCCACCCGATCCGCATGGCGCCGCGAGATGCAATGCAATCACGAGACGCACTCGGAGGCACGCAATGCATTCGAGAATGCGCACCACATGACGCGCATGCACGACACCACACTCGCCTTCGGCCGGCACGAGCGCGTCCCCACCCCACTCTCGATACACGCCCGACGACGTCCCCACCCCACTGCCAATAATAATACCCCTCTGAGAACGAAAAAAAAAAAACAAGGGAGCACGCCGGGGAGAAAGAATTCCAGCACCTCGGGAGCGCGTGTGGGTGTCGCTCCTCCTCTTGTCCCTAGGCGGAGGGACAAATAGAGCACGACACGAGCCAGGACCAAGATTCGTACGAAGTGCACGAATGTAAAGAAATGCGCGCACAGCCCGAGCCTGAGCCCCGAAGATACCGAGCCACCCAAGCCTCAAAAAAAACAGAAAACGAGACCAAAAAGAGGGAAACACACCTTTACTTTTGCCCAGCAAAGGTGGTGGTGTTTTGCCTGAGAAAAGAGAGACTTGTGGTCAACGCCTGGACCAAGGTGAAAGGGAAGGAGAAAATGAGAGGGGAAGAAGGAACGGGGAAGAGCGACACGCCAGTGGCCGGTCTCGTTCGTAGATAGTATGCTCGCGCACATGCGAAAGCGTGCCCCGTACCGAAGAAAAGAAAGAGAAAAGTCGGAGGAGGCCGAGCAAGAAGATAAACGGGTGGAAATAAAAATCGATAAAAAATGAAGACGAAGCACACCACGACTTCGTAGTTGCGGTCGTCGCAGCCAAGGCGCAAAAGCGAATGACCAGCGAAAGCCCCGCGAAGCAGTGCGAGGGAGCACTCCGAAACTACTCCCCCGCCCGATGGAGGGACATGACACGACACCACGACTCCCCGGCGTAGGGGGCGAAGTCGGAGATGTAGACGAAAACATCGTGCCCGCGGAGGGAAACTGACAGCACGAAAGCCCAGGGGGCCGACGCTGCCGAAACGGAGCCAAACCGCAGGCCGTCAGAGAAACAAAAACGGCGCGGACCCCACCCACAATCCAAAAGCAAAAAAAAGCCCGCCACCACGCCGCCACAGTAACCTGTTTCGATCCAAAGCAATTGCCAGTCCTCACCTTTCTTCGTCACTGGATCCCCTAACTCGACAGCGCGGTCCCCCGGTTCTCCCGAACTTCTCTCAGTCGAATGTCTTGAGGACTAGCCACGCAGGCGCCAGCGTGCGGGGCGGCAGGGTGGCAAGAGCGTGGAGCTAGAGAGGAAGATGCGGGAAGAAGAAGCATGCTTCCTTTTTGGGAAATTCGCGGCTTTTCGCGGCTTGCAAAGAACGGTCGTGCAGGGTCATGCCTCGAAGCGAATGCTCAAGCTCCTGTGATATCTCGGCTTGCCCGGTGCTTCTGGAAAGTCGAAGAAATGTCTTCGAGCATTCCAGTCTCAAGAAAGTCTCTGTTTTCGAACTCTGTCCTTCTCACGCGATCTCGGGCTTGGCAAGTCAAGAACAAAATACTTGCAATCAACTCGCAATGCTGTTTGAACGCTGTTCTAAACCCAAATCCCTCGGCGCATTGTACACGGTTACAAGTCTCTGGATACATCTTAGGGTGCAGCGGTGGCAACTCCGGGAAGGCCTGTGGTGCCAAATCCTGCGCTCTTGTCGAATGCGTCCAAAGCACTCTGAGCCGCTGACGTATCCAACCCTGCCTCCGTCTCCAGTCGGACCTTGGTCTGGAGAAAGGCCTCCTTGCCTATGACTGCGGGATCCGTGATGGTTCGGAATGGATTGGGGGGCGCAGAGTCGACGAGCGATTGCTGGGCGGCGGCGGCGGCCGTAGATGCGGCCGAGGCGGCGGCGTCAATGCTGGCGAGAACAGCTTTGGAGCCAGCGGCCGCGACAGTGGTGGTAGCCGTCGCAGGTGCAGCGGTAGTGGCGGGTGCAAAGGTGGCGGCAACTCCGGGGATGCCTGTGGATGTCGCACCGGGGATTTCTGAACCAAATCCTTCGCTCTGGAGGAACGCGTTCAAAGCACTCTGAGCCGCTGACGTATCCAACCCCGCCTCCGTCTCCAGTCGGACCTTGGTCTGGAGAAATGCCTCCTCGCCTATGATTGCGGGATCCGTCGGGGTGAATGAGCTGCCAGTGGTGGCAGAGTTCACGAGCGATTGCTGAGCGGCGGCGGCAGCTGTAGATGCGGCTGAGGCGGCGGCGTCAATGCTGGCGAGAACAGCGTCAGAGCCAACGGCCGCGACAGTGGTGGTAGCAGCCGCCGTAGCCCTGCTGCCCGTTTTGCCGTCAAATGTGCCGTAGACGGCACGGAGTTTGAGGGGCGCTGCATGAGCTTGTTAATTTTACGAGTGCGGGAGTGAAAGGAGGTCAACATACCAGCCAGAGTCTGGCAAACACAAAGCAACGAGACGAAGGATAGGAGGATGCGAGCCATTGAGTGAGTTGGTGCGAAGGAAGAAGAAAGGAGAAGCAGGAAGAGAAAAATAACACTTCAAGTGCAGGACACCAGGTCGAGAAATTAGAGTGCAGAATTGTCTTTTCTGGATGATCCTTTTATATTGTGTGGATTAGCTCAGCGGGATGGAGATCGAAGGATACCAGAGAGAGCGGAAGGAGTGGGGTGATATCGGTTGTGCTTTCTAAACGGCACCGGAGAAGAATGGCTCGAGATCGGTGACCCTTGTCCACTTCTTGCGCCGGAGTGGTGTCTGGCGTGGACAAGTGAAGTGTACTGTCTGGGTTTAACATACCAACGCCGGACTGGGTGCGGTTTCGGCTTGATATCGGTAGCTGAGGTGAGATGAATGGCTGTATTGATGGAACGGGCTGTGCAATGAAATCGCCTGGGAGGAGTGCATCATGATAGTTATCATGATTCATAAGTAGGGAGGACCCAAGGAGAACTCTCCAGCTTCTCATGCTGTAGCAGGAAGAAGTTCAGCAGCTTGCAAGTTAAGAGGATGCGCAAAAAAAATGAGCACTGGCCGGAAAACCGAGCAAAAAAGCGGTCTCCATTGTCCGCCTAAGAGCGGATAACCATGGCAGTTTGCGTGAGTCACATTTTGATCGCAGTTTAACCCGCCGATCTGCCGAAACGTGCCGAAGTGATTCAACCGCTTAAATTTAACAGACAGAGTAAGGCGATCCGCCAACCATGAGACGCAATTCCGGACAGTGACTCGAAAATCGCAAGGGGGAACCGGCATTAAAATTTCGGATATAGGGTGGGAGAGGGGGGGGGTCCGGGTTGGGCTGAAAAAAATTTCTAGTCAATGTTATAGACTAGCTTCCAAACTCCTCAAAACCTTGTTTAAGCGATGTGGGATGAGTCCTAGATGTGTTTCCATGCTCAGTGCTTGCCCAGAGACAAATTCCCGATTTGGAGTGGCAAATCACGGGCCGACTACCAAGCGACAGCCATGAAAAATTCTTTCTTCCTCAGTATTTCGCATTGAACAAACAGAAAAGTGGCAAAATGAAAGAAAAGAAAGAAGGTAAGTGGCAAGCACATATATTGATCCTTTTTATTATAACATTGTTGCAGCCAGGTGCCCCTAAGTACGACACAATGAGTTACCTTGAACACCCAGATCGCCGCCAGATGATAGATGTTGGTACAGCGGGCCCAGTGAATCTAGGAAATCATAAAACAGCCTGGAAGCCATCCAAATGTATTGCTCAGAAAATCTCAGACCGCCACCTAGTTCCATCTGTCTTGTATGGGCTTGCAGGATGTGTCATTGCCAAAGAATTGGACTTGCAAGGCATGCAGTGGACATGGGCGGAGTCCAAAGTGTCAAAGAGATGGGTCTAGACATGTACAGTGCAGGGAAGGCGTAGAGTACGGTAGACGACCGTGATTAATGTCAAAAAATCTATGGCGCCATTTACAGAAAACCGGCTCGAACCGGATATACGGCCCGGCATCAGGGGTGGGAAACTCCTTCCCTATATGGAAGGAGGGGGGGGGGAGAGGGGGGGTCTGCTCAAGGTCGAAAAAAACTTTTCGACCCTATATCCTTTTTTCGAATCCCGGTTCCCCCTTGAAAAATCGTGCCCATGGGCGGTGCTTATAAAATTGCAAGTGACTATTCCTGCGATAATATGTGGTACATGGGTGAAGTTGGGCGATACAAATTAAACTAGAGGGAAATGCTATGGATCCGCTGTGGATCTCAAAAATCAGCGAGGTTGATGGGGAAATGAGTGGAAGAGTCCGAGAGAGACAGAAACTCACAAAATATTCTTTTCCCCTCCTCCGCATCTTTCATCTCTGAACTTGTCGCAAAACCCACGTTTTCTGAATTTTGGTGGACTGAATGAGGATGTCGTAGCAGAGCAATACCCTCCACAACGCCAAGCACTAAAAATTTGAAAGACAAGAGTGACTTCAAGGACGAGAGCAACTGGGGCGTGGAAACTGGCCGCCTTCAACATGACAGGGGCCGTGAAAAAAGAGGTTACTGTGCTGAAGAGGAGGTAAACGGCGACTGCACAATGCTTGCGCGTGGCGAGTGGGAGTCTCCAAACGGCATGTAGTCCATCGGGTCTACTGCTGGAGGTGATTGGGTGGGTAGTGTAATATGCCACACTCAACTAGCCGGTGCTAGCCGATGCTCGGCAATGAATCGCTACACATGTGGCTAGATGTGGCTAAAAGCGGCTGCGGCTACACGGCTAGCTACTGCTAGCCGCAACATAGCCACAGCAGGTCATAGCTAGGCGAACCTCGCCGATCCAACCCATACCGGCTGGCTAGTTGGGCCGGAATGCAGTGAAACCGACAGTTGTACCTCTGGAGTTGAACAAATTCTAGGTCTAAGTAGTCTTTTCGTCGATCGATCTGCGGACTCAACATCCGCGGCGCCCACACGTCTCTTGGTAGATTGATGCGTAGACCGTTCCCACGCGCCGCACTGGTAAATTACGCTACTCGTCGGCCTAGCTTTCGAAAACTCAGCCGGTCAGTGTCTTTGAAGACTCGCCAGTTACTCGCGAGCATTTGAGCATAGATATCCATGAACGAATGAAACGGAGGGACCCGTTGCCATACCCTCGCGCCACATAATTGTTTGATGATCAATATTCTGCCAATCGTGCCCAACTTTTAAACGTGCAATAAATTGAACATCCGGGACCAGCACCGGTCTACCGCGTAAGTGACCCCTTGACTCTGATTATAGAGATCATCTGATCCCAATTTGGGACTCTGTTCTTCGTTGAACTGGCATTCGCGGCAGATGGGACTCGGACAACAAAATTTCAACTCGCTCATCTCGAATCACTTGCAAACGGCCTGTGACCACAAAATATGTATCTTCATAGTTCAAACCTCTACTGTGTGCGGTGTAGGAGAATATCAAGGTCTTGTGAGTAGACAAAGCAGCCAAGATGCAGAGTAGATACTGCCACAAATCAGTCTGTTGATAGGAAATTTTGTATTCGAACATGTCCTGGATAATTGAAGATTCTAGTAACTACCCAAACGATCTCGCGCGCGCTGGGTAAAATATTCGCCATGGCCTTCAATCGTGGGAAAAGAATTAGGCTGAGATCCATTCCATAGACGTACCCTCCAAGAACAATAGAGAGCTTGAGCCCAAGCGGCATGCCGCTTTTTTTACAGCTTTTGTGTGCACCTCAAATTCACACACCCTGATGCTATTGCACTTTGTTAATGCCCTTTAGAGGGAAAAAAGAAAAAAGCGGCATGCCACTTGGGCTCAAGCTCTCTAATATTTCCCTAGCAAAGTGTCTTACATTTTAGTGGTTTTAGAGTGTGTTTTGCGCGTTGTGGGCGATGGCAGGATGGTAGTGGTAGTGAGAGACAAATGTATGTTGGGCGGTGTTTGGACCACCCACAAAGTTTTTGCGTGAAACAGAGCATCCTTGGCACACGGGACCTCTCAAATGCGGCGCACACAGCGAGTAATACACCCCCAACTAGCAAAGTTGCTGATGGCCACCGGTGGCCGCCACTGGACGGTAGCGGCCATTGGCAGATGCTGATTGTCGATGATCCCCGAGTTTGACTTCCAGTGGAATTCATTGGAAGTCAGCAGCTCTTGTGTAGAGAACTCAGTAAACAAGCCATTTATCCCGTCCATTCTGTAATCAATGGGAAGTTCAATGTTTCCGACTTGAACACTGTTGACATGATAACCGCATTTGTCGAAAGAAACTCCCCAAGCATTTCTTTTGAGTAGGAGCTGGCAGGTATTTCAACCGTCCGCGGTATAGAATGCGGGTGGTATTTGTCTGTTTCTTTGAATCCTGAACTCACCCCGAACTTCCTTTGTCAATAATCAAAGATGAGGGTGTAATTCATGTAATTCTGCGCACTGTCTAGTTTATCTCTGAGAAGGCGATGGAAAAATCGTCCCCAGCCACGCCAAATCGACTACGAGGGTAATTGGGCGGAGTTCAGGGCTCAACGGTTAGAAACCAGCGAGAATTGAACTCATTCCTGTCAGTGCTTGCCCAGTGGAGCCACCTTAACCAGTGGTCGGTTCCCCAGGAAATCCACTGAAGCCCAGTGGATCCCGGTGGAAATCAGCAAAGTTTTGGCTTAGGTTGAACCACTGTTTTTCATCGGAAGCCGTTGAATCAGCACTCGATACTTTCCACCTCTGCTCCACTTCCTTTTTGAGATGAGCACTGCCCTCTGCCGACAGCACGTCGAACCTCGGCAACTGGCTCAAGCTGAAGTCTCCTCTCTACCCCAATCTCCCTCCGCAACACCTCCCTCCGCAACACCTCTCTCCCACCCGCCAGGGACCTCTTTGCGAACCACGCCACAACGAATACCAACGCTCGCCGTGTCCGCTGGCCCAAGGCGGGCTGCAAATTGTATCCTCACGCGCCAAGGAAATGCCCGCAATAAGACCGATACTACACCGCTGTGAGTCGTCCGCTACCTGTTCCCTCCACCTCACCATGTACTAAACTCTTCTGTCTAGTGCTACAACCCGTTGCATAGCCACAGGTTCAGTTCGCAGCAGACCTGCTTGAGTTGGGGCTGGGTGTTCTGGAGGTAGCGAACATGGCGCAGCTGGGCTCAATATCCCTCACGCTAGCGAGCGACGCTGGGAAGCTTGGGGGGCTGGAGCTGCCCGTTGGGTCGGGGAGGGATGCACTGGGGTGGGGTTCACGGGGTGTTATGGCAAGTGCCTGCATCGAGCTTGAATTACAAGCAATTCTGACTGTCTGACCGCTAATGTGCAGCTTGGCACCGGCCGCCACTATTACCGTTTAGACTGAACTCGGACGACCCCTGCAAAACCGTACACATCGGCGCAGACAAGTACGACTCCAGCCTCGCCAACGACTGCATCCTTTTCGTCAACACCCTCTCTGCCTTCATCAATGCCACCGCCACCAAGGACACCCGCATCATCTGGGGCACCAACGAGCCCTCCAACACATTCGTCATCAGCCACGCCATCACCATCCAGCACTGGGATTCTTTGAGGACCCCTCGCTCACGCTGATCTGCCAGAACTACTCGGTCCTCAATGCGGACGACACATTCTACATCGTCAGCAAGTTCTCCGGAAGCTACCCGCAGCAGCTCAACCTCATGTGCATCTTCGCGGGCAACCCCGCTGGTGGGGTGTTTGCATGGTACATGTTTGACACGCGCAACACGGTGAATAAGTCGTGCCGGGACCCGTGGGTCGTGGGGCACATCGCGGCGCAGTGGAACGAGTATGGCCCGAACGCGACGGTCGTGAGTGGGGCATACTACGCGTGGTGCGATGCGCTGCCCGCGCTTGCAGACAAACAGTGGGGCGGGGCGCTGACGTGCACGCAGTACAATTCGTTTGGGAGGCACTACACGCCGTCGCCGTCATCCAGGGACAGAACCTCGATAAGGCGATCAAGTCCAAGGGGGATGTTATCCTGCGGTATGGGTTTGCGATAGAGGGGGACGGCACCATGCCTGCTGCAGACTCATCGGGGAATGGCTACGATGGTACCTGCCATACCTGCTCCATCCTCTAGATGCGATGCAAGGCGCCTGCGCCGCCGACAAATTCTCGGCCTACCCAGCCCATGTGCTGCCTCAATACAAATAGATCTGTATGTTCCCTAGAAATGTAATACAAATGTTGTTTCTTCTCGTTCATGGACTTGTCCAAATTCCAAACGGCTCCGTGGCGGCAACTCGCTCGGCACATCACGGCACAAAAGTCCCTGTGCCGACTGATGACGCGATCAAAATCAGGGCAGAGGCGGAAAATACGCAACTTTGAATCAGCATCGGATCACGCCGATC
The DNA here is from genome assembly GCA_029282495.1 of Mycena albidolilacea. Taxonomy (NCBI): domain Eukaryota; kingdom Fungi; phylum Basidiomycota; class Agaricomycetes; order Agaricales; family Mycenaceae; genus Mycena; species Mycena albidolilacea. Next base: position 631,121 of record JARIHO010000024.1, on the reverse strand, counting down.
AGCAATGCCGTCCAGTGCCGATAGGCCGTTTGACAGCGCCGCGTGTAATATGTATTACTGCACACACTTACCGGAAGATAGCGGGGGGCGACGCATCACAAAGAGTTAAGTACTTCTTTTGGAAGACTAGGCCGGAACGTGGGCCCACACACTTGAAAAAGTTGACGCCGCCCTGGAGCGATGGGAAGCCGGCAAGCCGACCATGGAAGGGAGGCGACTGATCATCCTAATGGTTGTGGGAGGCATGACCCAGTATACGGCAAAGTACAAGGGATGCTGAAAGATGTCGAGAAGAGACTGGAAAAACGGGTCCGCAAATTCCTGTGGGCAGACAAAAATAAAGTCACTATAAATCAAGAGACAGTTTACGTACCGGCGGATCTGGGGGCCAAGAACCTCCTGGACATTGTAGCGAGGAACGAGGCTATTGCCGTAATGTGGCTAAAATCATACCTGAGCTTCAATGACGAGTGGCCCCTATGGGCATTTGCAGCCGACTCACTGCTATCACACCATGCCCAGAGTGCGGACAAAAATGTTGACCTGGAAGTCAGAGTCAATATGTTCATCCAGACATGGGACACGAAATTCAACGTAATCAATCCGGACTTAGCCTCGATGGTAAAGGCAGCAACAGACAACGACCTTAGGATGGATGGAATCGCCATCTCAAGGAAAATACAGCGGGCCATGCCAATATGGTTCCACCAGAAGTCAACGGCAACAAGAACACTGTTTACCAGGGGAAGCCAGAGTAAAGATGTCATAGCGTGTATGAAAGACATAGACAAAATGTGCAGTACTGGGGATGCAGTGGACCTTGCGCTCAAAATGAAGACTGCGAGGCACAAGGATGGGAAGAAATGCCGGTGCACAGCGTGCAATGATGCACGCCGAATCGGGTGCCGGGACCCAAATAGATGCTTCAGGAGAGCGAAAACAATGCTAGACTCCCTGCTCCCGAAGTGGAATCCTCTACTAAGTCACCCTGAAGATTGGGAAGATGAGTGGGACACACTCCAAGCACCCGATGAGGACACAGTAATCTTCAATGCGAAAGTAACCACCCACGGCACACTGAGTGACACCTTCCGGATATTCATGGATAAAGTGGAGAGTGGCGACACCGCTCCAGACAACAGCTTAGAACCTGAACCGGATGCAGAAGAGATCACGGCTTATACAGACGGGTCAGCGACCAATAACGGAAAAAAAAATGCGAGAGCCGGGAGCGGATTATATTTTGGAGATGAGGACATTCGCAACATGGGAAATTCGCATCCCAGAAGAACTGGAACAATCAAACCAGGTGGCAGAAATCCTAGCAATAAAAGAGTGCTGCAAGAAATGACCGCGCGACATCTCTCTCACGATCCTGAGCAACTCACTCATGATGATCGAGGGGCTAACAAAAAATTTGAAGAACTGGGAAGACAAAGGTTTCATGACAGTTGCTAACAGGGAGGAAATTAAACTCACTGTTGCAAGACTTCGTGAACGCAAGGCCCAGACCAGTTTAAAGTGGGTCGAAGGCCACGCCGGACTCGAAGGCAACGAAAAAGCTGACATACTTGCTAACAATGGAAGGCTGAAGGATGAGCCCGACAAACTAGACATGGAAGTTGGTTCTCCCGGGAGCAAAATTAAATGTTATGACACAATCCCTAGCCTACAAAATAATCAGGCAGTGGAAGATGCGGGGTGAAAAATACCAAGCTGCGCTGGACTGGAAAAAGACCCATCACAACCTGGAGCTTGCCAAGGGTGCAGTGAGCGATTTCAACAACGAATCGACCCCGGACAAGGCTATCTGGAAGGGGACCAAACACAAGGATTTTGGACGAAACATACAGTTCTTCCTTTGGATGTCCGTACACGGCGGTTACAAAATCGGTGAACATTGGAAGCACATTGAGGATTTTGAGGACTGGGGAATCTGCAAGGAATGCGAGATTACGGAAAGTATGGGTCATGTTCTCACTCAGTGTGACGCTCCCAGACAAGCTCTTATCTGGGAGCTAGCCAGTAAACTGTGGAAGAAAAAGGCTGGGGAAGAGATGCACCCCACCTTTGGCAAGATAATGGCATGCGGGGCAATAAAGAAAGGTGACGCTAGTATGACACGCCTTTACCGGATCCTCGTCTCAGAGTTGGCATACTTGATCTGGAAACTGAGGAACGAAATGGTCATTGGCGAAAGAAATGGTGCATCACCCCAAGAAATTACCAACAGGTGGACCAAGTGCATAAATGTTCGTCTAGAACTTGACTGCCTTCTCACTAATGCAAACAAATGGGGCAAAAAATCATTGAAGATATCTTTAGTGCTCGCAACCTGGAGGAAGACACTATAAGATGAAGACAGACGTCCTGACGACTGGATCGGGATGGCCCGGGTTCTAGTGGGTGTGAGTTAGCTTACAATGAGGGTCGCCTGCAGACCTGAGTGAGTTGACTCAAGCCCCACACGGTGCATGGTGTTTTATTTAGATGCGTGTGTCTGCGCATTTCCCTGGGTGGCTCTCTGTCGGTTGGGTTCTTGTTTCCCCAGCTTCATATTAACGGGAGAGGGAAGGCCGACTTGGTCGGTCTGATGATTGGGGGGCGGGTTTCTGGAGATATAAGAAACACCCCATGAAGAGGACACATATGCACCCCCTTCGCTCTCTACCTAACGTTCCACCAAAAAAAAAAAGAAAAAAAAAAAAAAAAATTCTTTTGGAGAACCATCACCCGCCCTCAGTCAGCTCAGTTCATACCAGTACCAACTCGGATCACATCGACAAACCGAGCTCCACTCGCATCGACGGACACTAATATCGGGATCAAGGGCCAACGGTCGATTTTCTTTTTTCCGACCTCAGCCGAGTCGGGACTAACTACGTAATATTTCCCACACATCATATATGGTAATTTTCCACGTGATTAGGCTCCTTGCATCCAGAGCTCGGAGAACTATGTCCAGATCAACCAGAATATGATACTATTTGGTCGTAGAACAGCCCTACGACATTTTTTTCCAAATGAAATCAATTTGGAATCACTACTTTCAATCCTTCCATTTGACAGCTCGTGAAGAGCTCCCCGAGGAAATAAGTACCGCTGATACGCGAATGATTGGCAGTTGCCATACATGGACGCGTACCCTCAGCAGCAGGTTTCATGCTCTAGAACATGTTAAACGCACCTCAGACTGGCCGGAACGCAAATCTGGTCATCCCTGCTTTGAAACTTCACCCAAATTTCAAGGTCATTTTTTTTCCCGCCTGGCGGCCGGACTACCTAACCGACCGCTGGTTTAAACCCCGGTCGCCCCTTGATCGAGATGTCGGGCGCTTCAATCGGCGCTCGCGTGTGCAAACCAGACTCAGGAGTCAGACTCTGCTCTGCAGCGTGCAAGATGACTCATATTTTCCATTTGCCTTGCTCGTACTTCATACTTGGCTCTTCTTCTATCGCAGTCCTCAATGGTGCCTTCGTACATATGGTGTCTTGCAGGGGTCTAGCCAGGTGACACCTGTTGATCTTGATCTAACCGCATATGACACAGAGAAGGGGCTGGGAAACCAGTAATTCAATTGGACAGTTTTGGCCTCTTATTCCGCTTCTCCGGGTTACTCTCTCAAGCTATTCGGCTGTATTGTCCCAACCATCACTAGGCTGATTACTAACCTAGGGCAAATCCACAGTTAACCTTCCTCACTCCCACTTGTGATTTCTCCTCCACGCCCAAAATTACATCTTTAACAATATGTCGTAGCCATTCTCACCCCCTCTTCCAACTCAGTGTGAGAGTTTCTCCGGGTCAACATCAGGTACATACCTTGGTACGGCCCTGAGGACGTTCTTATCCGACACGCGCCGCGTCATGCTCCATGCCGCCGGCTCAATCAAGCTGTGTATGATTACCGATTGTGAAGCTCTCAGTTGAGTGCCTAGTTCCGTTATATATCATTATCTTGATCAGCTCTGATATTGGCTCTGCAAAAACTAGCGCTGAATCAACTTCCCATTGTCGCGCGGACCCAATTCTCGAACCAAGGCTTGCCGCGGGCGCTTGTCGGAAACGTAAAGTAGATCAACCGTGCCTTCTTTTTTTGCCCTCCTTTCCACCTATCTTGCCCCTCTTCCCATGTTGCCAGACCGTCCTGAATACTCTGTCCCTTTCTTGGGTGCACACTCGCCTGCCGCTTCTGAGCCGGAGGAAAAGCCTCTCCATCCTGATGCGTTCGGACACGGTCAAATTCCGCCCCAACGACCAAGGTATGGGCCTCGACTCCGAAAGCTCTTGTTACTGAGATGTCGAAGGAAATTTCTGTCGTGGAAAACGGTTTCGAATTTCTGGGGGTGGCCCGCGATCGTTATCGGGGGCCAGTTACTATTGCAGACTCTGGCGTGGGGCTTCTTCGCCGTTGTACAGTCGCGAGGAGGTATATCTCTCCCCCTTCACCTGGCGGCATCGGCCAAGGCGCACCCGCACACGGTTGAATGGCTTTCGACTCAGATGTCCACGATCCTCGCCTTTTTTTCCACATTGTGAGCTTGTTTCTGCACCCGGGTTGAGTTTGGCTGATACATTCCTAGTCTATTTTCCTGGGGTCTCCGTCGATCTGTTACGCTTCGCCTGCGCAGGGACGGCATGCCCCTCGCCACCTTTGTCTCATTCATCAAGATATCGTCCCGCTCGTTCATTCTCGATCTGAGAAAACCCAAGTATTGTTTGATGGCAGTCGTGATGATTATCCTGACCGGAGTCCAAACCGCTGGGTATGTGATCGTCTATGCCTTCCTGGTCGATTCTCATCGCCGATTCACCTACTTAGGTGGAGCGCTTTGATAACACCTCGTGCGATCGTCATCAGCACCCCGTTGATTGGCCACGAGATCGATCTTTCGAGCCCTCTTCTTCGCCAAATGCAGAGCAATGCAGCCCTGAATAATTGTGTTACGAATGGCAGTAAATACCAATGTTTTGGTACTTTTACCGCACTTTCTCACCCCGTATTCAGCCAACGGGGCTGCATTTATTGTGGGTCAAACTGAAAGTGGATATGCAGCCGTCAAGGGTGATCTGTCGTTGCCCGCAACATTTAACGTTATGGATCAAGCCTTCAATCGCTCCACTGGTATAGCATCGTTATCGTATATTTTCGAAAATTGCTGAATACTGCTAGGGGGGATTTTGCCACTAGGTCTGTCACCACTCAATTCAAGCACCTGGTTCCCCGGCACGAAGACCCTCCCGGCCACCATTAGACCACAGTGGGACATACCTCGGAGTCTGTCCTCCAGCTATTCGTTGATGCAGCAGGGTGAGTTCACTCGGGATACTCTAAGATGGCATCGAGGAAGCCTGATATCAGAAAGGATTCACCGCCGACGTGTCCTGTAAATTCTGGGATCGCACAGACGCAACAATACCGCCAATATACATTCAGAACACAACGGTCGCGGCATGGAACGACACGACGGTCGGAGCATCCAAGATTTACTTCGCTACCCTGTATTCGTATTGTGATACTCCACGTGAGCTTACAGCTTCCATTTCAGCGGCAGAATCCACTAACTATGTGAATGCCACAGAATATCTGAACTGGACTGAGGCGTACACGCTGACTGACCAGCCAAACTACATGTCGATGATCGCTTGTCCGTCTCAGAACGATTACAGTGCGTGGCTGCGAAGTCAGAGATTGCACTTCTAAATTCATTGGGCCAGAGCTCATCTTCGATGGTGGCCGGAAGGGCCTCTACGGATTCATAGGGACGACCGTCTGTTCCGTCTCCCCGAAGATCACCAACATTGCAGTCACTTACTCGGATGTGATCGATGTCGCCACAGGCGCAGGTGGCGTAGCGGCAGATATCAGCGGACCTGCGACTTTTTCTGCAGTGACTGCTCTTTATCAAATGGTCTATTTCTCTCAAGCCATCGTTTCCAACAGCATGGGAGACAAGCTGAGAGCCTTGATCGAAGAAGTAGATGGAGACACTTTCACCGCCAATACCACCCTGCGCACCACGGTAAATTGGACTCCTTGCAAAGCGTCTGATACTCATAGTTTCACAGGAAGAGTACGTTCGTGGGGTCACAGAGTACAGTGGCTCGGTAAGAACTCGCCCGCATTAGGATCATCTCACCGTTGACTGATTACTTACAGGTTTTCCGAGCGTGTCTGTCAAGCAACACGGACTTCTTAAACGCGTTACCGTCTACCATGACCGTCCCGACGCGGGGTATGTTTCGTTCTGAGACAGTGGGCTGGATACCTGCTGCGCCCGTTACTATCTTGGAATTGCTTCCCGGTACTATCGTGGCCCTTCTCACGATCTACAGCGTGGTTGTGGCAGTTTCGCGCCATGCGGGGGAACCGGAAAGCGAATATTTCGACCCTTCGGATGCAATGCATCTCGTGGCCGCCGCAGCAGCTGGAGGGCTAAACAATGTCTTCTTTGGGACGAAGGAGGAAAATATTCGGGCCGCGGAAGATGTCCATGTTTCGCTGGGGACTACTCCGGGGCGGGGGATGGCATTAATTGTCGATCGTGGTGCCGTCTGAATGGAAAATTGCGGCTCAGGAAGGCTGCTGCGTTGAAATTTACAATGTGCTTTGGTTTAACGGAGTTCAGAAATCTGAAACTTGAGTTGAGATCATGACACTGCACGTATTTCGAAATGAAAAGCGGTTGGTCGGACGGGACATGGTTTGAGGGGACTTCAGCAACATATGGATGTGCTGCACTTCGCCCCGCCCTTGTAAAGTGCGAGTTCCCCTCAGGGTACTACGTATACTATGTGGAGTGCAAAATTCCCGACCCACTCACGCACCCATGTCTACGGCATTTGCAACCGGCGTGAAGAACAGTGTTGAAATATCTTACCCTCCCGGTCCTTGAGACTCTCCTCATCTCCGATTTCAATATCCTGGCCGACGATTTCGCTTCCTTCTTAAAACGTTCGTCATCGCCCTTGAAGTCGTTATACATCCCGGTATTCGACGACGACGATATGGTGGCGTTCCGCTATTATTGATATCTCCCACATTCCAGTTCTATCTTTCTTGTATGACCCGATTTATTGCTGATTGTGGAATTATTAGCGCGCGAAGATCGATACTGCATGCTGTCCGTCCAAGTTCAAAAAAAAACAAATTTCAAGCGCATTCCACATTGTACAACGATCAGACTACTTCTCCGCCCGACCGAACTCCATACTAACTCATCGTGATTTAATCGAGCTCGTCGAGGCTGGTCTCCCGCTCGAAGAGGCCCTTGATTTCGTCGATACCGGCCTCAATAGCCTGCGTCGCCGCGAGTCCAGCGGCAGTACCAGCAAGGCCTTGGCGATGGAATAACCTGCTGAACGCTTGCCGGCGGTGTCCACCTGGCCGATGTACTCGAGCAGGCTGTTGATCTCGTCGTCGGACAGGTCCGAGAACGCCTGGGAAGAGGTCAGTGAACCGCTTTGGCGAATAGTGAGGATGACTCACTATACAGTATCTGAAGGACAGAAGAAGGAATAGCTATAGAGACTGGAGCTGGCCGCTCTTATATCCCCTGCTCGCCAAGCCAACCCTAAATCAGTGAAATTTCCGAAACATTGCGACACCAGGTTCACTTCTGCTGGGTTGGTAAACCAGCCAATAATTTGGCGCACCTTGGAGCCCGTAATCTCGCGCAGAAGGCCGCCGCGATGGATTATCCTTTCGTGTATACCCTCCCAGATGCAGGCAGCGTAACCCTCGCGACCCCCCCCCTCCGAGTCGGTACACAGCTGCGAAAGTTGTTACCCGCTTGCCAGCAGAGGATGCACCCAAACCTAAACCCGTCTTCGAAATCACTGCAGAGCAGCTTGCGGCAGGGGAAAACCTAGACTCACATCGAAGTCGGCTTAAGTGTGTACTGCCAAGCTCAAATCAGACCTTAATCCCAATAACTTTGCGCAGAGTCAGAAAGCTTCAACGGGACAATTTGACCACTCTTATGAACGCAGACCAGTGGCAGAGCAGAAGTTCAACCAAAGTTCAACATAGCCCGAATGGTTTAACGGAGAACAAAATCGTTCTGTTCTCGCAGCGTTCAAGCCCCCCAGTAAAAACGTCAATCGATTGAAGGAGGCACGAGCTGGGAACAGTGAAGTGTTCGTCGACGGATTGATTGACACCAACTGGCATCGACTGTTGATCTACTGACCTTGAGTGCGCTAAAAATTTCAAAACCTGTCCTCGACTGGCCTAAAATGTAGTCAATTTTCCTTTCATTTCACCCTGCGAATAACTCGGGGAAAAACTTCCAAGTGCGAGGACGCGAAGCTGGCGCCGAATTGGTGACAGCCGTGGCAGCGTCCGGGTCGATTCGGGTGACGGAGGTTCTACTGCATGGGAACAAATTTGCCCAGATTTGGAAGGATCCGCCTTTCTTCCCACCACCATGCCCGAACCCTCCAAGAGGGATTTCAAGACTCCAGCCGACCACGAGGATGCCGTGCTAGCTGACCAGGACGAACTTCAATTGGTGAAGACCACACGGGGCACCCTGGGACGAACCTACGCATTTCTGTGGCTGTAATCATCGGTAACGTCTTTTCTGGGGACAAACTGGAATGCTGCGGGTATCCTCGCTGGTTTCTCTCATCTCTAATCTTCCTGCCGGCGTGCTCGATGAGAGAGATCGGAAAAATCAGCGGGGATTGAGATCATATCGCTTGAACCTGATCAGCGCTCATACCTGCGTAGGGAAGCCCCAGTGTCACGCTAATTCTTTCTGCTCCGAGGGAGCTCCGCAGAGACGCTGACCTTCATATTTTCCAGAAAAAACTGGGATACAAGCAGGTATGTCGCAGATTTGAATCCAACATGTATTTGATAAGCCTTTCTGCAGCAACTCCATCGCAGTTGGAACCTCATCGAGAGTTTTGCCGCCAGCTTCTGTGCTCTGTGCTCTAAATTTCATCGGAGGTGTCAGGTTGTCGATCCCCCATTCGTTTTCCGAGCTTCTTTGACCTTTTGCAGATCTGCTCTTTTTCTTGGTCTTCTTGCTGGGGGACCTGCGGCGATATGGTGAACATTTCGTACCGTAACTTAATCTCTACTGAGACGCGCAGGTCCTCGTATCTCGTTACCATTATATTCATGCTTATCACGGCCGTGGTCCTCGCCGAAATTTGATCTGCTCTCCCTCTCAGCGGCTCGATTTACATCTGGGCGGCGGAGAGCGCCGGGTCCAAGGACGGACGCTTCTTCGGATTCGTCGTAGCCTGGTGGTCCTGCACGGCGTGGATGACCTTTGCTGCCGGTAACTGCCAGGTGAGCAGTCGCTGTTTCCCTTCAAGTTATTCAGTGTTTGACGTGCGACCACAGACGACCGCAAACTACATAGTGTCGCAGCTCGCGGTGTGGGAGGTTGATTTCCCCGGTGGAATCTCGAACGACAGCGTCAAATGGCGGGCACTTATCTGGGCCATCTCAGAGGCGCTGCTGGTTCTGTCGGTGGCCATCAACTACCTTCCGCCCAGGATGTACTCGGCGATCTTTCGGTTCTCCGTCGCCTTTATCATGCTCGATTTTTTCCTTTGTGTCATTTGGCTTCCGATCGGTGTTTCGAAGACCTATGGATTCCGCAGTGCCAAAGACGTCTTTACTTCGACCTGTGAATTCTTCGTCGCCGATGCTTATCACCATCCGACCTGTGCATCAGACAATGGGACTGGCGCTCCACCTGGCTGGAACTGGATCTTATGCTTGTGGGTGTCATTTTGAAAATCCATTGCGAGCCTGAAATTTAGCAGTCTTTTCACCGCCGGTACCTTGACCGGCTTCGACGCCTCGGGCCACATCGCGGAGGAAACAAAAATGCGAGGTAATTTCTCTTGAATCTACCCTTTTCACAACGGCCCTTAAACCTCTCCAGCGTTGTCGCAGGAAAGGGTATTTTAACGAGCGCCTTGGCGACAGGTGTGCTGGGTTTCCTCGCCTCGATCCTCTTCCTTTTCTGCATACCGGACCTCGATACGCTCTTTGCGCTGGAAGCCCCCCAGCCCTTTGTGTTGGTGTACGCACTCGCGCTGGGAAAAGGCGGAAGCATCTTCATGACGATCGTCGCAGTCATCGGCTTAATGCTCGTATGTCTTCGCACCTCACGTATTCCTCTCGCTTACACTCTGTTGCTTAGAATACCAGCGTCACCATTGTGGTCGCTTCGCGCCTGGTCTACGCCGTGGCCCGCGACGGCGTGCTCCCTCTGTCAAGCTGGATCAGCAAGGTGACCGCGGACGGCCAGCCGCAAACCGCTGTTACGGTGATCTTTGTCTTCGCGGCAGCGCTCCTCTGCACGATTCTCCCCAGCCAGGTCGCATTTACCAGCCTCGTCAGCGCGGGCGCCGTCCCCACCATCGCCGCATACGGTCTCATTGCGCTGCTTAGGCTCACCTTCACGCCGAATGACTTCCAGTCGTCGCACTTCCGCCTCGGGCGCCTCGCCAAACCGTTCTACGCGTGTGCGGTGCTCTTCAATGCGCTCGTGTTTGCCGCATGTCCCTCCCATTCCGGATCCCTTTCTCCTAATCTCACAGGACTTTCAGGTCATGATTTCGCCGTTCTCATTCCCTGTCGACGGCCAAACCTTCAACTTCGTGCGTGCATTGGTGTATTTCCTTTTCGCTTTCTAATTGCTTTGTAGGCTTGCGTGATCTTCGGGGCTGTGACGATTTTCGGTATCGCCAGCTGGTACTTCACACCAGAGGATAAATGGCTCCGCAGAGAGCTTGTGCTCCAAGCGCTCCATGCCTCCGAGGAAATCAAAGAAGAATAAACACTCAACGACGACGTTCAGAAGATCTTTATAAACAATTTCTTCCTGCCCTATTTTGTTTTTATGCCCTGTCATGCAATCGTGTCGTTGATAGCCCGAAATACACGCGTTCCCAAGGAACTTCGAAGAAGAGTGTCTTCCAGAAACGGCAAGGCTTGCGTAATGATAAGGTCAAGGGACCCCGATTACCTCATGTGGCCTCACACATCCCACGTCTCACACACGGTGTACCCACTTCCCAGTCACTGACCATGCAGGAGGAGCAAGATACTCACCACAAGCGATATCGCCTCGCGGCCGTTCTTAGCAACTACTTCTATGCGATCACCCTTCTTCTTGCCTCAGTATGTGTCTCGCGCTTTGCATGGACCTAGCGTTGCACTAATCTCGCTTCAGGGCGCATGGGTAGTCGCATTCGTGGCGCAAATCGCAGTTACAAAAATAGGTATGTGACTCGCATGCGTGTTTCCGTCCTCTTTCGCTCATCTTCTGGTTCTCTTTTCTCGCTCAAAGTCGGGCATGAAGCGGTGGGTGTGATGTGGTTCGCGGTGTTCTTACAGCTATTCCTCATCCTTGGGGTCTTCGGGATTCTCGCGAGCGGGGACATGAGCGCGTTCCGCCTGCAGGCGTGTGCGTTCAGCATCTTGGCGTCGGTCTTTGCCGTGATAGGCGTGGATATGAGCATCTTCGCGGGCCAGCCTGCCCGCAGCGCGATGGCTGGGGGATGGATCGTCCTTTCCGCCGTCGACATGCTATGGGTGCTGCTCTTCAGCGCTGAGCCCCATACGCCGTTCGCGCGGCTGGTCGAGTCGATGGGGGTCGGCTCCGGTCGTGCGCGCAATAATGACATAGAGCATCAGGCGTCGAGCACGCAGTCCAGCAACGGCAAGGAGTCCAAGTTCTCTAAGTCGGAGATTGCATCGGACGGGTCTCCCGATGCGACCAAGGTTGGGCACGATGCGCGCGGGGAACATGACTCCAGCCCCGAGATCAGCAAAGACTGGACGGGGATGGGGCGCCAAAAGATTGTCGACAGGACCCAAGACACCGTGGTGACAGAGGAGAATGAGGGCCTGGACAGTGCGCAGAACCACAGCTTCCCACCACCCTCGTCGAAAAATCGACGTGCCGTGTATATCGAAGAGCCGCGGCCCTTGTCGGTTATCTACGATCACACCGAGGGCACAGGAGAAGAGGAGGACTCGCGACGCGAGTCGGCGAATCTGTATCCATTCAGGGTTCGGGCAAGAAGCGACTGTACGCACATATTTCACATTCTCCAGGAATACCGCTGTTAACTGTTCCTGCGTCTAGGGATTCCGCGAAGTCCTTCTGAAATCAGTTTCAAGAAGGGGGATATCTTGCACAGTGCCGAAAAAGAAGGCAAGAAGTGGTGGAAAGTGAAGAAGGTTGATGGGACTGTCGGATGTGCGTGCCATAATGTTAAAACTCGGGTACTTACAGATTGCTCAATTAACGACAGCGGCTCCATCGAATTACTTCAAGGTCCTCGGCAGCTAGTCGTTGTTTATATATCGCAAACTCTGGGGTCATGTATTGAAATCAAAATAGCATGTTGCATTTGCAACCTTTCCGTTTCAATACTCCGGCTGTGTCATTCGTGCCGAAGTGGTTCACGCATAGGCATCGCACAGGAGGCGTTCCCAGGATTCCAACCCTGTGAGACAACGACAACATTTGTCCGCACATTCGGTGTCCAAGTTTCGAGCCTGCGCCAGAACCGTAGGTACTCGATGCCCAGTCGCCTGGTCCTCTTGTTTGACTGAACCTGGACGGCTCATGGGCATCCAGGGTTTCGGTCAGTCACGTCTGCTTGGACTTTCCTTATTATAGGTGAGCTTGGGTCTGCATATGTGTGTGGCTCTGCTTAGTCGATCTCAAACACTCTGTCGAGTCGTCTACGCACAGCATCTGCATAGGTGTGTGAAGCTTATGCTCGGCAATGTTCGTACCACTGAGCAGAGTCTACGCAACTGGAAATGTCGCCGTTGAGCAGTGAAAAAGCGTGCAGCGAGATGGTGCTACTCCCCGCTTGCTCAACACTAGGTGAACTCGGTCAAGATATCAGTTGGATTTTCACTTTACAATGCATTATACAGAAAAAGGATATACACTATCCCGCCGACCCTGCGGCAGCGCTGGCTGCAGCTTGAACCTGTGGGCGCATGCGTCAGTGACGAGTATTAAATGATAACACTAGGAGGGATATGCAACGCACGTCTTGCCGATGCATCTCCGTCTGCAGGATGGCCATGAGGAGGAACATCCGCTCGACCTCGTCCATGTGAGGTGGGAAATATATGGCCGCCTGCTCGCTCTCATGCAGGAGGTGGGGGCGATACCTCGTGAAGCGCACGGTGTCCGCGATGTCTCCGACTGTGGGGGTTGCCTTGCGAGAAAAACCAGGTTAGCGTGACATAGGATGAAACTAGCCGTAGGGCGCGTACGAGCAGTTCCTTGTGCAAGTGGTTATACCGCAGCTTGAACGATCTGTTCCCCCAATTCCACTCTCGCTCTCTGTATGGTAGCTCAGTGTCTGGACCAAGTCTGGACCGCGGACAAGAAAGGAAAACGCACTTGCTCCACTTCCCCCCCGATCGCAGCATATCCCATCCGCGTTGCACGCCGTTGAGCACGATGGCCTTCTCGCGCCAGTTGATAAACCCCGTCAGCCCGCTCGTGGCAGTTATGGTTGTGAGTTTGCGGCCGCCAAAGCCGCGTGTGGATGTCGTGGTGTAATGGACACCGCCGTCAGGACCGACGAGGACGGTTTCCACGAGTCTCTTGTCGGCGAATGTTAGTGGGATGGACATGATGGGGTATGTATGGTGGGCCATACCGTAGATGTGCAGAGAATAAGCAGGAAACGCGCGATCTGATGGACGGATCTACTCCACGCTTCGCTGAAACAGAGACGTTATGTGCGATACCTTGCGGAGGTCTATAGTTACTATGTAGTAATAGTCATCTCTGCGCTTCACGTTCGGAGCCGTATCCCGGTCCGCGTCATGCAGAGGAGCACTGCGTCATTGCCTCCGGCCCCTAACATTACACCCCTAATACCTGGGACTTTTGCGCCGGGTTGATCCGTTCCTCTCTTCTCCTCCGCCACTGCAATTCTTGGAATTCCTCTTACTTGCGGTGGTTTCTTGCTGAGGTTCATACCATTCATTTTCTGGCGACGTGTCACTAGCATGTCAACCCGTGCTAAGGGGTTGTCTCATGAACACCTGAGGATTTCGGTCAGCTCGATGGACAGGTCTGGGCTCTCCAAACATCTGAAACCCGCTTGAATGGCGCCAAGATATGCGCTGGAGCAACATCATCCCCCCTGAAATGGCTGTCTAATATGGAGCGGCTCATGTACGCCGCGGTTTCACATTTGAAGCGATGTTCGATTTGGCAAACAAACCACTGCCACCAGTGACCAGACGCTGCTGCTGCCACTCGGTGGCCATCCTTTGAATGACCGAGCGAGGCGTATGATTGCATACACTGGTGTTACATTGACGTGCAGCTCCCAGAGCATCTGATCTTATTGTGCTTGGCTTTTCTTACAAGCACCCAATCGTGTCGACCGATCTTGCCTTGTCATGAATTTTAGAAATTTCCGACAAGACCCTGGGGCAGCACCTTCCACGTAAATTTGAACAGGCGGCGAGTGGGACAGCATTGGTCCATAAAGCGAGTTCAAAGCCTATTGAGGGGTCTCTCGAATCCATTGTTGTCTGGTACAGAACATCGACCTCACCACGACCTGAAAATTCTGGAGCAGGCTGTTGCACAGTACGTGTTTGGGGAGTTTGCGAGATCGTGGCGTCCCCCACTTCTTTTTCGGGTCCGGAGTTGGCCATTCCACGTGAAATTTTCGAAAAAGTGGCAGCAATCCCTCAGAAATGAATGCATAACCAGTCGTAGATTTACCTCTCGGCTGATGCGAAGTGTAGCGACCCGGGGAAGCCGTCTCTAAAGGGGCACCATTCAAGATGCAGAGGCCGTACCTATCACATTTCTCCAAGATGGCCGTACCGCGTGTATTCTCTATGACATCAGACAAATTTCGTGGCCAAGCCTCCAAAAATCTGAGGACTTGTTGGCTCCCAGTCCGGCCGTGAGCAGTAAAATCGGTTTGTCGGCATTCGGAGTACATAGCGCGACTGCCTCCCTGAGTGGTTGAATTGGCTCAACATCCGTCCAACCTTGCCATCGAGAAGATACAGGTGGGATTGAAAGTGCGGAAGTCTATGCAACACCCTTGAACCACACGAAAAAAAAAATAGTTTCTTCAATAAATTTAACTTGGGGAAAGTAATCAGTAATCCAGCAGCAGTTCTACCTTCCCTTCGGGATATTCTTAATCCTATCTTATTCACGAAAATCTCCCTCAAAAGAGACCGATGACGAAAAGTGATCACTAGTGGTTAGGCGCGGCAAGCTATGATAGTATAAACATTAAAACTCGGTAAATACATCGGGGGATCACACACCTTTCATCCAGTGACCAGATTCACCGCACTGGGCGTCGCTTTTTTGAGTGTCGTGGCAGAACAAGGATGTTGAGACTAACCTTGTGACAAATATTCCTGCTTGGGGAGCCTTGACTACTGGTAAACCTGTTCGGAGAGCCTGGGCTACTGGGGCAATCTATCAAAGCATAGACATTAAACTACGTAGGGCCTTCAAGTTGATCACAAACCTTGTGCCCAGTGACCAGACAAACCGCACTACATATTACTGTGATTGAGCGTCGTCGCTAACGGGGATGTTGACACTAACCTCGTAACAAATATCTTGCGCCCTAGAGCGGCTACTGGGGCAATCTACCGTATGAACATTAAACTCGGCAAGTCCATCAATTGGATCGCAAACCTTGTGCCCAGTGACCAGGTGATTTGCACTGCACATCACTTTTGATTGTGTCGCCGCAGAACAAGGCTATTGAGACTAACCTTGAAGCAAATATCTTGTCCGTCCCTATTCGGAGAGCCACTAGGGCAATCTGTGACAGGATAAACATTCAACTCGGTAAGTCAATTGACTCGATCTCAAACCCTGTGCCCAGTGACCAGATGAACCGCACTGTATATCACTTTTGATCAAGCGGTATCGCAGAAAGGGCGGTTGGGACTGACCATGTAGCAAATATCTTGGTCTCTTGACCGCCCAAATGGGCTCCCCCCACCAGAGAATGGGGATCGGGCTGGACTAGGAGAGCCTCGGTCATTGGAGCAATCTAAAGCAGTATAGACCTCATTAAACTCGGCAAGTCCATCAGCTCGATCACAAACTCTGTGCCCAGTGACCAAATCCCCCGCACTGTACAATACACATCGCTTTGAGTGTCGTCTCAGAACAGGGCTGTAGAAACTAGCCTTGTAGCAAGTATCTCTTGACCGTCCAAATGGGCTCGCCCCACCGAAGGATGAGGCTGCACTCCGTGGAGGCGAAGGTGGAGATGGAGAGGATTGCCGGACGGGCGGAGTCTGCCGCGCGGGAGCTCGCGCGGCCTGCCGGATTGGTGTAGACGGAGAAGGCGGCTGAGCGTTGAAATCTACTGCACTCCGCGGACGCGAAAGTGGAGATAGAGGATATTGCCGGACGGGCGGAGTCTGCCGCGCGGGAGCTTGCGCGGTCTGCCGGATTGGTGTAGACGGAGAAGGTGGCTGAGCGTTGAAATCTAGGTGTACATCTACTCAGTTGGGCCATTGAGTGGTTGGAAGAGGACTGACCACGATCGGAGCGAGGGGGACTCGGTGCTTTATGGACTGGAGTGTTGGGGGAAGAAGACAGGCAAATGGAACTGAGAGGAGCGGAGGCAGCCGCGGCCGACGCGTTCTTGGCACGGGGGGTGGCCGTGGCTCGCGCGGCGACGCTGTTAAGAAATAATTAATAAAGTCGAAGACGGGAAGACGGGAAGGGAAGAAAGAAGACGGGAACGATGGAATAGAGGGAGGGAAGACGGAGGGAAGAAAGGCAAGAGGGAGAGTGTGTAAAGAGAGGGAGAGACACACATAAACGGCGTCCCCCGGACGTGGATGCCGCTGCTCGAGGTTGCGGGGACAGAGGCGGGCGGAGGTCTACCACCACTCGCATTACCTGTAAGCGTATTTGAGTCATCCGAGTCTGCGTCTGATTCTTCTTCCTCTTCGGTATCTGAGTCTGGCGGTTCTTCTTCGTCCTGCTGCGCATCAGCGGGCGATGGTGACGGCGGGGACGGCGACGAGGAGCGGAAAGCGCGGCGCTCGTTGCTGGCGGGGGCGGTGGTCGCGGTGGGGCTATGGCGCCCTTTGGGCACTGACTTGAACGCGTCGGCGGCATTGCGCAGGCGCTCCATGGCATTACGCACGCGAGCGCGCGACCCTTGCCCTCCCTCTCCCTCCTGCTCCTGTCTTTGCTGCAGCTTGTCCTGTTGTCGTTGATGTGGTCGCTGGTGCTCTGGCAGCGGTCTTTGGCGGGACTGTGGCTGGGCCATGGGTGCAGGGCATACAGGTTTGCACTTACAGCGCTCTTATCTTTTGTGGGCCAGTCACGGTGTTTACCATATGGCGACGGGGATAAGTACTCGCTGATAACACTGACTGTTGGCCGACGGCTTGCCGAATGAACTCGAGCTGATTCGAGACCGTCCGTGTATGCCCGAGCCTACCCGAGCGTAACTTTGACGCCTCCACGGTGCCACCCATATATTTGACCGAAGGTGACAGGCCAAATGAGACAGAACTGTACATACCACGTTTATGCCGTATATTACGATATTTTCTTCCGGAGCAGACGCTGCAGGCGCAGCAGACGTTCAATTACGAAGTGGGGATTGGGGGGAAATATCGACACACTTGGGAGAAGCTTTTGTAGCTGTCTTAAGTCTGGATCCCCATGGAAAGAGCGCGGAGCGCATGTTCAACATGTGTCGACGCCTGAAATAAGTTTTAAGTTGGTTATTTCTCTCACAGCCTGCTCATTGAGGGCATTCCAAGCTGTCCGGACCGTCAAAATGCACTGGTTGTAATACCAACGCTGATTGACGCGAACATGGGGTGCAACCGACGTTGCAAGCCGCGGAGCTGACGCTGCACAGCGCTGGATTGACATTCAGTATTGGCGGAGACCGCGGGGAGACCAGTAATATATCCTCCTCCGGCACTATAACGTCTGCCATTGAAGCCCTCGATACTATCTGCATGTCCTCTGTCAAACGATGTATCAATGGCCCGGTAGGTTGCCCACGGAAGATGGGAGTTTGAGGGTAGCAGCCTGGATAAATATTAATTCAACCCCTGACGCAAATTGACCTGTGATGACCTGTGAGGTTACATGCGTCAAACGTCAGTGTTGCCCTGGTTGCCCTTTGATTCCTTACGCTACCTTACATAAATATTCCTGTCCGTACACGTTTTGAGCCCAAGGCAGTGCGGGCGTCTAGAAATTGTCTCAGCGCCGCTCCACTACCTGATGAACGACCGATCGCAGTCGAAGGAAGAAACCGACGACAGGGAGGAGGAATATGTATATGTGAACCCACCGGCCGCAACCGAGACATTCTACGCCATATCCGCCGCCCTATATCTCTCTAGACCAACCATCGGTCCTGGAGGCCAGGTTCCGCGAACAGTTTTCGATGACTGGCTGTGGGGGATCACAGAACTCTACGCCGAGTTGAACCGCGACCGCGAACTACAATCAGAGGTCGAACAGACGTTTACCGAGCTCGCGGAAAGCCTCGAAGAGCACAAGAAAGCCGAGCAGGACCGCGACGCTGAATTGGCTCGTCACCGGCAAGAGATCCTTGACCAGCAATCCGAGATCGAACGCATGTCTAGCCAACTCGCGAAAAGCCTCAGCGGGGTCGAGAAAGCCGAGCAAGAGCGGGACATTATGGAGATGGCGCGCAACTCGGAGCAGATGCGCCGAGTGAAGTTGGAGGAGCGGTTCAGGGCACGACAAGCAGAGGTCGTGGTTTTGCAGGAAGATCTGAAACAAGCGCGGGAGCGATGCAGTGAACTGGAGGCGGAATTGCAGCGCAGCAAGGCGAACGATCAGGCCCGGAAAGATGAAGAGATTGCCAGCAGGAATGCGGCACGGGAGGAAGGTCGGGATGATATGCTCACGGAGATGATACAACTCCTGAACTCGAAGCGCGAAAACGATCGACGTGCGAAACAGGCCGAAAAAGACAGGGTGGAGAAAGACAGGGCAGAAAAAATGCGAAAAGCAGAGCGAGAACTGGGAGAAGAACTTGAACGGTCGCGATGCAGGAAGAGGGATGAAAAATACAGGAACGCCAGAATTTGGACAGATGCTCTTGCTTTTGATCGGTTCGAAACCATTCTCCTTGTCGAAGAGTTCACCAAGATCAAATTCTGTGATTCAAAACCGTTGACCTTCGAGGCACTACCGTGGCCAGTGCTTGCCAGGCCAGGGACATACGCTGCGATTCACATCACTGCCGACCATGTCCGTGCATTCTTCAGGACGCCAGTCGCGACGTTGGCCACCTCAGCCACCCTTCCCACCCCAGCGGAGTATCGAAAACATCTTGTGAAGCAGGGCCTCCTTGCGTTTCACGGAGACAAAATGGTGTCCCGAATTTCAACCGTGGAGGATGAAGCATTGCGCCAGCAGATTTTGGAGGCTGCCAATATCGTTACGCAGACATTGAATGAAGTCATGCAGCGCGCATAAAATCCCATACTCGGCTCATGTGCACAATAGTTGTCTCCCAGTAACTGTTGAACTTTCTACAAAAAAAGGGACATTAATAAGTTCCGCTACGGAAATAATAGTTACCTTAGTGATCCAAGGAAGTAAGACCGGGAGTAGAACTTAGGATTGAGACTTATATAGATAGCATCATAAAAGCGGGAATATATCTATCACATCGGCCAATTGCAACACGGAGCGGGAGCGGAAGAACCTTGTGTAATATTGAAGTTTGAACTTGGTGTAGTCAGTTAGTTTATGCCCTTCATCTCAGGGTGGTGTTGTATCCGAACACCTCGCCCAGAGTTCGGGAAGGAAGGTTTACCTCCGTTGTGCTCGCCATCTTTGTAGGAAGGCTTTTTCTTGTATGATTGTTTTTCCCTGCGAAGGTCCGTGCTCACAGATTCCCACTGTCATCGCATAGTTACGGCGATTTTCTCTTGCGTGCGCAATTGACGGTCGGATGATTTGAGACTGTTTGAGGCCGGCGTGTGGTCCCCTCGAAACGAGCAGTTGCATATCATCGCTGGCGTCCCTGATAAAGCAAGAACTACAACACCCAGAACCGCAAAGAAAAGAAATACTTACTAGAAGGCCGAATTCAAGACAATTATCCTTCCGCGCCACCGTGGAAGCAGACGTCGCAGGTCTCTGAGGAGGTTAGAATTCCGGTCAGGGATCAAGTGTGCCAGGAAATGAACAACCGGAGAACAGACCCCTGGAGACATTGGGTACAAACTGAAAAGCAGAATCTGTGCGAACCAACCTCAATTCGGGAAAGAGAGACCAAAAACATTCTCGTGTCCACACCATTATCGTCCACGCCCGGATCGAACGGGCGAGTCCTGCATGCATCAGAGGCCGCCGGCTGAGCCATCAGTAGCAGGTGCGACCGTTCCGCCCCAGACCTATACTTTAGCTTGACGACGATGCGGATAAAGAGGAATCGTTAGCAGTGCGACGTTTACGAGGGAATTCAGATGTGGTGATGCAGCGCCAGTGGGCATCGAGATTTGAGGTCCGCATCGAGTCGATACTGTTAGCCCTACGTCAAAACGCTTGGGCAGAGTTAAGGATCAATAAGCCTCGCTATTCGAGTTCGTGTGTATATTGTATGCGTACTAGACCTCCATTAGTAGGAGTGCATCAGTCGTTCCGCCAGCACGCACATCATGTCCAAATACCAAGACGACCCTCGCGAGTAAGGAGTGCCCCGTCAGTCTTCGCGAGCAATGAGCGCCCATTCATTTCTGCAGAAAAACAATAATCAGGATCATGGCAGAGAACAAACCGACTGTGCCCGAGAAAGAAAGCAAACGTACCTTAGGAGAAGGAAGGGATCATGAAGCTCTTCTCGTGGGGGAACTTTGATTCTCGATGCCGCCGTTAAAGAAGAACGTGACCTACATTCAAGCCGCCCAGCACCCAGGATATTTATTTACGGGCGTATTTGCCGGTTTCCAAGTCGTACTGTAGGTCAGTCATTGGAGATTCTTGAGGCAAGTCCGACGAGAGAAGGACCCACGGCAATGGGCATGGCCTGCTTGATCTCATGGGTCGCAAGCAATCGGGCAGCACATAGCTTGCGTCTGGAACGCGACGGAGAAGGGAAGTCGCCGTTATAGCGCGGCAGAGTTGAAACGACGTTAGCACAAGCAGAGCGGGGGGGCGGGGGGTCTTGGCAGATGAGTAGCGAATTAAACCAACAAGATACTTGGGTCCATCGCCCGATCAGGCAGAAACAGGACACTAACGACCTCGCGCGCAGAGTCAGATCGGTAGGTGAAGAAGAATACAAAGAGGTTCGTCAACCCATCGAGGAATATGCACTAAATATTAATATGAACGCACCCTTGATGCGGCCCGCGTCCCCATTTACGATAATCGGCTTCAAGAACTCGTCTGTCAGGGTGTTAGTGCACCCAGATGAACATTTTGCATAAGGAAAATCACTGCGGGCAAAAAAAAACAAAGGGGTCGTATCAGCCTTAATAAACGCAGACGCCCATTACCTTCTTTGCTGTGCTTGAAGCTCCCAAGAATCGCCATGTATTGGCAAATTGTGGTTGACCGCAGTATTTACCTCTTCGTCGGCCGATTTTTTTTTTTTTCGTTGCAACGGCGATCGTTTAGGGTGAAACGCAGTTAAAGATCTCAAAATACCAGAGAAATCCACCGGCGTGGCGGGCCTCGGGGTGATTAATTATAGCCTACGTGCGGTGAGACGAAACAGAAGTCATTCGACGAGAATAGCTCGAGGCCGCACTAGCTTTGTATCTTTAATGTCCGGGAACGGGGAGACTGGAAATTTTGAGGCCGGGCTAAATTGATTTCCGGGCCTGAGAACCAAGTTTACAGCGAAAGAAAGTCAGAGCACGAGACTGCGGAATTGCTAGGAAGAACTCGGCCGTCCTGCACGTGAAATGCGGGGATCTGGATACAATGCATGAGCCTGCAAGGAAGACAATGACAAGGTGACGATCTGGAATGAGGGCGTTGCAAAGAATCAGGAGAAAAGGATGCAGTTGCGGATTGCCACGCATTGATGAAGAAGCGAATTCAATTGCGGTGAAAAGATTCTGTTGCTGATTCGCGTCAAGAGCCTGACCCCAGAGAATATAAGGACCCAATATCTGGGTACATATGCTCGCGCTCGAACTGTTGACGCGGGATGAGGTCAAAATGCGGAACGAGCACAGATCTCGACCGAGTTTTGAGGCGTGGTCAGATGCAGGTTTTTGGGTCTGAGATTGCGGCAGATTAAGTTAGGGTAGGTGCCATACGCCAATGAACAGGATTGAATCCCACGTCCAGTTAGGTTGCCAATGGCTAGATGTAAGACGACGACGTGAGGAGAGATGGACGAAAAAAGCAAGGACGATCACGGCATGCCGTCACAGCCTTGATGGTAGCGCTGATCGGCAACGCGAAGCGAGCGAGGCACCCCGCGTAAGCGCCGTCGTTGCTCTCATTTCTTCCCTTTCTCCGATCCTATTGATCGTCCACGGATCGTCCTTCCTCCTAGTCGTCTTAGACTTCCAGTTTACACCTAGTCCTTTCCTTTTCAGTGTCTCGACTAGACGACTTCCTCATTTGCGCGCAGACAAGATGATGCACGAGCGTGAGTACGGCGATCCATTCGTCGACTCTTATTCCTCGGCCCAACCTCGCTCCACAACCAACCGCAGCAGTACTCACTACAAGGCGGCTACTCCGACCTCTCACCAATAAATCCAAGCGGCAGATACTCTGGCTACGTCCAGCCACACGCGCCCGACGCCTCCACGCGTACGGCCAGTCTCTGTCATCTCGCTGACGGCGCCCACCCTCCCGTCCTTCCAACTGCGGCAAGTACTCCCCGCCCCCCTGAAAGGTATAAAAAGCCTCCTGGACTTACGCAGAACCCAGACCCACAATGCGTTTCAACTTCTCTCTCGCCGCCCTCGCCTCCCTTGCCACGACCGTCAGTGTGCAAAGTAGCTCCTGTCCCGAGGCTGCGCGCTTTGGGAACGTCAACGTCTCGCCTTCGACCCTCTCGCCTGGAGAGGTAATCTTTCTTTTTTTTCTTTCATATCATTCTCGCCGCTAATGTGGTTGTATTCAGACTTTCACGGTCACTGCCAACCTGACCTGCGCTATCCAGAAGGGCAACATATCGACCTTCTTTGACTATTACATCAGCGCGACGGCCACGCACACCGTTGCCGGCCCCATCCTCATTGCTAGTGATCGGCACGGGCCTGGCCACCCGCGGCGGGTCCCGGGTACGGGTCGGTCCGGGTACGGGTACGGGTCTTTGTTGAAATTTTTCCTGGACCCGTAGGTACCCGTATGGGACCCGGGTTGCACATGCCTCACTCATCATGTCCAATTTAACACCTTCCTCTGTCCTTCCTATCATCCAACCATGGACACCGCTCTTCTTCGTACATTTTGGGTCACCTTTGGGCTCAAACTCCGCAAAAACAAATCAGCCCTGCTAGAATGGTTACTCTGAGGTATGGGTGTGAATTGAATGCGAGACACTTTTTGCTCATGGCAAAAGGCATACAGGTTTTTCATGAGTGTTAAATACTTTGCGCTCAAAAGCTACACTGAGAGGCGCTCGAAAATGACGTGGTTCTCTGACGGGTCGCGCGGGTCGCGGGTCACCCGCCCACCCGCGACCCGACCCGTACCCGTGAGCACGGGTACGGGTTTTGCCGGGTACGGGTACGGGTCAGCGCGCCAATACCCGCGGGAGGCCCGTAACGATCACTACTCATTGCCCGGAGGACCTACGGCAATACGACGTCGCCCCCGATCAATCAGTTCACCGCAGTTGTAAGTGTTGAAGTAATTTTGGTTGGAAGCTATGGCTAATGACGGCGGTTAGCTCCCGAACTGGTTTTACTTTACGGACGCAACGTACTCTTTGGAGTTACAGAATAGCTTCGCGCGCGCCTGCCCTACGGGCGAAAGCGTGATTACTACTGGAGGGACATTGACCCCAATCACCATCACCGGCTTTTAGGCGGAGGCTTGGAATGGACATTACAAGGAACATTTGCTCTAGGGCTAGTCAATAAACAGTGTAATGCATTATTTGTTGCTCAAAGCGGTGGGTTTTCATGGTTTTCCATTACTTGGAGGCGGCGGTCGGTGCACCTGGTAAAGTTTGGATAAAGTGGCCGAAACTCCTCCAATCTCGCCAAGATACTTAGTTTGGATAAAGTGTTCGCCTAAAAAACTCAACTTGCCCACAAGACGTAACCCTTTGGTCTCCCAATGTCAGACTCTGACAATACGAAAAATTAGGATAGTCGAAATTTTTTAGCACTAGTAACCCTTTAGTTGTATGCCCTTATACTCCTCGTATTTTATGCAATCTCAATGCGGCACAAGTAACTGCGAATATGGCTCGCAAGCAGTATCCCAGATTTAACGAATTTCATCTATGCAATCAACTAGTTTTCAAGACGATGTTCGACCTTGGACTCAAGATGTAAACCAGACGGCATCCTAATGGGGTTTTGGTCCTGCCGGACAAGAACTTTGCGACCAGCCAAGTCCGACTCGAGCGTGAATCAAAAAATTGGAAATACACAGCACAGCCGGGAATGCGCCCGAGGCGGCGAATTCCACCCCAGAGCCGGCGAGAAATGCTGCGGTGCTTATAATGAGGTCAAATTATGTTGTTTCGAGGAGGCAAACCTCAGCCCTACGTTTGTAGGGCTGCGCTTTCCACAACTATGGCGAGGAGAAACTGTTTATGTTTCGTTAAAATGGTGTTTCGGTCAGAGCATGAGGATGTACCATCAAAGATGGCCTCGATGTTGCCTTTCCACTATACTTCAATAAAACCTAAGGAGGATGGTTGCGGGAGGAAGCGAAAGAAGATTCGAGAACCCTTACTAGTACAGTAGAGGCTGCTTCTAGGGGAGCATCATCAGTCAAAGTTTATCGGCATCTGAATGAACCAACAGGAGGGAAAGTCCGAAACCGGTTACGACCCACGGTTTTAACGCTGGGTCGCTCAGAATTGAGGTTTCGCGATTGGACTTTGACTTGGGGAATACATATAGAATACCGAGAGCCGCGACTTCGCCAGTGAATCAACAGACGCCTCGAACAGAGCGGCGAAGACTAATCAAGAAGTCCAGTCAATCTGCAGCCGGGGAAAATCAGGACCGTCCTATTTCGTCCCTATACTATCCACAGGCGATATATCTGGAAGAAGAGGTCCATGATATATATGGCCAGAACAGCCTGTGCACGCACCATCAGCGCATCACCAACCACGATTACAATCAGCATTGAAGCAGCTTTAACAGTGTCGGCCGCGTGATTGGGGTTTGCGTAGAATGCCTGTTCGGTGATGATGCGATGATCACCGGCAAGATCAGTGAATGAGAAAGAGGTCTGGTGTATCCCAGCGACCCAGTTCTCCTGTGGCGTGTAAGCAGGGTACGACTCGGAGGACATCTGGACAGACACACTCACCACGATTATAGCCAAGAAGAGTGCCATCACCCCGAGGAATACTAGCAAAGTCAAGTGGTGTCTAGCCATTTACCTATTCTCTGCCAATGTACGGCCAATTGCCATAAATTAGATAGCGGAAATGAAGAGAATCAGAAGGATCCCATAGAGGCAGCTTTAAAGAACGAGGCTTGGATTGAGATATGTGCGACATCCGGGTGAAGGCGACGATGGAGTCGTGTGTCGAACTAGATGAACTAGATATATCTTTCATATGGCTGCAGACCATCGCGTCTTGTTGACCCCTACCCATGATAGTCATTTATAGACTATTAGAAACGACATGTGAAGACGCACTTCCCACCGGGTCCATCTCTGATGAGTTTCGAGGACCGTAGCGAGAAGGAACGGTTGCGGGCGGCGACGAATTCTTCAGAATAATGTTACATGCGCGGATCTGCAGAAATGGTAATAAACGATATTATTGCCATACTATACGTGCCTCAAACGGCGAGTGTGTTGATCAAGATGCTTTTTCACAGTCGTGGATGATCCGATTCTTTTCTCGTTGTTGTTCGTTATTGAATGGCGGATCAGTCACTCTGGGAACGAACACTTCACGGAACCAGAATTCCGCCTTGGCTCTCGCGATGTATAGCTTGGTGCAAGGGTCAAGGATTGAATACACGTCCCACGGAGCATATCAATACATAGCCTTGGGACGATGCGTATCGACAGTCGGGAATCTCGCCGAACTTGAAGAACGTGTATCGATCGCGAACGCCGGTATGAATCAAATGGAAAGCTGAAAAGAACTGTCCACTCACCGCACTTCATTTCAAACAGACAAAAGAAATACCTCCCTACTCAAGATTCAGAACTGATTCCGAGTCGAACAGTGCGCTGAAGCCAAAGCCTTTCTTCGCAAGGGTATCTGTGTGCCACCAGGTCCTGTGATTTGAGGTAATGCGGTGTTCAGTCGATGGTCCAGAGCTGGTCAAGGCCACGTTCTCTGAATGAGTGGATTGTGGAAGAAATAAAACCAGGATTATCGTACCACGCTTCGAGCCGAAAATTGGGAACGTGTTGTGTTGTGACAAAGCGCAGTGTCTATCCGGAAAGACACATCCTCGCATCAGCTTGCATTTAACAAAAGAAAAAGATCTGAGGACAAGACCTTGTATAGGGCGTGCGGGTGCATCCTTATGCAACTGTTTTGGATGCATTGGTATACTTAAACGAAAAGGCATGATGCCCGATTCAGACTTCAGTGAAACAAGTAGCTCTCCAGGTCGGATACGGGGTGGCAAACCGCATGAGATTATGTAAGAGGAGATCAAGTACGTACCAAGGGTAAGAGCAGAACCCAGCTTCCTCGGAGCCAAGCTCTTGTTGCCGAAGGCTTGAAAGCAGGGGGAAAGAACGTGGGGTTGATTGAAGGCCGAGACTAAGGATCGAGTGTTCGTATGCAGATAATTGTGTGGTGAGACTTTTGGACTTCTCAGGGCCCGGGGAAGAAGGACGAGAGATTAAATTCCAGCAATTTGAAGCTTGAAACGGACGCCAAAACAAGGTGCACGAGGAGAAGATAGCAAAACATGCAGCGATTCCCTCCCACAGAGCTCAAGAACGAGAAATGGAACTCCCAGACCGACACAGAGCACCCAAGGGTGTGCCGGAATTAAATTTTTTGACCCAGGGTTGATTTTGGCTCTAAATTCCCCCAGGAGTCTGAATCTGAATACCAAAAGTTCAGAAGTCTTCCCGTTCTTGAGATACAAGGCATTCTTTACCCAGAAATATTAAGTTTTTTTCTGAATTTTTTTTCGAACACATCTGGCAATTCTGGACAACTTTCAGAAAAAACAATCGGCCGAGGACGGACTAACTATCACGTGACTTGCCTTATATGGTAGCGGAGTTACCATAAAAGGTGTGATTGCTTTTTCACTTACTGGTCCAGTCAGTGTTCCAAATATTTGTAGGTGTGGTTTTTCAGTGTTTTGGGACCACTGCCTATCACATTTCGACCACATGTCAAAAAATTAAATTCCGGTGCACCCTTGAGAGCACCTGCCTGTCGGAGAGAACAAGAGAGACCGAGGCGTCACACATCACGATGTGACCGTAAATCGGATCTAATCGGGACATCGACCTGTCAACCTCCCCGCCATCTACAGCCCTAGTGCCGCAGACAGCATTCACATCAACTGTTACCTAGGTCATTAAGGCGGCCCGTACATTTGGAAACAACGTTAACAGTATGTGGAACGATGTGGAGCAGTGTTTTCCGCGATGAATCAAACATGCAAGGGAAACAAAGGATTGTTTGAATCAAGTCCTGTTGACGAAAATACGTGGACCAGGGCGGAGTTGCCGCATCTGCGCACAGGTGTAGATCCATGTTTGAGATCTTGACCGACTAGTTCCATTGCGAATATGTCAATTCACCTTCGTAAAACATTCGCGGTATGTCGATAGCAGTATACGCCGTCTTCGGATTTCTTCCCATGGCCCGGGACCGAACTTCACACGTCCGGAGCTCAGGTGCGCCTACTTGCTGGATGGGCCAGAGATGGACTTTATGCTTGCTCCTAGGCTACTGGTGCAAGAGAAATTTGGAGGGGCTAGATATATTGAGAATGGGACCGAACGCAGTAGCAGATGGCTGAGCCAACGCCGGCGCCTGTACGGGAAGGTGTTGGTAAAGAACAGAGAAGGTCCGCGGATCAACCCGCGTAATTTCTTCCTTTCTCATCGCCTTCGCCTGGACCTTCGTCAGCACTGGCGACGTTATATTCGCCTCCCGTCTGCTGTTAGAAGCCTCATTGATATGTTTTTTCAATTGACACAGAAGTCGAAGAACACGCTTCAAGTTCTTCTCTCTCACTCTACCTCATCTTGCTTGGACCGCCGCTTGTGGCCAAAAACTCACAACGCACGAGAATTCGATCTCAAAAAAAGTAGAAGCCTCCCCGGGTGAGAAACGGCCCTTTCGCGCTGTGGAATGTTCCAACGGGCCCGCTGTGGCAACCTTATAAAAATGGACGGAGGTGGATCCCGGCTTCCGAAGCTGTTGCATTGGCCTACCGCCGACGTCAAGACCATATATAAATCTATATAGACTGGTTTGACGTGGCTTCCCAACAAACGCACACGCCTCTCACTATGACCATAGCCCACAACCCCACCGAACTCCTCCTCCAGATCTTCCACTACGCGGTCGCCGGCAGCCCTGTGGAGGCCGGAAGTGGGACTACGGCCGCATTCCCAATTTCGCAAGTGTGTCAGCGCTGGAGACACATTGCTCTGGATTCTCCCGCGCTGTGGAATAATGTGCGGTTTCCGCGCAGTATCTACACACGCAGTACTCCGATGCTCGACGAGGTGCTCACCAGATCTCGGACTCACCCTTTGACGGTTGTCTTCTCCTATTCCGAACCGCTCGAA
Organism: Mycena albidolilacea; assembly: GCA_029282495.1. NCBI lineage: Eukaryota > Fungi > Basidiomycota > Agaricomycetes > Agaricales > Mycenaceae > Mycena > Mycena albidolilacea. The sequence goes on along the minus strand of JARIHO010000024.1, from coordinate 602,183 downwards.
GGAGAGCAGCTCGACTTTGCTCCCTTTTTCAGCAAAATGGCCGAAGTATGCCACCGGTTCCAGGCCATACATGCGATATTACCTAGATCCGCGATGCTTCCGTTCAGCGGTATACTGGGACACCAAATATTCCCTCTCCTGGTCCATCTACACATCACGCAAAACGACGACCTCACGCCCGTTCCCGTGACGTTTGAAAACGCCCCACGTTTGAGCGTTTTACAGTTGGAAAACATCACATTATGCCGGAACAGAAATCGATCTGCGCGGTTGGTTGCGCTGTTCGGGGACATCCCAGCGCCAGTCATGGATGGCCTCGACGATTTAACGATCACCCACTCCCCCTCCCCCAACTTCAAACACGTCGACGTTCCCACTGAAATCGCGCTCACGTCATTGAAGCTGGACAAGCTCTCCAGAAGCCATTACAGCTTCCGGCTGCAGGAATTCCTGACGTCGTTCCAGATGCCGCATCTCCGGCACCTCGAGCTCAGCATCGCGGATTCCAAATGCTATTTCTCGGCGCAGTTCCTCCGCGCGCTGGCCCCTCCCGCGGTCTATCCCGCTTTGCGGTCTGCCAAATTCACGGGGCTCTCGCTCGTTGAGATTACCCCCGACTTTTGCCGTGCCCTTCCGGTGCTCAAGACACTTGTCCTCGTTGAAATGGATCCTTCTCCGCTAGTCGAGCTACTGAGGGCCGACTCCACCCTTTGTCCTAATCTTCTTGAATTCTACCTGGACGGATATTTGAGGCGCCGCTAATGGCCTAGGCCAATCGAACTGCCCACTGGAGCACTTGTGCGAGCAAATGAAATGCAGTTGTAGTCAGTGCAGGGGGTATATACAGATGCAAAGCGAATTGGTATTTGATACAATGCTGTGGGTATAATACATGCAGGGCGGTATTGTACACGAGGTAGAATCAGGTTACCCTCGACAACACATGCACATTCACCAACCCGCGCACACCGCACTTTCGACGCCCGCCTCCTCCTCGACCGTCGGAAGCACAGTGAGCCTCCGCGTCCTACGCGCGGGGAGGACGGCCGGGGCGGGGCCCTTCGGCAACGGGAGCGCGATGGGGGAGTAGTAAACAACGCGCGGAATATCCGCTGCGAGGATCTTGGGGTCCACTGGCGTGGGCAGCTCCGCGCACACGCGTTTCGAAGTGGGTGCGAAGATCGCGCTGAGTACAGCTTGGGGGGTCGTGCCGCGCTGAGCGCGAGCGGCGCGGCGACCGGTACGTTGGTAGGTCTTTGATAGCCCGTGTGAGAGACGCGAGGAGAACGTCGCCGGAGGGGGGAGCTGGGGCGGGTTTTGTTCTGGGAAGAGAGTCAACATCAGCATGTTTACAGAGAGCAAGAATAGAATAGGGAACATACCTTGTTCCTCGGTGAGTACAATTTTCCGCTCGTATGGCCGCAGTGCGAGCACGCGCCTGGGCGGTTGAGGGGTCATAGCGGGCAGGATGAGAAGAAAGATCACGGCCATGAGGCTCTGCGGAATGTGAGTGACTGAAAAAGGGATCGGGGGAATAGAAAAACTTACAGTGAGCACGCCTGTAACGGCGGAAGGAAGTGCACGCAGTTGCAACACCAACGTCACCTGCTTCTCCGTCGAGCTGAAGGATTCGACGCTCGAGACCGAGGATCTCCGCCGAGTAGACGTGGATGACGTCCGTTGTGTGGATGCGGATGAGGAGGTGGTAGCGGATGCGATGGAGGAAGCGGAAGACGTAGAGGCGACAGATGCGCAGGATTCTTTGCGCGACGCACCGCACACCTTCTTCAGCATAGGCATCCGCCTGAGCGCGCGAATAGGAGCAGGCATCGTCATGGAGCGCTTGAATGAAGGGCGCGTCAAGGGCGAGATGCTGATAACGGCTGGTGCGGCGGTAGGGGCGGTGTAGTCCGGCGTTGTGAAGACAGGCACGGAATCGGTCGAAGGGCAAGCCTTTAATGTGCTCGCACTGGAAGTGGATGACCTGCCAAAGCTGGACATCCGACGGATGCCCTTGCTTGATGAAGCACGCAGAGACGCGAGAGACTTGTCGACCGATGGAAGCGACAGAGCGCGACGGAAGGCGGGCATCGTCTTCGAGCGCACGAAGGAAGGCCGCGAAGACGAGTTGGCGGTGGTAGAAGACATTGGATGATTGTTCTGGAGTGGTGTTGTGGGGTGGATGTTTTGGTGACGTTCAGCTCAGAAGAAGGAACTTTTATACCTGAAAGTGTGTCGCAGCCCATCGAGAAAAATTGACAGGTTTCAGAAACAAGTCTCACCCCCCGTGCCTCGAGAAATTTCTAGTTTTCCGTGTGGCGCTGTCTCTCCGCTCGCTGAGAATGGGACCATTGGATCCCCGAGTCCAGGGCGCGTCCAAAGATGGGCGGGAAGGAAGGAAATACACCGATATTCCTGATAAAACGGAGGCAATCATTGGCGTTGAATAGGAGAAGAAAATTTGCCCCCGCGGCTCCTATTTCAGTCCAGACTGGCGTATACTTCCGCAGCAAGACATCCGCATGAGACTTGAGAGTGAAATGTGTCTTGAAAGTTGGCCTAGAGCGCTCTAGAGTGGGCCAGTTCACGGAGATGGTGTCGCCGGTCATGTTTTGCAAAATGTCAGACAGTGTGATGGTTTGGGCAAGGTTTGGGGGTGTTTTCGGGGGAAGGGGGGTATTTTGGACATCCGAGGATGCCGAACGTCGCACGAGTGAAAGTAGCATTCATGAGCGCCTCTATGGCCGCGCTGCTTGTCGGTCGTTCAGTCGTCGTCGTGGTTGGTGGCAAGTACTTTGTTCGAGAACACGTGGTAAACGCGGTCACGTTGATCGCCTTGATGCCATCGACTATTAGTCTGTTGTTTACCGCGGGGCTCTGATCGTAGTAAAAGCTTATTACCTAATTGATGGCCACGTGATTTGCCTCATTTTCGTGTTTCCTCCGTATACGCGATAAAAATACGTGCTATTTTGACTCCAGGAAGATATTATCAAGTACTAGATGCTCCTGTATTTTTCTCCGATTTTTTCTAGCTAAGTCTTGACTGATTTTGCGTCTCGGCCGAAGTTTGAACCATGAATCACATGGCAATCACAAGCCAAAACAGCTTGTTCTAATGAGTGCTTTACACCTCTTATTTAAAAAAATTTGGGCGGTCAAATGCTAGCACTACAACACAAGAGGTCATCCCCCAAGAATCTTGTCAAAATCTGTGTTTCCCATGTCGCAGGAAGAAAATCGGAATCTGCTTACCTAAAATTACATAATAAGCTTTTACTGCGATCCGACCCCCGCGGTAAACAGCAGACTTCAACAAGCGAGGTACGAGCTCAAACTTTGTTGAAGCGTCTGCCTAGGGGAGACTAATCGACTATCCCTATTTGAATTTCTGTACAAGAATAAAATCTCATTAGACTGTTATCTTCGGACACAATTACAGAGCTGCAGGAGCATCCGTTACTACGCAAAAAACCAGGATCAACTTGAAAGGCCTACTTTCAGCACGAAGGAGCACGGTATCTGGCAGCGCCTGTGTTCAGGATTGACGATGACCGGCGGGATGGTGAAGGAGCTTGCGGGGGGGCTCCTGCTTTGGACAGGTATTGAGAAATAGGGGCTCGGGCGGATCTCCGAGTATTTAGGCGTTTGCATGTCGCCTGATACCGAAGTTCTGCAGCTTGTTTCTACCATCCGGGTCCGCGGTGCGCTACGACGTCAACAACGGGCCCCGAGGGAAGCAAGTTCAATGACCGAATCGGATTTTGACTCCAGCAACCGACGGAGCAAGGGAGCATCGACAAAAAAGAGATGAAGCGGAACAAGAGCACAGTTTGGAATACAGTAAGCGATATTTCCGAGATTTAAAGGCAAAGACGAAGAGCGGTCACTCCTTGAACCTCCACACCAACACGCATTCCTTCTCCACGCCCCCGCCCTTCGCCTCTGACACGTTCACCACTCCGCGCATCCCCGGCTCCTCCACAAACCCATGCTTTTCCCACAGCTTCACGCTCGCAACATTCGCCACATGCGCGCGCGCGTGGATCTCTGTCGCGCCCATCTGCGGAACCGCCCACTCGTCCAGCAGCATGCGCACCGCGGCGGACGCCACGCCCTTGCGGTGGTACGCGACGTTCAGCGCCGCGCCTATGCCGAGCACCCCCGTCGAGCGCCACGCCTCCCACTTGTCGCTTATGGGTGACACGCGCCTGGCGTCGGGGCTCTCGGGGCCGATGGTGACCTGCCCGACGTACGCGTCGGGTCCGAAGGAGCGGCGCTCGCGGAGGACGTCGAACGGGGAAGAGGCGGCGGGGAGGAAGGTGCCCGAGGCGTAGGACGCGAAAAGCGCGGTGACGAGGGCGCGCTGGCGGACGAGATGGCGCTGTGCGTTGATGAGGGGATTGGGGAAGGGAGCATACACGCGGAGCACGACGCGTATGTCATTCTGCGAGTCGAAGAGATTTCATATTAGAACAAAAGATTCTCGAGAAAAGAAAAAGGTTGAAAAGAGGCAGAGTCGGCGCACCATCATAGCCATGTCCCCCGGGAGGTCCGACTGGCGCATGGGGCTGAGGTAGAAGTTCTCATAGGGTGCGGGGAGGGGCAGGTATGGTTCGCCGGCCTCGGTAAAGCGGATAGGCGTGCGGGTAGAGACGGCGGCGCGAAGCTCGGGCGACTCGATGGTGTAGAGATCGGGGAGGTGTGCAGCAGGGGACAGGGGTGCCGACTCGGGCACATAAGGGGTTGCCATCGTTGATAAGATTCAGTCGCGATGGACTTTTTATGCCAAGGTCGGTCCCGAGATCTGCGTTTGAGTCAGAAGATTTGCGTCGGTGTCCCGAATCATTGACGGACGAGTTTGGCCGCTTGTGCCTCCATCCGGCCTGGATCGTCCGAGTCGACAAGCTTAAGGTCATGTTGTTCGTATTCGTGCATTCATTAAGTACATCGACGTCATAAGGAACCCACCAGCCAATTATAGAACCAATCACAAAGAAATAACACGCGCCCCAAACTCCGCAATGGGATATGTAAATCGTGGTCCCGGACAGCTCATGAACATCAAGGAGGGCGGGATCTGCAGCCGGTGCGCCAAGGCTGCGACGTTGGAGGGGGAGAACAAACCTTGCACGATTATCTGAAAGCGAGATTGGGTTAGTTTCATTTGCCGATGGACCGAGGCATATATTCAAGGAAGAGGAGACACGTACGAGGTCAATAGTAATTTCGGGAAACGCCTCGTCCAAAACTGAGATAAAAACAAGCGATGAGCAATGTGCTATGATATCGGAGAGAAAGAAGGATTCTAGAGGCTAAGAGAAGACCACTGGGAGGAGAACAAGTGTTGGAACTTACTCTTCGCATTTGCCTCCAACTCAGACGGCACCCCACTCTCCGCGTCGCAAAAGTGCACAACCTTGACGCACGACGTCTCCTCGTTCTCCCGCACGTAGAGCAACATATGCAAGAGGTGATTGATCTGCCATTGTAAATCAGCTCAACTCGAACACAATCCAGCGAGAATTAAGTAGAGTCGGGGAGCAAGCGGGGGAGAGCATGTGGCTGAGTAGCTCACCTCATCTGTCCTCACCAGAATACACACAGGCTGCCTCTTTAGCCTTGCAATCACCCCCACCAGCGCGGCCCCCCACATCTTGCTCCGCGCGGGGTACTGGTCGTACGCCCAATAGACAGCCCGGAGCAGATGCACCTGGTTCTGCGTCGCTGCAAAGACGACGAGCACGCCGATGAGGTAGGCGGCGAAGTAGCTACGGCGAAGAGATTATTAGTATCGTCGTATCATCGTATGATAAACCATCGCGTGGAATTTTGCGATGAGAGGGAGGCACAACGCACCCAGCCGTCGACGGATCGATTGCCACGTTCCCCGCAAAAACCACGGGCGTGAGCACCAGTGCAAGAACAACACACCCCATCGGGGCGGTGCGCGCGCGTGGCATGCGGCCGCGGTTGAAGCGCAGCAGCAAGAGGGCGAGTGGGAATAAGGCCATCACTGTTAGCCAGACGAGGGAGAACCTGTAGCAACGAAAATATGAGCGCAGAGAAGTGAGAAGAGAAGAGACGAGACGAGAAAAGAACACACATCTTCGACACAATCGCCAAACTCGCCCCTGTGCTCGCATACAACACCCCACTCATACCGGTGAACACGAGCACGGACACGTACGGCGCGCCGCTGACAGGGAGGACGCGGAGGAAGACTTGCGGCACGACGCGGTCGTATGCGAGCTGTGAGAAGAGTTCGGTGGCGCTGAGGATGCCTAGAATTTTGTTCAGGCTTCGACCAAGACCCTAACCCTCGTAGTACAAGGAGGACGCGTTTGCGCACCGGTCAAAACCCCACCGCAGAGGACCACCGCCGCATCCACCACGATCCATTTTCGTAGCCATGGTCCGGCCGACTGGGTGTGTTTGGTCAGCATCAGGGTGAACATGAGCAGCGGCACGAAGGCCGAAGAAAATGAAAATGGAATACAAAGACGAAGAGTGCCAAATCGTGGAAGGAGTGGAATATATAGAGGAAGAGGAAACACAGGAAACAACTTACTATCTGCGCCAGAACACTGAGCACATTTGCCCCGCCCAGCACCTGCTCCAGCGGGACCGTTGCGAGCACTAGTGCGATCATTAGGGTGTTGAGCACGATCGTGGGCAGGTGCAGATTGCGTAGGACGGGGGGGAAGCGGCCGGGCTTGATGCGACCTATGTAGGAGGGGGTGCCTGGGCGAAGGCAAAGTCAGACTTTGAACAAAGTAATTGATTATGGCGAGGGGGAGAGTAAAGAAGGATGCATGCAATGACGTGAACGCACACTCAATCCCGGTCAGCCCGAGCATCCCCAGACAAAACCCATTGAACAGCTGCCGTACAATCGCGGCGTGGCTCGGCGGCTGGCCGTCCCTCCAGTTCTGTCGCAGCTGCGCGTTGCCCGTGCGCGCCCAGTGCACGGAGGAGGCGACGCCCAGCGCGGTCATCGTCGCCACGTGGAATGCCAACACCACGAACGCGATGCGCGCGCTCTCCTTGAGGCCTGTGAGGCTCACAAGAGCGAAAATGACGAGAACGAGCGCGGCACCGACGAAGGGCGGGAAGGGGAGCGCAACTTCGCCGGCAAGGTAGGAGGAGGCTGTGGCCGCGGATACCACGGCGGTGGCGGCGAAGTCGAGAAGCAGCAGGGCCGCGCCGAGGAGAGCGAGGGACTTGCGGGATACGTTCAATCTGTCGAACCCGTTATGTTTATGGCGAAGGAAGGCAGGAGCAAAGGTACATGTATGAGTATGGCGCGCCACTGATGGGGAGTGCAGACGCAAGCTCCTCCATGATGGGCCGCCATAAAAACGGGGTCAGCGTGGCCGCGAAAAGAGATATCGGCGAGCTGCGTCGGCGTTAGAAGAGAAGATGAGGTACCAACAGTACCTGCCACGTACTATACACCGCACACCGCGACGACAGCTGGCAACGCATAGAAGACGCTCCCTAGTACCGCGTTCCCCGACAGAGCGGCGCCAGTGAACTGCCCCAGCAAACCTGCCCCACGGAGATGCTGCAGTCGCTCGTCTCCAGCCCTGTGGTCCTCACCCGTGAGCTTGAGCTTCGAGAATGTGCCCCACCCGGCAAACTCAAAGTCGCTTGAGAGATTTAAAAAACGCGAGGACGTGGCGAGTGTGTTTTTGAGGCCACCGCCTTCTCGCGGCCGCATGCGTTGCCGGCGGAGGATTACATCAAATTGGGACTCGCGGAAAGTTGGGGGATCGGCAGACTGACTCGTCCCTGTGGTCGAAAAGGTTCGCGTAGGCGCGTGTGTGTGAAAAAATACTCACCGACACCAGGGCCGCGCGCAATGGGTTCGATGACGATCCAAGCCTCGGTCACGTCGTTCTCACCCATGGCGTCCGATGGGTACGAGGGCAAAGTGGAGGACCATTCTGAAGTCATTGCAATACCTGATTGAGCCTTAGGGGGACTCGAATCGTCGAGTGGGAGACAAAGTGGCACGATGAGGTACAGAAGCAAGCGCGCCGTGCCAGTCAGATCGTACGGGAATCGCGACGACCCTTTCTTCCTAAGAATCACGCGCAGACCGAGCACAGAGCGTCGAATGGCGTCGAGACCGTCGAGGCTGTGAACAAAGAGGAGAATGTCCAAATGGAATTATCTGGCGTGGTGATTGGCAGCAACCAATCAGATGCTGTTGAAAATTTCCCGAGCGATCATGAACGTCGCACAGATTGAATGAAGGGTCAATCCCCAGCGCTGCGACAGTGCGACGTCGTAAAAGTCCAAAATAATTATTTCTTGGCCCCACAGCAGGTACCATGCTCGCTCCCTTCCGGATCCCCGGATTATACATGTAATTCAAAGCTAATTAGGAAAAATGAGTGGCTGAGCGCCGAGAAGTATACAAGTTCAAACCATTTAATTTCCCCAGCTGGGTAGCTCTGTTTGAAGTCTGACGTTGAGAATTGAACACTGGTTGAACGCCACCGGCAATCAATTGAATTATGATCACCGTTCGGCCATTTGTTGATCGTTTAGGATTGCTGTTCAAATTTCAAGCTTGGTTCAACTCCGGTTTTGAATTTTCTGGGCGTTGATTCCAGACCATGATGCAATATTTTCGAATCGTTTTGAACGAAGCTGTTGCCCAGCCAATTTTATCCTTTGTTCTTTCCCTGTGCGTATCCGAATAAATTCGATTGACATCTTTGATAGACTCTGCGCTATTACACCCCATGCAAACCAATTAACCCGTAATTCAGATCCCCGCACTATTAGTGCACGCGCCACCCGGTTGGTAGACCCCCTGCCCGTACGTCTTCGTATCCGGTGGAATGTACTTGACGTCGCTGCCCGGGCTGTTCCCGTTGCTCTGTCAGCAGGGGGATATCTTACAGAGTGCAGGTCTAAAGAGAAGGCAAGAACTTGGAGAAGTGGTAGAGAATGAACGTTGATGGAGCCGTAGGATGTGCGTGTTGGAATGGTTCACCGATGGGGGACGACAGCGTGGGGCCGCCCATGGTGCGCCCAGGTTTTCGAAGTATCAGCTCTGTGAGGCGACGGCAACAGTTGTCCGTAATCCAATTATACCTTCGAAACCTGGAGCCGCAAACCTTGGGGTGTCTAGTCCGGACCCGTTCTATTGAATCTGAACCGCACATGGTTTTCCTCGAGGTCCGTGGACATGGTTGTTTGGCTGTTCCCGGCGATCTGGGACCCGCTAGAGGGCCGAACGAGCGTCGAACGTATACCGTGACAGTAATGCGTGGGAGCAGCATCATGCGAGCCCCGAATTCTTTGAACCGAAACTAGAGGCTGTGTACGCGCGAGTTTCTTATTTCAAGCCGTCCACAATCAGGGGAATTAGCTTTTCGAATTCGTTGGCCGCCACTCGCCTACAATGTCACCAGAAACTGTTAGTGTTGCTGGTTTGGTGGTACCCTTTTGCTCTGGTTTTACGACTTTCCTTCCCTTTCCGTTCATCATGCGGCATGGATTCGCTCCGTTTCGAAGGAGGTCGCACTGCTTCCTGAGGGGAGCTCCACACCCGTTTTAGGTTGATGTGAGAGTCGGTACAACTCCAACATCATCCTTCCGCGCTTCCACCGGTTCTCGGTTCTAACGTACAGCGGCAAGGAATCCCCGCGCTTGCGAAAGGTATAAAGATTTCCACGAAATTGCACAGAACCTATTCCATTTCACAACAATGTTTTTTAACTTCTTCTCTCTTACCGCCCTCGCCGCCCTTGCCACCGCCAACGCGCAGGGCAGCTCCTGTCCCGAGGCTGCGCGCTTCGGGAACGTCAACGTCTCGCCTTCGACCCTTTCACCTGGAGAAGTGATCGTTTTTTCTTTCTGGGCGTTCTCGTCACTGATGGCGTTCGATTCAGACCTTCACGGTCACCACCAACCTGACCTGCGCTATCCAGAAGGGAAACACCCCGACCTTCTTGGACTACTGCATCAGCGCGACGGCCACGCACACCGTCACCGGCCCCATCCTCATTGCGCGAAGAACCTACGACAATACAACGTCGCCCCCGATTGACCAGTTCACCGCGGTTGTAGGTGTTCAAGTAATTTCAGTTCGAGGCGATGGCTGATGGGGGCGCGTAGCTTCCAAACTGGTTCTATTTCACCGACGCCACGTACTCCTTGCTGTTGGACAACAGCTTCGCGCGCCCCGGCCCTACGGGCGAAAGCGTGATTACTACTGGAGGGATCTTGACCCCAATCAATATCACCGGCTTTTAGGCGGAGACTTGGAATGGACGCTGAACAGCTGATTCGAATTGCTCATTAATAATACATGGACTCGTGTTCTCTGCAGTTCATTCATTAATCATTGTTCAAATCAAGCTCAGTTCAACTCGGCTCAGAATTTGCTGAGCGCTGAGCCCAAACCATGATGCAAGATTTGTCGAAACATTTTAAACGACTCACGTCGCCCCACCTAAGCTCTTCATTATCAATGATCCCTACCACATTCAATTCGGCTCTAAGCATTGCATCCGTTTGCATTTCGTTTACCATCCCTATAAAATTCGTTCAACTGGGTCTGCGCCGCCGCTCAAATGACCTTTACCAGCGGTGATGCAAGTCTATCTGATTTTCACTCTAGGAATGGCTGTGTCGAGCTGGGAGTACGGCACACAGCTACGGCTATTTTTTCCGACTCCTACTAATTGTTGGAAATAGGATCGTCGTGCGCCGCGTCGCCCGGTTACCTTACCTACCCCCCCCTATCCGTCACACAGCTTCATCCTTATATTCGGCCTGTATCCCTGTATTTCGTTAGTCTATTGTATCCCCCGCGCTCGTGTTCCCGCGCCTCGAATACGTTCCCCTGCGACTCACCTTTGCGTGCGACTTCGACTTTCACACTAATGGTGCAACTCGGCAACTCGGTGAATGTTTTGATGCCAAATCGAACACCCCACGTGACCGCGGTTTAAATCAACCGGCAATCACCGGTTAGACTCCCGGCTCCAATCAAGCTCCAATGCGTTCATTGGCTTTGCTCCTCGCGGGACGTCATGGATGATTCATTGGAGAAAGTATTCCGCTGTATAAAATCACGGCGAGCGCCGTGGATTCGCATCATTCTGACCCCATATACTTAATCAACCACTCCCACCACTTGTGAGTTCTCTTGCACGCCACGATCCTTTTCCCTAATCGATTTCTCTACAGTATTATCCACAACATGTCTGACACTGGTCGCCAATCTTTCACTGACAAGGCCGGCGCTGCCCTGAAGGTCAGTGGTCATCGTTCAGCTTCTCGTCCCAGTGTCTGATCGAACATCATTTAGCCCGACAGCCAGAAGTCGACCACCGAGCAACTCGGCGATCACCTCAAGGGTACTGGAGACAGCATCGCCTCCACAGTCCAGCCCCAATCCGACAAGAGCGCGGGTCAGAAAGTCGGCGACACGTTCTCCTCGAACTCGAACCACAATGACGACTCGTTGCTCACGAAGGCGAAGAACGCCGTCGGAATGGGCGAGAAGAAGTAAATCTGCTGATCGCTGGAATTGAAACGAGCATTGTATTTGAAAGCAAAGCCACATTGTATTTACTGTATACTTAACACGCTCGTAATTTTATCTGGACATCTTTATTGGAACGGCTGCTTCCAGTTAGAAGTTGGAACCGGTTTGACGACAGGAGCGGAGCTGCTCAGGTTGTCGCTCGATGATGCATATGCGCAGTTCAAGCTAATCGAGTATACAAATTACGACACATTGTTTGAAACTGCACCCTGCGCACCACAGGACCCGGCTTCAAGAGCACACAGTCAAGTTCGTGGTCGGACGGTGCCCCGATACGTCGGGTTCGGTCGCCCGGATTGCGCGAACAATACCTACCCTCAAATTGAGAGCAGTCAACATGTCGGAACGGCGTGTATGGCACGGAGAACACGAGCCACAAGGAAGATCAGACTTGAGGGGCAGAATTCGATGATGCCGACAGCGAGAAAGACTGCGTAGCGAATTGGTCGAGCGACTGTCTAGCCATGTTTCCCGTTCAGGCTTCGGAGCAGGATCTGCCCAGCAAGGATTCATTCGTGCATCGGCGTCAGTGGATCGTCACTTCAGCAAAGCGTATGAGTTGAAGAGCAGAAGGAATTTCTGCAAATGTATTGATTTCTACAAACAAACAACACTAGTAGATGGTCAGAGGAGCGGGATTTCTTTTGAGCTGCGACTCACCCTGTTCAGACGAAATTGTGGCTCTGGGGGCCGACATGGATCTGTATTTCGTCGTTCACAAACTGCCGCAACGCGACGATAATGTCACCATCGGGTGTCGTGTCCGTCCCATCAGGCGGGAAGATGAGCCGGAAAGACTGCAGTGGCGCATGGGGCGCTGCACGCCGGGCAGTGAGAGCGCTTATGAGGGCCACACAGTCCTCGCGCTTGGAAAAGCACGCCCACAGAGTGAGATTGCGGAGATTCGGAAGGAAATTCTCCGCGCCCCCCAGTACCTCCAAGAAGGTACGAAAAGGGGTCGAGTCGTCGTCGGCTTCGTCATCTGGGTTCGAATAGAACAGTTCTAAGTCTGTGAGACTGGGAATAGGGTGGAAGTATTCGACCACGACGTGAGGGTGCCAGTCGGCCGTCGGCATAACCATGCGTAATGACGCTAATGGTGGAGCCGAGCGTATCAAGAAAGAGATGAAGTCGTGGATGGTAATGTCGAAGTCAGCGATCTCGAGGTGCTCGAGGGAGGGAAGGGTAATGTATTGCAAAATGAAGGCGCTGTTGCCGTGGTATCCTTCAATAGCGCGACTTTGGGGCATTCCAAGACGGAGCGCCCGCAGTGACGTGTGGGTCAATGGATGGAAGGGTGACCCGGCTGAGTGGATATCTTGCTCGTAAAACACGTCGTCAAAGGCGCATTCCACGAGCTCCGGAGCCGTGCGCAGTATCTCCACGCACTCGTCCGCATTCAGGAAGTCGGCTTCCACAGAGTTCGTCTCGTCGGTGCCGATTGTTAATGTTTTCAGCAAGTGGAATGGCCCTTGGATCCGTAGCCGCTGAAGATCGTCGCCAGTCCGGACGAACAGCTTCAGATTCTGCAGCTGGACGCTGTACCGTTGGACGAGGACCTCTGTACGCCGGTCTAAAGAACCATGCAGAGAAAAGGACAGGGGTAGATTTCGCGCCCGATCAATCCAAAGGCTGCAGAGTTTGGCGAACTTAGCACCGCGTGGCAAAAATTGCAGACGGATTCCAGCCCACAAGACTGGCGTCGAGAGTGCGATATTGCGCCACAGTTGGCAGATATTAAGGAATACCATCGGTGGAGTGAGCGAACCTGGTCGAGGAGTGGTAGGTACGCAGTGCAGGAAGATATCCGACGCAATTTCGACTGGTAAATGCGCCATCGGGTCGAGCCTGGAGTTTAATTCCGACTGAGCCTGGCTCCGCTTGTTCTCCAAGTCTCGGAGAACCCGTGTCTGAGTGTCGATGGCGGATTTGAGCTCGTCGATGTGCGTACGCAGCTCAGATAAGGATTTCATTGCCAGCGCGGTGGTGGTTGGTGAGAACGATTAGTACCATCACTGATTGATCATCGGGTTTAATCGGCGCTCCACTCTTGACACCTCCTCTGCGCGGTTGCGGCGCAGAGTCTCGAGCTCGGTGAATTCTGTCCAAAATTCTTCGTACCATGACGCAACCGAATCTTCTCATCCCGGAATTGGTAGACCAATTCGTAGCGCATCTCGTTGATTCAAGGGCGGATCTGGAAGCATGTGCATTGGTCTCCAAATCATGGGTGTTCGCAGCCCAGCATCATCCCTTCAGAGAGATCGTTGTTATTTCAGAACATCTTTGTCGTGCCATCGACAAGACATTGCGTACGTCACCGCACCTTATTCAACACATCCGCCGACTTCGAATCCGTCGATCTCACGAAGCAATACTCTCAGTTGGATCGTTGGCCAGGATTTGCAGGATCCCATTTACCCATATCAACAAGCTATCCATTGAGAGCTACGCTCCTTGGCCGACTTCGGCCTCTCAATCCCCCGTCCTCCTTGGACAGCTCCTCAGCCTGCCCACTCTTCGGCACGTAAAATTGGACGCCGAAACTCCTGACCCTGCCATTTTTCTACCACTCTGGGAGACATGCTCTCCTAACATACGCCACCTGCATTTATCGTGCCAACTCACATCATCCGATCCCATCTCTCCCTTCTGTCGTTCTTCCGCCAAAGTTTTGCTCGAGTCGTTGCGGCTCGATGATGCTAGTACTCACGAATGGATGGCCCACGACTTTTGTCCTTTCGATTTTTCGATGCTTGCTGTGTTATCTGTCGGTAACAGCACATCGATTCTCAGATGCGACGCGTTGGCGCCTGCCCTCCGAACCATCGAGGTTCTAGAATTTGTGGCGACTCACTGGGTATGAATTATTACTTGCTTTCAGTTCTAGCTCCGATAACCCTCGAGGATGCCTTGAGAATCGATCTCTCTCTATTCTCAAAACTTTCGGTCCTTCATATCCAAATTTCCACCCCTTTCAATACCAGGCCCTCCCCGACCATGGCAATCGATGCCCTCTCGACTATCACATCCTCCTCTCATATCCGGCGAATCAACTTCTTTTTTCTGTATCCCACCCGCAATGCCTGTGCCCAGCTTGACTCCACGCTGGCAGGTCTTTCGTTGGACCACCCACTGGCCGTGGAAGTCGAAATAATGCCCGGCAGGTACAATATCTCACCATACTTTCCTCAGCTGAATTCGAGGAACATGGTGCGTCGCTGTGGCTCGCTACCTACCCTTGATTCCTGAAGTACTGCAGTAGCTTCGACGGGTTGATCGCGAGCACAATTGGATTGAAGTGAGTTAGGTTTCACCTAACGTCCAAATGTCCAGATATTGATTTTTTCTGCAGAGCTATATTGGCAAGACGGGCCCATTCTATTAGGTATTGTCATGGACTTTCACGATGACTTGTATTTGTGGTTTATGATATACGTCTCGATAATTGCACGCGTTGAATCACGAGCGACTGCATGCTTGTCAGCCCGTGTCCATCTTCGTCTCCTGAGTCCTCGAAGGACTAAATTTCTCACTGAAGTACCTCCTTGCATCCCAGGAAGACTGGCACGTCACACTCAGGCACATCTGTCCAAGATACCTTCCGCGTTCGAGTAGATTTCTTGGATCATTTCCAGCGGAAGATTCACCAAAATGGAGCTGGCGCACAAGTTCATCAGGCAGGTTCCAATGAGTCGGAACCACACAGCAAGCACACCTCTGAGCAGCTCTTTGAGGGAAGAAGTATATGGCCCGACCGCTGCGAAGCGTGTTATACAGGCGAATTAGGCTGTCGCAGTTGGGGAACTTCGGAGCGGTCCGCAAGTCGTAGCTGCCGGAGAGCAGTGAGAGAGAATAGGAGAAAAGAGAAGCCAGAATGCACGTGCACTAGCCTCAGGGCAGAAGACATGCTTGAAACAAGTTTTGTTGTGAGATAAAGAACTTTCTAGCAGCTACGGCGATTTGGAGCCGTCCACAACTCGGAGTCGCGGAAGGAAAGACGCAAGCTTAGGTAGTGGTCAGAAATCTGCAGGCTCCAATGCGAAGCGGGGAGTGGAAGAGAGCGGCGCATCGAGAGCGCCGGGGCCCGGAAATGCGGAGCTGCCGCTCAGCCGCGAGAAGCCCGAACGGCGGGGGCTGCGCTGCGCCACCTGTTAAGCTCGTGGTAGTGGGTGATTGCGTGTGTATGGTCGAGCACTAGAGCCCAGAAACACCTCGCTCCCGCTGAGCCACGCCGAAATTGTGTATGTAGGCGCTGGCTGCTTACACGGTGCGCTGGAGGTGGCAGAGAGAGAGGGCGACACAGGGAGGCGATGGGCAGCGATTGCAGCGCGAGTTGCGTTTGCGGCCGTGGTGTGGCTAGTATTCGAAGATGCGCGCCGGCCTCGTGTGGATGGGGGCGGTACTGCAAAGGGAGCGATGCATTGTGCATGGAAGCGCTGTGGTCGTACAGCGACTCACAGGCGGCGCGGCGTCCCGGAGGGTGGTGGGGGAGAAGGGCTGAGATGAGACAAGATGGGAACGGCGCTGTAGTTGAGCGGTTGGGCCGCGCGCGCGGAGGAAGGAGGGCGCCGGAGGGTGTAGTAGGAGTGATGCTGGACACGCTGGGCGGCGGTCGTGCGAGGTGCGGCGCTGCGGACTAGAGGGCGGCGCCGGACGACATTTTGAGGATGGGGCTGACACGGAATGAGTGCTGGCGGGTGGTATGGACGTGGTAATGCGCGTGCGCGGGGGCGAAGCGGCGGACCGGTCAGAGAGCGGAGTGCGCGGTCGTGACAAAGAAGCGCGTAGAAGATGGGCGCGGCGCAGGAGGAGGTCTGTAGGAGGCGTGTGGTGGGAAAGAGGGTGCACGAACGCGCTGGGTAACTGCAGAGGACGTTAATAAGAAAAGAAAAAATTGGCCAAGGAGACTTGAAGGGAGGTGAGGATAAGAAGGGAAGTGAGAATAGAAAAGGAGATGCACCTTGTATCCCAAACTCGCGTTGGCGCGACGGTGTTGCAACTCAGCTTAGGGTACCTCTCGAAGAAGGTAGCCTGTCGACTGTGCGTGCTAGCGAGCTAGGTGAACGTTAAGGAAGGCAGGCAGCAATTTTTTTGCTAAAGAAGAGTTCATCAGCTGCAGGGGAACGAGAAATGGGATAACCCGGATACTTGAGCTCGGGTTGGGGTAGACATGAGCCGCATGGCGTAGGGTAAGAACGTAGGCATGTAGAGGCGGCGACGGGGCTCTGCGGTGAGTAGCGAACAGCGTTGATGGACGCGGTGTTCACTCGGTGTTCAAACATGACCGCAGATCATTACGGATCGACGCCGATTCACAGGTAGCCCCATTACAGCTTTTTGCGGAACTTAGGGCGGGGACGGTTTTTTCCCATTTTCGACAATTTTCATGAGGAACGCCGCCACAAGCTCAAATTTGATCAGATTGCCTTGAAATTAGGTACGTTAGAATTGTATTCAAAATTTGCAGTCAACGCAATACCGGTATTTTTGATGCTATCAAAAAATGAAATTTCTACCGCAAAATCTCTGTCTTCCGCAAATCACCTGTAGCATTCGGAGTACTGCTCAGATCAACCTAGTTTTTGGAAATGTTATACCTATACATGTACCCTAGTCAACCATGATGATTCTACATGTGGTCATACCCAAATCTGCTTTGAGTGCTCTATTTTCTAAAGGAGGGGGATGACCATTTCAACAAGGTGCACAATGAATTACAGTTACTTCAAATATTATCAATCCAAAGGTCATGTTGACTAGATTACATCTATGTGTATAAGACATCCAAAATCTAGGTCAATCCGAGCGGTACTCCAAGTGCTACAGGTGACTTGCGGAAGACAGAGATTTTGCGGTAGAAATTTCATTTTTTGATAGCATCAAAAATACCGGTATTGCGTTGACTGCAGATTTTGAATACGATTCTAACGTGCCTAATTTCAAGGCAATCTGATCAAATTTGAGCTTGTGACGACATTCCTCATTAAAATTGTCGAAAATGGAAAAAACCGTCCCCGCCCTAAGTTCCGCAAAAAGCTGTAATTGGCGATCCTGTCTATTTCCGATCAATTTCCGGAACCGCTCGATGAATTGAGGTCGACTGCAGAAGCCTGCTGAAGCTCGGTTCGCAAAGTATTCAGCTCTACTGTCGACAGCTGGTTTTCTTTCTCCAAGCCATGCATTTTCTTTCTGACCCATTCCCGGCCCGCATGCCTCGGGAGGCTCGAGTCCCGTCACGGTTTCATCAGTAGGCCAGCTACTCCGGTTTGTATTCGCAAGTGGCTCGGGTCGGGGATAAACCCAATGTATAAAACTGCCAAGTCGAAGATTCTTCGTCGTTGAATCCCGTTTCAATGATTGCGGTGTCGGGCAGTACAGGAATAAGCTGCCGAAGGCTTCCCCAAGCGATGCCAGTGTGGTCACCGACACCCTAATTATTATTATTTTCCAAGCTCCACGCGGTGGCCCTCCGTGGCGAGGGGATGCACCACGCAGTGGGCCCAGCGGCGAGCGTTCAGGGGGATTAGATTGATTATTAAACTGAGAATAAGCCTAAAACCCGAAAATTTGGAATAAACATTAAATTATGTACTCACCTTAAATGTGCCGTCGGACCAAAGGAGCGGGGTCTGGTGGGAACAATGTTCCTCTTATCTAGGGCGCCCCTTCCATTGCACGCACTGGACAGATCGTTGATATGTTCACCGTAAACTTTGATCATTTGTTGTGCACCCACGGCCTGTTTTCCCATGCGAATCATCGCACTTTTTTACACAGAAGCTGCTCAATCTGCGCATGAATGATGAATCTCTGTGGATTCATTCGAAAGGGTGCAGAACAACATACATTACTGCCAGTGGTGGCCTATCCACTCCGCTGCAAAACCGTCGCGTGCATCGCAGTATCGCAACAGATAGAAAAACTTTGCAGGCACCATATCATTTGTTCCGCAGAGATCGGCGTTCAGCCCCGTGACGGATGCCGCTGAAAGTGCCGAGACGGACGGATTTTGGTGCCTGGCATCTTGAGATGAACATACACGGACCTGGGCTACGTCGGAGCTTGCCAAGCAGCGACCGAACAAGATGAATCCCACTGACAGACTCGGAATTCCACAACATTCACCCGGCATATTAATATTGCGCAATCCGGTCAACCATTTTGGGCTTGAATGTCGGATCTAGAAAGACCCGGAGAGACATCATACTTAGACGTCAAATTGAAAGGTCGTCTAAGGTAGAAAGGTGGGAGGGGGGTCGTCCGACCACAAAGACCACCATAGACACCACTCAGCCTATCACAGCACCATACACAGCATACGCTATGTTCCGGTGGGTCATCTACAAGCGCAATACACACGTGGTAGTGTGGTGGGAAATAGGCTTGGGAAATTCACCGTACTTGACCCATCGTTTTTGGATCAAATCCAAACTTTGCAGCACAATCCACCTGCCATTAGCTTTGATTTTTTGGACTTTGGACTATAATCAAGCTAGAAATCTCAGAATCACTAGATGGTGGGTGAACCGAGTCTTTCAGGTGAGCGCCGGCAGATTTTACGTGATTTCAGCAGATTTGGGGGAATTTCAGGGCCAAACATTGTATCTTGAATGGACGAAATTTGGGTTAGGCGGCCCCAGGAACCTCCGTAACCATCAATCAAAGGCTCCAGCTCGACCAGATAGGCCAAGAACTTGGCCATGTTCTGCTGCTGAGTAGCATCATCGGCCAGTGTAAGTAGCAAATGAGGACCAGCTGCAATTGCTGATCTGACCGGTGCTGCAGTTTTCCGGCGAGCAGCTGTTGGGACAGAGGCTACCGCTGGAACGGGAGGCCCGGGAGCCACTCGAGATGTTCGATAGTTTGTCACCAGTGCGTCTATTTTCTTAACGACGAGTTTTGTTTCTGATCCTGGATCTGCGAGAGCACAGTTCTGGAGAGCGACAGATAGTTTGGCATACGAGGCAGATGATGGCGTTTCACCACAGAGCTTCCCAAAAACCTCAGACTCAAGATGGTTGAACGCAAACCACACCGAGTCCAAGTACAGAGTTGATGGATCGCACTCGCGAACCATAGCCTGGATAAACCATCCCTGCGCCCGAGATTTCCCGGAAATTGGGAATTTAAGCCACTGCGCAATTATTTCAACCACAGTATTTGTGATGTCCTGACAGAGGTTCAAATACAAGGAAGTCCTGGTGCATTAATTAGTGTGTACCATGAGGTTAAGCCAAAGTTGTACAGAACTCATGATTCAGATCAACCGCCGCTCGATCTTTGAGACGCGGCCCTCGCCTTTTTGAAGCTCTGGCTGTGTGGCTGAACGCACGACGCGCTTGCATGTCATTGTTTGCCCCAAACGTGACCAAAAATCGCACGTGCGCTCTTCATTTTCGACCACCGTCCATTTACTGCAGCCCTTTTCTGCGACTCGACCGTGGCGACGTATCAAGGACTGTACTTGTATTGACTTGCAGTTCGCTGCCTCGACCTGGGAATTGGTTTATTTTCGCAGTCCGGTTTCTGGCCGACTGTGCTGCTCGAGCATTAGCAATTCCAGTTATGAATCGATGGCACTTGACTGACAAGTTCTTCCCATCCATATATCATTTATCGGAGATCACCATTGTTTGCGAAGCCTGATCATTATCAAAGTCTTCTCGATCGAGGGATTTTCGCTGTGCGTGGTCCCTGCCATTGATATAGCTTGGCCGGTGACCTGAATAAAACGGCAGAAACAGGAAGAACGATGCACGTAGTGGCGCTCTGTCCTTCAATCCTGACCTCCACAGCAGATGTCCTGTCCTGCTAATCAGCTTCGAAGCGTGTCCGGCTTCTCGCTATCTCGTCGGCGCTGTATTATGACATTTCAATCACCCGGATTAACTGCCTTTTAAAATGTATGACCTGTGTGTTGATGGCGCAGCAGCGGCCCCGCCCAGCCCACCTCCATCCCACCCAAAACCACTCAATGAGCGCGGAACAGATCCAGACCCAACTGTCCGTCCTTGCATCCTTGTCCCCTTGAAATACGCCATTAATCATCCCGGTTTACAGGAATTCGAATGCCTACATCGATCTAGTGTCATTTTCAATCCTGTTCTACGAATATTTTCTCACACTTGACTGGGAAATCTCGCGATTTTGGTGGACGCAGCTCTCATGGCCGAAAGCTTTATTCTTGCAAATCGATATGGCACTTTACTGGGCAATATACCTGTCGGTGAGTCTCGGTATCTGACTTCCGCGATACCAATCCCCATGATCATTCACAGCCATGGAATATTTCTGGACTGGAAACAGCACGCCCACAAAAATCAAAGTCAGCGCTCCTTTGTGATTCCTTGTAAGACGATGTATGCTCATTTGCAGCAGATGTGAGATTCGCTCTTTCATCCAACAGCTTCCTTTATTGCAACACACCTTCACAGATGTCTAGGCTTAGAATCATACCACCAGTACTTCTTTATCGCGAGCCAGGTGCTGGTTGCAGGTGAGCCTGGAACGGATATCATCGGCAATGTCGAACCTTAAAATGGCTGCCAGCGATGCTCATTCTGAGGACCTACGCACTGTATGAACGCAGCAAACGTGTATTGGCCCTGATGATTGCGGTCGCTTTCGGCGCCGTGGTTGTTGGCATTGTGCGTCTACCATTCGTCCGTTATATCTGGGTTCCAGCTAACATATTTAATTTTTAGTGGTCGATACTCAGCGGGAAGGCCGTTGATAAGACCACCAATTTACCTCTGTATATTGGATGCGACTACCCGACATCTAAGGCGCAGTTAGTCTTGTCTTGGATTGTCTCGAGGTGGTCCAGCTGAGCTTGGGGTCTTTTCTTCTTGTTTCAGAGGCCTTAGTCTGGCGGCTCCATGGAGTGGCGTGGCCGTGCTCGACTGCACGCAAGTGCACCTTTCCCATATCTCGAACATTTTTTGACGCAAGTCTAATAGGATATTCCTCCTCACCCTGTACAAAGTCTTCACCCGGCACCCCCCCAACGGCACTGATCTTGCCACTGTTTTATTACGCGACGGTACGGGCGTCTTCGTCTTGCAATTACATATCTGATGTACTTGTTCCATGGGGCCTAGGGTCTGTATACTTCGGCGTCATGCTCTTGTCGAACCTTGCCAACATTGCAACTTTTGTTGTGAGCGAGTTCAACCAATGCTCCGTTGTAGCACTGTTTCTGATCCGTGCCCTTCAGCTCGGCGCCGTATGTTTTCTCGCTCGCTCGTGTCTTGCCGTGCATCATTTTTGACGCTGTTTAGCCATATATCAGGGGCATTGTTACGACATTTACGAATATGTGGGTCCATCCCATCCACTAAACTCCTGGATCGGTCTACTAACTAAACCCCGTTCAGCATTTCCTCGGTCATGATTACAAGACTGATGCTCAACATACGAGACCCGGCCCTCGCGAACATGGCCGGAACGCACAGTACCAGTGTTACGGCCGATCTCCGCTTTGCTCCGCATCGACTTGAGGGTGAGACAGGTCAGGCTGGCGTCGAGCTGAATACCGATGTCAATGGCACGATGGGCGAGTGCATCTCGATTTGGGTTGACACGTACTTGTCCTGATCACCTTCTGGCCTGCAGCCACTGCTGAACTCACGAATTTGAACCGCCACACTGAGACTGGCCCTCAAGCCAGCGGCTCATCTTCTCTGGCGCCAGTTTAAACTGTCTTGGTTCTCTTCCCCACAGACACAGCATCGCATTGAGCGCGTTACGGTACGTAATGGAGTGTCGATCCACTGGATCAAAATATATTACGGCGGATATTTTGACACACAGTCAGTTTTGACGGCGTATCATGAACATTTCAACAACATATAATCCTTGTTTTGACGTTGGCGCACAAATATATTCTTTTTTTTTGTTTATTCGTCGATTTTACATCGCAAATACTTTCTGCATTGATAGTGGGTGACTTCCCATAAGATTAAAATATGTTTGGGGGTTATCTGAGCGGTGCCAACGCTGCCGGAACAAGGGCTCACCTCGATTAATCTAGACCTTGTGCGTTCCCATGAGCAATGATTTATAAAAAGTAAAGGTTAATGGAATAATTTTGGTTTGAGCATCACGTGCGATGTAAACAAACACGTCTCGACTCTCTTCCACCTCTTCGCTGCTCTCGATATCAACGTGTTAACTATCTACCAACAACTTAAAGACACGAAGGATGATTACATCATGCTATTGTATGGTCATCAAGAATTTATGCCTCTGATTTACTTCCTGGGCAAGCGGTACTAGAGCCGTTCCACAGTAGTGTCGGCGAGACCGGGGTTCAAGGAACAGATCAAGTCCCAACCAGGGAGGGTGAATTGAGTTTGGTCATTTTGTGCACCTACATGATGCAGGGCCAAAGCTCTGTGCGAGCTCCACGTGGTGCAGAGGTGTAGAGAGAGAGAGATATGTGATGGTGACACTGACACTCATGAGATACATCCGAAAGTGGAAGATCAACGTAGTTCGGCCCGTGCCTGCGTGTTCTCAATTTGGTCGGTTGGTTTGGAGAAGTGGCCTAATCTGTTTATTCAATGAGGGGATAAACTAGAGAGGGGGTAGGGACCCCCACTTCAAATTATAATTAATTAAGCTCTAAACGAGGGTCCGAACTGGAAATTCCCGGATCCGATTCCGATGGGGATGGGGTCCTGACAGATCCCTCGGCTTCTCGGCAAAATGACTGAAAAATAATCCAGAGTTTTTTTTTAATGCTTATGGGAAGTCACCCAGTTGCTGTAAGTATTGATGGTAGAATATGTGGCCCAGTGTTATGATATCATTACACTGGGCATGGGCAGCGGTTTGGTTCAGGAGATGTCCAATGAATCCATACAACAAGGAATACTATCAGTGACTGGGTAGTGGGCCACCCCGAGGTAATGGGCCACCCACAAATATATCATGGGGACAGTGAGGATGGTGGATGTTTAACCTGTAGGGACTGAGTACGACCTTGAAAGACGTCTCACATTGATCGAAAGTTACATGACATTTGATCGGCATATGTCGTGTGTGAGCCATTGTTCTTTAATCTCGCCTTTTGGCCAAGGCTTGAGACAGCGCTTTCTCCACCAATTCTCAACCGTTTCGCAACTTCCTGGGCTCATTATACAG
This sequence comes from Mycena albidolilacea, assembly GCA_029282495.1. Lineage (NCBI taxonomy): Eukaryota > Fungi > Basidiomycota > Agaricomycetes > Agaricales > Mycenaceae > Mycena > Mycena albidolilacea. The sequence continues at coordinate 578,458 of JARIHO010000024.1, read as the reverse complement.
CCCTGATGCAGTGCTCAAACCTCTGATTAGGGAATGCCACAAGTAGCGAATATCGGGAATACTTGCGAGTATCCACTCGCAAATAGTGAATATTTATATTCGCAGATGACTGTGGCTGTGCTATTTGTGCGAATGTGAATAGCAGTTTTTGTAGTGGTGAATATTTGTTGAATATTTGTGTTCCTCTGGATGAATTTGGAAGGCACCTGGGTCAGCAGAAAACATTAAAATTTTGGTTGTCAGACTAGTTTTGGACTTCAAACTACAAATACACCAGATCCTCTACTCCTATAGTTGCAAATTCTTCATATCAGTTTCAAGGTTTCGGTGAATATTCATATTCGCAAATATATATTTGTGGTATTCTCTATGATTCACAAACTGATATGCCCTGAGGATACTGTAAACATTGGCAATGTGCAAACTTGGTGCTCTGGACCCAGAGTCACACTGGGGGTAAAAACTGAGGCATATGAAAACCATATGTGTTGAACACATATGGTTTGCATATTGCCAGATCGTGGGACAAAGTCATCTGGCACCTTTGTTTCACCTTTGTTTTTTGGGGCAACCACAAAGAAAAAACAAAGGTGCAACAAAGGTGTCAGACACCTTTGTCTTACAATCTGGTAATATGCGAACCATATGTGTTTAATGCATATGGTTCTCATATGCCTCAGTTTTTGCCCCTGGTGTCAGAACCCCAAAATGCAAATTACAGCCGAAAATTGCTGATGATGGTGTTGATTAGATGATTTACTCATGAATATAGTGAATATTTCAAGTCATTGAATCTGAATAGTTGATATTTGCAAATATTCATGAATATTGCTTACTAAGCAACAAATAATTGCCATCAATACCCGTTCTTACTGGCTTTCCGGAGATGTGAGATGCCCACATCCGATTCATATGTCGAGACACTATATTCTAACGAGGGTGATGTCAGGGGAACCCTTGGGCATGGCTGTCCTCCTCAAGCAGACAACCACCGATGATGTACTTCTCTCCAAAAGATACAGTCTTGTCTGTATTTCCTGCCAGCCATGATATCATAGCTGTCAATTAGTCTGGACATGTGCCACTGGCTAGCTGGAATAGTTTATGGAGCTGCACCTAGCATAGGAATCCTTAGTCTTTCTTCTCTTTAGATTCTTCTTTGCTAGGTGTGTATATTCACACACCTGTATTAATACTCTGTATATTCATGAAGCTTTGGATTCTCCTTTGCTAGACTCCATGCCCTGCACCAAGCTTGAGGTTGTGATTACAATGCTGTAGAGTTTGGCAACAGAAGAAAAGCCAATCACAGCCAAGAACAAGATCATAAGTGAGACTAGCAGTCACAGAAAGCTCCATGTGCACAGAATACACACTGCGCACTTCCCCCGACCAATCACAATGAGTTATTTGCTTCTTTGAAGGAGGAATGGGAGAACTTGGATATGGACTACATTAATCGCTTATACGACTCGCTACCGGCTCGAGTCAGCTTCCACAGAGTTCGTCTTGTGGGCGCCAATTGTTAATGTTCTCAGTGAGTGGAATGGCCCTTGCATCCGCAGCCGCTGAAGATCATCGCCAGTCCTGACAAACAGCTTTGGTGCTGGACCCTGTACCATTGGACGAGGACCTCTATACGCCGGTCTAAAGAACCATGCAGAGAGAAGAACAGGGGTAGAGTTCACGCCCGATCAATTCAAAGCCTGCAGAGTTTGGCGAACTTGGCCCCATGTGGCAAAATTTCCAGACGGATTCCAGCCCACAAGAATGGTGTCAAGAGTGTAAAATTGCACCACAGTTGGCAGATATTAAGGAATACCATCGACACAGTGAAAAAAACTGGTTGAGGTGCAGTGGGTACGCAGTGCAGGAAGATATCCGATGTGATTCCGACTGGCTGAGCCTGGCTCCGCTTGTTCTCCATGTCTCGGAGAACCCGTTTCTGTGTGTCGATGGTGGATTTGAGCTCGTCAATATGCATATGCAGCTCAGATAAGGATTTCATAGCCAGCGCGGTGGTGGTTGGTGAGACTGATCGTTGGGTTTAATCGGCGATCCACCCTTGACAGTCACCACCATCTTCTCTCCGCAGTTGCGGCACAGAGTTTCGAGCTCAGACAATTCTTGTCCAAAATCCTTTGTACCATGACACAACCGAATCCTCTTCTCATCCCGGAATTGGTAGACCAATTTGTAGTGCATCTCGTTGATTCAAGGACGGACCTGGAAGCATGTGCATTGGTCTCCAAATCATGGGTGTGAGTCACAGCCCAGCATCATCTCTTCAGAGAGATTGTTCTTGATTCAGAATATCTGTGTCATGCCATCGACAAGATATTGCGTGCATTACCGCACCTTATTCAACACATCCGCCGACTTCGAATTTGTCGATCCCACGAAGCAATACTCTCAGTTGGATCGTTGCAGGATTTGCAGGATCCCATTTACCAATATCAACAAGCTATCCATTGAGAGCTATGCTCCTTGGCCGACTCCGGCCTCTCAATCGTCCGGTCCCCTTGGACAGCTCCTCAGCCTGCCCACTCTTCAGCATGTAAAATTAGATGCCAAAACTCCTGAGCCCTCCATTTTTCTACCACTCTGGGAGACATGCTCTCCTAACATACACCACCTGCATTTATCGTGCCAACTCACATCATCCGATCCCATCTCTCCCTTCCGCCGTCGTTCTTCCGCCAAAGTTTTGCTCGAGTCGTTGCGGCTCCATGCATCACGAAAAGTGTGCCAGGATTCCGAGGATGTGCCAAGGCCCTTGGAATACCTATAAGCCCCTGCAAGGGTACTCAAGGCTTGAACACACCGCACAAGGGCCTTACAACTCTGATATGAAAACCACAAGGGCTTGGAAGTGGTCCCAGGCTGGACTAGCTTCCAAGGGGCTTGAAAGGTCCCAGCCGCGCTTTTGTGGGGCAAAAGGATATTTCCTTTGAGGTTTCTATTGCTATTCCAACTTCGGCTTGCTTGACTGTTTCTCCTACTGCCTTAGAATATTTATTATCGCAATGCCCGCCTCAGGTATTGAACTCACGACCTCGCGGGAAGAAAATTAACAAGACGTATACACTACCACTACTCTATTGTACTGCTTGTGTACAACGAAACCACACTGCCCATATGGAGTTACTTAGAACCCGCCACATCTAATCTAACCCATAGGTAGTGGACACGCTCATTCACCTTGCCCGGTACGAGGTTAAAGGTCACTAGTGACTTTGCTGCTGCATAATGGGTGTGATATTGACCCCCGGATAGTGAGATTGAGGATGTCGTGCAATTGACTCAAGCCTTAAGTGACATTGGACCCCTGAGAAGGGCGCATTCAACCCTCAACTTGTGCTTAGAAGAGATTCGGGACAGTTGTGCAAGGCTTGAATGCCCTTGAACACCCCTTGAGTGCTGTGCTCAAGGCTTGGCCGGACTTCTGAGGCGTTGCCGAAGCCATCAGTCCTCGGGAGCTTTCGGCATATTTAGTGATGTGATGCTGGTACTCACGTGCACGAATGGATGGCCTACGACTTTTGTCCTTTCGATTTTTCAATGCTTGCTGTGTTCTCTGTCGGTACCAGCACATCGATTCTCGGTGTGACGCGATGGCGCCTGCCCTCCGAACGATCGAGGTTCTAGAATTTGTGGTGACTCACTGGGTATGAATTATTACTTGCTTTCAGTTCTAGCTCCGATAACCTCGAGGATGCCTTGAGAAGCGATCTCTCTCTATTCTCAAAACTTTCGGTCCTTCATATCCAAATTTCCACCCTTTCAATACCAGGCCCTCCCCGACCATGGCAATCGATGCCCTCTCGACTATCACATCCTCCTCTCATATCCGGCGAATCAACTTTCTTTTTTCGTATCCCACCCGCAATGCCTGTGCCCAGCTTGACTCCACGCTGGCAGGTCTTTCGTTGGACCACCCACTGGCCGTGGAAGTCGAAATAATGCCCGGCAGGTACAATATCTCACCATACTTTCCTCAGCTGAATTCGAGGAACATGGTGCGTCGCTGTGGCTCGCTACCTACCCTTGATTCCTGAAGTACTGCAGTAGCTTCGACGGGTTGATCGCGAGCACAATTGGATTGACGTGAGTTAGGTTTCACCTAACGTCCAAATGTCCAGATATTGATTTTTTCTGCAGAGCTATATTGGCAAGACGGGCCCATTCTATTAGGTATTGTCATGGACTTTCACGATGACTTGTATTTGTGGTTATGATATACGTCTCGATAATGCACGCGTTGAATCACGAGCGACTGCATGCTTGTCAGCCGTGTCCATCTTCGTCTCCTGAGTCCTCGAAGGACTAAATTTCTCACTGAAGTACCTCCTTGCATCCCAGGAAGACTGGCACGTCACACTCAGGCACATCTGTCCAAGATACCTTCCGCGTTCGAGTAGATTTCTTGGATCATTTCCAGCGGAAGATTCACCAAAATGGAGCTGGCGCACAAGTTCATCAGGCAGGTTCCAATGAGTCGGAACCACACAGCAAGCACACCTCTGAGCAGCTCTTTGAGGGAAGAAGTATATGGCCCGACCGCTGCGAAGCGTGTTATACAGGCGAATTAGGCTGTCGCAGTTGGGGAACTTCGGAGCGGTCCGCAAGTCGTAGCTGCCGGAGAGCAGTGAGAGAGAATAGGAGAAAAGAGAAGCCAGAATGCACGTGCACTAGCCTCAGGGCAGAAGACATGCTTGAAACAAGTTTTGTTGTGAGATAAAGAACTTTCTAGCAGCTACGGCGATTTGGAGCCGTCCACAACTCGGAGTCGCGGAAGGAAAGACGCAAGCTTAGGTAGTGGTCAGAAATCTGCAGGCTCCAATGCGAAGCGGGGAGTGGAAGAGAGCGGCGCATCGAGAGCGCCGGGGCCCGGAAATGCGGAGCTGCCGCTCAGCCGCGAGAAGCCCGAACGGCGGGGGCTGCGCTGCGCCACCTGTTAAGCTCGTGGTAGTGGGTGATTGCGTGTGTATGGTCGAGCACTAGAGCCCAGAAACACCTCGCTCCCGCTGAGCCACGCCGAAATTGTGTATGTAGGCGCTGGCTGCTTACACGGTGCGCTGGAGGTGGCAGAGAGAGAGGGCGACACAGGGAGGCGATGGGCAGCGATTGCAGCGCGAGTTGCGTTTGCGGCCGTGGTGTGGCTAGTATTCGAAGATGCGCGCCGGCCTCGTGTGGATGGGGGCGGTACTGCAAAGGGAGCGATGCATTGTGCATGGAAGCGCTGTGGTCGTACAGCGACTCACAGGCGGCGCGGCGTCCCGGAGGGTGGTGGGGGAGAAGGGCTGAGATGAGACAAGATGGGAACGGCGCTGTAGTTGAGCGGTTGGGCCGCGCGCGCGGAGGAAGGAGGGCGCCGGAGGGTGTAGTAGGAGTGATGCTGGACACGCTGGGCGGCGGTCGTGCGAGGTGCGGCGCTGCGGACTAGAGGGCGGCGCCGGACGACATTTTGAGGATGGGGCTGACACGGAATGAGTGCTGGCGGGTGGTATGGACGTGGTAATGCGCGTGCGCGGGGGCGAAGCGGCGGACCGGTCAGAGAGCGGAGTGCGCGGTCGTGACAAAGAAGCGCGTAGAAGATGGGCGCGGCGCAGGAGGAGGTCTGTAGGAGGCGTGTGGTGGGAAAGAGGGTGCACGAACGCGCTGGGTAACTGCAGAGGACGTTAATAAGAAAAGAAAAAATTGGCCAAGGAGACTTGAAGGGAGGTGAGGATAAGAAGGGAAGTGAGAATAGAAAAGGAGATGCACCTTGTATCCCAAACTCGCGTTGGCGCGACGGTGTTGCAACTCAGCTTAGGGTACCTCTCGAAGAAGGTAGCCTGTCGACTGTGCGTGCTAGCGAGCTAGGTGAACGTTAAGGAAGGCAGGCAGCAATTTTTTTGCTAAAGAAGAGTTCATCAGCTGCAGGGGAACGAGAAATGGGATAACCCGGATACTTGAGCTCGGGTTGGGGTAGACATGAGCCGCATGGCGTAGGGTAAGAACGTAGGCATGTAGAGGCGGCGACGGGGCTCTGCGGTGAGTAGCGAACAGCGTTGATGGACGCGGTGTTCACTCGGTGTTCAAACATGACCGCAGATCATTACGGATCGACGCCGATTCACAGGTAGCCCCATTACAGCTTTTTGCGGAACTTAGGGCGGGGACGGTTTTTTCCCATTTTCGACAATTTTCATGAGGAACGCCGCCACAAGCTCAAATTTGATCAGATTGCCTTGAAATTAGGTACGTTAGAATTGTATTCAAAATTTGCAGTCAACGCAATACCGGTATTTTTGATGCTATCAAAAAATGAAATTTCTACCGCAAAATCTCTGTCTTCCGCAAATCACCTGTAGCATTCGGAGTACTGCTCAGATCAACCTAGTTTTTGGAAATGTTATACCTATACATGTACCCTAGTCAACCATGATGATTCTACATGTGGTCATACCCAAATCTGCTTTGAGTGCTCTATTTTCTAAAGGAGGGGGATGACCATTTCAACAAGGTGCACAATGAATTACAGTTACTTCAAATATTATCAATCCAAAGGTCATGTTGACTAGATTACATCTATGTGTATAAGACATCCAAAATCTAGGTCAATCCGAGCGGTACTCCAAGTGCTACAGGTGACTTGCGGAAGACAGAGATTTTGCGGTAGAAATTTCATTTTTTGATAGCATCAAAAATACCGGTATTGCGTTGACTGCAGATTTTGAATACGATTCTAACGTGCCTAATTTCAAGGCAATCTGATCAAATTTGAGCTTGTGACGACATTCCTCATTAAAATTGTCGAAAATGGAAAAAACCGTCCCCGCCCTAAGTTCCGCAAAAAGCTGTAATTGGCGATCCTGTCTATTTCCGATCAATTTCCGGAACCGCTCGATGAATTGAGGTCGACTGCAGAAGCCTGCTGAAGCTCGGTTCGCAAAGTATTCAGCTCTACTGTCGACAGCTGGTTTTCTTTCTCCAAGCCATGCATTTTCTTTCTGACCCATTCCCGGCCCGCATGCCTCGGGAGGCTCGAGTCCCGTCACGGTTTCATCAGTAGGCCAGCTACTCCGGTTTGTATTCGCAAGTGGCTCGGGTCGGGGATAAACCCAATGTATAAAACTGCCAAGTCGAAGATTCTTCGTCGTTGAATCCCGTTTCAATGATTGCGGTGTCGGGCAGTACAGGAATAAGCTGCCGAAGGCTTCCCCAAGCGATGCCAGTGTGGTCACCGACACCCTAATTATTATTATTTTCCAAGCTCCACGCGGTGGCCCTCCGTGGCGAGGGGATGCACCACGCAGTGGGCCCAGCGGCGAGCGTTCAGGGGGATTAGATTGATTATTAAACTGAGAATAAGCCTAAAACCCGAAAATTTGGAATAAACATTAAATTATGTACTCACCTTAAATGTGCCGTCGGACCAAAGGAGCGGGGTCTGGTGGGAACAATGTTCCTCTTATCTAGGGCGCCCCTTCCATTGCACGCACTGGACAGATCGTTGATATGTTCACCGTAAACTTTGATCATTTGTTGTGCACCCACGGCCTGTTTTCCCATGCGAATCATCGCACTTTTTTACACAGAAGCTGCTCAATCTGCGCATGAATGATGAATCTCTGTGGATTCATTCGAAAGGGTGCAGAACAACATACATTACTGCCAGTGGTGGCCTATCCACTCCGCTGCAAAACCGTCGCGTGCATCGCAGTATCGCAACAGATAGAAAAACTTTGCAGGCACCATATCATTTGTTCCGCAGAGATCGGCGTTCAGCCCCGTGACGGATGCCGCTGAAAGTGCCGAGACGGACGGATTTTGGTGCCTGGCATCTTGAGATGAACATACACGGACCTGGGCTACGTCGGAGCTTGCCAAGCAGCGACCGAACAAGATGAATCCCACTGACAGACTCGGAATTCCACAACATTCACCCGGCATATTAATATTGCGCAATCCGGTCAACCATTTTGGGCTTGAATGTCGGATCTAGAAAGACCCGGAGAGACATCATACTTAGACGTCAAATTGAAAGGTCGTCTAAGGTAGAAAGGTGGGAGGGGGGTCGTCCGACCACAAAGACCACCATAGACACCACTCAGCCTATCACAGCACCATACACAGCATACGCTATGTTCCGGTGGGTCATCTACAAGCGCAATACACACGTGGTAGTGTGGTGGGAAATAGGCTTGGGAAATTCACCGTACTTGACCCATCGTTTTTGGATCAAATCCAAACTTTGCAGCACAATCCACCTGCCATTAGCTTTGATTTTTTGGACTTTGGACTATAATCAAGCTAGAAATCTCAGAATCACTAGATGGTGGGTGAACCGAGTCTTTCAGGTGAGCGCCGGCAGATTTTACGTGATTTCAGCAGATTTGGGGGAATTTCAGGGCCAAACATTGTATCTTGAATGGACGAAATTTGGGTTAGGCGGCCCCAGGAACCTCCGTAACCATCAATCAAAGGCTCCAGCTCGACCAGATAGGCCAAGAACTTGGCCATGTTCTGCTGCTGAGTAGCATCATCGGCCAGTGTAAGTAGCAAATGAGGACCAGCTGCAATTGCTGATCTGACCGGTGCTGCAGTTTTCCGGCGAGCAGCTGTTGGGACAGAGGCTACCGCTGGAACGGGAGGCCCGGGAGCCACTCGAGATGTTCGATAGTTTGTCACCAGTGCGTCTATTTTCTTAACGACGAGTTTTGTTTCTGATCCTGGATCTGCGAGAGCACAGTTCTGGAGAGCGACAGATAGTTTGGCATACGAGGCAGATGATGGCGTTTCACCACAGAGCTTCCCAAAAACCTCAGACTCAAGATGGTTGAACGCAAACCACACCGAGTCCAAGTACAGAGTTGATGGATCGCACTCGCGAACCATAGCCTGGATAAACCATCCCTGCGCCCGAGATTTCCCGGAAATTGGGAATTTAAGCCACTGCGCAATTATTTCAACCACAGTATTTGTGATGTCCTGACAGAGGTTCAAATACAAGGAAGTCCTGGTGCATTAATTAGTGTGTACCATGAGGTTAAGCCAAAGTTGTACAGAACTCATGATTCAGATCAACCGCCGCTCGATCTTTGAGACGCGGCCCTCGCCTTTTTGAAGCTCTGGCTGTGTGGCTGAACGCACGACGCGCTTGCATGTCATTGTTTGCCCCAAACGTGACCAAAAATCGCACGTGCGCTCTTCATTTTCGACCACCGTCCATTTACTGCAGCCCTTTTCTGCGACTCGACCGTGGCGACGTATCAAGGACTGTACTTGTATTGACTTGCAGTTCGCTGCCTCGACCTGGGAATTGGTTTATTTTCGCAGTCCGGTTTCTGGCCGACTGTGCTGCTCGAGCATTAGCAATTCCAGTTATGAATCGATGGCACTTGACTGACAAGTTCTTCCCATCCATATATCATTTATCGGAGATCACCATTGTTTGCGAAGCCTGATCATTATCAAAGTCTTCTCGATCGAGGGATTTTCGCTGTGCGTGGTCCCTGCCATTGATATAGCTTGGCCGGTGACCTGAATAAAACGGCAGAAACAGGAAGAACGATGCACGTAGTGGCGCTCTGTCCTTCAATCCTGACCTCCACAGCAGATGTCCTGTCCTGCTAATCAGCTTCGAAGCGTGTCCGGCTTCTCGCTATCTCGTCGGCGCTGTATTATGACATTTCAATCACCCGGATTAACTGCCTTTTAAAATGTATGACCTGTGTGTTGATGGCGCAGCAGCGGCCCCGCCCAGCCCACCTCCATCCCACCCAAAACCACTCAATGAGCGCGGAACAGATCCAGACCCAACTGTCCGTCCTTGCATCCTTGTCCCCTTGAAATACGCCATTAATCATCCCGGTTTACAGGAATTCGAATGCCTACATCGATCTAGTGTCATTTTCAATCCTGTTCTACGAATATTTTCTCACACTTGACTGGGAAATCTCGCGATTTTGGTGGACGCAGCTCTCATGGCCGAAAGCTTTATTCTTTGCAAATCGATATGGCACTTTACTGGGCAATATACCTGTCGGTGAGTCTCGGTATCTGACTTCCGCGATACCAATCCCCATGATCATTCACAGCCATGGAATATTTCTGGACTGGAAACAGCACGCCCACAAAAATCAAAGTCAGCGCTCCTTTGTGATTCCTTGTAAGACGATGTATGCTCATTTGCAGCAGATGTGAGATTCGCTCTTTCATCCAACAGCTTCCTTTATTGCAACACACCTTCACAGATGTCTAGGCTTAGAATCATACCACCAGTACTTCTTTATCGCGAGCCAGGTGCTGGTTGCAGGTGAGCCTGGAACGGATATCATCGGCAATGTCGAACCTTAAAATGGCTGCCAGCGATGCTCATTCTGAGGACCTACGCACTGTATGAACGCAGCAAACGTGTATTGGCCCTGATGATTGCGGTCGCTTTCGGCGCCGTGGTTGTTGGCATTGTGCGTCTACCATTCGTCCGTTATATCTGGGTTCCAGCTAACATATTTAATTTTTAGTGGTCGATACTCAGCGGGAAGGCCGTTGATAAGACCACCAATTTACCTCTGTATATTGGATGCGACTACCCGACATCTAAGGCGCAGTTAGTCTTGTCTTGGATTGTCTCGAGGTGGTCCAGCTGAGCTTGGGGTCTTTTCTTCTTGTTTCAGAGGCCTTAGTCTGGCGGCTCCATGGAGTGGCGTGGCCGTGCTCGACTGCACGCAAGTGCACCTTTCCCATATCTCGAACATTTTTTGACGCAAGTCTAATAGGATATTCCTCCTCACCCTGTACAAAGTCTTCACCCGGCACCCCCCCAACGGCACTGATCTTGCCACTGTTTTATTACGCGACGGTACGGGCGTCTTCGTCTTGCAATTACATATCTGATGTACTTGTTCCATGGGGCCTAGGGTCTGTATACTTCGGCGTCATGCTCTTGTCGAACCTTGCCAACATTGCAACTTTTGTTGTGAGCGAGTTCAACCAATGCTCCGTTGTAGCACTGTTTCTGATCCGTGCCCTTCAGCTCGGCGCCGTATGTTTTCTCGCTCGCTCGTGTCTTGCCGTGCATCATTTTTGACGCTGTTTAGCCATATATCAGGGGCATTGTTACGACATTTACGAATATGTGGGTCCATCCCATCCACTAAACTCCTGGATCGGTCTACTAACTAAACCCCGTTCAGCATTTCCTCGGTCATGATTACAAGACTGATGCTCAACATACGAGACCCGGCCCTCGCGAACATGGCCGGAACGCACAGTACCAGTGTTACGGCCGATCTCCGCTTTGCTCCGCATCGACTTGAGGGTGAGACAGGTCAGGCTGGCGTCGAGCTGAATACCGATGTCAATGGCACGATGGGCGAGTGCATCTCGATTTGGGTTGACACGTACTTGTCCTGATCACCTTCTGGCCTGCAGCCACTGCTGAACTCACGAATTTGAACCGCCACACTGAGACTGGCCCTCAAGCCAGCGGCTCATCTTCTCTGGCGCCAGTTTAAACTGTCTTGGTTCTCTTCCCCACAGACACAGCATCGCATTGAGCGCGTTACGGTACGTAATGGAGTGTCGATCCACTGGATCAAAATATATTACGGCGGATATTTTGACACACAGTCAGTTTTGACGGCGTATCATGAACATTTCAACAACATATAATCCTTGTTTTGACGTTGGCGCACAAATATATTCTTTTTTTTTGTTTATTCGTCGATTTTACATCGCAAATACTTTCTGCATTGATAGTGGGTGACTTCCCATAAGATTAAAATATGTTTGGGGGTTATCTGAGCGGTGCCAACGCTGCCGGAACAAGGGCTCACCTCGATTAATCTAGACCTTGTGCGTTCCCATGAGCAATGATTTATAAAAAGTAAAGGTTAATGGAATAATTTTGGTTTGAGCATCACGTGCGATGTAAACAAACACGTCTCGACTCTCTTCCACCTCTTCGCTGCTCTCGATATCAACGTGTTAACTATCTACCAACAACTTAAAGACACGAAGGATGATTACATCATGCTATTGTATGGTCATCAAGAATTTATGCCTCTGATTTACTTCCTGGGCAAGCGGTACTAGAGCCGTTCCACAGTAGTGTCGGCGAGACCGGGGTTCAAGGAACAGATCAAGTCCCAACCAGGGAGGGTGAATTGAGTTTGGTCATTTTGTGCACCTACATGATGCAGGGCCAAAGCTCTGTGCGAGCTCCACGTGGTGCAGAGGTGTAGAGAGAGAGATATGTGATGGTGACACTGACACTCATGAGATACATCCGAAAGTGGAAGATCAACGTAGTTCGGCCCGTGCCTGCGTGTTCTCAATTTGGTCGGTTGGTTTGGAGAAGTGGCCTAATCTGTTTATTCAATGAGGGGATAAACTAGAGAGGGGGTAGGGACCCCCACTTCAAATTATAATTAATTAAGCTCTAAACGAGGGTCCGAACTGGAAATTCCCGGATCCGATTCCGATGGGGATGGGGTCCTGACAGATCCCTCGGCTTCTCGGCAAAATGACTGAAAAATAATCCAGAGTTTTTTTTTAATGCTTATGGGAAGTCACCCAGTTGCTGTAAGTATTGATGGTAGAATATGTGGCCCAGTGTTATGATATCATTACACTGGGCATGGGCAGCGGTTTGGTTCAGGAGATGTCCAATGAATCCATACAACAAGGAATACTATCAGTGACTGGGTAGTGGGCCACCCCGAGGTAATGGGCCACCCACAAATATATCATGGGGACAGTGAGGATGGTGGATGTTTAACCTGTAGGGACTGAGTACGACCTTGAAAGACGTCTCACATTGATCGAAAGTTACATGACATTTGATCGGCATATGTCGTGTGTGAGCCATTGTTCTTTAATCTCGCCTTTTGGCCAAGGCTTGAGACAGCGCTTTCTCCACCAATTCTCAACCGTTTCGCAACTTCCTGGGCTCATTATACAGCCCTGATGCAGTGCTCAAACCTCTGATTAGGGAATGCCACAAGTAGCGAATATCGGGAATACTTGCGAGTATCCACTCGCAAATAGTGAATATTTATATTCGCAGATGACTGTGGCTGTGCTATTTGTGCGAATGTGAATAGCAGTTTTTGTAGTGGTGAATATTTGTTGAATATTTGTGTTCCTCTGGATGAATTTGGAAGGCACCTGGGTCAGCAGAAAACATTAAAATTTTGGTTGTCAGACTAGTTTTGGACTTCAAACTACAAATACACCAGATCCTCTACTCCTATAGTTGCAAATTCTTCATATCAGTTTCAAGGTTTCGGTGAATATTCATATTCGCAAATATATATTTGTGGTATTCTCTATGATTCACAAACTGATATGCCCTGAGGATACTGTAAACATTGGCAATGTGCAAACTTGGTGCTCTGGACCCAGAGTCACACTGGGGGTAAAAACTGAGGCATATGAAAACCATATGTGTTGAACACATATGGTTTGCATATTGCCAGATCGTGGGACAAAGTCATCTGGCACCTTTGTTTCACCTTTGTTTTTTGGGGCAACCACAAAGAAAAAACAAAGGTGCAACAAAGGTGTCAGACACCTTTGTCTTACAATCTGGTAATATGCGAACCATATGTGTTTAATGCATATGGTTCTCATATGCCTCAGTTTTTGCCCCTGGTGTCAGAACCCCAAAATGCAAATTACAGCCGAAAATTGCTGATGATGGTGTTGATTAGATGATTTACTCATGAATATAGTGAATATTTCAAGTCATTGAATCTGAATAGTTGATATTTGCAAATATTCATGAATATTGCTTACTAAGCAACAAATAATTGCCATCAATACCCGTTCTTACTGGCTTTCCGGAGATGTGAGATGCCCACATCCGATTCATATGTCGAGACACTATATTCTAACGAGGGTGATGTCAGGGGAACCCTTGGGCATGGCTGTCCTCCTCAAGCAGACAACCACCGATGATGTACTTCTCTCCAAAAGATACAGTCTTGTCTGTATTTCCTGCCAGCCATGATATCATAGCTGTCAATTAGTCTGGACATGTGCCACTGGCTAGCTGGAATAGTTTATGGAGCTGCACCTAGCATAGGAATCCTTAGTCTTTCTTCTCTTTAGATTCTTCTTTGCTAGGTGTGTATATTCACACACCTGTATTAATACTCTGTATATTCATGAAGCTTTGGATTCTCCTTTGCTAGACTCCATGCCCTGCACCAAGCTTGAGGTTGTGATTACAATGCTGTAGAGTTTGGCAACAGAAGAAAAGCCAATCACAGCCAAGAACAAGATCATAAGTGAGACTAGCAGTCACAGAAAGCTCCATGTGCACAGAATACACACTGCGCACTTCCCCCGACCAATCACAATGAGTTATTTGCTTCTTTGAAGGAGGAATGGGAGAACTTGGATATGGACTACATTAATCGCTTATACGACTCGCTACCGGCTCGAGTCAGCTTCCACAGAGTTCGTCTTGTGGGCGCCAATTGTTAATGTTCTCAGTGAGTGGAATGGCCCTTGCATCCGCAGCCGCTGAAGATCATCGCCAGTCCTGACAAACAGCTTTGGTGCTGGACCCTGTACCATTGGACGAGGACCTCTATACGCCGGTCTAAAGAACCATGCAGAGAGAAGAACAGGGGTAGAGTTCACGCCCGATCAATTCAAAGCCTGCAGAGTTTGGCGAACTTGGCCCCATGTGGCAAAATTTCCAGACGGATTCCAGCCCACAAGAATGGTGTCAAGAGTGTAAAATTGCACCACAGTTGGCAGATATTAAGGAATACCATCGACACAGTGAAAAAAACTGGTTGAGGTGCAGTGGGTACGCAGTGCAGGAAGATATCCGATGTGATTCCGACTGGCTGAGCCTGGCTCCGCTTGTTCTCCATGTCTCGGAGAACCCGTTTCTGTGTGTCGATGGTGGATTTGAGCTCGTCAATATGCATATGCAGCTCAGATAAGGATTTCATAGCCAGCGCGGTGGTGGTTGGTGAGACTGATCGTTGGGTTTAATCGGCGATCCACCCTTGACAGTCACCACCATCTTCTCTCCGCAGTTGCGGCACAGAGTTTCGAGCTCAGACAATTCTTGTCCAAAATCCTTTGTACCATGACACAACCGAATCCTCTTCTCATCCCGGAATTGGTAGACCAATTTGTAGTGCATCTCGTTGATTCAAGGACGGACCTGGAAGCATGTGCATTGGTCTCCAAATCATGGGTGTGAGTCACAGCCCAGCATCATCTCTTCAGAGAGATTGTTCTTGATTCAGAATATCTGTGTCATGCCATCGACAAGATATTGCGTGCATTACCGCACCTTATTCAACACATCCGCCGACTTCGAATTTGTCGATCCCACGAAGCAATACTCTCAGTTGGATCGTTGCAGGATTTGCAGGATCCCATTTACCAATATCAACAAGCTATCCATTGAGAGCTATGCTCCTTGGCCGACTCCGGCCTCTCAATCGTCCGGTCCCCTTGGACAGCTCCTCAGCCTGCCCACTCTTCAGCATGTAAAATTAGATGCCAAAACTCCTGAGCCCTCCATTTTTCTACCACTCTGGGAGACATGCTCTCCTAACATACACCACCTGCATTTATCGTGCCAACTCACATCATCCGATCCCATCTCTCCCTTCCGCCGTCGTTCTTCCGCCAAAGTTTTGCTCGAGTCGTTGCGGCTCCATGCATCACGAAAAGTGTGCCAGGATTCCGAGGATGTGCCAAGGCCCTTGGAATACCTATAAGCCCCTGCAAGGGTACTCAAGGCTTGAACACACCGCACAAGGGCCTTACAACTCTGATATGAAAACCACAAGGGCTTGGAAGTGGTCCCAGGCTGGACTAGCTTCCAAGGGGCTTGAAAGGTCCCAGCCGCGCTTTTGTGGGGCAAAAGGATATTTCCTTTGAGGTTTCTATTGCTATTCCAACTTCGGCTTGCTTGACTGTTTCTCCTACTGCCTTAGAATATTTATTATCGCAATGCCCGCCTCAGGTATTGAACTCACGACCTCGCGGGAAGAAAATTAACAAGACGTATACACTACCACTACTCTATTGTACTGCTTGTGTACAACGAAACCACACTGCCCATATGGAGTTACTTAGAACCCGCCACATCTAATCTAACCCATAGGTAGTGGACACGCTCATTCACCTTGCCCGGTACGAGGTTAAAGGTCACTAGTGACTTTGCTGCTGCATAATGGGTGTGATATTGACCCCCGGATAGTGAGATTGAGGATGTCGTGCAATTGACTCAAGCCTTAAGTGACATTGGACCCCTGAGAAGGGCGCATTCAACCCTCAACTTGTGCTTAGAAGAGATTCGGGACAGTTGTGCAAGGCTTGAATGCCCTTGAACACCCCTTGAGTGCTGTGCTCAAGGCTTGGCCGGACTTCTGAGGCGTTGCCGAAGCCATCAGTCCTCGGGAGCTTTCGGCATATTTAGTGATGTGATGCTGGTACTCACGTGCACGAATGGATGGCCTACGACTTTTGTCCTTTCGATTTTTCAATGCTTGCTGTGTTCTCTGTCGGTACCAGCACATCGATTCTCGGGTGTGACGCGATGGCGCCTGCCCTCCGAACGATCGAGGTTCTAGAATTTGTGGTGACTCACTGGGTATGAATTATTACTTGCTTTCAGTTCTAGCTCCGATAACCCTCGAGGATGCCTTGAGAATCGATCTCTGTCTATTCTCGAAACTTTCGGTCCTTCGTATCCAAATTGCCACCTCTTTCAATACCAGGCTCTCCCCGACCATGGCAATCGATGCCCTCTCGACCATCACATCCTCCTCTCATATCCGGCGAATCAACTTCTTTTTTCTGTATCCCACCCGCAATGCCTGTGCCCAGCTTGACTCCACACTGGCAGGTCTTTCATTGGACCACCCACTGGCCGTGGAAGTCGAAATAATGCCCGGCAGGTACAATATCTCACCATACTTTCCTCAGCTGAATTCGAGGAACATGGTGCGTCGCTGTGGCTCGCTACCTACCCTTGATTCCTGAAGTGCTGCGGTAGCTTCGACGGGTTGATCGCGAGCACAATTGGATTGAAGTGAGTTAGGTTTCGCCTAACGTCCAAATGTCCAGATATTGATTTTTCCGCAGATCTATATTGGCAAGACGGGTCCATTCTACTAGGTATTGTCATGGACTTTCGTGATGACTTCTATTTGTGGTTTATGATATGCGTCTCGATAGTTGCACGCGTTGAATCACGAGCGACTGCATGCTTGTCAGCCCATGTCCATCTTCGTCTCCTGAGTCCTCGATGGACTAAATTTCTCACCGGGGTACCTCCCTGCATCCCAGAAAGATTGGCACGTCACACTCAGGCACATCACGTCCAAGATACCTTCCGCGTTCGAGTAGATTTCTTGGATCATTTCCAGCGGAAGATTCACCAAAATGGAGCTGGCGCACAAGTTCATCAGTCAGGTTCCGATGAGTCGGAACCACACAGCAAGCACACCTCTGAGCAGCTCTTTGAGGGAAGAAGTATATGGCCCGACCGCTGCGAAGCGTGTTATACAGGCGAATTAGGCTGTCGCAGTTGGGGAACTTCGGAGCGGTCCGCAAGTCATAGCTGCCGGAGAGCAGTGAGAGAGAACAGGAAAAAAGAGAAGCCAGAATGCACGTGCACTAGCCTCAGGGCAGAAGACATGCTTGAAACAAGTTTTGTTGTGAGATAAAGAACTTTCTAGCAGCTACGGCGATTTGGAGCCGTCCACAACTCGGAGTCGCGGAAGGAAAGACGCAAGCTTAGGTAGTGGTCAGAAATCTGCAGGCTCCAATGCGAAGCGGGGAGTGGAAGAGAGCGGCGCATCGAGAGCGCCGGGGCCCGGAAACGCGGAGCTGCCGCTCAGCCGCGAGAAGTCCGAACGGCGGGGGCTGCGCTGCGCCGCCTGTTAAGCTCGTGGTAGTGGGTGATTGCATGTGTATGGTCGAGCACTAGAGCCCAGAAACACCTCGCTCCCGCTGAGCCACGCCGAAATTGTGTATGTAGGCGCTGGCTGCTTACACGGTGCGCTGGAGGTGGCAGAGAGAGAGGGCGACACAGGGAGGCGATGGGCAGCGATTGCAGCGCGAGTTGCGTTTGCGGCTGTGGTGTGGCTAGTATTCGAAGATGCGCGCCGGCCTCGTGTGGATGGGGGTGGTACTGCGAAGGGAGCGATGTACTGTGCATGGAGGCACTGTGGTCGTACAGCGACTCACAGGCGGCGCGGCGTCCTGGAGGGCGGTGGGGGAGAAGGGCTGAGATGGGACAGGATGGACACAGCGCTGTAGTCGAGCGGTTGGGCCGCGCACGCGGAGGACAGAGGGCGCGGAAGGATGTAGTAGGAGTGATACTGGACACGCTGGGCGGCGGTCGCGGCGTCGCGCGAGGTGCGGCGCTGCGGACTAGAGGGCGGTGTCGGACGACATTTTGAGGATGGGGCTGAGGGGGAATGGGTGCTGGCGGGTGGGGTGGACGTGGTACTGCGTGCTCGCGGGGGTGAAGCGGCGGAGCGGTCAGGGAGCGGAGTGCGCGGTCGTGGCGAAGAAGCGCACAGAAGGTGGGCGCGGCGCAGGGGGAGGTCTGTAGGAGGCGGATGGTGGGAAAGAGGGTGCACGAGCGCGCTGGGTAATTGCAGAGGACGTCAATAAGAAAAGAAAAAATCGGCCAAGGAGAAGGGAGGTGAGAATAGAAAGGAGACGCACCTTGTATCCCAAACCCGCGTTGGCGCGACGGTGTTGCAACTCAGCCTAGGGTACTATCGAAGAGAAGGTAGCCTGTCGATTGTGCGTGCTAGCGGGCTAGGTGAACGTTAGGGAAGGCAGGCAGCAATTTTTTTTGCTAAAGAAGACTTCGTCAGCTGCAGGGGAGTGAGAAATGGGCTAACCCGGATACTTGAGTTCGGGTTGGGCCTCAGATCCCTCTAGCCGAGCTCACGGTCGCAGTGGATTGTCGGGTGGTCCGGACCAGCTCGCCGCGGTAGAACTATCGGAACCTGAAGAAGAAACAAAAAAAAAAAAGTCAACAGATCAATGGAAAAATACCTCACTCAAGCGTTTCGACGCCACACAGGCACTGCATAGAACAACTCCAGGACTTCATACGCGTATTTTGCAACTAGTGCGATCGTTGGGCGAGGATAGATAATGGCTCTCAAGAAATCCGTGTTCGAGAGTTCCATCATCTGGACACGCAGGTCTGGAAGTGTGGTGAAAAGTTGTCCTAGAAAAATTGCTCTTAATTCTACAAGTGATTCTGAATGCTCACAAGTAATCAAGGCATGTTCTGGTGTTTCGACCTCATTCTTGCAGAACCTACAAAGTCGCTCGTCGCGAGGCACAGGTTGATGCGCATGATCAACATACCGCAAGATCTCGACGGCTAACAAATGAGTTGACAGCATCAGAGAGGTAAGCGCCTCTCGGTGTTTCTGTGTCTTGACCATTGTTAGATAATGCTGCATGCAGGAGGTAACTTGGGTTGGTGATTTGTTCTTTTGTGGTTCCCGACGGCCGTGGAGCAGGTAGAGCTTATCAGAAGAGTCAATTTCGTCTTGCAACCATTCTAATCGGCGCCGATTCACAGGCGGCCCCATTGGTTGGCGATCTTGTGGCGATCCTGTCTATTTCCGGTACCGACCGCTCGACGAGTTGAGGTCGGCTGTAGGGGCCTGCAGGGGCTCGGTTCGCAAAGTATTCAGCTGTTCTACTCTGCTGACAGCTGGTATTCTTTCTCCAAGCCATGCATTTTCTTTCTGACCCATCTCCGGCCTGCATGCCTCGGGAGCCTTGAGTCCCGTCACGGTTTCATCAGTACTAGTCTGTGCCAGCTACTCTGGTCTTGTACTGCATTCGCAAATGGCTCCGGTCGGGGATAACTCCAACGCATCAAACTGTCAAGTCGAAGATTCTTCATTGTTGCATCCCGTTTCAATGATTGCAGTGTGGGGCAGTACAGGAATAGGCTGCCGAAGGCTTCCCCGAGCGATGCCAGTGTGGTGGTGTGAAAGAGAACCTTTGCGGGGTTTCCATCTCTTACACGATAAGTGCACATCTGCCGGAACCTTGGCCGGAACTCTTTAAGTGCGTACTTTTCTTGATTCACTGGCACTGAGATCCTATCACAACTCCCTCTATGTTCATGGAAACCATATGAAGATCATGATTTAAGGTTTTCTTGACCGATTCCCGCAAGCAGTAGATGGAATCGGTGGCCATGCTACGTAGTCGTTTCTCGTCTCAAACCCCCATAATCCCCGAGACTTGACCTTTATGGCTCTCCTCAGCGGTGTGCCCCTTCTTTTTCCGCAGTGCCGGAAGCTAATGTTGGAATGCCCAAGGTCGCCCAACGTGGCTCGCCCGTACCCTCATTTTTTGTCACATTCCTTTCTTACGTGCGTCGCTGTTTCTTGCTTCGGGGACGATCTTATAACTGCAAATCAAGTTACCCATGCCCACCGCACAAAACATAATGATATTGGGAGGAGCGACGACCCATTATCTGACAGCGGATTAACGTCTGCTTCGTGGATTTGGACATCTGGGGCAACAACGGGGAACATCGCGTTTATAAAAACATACATCTCCGGCGCCGGGAGGACCGCCACATCAGCGACCATCTCATTGACGGTGGTCCAGCAATTCACACTCTGGGTGAACGGCCGGCTAATCGGGGTATCTGGAGACGGGGCAGACGACTGGAAGTCGGCACAAGTGTTCACCACTGGGCTGAACGCTACATTCAACATATTTTCGGTCTTGGCGGTGAACGATGCCGACTCCGGTGCGCCTCCGCCAGGGCTCTTGGCCGCCATTCAGGTCCAGTACAGCGACGGCTCAGATGACGTCATAGTCTCTGACTCGATTTGGGTGGTTTCGACCGTTATCCCATCGGATTTCCCCACTCCGTCTACCTATTCTCTCTTTTCCCCTGCCACAATTCTTGCACGCTTCGGATCCGGATCGTGGGGGGATAGCGTAACGCTTGCGCCTCCGGATCCGCGCCCTAGCAGCCCGCCCCTCACACCTGCTGTCACGCCCGTCAATGCTCCCAGTACTCTTTCAATCCCGTCTTCCAGTTACACGTCAGAATCAACACAGTCTAGCTCCAGTACCGCTCCTCCGACTGGTAGCACAAGCCACGTGGCTGCGACTGGCAACAGTGCGACTCGAAGTCGAAGTTCTGCACTGTCTAGTTCCGCATCGACCGTGCACCCTAGCAGCACATTCCCATCCTCGATTTCTTTCGGAATTGGGAGCACGGAAAACCCTGGCTCGAGCTCTAGCCCTGCCCGGGGGCCCTCCACCAACCTGGGTACAAATGGTGCCGCAACCCCTTCCCCACACACCATCCCCATCGGCTTGATTATCGGCACTGTCGTCGGTGGACTTGCCCTGATCGCCGCACTGGCCCTTCTCTACTGGCGGCACAGGCGAGGGCTTCTGCGCAGCTCGCCGAGTATTCGCCCATTCCTTTTTGGCACTTCGGACTTGCAGCAGATCTCAGGGGTCAGTCTGCCCCGAGGGGACTCGCCGACGGCCAGTATCAGTCATTTGCGCCCTGCCGTGGTGCAGGCGGGACACCCGCAGCCGTACCCGCAGCCTCGATCAGGCGGCCATCAGTCGCAGGGGATCATTCCGCCCACCAAGCTCGAGGCTGTGAGCGCCTCTGTGGAAATCGATGCTGGAGCTCCCAGCAATGTCGTTGCCACGTCGAATGCCCAAGTAGCTAGCCGCAACGAGCCATCACAGACTAATCTGTTCGACGGCGCTCCCGATCCAGATCCAGAAACGGTCCCGCCGCCGAGCTATCATACCTAACTAAGTGTTGATGAGCTAGGATGATATATTGTAACATCATACTATCTTTTGTCGCTGTAATACACGCAGTCGTCGACTCGTAGTTTGACCCATGTAATATAGGTAGATCTGAGGTCAACTGCCGAATTGGTCCAGAGCTTCAATTGAGGAGAATACGGATCGAGTAAAGTGAATCGTCGCCAGTCCTGGCAAACAGCTTTAGATTCTGCAGCTGGACCCTGTACCGTTGGATGAGGACCTCTATACACCGGTCTAAAGAACCATTCAGAGAAAAGGACAGGGGTAGAGATGTTCACGCCCGATCAATCCAAAGCCTGCAGAGTTTGGCGAACTCAGCACCGCGTGGCAAAAATTCCAGACGGATTCCAGCCCACAAGAATGGCGTCGAGAGTGCGATATTGCGCCACAGTTGGCAGATATTAAGGAATATCATCGGTGCAGTGAGCGAACCTGGTCGAGGAGTGGTAGGTACACAGTGCAGGAAGATATCCGACGCAATTTCGACTGGTAAATGCGCCATCGCGTCGAGCCTGGAGTTTAACTCGGACTGAGACTGGCTTCGCTTGTTCCCCAAGTCTCGGAGAACCCGTTTCTGCGGATTTGAGCTCGCCGATATGCGTACGCAGCTCAGATGAGGATTTCATTGTCAGCGCGGTGGTGGTTGGTGAGAAAGATTGTGAGTACCATCACTGATTGATCGTCGGGTTTAATCGGCGGTCCACCCTTCACCATGGTCTCTGCGCAGTTGCAGACCAATTCGTAGCGCATCTCGCCAAATCGAGGGTGGTGTGGCGGAGGGATGAGCCCGGCCGGTAGGTTCTTGTAAAGGGTCGGTGATCCGGGTACTTAGGGTTCGAGCGAATGATGGGGAATGAATATAGAAAATGGTCCTGGGCCGTAGAGTAAGAAAACGATGAAAAGATACAGTAAGAAAGTGCCGAAATGTCGTGTGAAGAGGGTGAGGTCGTATGATGCGAATTCGGGGGTACTGGTGGCTAAACTGCCCACTGGCGACTTTCCTAGAGGAAGTGGCGAAGGTATACCGAATCCCTTCTGGGCGAGGGCCCTGCACTGGTCGCGGAAATGGTGGTACGAGCGTGAATTCAATGATGTGGCAATATTTACATGTCAAACAAATGCTGTAATGTAAAATAGGTGTAAAATCGAAACCAACGTGCGGATGGATTTCCACACGTCGGCCATACGACCCCTCCACAGCGGCCCTGAAGGCGTGTGCTTTGGTCTCCAAATTTTGGGTGTTCGCAGCCCACCATCATCTCTTCCGAGAAATCCTTGATACAAAGAATCGGTGCCTTTCCATCGAATGCCACCGAGCGCATCGCCGCACCTTATCCCACACATATGTCGACTTCGAATCCGTCGATACGACGAAAGAATGCTCCCGGTTGGATCGTTGGCTAAGATTTGCGACATCCCGTTTACCAATCTCAACAAGATACCCATTAAAAGTTACGCCCCTTGGTCGACTCCGGCCTCCCAATCCTTTGGTCCCCTTGCACAGCTCTTCAGCCTACCCAGTCTCCAGCGCGTGAAATTGGACACCCAAACTCCCGAGCCCGCCATTTTTCTATTCTGGGAGACATGCTCTCCTAACATACACCACCTGCATTTATCGTGCCAACATGCATCATCCGATTCCATCTCCCTTCCGCCGTCGTTCTTCCTCCAAAATTTTGCTCGAGTCATTGCGGCTGAATCGTACTGATACTCGACCCACGACTTTGTCCTTTCGATTTTTCGATACTTGCTGTCTTGTCTGTCGATACCGACACATCGATTCTCGGGTGTGACGTGATGAAGCCTGCCCTCCGGACCATTGAAGTTCTGGGTTTTGTGATGACTCAGGTATGGATTGTTGACTGTTTGTAAATTCCAGCCCTGACATTCACCGCAGAGTGCCTCGAGAGTGGATCTCTCTCTATTCTCAAAACTTTCGGTCCTTCATATCTACATTGCTGGCTCGTTGGCGATGGCAATCGATACGTATTCTCTCGACCGGCTCATTCCTCGTCCGGAGAATCACCCTTGACTTTTCGTACTCCACCCGCGCGGTGGCGCCCAGCTTGACTCCACACTGGCAGGTCTTTCCTTGGACTCTTCGCTGACCGTGGAGCTCGAGGTGAAAAATAAGTATGATTTCTACACAAGACTCTTTCCTCAACTCAGTTCGAGGAACATAGTGCGTCACTGCGTCTCTTCTCCTATCCTTGATCCCTAAAGTACTGCGGTAGCTTCGACATGTTAATTTGACCCCAACTGGACTGAAGTAAGTTGGGTTCCGCCCTGGCCCAACGCCCAGATATTGAGTTCCCCCCATAATTATATTGGCAGGACGGGTCCATTCTATTAGACCATGTCGCGTACTGTCGCTTTGGCCTTGACTCTTGGCGTATGATACGCGTCTCGGTAATTGCACGCGCTGAATCACGACCGACTGCATGCTTGTCAGCCCATGTCCATCTTCGTCTCCTGCGTCCTCGATGCACTAAATTTCTCATTGAAGTATTGTTACCAAATTCTCGATGAATACTTCTTAGTTTCCTGATGCATTTATCGTAATTGTTAATTCGGTCAGGCGATCAGGAACTGTTTCCATTCCTCAGAAAAGTACCAGAAAATACAAGACATGATTGCGTACGAACCCCTTCGCTACATCTGCCAAAGCATTTTCACCAAACGTACCGTAATCTCCGCATCGCATCCACCTCCTTCAAGACTTTGTCACTGACATCCATCCAAACGGAACGATCATCATCCGAAAATTCCGACTCAGCCACAATGTCAAGCCGATCGCCCGTCCAAACCCCACGGTGGATATCTCCGTCGTACACCATGGCCACGGATCCGTCTGTCGAGAAGCAAATCCGGCTCAAAACGACCTCCCCGAGTCCAACGTCCATCGTTTCCTTAAGCTCGGCCTGCGCTGCCTCTCGCCAACGGATGGGCGCCGATTCCCGGACGTACTGGTGGCGCGAAAGGTTTCTGAGAATAGCCAGCTGCACCGGCTCGGGCGGTTCGTATTCCATGTCGACGAGGGACTCGAAAACCTCGTGAAGGCAGTCTCCCAGTCGTTTAAATATTGTACAGTAATACCCAAAGACACCCTCTATGCTGAAGCTACCACCCCTTTCGTGCCAGGGATAGCTGTACAAGGTGTAGCGCGGCCGGCCTCTATCGTCAAGCCCGTCTTCGTCGCCGAATAGCGTGAATTCTGCCTTCTTCTCTGGGCTCAAAAAATGGTCCAGCATGTCGTAGTTCCGTAGATAGTGGCCGGCGCAGATTATGCGACCGCCCGCCCACGAAAAGCGGGCAGCTGTGACTTCGACATAGCGATATACTTAACTACTGCCTCCCTGCATCCCAGAAGGATTGGCACGTCGCACTCAGGCACACCACGTCCAAGATATCTTCCACATTAGAGTAGATTTCCTGGATCATTTCCAGCAGAAGATTCACCAAAATGGAACTGGCGCACAGGTTCACCAGTTAGGTTCCGATGAGTCGGAACCACACAGCAAGCACACCTCTGAGCAGCTCTTTGAGGGAAGTATGTCGCTCGATCTCTGCGAAGCGTGTCATACGAGCTCTGGGCCTGAATGGGAGAATTAGACTGTTGCGGTTGGGAAGCTTCAAGTTCGGAACGGTCCGCAAAGTCGTATGGAGGTAAGTAGTTGGGAGACCCGTCGAAAAGGAATTCGCCAAGTTTGCCCCAGGGTCCAAACGTCTCGCGCTGGTCTAGGTCTATGAGCCTCCAGTCTTGTCCCATTTCCAGCGGACGAAGTGTGGCAAGAGGTGTAGCAAACTGGGATATCGATCGCATGGTCGGCCCAGAAATTGGTCATCGGGTTTAATCGGCGATCCGCTGCCTGATAGCACCACCATCGATCTGCATTGAGTCTCGAATTCGGATAATTCTTGCCCGCTCACAAGAAATGATGGTGTGCCCAAGTTCTAGGTTTGTCCGAGATGGTGGGGGATGATGGTAAATCTAATATCGAAATTAAATAGAGCTCTCTACCTCAACACGAGTCAATGCAGCCTGAGGTAGTGTGTGTAGCATATGTAGCATAGACAGAGGTAAAAGTGCCGACTCCATGCTGCGCCTCGGTCGTGTGGTTACTCCAAAATCTCCGCACATTCAGAGTGAAGAGAAGGACGTTGGCGTATCTGAAAACGCATGCATCACGTCAGCGATATGGCTCGGGGGCAGGGGAGAGACTTGCAATTTCCCCAATATGAACGTCCTGCATTCCAGGGTGGTAAGTCAACACGGGTATTTCTGATACTTGGCGGAAAGAACGTACGGCGTCTCCTCTATGTTAGATTCCGGGTACAAAAGAAACAAAACGAGATATATTAACGCGGTAACGCTCGTCACTGCGCCTGTCTCTACGGTGTTGAGCATCAGTTTCACCATGAAGGTGTCGGTACGGCGCTCTTCTGGGGGCATCTGCGTGCGGTATTGCAAGAACTGTGATGTACATTATTCGAAGCAAAAGTTGACGGGGGTCAGAATATGAGTTAAACGCGGCAGGCAAGGACAGTGGGCGCACAATAATAATCAGTGTGGTTGTTATGAAGACGTCGCAGACGGCGGCGACGATAAGCCAGGACTATCAAACACATAGAACAGTCAGTCTCCCTGAGATGAGCAGCGTAATTTTGTGGACTCCAGTGGGAAGATCGAAAACAAGAGGGATGGTTCACCTTGACGCCGACCATGATTCTCATCACGTTGGAAAACGCCGTTGCATGAGCGAACTGTGCGACCACAAAAAGTATCGTCACACCCTGCGTCAGCGCTAGCTTAAGGTTCGCGCACGTCAGCGTAAATAAAAAGGTGCTTGGAGTGTTCCGTATAAGGAGGCTCACCAGAACAACCACAGCCGTTACGACACACGCCCAGACGGTCTTGCGCATGAGAAGGTATATCCGCCTGCGAAAATATACTTTCAATGGATCCGGATTTTCTGCCTCAACAGGCAGGTAGTATCCTGACCAGGCAAAGAATATTTGTACCAAGGCTGCCGCTGGAGAGTGGAGACATCAGATGCGAACGAGCGCAATGATACGACAAATGGCGGGTAAGGTGAGGTAAAGGGAAGAGCAAACTCACTGATACCAGTGAATATGGGCGTCGCGAGACAGGACCACGGAAGTATCTCCAAGACGGTGGTGTTGCCCCACCCAAGAGCTAGGACCCAGTATGCGTAATGGCTCGACACCCCAGTTTGGGCGAGCTCAAGAGGAAAGACTGTGTACACTGTCGAAAGAAAGGAAAAATGTTTGGCTGGTGCCAAAATGAATGACATGGCAAGAGGGACTCACCCAACATCTTTATGCAGCCCCGTTCATTCGGGAAACGAGTGTTAAATGTATCTAGACAAATGGAATTCGACCAGAGTAAAACGAATAAGTTAAAAAACAGTCTGCTACGTACAAACTTGTACAGTGAGCGTCGCCAGCAACGCCCAGTTGGCTTGCGTACCGGCGAGCTGTGTTTTTCAAAATTAGAGGTAGAGATGGGATTGATTTTGCTGCTAACTATAGGCGCGGTGCTAGAGTCAATCAATCAGGCATGAGAATGCAAAGTATGGCGAGGTGTTAGTGCGTACTAGAGAATGTATTCCGACATTGTCTGTGGGGAAAAAGGGTGTGCTCCCCGGGTTACCATATGTCAAGAGTTTAAGTACGACACCACGCCAACGGCAACAAGAACAGCGGCGGCGACTTCATGCCTGACCAGACCCTGAGCTGAAATTATCTTGCGACCCTAGTTTCTCGTAAGCAGATCCCAACCCCGATCAATTATGTCACACGTCAAGTGTAAAGATATTGAGGGGAGGCGGAGAGGCAGGCTCTCAGTCGGCAATAAACGAACGTACGCGTTACCGTGAAGTCAGAACTACTTCTACAGCCATGGTGAGAGGAAGAAAAATCCGATACGTGCCGCTAATTACACTATCCTGTCATCATGGCGGCTGCAAAGTCACGTTCTGAGCTTAGTGCATCTCCTTATAGGCTCGTGCGGGTAGTGGCAACCGCATTTTTTTTTTTTGATGGCTGCTTTTAGCAGACTTGATTTTGGTCTAAACAGGGCCCAATGAAACCTGAAACGGAAGAAGACTGCCTGTTCAGATTCTTAGATTCTTTCTTAATGTCCTTGGAAAAGGTAAACCCGAGGCAAGAGATAAGGGATTACTTGATAGGGAGCAACTTTGCTTTAGAAGCCGACAAATCGATAATACTGCTCAGAGACGCCCGCGGATACCCAGCCCCAGTCACCGACGGAAGCAAGTTCGGTTGTTCAACACAATCTGGTATTCTACGCAAATCTATTCTTTTTGGCTTGCATTGCGAACCAAGATTTTATGAGAGCAAAAAAAAAAAAAGGTTCGGGCACCAGCAAGTTAGACCCCCGGTCACTACCGATTATGTCCGCCCGCGGTAGAGTAAAACAAGGTCCAAAATGACTCCCTTCCTCCAGCCTACATATAGAGTAAATCGAGCTCTCGAAGGAGTGAGGTCCTGTACAGATAAAGTAAATCGCGCGGCGTGCGAGAAACTTTTGGGACCAATACCCTGCCGAAGGAGCAAAAACACCTCTTGGCACAGCGAGAGCGAACAAATGTTGCTGAATCAAGGAGAGTACGCCGCCAGAGCCAAAAATGGACAGTTGTGGAGAAAAGAAAATGCAATTTTGTGGCCAAATGTTCGACCGAATAGAGTAAAACAGTCGGCCAGTTGCCATTTTCATTGAGTAAAACGGTCCCGAAAATCATCAAAAAGCGGTCGGACATACAAGGTAGTGACCGGGGGCCTAGTAAGTTGACACTTTGAATCTTTGATTGTGGTGTTTCACGTGTTTTTGGCCGTGTTTTGGACAAAATTTCAACATTTCCCTCAGGCCTAAGTAATAGGAATAATACTCAAACGGGCACTATGAGGTGAATGACTGTATTGAATACCTAATAGGAATAATACTATGACACCAGTAAGTAAGGGAACAATAAATAAAGGATAGAAACCATACCTCAGACGGGCACGATAAGGTGGATGACTGAGGTACGGCTCTAGGTAGCAACGAGTATAAGTAGTTCGGAATAAGGAAAAGATATCCGAGCGGGGTAGCGGAAGAAACTCCGTCGGGGTGGTGTTACATGATTAAGGAGGTAGGTCTACGTATGCGGCACATCTGTGCCGCTTATGGCGTGTTGAGCCAATACTTCAACAAGGCTACTGGAGGCCGGTGTTGATGTGGACGATGAGTGGAAGAGAGATGAATATGATTTAGGATATTGTATGGCGGTCAGAGAGCGCTTTTAAGCTTTCCACATCAAACGAGTGATGGTTGATAATGTCACGCGGCGCCAGCTCTATCCGGCTGCAGGCCTCTAACTAGGCCTCTTCACCGTATCCGTACGATACGATGTGCTGCTGGTTGATTTCTCGATTGATGTGCCCCAGATCACGGCATCCCCCGAGATGATGTGGAGCCGAGATCAGGAGAGACGGACGTACAGTAACCCAGACACTTCTAGACACTTCCACAAGGGACCGTTTGATCCGTGATTGACAGTCGGGAGTTGAACTACGGTAGGCGAGAGCTACGCGGGTTCGGTAGGTAGGTACATAGGTAGAATTTCGATTTCGATTGAACTACATGGTTCGAACGAGCCTTGTAGCTCCCGCCGGCGACCGGAGATGCCCGAACCACGCGGTTCGGCTCTCGGCAAAGTTACTTAAGTTGTGTTCCCTGCTCAATGCTCATCGTTGCTGCTGTCTCCAATGTCGTACACCAAGAGTACAGCTAGGAACTTTGAATTGACCAATTTTGGCAAGGCTTCAAGCGAGATCTTAAGGCAATCATGTATGTTCTGTTCACTTTTTCTGCTGAATCACGACTTTATTAAGTGTTTCGCCCACGGCATTTTTGCACTTCAATGTTGAATTCAGTTTGATTAAAAACAGCGCTAGCGAGTCAGACGGTCTGCATTCACCTGACATACTGATTTACAAGGTCACATAAATTAAAACTCAGGCATTGCGCACACAAATCTAATTAATCTAGTTTGAACTGTCCATCACAGACAACTCTATAAGAATGGTAAGGCCGTACTGTATGCAGGAGGTAATCCCGTGATAGAATCAGATACGGTACTTTGTGTCTTGTTTGATTCTCTTACAGAATCTGCTGGTCCATAATAAACCTAGTGTGTTCTTCAGATATTCGGTATTCGGGTGGATCCACAATGATGTGGTTGTGATGTATCATGACGCAGCTTAGGAACAGTTTCTCGTGGTTGACCTTGCTAACCGGAGTGAAGAAACTGCATGCAGAGGAAATGAGAGCCGAACCGCGTAGTTCGGGCATCTCCGGTGGCAGGCGGGAGCTACACAGTTCGGCTGAACCACATAGTTCGATTTGAATCGAACCGCGTACTTAGTTCGCCTGATGCATTTGGTAATTCCGGTGTGAATCAATCTCTGCATTTCTTTTTCATTCTCCGACTGTCAATCACGGAGATCACCACCGGAGCGGCTGGGTTACGAGAAGACGCTTCACACATCGCCATTTAGCCGATATTTCTTGGCACCAACTGTTTTCAACTTGAAAATGCTCGCAGATTGCGATTAAAGGATTCCTATGGAAAGCCGGAGCACCACGCTCTGAAACAAATGATTCGCGTGATGGCCAGGTGATGGCCGGGAATGTGGCATGGTAGGGATTAAGGAGCATTGCCCACTCTGACGAACATTTGTCTATCCTATGGCCTCTGGAGACATTTCTCAAGTACCTGGAAGCCGTTCAACCGATGCAGTAAGTGTAATCAACAGTAAAATATAGTTTGAGACGTCAGAAACTGAGGTTCATGCCTCAGAAAGGGATTTTTATCTGGTTGCAAGGTCAGAGAAGAGTTTGTAGGGAACTTGAAGACAGTTTGGCTTTTTTAAACCTCCCATAGCCCGATGAGATGCCCCATGTGTATAATTCCACCAAGAAGCAGGTTGAATGTTGTAGGAAACAACTCTCTCGATAATTATGGGTCGTAAACACGTGAATTTGCAATCTTCCATTCACAACATATTACCTTAGAAAAATACTGAAGAAAGCGTCACGGCGACAGTTTCAGGACCCATTTTACAAGAAAACCGCCCAACTGGTGTCGTTCAACATGCCGGCAGCATGGTGTTCGGACTGAGATCTAATAAAATGTTCAACTCGGCGCAATACACTCCAAACCTCCCGAAACCTGGATGAGCTAGACACCTTTATTTGCAGCAAACTACAAAACACCAAATATTAATGTTGACAAGGGATAAGGATCACACCTGACCCATCCTGCCAAAACTGATTGGTGGGCAATTTTCAGGATCTTTGGTGTGTTATGAACTATTCCACGAAATTTAACGCTGAATCTTGTGTTTAATGGCCATATGCACCGTTTCCTCGTAGACCCTGGTGTCATCAGCAGACAAATTGTAAGAATTTGTGCTCACGGTAGTTTCCCTTGTATATACAGAGATATGGGAGGAAAAATGACATGTCTTCAAGTAACCAAGTTTCCTTTGGAATTCATACGACCTGAAGGAATAAGAATTCGTGCCGTTTCAACTTCCTTTCCGATTTACGGAAGGGACGGCCATCACTCGGCACTTACGCCAATCATTTGTTTCAAAGCGTGGTGCTCCCGCTTTCCATAGATTCCTCTGAAAAAATCATAATTGAATGGATGTACTTCTCCCTTGTGCTTTCAAGTTTAAATTCATTGATTCCATCTATCGCAGACAGTACATGATCCGTGCATATGTACTCATCCTTCAGCGAAATTGTCTCAGTGGTTCCTTTGAATGAGCGAAGAATTACCAGAGGAACGAAGCACCGGTACCATGATTCACACGCAACAAGCATATCTCTTTGTAATTAGAGCGAGTCTCAGCCAGAACCACACCCAACGACGCCGACCCCCCGGACAGCCTCAGGCCGGGCTTCCAGTCATCTCAATCATATAAAGTTACCTCCTTGATCATAACCGAGAATGGGTATCAAGTTACATAGCTACAATCCATAGATCTGAGGATGAAATGCTAATCCGAAAAAGTACATGGAATGCGAGACCCTGCACCATGTACCATGTAGATATCTGGCCGAGGCGAGGCTGAGGGGTTCATCGGGGCCAGAAACGTCGACATCTACATCCCAGCGCCAGGGCCCCCCGCTTCGGGAAGAGGTAAGAAAGAAAGAAGACAAAAAATCGGACGAAAGGAAGAGCTGCGGCGGCATAGATGGCGAAGGACCATCGACAGGAATGTGCTTAAGAAGTAGCCGTAAATTCAAAAACTTGAGCGAGGTACGAGTTAGGTAGGATACAATGAAGATACAGGAGATCGCCGCAAGTAGCAAGAAGGGTGCTACATTCCATTCAGGCTTTGTACTCCGGCGGCCCGTCCCCAAACTGCCTCAAGATCCCATCGACACTCCACTCCTTCCTCCTTCCCGCCTCCCATTTGAACTTCTGGCGCCCGAAGTTGATCTCAAACGTGCACGGGCCGTCCGAGATGCCTATCGCTGCGTAGACGTCGACCGCTTTTTCCACCGCCGAGTCGTAATCGATCTCAGTCCTCTCTGCCTTCGTGGGATCAAATATGGCGGTGAAGGCAGTAGGAAGTCGTTTGCCATTGTACGTGTAGAAAAGCGACCCAAGGCTGCCGCGCGCCGAGGCAAATTCGTACCCGCACCCGATGGTGTCGCCGCGCTTGATTGCGGGGATGCAGGGCTGTTGGACAGACCGCCTGGAACGGGGATCGTAGACGTCCTGCATGTAATCTACGCCGCCTTCGGAGTCGTCGAAATAGATCCGGCAGTCGTCGAAGTGCAGGGCCGCGCTCTGTCTGTGCCACCCGGGCAGCCTGTTCGGGGGGTAGGGCAGGGATTGCATCCCTATGTACCATCGTGTGGGTCAGATTAAATTGAATCACGCTGTATTTTGGCCAGCAAAAGTCGTACATACCCAAAGCAATGGTGGCGTTCCCCTCGATACGGCGAACGGTCAACTCGAAGTACACTCCTACCTTTTCGATAGAGTTGTAGTTTCCCGCAATGATAGGGAAGTTGCTCGTGAGGCATGTGTCCCCGCGGTTCTTGTAGCGCGCCATAAGCTTGCTGGTGTCGCGCTCCTCCAGGACGAGTCGGTGTTTGGGCCAGCGGGACCACTGCGTTGGCTCATCAAGCGCTACGACTATCGACGTCATGCCGGGGTCTTTCGTTGCACTCGTTGTCGAATCCGTTCGCTGGACGAGCCCCCATTTGTCGGCACCGAAGTCTTGATGGTCGGGCGGAAAGGCGGTGGCGGGGAATAATGGATTTCTCGGATGATCATCGGTCCCAAAGAAGGCGTCTGCACTGTCGTAGTCGTTCCGGGTAGCATTGCTGACATTCGATTCTATGTGCTGCACCCGGGTTTATCAGTTCGACGCCACACAGCGTGGCCAGGAGCAGGAGGCGTACATACCGACTGCCCCGCTGCGAGCTTATATCCGGGGGGAGCGGGTCCGGAAGAGGGAGGTGGCCCTGGTGGGGGGGCGTACAAGGATGGAGGAGGTCCTGGCGGAGGACTGTAGGGCTGTGGTTTCGGCTTCGGAAACAATAGAGAGAACATGGTGGTTGTGGTAAACAGCCGCTGATCAAGCGGTTGCACTGCCTTCGGCCAATTCCGTCTTTCGATTCAATCGAACCTACTGTAAGTAGTACAAGATAAGCCTTCGCTTCGCTCCGGCAGATGAGAAATTAAATGGGATCGAAAATCACATTGGAACTTAAAATAAAAGAATTAACTTGTTCGGGCGATGCACTCAGAGCCTTTGGTT
Organism: Mycena albidolilacea; assembly: GCA_029282495.1. Taxonomy (NCBI): domain Eukaryota; kingdom Fungi; phylum Basidiomycota; class Agaricomycetes; order Agaricales; family Mycenaceae; genus Mycena; species Mycena albidolilacea. The sequence continues at coordinate 544,747 of JARIHO010000024.1, read as the reverse complement.
GTGAGTCGTCGAGATAAAAGTTTTAAACCAATAGCATAGCAAAGATATATTACAACGTATTGCGGTGCGGATAGTGAGCAGAGGCAAGTGTTCAAGTAATTTCCTCACACGTATCTTGAATAAAGGTCAACTGAACCCCAGTACTGGTAGCTTGATGATCGTGGGGTGGGAAATGTTGAAATCGATGTCGTGCCTGGCTGCAACTAGCAAGGTGATGGGACCGGTTTCCTACATTGACAGTGAGGTTATAAAAGGAAATTCTGTGGCCAGACAGTGTGCCCGGATAAAACACGGCACAGCTGAATCCCCCGACAGACATGCTGCATTAAACAGGGAGGTGAGCGACGAAGTCTTGATGAAATGCCTTTCATCCTGCGTTTGTCCAGGGGGCGAAACTGATTTGCAGTTTAGTATTTTGCTAGGGTATCAATGTTGAGACTCACCTGGTAAAAGGTCACGATCATGCACCCTGATCCGCCAGGATGTGGATGGCCAGAAAGTTTGTTCTTGAAGCCATTCGGCACGGGCTGGAAGTTTTTGGAACAGTAATTGCGGCAGCTAGGTGTGCCAAGGAAGAGAAACGAAGATCCTTTGCACAACCGGCCGAAAAAGTCTGCATGGCGAACAACAGAGAACAGAGCTCCATTTTGGGTCCAATCTTGAATCGTTGCGGGGTGTGAACAATACCAGACATTGTGGAAGTAAGACGAATGATGAGTTTGGATTCGATATATTTTAAAGCAGGTGTTAGAGCTTGGAAGAGAATGTATTTGATTATCGAGTGTGGCAGAGGCTGCGTAGCGGTGGAAAAACATATTGTGGAATTAGCCGCAACTGAGGGCAAAAGCGGAAAGAGGCTAGATGGAACGATGGATATTCACCGGTTTATATGAAAATTTCCTATGTGGCCGCAGTGAGAATGTTGCGGTTCAATCAAGTGTTCTCTGGACAGCCATTGGTTCACGAGACTTGTTTCGACTGCTAGATGTTCCGAATGGGGATTGTTCGAGGCTGCGGCGCAGTTCGGACGGAACCAAAATGAAGAGCGTTGTTCATCATGGGCTCAAAAGTGTCGAAAAATCCCGTGGACCAAAAGAGTTGAAGAAGGCAAGAGGCCAGAGAAACAACGAAGGAGTAAGCATATAAGGGGGAACAGCACACAGTAGATCGCCGGACGGAACTTGCAGTGACAAACGGCTTTCATACGAATTTAATGCACAGTTCGTAGCTGATGATCGAGCTCGGGCACCGTGAGACGAAGCCGTTCAGAAAGCGACTGAGGCTGGGCGCCTAGGAAAATAAGAGCATGACCAAAGGAGTAAGATTATCCGGGGTTATTGCGTAGCCTTTCTACCATCTCGTTAAAAAATGAATAATATTGAATGATTGTATGTAGAATCGGTCACAAATGATACACCTCCACTGGCAGAGAATACATGAATGGCGTAAGTCATGCTGGTGTATCGTCGAATGGGGGTACGGGGTGTCGGGCTATACTAAATGAAAGCGTGGAGTCGTCCTATAAGAGGATGGAGTGCTGCATCTTCCGAAGAAAGGTGGCAACAGCGCAAACCTTGGTTTTTGAGTCGAAGTATTTCGTCGCACTGTCACATATATAGACCACAAGTCAGAAAGTTCGAGCTCAGGATATATCACTCACACGAATCGGTAAGACCCTTGAACCACACAGGCACGCTAGTGGATCTCGAAACTGGATCCAATGGGATACTGCTCGGCAGGAGATTTTCACCATCAAATACATTGAATGAGCATCTGTCTTGCTGGGGCCACAGTGGATGCAAGGAATGGGTTCAAAGTGTCTTCTATGTTGAAGGATGCAGAGCTGAGAGCAGCAAAAGATTTCAACGGCACGGATTGAACATCATTGAAGAGTCTTCGGGAAGCAGCAAGATCAGGACAAACGGTATCTGGTTGCTGGCTCCAGTAGGCCCAACTTGCAGTCGCTTGAGGCCAATTTCAAGTCCACGATACACTTTGAATGAGGCTTGAAGACACTCCAGGGATCGGTATCAAGGTCGCAGATGAGCGGGGGTGAGGGGAGAAAATGCGAAGCAGATCTAGTACCCTGGCCTTTTATGGGGAAGATGTGCGAGACCGCAGCGTGAAGCGCCAAAGGCTGTTGCTGTGCCTCTTCTCAAGTGCCCAATCAGGGTTTGGTTCCGCGGTTCCCAGCCCGAGGATGGTTTCATCGGTGGGAGAGATCACATAGATCGGGCTAGCGAGGAGGCTCAGGTAATCTACTAGTTGGACGGACCGAAGGCTCCGTTACTGCTGAACATTCCGAATTTGGATTTGATTTTACAGCTTTGAAGATCTGGAATTATGGGCTCAGTGGGAATGGTTGTGCAGACCGAGCAAACTGCAGTCATGTCAAGGGTCATGTGCCATGCCATTCAATACCGGCGAAGAGTCGGGCAGAGCTGAGAGCAAGGAGCTAGTCTAAAAGGAGATGAACCAAAGATATGCAGTGAAAGCCGTCGATTTCGATCAAGAAACGGTAGATTGTCCGTAACAGTTCGCAGTCGGTGCGCAGTTTGGACGGAAGAGAAATGCGGCACATAAAAAAACAACAAAAGGAGTTAGCCCTGGAAGAAAGGCAGAGAAAGCGAGAAGGAGCATGAATATAATGGGAAAGAGCACAGCTTTTCTACCATCTCGTTAAAGAACGAATAATAATTTCAATCAGATCGTAGGTCACGCGTCACACGCTTGTTTTCAAGATTTTTCGCAAGTCACAAGTTTTGAGCCCGGGGCTAAGCGGCGGATCAAACCGCCTAATATGGACGCCATCAATTCGGCTACGAAAGGCTCGGGTGGAAGGCATGTCACACCCCAAAACCCCTATACGAAATGAACGAAATACTGCAGTAGTTTGAAACGGGTTCTGACTTTAGCAGGTTCATTCCGCCGAGCTCGTGCAGAGGCAAAAGTGACTGTAAATTTCTGATCGGAATAACGAATAAGATACAATCCGAATACTTATGACTTTTGCTTTCAGCTTGTCCGGGAGGGGACGGATGGCAACACAATGAATAACTATGGTCCCAGATACCGAATGGTCGATGTAATTATTTCAACAACCTTTGATGAATTGAACAACAGCCGAGCGGAGCAGGGCATCGTTATGAGGAAAAAATTACAGGCTACTTCGGGAATCGCAAGCGAGGAGTAATAGTTATGGACTCCGAGAATGTCGTAGACTCAGAGAAGTTGGCGATGGTGGAGTCGCGTGTTCCAAGGCTGGTTCCCTTGCGCCCTAAATCACTGTCCCCTTGATACCCTCCGCCTTCAGTTTACGCCATGTCGGGTACGAAATCACCTCGTTCCACTACCTTCGCAGAGCAGAAGACATCCGTCAGTACTCAAGACGCCAGAAAAAAGCTACCCGACTCACCGCTTCACATTGGGACCATTTTTCGTCATGACATCCACGCCGTTCTCCGCCAGGAGGGGAGCATAGGCGTAGTGGAAGACATCCGCCAGCGTGAATTCCTGTTCGGCATCAGCACTCATCCCGTGAAAGCCGTGCATGCAAATAGATACACTGACATCGCCCGCTATGAACCTGTGTTTGCCGAGGAGGACCTCGTACACGTCGAGGGTCGCGGCCAGTGCGGCGACAGCTTCATCGACAACCGTCTGGTCGGCGTTGAGACCTCGAGGACTTCGAAGGAGTCCAATGATTGGAATTGGAGTGCGCATTCCCAAGAAAGACTCACGACTGGCCGGTCACTTCATGCGCTGCCTTCATCGCGTGGGGAAGGAAGTTCGCTAACTCGGCAGACACCGCTTGCTCGACGAGCGCCCGTTCCTTCAACCCCTTTGGTAGGAGCGATGTGCACTGATCGGCGTATTTCTCCTCGATATAGCGACATATGGCGCGCGCTTCATACAGAATAAACCCATCCTCATCCTAGAATTTACATTCAACATCGTCAACCAATTAATAGGCAGAAATTTAGAATACCACGAACAAGCACAGGCAGTTGGCCGAACGGATGTAGCGCCCGAAACTCGGGCGCTTTGTGCTCCTTGGCTTCCAAGTCAATCGTCACGACTTCGAACGGAATTTTCTTTTCTGTGAGAACGAATGAGACGAGAGCACCGCCTCCGGAGGGAAGGATTGCGAGTAGAGTTTTAACACCATACTGCTGAGCTGCGAGGGTTTATTAGCTGACTCTTCACTCTTTATAAAGTGAATTGGACGCACATCTTGGTGACAACTCAGGGACGGAATTAAGTGGCCCGCAACGCCGGCCCTGCGCTCTTGTATGTTGACATATGATTGTGCACACTGATTACAAACCTGCTGAGAAACCTAGCCGGTCAGCACTGACCGGATTTCAAAGCAGCCACGTTACCTTCCACTGCGTTACCGCAAATGTCTTCCGCGGATTGCATGGGTTTAACCGCATCTCGGGTGGGAGATAGAGTAGATCAAAGGTAAATCATCTCCGAACCTCTGCGATCGTAGTTGCGAGTGGGAAGTCAGTGCAAGAGACTACCGCGATCGTCCTCCCGAAAATTGTTGGAAAATTGCACGGTGAGCGCGAACTTCGGAAGAAAGAACAGAAGAACGGCGCAGAGACGTAGCGGGTTGGGTTGAGTTGGCGCCTGCGGACAGCCCGCGCGGGAAAAAGCTCCAACGGCAACATGAGCTGTATCACTACCCGTAAATATCACTACCCGCAAAGACATCAAGTAATAAGATGAGGTCGCGACCAGCAATGTCGAGGTTTCGTTCGTGCTGGCTATGGATGTCGTCAGTGGGGTTCTCGTCTGCGTAGATCCTGAAGATCCCGCAAAAGCAGCTGGGACCCCAACCCTCCGCCGAAAGCTCAATGCACCACTCTACTCTATGCATATGGCCACTAGTAGTCCAAAGCCCAGAAGAACGATGTCGAAACTGCGATATTGCCGCTTGCGCCACAGGTGGTGGAGATGCAGGAATGTTGCGAGCTTCGTGCAGGAAGCTCGAGGTGCGCAAGCAACTGAGAGAGTCTTGGAATTTCCTTGGAGCCTTGGCAAAGCCTTGGACCCTTGGTGGTAATTGGTAGGGTCGCAGTTTGGACTCTGGGAGTGTTAGCCATCAACGTCATCAGCAAATTGACAAGTCCTTATCTCCGGACTTTTCGGACCTTTTTGCCCTTCTGGCTTTTTCCGTGTCTTTTTCGGGTCCTTTTCGGATCCCGAAATCCCTTCTTCCGCTTTTTCCACTTTTCGTCATTTCTTATCCCATACGCCAAGAGGTATACAAATATCGCAATTACTGCACTACAGATACAAAAGGTGTATAATACTCGAAGATGAAGGTATGTAACTATTAAAATGCAATTTCGTGTGCGTGGTGGTCTGCGTACTTGTTAACATAAAAAGCTTGGAAAGCGTCTAACGAATCAGCAAAATTGAAGTGGTGTACGGGTATCAAGTTTTTGCCAGCAATGCCAATTAGATGGGCCCCGCGAAGAATTGTATCCAGATGGACCACAGCAAGATGTGGGGTCCGGTCCCGTTGGAAATCCGGTGTAACGCGCCACATTCCTGTGTCTGGACACGGCTCGTCCCCCCGAGCGGAAAACCAGTGGATGAGTGCACACGGATAGTCCACACCACAAAATTTGAAGCGAAAAGATAGCCGTACACGGGCAGCATGTAGGCCGCGGAATAGGCCAAACGCGCTCTCCACTACACCGAGACCGGAAAGCTCGTTATCCCGGGCCATCGTTTGGGCGAATTCTCGAGGGCGAACTGGGGAGACAGGATGGTGTTTCAGGAGGGTCGCTCGGTTGCCGCGAACTCGACCTCCGGCCTCGTCAAGATTGTGCGCAAGCTCCGAAACAATCCGGACCTGAGCAAGCGGATCATGCAGGCTGCCATCGAGGCGTCACTGCCCAAGAGGCGGTCTGCCGCTGTTGTTGAAGTCATCGACATCGACCTCGACGCCACGGAGACGTCTGACTTTGAGCTTGAGGACAACGAATGGTATGTGTTGCCGCAGCCTATTTCAGGTCCCTATCTCCGTGATAACTGTATTCCTCGTTGCTCAGATACATCATGCCGCCAGCGTTTGCCGCCTTAATACCTTACTGCAGTAGAGTAGCACAGTAACGCCAAATAAATTTCGTTTTTTTTTTTTGCACGATAAAGTTACATTTAAGTCGCTTTTGAGACACCTTTTCTCAATCCTTATGTACCTTTTCAAATGTCTTTTTGGGTCCTTTTTCCCTTTAAAGAGGTAAGGGGCCTACCTTTTAAAAGGGAAGAGTCCTTTTCACATTTTGCGTCTTTTTGTCCCGAGAAAAGGATCAAAAGTCCCGAAAAGGTAACTTGTCATTCTGCTGATGGTTCCAAGCCAGAGATGGCATCACACAGCCACAAGCTTCTTTCCGACGTCTTTCTCTCTATCGACGTGCGTAAATATTTGGTGTGCCCGTTGGCTACCAACTGCCGACAATTCATTCTTTTCGCGAGTTTAATAGATCCAGGACATGGGCATGGGACACCCGGTGGACACAGAATTCTGGAGGAGTTTACTTAACTGGGTCCCCACCCTCACCCCTAGTAGGTTCGCAGAGCTCCCCGAGGGACTGTTTTCGACGTTCCTTTCACTGGAGCGGAGTTCGACGCAGATTCGGACTAGTTTTGCCGATGTTCGGTTCGGTTTGGAGGAGGAGGAGGAAGATTGGGTTCAGGACCGGTTCGAAACTTTTTGAACCTAAAAGACTCCCATACACCAGGAGCCAATTCTGTGGCCTGGGAAGCCTTTGAATGCTGTATTTTATGTTTCATCTCAGCAGAACGGGGCATTTGGACGACTGTGTGGGGACAGACCTCCATACATCACATTCAATAATTTCTGTTCTGTCTGATCATCCATCAATTCAACCGCAACAATTATATTTGACTGCAGAGATGTATTGCAGCTAACTCTGCACACAAGAGACTGTGGTAGGTTGGATTCCAACTCAAATAATCACAGTTCTGATGCATTTAGCGCATCTAAATAGGCCGATTCAGCCTATCGGTTCGAACATATTCACACCGGTTCGGCAAAATCGAGAATCTGCTGAACCCCGAACCGAATATGGGGTCTGGTTCGGGTTCGGTTCGGCATCGGTTCAGAACCAAACACCGGTAACACTACTTCGGACGTATATAACACACTATAACACTAGGGACGATTGGCACGGCAGTCGCTAGCTATAGGCGTCTGGCAGGTAAGATCATAAATGCACGTAACGACGGAACAATGGTGGAACTACCTTGCATAATGGCCTTGATTGGCCAACAGCAAGTATCTCAATTATTAAGCCTGAGGAAAGCCTGAAAGGATATGAACAGCGCAGGTGAGCCACACTTGGTATACAAAGACTTAATATATCAAACATCGTCTCATGTATGTGATACTTATCTTTCCCTGCAGGCACATGTAAATACGAACCCCTTACCTGTCAGTACGGCACGTCAGCGCTTTTCCCAATCCGGAGCAACAGCCTTCATCAGCGCTTTTCCTAATCCGAAGCAACGGCCATCAGGTGGCTCCGATAAAGCTGTAATCGATACACACAACCCACTTCCTGCCACTACCTCGAATTGATACCCAAAATATGAGTGCGTGAACCTCCTGCTGATTCGCTAATGGATGCGATTAATTGTAGTCTTAGACCAGAGGTATGGCAGCATGTTCGCTACGGCTGCCATGCTCACTTGGCCTGTTTCGGTGTCTGGCGATTGTTTTTCGAGATTCATGACACTCCGGGCTGAGCCTTCGAATTCGATCGTGGGTGGGAGGGATAATCATGGGAATCCTGTCAACATACGCAATGCTACTGCCATGACCTACGATCTGTGTCTGAAAACATGTGGGGGCGGGATCTGGAGTATCGGAGGCTCGTGGGATCGGTGGCAAACGTCTACGCAGAGTCTCAGGTACGCGTACTACAGTTTTCGTTTTGCAAACCGAAACAGAAATTGCTTCCATAGTCAATGGCTTTTCCCTTTCCTCGCGCTGACATCTCAGTTGCCCTTGGGAAAGGATACCAAAGTCAGTCACAAGCTGCATTGCTATCGAGAACTCGCCTGATCATCGGAGTATAGTTCGAAAATTTCATGTCTGTCTTGCTGACCATTGGGTCGCCCACATTAGCTGCTGATTCTGTCACCTTGACAGTACTGAACAGCAGATGGGTTCATCGACGCTTCTCCGACATATCTTTCCCAAACGGGCGGGCTGCAGCGTGGGTACTCAACAACTTCCAGCAGTCTCCGTTGAGAGTCACCGCAAATGACTATCTCCTCGGGTCCCTCATAGTTTTACCCGACAACGATCGATGGTGGTCAGAGTTGGCCGCATTTCTCAACCCCGATCACCACTATTCATGGTCGTTCTCCAATGTCACATCCGTTATATGGGTGGTGCTGTCATTCCTTTTGACTGTGATGAATTCGTTTGCAGGTAAGCTCCGTGGCAGGCGTCTTCGACTAAATCTCACATTTTTAGACACCCCGACTGAAGCGGCTCTCAGCCCTTACAATGGATTAGCGCTGGCATTCTGTTGGATCTGGCTTCTAGCAATTTTGATTTGTTCCTTGAACAATGCGCCCCGGTGCGACAAGACTGCCCTACATGAGGCATTACGCCGGGCCAACCGCAGTGTATATGTCGCGGCGCACAACGGAAACTGCGACCTGGGCCATTTCACGGTCAACCGGCCCCCCTTATCCCTCGATAGCCCGGATGTACCCCTTCGGATGGACCACCATAGAGGCGCACCGATTTACAGCTATGCGCGCCTGGTGACATGGGGCCTCGCAGTTAAAAAGGTTCACGCTGCATTTCAGGCCGCCTCATCTGGAGCGAATAAACAGCTTCCTGTGAATTCCAGAGCTGGATGGTCGAAGAACCGTAAAGGCGAATTAGCTCTGTCCAACCGTCGTGGATCCCCGGCTCAAGTGGCCGACTACATTCAGTCTAGAGACCACAAGATTCTTCTTCCCGATCTGGGATGGAGATCCTTGAATTCCTCTGTAATGGCGTTATTTCTTACTTGGGGAACGATTGGGCCTGCTGTAGTACTTGATTTGGCCTTGCCTACCAAAGGTGAGAGTTCTTTTCTAGGCTTTTTGCGAATCGGAACTTACCAGAATACTTAGGTCTCGGATGCAGGTCTGCAAGTCGCCTTGCATACGGCATATTGTCCATCGTGATTTGGGCCTTGATGGTAACCTCTAATCGGTCGAGTTACAATTGGATTATATCCGATTCCATCTCCGACACCTCTCGACATGGAAACGTGAAACAATCGCTCTCGCGTCTGTTTGCGATTGTCTTGAGAAGAACAGGCAAAGTACTTTCTTGCATCAATGCCACCTGGATAGTCGTCACCTTTGTCCTTGAATGTACGGATGTCTACCAATCCTGCTGGTGTAATTCCGATGTTCTCTATTTGGGTTCTCATGCTTACAGCGTCATGTTGTGGACGCGGGAGGATTTCCACGCATTTTGGACACCCTTGGTCACGTCGACGGTGTTGGCCAGGTTCGTTTCTCCTTACATTGCATAATCATGTTTTGAGTCTTGACCTCGAACAGTGCCTCCGTCGTGATCTTCACCGGCATCAATATCCACATGAACCCCTCCTCCTCTAGATGGTTTGCGTCCATCGGAAAGAAGTCAATTTGAGTATCCTTGATGCCTTGTTTGTGTACATTTAGTAGCCTGAAGAGAACCATCACTGCGAACATTCGACAGCTTTAACACCGACCACTTGAACAAGGCGTGCTCGTCGATGTACCCAACGTTCCGCAGTTTGAAGCATCTCCTCCAACAGTCTCCTGATGAACATTCTCGTATAACTGCCCAACGCATTTCCCTACAACGTGCGAGGTACGAGCACATTTTGTTGTAGTGTCTGTTTAAAATATCACCAATCGTATCTCACTTATAGTCAGACTCCACGAGATTCATGATAGTCGATGAATCTTTTATATGGACACCAATCGCGGCGAATGATGAATTTCAACAGATTGTTGAAGCGTGTTGCTGCCAAACAATTTGCAACCAATCGCAAACAGCTCCCGTGATTGGCCGATCCAATTGGCTTACTCGTAACGTCGCTCGCAAGAATCACCGCCCAACGCCAGAAAAGGAAATTTTTCGAAGGTGTCACATTGCCTTTCGCTTTCTCTTCCTCCACCAGGCATAAGTTACGATGTCATACGTAGTAAACTGGCAGTTCCAATTGTGGGACCACGTCAGTATAATATATCCTCCTCCTCCAGGCCTGAGCGATGACTGGTCATGATGACAGCAACGCCGTGACATGCGTGACTGCTAATCACTCTTCCCGCCACCACTGCTCGCTGCTCGCTGCAGCCTGCCGCTACGCCCCGCCCTCGGGCGCTCCCTCGCATTCTTCACCACTGCCGACGCCCACGCTTTCGGGACTCCGGTCGCCGCACTACCCGGGCGGTACCACTCGCTGTTTGCGCCATTTGCGCCCGCCACCCCACTCACCTGGCTGGCCCTCCCTGGCTCCGTGAACTGAAACTGCGTATCCTCTAGTATGGCCGTGGATGCTGTGGCCGCTCCCACGCATCCCACTGCTTCTACTACCTCGTTCTCTGGCTCGCTTCCCGCACGCTCGCTCGTTGGCTCGTAGGTGCACCCGTGCACACCTGGAACCGGCCAAGCGTATGCGCTCACCACGTACGCCAGCACATACGCACACACACATCCTACCCTCGTCAGATACGCTCACACCGGCCACACGTACGAACTCGCGGCTCCGCGCGTACGCCTCTCCTCACGCGCGCCACTCCTCCCCGCATGCACCGCCCCTCCCCGTGCCCACCACCGCACCCCAATGCACCCGCCACACACTCGCGCCTGCCGCACCCGCACCGCACCGGGTGCTCACTCATGCGGCACGCACGCACACCTGCTGCACATCCTCCCGCCGCCGTATCTGCCCTGCCGCACCCTCCTCGTGGCGACCACGTCCATCGCGCACGCGTCCGCACCCGCCTTTCCCATGCTTGCTGCGTACGCGCGTGCCTCGCACCGTACGCATGCACCCACCGCACACCGTGTACGTCCGCTTGTTCCGCCCCCGCACCCTCCTCCGCATGCGCCCGCGCCCTTACCTGCCGCCGTACACACCCGCACGCGCATATTCGCCGCCGCCATGTTCGCTCGGTACCCTCACACCCTCCTCCACATGCGCCCGCTCTCGTATCTGCACATCTGCCCCCCATACGCACGCGCACGTACATATCCGCCGCCCCCGTGCTCGCTCCGCCCCTGAACCCTCCTCCGCATGCGCCCGCCCCCGCGCCTGCGCACATGCACCACCTGGCTCATCCCCGGACCTAGCCCGCCCTCCGCTTCCGCGCGTGCTCAAGAGCCCCAGCCCTCGCTCGCACGCCGCAGACGCATCGTGCAGGAGTCCCGGGTCGCTTTCCCTGCGTGTCTGTGCCCACGCACGCCATTCTCGCGCTGCCCATTGCGTCCGCGCATGGTAGTGCCTCCCTCCTTGCCCGCGTCTCGCCGCGTTGCACGCACACACGCACATCGTCCGCCTGCACCCGCCGCGCACCACCACTCTCGCTGGATGTACGCATCCGCGGCCGCGCGCGCACACATGTGGAGGGGGGCCCGGATCCACCCGCGCTACATACGCCCGGAGCCGTACCCGCCGCCGGTGTGTCATTTCTCGTGCGCATGCGCACACATCTTCTCGCAAACGCAGGCCTCGACGGATTTGGGAGGCGGAATGGAGAGTCTCTCACCCTCGGTCGCGCGAAGCCGATTGAAAACAACTCGTACTTACTTACTGTAACCTATTTACACCATGTAAGACCTTTGACCCGTAGTTCGAGATCAATGAATGACTTTTGCAATGAATTTTTGAAGCTGGTGCTTAAGACTTGGGGGCAAGTGCAGGTTGATAGGACAATATCATTGGTATGGAGCTGCGGACTTATGTATCACGAACTTGTCACGGAAGACTTTGGTTTACTTTATAGCGCAACGTAGGAGCATCCAAGAAATGCGAATAAATTCTCAGAAGACGTCTAGGGTATACTAACAGCATTCGTTGAAATTATGCGGACGGTGAAGGTCGGAATCGAATGTGCTAGTTCAACGTAGTTTACATAGCGAACCAAGTTGAGTTTCGGGCACACGGAAAATGCCGATGGTCCCTCATCCACGCTTCTCCTTCAACAGTGTAAGTGTTCACAGCGGATGTAACTCCTGCTTGCTTTAAACCTCTATTTGCCAGAGACAGACGGCAATCTTTTTTCAGTTGTGAGACTCGGACCCGGTAAATACAGTACCGAGACCGAGTGCCTAGGTTCAACTACCAGCAGCCAGCTCTCAAGGTGATTTATCTTACGCCAAGGAAAACGGGTGTATGCAGGTAAGCATAGAGTTCATAGCTCACATTATCTGTACATCTTACAGATCAAAGCAAGATTGAAGTTATCGTCTGAGTCTCAATCCCACGTCGTGGTCTTAACCGCTTCCGACTGTTGTTCCGGCCAGACAGTGGGTGCTAATTCGCAAAGGATTAACCTCACCGTGTTCCTCGAGGCACCTGGCTTCATTACCAAAGATGAGCGGCCGGCGATCAGGTTGACCGGGTGTGGTACACTAAGTTCTATAAAAGCACTGCAGACTTAGCAGGGAAAAAAACCGAAGCTGTTGTTCTGGCCAGACAGGGGGTGCTAATTCGCAAAGGATTAACCTCACCGTGTTCCTCGAGGCACCTGGCTTCATTACCAAAGATGAGCGGCCGGCGATCAGGTTGACCGGGTGTGGTACACTAAGTTCTATAAAAGCACTGCAGACTTAGCAGGGAAAAAAACAGAAGCTGTTGTTCTGGCCAGACAGGGGGTGCTAATTCGCAAAAGATTGACCTCACCGTGTTCCTCGAGGCACCTGGCTTCAATACCAAAGATGCTGACATCCGGCGACGGGGCGGCATGTTGGGGAGAGCGGTAGTCCAGGGACAGGACGGGACGGTTTTCCTTCCGTCTGTCCGTCTAACCGTCCTGGACGGGTACGGTGACGATCCCTATTAAGACAAGTAACGAACCGAGCTAAGACCACATACACATGCGGTGGTCAGCAGATTGGGAGCACGCTTGGATGGATGGATTGATGACCGGCATAAAGAGTATGTATTTAAAGACATTCCAAGTCCTAGCCAGATAGAAGACTTAAGGCGGAACCTCGGTGCTCAGGTGAAGCAGAGAGTGAAGTGGTGAACGCTTGGCGCCGCTCCGTGAGCGCCAGATGGACTCTGGTAAGTCCTTCGTCTCTCGTTTCACCCACAATTCTGCAACACCAACCGCATTCGAGCCAAAGAGATCTGCCGTTCGAGACAGTAGTACTGCTCCGGTTGAGAATATGGAAGAGAAAACAGTGGGTATTGAGACGAGAATACGAGGACCAAGGAGAATACCACAGTAAGCCTAGAAATCAATGATAACTTTAATAGCCTTGTGCTTAGCCGCAGCCCCAAACGTCGAGTACGCGTCCAGCATCTCCGCAAAGCTGAATGTGTGGGTGACGAGGGCGTCGGTTTTGATTTCGCCGGAACCGATCAGCTTCAAGAGCATGCCCGTGGAGACGGTGTCGACAAGACTTGTGGTAATCGCTATTCAAAACGTGCGTGAGCCCGAAATACCTGGGCAGGTCATAGGGAAGACATCGACCGATATTTTTGTGCCATAATTTTTCGAGATGGAGATTGACCTTGCACCCGTGGACACCGAGATTCGCGATGGTGCCTCTGACAGCGACAAGGTTCTGGCAGAGCTCGAAAGTCCCGGGGACGCCGGCTGCTTCGATCACTGTGTCCACTCCACGCCCGCCGGTTAGTGCCATTACTTCTTCCGCGGCGGTTGGGTCAAAAGCAATGCAATGCGTCGCGCCGAGATTCGCGGCGATTTTCAAGCGGTTCGCGTCGCGTGTGATCATGATGAGGCTGGAGGAGAGTAGAGCTGTGCGATGAGCACGATACCGAGGCCGATTGGGCCCCCGCCAACGATTGCTAGGCTACTTCCGGGTTTGACGCGCCCGTTCTAAGGAGTCGAAAAAATCAGATATGCAGATCTCGCATGTGGAGGAAGAAACCTACCAGCACCCCACACTCGAAGCCTGTCGGGAGAACGTCACTGCACATGGCCTGCGCCGCTTCAGAGGCGCCGCTCATTAGATGGTGTGGGCTTCCATCCGCGTGGGGGACGCGCACGAACTCCACCTGCGTCCCATCGATGGTGTGGCCTAGGACCCAACCGCCGTCGATGCAGTGCGACGCCAGGCCCTTGCGGCAGAACTCGCACGACATGCAGGACGTGATGCAAGACACGATAACGCGTTCGCCGGGCTTGAACATCGTGACGCTGGCGCCGATGGAGTGCACCACCCCGGTGCCTTCGTGCCCGAGAATGCGCCCCGTGGTACATGTTGCGACGTCGCCCTTGAGGATGTGGAGATCGGTGCCTATATGAATGGTATTTATTTCAGATTGCGGACACAGGGACGAGAGGATTTACCGCAGATGGTGCCTTTTACCATCTTTACCACGGCATCGGTTGGCGCGAGGATCTGCGGGCGGGGACGCTCCTCAAGGACGGGTTGTCCCTTTCCCGCAAATACAAGGGCTCTCATGGTCGTCATCGTCGTGTAGGAGTTGGGGGAGGTTTAAGACCAGGGACATTGAAGGCGGATGCACTTATAGCTGGGACGAGGAGTAGAGAGCCAGGAAGCCGCCTTTATCATGTATTCCTCCCGTCGGTGTGCATCCTCGCCATTCACCATGTCACACCCACCATCTGCCAGTATGGGCCACAAATCCTGACAGGATACAAAGCAGGTTATCGGCCGCGGGAACAATGCGGACGTTGGGGTCATCGTCGACTGGGGCTCGCTTTTCGGGAACCAGACATACCTCCGTTTCGCTCCGGCAGCGGCCCGTGTTTGCTGGATTTGCCAAGGAAAGCTGTCATGCAAATTTAAAGATGCCGACAAGACGGCTTCTCGGAGTGTTTTACGTCACTCCTCTCCGTCGAATGCTCCGAGAACTGCTTCCGTCCACCTATTCGCGGGCCGGTGCACCTATTCGCGGGCCGGCGCATCAATCGCCTGCGAAGCACGCGCACCTTGTTGGACAGTATTATCCGTACATCATTGGTCTGTGTCTTCTTGCGCTTGGACGCATCCTGCTGACTGTGGTTGCAAGTGGAACTGCCGGATACAATAATTGCGAGACAAGTTAGAAAATAGCGTTCCATTCACCCTTGCCTACTAGGCCTCCACAAAACAGCATGCGCCTAGGCTCGCTGATCCGAAAACAGGCTTCGATGACGTCCTATTTTGGGTCTTTGACCCTTACTTCCAATTACCACCGATTTGAGATCCACCAATATTTCCTAGTTCTCGGATTTCCTCCTAGATACCTTCTAACTGCACCCATCTGGAGGATGCGAAAATAAGTGGATCGTATCTTGTCACCTATTAAAGCAAAACTCTTGATCGTCCTTGGCAGCGCCGCTTCCCCCCGATGTGGGCCATGCGGGCGCATATTTTGCAGATTAACCGTAACAATTTCGGGTGGAGGTCGGCGGAGGAATGTGAACCAGCGCAACCTCACTCTTCTTCCCTATTGTAGTCCACTATTTTAACACCTCAGAATATAGCCAACCACCTTGGCAGCCGCAGCGGCCATTATGTCCGTGGCCTGCCAATACAATATTTATTTCAGGCTCTACTTGGCCCGTCCAACATCTTGCGGGATCTGTTCGGTCTCGTTTCGGTCTGTTCAATTTCTCGCACCCGAACTTCTTCCATCGCGCCTATAAAAGACGAAGCAACCGTCTCAATTGCTATCACTGGCGCACCATGGTCACTGCTCGGTTTTCGCTCATTCTCGCTGCCTGTGGCGCATTCCCCATCGTTTGGGCACAAAGTTCGTGAAATGTTCAATGAACCAATACTACCATTTTCAAGCGTGATCCCTTAACATTGATGTTGTAGCATGCCCGGCGATTCCATCCCTCACCGATTATAGCAATACGGCGCTGCCTGATCCATTCACATTCGCCGACGGTTCCAAAGTTGTGACCACCGGCGACTGGGCATGTCGTAAAGCGGAGATCTCCTCGTTGCTGCAGTCGGATGAGCTCGGTATTATGCCCCCGGATCCAACGTCGGTGACCGCCTCGTTTTCGGGCACTACCCTCATCATCACCGTCACCGATGGCGGGAATACTATTACATTTTCACCAACCATCACATATCCCACAACGGGAAGTGGACCGTTCCCAGCGATAATCGGAATCGGCGGCATCAGCATCCCCAGACCGTCGGCGGTTGCTGTTATCAACTTCGACAACACAGACTTCGCAGCGCAAACCAACGCAAGCAGTCGTGGCCTGGGACAGTTTTTCACGCTCCATCCAAGTAGTAGGTCCACAGGTACGCCATCATTACTACCTACCTTACTCCGTTGAAGTGAACTTGCACTAGGTGCAATGATCGCCTGGGCCTGGGGTGTTCGCCGCATCATGGATGCAATTGAAAAGACGCCGGATGCGAGGATCGACCCGAAGCGAGTTGCTGTATCTGGATGTGGGAAAGGCGGAAAAGGCGCCCTTGTCGCAGGTAGGCGATGGTTCGAATTTAGGAAGCGATTTTTGACAAATCATCCAGGGGCATTTGAGCCACGTATTGTGTTGACCATACCGCAGGAATCCGGCTCGGGTGGTACCGATAGTTGGCGTATCTCGGACTCACTCGGCTCGAGCGCACAGAATGCGGCGGAAATCTTCTCAGAAAATGTGTGGTTCTCCACAAGCTTCAACACATTCGCGACGAGCTCCGTCAATAAACTACCGATTGACCACCACCTCTTGATAGGTATGGTATGGCATTATTGGGCGGTACGGTCCGAATAACGAACGCCACAGGAATGATCGCGCCCCGTGGATTCTTCGCTATCGACCAGATCGGCATCGATTGGCTCGGCCCCTCCTCATCCTACGGCTCGCTGGTCTCCGCCCGCACCATCTGGAGCGCACTAGGGGCGCCGACCGCGATGGGCTTCTCCCAGGCTGCCGGACATGCCACTTGCGTCTTCCCGTCCTCTCAGCAAGCACAGCTTGACGCCTTCATCAACAAGTATTTACTAGGCCAGACGACGGCCAACACGAACATCACGACAAGCGCGGGGAACTATCAATTCGCGATTCCCAATGCGCAGTGGGCACCTTGGACCCCGCCCGGAGCGCTCACGCCTTCGGACCCGAGTTCGAGCACTACTACAGTGGCCTCGAGCACCACTACAGTCGCCTCCACCACGACCGTCGACTCCACCACGACCGTCGCCTCCACTACGACCGTCGCTTCCACCACAACTGTTGCCTCAACTACCACCAGCACAGCGACCCCGACAGGTTCGTGAAGCGTTTAGTCTAATTCACACGCGTAGTCCCTTACGATTCATGTTATAGCATGTCCAGCGATTCCCGTCCTCACGTCCTACAGCAACACCGCGCTGCCCGACCCATTCACATTCGCTGGTGGGTCCAAAGTTGTCACGACCGCCGATTGGGCATGTCGGAGAGCGGAAATTAGGTCACTGCCTTTCCCAAACTCAGTACGCGAAGACTGAATTATCGCTTCCACTGTTCCACAGCACGCTCCTACAGAACGACGAGCTCGGAATGATGCCCGCTGATCCCACATCCGTCACCGCCTCGTTCTCGGGCACCACGCTCACCATCACCGTCACCGATGGCGGCAGATCCATCTCATTCGCTCCGACCATCACGTACCCCACGACGGGCACCGCGCCGTTCCCCGCGATAATTGGAATTGGCGGCATCAGCATCCCGAGGCCCGCGGCAGTTGCGGTGATCACTTTCAACAACGACGACATGGGAGCGCAGAACGACCAAAGCAGCCGTGGAAAAGGGAAGTTCTTCACCCTCTACCCAAACAATACCGCGGCGGGTGTGTTTTGTATTTGTTGAGCTCATCCAAGTTCACTTACACCGCTTCCCTCGAGGTGCAACTCTCGCCTGGGCTTGGGGTGTCCGCCGTATCATGGACGCACTCGAAAAGACCCCGGCAGCCAGAATAGACACAAAGCGAGTGGGAGTGTCTGGATGCTCGAGGAATGGAAAAGGCGCCCTCGTCGCAGGTAGGTGATACTGCCGAACCTGTACGGGAAGTATTGACAAATCTTTCAGGGGCATTCGAGCCGCGAATTGTGTTGACAATCCCCCAGGAGTCCGGCTCTGGTGGTACCGACACTTGGCGTATCTCGGATTCCATCAACAAAAACGGCACCAGCACCCAGACTGCGTCAGAAATCATCGGCGAAAATGTGTGGTTCGGGACAACATTCAACCAGTTTGCGACTACCTCGGTCAACAAGCTACCAATAGATCATCATTTGCTGATAGGTATGGGGTATGGTATGATTACATGGCACGATCCCAATAACGAACGCCACAGGAATGGTCGCGCCCCGCGGATTCTTCGCCATCGACCAGGTCGCCATCGATTGGCTCGGACCTTTCTCATCCTACGGCTCGCTGGTGTCCGCACGCACCATCTGGAACGCACTTGGCGCGTCGACTTCGATGGGATACTCCCAATCTGCGGGCCACAACCACTGCTCCTTCCCCTCCACTCAGCAGACGCAGCTTGACGCCTTCGTCAACAGGTTCCTGCTGGGCCAGACTACGGCCAACACGAACATTACCACCAGCGCGGGGAACTACAATTTCGTCATTCCCAACGCGCAGTGGGCACCTTGGACTCCGCCTGCCGCGCTCACGACGTGAGAAAGCCGGGGCGAATTGTCGTTGAATTTCTTCTCCGTGTCACATGTACGTGTATGATGTATCTGATTGGTTCTTGAATGGATGAAATTGTCTTGATTTGTCTGCCGAGAAAATAATGATCTTCTAATTGGGGGCGTCGAAGATGTGGCCAATCCCTCCCAAAGCCAATCCCTCCCAAAAATACTATATAGTTACATGAGGCTGCCACCCCGGCATTTGGACCCTTCAAAGAAACGATTGCGTCCTGACCAATTCTGCCATTGCTAATACATTCAAGTTCCATGTCGCTCTTCCGCAGACTAACAAATGGGTGTGGCTGTGGAGCTATTCAATACAAGTCCGCACTTCAATTAGATATGAATACCCCTAGAGCGGCGACGTGACATCGTTTCGAACACTTCCCTGTGGTACATCAGGAAAACCGTAGCCGAGCCACAGTTTCCCACAGTTCCCATAGCATCCATAGATGTCCATAGTCACACCTAGCACTGGACAGCACTGGGCAAGCGGCTATATACGCTATGGCTTACTAGGCGTACCTGGAATTTTCGACACACACACTACTGCCCACTGAAGGCGAGCTCAAAGAGCTCCGGCTTTGATCGGCGCTTAAAGTCCGCGCACACATGCGTCACTGCTACGTGGTTGCTCTTTCCTCCCACCACCCCCACCGTCCCGCCCAGTGTCCCCTGCCCCCCCCCCCCCTGCCCCCCCCCCCCCCCCCCCCCCCCCCCCCCTCTTGTCTCTTGCTACCACCCTTGCTCCAGCGACAGCATACTCCCGTCTTTACCTCTCATGTCTCACCCTCATATAATCTGGATGCCACCAGCGTCGCGGCCATGGGACAACCTTCCGAAATCCGACAAGCACATGTCCGGGTGGTACCCACAGTCTCGCTTCCGCCCTCAATGTCCCCAACCCGACCTTCGTGGAGAAGCCCACACAGAAGCCGGTGGGCAGCGCTGTTAAGGACGGGGTAGAGGACGGGTGATCCATCTGTTCGCAGGCGAGTCGTTCACATCTTTTTCCCCCCTTTGCCTTTGCTCCTGCCTTTGCTCCCCCGTCACCTGACACATACCTGTGATTCACCGCTGCTCGACAAGCAACGTCGATGCGGTGCTGGACGGCGTGGGGACACCCAGACGGCAGCCCAGCGGGAGTGGGGACGCGAGCGGGGACGAGGAGCCGGATTATTTGGCGCCGCTGTTGCAGCGCACGCTGCGGCGCCGCGGGCTGTCGGATTCGTCTATACACTCGATGTTTACGTCGCAGGCGGCGGAGGACGAGGCTGATGCGGCACCGCCGCAGACCCCGCTGTCGAGGACAGAGGCGGCATGGTTGGAGAGCGGGTCGGTGCTGCTGCACTGGCCCGGCATGTGCAGAGCTTCCAAAGTGGACTGGGGGTGGACAGCTCAGCGACAACACCGACGGCGAAGGAGCGGAGCGCGGGGGGCAGCTCGCTGTCTGGCTCCGAGCTCGGGACGTCCCCGCCCGGCGCCTCTGCACCTATCGCCTCCACTGGCGGCCCAAAACTCGCCCGGCGGTCCTCCCGCGTAAGTACGAAAACTTTCTGGGTGTACATGGCGCGTACTGATGGTTTCGATGGCAGGGATCCAGGATTGCGGCCCGATGGCAGGATGCGGAGCAAACGGGGAGGTCTGGGTGGTACGGAATCTGGTAGGTCATTTGTCCTGTTGTGCGGAGCACGCACGGGCTGAACGCTGGACACTGAAATTTGTGAGCTCATGTAGTAGTTATAATGCTAATATAAATTTGTTTCTTCGATTCTTTCGTTGTTACTGTCCCATTGAGTGCCACCGCGAGCAAAGCAATAGTTTGGAACCTGGATTGTAGGCAGATGGCTGGCGCCACATAGCTTTCCAGCAATAGCCTAGTATCGGCTAGTATCCCATAGTTGTGGCGTGGAGCTGTCAAGTGTCCCACAGCAATGTCCTAGTGCTGCATATTAGGGATGTAGCTATGGCGACTAGAGACACTATGGATGCTATGCAGCGCTGTCAAACACTGTCAAGTGTCGGCCGGTTTTCCTGATGTACTGACTACACATCCGAGCCACCCCGTGCGATTCGATATGCCGAGAACCGACTCCGATGCCGTATCGCGCTGGCTTCAACTGATGGCGGTAAACTGAACTATTAGGGGTGCTCAATTCTTAGGTCGACCTGGTCAGGTCAAGTTTTAATTCGAAAATTCATTTGATCCTTTGATGGCCGATCAATATGCGTGATCTCGCATCGCAGCGACTCCGATCACTCGCTCGACGCTCACCTCGTACGCATTGTATACATTGTATACCCAGTTCTCCTTCTGCTCCTTGCACCGCACGCGTCCGACTCGGCCCTTATGACATCATAAATGTTCTGAGACGTAGTAACGGTGGACGCGAGCCACGCTTGAGTAAAGCGCTAAATATAAAAAATTATTAATACTCATCTCCGGTGCATTGCCTGACATGTCCCTCCATACCAAATCTGAAACCGCTATGCAGCCTCAGGGAGAATATTTCCAGCTCGTTAATGTTTCCTTCAGGATTTTCTCTGGCTACATAGTAACATAACTAACTTTTTGATCTCAAATTGTTTCCTATACCGACTAATTGTACTCTACATCTCTTCCTTAGCATATACAGGTTTTTTCATCTCCCGTTGAACATTGTCAAGCTGTCTGAGTCTGAGAGTCGTCCCCCAATTGGGAGATGCGCAGCCGAGACTCGGCGATCAAAGGATCAACTGAATTTTCGAATTAAAACATGACCTGACCAAGTCGACCTAAGAATTGAGCACCCCCATTGGGAATCCTGCACAGTAATCGGTGTCACGGGCGACGGGCGCTCTTGTCTGCCTAGAATCTTAAGTATATCAACACCTTCCGAAGATGACTAGGACATCGTCAATCGGTGTCGGCGCTAGCCTGGGCAGGAGTGAAGCGATCCAATAATCCTCGCTTGCATTCTCTGAATTACTTCTGATATCAACCCAGACACTTCATGTCAAATGTCGTGCTGGCCGTAGAATTTATATCAGCACCTGCGGGCGCTCTCCAACGCCTCCCAAGCGCTTGGCGAGCGCGGCTGCTGTCAACATTTCTAATGTTGGCAATATTTTTATATTCCTATGTATAAAAGCTGTCAACCATGCCGCCATTCCTAAATTCCTTGAACAGGTCAAAGCTTACTCTGCCGCGTTACAATAAGTCTCGCTGAAAGGGTAAGGAACCACTGACCAAGAAAAAATAGTAGAATGCAATGTGCCAATCTTGCAATGGGCCCTGTCTACTGGACTTATCCATGCTGCTCCAGCCACAAACCACCGCCTCACAATCTCCCGCGTCATCCCAGTAGGCGAATATAAAGTCACCTATTACACAGCCGACCCGGGGGATTTCCCCGCTGCACACGCTCCCCTCAGTTGCCGGGCCTGCACCCAGAGCACCCTGCTGATCTGCTCCGACGTAAACCCCGCGCCCAGTTCGTCTGCGCCGAGCTCCTCAACTGGATGAACGCCAACCCTAACAATGTCCTCGACGCCGGTGGCCTGGGGGCCGTTTGCCTCCGAGGGGTCAAGCCGCCAGTCAAATTAAAGAAATCAGTGCTGCGTGGGATGGTCGACGAACATCGGGACCATGCTTTAAGGCCAGCTGTACCAGAATGCGTTCAATATCTACAACAAATGCCGTCCGGGCACCATTACGATGAAGTCCTGAGTGGCAACACCCGACCCTCTTAACGGCGCGCGTGCCAAAAACGAGTGCCTCAGCAGCAACCCCACCAGCAGGCCTTGGAGGTCCTGGGCAATGAGCGCACAAGTCAGGTGAAGGAGATGACTAGTGTTGTGTTCATGGACGCCTTCCCAATTCGTAGAGGAACGTTGGAAGTACGCCAATAGACGAGAAAAACTCCAATACTGAGCTACAACCTCGATTCTAAGAACGACTTTGATTATATCTAAGAAACG
Source organism: Mycena albidolilacea (assembly GCA_029282495.1). NCBI lineage: Eukaryota > Fungi > Basidiomycota > Agaricomycetes > Agaricales > Mycenaceae > Mycena > Mycena albidolilacea. The sequence continues at coordinate 521,891 of JARIHO010000024.1, read as the reverse complement.
CTGTTGAAGAACGGTTCCCTGCGAAAACAAGTAAATTTTGGTTCAGTAGCAATCTTGGACTGGACGCCTACGGACGGAATTCAGATACGGTGATACCTAGGCCGCACGCAAACCTTTAACAAGGAGCAGATTGGGCGTTAAATTTAACACAGTGGAATAGCCAGCCGCGCAGTAAGATGCAGAGCATGGTTCTATCTCCGTAGACGCCTTAGTTGGCACATCGAGCAAACCAAATAACTGGTACATACAATCCCAGAAGAATGTTGCCGTGGTGTGTTTTTCCGAAGCTCAGCCAGCAAATCCGTGTGGCGCTCTAGAGATCTTCGCGCACGATCGTGGGGGGTTTCTATCTCAGAATCTTTTTCACGATGGTCCGGTATATGAAGCAGTGAACCAGTATGACTGTTCGCCAGTCAGGAAAGAGAAAGGGTGAAAAATGACTGTATAGTAACAAGCGTATCGATTCGGCAAATTAACAAATCTGAATGAAGAGAAACTTTGCATCAAGATCAAGATACTGATTTCCAGAATGATAGTGACTGTATGGAATGTCGAAATAAGTAACGCCGGTGACTACGTCCCGCCCGTGGCGAAAACGATACAGCACGAGAAAAGCAGCCAGCCAGAGTGGGTAATCTTCGAGTATAATATGAGCACCGTGGAGGCATCGAAGACTGATAACCGCGATACATAAGGACTGCGTCGGAGGAAGAGTGAAGAAAGAAATCCATAGTGAGTGAGGAGGCTCAGGTGTCCCGTACGTCGGGGCGGCACTGTGCGACTCGGACTACCACGCTGAGGAGCGGAGCCGGACCTCGCGTGGCATGGAAAGGCATGGCTCCTCGGGGTGCACGGTCAGAGACTCAGGTAACGGTTTGGACTAAACTAAATGGAAACGGAAAGTAAATGTTTATACGCGCCCTAAGTTCCGCAAGTAGCAGTAAACAGTCATTTTTTTGAGGATGTAACAGACTTCTTTTGATCATTAATATGACGGTAGTCAACTCACGAGCATCCAGTTTCCTTCATCATTTCCCTGTGCAAGCTTCAAATGGGACGGAATATATGCCAGTGACATCGCCGAGATGGCCGAACACACTCGGAAATTGCCGACCTTGGGCAAATCGAAACCAACCCAGCGCAACACGCCGAACGGAACGCTTACCGGCTCTGCGGAGACCCCAACACATGCCTAGCACCCTACGAAAAGCCCAGAAAAATACTCCAGTCTTTGGCTAGGTCGGTGATCTACTCAAAATCGTTTAATCGTTTGAAAACTGTTTGTAAATTATTTTCAAAGGTCCACAAACGAAACGGAAATAAAAACGGTTATTTCCGTTTACAAACATTTGCAGATGGAAATGGTTGGAGCCTTAGTGGTTAGTGCCCTGCACGATGAAAGATGAAAGAACAGAAGAGAGGAAGTAAGAGGACAGAGATAGAGGGGGGGGGGGGGAGGGGGACGGGATGCGCCCGGAACGGGGCGAACGATAGGACGATATGGAGGAAAGCACGAGGTGACACGACACGCCCAAAGTTCGTCGACAAGATGGCAAAGGTCTCGTCTGTAGATAGCCCGAATGTCGAATGTCACCGGTCAGACCGCTTCCATTGCCGCGAGTTCTGCTTTTTCTGAGATGACTCCTTCCAAAGAAGAAAATAAACCGTTCCGGGCGCATCCCGTCCCCCTCCCCCCCCCCCCTCTATCTCTGTCCTCTTACTTCCTCTCTTCTGTTCTTTCATCTTTCATCGTGCAGGGCACTAACCACTAAGGCTCCAACCATTTCCATCTGCAAATGTTTGTAAACGGAAATAACCGTTTTTATTTCCGTTTCATTTGTGGACCTTTGAAAATAATTTACAAACAGTTTTCAAACGATTAAACGATTTTGAGTAGATCACCGACCTAGCCAAAGACTGGAGTATTTTTCTGGGCTTTTCGTAGGGTGCTAGGCATGTGTTGGGGTCTCCGCAGAGCCGGTAAGCGTTCCGTTCGGCGTGTTGCGCTGGGTTGGTTTCGATTTGCCCAAGGTCGGCAATTTCCGAGTGTGTTCGGCCATCTCGGCGATGTCACTGGCATATATTCCGTCCCATTTGAAGCTTGCACAGGGAAATGATGAAGGAAACTGGATGCTCGTGAGTTGACTACCGTTATATTAATGATCAAAAGAAGTCTGTTACATCCTCAAAAAAATGACTGTTTACTGCTACTTGCGGAACTTAGGGCGCGAACAGAAAATCCCACAGCTTTGTTCCAGGCCCGCAAACCTAACAGCACGACTCGTACTTAGTAAAGTAAGTTTTCCAAGCCGGGTTGTAGGCACCTGATTCACGACTTATCAGATCATAGATGGTTCGTATCCCGTACAGCCGCTCTGTTTAAGCGCTTATTCCGGATCCTGTCACATCGCCGCAGTGCCCGTGTAAACATTTAATATTCAATTCTAAGCGCCTACTAGAAAGTGCCCCTCTCGGCGGCACAGCCCTTACCTGACAGGGTCTCATTTTTTACATATACTGAATTCAAGAATGAACATGTAGTACAAGTACATCTGTTAAGGAACATGTTTCGTGTTTTGTTTTCTCAGTATGGTGTGGTCAGCGGTCACTATTTCGTTGAATCATCTTGGGAAGTTTCTCAGAATCATCTTCGAAGTTTTTCAGACAGATTTGGTGGACATTGCGTCACCCCCGACTGGGAAATTGAGCCTCTTCAATTTATATGTGGCACTTTCCCAGAGTTCAGGGCAAGAAACGATTCATCTGCTACGAGACTTCGACGATCAACCCCTCACGCAAGCCCACAATCCGATGTTGCCTGCGGAAGATGAAAGACTAGAAGATTTGAACAAACAAACAATGAGATGGTGGAGAGAAATGTGCTCGAGCACAGAGATGGATTTGAGTGTAGCAACACAGTAATATACAGAAATGTAAAGAATTGTCTGCCAGTGTGACATCACCCAGACCTGAGATGCTGGGTATTATTTTACACATCTGGTCTATTGATTTTTGGCTACCTACATTGTCTTGTTAGCGGTAGAGAAGAGATGTAGTCTCTTGCACTGACTTCCCACTCGCAACCTCGTTCTGAAGTCTGTTAGTTACCGCACCTTGATTACCGTTACTCGCACTTATTATGTAAGTTTCCATTTTGGGAACTCACGTGTTTGTGTCCCGGACGCGACGTATTGCGTTGTTGACACATTTTTCAGAGGTTTCTGTCTTTGGAGCAGTGTTAGTTGATGTTTTGTGCTCTATAATACCATCATAGAAAAAGGACACCATGGGAGGGTGTCAACACCCAATTGTGCGCCTGGAGCTGCTTTTGATGCCAACTCATGCACAACTGACCAGGCAGCAATCATAAATACTATTCAGACAACTCTTGAACCTATTATAGACCTGAGTATGTGTTCCTAAGAAATTTGTCACGCCTTGATGTCTGAAAACGCGTCCTTCCAAGTCTCGTGCAGTTTCAATTAGATCCGAAAAAGGAAAGCTTACATAATAAGGGCGGGTAACGGTAATCAGGGCGCGGTAGCTAACAGACGTCTGACTAGAAGAGATGGTAGTTTGGATGTTTTGAAAGCAATCAATGTGGTCTGCATTGTGGATTGAGAATCGAGAAGTTCCAAGGCTAAAGCTTTGCTGGCAGATGATGCAATGTGAATTCGGTGCTAGCTCCAAATCTGTTTTGCGTCATGCGGTTATCCTTGTGGTTATCCCGGCAATAGCGGAGTGGGATGATCGGATCACGTCAAATTCGGGTGTTGGTGATTGATGGAATTATGACCCCCCAAAACTAGTGCCGGGTCGGAAAGGCTGTATGTAATGATCATATTATACAGAGCTGTATAAATACCAGGAGCCCCCAGGACACCTTGTATTTAATGTGTCTTTTTCTCAAAAACAGGCTGCCAAGCATTGCCAATGAGCACAATAACACCTGGAGCTATTCGGAGCATAAGCATTCATCCTGACATTTTGAAACGACAAAACAAAACCATGTTTCCTGTTTGGGCTGCGTAGGTCATGTCCGTCGGGGTAAAGACATTCATGCACCATAAATCGCATCAGCGGCGCGTGTTTCTTGACTTTTTTCTTCGCCTCGTTGGGCTCCAGCCATGGGACTCTCTACGGAGCGATACGAGGCCCTCAAAACAGTATCCACCCGCTTCTTGACTGAAAAGGATTATGGCTTTAAAGAGACTGAGGCTGCTATGGCCGCAGTTTTCGGCAATGACCATAGCTCAATCGAGGCCAAGGCATGGACGACTTACTGGTCTGTGTTATCAATTGCGGGAGAGGCAATGGATCGGAACGAGGCATACACTGTGGTACGCCATTTGAAGCTCTTTAATTGATTTTTGATTCATGTAAAGCCCAGCCTCCTATCCCTCTCCTCGACGGTTCTATGCCGGATGTTGAAATGGCTGACAATAATTCAAATGCATCGGAATCTCAGCCCACACTTTCGAGTGGACTCTTAAATTCAGATGCGGCTGATCTGCAGCGTGAGCGTGACGAGCGGAAGAGGAATGGCAACCAGCACGGCAGGGAGAAAAATCCTCTCGGGCGCAGCTTCGACGAGTTAATGGCTTCTGCTTTCATTGAACGCTTGGTCATAAACAGCCCGAAGCAAATGAAGCCGATGTATCACTGTATTGGGTGCGATCTGGGCGTCCGTAAGAATAACCGGAAGTGCAATACACCTCACATGCTCGGGTGCAAGGTACAAGCATTGTTTCATTCAATCCCGACCTTCCCGACTGATCCAGCAGTAGAAATTCCAGCGAGATTTCCCGGGTACCTGGAGCAAGTTTAAAGATAAAGTTTTCGCATCTGGGTCCCAGGTCGCATCCGGTGAAGCAGACGCCCCAGCACTTCGACTCAAGAAAAGAAAATTGGAGGATCCCTCTCTGGGGCGTGTCCCCCATTCCTGGTATTACTACCGAACTTGCGACGGAACTGGACCTATCCACGAAGACTCCGCCGGCTCAGGTCACACTCGACGACACTTGGGGGGCATCCAAAATCACGGCGACTAGACAATCCATTATCGACTATCTTTTGCTCAGACTGATTGTTTGTTGTGCGCTGGCATTTTCACTTTGCGACAATGGCTTTTTCATCGATTTTTGCAACACAATGTATTAATCCCTGTCTTATATTGTCTGTCGTACTTACTCTTTTGCAGGTGTCACAGCTACTCGGTCCCAGATCGCTCCAATTTCATCACGTACAACCTCGTGGTGGAAGCAGAGAATGCAATGGTCCAACTCAAAACACTCCTTGAAAGCTTCATCCATCTTACATTGTCTTTCGACGGCTGGTCTAGTCGTAAGAGCGATGAGATTTACACGGTGCATGTCTCTACACCCACCCGCATGTCCTACATGGTTGCGGGTATCATTTTAACGGGATTATCGACGACGGGGGAAACCATTTGCGAAAATCTGAAAAATGTATGTGTTTTATTTACCCCTAGCTTGTCTTTTAATCAACAAACCTGTAGATCCTTCTTCTCTATACTGCCGTCCGTTTCTCGATGATTGTCTCCGACACGACCGGAAATGTCAAAAAATGCCGAGAACTTATCTGCAGAGCTTTTCCGTGGATTTTGAACTGCCCTGACCCATGCCATCAGCTATACAGCGAGGTACGAGCTTAGTCCGTGTAGAGCATCTGTCTACGAGAGACTAGCCATCAGCTCAATCTGTTTGCGAAAGATATCATAGTTGGCTCTAAGCAGTTTCCGAAGATAAAAGGGTTTGCTGAGGTGATTTCTAGCAATAAAACAGCCTCACCCCTTGTCTGTAGAAAAATACGTGAAATACATTAAATACGGTATAAAATACACGTATTATACATTGAATACACCCAAAATTTTCGCCTGCGGCGCCGGTATTAGAGAGCTTGCGCAGAGCCACCAGGCATGCGCAATCGAGTGGCTGTTTAATCACATGCCCTTTACATACCGCTTATTCTTATTAGGTGAGGTCACCAAATAGTCCTCTGTACGCTTCCGGCTGCATGTCTGAACGGCAGACAGGTGTCACAATAACTTAAATAAAGAAATTTTGCCGTCCATGATGTCATGCCTGAGCCACTGGCTAGCCACCAAATCGGCCGAGTGACTGTGGAGCCACTGATTTGCGCATGCCTGTGGAGCCACTGGGTGGCTACTGGTGGCTCCTGCGCAAGCTCTCTATTTTATGCATTATACAGCGGATACATACCATACCAGAGGGCCGCTGCACAGCCTCTGTATAATACACCATCAATACCTTTCCAACCCAGCACTACCCAAAGCGCAAGGGAATCGACATCCAGATCTGAGATCCGATCATCTTTGTACGGCACCTCCGGCAACTCGCGACAGTCAGCTGCTTCATCTCTTTTCAAGCGGCCATAGAGCGCGTTTCTCCCAGATCGCTATTCCCCCAGCTCACACGGAAATGGCTACCAAATTCGCATGGGTGGTCCAGTTGGCCCCACTGTAGAACTAATCTCCAACAAGTCCCAGCGCTGCGAGAGCTTTACGCAGAACCGGCAAGTCCACCATGAGCGACCATCGTGTGTCCTAACCCGAGTATCAGACATGCTGCATCCCAACTCCGCGATCGGTGTAACCGCCTGGGACTGGTCCTCTATGATAGGGCGGTTGCGAATGAAAACATTCCACCGTCATTGAGCCCGTCAATCTGTACGTGCGGCAGACCATATCTGATAAGATCTGACTTGAAATTAGACCGTAGGTCCCTACGGAAAAGTTCAGCAAAAATGGACAGCTGGTTACAGTTAGATAGAGTCCAGGGATTCCTTCGCCAGGCCGAGATAGCGAAAGATATAGAGTGTTGCCATCGTATGCTCACAGACTGCTGGGGCTCGCTTCAAGTACTGTACCATTTCATTCAATTCGCGCGGCCTGTGACGCGTGACAGCTCGCAACGAATTTCAGTTTTCGCGAATCGGCCTGGGTGGCCGTGACACCCAAAAAAAATTCGCGTTTTTCATCGGGAACACCTACATTTACTAACCAATTCAGCTCTCACTCCAATAAATGTGGTTGTGCACCCAGCATCTAGATACGGGCCACCAAAACAAGCCAGATCAAAATGGTGCAACATCAATTCAGCACCTTTTTGCGAGGTTTGAGGGAGCTTGAGGGAGCGGTGGAAGGTCAATTGCTCTCAATTGCATCATATAGGGCAGTCATGTGAGTGCCGCAGCAAATTGAACACCGAGACACAGCTGGAGAATTTTTTTGCATTTTTCAGGTCTTTTTGGTGATTTTGTGACTTTTTTGTCAAGTTCGCGGCTGGGTTCGGTGACCCGTGACATACGCGAAATTTTTCGCGGATTTGAGGGCCTGTGACGCGTGACACGCGAATTGAATGAAATGGTACAGTCTGCGTGTTTCTTTGATGGCTACATGATGAATTTTATCCTAGCAGACCGGAACCGATGACTGAGAAGCACAGTTCAAGCTCGAATCTGAGAAGGACCACCGAGAACTCGTCGCCTACCTAGTCGATGGAAGGAATAGCCAGCAAATAACAAATGATGTGTTCAAGGTTCTTGTTTTGTAATGTCCGAGGCTGCGTGATGAATCTAACACGATGGTTGCGGATGATACTAATAGGCCCAAAGCGCGGACATTCAACAGTTGATGTCCATGATGCAACAGGTGCGCCAAGGGCACATAATCCTATGGAACAGAAAAATTCACGATTGGTTAGATGATGGGCAACAATCTCCGTACAACAAACAAACAACACAATGGGTTGTCCAGCAACTTGTACGACCTGCAGTTCAAGACTCACGAACTGCTGCCGGGCTTCAACCTTCGCTCCGGTGAAGTCATTCGTGTTGGCCAGTTCCCCGTCAGTGGAACGAGCGTTATGGATATCTACGAAGGTTCACCCAGTGCTTACCTGTTTTTTCGTAACAACTAACCGCCTTTTCTTCTTACAAGGTCTATATCTCGGGCGGGAAAAAGTTGCCATCAAAGTGGTCCGAGCAATTCATTCAAATGAACACAGTCAGCGGGTAAGTCGTCTCACGATGTCCTCTACACCCAACTGATACGGTGCCAGCGTTCGACAGAGAATACGACATCTGGAAGAAACTGTGGAAGATTGACCAAGGCCAGCATGTCTTGCCATTCTACGGCTTCTGCCAGGAAGACGGTGTCGAAGAGATGGGTGGTCCGTAGGTGGACCAGGAGGTGCCTAGGTCGTGCCAGTAATGACGCCGAGTCGTACAATTGATACCCCTGACACGAGATGGAAATGATAGCACTAGTTGAAAGATAGTCAGTAACACGAGGCAAGGAAATACTCAGCTCAATGTGGGATGAGTCTCTGGGTTCAGGCGCGAGGGATCCGAGTAAAATTGTCGATTGACGTGGCGGTAAGAGACAAAGGGAAAGGTAACGTAAAATGAGTCCGGTGCAAACAAATATGCAACCCCCATATGTAAATGAGTCCGTGAAGAAGCCACTGCTAAAATTGAACCTGCGTCCAACAAGTCATCCGGGAGGTACGCAAAGACGTATAGGGAGATTAACGCTGCCCCGCTCAGCGCCGAAGATGGGTGCCCAATCCACTTCGAATCCATCCCCGGCGTAGTCCGAGATGCCCGAGGACTTGGTTCGAATCTCGCGTTGGCGGTACGTTGATTCGGAAGTAAAATGCAAGAAATTGTAGTCAAGTAGCTAGAAAACGAATCTGAGAAAAGAAGGATGAGAATAGCGTGAGTACAGGTAAAATGAGGGACGAGGAAAGAATAGAAAGGGAAAACAAAATCTGGGTGCATAGTGGTAAAATATTTGGTCGGATGGCCTAGCTGGCTCAGGAATCGAAGGCGACGTACAAGGCAGGTCGCACTTCCACAACGGACCCTTCCCGTATATACTTTTTTCCCTCTCAACTCGAACTCTCCCCTCATGCAGTTATCAGATACATGGTCAGCCCGTGGCAAGTCAGTGCCTACCACCGTGCTTTAATTTTGGTTCCGACCACTGAACGGATATATAGGCAAACCGGACTGTCTTGACTTATGTCAAGAGAGAGAGGGCGACAAGGTTGACTACCTGAAGCTGGTAGATTCGCTTTCGTATTCCGTCCACAAATTCCCTCGCTCAGATATTATTGTCACAGGTCAGAGGGGTAGCTCTCGGCCTTCAAGTACTCCACAGCATGGACCCTCACATTGTGCACGGAGATATCAAAGCCGTGAGTGCACACTTGCTCTACGGACCCACTGCTCTAACCCGAAAACTAGAGCAACATCGTAATTGATAGTGGTGGCAACCCACTGATTGCGGACTTCGGTCTTTCTCGTGTGAGTCCCGCGTGCATCTGTTCCTCTGGCTATTGGAAAGTCTTTATAGATTGTTGAAAACATCACTTGGGTCCCATTCAGCCAGAGCCGCGGTGTCAGCGACTCCTACCGGCGGTATGCGTCTGAGATTTGCATCGGCCAAGGTGTCTTGTCTCTCAGCTCGGACATCTATGCGTACGGGATGACAGTGCTCGAGGTTTGTTGCATATCCCCAAATTTGTCATTTTTCACACAGCTTTCCCCCAGATCTTCATGCACGAACAACCCTACAATAACATCAAGCATGCCACAGAGGTTGTGATTCGATCGGCCAAAGGCGAGAAACCTCCGAGACCGACAGCGAACAAGGTCATACGGCGAGGTCTGGATGACGACATGTGGGAATTGTTGTGTTTCTGTTGGGCGACTGAGCCGTCCCAGAGACCGACCATTCAACAAGTCTTGGACCTGTTGTCGTCTGCGTCCGCTTCGATCTTGGACCATACAGGTATTCTGTTCATTTAGTTCATGTACAGGGTCACTCAGTTTCGCTGGAGCTACATTGGGAGGAACTAGCGGCGACGGAAAAATTGACAGTCGAAATTCTACCTCAGGCTCGAAGACTACAGGTACCACAGTTTGGCAGATGATGAATGTAGTTGCTCAATTTCTGAACAGGCGATGCCGAGAGTGAATAAAGTAACTTGCGACACCTAACTTTAACTTTGATCGCCTCTTTGACTTGGCGGGGCTAACTTTACGGTACTTTACGGGCGATCAGCCAAAGTAACTTGCCATCAGACGGCATCATTTACCGCCAAGTTCACTTGTTCGAGAGCGTTCAATCCTTATCATATATGCTTTCTGCCCCCGTATCGTATTCATAGTATATTATCTGCATATGTATTAATACATAACAGAATATATTAAGAATATTCGTTGATGTTTGCGTCTGGCAGTCGAGCCGGGGATGTGTTAACGGCAACACTCTCGTCGGCTAGTTGGTGCGACTTGCGACACTGGCGAAAATTCCTCCAGTCTGGCAAGTCGCAACACCGTCGCTTATAGGAGTCAAATGCCCTATGCAACGTAATCATTCAGAAGATCATCCGCTTTTTTTCACCTCTCACTTTCTCCCCCCACTTCTGGTCACCATGGACGACATCCAGCTATTTTCCAGCGTCACGCAGCGGCAGCGGCTCGAGTTTCGAGTTGCAGTGAGTACAACTGTTTCTGATGCCCTGCCCACGATGCGTTCACTGTTCCCTTCCACCAGAAACACCACCCAGAACACTGCTAGAGGGACATCTCGGAGTTCCGGAACAGTTTGGTATCCAGTTGTGCGTCTTTTCTCATCGTTTTTGTTTACTATTTCACAGCCCAATCGACCATCCTTGTTGTCTGCGTGCACGGTCATGCTCTTTTATCGCACGTGTTCAACATAATCTTGTTTGGGAGGCAGAAAGCAAATATCCCGTGAGCACCGCGATTCCTGGTAAGCTCCCCTGTGCCTTCTTTGCCCTCAGTGCTCGATTAACTGCCCTCCATCCCTCCCTCTGACATTCGGTGGGTAGAAGCCGATCCAGCGAATATTTTCTCGGCCGAAATCGAACCACACGAAGGTAAACATTAACTCTTTGCGCTGAGTGCCAAGGACAATGCTAATACATATCATTTCCATGTGTCTCTATATTTCAGTGCTCTTATTGACTTCAAAAACATTGTAGCACTAGCGCAATACCGGCGTCGGAATGGCAGGGCCCACCCACTTATAACGATTAGAATGCTCATAATTAGTAGTTACCCATATTGAACACTTGACTCGTACATGATACAAGGGCACCATTGATTACTATTAGTTAAGCTGGCAAAAATCTATCAAGGACAACACATTAGAATCAAGTGTGTCACATAGGTACGATACCCCAAAATTTGTGCAAGGTGCAACATCCGAAGAGATGAATGTGTCGCAAAATGGCAATCTGCCTCACTCTAGATCTACCTGTCTCACATCCAAATTTATGTGGGTCCACCATCTCGTCTATCCTCGCGGTGCAAGGGTGACAGTGTCGCATCTTAGCTCGACCCTCCAGCCTGAAATGAATTGCACAACAGCGTCGCAGCTGAGCTCCGCGCAGCCGACGAGTCTGAGAGTGACAGTGTCGCTGTTGGTTTGTCCCCAGTCGAGCCAATGACACATAGGGCTCCCCACCGTACCCGTATATACGGTAGTACACGGTTATACGGGTACCGTAACCGTAACCGTATAGCTTCTTCCAAGGATCTATACGGTTATGGTTGGCCACCGGCCGTATATTGTAATAAAATTACTTTGAGTAACTTCGAATTACTTTAAATGATTTCAAGCAACTTCAAGTTACTTCAAGTTACTTGGAAGTAACTTGCCCGCCAAGTTAGATCAATGCGATCAGACAAAGTAACTTATGCCATCAGATGGCATCAAATCCCGCCAATTTCGTCAAGCTATAGTCGCGAGAGTGTGAATTGGCACTTGGCACAACCTCACAAAGCTTAAATAGATCCTGGGATACCTAGTACACATGTAACTTGAAGTTACTTAAGTTACTTGCAAGTTACTTACAAGTTACTTAAGTTACTTACAAGTAACTTTGTCGTACTTTACTTTACTTGTCTGCCACAAGTAAAGTAAAGTTAGTTTTGTAAGGCTAAGTTAGTTTGTCTAAGTAACTTTGTTAACCATCCTGGCCAGGCAGTCCGTCGAGGTATTTTTCACATCTCTCCGCTGTGGCTCGCCTAATCTTCTCAAAGATTTCTGCAACCAACCATACAGTCGACCCTCGTGCACGAGCACATGAAGCTGAACATCTCTGCTGTCGTGGAAGGACTGGTCCTTTTTCTCCGCAATCAGGACTCGTACAAGACCTTTCTCAGTCGCCGTGGAGCACATGCCCAACAATCGTTGGATATTCTACAAGATGTGAGTACCGGTTACCGAGCATAAATGCCGATCAAAATGAAATACACAGTTGGTCGATCTCGACTCGCTTTCGGAGATCAAGCCGTTCGTATTCCAGGCCCTATTGCAGCTTTCTCGTCCTTCAGGGCTACATCCTCGGTGCATGGCTCTTTCCGAATTGCAAAAAATAGGTCAACAAGCAGTGGCGGGAGGAGCGTTCGGAGATATCTGGAAGGGGTTGGTCCAGGAACAAAGTATTTGTGTTAAAATCATGAGAATCTTTGAGGATTAAAATGTAGGGGCGGTACTCAAGGTCTGCTTCGACATTCTGCATACAAGCTCCTCCCGAATTTTCTTTTTAGGAATTTGGTCGAGAAGCCATCATTTGGCGCCAGTTGTGGCATCCGAACGTACTTCCCTTTTTCGGTGTATACTATCTGGACAGCAGGTTGTGCCTAGTCTCGCCATGAATGGAGAACGGGCACATCATGAAATTTCTCGTGGCCAAGAAACCCAACAACGCAGAACGTCTTCCGCTTGCAAGTCCGCATTTTACTCGAGTATTCTTCGCTCATCATTTCTGCTAGATCTTGGACGTAGCTCTTGGGCTCCAGTATCTCCATGAACAAAAATTTGTCCATGGAGATTTGAAAGGGGTAGCGGATCCATATTTTCTATAATCAATTTCCACTTATACCTTGACTCTAGGCCAATATCCTCGTGACACCGTCGCAAAGGGCGTGCATTGCTGATTTTGGGCTCTCCACGATCGCCGAAGCTATGACCGTACGATTTACCCATACAACCGCAACTGCGCGAGGAGGCACACCACGCTACCAAGCCCCTGAATTGATCGAAGGCGGAAGTGCGGTTCGGAATCATTACGGGTGGGACGTTTATGCTTTCGCCTGTGTGTGTTATGAGGTGTGCCAGACTGGTTTATCTATCTCGCTGACACAGGAAATGACGGATTCCGAAGATACTGGCAGATAAGCCTCCGTTTCACGAAATACGGAGCGATATGGCTGTTGTGATGGGTGTTCTCAAAGGCGACCGCGCTCCGCGGCCGGGGTGGTGGGCAGGCACGAGGGAACTCGATGGCCTGTGGGAGTTAATGTCAAACTGCTGGGAAACAAACGACAATGTCACAAGACGCGACCAACGATTTCTGAAACTGTCCAGCGGCTAGAAGGCCCTTCGATTGGGATGAAAGCAACAAGCGAACCTACGGAGAACTGGGATCCTGAATTTACATCCAAATTTCGGCGCTCCCAGCAGGCTGGACCTCTGCTGCCAACGGTGACCCAGATTGAGCGCATCCTCTTCGGGGACGGTGAGTTCATATTACTATCTTTTGAAGGCTTCTAACAACGGAGTGTGATACAGAAGCTGCGGAAGGTAGATTTTTCACCCACGGGAGAGTATCATTCACTTAGCTTCAAATCAGCGTGCCGAGAATGTTTCCCTCACGAAGAATCCTCCGGCGACCGTTAAAGCGAACCAGGTTGGTAATTTGCGATTTCGCAGCCGGTGGTTGATACTTGTCCAGGTCCGCAGTCTGTGGTCCAACGGGCTCAAATCTCGGGGATAGTGTGGCAGAGTAGGCGCGGGCAGCCGAAAAATCGAAATGGGCCGAAATCCTTGCAGCAGAGACGATACGAGCGGTGGACAGTAGTAAGAAGTTTGTATATAATCACTATGATATGATGTGATCGCACCCTGGTGATATGCAAACAAGAGTTCTTTGGACTGAAATTGGAGTGTCAGAAGAAGTACTATCTGTAATGCTTGAAAGCCGGAAGGTATGGGTCATGGCTTAGCAGGTTTTCCCAAATGCACTGTGTCGAGCCAAAAGTATCCTCGACAGATTATCGAACCCGAGAGGTGGTTTGTTGCGCTTAGGATGCATCGAGACCAAGACGCCCTGTGACTGATACTTCTTCAGGTCCGTAGTCTGTGGTTCAAGACCCTAAGCCCCGGGACGAAGAGGAGCCATCGGGTTTAAATCTCGAGGATACCAGGACAGATTAGGCGCGGGAAACCACGCGCCAACGAGTACTCGTTACTTCCATCTCAAATCCAATTGCGCAACCACAAGCGCAAGCAGCACGGTTCGGTTTCAGATGATGGTGTGGAATCGTTGGCTCGTCTCGGTAGAACCGTTCGTTGAAGGTGCAAGTAGGTAATAACTAACCACGGTGGAGAGCCGAGGAGACTCAGAAGCCTGTGCTCGAAGTAAGCTGCCATTTGTAGCCAGGTCAGACTCATGACCATAGTAGGCGCACTTCGCCCGTCGACATCGAGGCTTTGAAAGTGGCTGGGTCTTCCAAGTCTGCCATGCCTATGTCCATGGGGACCGTCTGGAGCGAAAAGTAAGTTAGAACGGGCCAGCCTTGAAACTTGGCGGAGCTCTTTATCGGAACTTGAGATGTTATCCGGCTGTCCAGGACCGGATTAGGTAGGTAGGTAGGCATCTTAGGATACAATTCGCTCCATGGCTTGCGCTTGAGATAGTAAAGTTGAAAGCTAAGACATACAAGAGTTTCCTTGCCCAGTTTTACTACAGCTGGATTCGAGGGCTACACTACAAATCAGGTGAAATGATAGGTGTGTTGTGAAGGGCCTCAGATACCTGAACTAACTGAGAAAATTATTTGCCTTGTGCTAGGGGATCATAATTGTGTTTGATTGTCCTGGATGGTATGTCAGCTGAATCGGGGACAGGACACCAAGCCCCAGTGCCATTTCCCATGAATTTCTCGAGGCTTTTTGGTCCTCAGGGCTCTAAACACTCTGGATACAGCATACAGAGCAATAAGAACAACCCCAAAGCATTAAGTGAATTCCCTGTTTTTGGCTATATACCGACTGGCTCGGAGACCGTACATCTGGATCTAGCCCTCTTCCCACATGGTTTTCCCACAAGTTTTGGGCTCTCAGGGCTCTAAAGACTGTGGATGCAGCCTACCAAGCGATAAGAACAACTGCAAAGCATTGAGTGAAATTCCTGGTTCTGGGTTGTATACTGGCTGACTCAGAGACAGTACATCTGGATCTGTTACCACATGATTTTCTCACAGGTTTTGGGTTCTCAAGGCTCAGAAAAAATGGTAGGCGTGATCTGAACAGTCTTAAATACCTGAATCAACTGAACAAAAATATTTCCCCTGTGCAACATGTGATTACATGTCCTAAACGCTGGTATCCAAGACTTTCCAAGCCCAGTTTTGCTACAGCTGGATCTGAGGGCCAAACTACTAATCAGGTTAAACAATAGGTATGTTGTGAAAGGTCTCAGATACCCTGAACTTACCACATCAAAAAGTTGCCAATCCTGGAAATGCTGGGTTTGAACTTCTAGGACTAAGTAGCGTTTCGACCAAAGGTTCAGGTGACGGGTGACACTGACCTGTGAGCTGAACAATTTTGCACTAGGTGACGGTGACATTGCGATTTTTGGGTGCAAATAGGCCAAAAAAGCCAAAATTTTCTCTCCGGCATCTGCCGGACTGCTATTTATGGTAATTTCCCATGATTGCCGAGTAATGAATAATTTGTTCAGTCAAGGGGTGCGTGATCTCACACTGAGGAAAGCAAACTTTTGACCTAGGTCAAAAGGGTAACCAATATTAGTTGTTTCAGTAGACAAAAAAAAAAGGATATACTTGATGTCTTGATGTAGTACAAAACTGACCCCAAAAGAGCAAGTGGCAAATGCCCTATTGGGGATGACTTTTACTCTTATTTTTAACAAAGTACGAAAGGACTGCCAAGAGGTGAACTCTCAGGAGCCCAGTCAGAGAGAAAGAGACAATGTGTATTCAAAATTGCTGAAAGATGTGCCGAAATGACTTGTTTCGGTGATGCTTTCAGCTGTCTTGAAACAAAGAGTTTCAGCAATTTTCCTTTGTCTTTAAGATAAAACTCTTTGTTTCAAGACAGCTGAAAGCATCACCGAAACAAGTCATTTTGGCACGTCTTTCAGCAATTTTGAATACACATTGTCTCTTTCTCTCTGACTGGGCTCCTGAGAGTTCACCTCTTGGCAGTCCTTTCGTACTTTGTTAAAACTAAGAGTAAAAGTTGTCCCCAATAGGCTGTCTGCCACTTGCTCTTTTGGGGTCAGTTTTGTACTACATCAAGACATCAAGTATATCCTTTTTTTATTGTCTACTGAAACAACTAATATTGGTTACCCCTTTGACCTAGGTCAAAAGTTTGCTTTCCCCGGTGTGTCTCTGGATCTTGGCAAGTGTTCCCACGACCACCCACCCCCCCAGAAAAGGAAAGTGTTTGGCTCGGGCAAATAGCGGCCATCACGGCACCATCTCATTGACTGTGCCACTGTAGTACACGTGTATTAGCTTCTGCAGCTCTACAGTTAGTTTGGAGGATTAACTCTGACATCCAGATATTCAGACGCTCTTTATCTCAACCTGCAGCACACGTTGGCCCGTAACGAGGACGAGACAAGGGCCCCAGCCCAGGAAAGTCCGAAAAATTGACCTCCATTCTGACTGATCCAAACTCAAAATATACATTCTTCATAGGTGAGCCCTCAGTGAGAGCACATCTTAAACCCTACATATTGGTGAAATATTGAAGCCGAGCCTTTGGGGAGCGCGCCGCCGTTGAATCGAACAAGCGCCGCCATCACATCAATCATCTCGCGTGGTTTTGATGGCAGCCAAGATCCAGATCTCACGCACCTCTTGTGTTCAGTGAACAATTGAGGTGACGGGTGACACCCCGTGAACCTTTGGTCGAAATGCGACAGTATACTATCAACTATTCCAACACTGGGCATAATTTGGTCAGCTCAGTCGATTCAACCAATATAACACATTATTGTTACAATCCCAACTGAAACTGGTTGCTTTTCCCAGCAGCAGCCCAAGTACAAAGCAATGAAATTAGGCTGTTGGCTGCTGGGTTCGAAACCACGCCATATTGATTACAGCATCCGGACCGACCACTTTCAATGACCGAAAGGTATCACAAAAAATCTAATGGTTCTTAAATTTTTCTATTGGAATTACAGCATAAAATGGTTACATTCTAGAGCGGGACCTAATAAAAACCGAGCATTTTTTTCAGCCTCCGAATGACCAAGAACGAGTATTATGTAAACATAATTACTCGTAACATACATACTTCGGTAATTTAATGAAGGCTGGTAAATCAACTGCAAAACATGGGGTACATCGATAGTTGGAACATCGAGAGGATGTACTCGTCGCTCAGTAGACCATCTGGCTTCAGTTAGCCAGCCGTTTGACAGCGAGGTGAAGACCTTTGACCCCCTCGTTGTCGACGGGGAACTGTACTGTCGACAAACGTGCTCGGATGACGTTGTTCTCGGGCACAGAAAGCGAAAACTTTGCCAGTAGCTCGGTGAGGATCACCTGCATCTCCAGGAGTCTGTAAAGCATAAGGACAGAAGGAAAGTGGGTTTAAAAATCATACGCACGCAAACCGCCATCCTGGGCACACCCGCGGTCCGCCCAAGAACGATAATCTGTCGCAATGTCAGCCAGTATCAGAGAGGAAAGCGCACATACAATTTTGCGTATGGGCCAATTGCTGGTCCTGTGCATGGGTCCCCTTCGAGCCAACGAGAAGGTTTGAACTCGTGTGCGTCTGAACCCCATAGAGCTTCTTGTCTATGCGAGAGTGAGTTCAAGATAAAATGATATGTAAGATGAAGATACCGTTGATACGCAGCCAGCGCCAGGAAGATAATTTGACCCTTGCGGATGGGGAGCTCGCGGATGTGCGTGCCACTGGATGTTTTGATTTCCGTGGAGAGGGGAAGAACACAATCCTCAGTTGCCATCCTCTCTAATATCGGACCAGCCGGGGTCAATCTGCGCCGTATATCAATAATTGAATGAATCTAGCCAAAGCTCTGAATCAAACCTGAGAGTTTCCTATTCCAAAGTTATATAAGCCTCGAAAGTTCATTCTCTGGGATGATTGGGTACCTTGAGAAGTGCATTGAGTAAGGGCATGTCATCGTATTCCACTTCAACTCCTTGCCGCTTGTGCGCCAATATTTCTTGCCGTAAAGAGTGTTGAAAGTCGGGATAGAGCGCCAGCTCAAGAAGGGCCCACGACAGGACATTAGCCTTGGGGTCGCCAAGATCAATGGTATCTCAGCCGAAAAAGACGCTCGAGACGAACACTTGTGTCCTGCCCAGCTACGAGGAGCAGCGGTATTTGGTGTACAACTTGAGCGGGTGTGACTCCCGTTTTGCTGGAAGCCGCAACTGCTTCGATGTCAGCGGAGAAATGGAGACAACGCGGAACAAAACGCACACATGGTACTTAGCAAGTCATTTGTCTCGCTTTGATTCAGCCTGTACTCTTGAATTTTCTGTTCCATAATTTGATCGGTGGTCGTTTTGAAGGTGAGAAGCGCTCGGGTCGGTCCGATGGGAAGATGAAGTGAGAGGCGCAGCATAAATTCCGGAATATATGTGGTCAAGAATTCAGCCACAATACCTGCTCTGGTGCGAACGAATGCAGCTCCTCTAAAAGATGCACGGGATTATGAGATTAAACTGAAGATAAAACGAGTCATTAAATTACTCACAGAATATCCAGATGGGTGCGTGCAAGGGGGTGGTCAGGATTCTGAACAGAATCGACTGGAAAGCCGAGGGCTGCGGTACAAATGATATCCAGGGTGCCGTGGTTCATCATTTTGGCGACATCAAGTCGGATTGAAGAACTAGGGGAGCACAAAATCTCCCACTCATTAACCATCTTCATGGAGCGTTTGCATGCGATCAATATACCGGACAGGTGGGCGTACCCTGTTTGCAACATCGAGAAAAATAGGCAAGAAGTTACGGACACCTTGCCCCGAGAATCCAGGACCCATGTCGGCCCGGATGCGGCGGTGTTCCTCCCCTGAGAATCGTGATCAAGGTCTTATCAGGCAATTGGACGAAAGAAGAACTCACCTACAACACAAGCAACATTATCGCTAGTCATTGTCACATTCCCAATCTTCCGGCGAGCGGGAGGATAATCGAACGACGGATTGTTGATAATATTCCGGAACGCTTCGAGGTCTGAAACGACAAGGCGATCTTCCTATGTGGCATTGCAATGAATATAAGGTGACGGGGCTCAGGCCAGAAGAGCTCACACCAAAACAGCCTTTCACCCGATACACAGCGCCATATTGCTGCTGCCAACGGAACTCGTAGTCGCCGTAACTGTCCGCGCAGAGTAGTTGTAACATGTTGCCTGATGAAGACAGATAAATTTGTTTGCCAGCACTCCACGCAACGAGAGCAGACGTGCCATACACCCAGGATGGAGACCTTGGGCCCGGAAGAGTTCCAAGGATACGTGACGCAGATGAACGACGCAGCCATATGAAAGCTGAGACGACAATGGTGCAAGCTCCGATACTGGCAAGTAGCTGGGATGCCATTTGTGAGGGTGTATGTCGAAGAACGGGGGCCGTCGCTGATTGATTACCAGCCAGACGTCCAGTAATTAAGGGTCGGCAACTCGGAACTCGGTCGGAACCAAACAGATGCGCGTCTCTCGATCGCCGGAATCTTATCGGGATGTAAATTGGGTTTCAGAGTGTGGCTGAAAGTCGCTGAACTTGAAGCTACTCGGAGGTGCGGTTACCTGCGGTGTGCGGAGTCAGAGAGGCATGAATTATGATCGAGTCATTGCCGCAATGCCGGCAGCAGCTGATTGTAACACATACATACAAACATCGGTCGAATTTCTTGAATACCACCATGTGAAGTAAGTACGTATACCTCGGCCGAGTAAGTGGTATATGTTGTTCAAACTCTAAAACGGGGTATGCACCAGCATGGTATCGGCCGTTTGAAGTTCACTTTGAAAATCAACTTTGACCAAGTCCTCTTTTACGGCACCCGTTGAACTCCCGTCGGCCATTTTCTGTCCTCTGCAACGGACGGTTGATGGCTCGACGGCCCGACGTCGAACGGGTTGGCTAATCTTGCGTTGAAAAAAGCATTTACAAACTTTACTTCCAACAGAGCATCTTATTTCAACCGATGTGTGCTCTATCCATCTCTCATATTGGATCTACTTTCTTTCGCCGCCAGAAATCCCGTTCGGCTTCCAAATGTAGTGCTTGGCAACTACCGAAAATGATTGCCGCAGAGCGGCAGACTTCAACAAATCGCAACTTGATCACGACATTCAATTTTGGGGGTTTTCCCGGATAGAGAGCAACCAACGGCATCTAGAATGCAATCGATGCTGGGCGAACATGTGAATTGCTCATTTTACATGATCTGTTCGTCACTGAATCTCCCATTTCAGACTTTCAATTCAAATGGGCCACCAAAGCACGTCAATCAATGCTTGATTCGCCACTCGAGGGACTCTGGGACATCACAGACGAGAAAGCTGGTTATAATCAGCCGTCAACCCGTTACGGCCGTACCGTCGGCCGTCCCGTTCCGTCAGAGATCTGGGAAATCCACTGGACGGCCGTGCCCGTAACGGGTGCGGCGCGCAGCCCAGGAACGATGATCCACTGGGGTGTCAAGATGAGGTGTGACACGGGGGCAAAAAACTAGGGGACAACTACCTTCTCGTTAGTGGTGGACGCAATGAGCAGATAGGCATTGACGGGGGAGTAATCGGTGGCACCGGCATCAGGGTCAATGTTGAACGCGTTGCCCGAGTAGTTGAGGATATTGATGATGGTCGCTGCAGAGGCGAGAGAACCAGTAGCGGTCGCAAGAGAAATGAGGTGGAGTAAGTTGAACTTTGTATTTTTCGAACTGATCTTGTACTTGGTGTTCGACGTGCGGAATTGAACTGAGGTACTCGCGGAAAGAAGGCAGACTTAAATACTCAAGTCCGCGTTCGAACGGCAAACTCGATACGTCCGGTTACAGTTGTTTTCCGGCGCAAGAGGAGTCCTGGTCGAACCATTGTCAATATTCTGCAATACAAATGGTGGAGAGATTATTTCGCCGGAGGGCATTTGGCAGGTGTAGATCCAGGGCATACAGAAAGGCATGTTGTCGTTAACCATAAAAATGCCTTTCGGTCAGCTTCAGTTATTAGAGACTCAGAAGATTTCCTCGTTCACGGTTAATAAAAGCGCCTCGGCAGACTCCCAGACTCAGTGTTTGTGGGGCCAATCGCGGGGGTGGCTTGTTTTGGGCGAGACAGCGTATTGCTATAGTAGAGGTGTTCCCGGCGGCCGTATAGCAGCCGATTTGCGGAGCCGGACTGGTGTATAAAGCCGGCAGCGGGGGGAAATGGGTCTTGTCTGCCCCGAGACACCGGTCGTCCGTCAGCCCTCTTTGAAAACAAAGTTGCCGCTCCTACTTGGACGCGACAACATAGTGCGAGCAAGGTCAAGCCATCGTTAGCGCCCGAGACCTGAGTTCAAATCTTGAGAACTGGCATTGCTCCGCCGGTTAACAGCCAAAAGCAGGTCTGCTATCAGGTTCACGAAGAGCTAGCTAGGCGAGCTTGACCCTGGTAACGCTTGAAAGGCACGGAATTCGAGAACAGAGGTTAGGTACAGTATCTTGAGGCTTCGCTCTCCCAATCTCCCACAGGATCGATTGGACTCGCCCACAGTATTTTTTGGAGGCACAGGAGGAGTCTTACTACGATAGACTTTGGGGTCTTCAAGACAAGCCGAGCCTAGATAGAATCTCGAGTCGTCGGAACCAGAATGCCCTGTCGCACTGCTTTAGATATAACACGCCGAGAGGGGTGTATTGGAAGCTGCATTGGGCGTACCTGGAGTTTCTCTTGAGCATGAGAACAGAGATATCTTGAGACCTGTAAGGCTGGAAAGATGCGGCCAATTTCTCCATCTTATTGTTTTAACCCGACTAAGTACCAGCAAGGCCAGATAGCGTATCGCCAGAGTATAGAAAGCTTGAGAAATCTCCGCTTGGTGTATTATTGCGCCTAGGGTGAATCCTCGCTGGACGCCATGACGGTTTTCCGCAAGCCCGAAAATTCCCAAAAAGGAAGGCATGCCGGCTTCTCCAGCTTCTCCATCTTCTTCCTCCTCCTTACAACCACCATCTACCTCTACCTCTACCTTTACCTCGACGCTCACCCCACCCCTCACCCGCCGCAAGATGGCGCCCACGTCCCCCACCTACGACCGCCTCGAGGCCGGCCGGCCCTCCAGCCCAAAGCTCAAGTCTGCGAAGAGATTCGGGTGGAAAAGGTTCGCGCTGGGCGCGGGGCTGCTGCTTGCGCTCGTGTGGCTGTTTGTGCCGAGGGAGCAGCAAGGGATCTCGTTACCAAAATGGGGTTCCAAGTGGGATCCAGGTGCGTTTTCGGTGTGAGATGGTGAGTGGCATGCTGACGAGAGGAATCGGGTGCAGTGAACACGCCGTATGAGGGGAAGCCGGGGACGGACAAAGGTGAGGATTGGGGAGTTCTTGGACTCATTCGGAACCGGAGGTTTTGGCTTTGGCTTTGGTGACGTGGTTGCGGACGTTTCGGTCGGCGTGGCTTGTGGGTCGCCTCGCAAGCGGGGTGCTGGCGCGCCGTTTCTCTGAGAGGGAGGGCTGCGGTTTGCTGTCCCTCGGGATGCTTCTCGGGCTCAGGACTTGTGCATCGTCTCCGCGCGGCCAGCTCGGATGTATCGACTCGACGCCCTCCCAAACCGTCGATGACCGACTATATGCAATTCTGCCATTCTGCCACTGAACGTGCCAGCTTATTTTCTGGCCCGCGGAGGGCTCGCAATCCGCCCGGTGCATCGGTGTCACTCTATCTCAGATCCGCGGTGGAGAGCATTTTTTGGCTTTTCGGAAACCCCCTCGCACTGTCCTCCCGGTCTGCCGGACGTGGATGTATGCGGGGTTTGACGTACACAGTCGGTGCGACGTCTGCGGTGCATTTTGTTTTTCGGCGGGGCGCGCTCCTTCACTTCTGCTACTTCGGCTTCTGCTTCTACTTTTACCTTCTGTTTCCATTCTCCTTTGGCGGGATGCACTGTGCAGCCGCCGTTTTCTGACCTTTTAATCCTGCTTTCGTCCGACGCACATGCCGTCCCGAGCGCCGCTACTATCTTTCGGGACGTGAGGGAAGCACTGTACGCTGTTTTGTTTAACGGCGCTGCGTTGGTCTGGGCTTTGGAAGCTGCTTCCGTCATTTTCATTTCGTCGGCTCGTGTTCTTTGTTCTTGTCGTCCACGCGACGCGACGCGCTGGCTATGCGAGACAGACAGCCAGACAGCCTGGACCGTGGAGCAGGCTGGCTATGTTATCTACGAACGAGCGAGACTGGAGCCACGGTGTTCTCTCTTCCTCCTCCCGCTTCCTTCCGCCTTTCCCTCTTATCGTCCACTTCCCCTCCATATTCCATTGATCATTATATGATGCTGACGACTCTTCTCTGCTCGTCTAGGCAAAGCACCCCCGTACGAGGGCTCGCAAGGACAAGGACAAGGTGGGTGTCGTCTTTTTTGTCGCTTTCGTTCCCGTTTTCGTTTTGGGGTTTTTTCTCTCCCTGTGTTTTTAGGGCTGCGTGCTGGGATTTGCATTTTGCGGTTCTTGCTCTCTGTATGGGCAACCGCCCTGCCCTGGGGGGGGGGTGTCTTTTTCCTCTCTTGCGATGCGCGGGCGCAGGGTGGGGCGGGGTCGGCTGGTGTCGGGACGAGGACGGGCGAGGAGAGGAGACGGCTGTGCTCGACGAGTAGGCGTGCGTGACGGCGGTGGGGAGGAGAGGGGAGGGGACATGGTCACACGTCTACGATGTGCACGCGGAGGCGTAACGTGCCCGTATATAGACGAGGATGCGAGCGTCTGGGTTTTCTCCAGTGCGTGTACGGCTGACGTCACGGCGTCTCATCTGCGCGAGGTGGGGTGCGGTCGAGAGCGATGAGCGGACTATGTGGGCCTGGGCGTGGGCTCGTCGTGCGTCGGAAGCCGGTATCGGCAGTGTCATCCTCAGTGGTCGCCCTCGGTGGTCGCCGTGGGGCGGGGTTGCGTCTACGAAGTGTCGTGCCTGTCGTTCCTGTCCTGGCGTTTCGTCGTGCAGCGTATTGCTCTCCGCGATGGGGTCTTACTGCCACTTGCATGCATAGACTTTTCCCTCTCCTCTGCTTGTTCTGCTTTGAAAATTTACCGGTGGAGCGCACCCCTACCTTTGCTGTCTATCAAATCGATACTGGGCCCTCGGGATGCTTTCGCGTTTCTGAATTCTGGTTACGAGCGTGCGGGTTGGGTGTTCTACGGTCGGGACTGTCGCGGAATGCGGGGGCAGTACGGAACGGAATTGAGAGGACGGGCGCGGGCGGCGGCGGTGGTAGTGCTCCCACCGCTTCCTCGTCGGGCGGTGCTGGTGGTGCTGGGGCGCGGCTTCCTTGGTCTCGGAGCGGTCGTGTCGGCGCTGGTGTTGCAGCTGGGCCTGGAGCTGGAGCTGGCGCTGAGGCTGGTCGCGTCGTGGTGCGCCGGTGCGTGCTGCGCACCATTTCGGGCGTGGCGTGGGGCAGTTTATCGTCCCTCGGGCGCGCAGGCCTCGTCCTTCGACACGGGTTAGCCTACCCACTACTATCTCAGGTGCGACGTTCTCGTGGGCGTCCGGCCGTCTCATCGGCGCTTGATTCTACTGTGTCTGCCTCAGGGGAGAGGACGGGGCAGCAGAGGGAACGTATGCCGAAGGACGAATGATGCAGGGGGCGTGGAAATCCGACGCGAAGAGAAGAGGATTTACTGGCGCTGACGCCGGGGCCCGCACGCTGAATCCGCAGTGGAGCGTCTTACGACTGTTCTGCTTCCACGGCTTGCGGTGCTCTCTGAGGAACAGACGGGATAGCTTTATTGCTCGTGCCCCCACCTTGTTGTATGCTTTCATCGATGTTTTTAGCCACCTTTTTGTCCTTTCTTTCCATCCCCATTCACCAGCACTGACCTTCCATCTTTCCTTGTAGATGTCCCGCCAAAACGACCACAAACGGGTATGTCCTGCAAAACCCATCTCCTTTCTCCGTTAATGTATTCTTGTCTAGACGCCTCCGTTCCCGCCTCCTTCAAAACCGATCCCGATCCTTCCTCCACCCCACACTGCACCAAACCGCACTCTCCCTCCTCCCCCCTCGTGCAATACGCCCTCATGCTCGACGCCGGCTCCACCGGCTCCCGCATCCACATCTACAAATTCAACAACTGCGGGCCCCAGCCGTCCTACGAGTGGGAGGTCTTCCGGCAGACCGAACCCCGCCCGGGCGGCGGCGGCCTCTCCGCGTACGCCAGCAACCCGAAAGAGGCTGCGGCGTCGCTGACGGTGCTGCTGGACGAGGCGATGCGCGTGGTGCCTAAGGACCTGAGGAAGTGCACGCCCGTGGCGGTCAAGGCGACGGCGGGGCTGCGGCGGCTGCCGGGGTCGCAGGCGACGGATATATTGGCGGCGGTGAAGGAGCTGTTGCGGTCAGGGTATCCGTTTGCGATCTCGGAGAAGGAGGGGGAGGAGGCGGCAGTGTCGATTATGGGCGGCGCAGACGAGGGGGTGTTTGCCTGGGTGACGGCGAATTACCTCTTGGGCGCCCTTTCTCCATCCTCTTCATCGAAACCGACGTACGCGGTGCTCGACCTGGGCGGCGGGAGCACGCAGATCGTCTTTGCGCCCGCAGCCAACGCGGAGGCGCCGCCGCTGCTCGAGGGCGAGCACAAGTACGACCTGGAATTTGCGGGGTCGACGCGCGCGCTGTACCAGCACTCGTACCTCGGCTACGGGCTCATGAGCGCGCGCGAGAGCGTACACCGCGTGGTCGAGTTTATGGCGGGGCTGCACTCCTCCCCTTCCTCCTCGGCATCGGAAAAGACGATTGGTAACCCCTGCCTCGGGCGCGGGATGCAGCGCGTCGTGGAGCTCTCGTCGTCGTTCGACGGGCAGGCGAAGAACGTGACGATGGACGGCGCGGACGTGGGCGGGTACGACGCGTGCCGGCGCGTGGTGGAGCTGGTGCTCGCCAAGGACTCGGTGTGCACGGTGCGCCCGTGTTCGTTTGGGGGTGTGTACCAGCCGGCGCTCAAGGAGGTGTTCCCGGTGGCCGCGGGGCGGGTGTTGTTGCTCAGCTACTTTTATGATCGGGTAGCGCCGCTTGTGGAGCCAGCGCCCGAGGCGCACAAGGGAGGAGTGAAGGAAGAGACGACGGAGGTGACGGCGACGGTGGATGCGATTGCGGATTTGGCAAGGGTGGTGTGTGGGGGACGGGACGCGTGGCTGCCCCGCTGGGGCGCCCACACGGCGCTGATGAAGGAGCTGGAGGGGAGGCCGGAGTGGTGTCTGGATCTGACGTTTATGCATGGGTTGTTGCGGACAGGGTGTGTTTCCTTTCCTTTCTTTCTTCCTCCTTCCTTGTACTTTGGTCACTTCTTTCCTCCCCTTCTCCTATCTTCCTTCGTTTTTTCCTCTCCTGCCCCGCTTCTGCTGCTCCCCTTTCCCCTTCCCCTTCCTCTCTCGTCGACGCCTGCTAACAAAACTTCTTTCCGCCAGGTACGAATTCGACGGCGACCGCGAAGTGCTCTTCGGGAAGAAGATCGCAGGCACGGAGCTCGGGTGGTGTCTGGGTGCGGGGATCAAGCTCGTCGGCGGGGTGGATGTGCAATGTCGGGTCTAGTCAGGTCTCGCGCAGCGGCGCCGGAGTGGTTCTCGTGCCGATCTTCGGCGCAGGGTGGAGGAGAGAAGGAGGGATTTGTTATCATTATGATAGATTCCAAGCGGGGACCGGATTTACATACATACATACTTAACACATTCTAAGAGGCCTGCGAATCCAGGGTGTGGTGGGTGGCCAGGATACCTTATAGATGTGTAATTTATTCCATCTTTCTTTTTCGTTTGCGGGATTGCTTTGAGTCGCGGAAACCCTCGATCATGCAAAAGCTACATGTTTCGTTGAGCGCAGACCTCGCAGTTCTCGTGACAGGAAGAATCCAAACTTCCGGCTACATTTGCCCCCTACTCGGGCTCCCCCTCGTGCGCGGAGTACGACGGCGGAGAAAGGGAACTTCAAACGCTGCACCTCCGCTGCCAGCTCTTCGCGCGACGGGCCGTCGTTTGGAAGCAAGACGAGGCGGGAGCGGCAGCAGGAGCAGGAGCAGGAGGTTCCCACGGCAGCGCTATCGGCTGCTTCGGGTTCCTGGCGCTTGAGCCCGCGGCAGAGGCTGCTGGAAAAGTCCAGGTCGGTTGGATGGTCTCACTGCACTGCGAAACAAAAGAGAAGGCTTGCTTACCAGGAGGAGGGAACGTGACCGTTCCCGGCCCCGGCCCCCACAGTCGTATCGCTCTACTCCCAAGGGCTGAACTGCTGGTTCAAGTTATCATCCGCGCCGTTCCCATTCCCTGTCCACCAGAAAGTTGTCAAAACGCAGTCACGTCACAGGAATCTGGCGGAGGGTCGATACATACTGTGAAGTGCACTGCTAACACTGACGGGCGCCGCCACAAACGACGGCTGGTTATCCGCGGTCGTGACCTGAAGCTGCTACAGTTCGTCTACGGCGCCACATCCATCCCAGCAGCACTAGTAGAATAACAACAAATCCCCCGATTGCCCCCGCGATTGCACCAGTCTTCCTGTTACTAGGAAAGATGGATCTGGCAGAGGGAGAGGGCTTGTCTAACGAAATAAACGAAATAGTGCCCCCCATCCAGCCCATCCGTAATGCTCGTCGACTTTGGTGACCCTTTTGCGCGTTGGATCCCATCCTGATGAATTAATTTTCGACCTTGGTGCCAAACGAGCGGCAGCGCTCCCAATTCCGAGTCGGATACTTTTCGATGCCAACAGGCCATTCCCAAGCTAGAACCTACCTTACTGCACCATTGGAGAAGAGGGAGGAGCACAAGGTGGCCGGTTTAAAGCAACGGAGCAACGAAAGCGACCACAAGTATCGCAGTGCACATATGCACCGCCTAATGCAATATGTCCGTCTTTCGAATACATTTCTGGGGAGGAATCAACATACTCATAGAAATTCGCACACGATGTAAGCAGAACTCACGTCAATCCAATCGAGGTCGGGTGCCGCGCGCCGAAGCTATCGTAGCAGTTCCGGTGTCAGGCATAGGGATAGGTGGATAGAGAGCGCCAGCGACGGACCATATTTCTTGCGTTCAGTTGCGGGAAGCGTGGTACCCAGCGCTCATACTGATTGCTACCCATCTCGAACTCCACGGTGAGTGGATGCTGCAGGTGGAGACGTGCGAGTGTGGAATCCAGCGGGGGCGCATGTATGCCGGGGAGAGACGAAAACAGAGGGTACAGGATGATCCGACGGACGTGAGAGGAGGGCGTGATTGTCGCAAGGGTGTTGTGTGCCACGGATTGACTGTTGGGCGAATTGAGATAGATACGGATGACGGAGAGATTAGAAAATGGAGAGAGATCGACTGGTTGGGAGCCCGCCTTTGGGTTTGAAGAGGTTTTAGACTTGCATGTGTGAGGAGATAAAGATAAATGCATACCAGAACAGTGAACTGCAGAATTTCAAGGGTTCGGAGAGCAGGCGCCATCGCTCGCCAGTCCAAAATCGATGTGTAGTCGATAGACAATACAGTAAGCATTGCGAGATCGAAAGGGCAGAGGTCGTGGCTCAGCCAGTTGTAAATGTTGATATTGTTAGAAGGGCCGAGTCGCAAGGACTTGAGCGGAATTCGGGAGGAAGGATGCCCGCCGATGAGATGGCTGGGATCGTCTGATGTAGTTGAGCACGATAGGTGGAGGTGGCGAATGCTGGGAGAGCAGCTCCCCCAAAGTGACAGAAAGACCAGTAGTTCTATCCTGGCGGTGTATATTTTCACGTAACGGAGAGTGGGGAGGCCAAGGAGCGGTCGAAGTGCTCCGGCGGCCGCCATTGTCAAATAGTGGCTCTCGATGGATGCCTCGCTGAGATGTGTAAATGGGAAGTTGCAAATCTTGTCCAGGAATCCAACTGGGATGACTGCCTCGTCATATCGACGGATTCCATATCGACGGATTCCAAGTCGACGGACGTGTTGAATAAAGTGCGGAGATGCGCGCAAGGTGGTTTCAAGCCGACGACACAGATCTTCTTTATCAAGATATATGGCCCCGAAGAGATGGACTTGCGCTGCGAACACCCAAGATTTGGAGACCAGGGCGCACGCCTTCAAATCCGCCCTCCATTCGACGAGATGCGCAATGCACTGCTCTGCCAGTTCCGGGATAAGAAGAGGGTTAGGTTGGGTCATGGTATGAAGGATTCCGGACAAAAATTGACCGAGTTCAAGACTCTGTGCAGAGACGATGGAGGTGTCTGTCAAGTAGCGGATCGCCGATCAAGACGACCAATCCATGATGGCATCATGTTGCACCAGGCTGCGGAGAACAGTCATGTTGTTTCGCTCGAGATACATTCTAGACGCGGGACAACATCACGCCGGATGAATCCTCTGTCTCAGCTTCCCGCATGGTACTACCCCGCTGGAAATCGGCCATGTTTCTCAAGTTGTTCTCAAGCACTACAAGTCTCAAGATACCTCCTGCTCAAGATTTATCCAGTACAGCTCTGTCGCATCCTCGGGACGGCTCACAGGTCTGAATCTGAACGGTTCTGGATTCTGATTCGGCTTGGCCTGGAAACCACAGGTTGATACATCCCGAATGTCGGAACATCCCGGTCTGGATCGCCCCTCTATCGCATAGCGATCCTATGTCCGCGCTTCCAAATGACTCTTCTCGTAAGCTGAATACAAGACTTGGGTTTCCTGGAGCGTTGGTGATCGGAAAAAAACGGCAGCCAGGAGCGTTACCCCTCACCAAATCTCTGCTCTGCCGATCTCTGTATCTTTCAAGCGTTAAATATCTCAAGATCGAGCTAATTTTGTTCTGCTGGGACGCCTAGAGTTCCCTACGCAAATCCCGATGATGTCAGAGTCTCTGCCGGCTTGTCTGGAAACCATGGGTCGCCTGGCTACGCTTTTCGTCTCACACACCACGTGCAAGTAGGCTCCGGCGAGGCAGATTTGAAGCGGATACGCTTTCATACAAACCGCAGAGATGACTGGCGTCTCGGAACGGACAGGACCGCACGACTCCTGGCTCGGAATATGTGCATCCATCCAATCCCTTGAGGCAGATCTGCTCAAGCTTCGTGGTCGTGAAATTCATCCCAGTTGCGCGATCGTAGTAATGCTCTATCTAGGAGATCCGACTCGATTCCGTTAGGCTTCAGATAACACGGCCATGAACCCGGCGGTAAGTGGCTTGATTGTGGCTTGACAATTGCGATTCGACTGTCCTGGCCCGGGCCCAAAGGCTCAGAACATCCGCTTTCGCAAATCTCTTTCGTGAATCACCATCAAACATTGGTTTGGGCTGCGAATTCAACGTCCAGATCACGCATACGTGGAATTGTCGTACTAATCAGTGCCAATGCAGATATTCTCGTGGCTAAATGATTTCCATTGTAGAGCTACCTGAACAACATCAGAACGGAAGAAAGGCTGACCGTCTACGCAAGATATAGCATTGGGTACAAAACCTCTACCCAAAACTTCACGCCGCCGCGTCAAATTACGGACCGATATAGGTTTACAAAGACGGGAGATGATTGACAACAGATCACATAGGTTGGCTAGCGCAGAGCTACGGGACGCAGCCTAATACAATGGGTCCGTCTCCCGAATATAACCCTGAGGAGGAATCAAATGATGAAGGTTCATACACTAGGGCCGGCGCAGAACCCACCGCGATCCAATCGAGGTCGAGTGTCGCACGTCGAAGCTATCGAGCACTTCGACTTCCGGGATCAGAAATCAGTAGAGAGACAGCGACGCACCATATTTCTTGAGTTCAGTTGGGGAAAGTGTGTTACCCAGCGATGATACTGGTTGAGACCCATCGCAAACTCCACAATAAGTGGATGCTGCAGGGGTAGCCGTGCCAGCGTGGAGTCAAGCAGGGCGGGCGCACGAATGGGGAGGGACAAAAACAGAGGGTATAGAATGATTCGACTGATGCGAGAGGAGGACGGGAGTGTCGAGAGGGTATCGAGTACCACGAAATTACTGTCGGGGGTAGCGATATAGATACGGAGGATGGAGAGAATTGAGAATTGAGAGAGATCAACTGGTTTGGAGGCAGTCTTTGGATTTGGATAGGTTTCAGGCTTCTATGTGCGAGGAGATAAAAATAAATGCACACCTGAGCCGTGAACTCCAGCACTTCAATTGTTCGGAGGGCAGGGACCATCACCTGCCAGTCGAAAATTGATGTGTAGTCACCGATAGACAACACAGTAAGCATCGTGAAATCGAAAGGGCACACGTCAGGGCTCAGCCAGTTATAAATATTGTTAGAAGGGCCGAGTCGCAAGGACTTGAGCGGAATTCGGGAGGAAGGATGTCGACCGCTGAGATGACTGGATTTGTCTGATGTAGTAGTTGAGCACGATAGGTGGAGGTGGAGAATGCTGGGAGAGCAGCTCTCCCACAGTGACAGAAAGACCGGTGGTTCTATCCTGGCGGTGTATAGTTTCACGTAGCGGAGAGTGGGCAGGCCAAGGAGCTGTCGAAGTGCTCTGGCGTCCGCCATTGTCAAAGGGTGGTTCTCCATGGATGCCTCGTTTAGATGTGTAAATGGGAGGCCGCAAATTTTGGCCAACCATTCAACTGGAAGTGTGTCGGAATTTTTGACAATCCGAAGTCGACGTATGTGTTGAATCAGATGCGGTGATGCATGCAACGTCCTTTCCAGCCGACAACACATATCTTTTTGATCAAGATGTATCGCTCTGAAGAGACGATGCTGCGCTGCGAATGCCCAGGATTTGGAAACCAGTGAACACACCTCCAAATCCGCCTTCGATTCGGCCAGATGCAGCATGCATTGGTCTGTCAATTCCGGGATTCGCAAAGGGTTCAATGCCATGTCTCACACAGTCGAATGAGATCGGGACGAAGGAAAGGAAAGAGTTTGAGAAGAGACCGCCTGGGTTCACGTCACGGTCGCCTAACTACGAGTCTCCCGTAGGCAGACGCTTCAAACCCAAAAGAATTCGTACCTCGTTCGGTGGAACTTTGGTTGAACCCGACTGCCACGTCCGATTGACACCCGATTAAACGCGAAGCTTCGGTTGACCTGGCTGGCACTGAAGGTACTCCCTGTCAGCCTCATTCTAACCTCTACATCGCGAGCAGCGGCTCAACCTTGGGTCAACCGCAGACTCCTTGCGCTGCAGTCCTGAGGAAGTTCAAGTTCGACTCGGTGTCTTGTGACAGTGAATCGCCACGACTCAGAAAAAGGGAAACAAGATAATGGTCCTTGTTCCGCGAAGTCTACTTTGTTTAAGTAGACTACTCGGAACTGCAGGAACTACTCGTCGAGTCAGTACGACTCACTACGATATGAGTCAGAAGGCGGCTGCGTGAGCAGACAGAGAAGATCCGGGCAGATAGATGGCCCAGGCGCTCGGAAAGTCGAGAGACGCGACGGTCAAGGTTTCGAATTTTCTCGTCGTTGCGTTGGCGTGCAGACAGAAGATGGAATGTTGCGTCGATTTTCGACCGGAAGCAGGACTAGCAGCCGAAAAGACCAGAACAAAATTTGTTCTATTTTGAAATAGCCATCGTCCGTGGAGAGAAAATCCATCATATACTTGGAGGTAGGCACAGAGACAGATAAAGCTATCAGGCGGAAGGGTCAGCCAGAGCAGGAATTGAATTGAAATCGATTCCGGTGTCGAATTGTACGTCCATTGCTCAAACCTGTCGAAGTCTGCCGTGCCGTGACTCGGAGGTGCTTTCTTTTAGCGAGATGAGAGACAGACGGAGCCGTCGGATGAGCGTTCATTTTTGCGAGAGACAGAGACAGACGGAGCCATCGTAGGAGCTTTCTTTTTACGAGGTGAGACATAGACAGGCGGAGCCGACTCCGAGTCAGAATCAGAACAACTTGACGAGTTATCCTTGATTTATCCGAGGATGAGTCAGACCCTGACCCGGACTCTCAGCTGAGTAGCTTTAACAGCAGTCGAGAGCCGGCAGGATGGGGCGGAACATTGGACATGCTAGATTTTGAAGACAGATGATGGGCCACGCGTTGTGTGGCCTTGACTACCGGATGCCATTGTCGGAGCCGGCAGTGTGCCCCAAGTACGCACTGTGACGGTCGGAAACGCTTGCCATTTGACTGGCATGGTACGAGCAGACTCTGAGAGATGTGGGAGACCTTATGTCGACATGCGGCGATCTTCGGCTACGTTCCGTAGATCATGATAGACGGAGGTAGCCGACATGTCAAATGAGTAGGTTCGGAACAAGCCTGCGAAGTTCCGGCCCGGCGCGCCGGGGGACCTTCTTGAAGGGGCTTGCTTCAAAGTCCGGTAAACAAGCGGGTTGGAAATCAATTTCTAGCTCGCTCAATATTGCCTCAAATGCTTGGAAACAAGTTTTCAGCCGAAGAATGGATCTTCAGGTATTTTATTGTCCAATTTTCTATGTGTTTCGATCAGGTGCCTTCTTGAAAATCATGCATTGATCTGAAGTTTGTGAAGTTTTGGAGATTAGTCGCTGTAGGTCTAGGATCTAGCACTATAGACTAGGTTTGGGGGCATTAAATGTTATTAAGTATGCTAGGAGTCTCCCTGAATATTCCGTCATTTTTCCAGGGAGTTACCACTGAGGTGCGACCCTTGCGATGCGGCGAACTGGTCATGTCACGGTGTGTCACACTGGAGATCACATTCCCGACGCGTCTGGTCCTCTAGCACCACTTCATTAAATCACATTTGAAACATATTTAAGGACTATTATAAGCGTTAATCACGTCTTGACGCACCAAAACAGGGCTTTTTCGGCAGGTGCACCACTGGGGCTTTATTTGGCGGCCTCCCTCCAAACCATGGCCAGATAGCCAGGAACAAGGAAGTCATTTAACACAAATACCAACCAGAATACAATATATAGGTATAATCAGAAATCTCTGGATATGTTTGGCAGCTTTGCTGGCTCATTTCAGGCCATATTGGACTTCGGCACTCAGTGGGGGTAGGTATGCCCAAATGCATGTCAATGGTGCACATTGAAGCCGGAAAAGGTTCAGAAGCAACCTTTATGAATGACTCAGCAATATTAAGATCTTACTGGGAAATTCTGAGAAGGTTTATGGGAGGCAATAAATATTTTTGCCCCGAGCATTGCGATCACGTGGTCAGATCGCGTCCCGTTTCCGCAATGGATGTTGAATATCTCTATGCGCATTGCACATATTGACCTGGGGCTTGCTGATATCTTTAACCATATGATAGAGGTAGCTTCGAATGAAATATCTCAGAAAACCGAAACAAAATAAATATCCTTGAGACCTGACAAAAAAAGCGTGTTTTCGCCCCTCTTGTACCCTTCTGAAACCAACCATTTCTGCACATATTATTAAATACTATGGGGCGAAGTTGCAGCCATACTAATGAGGTAAAACATTTGCCAGATAACCCTGGGCATCCGTGCCCGCGTTGGGGCAGTAGGAGGTGATTCCCAACCCCCACGATTTCCGGACTTTGAAGCAAGCCCCTTCTGACGAAAGCCGTGTTGCGCTTATTTGGTTCTGATGTTTGGTCTATTTGGTCGTCCGGCATCCACGGCTTCGTCAGAACGGGGCTTGTACCGAACCTATCAAATGAGGTCGACGCACGTGTGTTTACGTGTGTGGGTGGGAACACAGTGACTGTGACAACTTGACCTCCTGTCTTTAAACCCTCATCGTGGCTGACAATGGGACAAATCTGGCAACTCATAAACCTCGACATGCATGAGACCTATGGAAACTGGGGCAAACTGGGCGAATGCCTTTTCGATACGTCTCCAAATTGCCTCAATACGACTTTGCGGGCCGCTCCGAAGCTCCCCGACTGCGACCGTCTCATTCTCCCATTCAAACCCGGTGCGCCGTTCGAGACGCTCCTCAGCGGTCGGACTGTGACATACTTCCCTCAAAAAGCTGCTCAGAGGTGTGCGCGCTGTGTGGTTCCTACTCATCGAACAGACTCACCGATGAGCTCGTGTGTCCAGCTCTACGTTGGTGAATCTTCCGCTGGAAATGATCCAGGAAATCTACTCGAACATTGAGGATTTCGTGGATGTAGTGTGCCTGAGCATGACGTGTCAATCTCTCTGGAACAGAGGGAGGAAGGAGATATATCGCTATGTCGGACTCATTGCTGCCAGCCTTTCGTGGGTGGGCGGCTGCATAATCTGTGTCGGCAACTATTTGGAAAACGACGACATTCCGGAGCACCTATTGAGCCCAGAGGAGAAGGCGGAATTTACGCGGTTGGACAACAACAAAGATGAAGACGAAGATGGGGAAAGCCAACAGTACACCTTGTATAACTATCCCTGGGTCGAAAGCGCCGGCTACCGCGGCATCTTCAGCGTGCGGCGTCTTTTTGAGAGCTATATGCTTTCAGGACTATTGGATTGGCGCGTTCACTCGGTTCTTCGGTCCCTCGTCAACACCAAATTCGAATACGCACTGCCCGAGCCCGCACCGGCCATGCTCAGAACCTTTCGCGCCACCAGTACGTCCGGGAATCGTCGCTCGTCAGCTGG
Organism: Mycena albidolilacea; assembly: GCA_029282495.1. NCBI lineage: Eukaryota > Fungi > Basidiomycota > Agaricomycetes > Agaricales > Mycenaceae > Mycena > Mycena albidolilacea. The sequence goes on along the minus strand of JARIHO010000024.1, from coordinate 486,052 downwards.
AGAGAGGCAGTGCAGGCCGAGATCAAGGAGACAAGGGACGTTGGATTTGGGCATATCGTTTTGAGCCGCATTTGCTTCTCGACAAGCGGCTCCGTGGCCATGGTGTACGACGGAGATATCCACCATGGGGTTTGGGCCGGCGATCGACTCGACATTGTCGCTGAGTCGGAAATTTCGGATGATGATCGTTCCGCTTGGACGGATGTGAGTGACGAGGTCTTGAAAGAGGTGGAAGCAATCTGGAGATCAGAGTACCTTCGGTAAAGATACTTCAGAGATGTGGTGAAGGAATTAATTCGAAGTCGGCGGATGTGTTGAAAGGTGCGGTGATGCACGCAATGTCTTTTCGATGGCAAGACACAGATATTCTGACTCCGGATGGATCTCTATGAAGAGACGATGCTGCGCGGCGAACACCCAGCAATGCAAACACCTCCAAATCCGCAAGGTATAGGACCACATCTATTCAATAATAGACAGAATGGAGACTGAGCGCGCGAAGAAAATATGCTGATGGGAGTGATTAGTAAGGATGGACACGGGTCGCGGGTACACCCGCGGGTTTGTACCCGCGGGTATGCGCGGGTACGGGTACGGGTCGCGATTTCAGACCCGTGCTCAACCCGCGTACCCGACCCGTGTACCCGCGGGTTTTTGGACATTCATTATTTGGCTGTTGGTATGTGATACTAGTTGCTCCAAATTCAATTCCATTCTCATCCTGCATATAGAGCTTCACCCCAGCTCCAGGCTGGAGTATTTCCGCATCAACAAGGTCAGCAAGACAGCAAATTCAACCGTTGAGACGAAGGTTTGCACCCAGTTCAACCTCCATCAAGAGCGCGCAGCAGAGAAAAAACCCGAATGTATGAAATCATTGAGTAGCCTACATTTACCGCACTGTATTTGACGCTAAAATATCATTTATCTTGAAAGTTCCAACGGATTTGGGGACCCGCGGGTAACCCGTACGGGTTTTAGACCCGACCCGCACACGGGTACGGTTTTTGCGGGTCCGGGTACGGGTAGGCCCGAAGGTACCCGCGGGTGTACCCGTGTCCATCCTTAGTGATTAGCCTGAAAAGTGAAATAGACGTCGGTTTACTAGTGGAGGGGGAGGAACACAGAGCATAAACCATAACCACAATCAACCACCCACCTTAATGTGCGTGTGCTCCGAACTACACCTTTCGTGAGAGGTCTTGGCAAGCAGGGTGTTTACGTGGAGGCTAAAGGAATTTGATTTGGGTAATTACTGCGTGGCTGGTGAATTTGAGTCGAGATAACGGAGACGTGAAAGCACAGAGAGACAATAGTCTCTGTAACAGATACCCTATATTGATGACGAACAAGTAAGTCTCCTCTCCCTCTTTATAAAATCATCCATGTCTGTCTGAAGCCTTTTAAACTCCGCTTTTGGGAGATCAGGCCCGAGGCTTTGGATGCGCGGGGTCCAAACCTTTGGAAGCGCCCAATAAACGGCACTTTCTCGGGGCTTTTGGCCCCATGATCAACTTCAAGCGCGCGCGCGCCTATAAAAGTGTACACAATGCCAAATTCCGTTTTTTGCTCACTGTTATAGTTTCCGAGGCGCTAATTTGAACGCCAGGCACCAGTGACTTGAATTTTCTTGCAACCTCATCAATTCCGCCCTCGCTTTGAGGCATAGGCTGGCGATAAAATTCTGAACTTGACTGCAACCTTGAAAAAAGACCGCTCTGCGATCCCCCGAGTGCTTATCAATTCAATTCGACTCAACTGAAGTCAGTCCCACATAAAATCACGACCATTTGCAACCAGACGGGAAATAACCTTACAAAAGAGGTTCCCCTTGTATCAATATCGGAGAGCGACAAGGCATAATCTAATTAGGAAACGGAATGGCGTCGTGTGCGATCTCATTCCGCTTTTGATCTGAACTCATCCGAATCTCTTTCTTTCTCCTCGGCGATTCGGAGTCCTTGGTCGCTCTCCGTACTCCTGGGATGACGCGCATACAATGCTTTCTGTTCCGCTTCTCGATACTGCGTTGTTCCGGTCAGCCGGCGGCTGACCTACCCTGATCGTTGCTGGAAGTTCGGTTGACTCCCTGCGTCTGAATATTGATAAACGATATACTGTCGGGGTTGTGTTTTCCTTCAGTCGCATTGGCACGTTTGGTTTGATTTAGCGCCTGGTGCTTATCTCCCGTGTAAAATTATCCCGGCGTCTGTGGAAGGTCGCGTGCTGTCCTACGGCAAGAAACGTGCCCAGACACTTGCGCACAAACGCCCTTCTTCCTATGCGCACGCAAAACCCCACCTACGACGGCCTCACGATTCAGTTTACCCTTTCCCAACACCGCAAGCTGCAATGGATAAACGATCTCCGTGATGGCTTGTATCCGGGTCATGATCCCGCGCATGTCACCGTGTTCCCTGTGTTTTCCATCGAACAGGAGAAGTGGCTTGATCTGCTCAATAAACTGGCAGAGGTGGCGGCGGGTATGGGACCCTTTTTCCTCACGGAATGCGGGATGTGTCACCGCAACGATTGGGTTGCCATCCGCCTCTGCGATGAGGAGAATCCTGGGGGTAATCGGTGCATGGCCGTTATGAAAGAGCTCAAATACTTGTACGTCCTGACCTCGTCTAGCAAAATGGAAATAATACCGTCGGCAGGATTCCCGACGTCTACAGAGTGAACGAGCCCCACATCACGGTTTACCGGGGTCGGTCCACCGGGACATATGTCCCATACTTTGGCGAGTGGCTGGGAACCCCAGGCATCCGGAAGCGCGTCAAGGCCATGGTGGATGGATACGCTCACGAAAGATGGGGCGACAGATTGGCTGTACGCGCTACAGGATTACAGATCCTGCAGCACAGGAAGGTGGTTGATTCCTTCAAGTTTTCTTGCCCAGGGTGATTTCAGCAGGGGGCGACCACTACATAAAAGTAAGATTCAAGTATGCTCTACTATATGAACCATCAACCGATCATTTGTTCTGGTGCGAGATGCGATATGCATTGATCTATCAGTTCCGGGATAGAAGAGGGTTCGGTTGGGTCAAGAATTAACTCAGCCCGAGGCTCTGCACAGCAACTGCGCGGAGAGGATGGTCAAAGGTGGATTGCCGATCAAACCCGCCGATCAATCGGTGATGGTATCTGCAATCGTTCTCACCAACCACCACCGCCAAGTGGTCAATGAGATTCTGATCTGAGCTGCGTACACACATCGACGAGCTCAAATCCGTCATCGAAAAACAAAAGTGTATTCTCCGAGACTTGAGAACAAGCGAAGCCAGACTCAGTCCGAATATTGGTCCGAATTTGGTCCGAATTAAATTCCAGACTCGACCCGATGGCGCGTTTACCAGTCGAAATTACGTCGGATATCTGCCTGCACTGCGTACCAACCGCTCCTCGACCTGGTTCGCACACAGCGTCGATGATATTTCTAAATGTCTGTCAATTGTGGCGTGATGTCGCCCTTTCGGCGCCATTCTTATCATTGGAATCCGTCTGGAATTTCTGCCACGCGGGACCAAGTTCGCCAAACTCTGCAGGCTTTGAATCGATCGGGTGCGAACTCTACCCCTTTCTTTCTCCCTCCATGGTTCTCTAGACCGGCGCGTCGAGCTCCTTGTGAAACAGTACGGGGACCAGCTGCAAAATCTAAAACTGTTCGTTCGAACTGGCGACGATCTTCAGCGACTACGGATGCAAGGGCCATTTCACTCGCTCAGAACGCTGACAATCGGCGCCGACGAGACCAACTCTGTGGAAGGCGACTTCCTGTCCTGAACGCGGACGAGTGCGTAGAGATACTGCGCGCGGCTCCGGAGCTTGTAGAATGCAACGTGTTTTACGACCAAGATCTCCACTCAGCCGGGTCGCCCTTGCAGCCATTGACCAACATGGCACTGCGAGTGTTCCGTCTCGCAATACCCCAAAGTCGCGCAATTGAAGGATACCACGGCAACGGTGCCTTCATTTTGAAATACATTATTTACCCTTCCCTCCCTCGAGCACCTCGAGATCGCCGACCCCGACATTACCACCCACGACTTCATTTCCTTCCTCACGCGCTCGGCCCCGCCATTGGCGTCATTGCGCATGATTATGCCGACGGCCGACTGGCAACCCCTCGTCGTGGTCGAATACTTCCAGCCTATTCTCGGTCCCAGACTTGGAACTGTTCTATTCGAACCCAGCTGATGAAGCCGACGACGACTCGACCCCCTTTCGTACCTTCTTGGAAGTGCTGGGTGCCGCGGAGAATTTTCTTCCGAGTCTCCGCAATATCACACTATGGGCGTCCTTTTCCGCGCGCGAGGACCATATGGCCCTCATATGCGCTCTCACTGCCCGGCGTGCATTGACCCATGCGCCACTACAGTCTTTCCGGCTCATATTCCCGCTTGATGAGGCGGACACGGGCACTCGATGGCGACATTATCGGCGTTGCAGCAGTTCGTCAAGGACGGAATGGAGATCCATGTCGGGCCCCAGAGCCACAACTTCGTCTGAACATGGTAAGCTGCAGCGCGAAAGAAACCTCCGTCCCTCTGACCATCTATTAGTGTTCTTTGTCTGTAGAAATCAATCCATCTGCAGAGGATCCTTCTGCTCTTCAACTCGTATGCTGGGGCGTTGATCCACTGACACTTTGAAAGCAAGAATACTTACTGGGCAGATCCTGCTGCGAATTCTGACTCGGAAACATGGAAAGACAGTCGCTTGCTACCAATTCGCTAGCAGTTTTCATCGCTGTTGGCATGGCCGCATGGGATGAGATCGTCGAATTCTGCCCCGCAGGTCCGATCTCCCTTGTGGCTCGCGTTCTCCGTGCTGTGCACACCGTGCCGACGTGTTGCCTACTCTCAATTTGAGGGTAGGGGGCATTGTTTGTCAATTCGGGCGATTGAACCCGACGTCGGGGTATGGCATTGTCTGATCATGAACCCGCCGGTGTGCCGTTGAGGTCGGGTCCTGTGGCCGGCGGAAAATCAATGTGTGTTTGAGCCGGAAGCAGCCGTTCGTTCCGACAAAGACGCGCAGATAGGGTATAAATTACGAGCGTGCGAAGTGTACGGTGAATACAATGGGGTTTAAAATACAATGCTCGTTTCAATTCCAACAATCAGCGGATTTACTTCTCGCCCACTCCGACGGTGCTTTTCGCCTTGCCTTGGTGAGCAACGAGTCGTCATTGTGGTTCGAGTTCGAGGAGAACGTGTTGCCAGCTTTCTGGCTCGCGCTCTTGTCGGAGTGGGGCTGAGAAGTTAAGATGAGAGGAGATGAGGCGAACGCAACGCGTCTGCACCCGTAGGCTACAGACGGCAACAACAGCACAGTGCGCGCGAGCAGCGAAACGGATGGGTGTCAGGGATAGAATTGCCAGCAAGTCATAATCCATACATCAGTCGACACAAATTCCAGAACTTCGATAGTTCAGAGGGCAGGCGCCATCGGGTCGCACCCAAGAATCGATGTGTCGCCATCGATAGACAAGACAGCAAGCATCGATAAATCGAAAGGATAAAGGTGGTGGTTCATCCATTCGTGAGTATCGGTATGAGCGAGCCGCAATGACTCGAGCAAAATTTTGGAGGAAGAGCGACGGCGGAAGGAATAGATGGGATCGGATGAACGATAGATGCAGGTGGCGTATGTTAGGAGAGCAAGTTTCCCAGAGCGGTAGAAAAATGGCGGGCTCAGGAGTTTTGGTGTCCAATTTCACGTGCTGAAGAGTGGGCAGGCTGAAGAGCTGTCCAAAGGGACCGGGGGTTGGGAGGCCGGAGTCGGCCAAGGGGAGTAGCTCTCGATGGACAATTTGTTTAGATGTGTAAATGGGATGTCGCAAATCTTGGCCAACGATCCAACCGAGAGCATTCTTTCGTTGGATCGACGGATTCGAAGTCGACGGATGTGTGGGATAAAGTGCGGCGATGCACGCAATGTTTTTTCGATGGAAAGACACAGTATTCTGACTTCAGAAGGATCTCTATGAAGAGACGATGCTGTGCGGCGAACACCTAGACCTTGGAGGCCAATGCACACGCCTCCAAATCCGCACTCGATTCGACGAGATGCGATATGCATCGATCTATCAGTTCCGGGATGAGAAGAGGGTTCGGTTGGGTCATGGTACGAAGGGTTTGGGCAAGAATTAACTGAGCTCGAGACTCTGCGCAGCAACTGCGCGGAGAAGATGGTCCTGTCGAAGGTGGATTGCCGATTAAACCCGACGATCAATCGGTGATGGCATCTGCAATCGTTCTCACCAACCACCACCGCGCTACCGCGCTGGCAATGAGATCCTTTTCTGAGCTGCGTACACACATCGACGAACTCAGATTCGTCATCGAAACACAAAAGAGTATTCTCCGAGACTTAGAGAACAAGCACTGCGTACCCACCGCTCCTCGACCTGGTTCGCTCACTGCACCGATGGCATTCCTTAATATCTGCCAACTGTGGTGCAATATCGCACTCTCGACGCCATTCTTGTGGTGGAAAATCCGTCTCGAATTTTTGCCACGCGGTGCTAGTGCGATGACGGAGACCGCTGAAGAATTTCCGGATTCAATCACTTATTCTACGGCTGAAATAGCGGAACATGCATTTTTATCCCGGGTGATTCGAGACTGTTACTGGTGCCACACATTGGGCAGCAGTACACCGCTGTGTAAATACCTTCCAAAGCGACGCAAGAAGTCTTCGTGGGACGTGAAATGCTCTTCAAAGCGCGTTAGGGTACCCATATCGTAGAAGTAGTACTCCCCCCCCGTGAAGAACAGAAAGATTGGTTCGCATTGGCCGGCGAAGAAGGCCATCGGTTCCACCGGTGTGGACACACCATATATCCAGGCCACTTGTTTCTCCAAATCGGAGAGGTGCGGTCCGTCGTCCCAACGCCGCCAGTCGCAAGACCATACGGCTGGGAGAGCCACGCGTATGCGGTGCCAATTTTTATAGTTGGCGTAGTATCGCGCCAGGAATGCGGAGTCGCAATCTGCCAGGGGGTCGTCGTAACGAAGAGCATGGTCATGGGAGAAATATCCCGGCGGTGCAGCAACGTAGCCGCTTTCGGACTGGAGGATAGAATAGTAAGTGAACTGAAAAGGGGCCAAACGAGAGTAATTACCGCAGACGTGCGTTCGTTCACCTGATTGTGTATGCCGGGGAGCGAGCTGAACCTGGGACCAAAATTGCGAACGACTCTGCTGGGGACCGAGATAAGACGGCAAAGGCGAAACATGGGAATTTACATCGCAGACATCGCAGACATCACAGATCACCGCCTTTTACATATCTGTTATTTCATTCTGATTGCCGTGGGATGCCGATCAGACGAACTCTGTGGAAGCCGACTTCCTGAACGCGGGCGAGTGCGTAGAGATACTACGCGCGGCTCCGGAGCTTGTAGAATGCGACTTTGGCGACGTGTTTTACGAGCAAAATATCCCCTCAGCCGGGTCGCCATTGCAGCCATTGACCAACACGGCACTGCGAGCGCTCCGTCTCGGAATATTCAATACCCCAAACTTGAAGTCGCGCTATTGAAGGACACCACGGCAATTCATTTTGAAATACATTACACTTCCCTCCCTCGAGCACCTCGAGATCGCCGACTTCAACATTACCATCCACGACTTCATTTCCTTCCTCACGCGCTCGGCCCCGCCATTGGCGTCATTGCGCATGGTTATGCCGACGGCCGACTGGCAACCCCTCGTCGTCGAATACTTCCAGCCTATTCTCGATCCCAGACTTGGAACTGTTCTATTCGAACCCAGCTGATGAAGCCGACGACGACTCGACCCCCATTCGTACCTTCTTGGAGGTGCTGGGTGCCGCGGAGAATTTTCTTCCGAATCTCCGCAATATCACACTATGGGCGTGCTTTTCCGCGCGCGAGGACTATATGGCCCCCATATGCGCTCTTACCGCCCGGCGTGCATTGGCCCATGCGCCACTGCAGTCTTTCCGGCTCATATTCCCGCTTGATGAGGCGGACACGGCACTCGATGGCGACATTATCGGCGTTGCAGCAGTTCGTCGAGGACGGAATGGAGATCTATGTCGGGCCCTAGAGCCACAACTTCGTCTGAACATGGTAAGCTGCAGCGCGAAAGAAACCTCCGTCCCTCTGACCATCTATTAGTGTTCTTTGTCTGTAGAAATCAATCCATCTGCAGAGGGTCCTTCTGCTCTTCAACTCGTATGCTGGGGCGTTGATCCACTGACGCTTTGAATGCACAAATACTTACTGGGCAGATCCTGCTGCGAATTCTGAATCGGAAACATGGAAAGACAGTCGCTCGCCACCAATTCGCTAGCAGTTTTCATCGCTGTCGGCATGGGATGCCAAGATCATCGAATTCTGCCCCGCAGGTCTGATCTCCCTTGTGGCTCGCGTTCTCCGTGCTACGCACGCCGTGCCGACGCGTTGCCTAATCTCAATTTGAGGGTAGGGGGTCTTGTTTGTTCAATTCGGGCGATTGAACCCGACGTCGGGGCATTGTCTGATCATGAACCCGCCGGTGTGCCCTTGAGGTCGGGTCCTGTGGCCGGCGGAAAATCAATGTGTGTTTGAGCCGGAAGCAGCCGTTCGTTCCAACAAAGACGCGCAGATAGGATACAAATTACGAGCGCGTTAAGTGTACGGCGAATACAATGTGGTGGGGTTTAAAATACAATGCTCGCCTCAACTCCAACGATCAGCGGATTTACTTCTCGCCCATTCCGACGGTGTTCTTCGCCTTGCCTTGGTGAGCGACGAGTCATCACTGTGGTTCGAGTTCGAGGAGAACGTGTCGCCAGCTTCTGGCTCGCGCTCTTGTCGGATTGGGGCTGAGAAGTTAAGATGGGAGGAGATGAGGCGACGACAACGCGTCCGCACCCGTAGGCTACAGACGGCAACAACAGCACAGTGCGCGCGAGCAGCGAAACCGCGCCGTGGAGGTGAAAATGCACCGTACACGGCGGCAGGGCACGGACACATTGCTGACACGCAGGAGCAGGCGACGCACGACACGCGCGCATTGAGCATGGGCAGCTGCACGACACGGCCACATCCCCGATGCCGTCCACCGCCGATCCGTGTACGGGGGTGTGGCGCACGCGCCCGACACGACCGCACGAGCGGGATAGATACGCGCCGGAAAGAAATGGAAAAAGAAAAAGAAATGCAGACAAGAGTGGGCCCACCCTTGCCCCTGATCTTGCGAAGGCTTGCCTGTGTACGGGAGGAGTTTGTTTGATAGTTGTCAGCTTCGGGGAACGATGTAGTGAGTGGAAAGGGAGAGGAGGAGAGAGCGAAGGTAAGGTAAGAAAAGGGAAGACTCGTTCTTATCGGACCAGAACAGCGCGCAGCGGGATGCGCAGAGAACCACATGAGACCGTGGATTCTAGACGAGCGTCTCGGGCGTATGTACATAGGATACAGCGTGCATCAGAGGCACCTGTGAATGTGCGCTCTCGCCGCCCTCGCATTGAAATTTCAGAGACATCGATACACCAATAGACTGCGTGCGCACTGCGCAGGACGAGTCACCACAGTACCCGCGCGTCACGGACCGCGAGTCGAGACCATGCCTTTGCTTTCCCTCCCGAGAAAAAGGCGCCGCAGCACCCAGCACGGAGAGGATCTGCAACGCGCACTATGTGAGTCTCCGCAGCGGCAAGACGCCAGGCAGGAAGCCATCAAGCCAACTCGTCGGGTGCGCAGTGGCAGATACCGTAGAAACCGCCTAACCGTAGACGCGAGGTTTAAAGGGCGAGCGGATCTCCGGTGTATCCATCGCTCGTCGCTCCAAGCGCGTCCCCAAAGCCCAAATAAAGTCCCATGCCACCGGGGCCAACACAGCTCGAAAAACCAAGTCCCCACCTGTCTCCGTCACCTGCTTCGCCTCAGACGGCGTTGACTGCACCTCCGAGCCATCTTATCAGCGCCACCCACATAGTAAACGCAAAAACGCACCTGGCTCCCCCTCCGGCGATCTCGAGCTCAGCAGCATCTCCCCGCTTCTCCCATGTGATACAAACAGCGCGACGAGTCGCTGCACTCAGCGCGAACTTTTTCCAGCCGGATTCTTGACCACAGCCGACTTGGATTCGAATGCGGAGGGGTCGGAGACTCGGAACTGACTGGGGAGACGGTCATGGACGCCATCCTGCGTCACTTTGCGGCGATGGAAGAAGAGAAGAGTCTGCTTTCCTTTTTAGGACATTTAAGGCTGCGGAGAACGGTCCTGGCTTTTGGCATTATAGGGCTCAAGATACACGGCTCTACCACGCTCTGGCGACAGTCTCACAGGCTTTAAATATCAGCGTCTATCCCAGCCTGCTCTGAAAACCACAGTTCGATCAAATACTTCATTAGCTCAACTTAAGTTACAAGGTGAAATGACCGGCAGGACATCTTAAGTCGTTACTTATAAGATTTAAGTAAGTGATGGAGAACTTAAGTAAGTGATAGAGAACTTGAGTCATGACAGCAAAAATAATGCCCTCACCAAGATTCGAACACAAGACCTTCAAGGTTCCTTATGAGGAAAGAGAGGAGAAGCTTTAACCACTTCACCAGGAAGACCATTCATAAAGGTAACAATCAGACTGTGACTACACTATTATTCTTCTATTGTCTACCATGGGGAGTAAGTACTGTGTATTAACTCACTTGTCATTCTTTTATCATGTTTTATATACATACTAATTTATTGAAACAGATCAATCTTTGAACCATCTATGGATAGTGGTTTGGCCACAGAGGCAAAATAAAGAAAGCAGAGAAGGTAAAACACCAATACTTAGAAGGTTAATATGCCAATAGAGGGCTAATATGGTTGTATCTGGCTGCTTAACTTATATCTCCTTCATGGTGTAGTGGTTAACTCCTTCATCTATATTGTTGTAGGGAACTCTTGAAGGTCTTGTGTTCGAATCTCTCTGGTGGTATTGTTTTTGGTGTTTGAACAGAACTTAAGTGGTGCAGGACTTAAGTTCAGCGCGGAAGGCACTTAAGTAGGCCTGCCGGTCTTTTCGCCTAGAACTTAAGTCAACCTCGTCCTATTTCATGTTCGATACATCTAATTGTCAAACTCAAGACCGCCTCTATCGTTTTGCGAACCGTGCGGTGTTCTCTCCCTGCTTCCGAACGACACTTCCCGCAAGTTGAAGCGCAAGACTCGAGCTCACTGGAGCTTTGTTCGCTGGAAAGAACGGCATCCAATAGTGTTACGACTTTCAAGCAACCTCTGTTCTCGCTTGGTTCTCGCAAATCCCGTGTCTTTCAAGCTACTTTCAGGCGGTAAAACTCTCAAGATCGAGCCAATATTTCTCGATGGAGCGCCTACGGAGCTTTACACAAGTTCTGACGGCTCACAGTCCTTCTCGGATTGCTTGGAAACCACAGCTCGGCGGACCTGTAATTTCCCTCTCAGGTCGGCTCTTGCCTCCAGGCGGGGGGAGCTTCGAAGTAGATCTCCGATCTGCTTTCAAGAAAGAAAAAATTGGAGGGAAAACTGGCGTCTGAATAGACAAGACCGCCGAACCTCGATCGCCGACTCAGGATAATCTCATCCATTGCATGCGGCGCCCAAGAAGATCTGCTCCAGCTTTGCACATACGGTCGCAAAATTTATCCTAGTGGCGACGCTATCGGTCTGCTCTAGGCTTCTCGGTCCGCCTCGAATCGACTCCGTTGGGCTTGAGAAAACGACCATGATATTTTCACGCATTACGAGTCATGCCGTTAGACGTCTTTTAAGCCATATCAAGCACAATCGATACAAGTTTAACACATCTGATACATACTGCTCTAAATCCATCGGGTTAGCCTGGAGGCTGGAGCAAATTTGCGCATTGCCGCTTCATAAAACGGACGAGGACCGAGCTACATGTACGCACATTCAGCGACGGCTCCTCATCCAACTTCTACAGCGGTCTCCAACCCATAGCCGCAAGCGGATTCCCTCCGCTCTGGAGCAATACCTCAACTCACAGTATGCCGCAAGGTGATTGTACAAGTAACCCGTCACGCTCGCCCACCGGAACGCCCGTTGCCTTCAACGCGTGCCCGCGGACTGCTCACACCACAGCCACAGCTGCTCTTTGCGTATCGAAGCCCCGCAAGCTCTGACAGGTTCCCGACATCAATCAACCCTATAGAGGGAAGACTCTCGCGCTCATTACTGATCTGATCCCCACCGGATGCTATCGATATTCTTGGGCAGAACCCCACAGCTTCTTGACCGCCACGCGTGTACTAGGTACTCCCGCAATTCCTCGCTCTGCCCTCGGCTGTATTCAATCTGGGCGGCGATGATCTAGGGGACAGGAAACATCCATGTCTTGCGCGACCCCGTTCGTGTGCGACGAACGAAGGAGAACGTGGGTTGGATGAACTTGAAGCCGCACGCGGTGGCAATTCTTGGCTCGAGAGCTTTCCTTGGGAATCGAGAGACAGCTTGATATATACTTATACGCACTTGACGACGGCACCAATGGACCTCAAAATCATTCGCATTGCTTCCATTCATCACAATCTATTGCACCGCTTTGACGCCGCATGCCGGGCACAATTCATCTCCAGCAAGTAAGTACCCATCCACAGGTTCCCGACGAATTCGCTGGGCTTGGCCTCTGTTCGCTGTTCTTTTCTCGCTTTCTGTTTTCGTGGTGCTCGTATAGTCTGGATGCTCTGAATTTTGGAGTGCTCTCACCCTGGGCGCCTACTGGCCCTAATTTGGGTCCGCACGGCGATTCACTGCATTCAGGCCATTCCTCGGCGCAGTTTGCCGAGCTGCACCGCCATGACGCGCGCTGAGCCGAGGTGCCGCGGCAGAGTCTGCCGTGATGATCGCGGCAGACCTGCGACGCGCTATACTGACATGAGCCGAGACGAGGTCGACACACTACACCGCGCTTCGCGTCCCACCTCCGACCGACCTCGGCAAACCCTGCCTACCTTGGCTGGACTTCTCCTGCCCTGACGGTATCCCCGGCGTTCGTATTATGTTATGTTTAGCACCTGGGAATAATCTCATTGATCGTGAATCTTTCTGGTAATTAGATTGATTTACTCGACCTTTGATGAGGACTTTTTGAGCACTCCGTCGTCCCTGGCGTTGCTATCGCATCAGTGCAGGTGACTCCCACTCGCGCACGCTCTCCCTTTCCCCCCTGCTGCTCAACTCCTGGGCAGATGGATCCATCGCAGGATCCATTGCATCGTCACTACTACCCCATGGAACCAGGCTTCTACTATGGCGCTGGCGCACCTCGTGGCGACCCGTGAGATCTCTCCTTGTGCATAGGCGATTGAGGCTGAGTTTTTTTTTTTTGCATAGGTATCCGCCGCCGCCAACTGCCCAGAGGCCAGATCTAGCAACTAGGAACCAGCCTACTCGATCCCTAGGCCTCGGCTCTGCTCCGTACGCAATAATATCGTCCGCAAGTCGCTCCCACGTTACTGACCACTTTCTTTAGTGGCCGCTCGATGCATCCTGTACAGCGTTCCGCTTCTCTGCACAATGTCGGGTACAATGAAGCATCCGACCTAACCCCAACCCCTGCGCGATACTACTCCCAGCGCCACGCGAATCCGATCCCGGAGGAGCCGAGCCAGACGGAAGTGCTCATTGATCTGATACAGCAACTTCGTCAAGACATCGGAGATGTGAAGGTTCGGCTGAGTGCAATCGAAGCCGGTGCCACTGCGTCGACGCCACCCGCTACTTCGCATCGCGGGCTTGCTAGCCGGCGCGGTGGGAGAATCACTCAAGCCAAGCTGGCCGGTACCCGAGCTCGACAGCGTCGCCCTGCTGCTGGTAAGGACAGTGGGTCTGAGGCTTTCCCAATCGACCCTGAGCTCGATGGGAGTAGCGCGACCGACTTCTCCACGGACATGGACTCCCAGTCGGACGCCTGGTCGGACGCTGTTGAATCTGAGAGCGACCTCGTGGCTTTCGACAAACTAGACTTAACTGATGTTGAAATAAGTACCCTCCAGGTGAGTGCTCTTCTATTCCTCCCACTGTCCCGTTCTCACATCTGGGGTAGAGCTATGTTACGAAAACGTTCCGCCGCGTTTGCAATGTTTCCGACTCCCACTGGCCAGACCCCCTGTCCGTTCGCACCAACGAGATCACGGGGGAGACGTATCCATCGCCGTTCTTTCAGTTCCAAGTTACGGATCCTAGGAACCAAGCTTTGTTCCTGCAAGTTGCGAGGCAAGCAATAAACGATTTGAAGGTGTTCTTTGACTCGAAACTCGCCAACGATTGCTAACTTACTGGCTCCAGGATGAGGACGTCTGGCCCAATGGCCTTAGGCGCAAATCGTCTGAGCCGAAGCCGACTTGGGATCTCGCGCTCCTGAAACATCTCGCAATGCTTTCTTTTCGTAATCTGAAGAAAAACTGGAAACGGGCCACCAACGACGCCGCTGCGGAGAGAGGCAAAGCAAGCAGCCAAGGGTATCGGCGCGATAAACGGCGCCAGACAGTGAGTCGTGGTCATCTCATCTCCTGATTTACTCATGTCCTCTTCCATAAGAAATCGACGCAGATCTCCAAGATCTTGAAGAGCTTCGGTGCCGCCCGAAATCTCGCACAGAGTTTTTTAACGGACCTTAGCCACGAACAGTACCTCTCAGACGAAGTCTCGGGGCCCGACGATGAGTCAGGTGAAAGCCACGATGCCTGGAAAGTTCGCTGTGCTGTTGCGGCAAACATGACAACGGATGCGAGTGCCTTGGCAAAAATCAAGTTTCTTGAAGTCCTTACTCCCGCGTGGCGTTCCACCGAAGTACGTGCTCGCTTTCTTGCCTACCAACTCTAACGCAATGGCCTTCCAGTATTCCAACCTCATCCACGATCTCGAGGATACGTGGTTCAGAGAATTCAACAAGACGTCTCAGAAATATGTTCGCGTGCGTTTGGGACGACCTTCAAATCGCATCCCGATTTATGCGCCCTACAACTTCGGGATCTCGACCGAGTGGCTTGCGGAGAATGCTGACCGGCCGGAGACTCGAGACTTCTTAAAGGGCTGGGGAACATTCTCGGAGCCGGCTGATTGCGGACTCATTCCATCCGATTCTCATGCAGACGACAACTAGATATCATTCTTGACTCATTGAATTACATGTTACGTTTACCTCTTCGACCATTCGTAGCTCGTTCGTTATCATTAGCTACTATTAATTACTGAATCCATCGGCCGCCTGTTTTACTGTGGTCCTTCAATTTCTTGACCCATTCCGTACGCGGCCATCGACGTTGGAAACTTAAAATGAGTCAGTGATGAACTAACGGTTTAGGACTGTATCACTTACTCGATCCATGCTTGTTGTAATCCAGAGTGGGGGCTTTGTGAAGGATATCTTTCCCCGAGAGACTGGACATTGAATTTCGTCCATACCAATGACAAGTGGTGGAGACTGGGGGTCGTTGGGGGACAAATATGAGTTATATTCCCAGGTTTCAACACCCAGCTCTGCACTGTTCAGGTTAGTAAACGTGAGTGAATTGAACAAGAGCTTACAAATTCTGCCAGATAAATGGATTCTCGCCATCGGCACGCGGATCCAATGGGTTGCCTTCCAGCGCAGGTTTCATCCATTGAATGTGAACAAGCAGTCTGTCCCTCAGTTGCGGATCGAAAAGTCCCTCCTGCTTGTGTTGGAATATGGTTTGTACTTCGCCGGAAAAGATCTCTCCTCTGTACTGGATTTGGATGAGAGAACAACCTATCGATCCATGTTTGGACTCCGGGTATTTGATTGATCTGATTCTGCGTCCATCAAGCAAGACATAATGGAAGAATTGGGCGTGAGAGCCCAGAGGTTCGCTATTATCGGTGTTACCGGAAAGGTGAACCTGCTCCCCAAGTGATGTGTAATAGTTGACAAGACCAAGTCGCATCTTGTCGTCTGTGATGAGTTCGGCGCGTCTGGCAATACTTCCCGGCAGTATCCGAGAAAGTGAGCGCTCTTTAGAATTGATTATCAGCAGCAATGTGCTGGAGTAAATAGTGGCCTTACCGTGTGCAGCTGCATCTTGAATTGTACCCAAAGCCTGTTTTGGCTGATCGACACCGAGGAGAATCCGAATAAATTTGTTCTCTAGCCGAACAGTGAAGGGTTGGTCTGCACCAGATGTTTCCTCTAGTACTCGATGAAGCTATAACGGCTAAGATTCACGGATGCAGGTAAAAAGAGCGATCAACTTACAATTCCATCCAGTCGACTGCTGCGGTGAAATTCACGCATCATGGACACTTCAAGACGACCTCCAGACCAATTATTGCTGTTCATATTTTTGAGCACTTTGTTCAAACGCTCAGTTAAAAATGCCCAGAACCCGTAAACTGGTCCGTAATCCAGAATTTGCTCTGGAATGTGTACAGCCCAGTGGTGGTTTGGCTTCATTGCCTCTGCTCCGTACATCTATCAACTAGTCATCGGAGAGCCCGGATGTACAGCCAAACTTCAACACACCTCCAAATAGCCCAACAGATACTCCTGAAATAACTTTGCTGCCCTGTTGATGCCCTCGGTACTGATGGAACTGCTAACAAAAATCTTCAGAGCAGTGGCAAAGCGTAGGAAATTCAGATCCTCTCCAGCCCGCATTCGAGGAACAGGTGCGGCAGGCGGAGAAGTTGGAGGATCAGATTTTTTGTTGCCTCTCTCCCATGCCTTCATCTTCTTTTTATAATCGGTCACTTTTTGGGTGTGTCTCTCAAGGGCATTTTTATGCTCCTGTTCAGCGTCCTTGAGAAAACGGTCCCAGACCAGAGGAATCTTACATGATTTCATCAGCGGTCAAAGGGAGAGTAATATTGCTTACAATGACAGCCCATGGGCCCGTCACAGCAAACTTGTATTCATCTGCTGTCAAGGATCCTCCTGCTGGTTCCCCCACGCGTAACGGGAGTTTGCCAGCCCATTTTGGAGCCTCAAACTATGGGAATTGTCAAACCAAATGTACATATATCTATACCCAAGTCCCACGTACGCTCTCAAGAAAATCGTGAACGAACTGAAGTTCACGGTAGAATTTTTGTGTATTGGCTCGAAGAGTACCGCCTTCGATCCAACGGTGGTACCATTGGTTCTTCGCAACACCTAGAGAAACCAAACTCATTGATCAATGTTCGAGCTAACCAAGGAAGACCTTACCGAGCAGAAGATTATGCATTGGGTCGATAATAGTGTACTTGACGAGATCGAAGTAGTTCAAGCGGGCAAATTCGGTCCATTGTGCTCCGTACTGACGGAAGAACTCTGCTCTCTCGTCCTCCGTTGATAGCTCCTTGTAGCGATAACACAGTTGTCTGTGTACTTCGCCATCCCGAGCAGGAAACCCTGGTTACATCTGGATGAGAATTGACGAGTGGTGTATGCGCAAAGTCTTACCATTTTTCAATGATTCCTCCGTGAAGATTTCGGCCTGTTTTACTGTACACTTAGGGCAGGGTGCAGCCATGTGGCTGTGGTCAGCAAAACCACATAGTTTGCACATGGCAGGATGGTCCGCAATGATGGCAACCAGTGCAACACGAACCAGTATACCTGGAGCACGGGAGATGAGTGCAAGGAAGAGAGTGAGTTTGGTTCGCACCTGTTGGATACTCTGGACATTGGATCAGAATGCCGTCTTGATACAGCATCAGCAAATCATCCACAATTATCTTGAGGTATTTTTGAAGCTGTTGAGCGTTGGGTTCTTTAGGACCTGGTGTCATACCGCTGAGGATGAGGTTTTCGGCACGATACCTAGATTATCTCGTTAATGTGGCTCTCCTCATGACTGGCTCGCTTACCGAAGAGCTGTTGTTAAATTTTGTATACAAAATGACATTACACCAGATGAATGACTTGGACCAAAACTACTGCGTTTTCGTCCAAACCTGAACAGAATCAAAATGTGATTTATGATAAGGACTCGGGAGACAGACCAGTCCAGGCTGAAGCTGACACCGAGGCGAATCTCCTTCTCGGTGTGACGTCCGAAGAAAAAAGACTCTTGGTTCGGATCCTTTATGGTTTTCCATACATCGGCATCTTGCATCGATCTCATCACACCAGAGGCACGCCGAGCCTGTGTCTTCCACGAATTGACAGCCCCAATCATCCCTGGACGCTGGAAGAAATCTCGCAGTCCCGTAGACAACAACTGGATCGGAGCAACAACAGTTGGCCTTTTGGTTGAAGATGTCCGAACGTTCACTGATTCTCCGGCATCGGAGTCCAAGTCGGAGTCAGATGAAGCCTTGAAGTGATCCGTAGGACCACCAAATATCTCCTGATCGCAATTGGGACAAAAGGTGTCTGGGGGGCTGTCTATATCGAAGATTTCATGACACACAAAACAGATGGGGTGAGCTTTGAAATTATCCGTGATTGCAAGCTTCAGGAAGACGGTTGTGAGTGTAACGGGCAGTGCCACATCGCCGATGAGATTTCCGGCTGCATCTGACAAGATACACCCAAGACATGCCAGAATCAGAGCGCAGGCTGCAAAAGAGACACGATGTTTTGTGTGCAAAAAGGCGACCAGATAAATGATCGCCCGGATGTACCAGCGAGGGTGAATATTGTCTCGATTCGTCGGTAGGGCGGAAGAAATCACCGGGTTCAAAACTGGTTGCACGGGCCTAAAAAGATAGTTGAGGTATAGTACCACTTAAAAACGTAAAGGACACACTCGGCTGGCTGTGGATCTACAGTCTCTGTGGCATGGGATCCGGGTGTCTGACATGGCTCTGGGTTCAATCTGCGGACAAGTCACTTTTTGCTTCGACTTAATAGACTGGATATTTGGCATACTCGGGGTTGTAAGAACTGGGTTCGGGTCCAGGATTACGTGAGCCACGGTGATATGTAGACCCTCGGGAGGAGGCCCGACCCCGAGCTTCAATATTTGATGGTGCGCGGCTGCTTGCGTGGCTTGTGGATCTGTGACTCCCACGCCGTGCTGCTAAGCTGTCTCCAGAAGGTTGATCTTCTTCTCGGTCCAAGTGTCGTCGCGACATAGCGTAGAGGATAAGCCTGGACGTGATTGGGTTTGAGTCACATCTTTATAAAGTGCGGATTACTAAACGATGGCACAAAATTGAACCGGTACTGAATGTGCCGAAGTTGCGTGAGCACGATAGTGCCACAAATATCGGATATTTGTGTCACGAGCTGATGAAATTTTGACGATATGAACAGCAGAAGCTCGATTGTGAGACGGCAGGTACAATGGTGACTCATTATTAGTCAAAACAGTCTTAGTCGGCCAATTAGCGCGCACGGCCGTTCAACGGCCACTCACGCGAATTTCGCACTATATCGCCAGGTACATCGAGGATAAGAACACCGAAAAGACACATGGTGCAGTGGAGAGGGAAGATGTTCCTGAGAAACAATTTGGAAACATGAGAAAGGAAGCGTCGGCTGTATCGGCGGGATCGGCCGATGATGTGACATTGTGACGTCACTCAGCTGGCAGGACGTGCAGGACCTGTCTCTGTTGAGTATCTCGACGATTTGAATACCACTGTGGAGTTGGATATTGGACGGTTCGGTAGACCCATGAGGGAACATGTCGGCAGACCGCGGCGGACTATGTCCGCCCTCGGATCGGTCGCGCTCAGCCGCGACGCCTCGGGCGCACCTTGGGCCGCGGAGGGGTCTGAATGCAGTGATTTGGACCAGCATCTTACGGGATAGGCATTGATAGATCTGATCGATCTCAATCAGTTCTGGACAGCTTCTGTACAGCACTGGCTGGTCTTAAAGAATGACGCGAACTCCGCACCCACTCCCATTCTCAGCCCAACTCGAAAATCTCGGTGGCTGTCGTCTACCCCTCGTAGCGGAATGACTAGCAAGGTCTCGGTGATTTGCCAGAAGCAGGACCTGTTCCTCTCTGCTCCCAAATTTGCGGTGGTCGGGGCATCCGCCAATCCCGCCGAGAATGGATATAAAGTAGGAAATCCTCGTCCTAGCAATGTGATTCGTTCGTAATCATAATCCCCGGCAGGCGCTCAAATTTCTTCTTGAGAAGTCCAAGGACGTGGTACCCATCAACCCCAATGCTTCGGAAATTCAAGGCATTAACTGCCTCAAAACGCTATCTGAACTCCCCGACCCAACACACACCTCCGTTTTCATCGTCCCCCCGAATGTGAGCGATAAAAGTGAATATCATGTTTGATATCGGCTGAATAAATGGTGTCGATTCAGGTTACCCTCGAATTACTTGAGCTGGCCAAAGCGCTCAATATATTCGCGTTATGGCTCCAGCCGGGCGCAGAGGATGATGCTGTAGTGAAGTTCATCCAGGCGGACCCCCAACTGGAGGGGCGATGCCTAAATCGGGATGATAGGGAGGACGGTCTTTACCGGGGCACTATTCCTCCAGAACACGCACTTGCCCGATTCGCATTGGTGCCCGAATTAATCCCCACAGGAGATATCATCTGCGGTATATTCCAGCGCTGCGAGAGCGTTACACAGAACCGGCAAGTCCAGTATGACGACTATCGTGTGTGTGTCCTAACCCGAGAATCAGAAATGCTGCATTTCAGCTACGCGATCGGTGTCTCCGCCTGGGACTGGTCCTCTACGATAAGGCGCTTGCGAATGAGGATTTTTCCGCGGGCATCGAGTCTGTCATTCTGTACGTGCGGGAGAGCACATCTGACGATATCTGACTTGAAATCGGATCGGAGATGCCTACAGCAGATTTCAGCGAAAATGCGCGGCTGGTTGCCGTTGACCAGAGTCCAGGGATTACTTCGCGAGGCAGAGATAATGAAAGAGATAGAGCATTGCCATCGTATGCTCACAAACTGCTGGGGCTCGGTTCAGGTACGCGTGCTTCTTTGATGACTGTATGCTAAATTCTATCCTAGCAGACCGAAACCGATGCTTGGGAAGCGCGGTTCACGCTCGAAACTGAGAAGGACCACTGCGAGCTCGTCGCTTACCTAGTCGATATCGAGAATAGCCAGCAAATAACAAACGATGCGTTCAAGGTGCTTGTTTATCCTTGCGATTTCCGAGGCTACGCGACGAATCTAACAATCGAATTCTGGATGATAATCTCAGAGCAAGAAAATTCAACAGTTGATGTCCATGATGCAACAGGTGCGCCAAAGGCACAAAATCCCACAGAAAAGAAAGATTCACGATTGCTTAGCTGATGGCCAGCGATATCCATACATCGAATCAACAACACAATGGGTTATCCAGCAACTTGTATGACTTACAGTTCAAGAGTCGCGAACTGCTGCCGGACTTTAACCTCCGATCCGGTGAAGTCATTCGTATTGGCCAGTTCCCCGTCAGTGGAACGGCCAACATGGATATCTACGAAGGTTCACTGTCTAATGCTTACCTGTTTCTGGTAACAGCTAACCACCTTTTTCTTCTTACAAGGTCTATATCTCGGGCGGGAAAAAGTCGCCATCAAAGTAGTCCGAGCAGTTAATTCGAATGAACACAGTCTACGGGTAAGTCGTCTCACGGTGTCCTCTGCGCCCAACTAATACGGCGATAGCGTTTCAACAGGGAATGCGACATCTGGAAGAAACTGTGGAAGATTGACCAAGGCCAGCATGTCTTGCCATTCTACGGCTTCTGCCAGGAAGACGGACCGTTCCCGTATGTTCTCTTTTCCCCCTCGACTAGAACTCTCCCCTCATGCAGTTATCAGATACATAGTCAGCCCGTGGCAAGTCAGTACCTCCTACCATGCTTGAATTTTGTTTCCAACCACTCAACGGATAAATAGCCAAATGGGACTGCCTTGACTTATGTCAAAAGGGAGGGTGACAAGGTTGACTACCTGAAACTAGTAGATTTTCTTTCCTTTTCCGTCTACGAATTGCTTGGCTCAGATATTATTGGCATAGGTCAAGGGGGTAGCTCTCGGCCTTCAAGTGCTTCACAGCATGGACCCTCACATTGTGCACGGAGATATCAAAGCCGTGAGTGCACACTTGCTCTACGGACCCACTGCTCTAACCCGAAAACTAGAGCAACATCGTAATTGATAGTGGTGGCAACCCACTGATTGCGGACTTCGGTCTTTCTCGTGTGAGTCCCGCGTACCTATGTGCCCCTGGTTGTTGGAAAATCTTTATAGATTGTTGAAGATATCACGGGCATCCCATTTAGCCAGAGCCGCGGCGTCAGCGACTCTTACCGTTGGTTTGCGCCTGAGGTTTGCATTGGTCAAGGTGTCTTGTCTCTCTGCTCGGACGTCTACGCGTACGGAATGACAGTGCTCGAGGTCTGTTGCATTTCCTTGAATTCGGCATTTTCTTACACAGCTTTCCCCCAGATCTTCACGCACAAGCAACCATACAACAACATCAAGCACACCACCGAGGTTGTAATTAGATCGGCCAAAGGCGAGAAACCTCCGAGGCCGACGGTGGACAAGGTCATACAGCGAGGTCTGGATGATGACATGTGGGCATTGCTATGTCTCTGTTGGGCAATTGAACCGTCCCAGAGACCGTCTATTCAACAGGTATTGGAGTGTTTCCCCTTTGCGAGCTCAACGTTGAGCTCTAAGGACAAAAGTGTCCCGAGTGTCCTGACAAGTACGGGTCACTCCGCTTCCATCGCGGGGGCGGGTGCGTTGAAGGGGAATGGCGGTGAAGCAGAGATCGACAGTAGGAGCTCCACCTCGGAATCGAAGAATGAAGTTACCCTCCCAGAAACTAGGGAAACCGGAACCTTCATTATATACTCGCCTAATGGCCAGGGACCAAAGTGCGTATTCAGTAAAGCTGAAACTCGTCCCTTGTGTAATGACCCGTTCAGGGCGGCGGCCGATTCGTTTACAACAAATGACTTGGCTTGGACCCAAAGCAATCTTGACACGGGGGGATGCTTAGCGTCCGTTCATGAACCTGCAGAAGCCATGTTGTGGATCGAGGACCATTGGGATGACGATCTTCTCACTTCTGTCCAAAACAGTGGCTGTGACAGACCGTTTGCCTGTATGCTTTCTCCAGATGAACCTGCCTTGGCGATATTTGGATATTACAACGACCCCAAGGTTGTGAATATGGCGCAGTCCCTCGCCGAATCATCGGGCTTTCCGGTGGTAATTCGACCAGCCTGCGATAATCCGACAGTGACATTGATGTGTGTAAAACCATTTGTGCTTGGCTCGATGGTACTAATTTACCAAGAAATCGTGATCCTGGTCGCCCTAACATGTCCGTTAGCATTGGCACTGCTGGTAACAGCGCCGAAGGCGGAAATGATGAGAATCATGAAGATGAAACCATGCCCGAGGGCAGTCATATTCCAGGGGAGTCTGGAAACGGCAGGAGAAGTGACGACAACCCCAATGACGCGGAATCCAATGGAGAGGCTGTCCGGATAGCAGAGAACCGCACACCGAGCCCTGGAGCTACTCAGGGCATCGATGGAAGCGGGGGCGGAGGTGGGGATGGTGGAGGACGTTCAGTGGTGGATGATAAATGGGACAGTCCGCTCCACCGAACACATCTCGACCTTGGACTCAAACTTGATAACGGCGAAACATACCCCATTGGCATTGATTACACTTTCAGGGTAGGCTGTCACTGAGAATTTATTGACTGTCGTCTCATTGTTTTTCAGTTCACAATCAATTCGCAGACCGTACCGCCGATTGATCTCGAGGACCTGACTCGTCCCTTGTCTAAGTCCGAGGTCATTGCTCTAGTCGATCTCGAAATTGAAACTCGACCGCGAGAAACACAAGTAGATCGCTCCTATGCCAGTATTGGCTTTGTAGCGCACCGGAAAAAATCAATCATTCACCGGGAGTTGTGAGTGACTCTTGAAAGAATTGGGGCACACGTTAATGCCTACCGATCCAGTTTCCCCCGAGGTTCCGACCCCCCGGGCAAACTTTATCAGCGCGGAGAACAGCGACAAATTCAACGGGGGATAACAGGCGTTCTGGGACTAGTCAATACCGGTCCTACCGCAACAACGACGTTCTCATACAATCAGAACAACACCACAACGTTGGGGGCCACCGACAGCAAAGTAAGACAGCTTCTAGTCTTTGAAGCGTATGTCGCTGAATAAATCCTACCCAGGTGATGCCCAAGTGCCTCGTGGACTCCGAAATTGGAGACAAATGGGACGCGGACGACAAATCGTACTCGTCGTTCAACATTGCGTATCCGGCCCAGTACATACGGTTGAATGAGGAGCAGCCCGACTACCCCTTAGAAGTAAAAGTTGGCATGGGGATCAATCTGAACCCGGCGGTAAGTCTTTGACAATTAAGATTCGAGGCCTGATCCTGGCCTCCAAGGGCTCGGAGAAACCTCTTCCACAAATATCTTTCGTGAATCGCCATCAAATATTGGTTTGGGTCTCGGATCCAATGTCTAGATTGCCCATACGTGGAATTGTCGTACTGATCAGTGTTAGTGCACGGGTGGCAGCTATTCTTATGCTAAATTACTTCCATCGCAGAGTTACCTGGATAACATCAGAACAAAAGACGGGCTCTCCATCCACGAGCAAGAGGATGTAAGATTGGGTACAGGGTCTCTACCTCAAAGTAAGACCTTCGAATTTCGTGCCGCCGTGTTAGATTCATTATAATTTCACTAACTGATATTTTTTCAGCGAAAAAGGAGGAGCATGAACCCGGAACCATATCTCTTTCGGTCGCACAAGTACGAAAACCAGGCGCTCCCGGTTCAGATAATTTACGACCGCGGAT
This sequence comes from Mycena albidolilacea, assembly GCA_029282495.1. Lineage (NCBI taxonomy): Eukaryota > Fungi > Basidiomycota > Agaricomycetes > Agaricales > Mycenaceae > Mycena > Mycena albidolilacea. The sequence goes on along the minus strand of JARIHO010000024.1, from coordinate 461,314 downwards.
CACGGCTTTCTTCACTAAACTCGTTCAACGATCTGTCGTTCCTTCTATGGAGTATATCCCACGCCATGAGTATCTGGCGCGCGGATGGGATGGGAATAGCAATAAGTGGAGATCTGTTCTATGGCCTGCACTTGACGGGGATTTTCGGGCAGCAGGCCCGGAAGAGACATCGGCTATCTGGCGGATCAAGTGCCCCTGGAAGGAGGTTCGGAGTGCCAATTAGAAATGTACAGCCGACAAGAGAGACGGGACTCGCAGCATGTTGATACCTATGTGTGATGTTTCGAAGTCTGGTGTTGTAAACAGTAAATGTACAGAATTATAATGTGTTTCTCTGAAGAAATTAGATATGAGGAAGAGGAGCGGAGCTTGGAGAGCCAGAGAAGACATAAAAAAAGTAGAAAGAAAAAAAAAAGAAAGTAGACAAAATGCATCGATTAAGTGGGAGCTAGACTCTTAAAAGAAAAAATAGGTTAGCCAGCCCGGCAAAGGGTACATGAAATTGTCTAATACGATGTGTCTGTCTTTCGAATACAATTCTGAGGAGGAATCAACACATAGAAATTCGGACCCGATGCAGGAAGAGCTCATCAGTTCCGGTATCAGAGATAGGGTACTGGAATTTTTTGTTCAAATCGACAAGGGGGGTGATGCATGACCTCTTTTACCATTTTGACATTTCGACAGCCACCAAAATTTAGCATGACACACCAAATTTTCGAAATCTAGACCGAAAATTTTGCCTTTTTTGCGTCTCCCGGGACTTCGGGGCTCTGTGTCCGCTCAGGAGGTTTGACAGATGCTTACGTGATGCATGACTCCAACCAAATTTCGACATTGACAGAGGGGTCCATGACCTGTTGATAAGCCAGTAATTGGGCCATAGTTAGATACATGTAATTTTGTGTGTTTCTGATTATACTTATTACTGAAACTGCTGTTTCTATATGGCAGTACTGGTTCCTGGTAGCTGTCTGGTGAACCACAGAGAAACTAATGGACACTCTAAGGAATTAGAATGTCCATTGGTAAGTCTCACCCTGAAAACTGTAGGGGAACGTGCAGCCAATTAACAAGTCAAGGAATTTTGTTTGACTTGTTTCCAACATACACTTAAACAATGGAAATGGGTCAAGGGAATGGGAGTTGGGCAATGTATTGTGTTGTGTCAAGATGCTGGAAGGTCATGTTAGGTCACGAGTGTGTGTCGGGTGTTAGAGTTGCTGGTTTCCATCAGGTGTGGATATACCGAAACAGGTTGTCGGCTGTTCAAAGATCCAGATCAAAACTCTAAAGGTGTTCAAAGGTTCTTTCTCAAGAACCCCTTCTGGAAAATACCTCAGAAATGGGTATCTCCCGAAACCTACAAAGGAGAATTATCAAGTTCCATACTTTGAACAGATAGTGTTGCTGCAACTTCCGACTCCAATTCCCCAAGTCAACTTAGTGAAGTCGACTTAAGTGAAGTTGAGTCAAGTTGCTTGGCATAACTCCATTTGACTTTAGAGTTGAAATAAGTCGACCTACTCGACTTGGAGTCACTTGAGTCAGCCTCTGTAGACTAGTAACTAATTTGGGTTATAAGTGCCGTCAAACAGACCTTTACTGATCTCAAGAGGGAAGAGAAACTCAAAAAATATACAAGGTTGGATTTCTGAGCTCATTGGATATGATTTCGGACATGTTTCAAAAGTAAGTTCTTGTCTGCTATTAAACAGAAGAAATCCTGCTTTTCAGAGATTCTCAAATGGGCCTCTGATATGTCTTGACAAAGACCAATATCTTACCAGCTACTACCCTGAGGTAAACCTGACCTAAATTAACCCTTTTCTCCATTGTTAGTAACCTGGCAATAGAGATCTGAAAAATCTGTGACTATCGACTCAAGTCGACTTGGGTTGACTTTGAGTGACTTGGATATGATCAAGTCAAGTTGAGTCAAGTCAAACACTGTTTGAAGTCAACTTCTTGAGTTGTGACTCAACTTTTGGAGTCATGGCAGCACTAGGAACAGAGGGGGGAGGTGAGTTAAAGCAGAAATAAGTTGAACAAGTGCAGTGCCAATCTAATGGTGATCAACACACCTTCTGAATAATACAGGGATGTTGCTGATAGGTTCCTGCTGCATAATTAGTCTGTTGTTAAGCGTGGGGTCCCGATTGGGGTAAGTGCTTGTTATATAATCAGCACAGCCACAATGTTCTTTGGAAGACGACCGCGAAACTAGCACCAATATTTCCGAGAAATTCAAGCATACAGAATGTTTTATTCACCACTTAGAAGCTCCTCCAATTTATTTGAGCTTTTAGAGTGCTATTTGAGGCTCAAAGTGCAACACAGTGATAGTCACATCTCATGCTTCAGCACTTCATCCACCTGGATTCTGAGCTGATTAAAAAATCTGAGCAGGCAGGAACATTTAGTGCAGTAATATAGATTCATTCGCTCCAAAAACCAGTCTAATTTTCTATCCTGTAGGCACAAAACATCGAAAACCAGTGGTGTGGCTGTGCAGATTATGTAACCAGGTTTTACTCTGATTGGACCCCCGTGCTTACCAACAGACTTCAATATATCGAGGTACAAGATCATGTAATATTGAAGTGTCTGTCTGCAAGAGACTACTGCATAATTGGCAAGGGAACATGGTGTGCTCACACTTGGAAACCAATGGCAGACGACACTTGGAAGAACAACTGATAGGAACACAGTTAAAGACTCACTGTCCCAGGCATAGTCTTTGTCTGCCACCATGTCCCATGAAATGGAGCTTAAATAGTGATGTGAAAGTGCACTCCGAAACAGCGCTAGCCAACTGGAGAGTGCATGGGTTCAAAGGTCACCAAGTTTTGTAACATCAATCAATCAGCAACAGCAGAGACATTCCTGGAAGAGCTGCACACACCATCGGTGAACCTCCTGGAAAATCACAGGGACACAGGGCTCTCTCCAGGAAAGTCTTGCTAGGGCAAGGCAGGTGCTTTCTGAGAGGCAACAGTGGGAGAAATATGTATATACCCCACAAGGCAGCGGTGCTGGAAGACAGTGAATACAGGTTGGGTTCTGAGAAACCTGGCAGTGCATGTTGGTTCCCAAATCACATTCACCTGTGTGCCAGTATACTTCCTGTAACACGCTGCTGGTGAATACAAATTTAACATGACATTTTTTTTGGCTTAGTAATCTATCTACGCTGCTAGTTCATCATCATATTGAACAGGCACAAGAAAATCAACTCTCTCTATCAATTTTATGTGTTTGTGCAGGAAGTGGCTACACAGAAACCATATCAGGAAGTGTGATCCTATCACAATGAGGATCACAATGGGGTTGAAAGTAAGTATGGAGGATTTCTCAGAGGAAGTGTCAGGATTTCAAGAAGGTGTGTTGGATATTCTGCTATGTGTCAGAATTAAAAAAAAGTGTTGGGTTTGCAGGAGCCTCAGTGTGTTGCAATTAACCTATTGGTATCTTTTTAGCTCAATGTAGATAAAGTTCATCAAAATTACTTTGAGTAACTTCAAAGAACTTCAAGTTACTTGCTCCACCAAGTTAGATCAATGTGATCAGACAAAGTAACTTGAGCCATCAGATGGCATCAATCCAAGTTACTTACAAATAACTTTTGCTTAATTTACTTTACTTGCCTGCCACAAGTAAAGTAAAGTTAGTTTTGTAAGGCTAAGTTAGTTTTTCCGAGTGACTTTGTTAACCATCCATATTAGTGTATTGTACATCTGGCCTGTCACCCATGTACTATCCTCCCCCACCAATCCGGACAAACCTAGAACTCGGACAAACAAACAGTTCTCAGTGAATACCAAACCATTTCCTGATATTTTTGGCTTCAAATGATCGGTAGCATAGGTTCTAGAGCCTCCATGTTGAAAAACTGCAATATTTGACCCCTACTGCATATGCCATCTGTCAGAATATGACAGGTTGGTTGAAACTGGGTGATCTTCGGTATTTTTAGCCATGGCTGACTTCATTTATGGCCATGGTGTTGTGGTAATAACTTCAAAACATGCTAAAGTATCGACTCAATGTGTCTACAATAACTCAAGGGTCTAGGTGCCTTGTGCACAACACAGTGAACTGAAAAGGGGGCAGTGCACATATCAAATTTGGTTGAAATGTAGCTTTAATGTTCAGGTCTTCTACCAATGTACTGCAGAGTCTTATGAAAGTCTTTACATCACAGACAATACTTAATATATAAAGGATTGTTCACAGCAAATTTTAAGCCGCCACTGTAAGAGGTGACTTCAGAGTGGTGCAGACAATCAGAAATTGATGTCTTACCTAGCACTCAGACACTCGGACTCGCCCGAAAGCACAGCACCGTTTGCCCAATACTTATCCGTTTCCCTCGAGATAAAATACAGGACCGGAGTAAAAGCCAAATTGCTGGCGATCTACGTACTCACCTTCATGCTGCAATCCTTGGATCAAATAATATTGGCTCTTCTTTCTGAGTTCTGGGGGAAGGATAGTATTTTTTGTATAATACCAATCAATGTTTTTTTTGGTACTATTGAATGCCAAAAAAAAATACCCCTGTAATGGTTCCCCCAATCTGACTGAGTATCTGGGGAATGTTCTTGAGATTTTTTCCCAATGGCACCTTGAAAAAGCCTTGTGTGATTCACTTATTTATATTTTAAAAAGGTTTGGCACAGCATTCTGTGATGATCAGGCAATTGTTTTGTAACATTGTGGCGGAAACATCCCCCACACATTTTTTAAAAACAGCGGTGTACCTTTGTAATAGCAGGACAACTAATCTGCATCACAGCATCCAAGCTCACACCAGGGGCAAACATAGATGCATGTGGACCATGTATGTGCCAAATGCATGTAGTCCACATGTGGTCCGAATGTGGTTGCCCCATGTCACAAAGGTGTGGCTCACCTTTGTGGCACCTTTGCTTTGCTTTGAGTTGCCCCAAAAAACAAAGGTGCCACAAAGGTGAGCCGCACCTTTGTGACATGGGGCGACCACATGTGGACCACATGCATTTGACACATATATGGTCCACATGCATCTATGTTTGTCCCTGGTGTCAGGATTCCTCAAAGACGTTGGGATTGGGCAGATTCTGAAAGTGAGGATTTGGGTAGTGATATCGACACTGCGGAATCTGAAGACATTGTCATGATTCCTCACAGGAAACCAGGTTTGTATGTCTTTTAATGTTGCTTCACCCTCGCTTATAGTTTGTTAGCAGCTGCCAAAAGCTGAAAATCAAAATGGAGAATGGTGAGCACATTATTTTGCCAGTTCTCATCTTCACTTCTAGTTCTGGAGGATGATGACATCGACATGAGGAAGGCCGCGAAAATGAGAACACGGCTTGCATCTGGTATGCAAACCTGCTGATACCTGTGTACCCTCTTGCTCTACTTACCTGTATCCCAGGTTCTATCATGCACAAGCCCCTGTTTATTCCGGAAAGCAGTGATATCAATCCTCTCATCATTAGTGGCAATGACAAAGCTTCCACTCCTCCCCCTACACCGACTCTGGTGTCTTCTATCACTATTCCAGCAGGTCTGGAACCATCCCCAGAACCATAATCCCCCAACCAGGACCCACCCACCTTCTTTGACGACTTTACAATGAATTCTGGTGCATAACCCTTTGTGGATCTTGGCCCACCTGCTTTTGTTGGTCCCCAACATCTGCTGTTGCAACAGTTGCAGCAACTGTGATTGAATTTTGCCACGAAATTGTACATCAAAATTAATTTTCTACACAAATTGCTATGAACTTCTCAGCTACCCAAATGGGGTCCCAAGATTAATCTTAAACTTAGAAGATCAAATCTTGAAAATTAATTTTCTACACAAATTCCTATGAACTTCTCAGCTACCCAAATGGGGTCCAAAGATTATAGCTCTTTGCGGAACTTAGGGTGGCTTATTTTTTATCAAAATTGATGTTTCCACTGGGATGGCTGCTGTAAGCTCAATTCCCAACCATTTCCCTTGAAAGTATGACCATTGAATTCACATTTCCATTCCTGATGGCATGGCCTCCTCAGACTTTGTGATGGCGAATCAAATTGCCTGATTGGGAGAATATCCAGGTTTTGAGTAGGACGGCTGTAACATGAGCTACATTTGTTCGATTGGGCTAATTTTTTTGATACAATGAGCTCACGGGTATACCAGAGGGCAGCAAATACCGGAATTTTTAATGTGACCCATACCTCAGTGTTGAGCAGACAGCTGTAAAATGAGCTATATTTGTTCGATTGGGCCAATCTTTTGATACAATGAACTCACAGGTATACTGGAGGGCAGCAAATACCAGGATTTTTTATATGACTTGTATTTGGTTCAAGACTGGTCATGCAATGCCCGAGTCCCTGCCCCTTGATTCAAAAAAAAATGGGCAGGGGTCAGGCAGACCGGGTTCTCTGTAACACCGGAGGGCCAGGCACTGCCAGAGGACAGTAGAAATGTTGCCTCAAAACAGCGGAAGAGGATTATACTGTCCTCTCTGCCCATCTCCACCTATACCTCTTATGGTTATTGGATCCATCTTACTGAATCATCCCCTGTTACTGTGTCTCCATCTCACTGTCTTTACTCGTGTCTATACTGTACCAAGTTGTAGGGAAGCAACAGTCACGGTCACGGGCCGCCCGTTGCGTTGCCTTTTTTCTGTCGGGTCACGATGAAGTCGGTTGCCTTGAAAAAATTGTGACATAATGAGAGGAAATTTTGAAAAAAATAAATCTGAGTGCTCCGTCAGTATGTAAAATGAAAGGAAAGCAATAATTTCATAACTGGAGCAGCAGCTTTACATTACAACACCCAGAACACAACCTACAGCCCAGGATAATGCATAAAAAGTTACTCTGTGGCTGCTTTTTCAGGCAACAGTCACGATCACGGAGGGGTTCGTTGCCTAGAAAAAAAGCAACAGCCTTGTCACGGTCCTTGACGCGTTGCTTCCCTACAACTGGGTACAGTATCCTACTTTCCTTATTTTCCTGTCACCTTTCCACACTTTTCTATTGTCTGTTCCCTTGCTGTTCCCCTCTAGTATTTATCGTCCCGATCTCTCTGTCCTTACACCTACTTTCTCCTCTGTCTGAACCCACTGTCATTGCTGTTGTTCCTCTTCTCTTCGCCATATTTACAAAACCCCCTTCTCTTCGTAAAACAGAAACTCAGGATTGTTCCTGTACCATTAATATCGATTAATTGATTCTTGTATATAATACTTGGCGAACAAAATGAGCAGACCAGCTGTGCAAGTCGACCTCGACACCAACGTCGATGTCGAGACATCCGCCTCCGGTGCATATTCACGGTAGCGCTAGAACGAGGAAGGCGGCAACTTCAGGGATGTGTTACAGCCTTCACGAACGTCCGTGAATCCTTGACACGTAGAGTCACAAGTCCTACGGTGTTATGTTGATGGTTTAACGCGACGCGACTTGGTCGATGGGAAGAAAGGTTCGTTGATGACCGAAAAATGAAACTCCTCCTTGCCTTCTCCGTTGACTTTTATCCGGCCCTCTGACACAGCTCTGGGACTCTACAACACCTTACTATCCTCCCTGGTCTCCCGCCTTGCTGATATCAACCTCAATGACTCCCTGACGCTGTCCTGAAGCCTACATGTCAAGACCTTTCTGCTAGCTCCCTCAATTTTCAAAGGCCAGACAGTATCTTCGTCAAATCTTGGTCTTTTTGGATTAAATAACGCGCCAACACCAATTTTAGGAGCCCTAGTAAACTTCTAAAGACCTGCCGCGGTCTGCGCTTCCCCCAATACACCGCCGGTGCCGCGCACAACGTTGACATCTCGATACAGGGTCTCCTAAAAAGAAAGGTCAATATCTGTTTCTCCTTGAAATAAGTCCTCACCGCCGACCTTATGGACTTTACCGAACTAATAAAAGGTCCCCGGGGTCGGTGCTGCCTTCGATACACCGCCCTCGTCGTGCACGATGTCGACTTGTCCCCATATCGCCTCCCCAAATTTCTGCCATACATCACCCTTCCTTCCCTCGAGCATCCCGAGATCACCGACTTCGACATTACCATCCACGACTTCATTTACTTCCTCACGCGCTTGACCCCACCATTGGCGTCATTGTGCATGGTTATGCCGGCGGCCGACTGGAAACCGCACGCCGTGGTCGAATACTTTCATTCAATTCCCAGTCTCACAGACTTGGAACAGTTCTATTTGAACTCAGACAAGGATACTTTTTTGGAGGTGCTGGGGGCCGCGGAGAATTTCCTCCCGAATCTCCGCACTCTCACAATGTGGACGTACTTTTCCGAGCGCGAGTACTATATAGCGCTCATAAGTGCCCTCGCTGCCCGGCGCACATCGCTCCACGCACTACTGCAGTCTTTCAGACTCATCTTCCCCCTTGGTGGACACGGCATCCGATGGCGACATTATCATCGTGTTGCGGCAGTTTGTCGAGGGCGGGTTGCAGATTCATATCGGCCCCCAGAGCCACAACTTTGTCTGAACACGCTGAGTTGCAGTTCGAAAGAAAGCCCCGCCCACCATCTACGCGTTAAATATTCAACCTTATTAGTATTTGTCTGTAGAAATCAATACATCCACAGAACTTACTTTTGCTCTTCGATTCGTATCATTTTTTGGGACGACAATCCACTGACGCCAACTTATGTGAGATTATGCGAATTTTGAGCTCCTTTGAATCCTCGCAAGCTCATCCAATCCCGCGTTATTGAGACGTCCTCAATCACCGCTTATAATTTGAGCGCGCCCTGTTTCCAGATATGCCAAGTTTAGTAAAGAAAGGCCAGGCTCACGGAAATGGCAAGTCAGGCTCGCTATATAATCTCGTAAACAGCTGTTCGCCAGTACGCGCTATTGATAGACCCGTAAATCGCTTTCACGCCGAACCCCGAGATCCGTTTGTGTCGCCGGACGCGCTCTGTATGTCTACTCGATATGCTGACTGAGGGACATGAACTTGACAATGGGCGTCTCGCGCCGTACAGTACCTGGGGCCATCGAAGTCGGTTGCAGCTGTAAATTCTTTCTCCCTCCCTTCGGTTGCAAAATAACTGAGCTCGAATCGAGCCTTATCACAGATTCCTTGGACTCAACCAGCACTGCTAACGCCGTCATCACGTTCGAGGCATGGGCATGGTGCAATGACGGCGGCTTTGTCCCCTGGGGCACCCACGCCTACGCGCTCGTCAACGGAATTCAGGCGTATGGGTGCAGCTACGGCGAGAACTTAAACCCCTGCAGCAGCACCGAGTACTCGTGGGCGCAGCAGGCCTGGGAGGCAGAGTGCGGCACGAGATGGGGCACGGGATATGTGTATATTCCAGTGTGTGCGAAGACGTACGGACAGGGGTCTACCAGCTAGGTGGCGCATGCAGTAATGGTGTGGGGTCTGAGTTCCGGGTTAACCAGTTTGTGGTGTATGGTCTGCAATAACAGGATGACAATCGAATTTATTTGGATACGCACTCTTGTAAGCAGGTAGTTTAGGACATATCGGATTGGATTCTTGCCTTGATGAAGGGCAGGTAATATAAGTAATGAAGAGCTTGGGTGGAGCGACATGAGCCGTTCAAAATGTTTCGAAAAATCTTGCATTATAGTGTAGCTCAGAAAATTCAACGCGGAAGTTGAACCGAGCTTGGACTTTGAACAACAATCGTTAATGAATGAACCGCTCAAACCACGGGATCATGTATTATCAGGGAGAAATTTGAATCAGCCCTTCAGCGTCTATTCCAAGTCTCCGCCTAAAAGCCGGTGATATTGATGGGGGTCAAGATCCCTCCGGTAGTAATCACGCTTTCACCCGTAGGGCCGGCACGCGCGAAGCTATTCTGTAACTCCAAAGAGTACGTTGCGTCCGTGAAGTAGAACCAGTTCGGGAGCTAACCGCCGTCATTAGCCATCGGTTCCAACCAAAAATCACTCGAACACCTACAACCGCGGTGAACTGGTCGATCGGGGGCGACGTCGTATTGTCATAAGTCCTTCGCGCAATGAGGATGGGGCCCGTGACGGTGTGCGTGGCCGTCGCGCTGATGTAGTAGTCCAAGAAGGTCGGGGTGTTGCCCTTCTCGATAGCGCAGGTCAGGTTGGCGGTGACCGTGAAGGTCTGAATCGAACGCCATTAGTGACGAGAATGCTAAGAAAGAAAATATAGTCACCTCTCCAGGTGAGAGGGTCGAAGGCGAGACGTTAACGTTTCCGAAGCGCGCAGCCTCGGGACAGAAGCTGCCCTGCGCACTGACGGTGGTGGCAATGCTAGCGAGAGCAGCGAGAGAGAAGAAGTTGAAAAGCATTGTTATGAAGTGGAATGGGTTCTGTTCAATTTCGGGGAGCTCTTTATACCTTTCACAAGGACGGGGATTCCTTGCCGCTGTACGTTAGAACTGAGAAGCGGTGGAAGCACGGAAAGATGGTGGTGGAGTTCCACCGACTCTCACGTTGACCTGAAACATGTGTGGTGCTCCCGTGAGGAAGTAGTGCGCCCTTGCCTGAAACGGATCAGATCCACGCAGCATCAACGGAAAGGAAAGTTGTAAAGCTCGCGCAAAAGCGTACCACCAAACCGGCGACAGTAACAGTTTCTAGTGGCGAGTGTAGGCTAGGTTACATCGGAAGGCTAATTCGCCTGACCGCGGACCGCTTAAAATACGAAACACGCGGCGTACATGCGTACACAGCCTCCAGTTTCGGCTCAAAGAATTCGGGGCTCAATGTTGCCTTCACACAAATCTTACCGTATAATGTTCGACACTCGTTCGACTCTCTTAGGTCATCCGGGTGGTGAGAGCACTCGGCAAGGCGGCCCAAGGTTCTTGGCTCCAACTTTCGAAGGTTGGATTACGGAGGCGGACAACTGTCGCCGTCGCCCCACAGAGTTGACAGTTCGAAAATCTGCCCCATGACTGGCCTCGCACTGCTGTCCCCCGTCGGTGAACCTGCTCGGTACCAATGGCCTCTCCATTGCATTTCATAGAGGAAATGAGCGACGAGTAGCTGTCCAAGACCTTAGAATAATTCAATGAGACCGCTGCAATCGAATTGAGTAATCTGGAACTGACCGAGTTCTAAAATTCCAACATGCACATCCGACGGTTCCATCAGCCTTAAGCTTGTAATAATGTGGAGGTTGCATGGAAGATTCCCCAGGTTCTCTCACACAAGGATGACAATTGAATTTATGTGGAGAGTCTCAGCAGAGAGTTTCGAGCCTCACGGTTTTTGTGGCTCCCTTCTTGGAGGGCAAGAGATAATAAATGACAAGGTTTCCTATCGCTCGTGCTGAATGGGCGGCTGTTCAACATGAGTTGGCCGAGGGTACATCTGGGTTTTAGCTCCGCGTTCAACCTTGTGTTCATGTGCCGCAAAAGACTTCCGGATAGAGACGTCATTCTTGTCTTCGTTCAAAAATAGGGGTAGCTGATGGCGTCAGGAGGTGATCATCATGTCCGCGTTTGCCACGTGTTCTCGAATGACTTGCCACACTATCATCATGGAACGGGGCCATGGACGCGCCTCATGAGTGCTGCTTTCGGGCGACGCCCGGCGTCTTTGGATCTCCAAAACACCCCAAAAAGGACCACAAAAACACCACACCCGATATTTGCAAGACACCACCGGCGACAATCTCCGTAAACTGGCCCATTCTAGAGCGCTCCAGGCCAATTCCCAAGACACATCTCACTCAAGTTTCGTGCGGAGGTCTTGCCGCGGAAGGATACGCCAGTCTGGACTGAAATAGGAGCCGCGGGGGCAAATTTTCTTCTCCTATCCAACGCCAATGATTGCCTCCGTTTTATCCCGAATATCGACGTATTCCCTTCCTTCTCGCCCATCTTTGGACGCGCCCTCGACTCGGGGATCCAATGGTCCCATTCTCAGGGAGCGTACAGACAGTGCCCCATGGAAAACTAGCAATTTCTCGAGGCGCGGGGGGTGAGACTTGTTTCTGAGACCTGTCAATTTTTCTCGATCATCTGCGACACACTTTTCAGGTATAAATGTCCCTCCTTCTGAGCTGAACGCCACCAAAAGATCCACCTACACAATACCACTTCAGAACAATCATCGTCCAATGTCTTTTACCACCAACATCTCTTCATCTTCGCGGCCTTCCTTCGTACGCTCGAAGACGATGCCCGCCTTCCGCCGTGCTCTCTCACTTCCATCCGTCGACAAGTCTCTCGCTTCTTTCCGTGCTTCGTCGAGCAAGGGCATTCGTCGGATGTCCAGCTTTGGCAGGTCATCCACATCCAGTACGAGCACGTTAAAGGCTTGCCCTTCGACCGACTCCGTGCCTGTCTTCACAACGCCGGACTACACCGCCCCTACCGCCCCACCAGCCGCTATCAGCATCTCGCCCTTGACGCGCCCCTCATTCAAGCGCGCCATGACGATGCCTGCTCCTATTCGCGCGCTCAGGCGGATACCTACGCTGCAGAAGGTGTGCGGTGTGTCGCACAAGGAATCTTGCGCATCCGTCGCCTCTACGTCCTCGGTTTCCTCCGTCACCTCCTCATCCACTACCTCATCCGCGTCTACACGGCGGAGGTCATCCACATCTACTCGGCGGAGATCATCGGTCTCGAGCATTGAATCCTTCAGCCCGACGGAGAAGCATATGCAGGTTACTTTGGCCCTGCGACTGTGCGCAATTCCCTCGATCATCATAGGCGTGCTCGCCGTAAGTTTCCATTCTGCCGTGTCGCTTTCGATCGCTCACACCTCGCAGAGCGTCCTGGCAGTCATTATCCTTCTCCTCCTGCCCGCCTTGACCCCCAAACCACCCAAGCGCGTTCTGTTGCTACGACCTTACGAGCGGGAAATTGTTCTCACCGAAGAACAAGGTACGCATCATCCTCTTCCTTTCTCCCCCGCTAAATGTGCTGATTTCCGTGTTTTACAGAACGAAATCCCCCGCAACTCCCCCCTTCGTCCACGCTTTCCTCGCGTTTCTCGCACGGATTGTCAAAGACGTACCAGCGCACCATTCGGCGTGCCGCTCGCGCTCAGCGTACAACCACCCCCCAAGCCGCACTCAGCACATTCTTCGCGCCCACTCCGAAACGCGTGCGCGCCGAGATCCCCGCCCCGGTGGGCCCCAAGACGCTCACGACGGACATTCCGTGCGTCGTGTACTACTCCCCCGTCGCGCTCCCGCTGCCGAAGGGTCCCGCCCCGGCCGTCCTTCCAGCACGCCGGACACGCAGGCTCAGTGTTCTTCCGACGGTCAAGGAGGAGAGCGTGGAGGGCGCGTTGTGCGCGGGTTGGTGAATGTGCGTTGTCGAGGGCAATTCGAGTCTGCCTCCGACGCGAGTACCAACCACACTGGAGTTATTCACGGACATCAGGGACTATTGTACAATACTACATTGCATGTATCATACCCACAACATTGTATAAAATACCAAGTCGCTTTTCATCTGCACATAGCCGCTCGTGGTTGCATGATGCGTTCGTGGTCGCACCAACTGCCAGTAGGTTGAAATGTGAGTGAAACATATACTCAAACAAAAAAACGTCTGCGAAGACATGAAGGAACACAATCCAACTGACGACAATTGATGAGGACCGGACAAGAATTTGGTACAAGCTTAAGTTGATTAGGCGCTTAGACCAGATTCGACTTCGGTTCAAAAATCCTGATCAGTATTCACCGTAGCAAACCTTCATACAGGTCGTCAGCACTTTCCCTTACCTACTTTTGTAGCTCAGTAGTCCATCCCTGATGTTTGATCTGCTTCAGCACCACTGGCACAGGCTGATCGAACTACTTACTGCAAGGTACGAGCTTGGTTAGTATATAGTGTCTGTCTACGAGAGACTAGCAATCCAACGCCGGGCAGTTCGCTCTGTGGTGTCAGTCTTTTTTACTGTATACAATACAGTGTCTCTAATCTGTGGACTGAATCTCGGCCATGTAACCCCTCGAATACAATGCCAATGGACACTTCTCTACGTGTATCGAATCTTGAATTTATCTTGAGACGGGTGCTGCAGCCTGTGCAAGTACCCACTGGCTCCTCTTTCTCCTGCCTCCAGAACGCGCTAGAGTCTCGACTATTTTATAGGGTCACCACAGTATAAAGTGCTCTGTGACCGTTCTCATCGCAATTGTACCCCGGCCGCGGTTGGACTTGGATTATTACCCAGGCACTCATTCTATTCCGCCATTCCACCTGCCTCCGAGTCTTCCACCGCGTTCTTGGCCTGTGAATACGAGATGAAGCCCCCTAACCCCATCCGTTCTTGAATATTGCACAAAGTCTTTTTTTGTGTCGCAACTCATTGATCGGGAAAGGGGCCCTCTGCGATGCTGCTTTGGATCCCTCATTCGCATCTCTTGCATTTAGGTCTCAAATCGATTCGCCGGGAATTCGATGTGAATTATAATGCTATTAGTTCATGGTTCCGCAGGGAGTGAATTATGTTCTCCGCCATTTATGGCAGGCCAAACAAGTAAAACTCAGTTCATGAATCCATCTGCAACAGCGGATGAGCGGCCATTGAATCTACCATTTCCTGTATTAATACCTGTTATGATCGTGAACTTCTGATACACCACCTCATCATGTTTCCCCCCGCGCAGGCTTTGGGTCGCTCAATGCTACTTTTGACTGCCACTATCATGCGTCTTCATTTTTTGCATTTCTCTGGCTTATTTCCCCTGGATTTTCACCTGTTCCCGAGCACACGCTGTAGACAATCCAACTCGGTTCTCACGAGAAAGATGCATTCTTCCGACAAAGGTTTTCGCCGTACCCACTCCCTGGAGTCCCTAAACACACCGTCTAATTGTAGCCTGCACGATAACCTTTATTCACCGCCCGGGTCGTCGGGCCTACAAGAAATCGAGAAGACTCCTCCGCCTCCACCTCAAGCCGTCCATTTAGTCAACAGAACCCTGACCTCTTTGTCGTCTATCTTTTGTCCGTCCAATGCATCGTAGGCGGCTTCTGCCTCTTCCACGGTGTTGAAGGTAACAGAGCCGTAGCCTTTAGAGTAACCATCGCTGTCCTTCCTCACTTCCGCCTGATTTCACAGATAAGCGCCAGAGAAGGATATGAAAATGCACTTGATAGACCTCGACCAGACCGGGAAACTGGCTGAAACCCTGCATGGGAGTTGCAATTGGTGAGGGGATATTGAATAGAAGACTCTCGTGAATCACGTACACTACGAAGGCTTTCGTCAGTTGTGTTCAGAGCTAAATCCCTGGACGAGACAATGAGGGACCTAGGACAGCTGTTTTTTAAGTCCAGAGTACGTACATGACAGACAGCATTGGGGTCAGTTGTCCAGCCTGAGAGGACATGATGGGAAGTGTAAGAGGTGGTGTAGAGAAAACGAATGTGGCTTTACTAGTATATATACGGTTCGCATGCGGTATTACGTGGGCGTGAAAAGTTGCTGACGCGATGTCCCATAACTTCTCGTGAGGAATTAAGGTGGAAAGTAGTCAGGGAGGAGGAAATCGCGACGAGTGCCGAAGGAAAAAGATTACAGTAAAACTCGGCAGGGTTCTCAACTAAGCTTCTCTCGTCTGAATCAGCGCATCTCCTGCCTTCTAAATCCACCCGCGATTGCATGCAGTTCCGCAGGGCCCCACCCAGACGATGGTTCCTTCTCCCAGCGGATGGTCCGAAGGTTCGTCGATTCCGTTGCGTATGCCAGAGTCTCAATACGAAAATGGAATATTAATGCCGCGCGAAAGAATCCCTCATTTTGGACTCAGGGACCCAATTAACGGCTTCGACAACGGAATCTGAAGTTCTGTTCATCCCTGCAGACAGGCACGTTCCCCGCAGCGATCCACTGCATGTCCATACTATGTGCGCTCGCAAGGCGTGTCAGGCGGCTTCACCGTGATTGGGTGGGCTCGAGAGGGGCGATGCACAGTGCACGCCATCGGTGAGCTTCGGTGCAGGCTTCGTGCAATTCGCATTGTTCCGCCAGCTACCTCACAGAAATCACTCCTTTGGTTTGCTCTGACGCATTTTGGGCGGGGTTTATGAGTGTCCTGCCACGTTTGAGGGCCCACCTCGCTTATTCCGAACGTGGGGATATGAAAAGAAGCCTCAAACGGCCGCAAATTCACCCCTTCTGATTAACTTCTGGAGTTAATGTGCATTGGGGTGATTTGGGTGCACGGATGGCTCGCGACGAGTCCTTGCAGACGAATTCGATTGGACTTGGGCGCCGAAGCGTCTGCTAGCGTGATTCATTTGGGTCAAATACATTGTGGGTGTCAAAGTTAATGACTTTCACACCCTCGCATATGTAAAATTCAAACTTCAAATCACTGACTTTCGCATACTTTTTGTAAGATTTCATGCACTTTGCCATGAAATTCATGGACTAGGCGCGGATCGCAATCCAAAGAAATGTACCCGTTCCATTATCTCGGTCGCCTCGAAGCTTCTGTCCTCCCTTTTAACAGCACAGCTTAACTTTTGGGGATCCTTCAGGCTTCCGTATGGGGGTAATAGAAAATGCACAGGGTCCACGACATTCACTGGCACTGGTATTCACACTCCTGCAGAATGCACAAGTATGGGGTATATTGTGTTTAATAATTATTTAAAAAACACATCCCAGAAAAGAAAACGCGCATTACGACAAACCAGAAATACTCATCTTGATCAGTTGCACGATGATCAAAAACAACATGACTTTCTCTTGCCCTCAAATTTTGTGCAACCGAAAAACAACACAACTTCGACTTACTATACTTTTTCATTCACAAACAGGATCTATCCTGTATGTGCCTATTTGGGGGGAGTGTGAGGGGGGAGGACCAAAAATGTCGCCTTTTCGTCACCTGACTTGCATTTATTACCATTTTGGGAACAACCCTCAATGTGAGCTGGTCGGCGCTTGCGCGCCGACCGAGCGAACATTAAGCTCTCGGCATGTCTGAAATCCAGACGTCTCCCAGCTTTTCTGTTTGTGACCCGCCGCTCGCCGGCTTCTTACCATCATTCAAATCGACAGGGGGGTGTGACACGTGACCCATTTTATCTATTCGACATTTTGGTAGCGGCCGAATTTTTTGCGTGACACTCCCACAATTTCGGCATTTGAACCGAAAATTTCATCTTTTTTGCACTTTTTGGGCAGTTTAGGGACCTGCGTGACCGCTTGGAGGTTCGACAGAGGCCCGAGTGATATGTGACCTCGACCGAATTTCGTGATCGACAGAGGGGTGCGTGACGTGTGACTACCGATTTGAAGGAAAAAATACAGTAGCTCCTCAGTAGAATGGAATTTCAAATTTGTCGGGACCAGGAGTTTCAATTGGCCAAAGGTGTGTGACCCATTCAGCAGCTGGCTGCTCCTGAACTATAGGTGGGTCTATCCTTATACCCTGAAGATTTAAAGGAGAAAGCCTAGGATCCAATATGTGCTGCCTATGTGGCCAAATTTCATGTATCTGTAGGCAAGTGTGGACAGGAATTGCTTATAATGGGAAAACGGGCTATCTCATTTGACCCACACCTGGACCAAAGCTGCCGCTGGTCTCCCACCAGTGAAACACCATTCTAGGAACTTCAAGTCTGACAGTGAGATGTACCTCTTGAAGCGCGGGGATACGGAGCATGGGTGAAGATGGTAATCCAACCAACAACACCACATACAACCAAAAATCCAATGTGCGCGAGGTCGGGGCTCCATGCGAAGTATACGCATGCTGCAATCCAGGTGATCAATGTTGAATGCCGGTGCATAAGAGCTTGAATAAAATATTGATGGTAATGCGGTGCGGCCAGCGCGCCACCGAGTGTGTCGTACAGTCCTTCACGCCTCCTCCATTGATTCTCCTTCCAACATCTCCTCTGAATCCACCACACCAACACGTCCAACCAAATCCAAAACCCAAACTCAAACCCAAACCCAAATCCAGCCAAAATCCAATCCATACCATCCAACGAAAACCGTCCAAGAAATCAGAACAGGGGTACAAGACCCTGCAGCAGGACCGCTAGTCTTGCCAGCAAGAACCAGGACGCTCCTGCCACAGGTCGGGCCATGTAAGGCATGCGACGATCCATAATTGGGCAGGGTACTGGAGCCGGGGCTTGACTTTTGATGCGTCCGCTAAACAAAACCAGAGAAACCAAACTAAGAGGGGGGTGAAAGGTGGGGTATATTCTTTTTTTAGCTACAGTACATCGGTGCTTTTATACCCGTACTAGAACAATGCGGAGTTTGAATCGTAGTACAAACAATGTTGAACCACGTAGCAACGTAGCAACGTGTCAACATGTCAATATACAACTGGCTGTGCATAACACTGCCAACAGCCTGTACCACAGCTGCCACACAGCTGTAACATGAACTCCAAACGAGGTTCATCCTCTGTGGATGAAACCGTGGGAATTGGGTTGTTTCAGCCCACTTCACGTCTCAAACTGTCGCCAACTCATCACTCTACATTGCGGTTCATGACTCGTGGGACCCATGAGGCTACCCCTGTCTCTTTTTCACCTGACAGTCCAGTCAGCATAGTTTTATTTTTCGCATTTTGGACGCGCTCCCTGCAAGAAACCTGTCACACCTCAGATTCAATGCTCGCTTATTCAGAAAACCGTCCATGGCCTTTCTGCACCCTCTCTAGTCCCACTATAGATCCTCCAGCAGCTTTCCGAGAATCTTCATGTGCAGTCTCGCTGCCAAGCACACGCGACACTTCTCAGTTTACCTGGGTGCTTGATACACCTTCAACTAGCTGATGTGTTATCCCTATGTATATTGTTAAACAGCAGCATCAGAGGTTCTCTGTAAGCCAGTAGTTAGCATGAATCTCCATAGAAGATTGAGTGAGGTACCTGAAATAAATATCCAACTGACTTTTCACCTTTCACCTTGCCGGCTATGCCAGAGTGAAGCAAAGGCACATCTTGTTGTGATTAACAATGTGTCACCCCTGTCTCTGGAGTTAAATTTTGCTCACAGCACACTGGGTCATCTTGCCTCCATTTGCTTCTATTTTTTTGGATTGTGTTTGTACAGAATATGGGATTATTCTACTGAGAAGCCCCAATTCCAGGAGAAACCCCACCTTTTGGGGCATCCCCTTCAAATGTCTACTGAGAACTCCCTCCGATGTTAACTGGACGCCTGGATCAGCAATCATAATCTACTCTGATGGGATGCTGTATGGGCGCTCAATTCTTAGTTCAGTTCAGTTCAGTTCACGTTTTAAATAAAATAAATGGCAGATCCAATGATCTCGGCACACTTACCCCAATGGGACTCTCTCTTGATGCCGCGACCTTGAAAGAAACAAACACAATTGAACCTCGTCTACACGGCAGAGGCACTTCTTGCAGCCTCAATAGTTCTCGAAGATGACCCAGAAACAGAGAAATGGCTTTATTTGGGGCACATAATGCTGATTTTTTGGCAGATAATACCTCTGATCTTCTTGAGATCACCGTGCTGAATTGTATCGAAATTGCACATTCAATGACTGGAGATGGATCCAGAGGACCTTACAACCAGATCCCCAAGTCTGTTGATTTTTTTTCGGTCTGTCTACAAGCACCTGATCAAGAATTTCGCCATATGTTCCGGTAGGTCACAGTGAATTTATGGTGATGAGGAACCAATTGCTCATGATGTTGTGGGGGAAGCTCGGGTGCCTGAATACGAGGCAGATAACTACTTGAAGGAGTGAGGAAGAATCAAATGGCTCGCGTTGCTGAATAAACTGTTCTAAAATTGATTTATAAACTGGTTATGTGAGCTGTAAAAGATTATAGATGAAAGGAATCGAAGGATATGTACAATACAACCAGCGGGTATGGCATAGCGCATACAGAGAGAGAGAGCGAAGGGAGAGATACGCAAGTTGATGAGAGTCTCGGCTAGCCTTGGCTAGTTCGGGCATCAACGGATCTGCCATTTATTTTATTTAAAACGTGAACTGAACTGAACTGAACTAAGAATTGAGCACCCCTTGTGCAACATTGCAATTCTCTCATTTCCTGCTCAGATACAACACAGCTCAAAGCTATAACAGCAGCAAAATATCTCGAGGACAAGCTCTATTCTTGTTGCTCTCACTGGGCCTGGGCCTGGTTGAGTAATATTCTCACTGCAGGTGTCAGAACAACTGGTTGTGCCGAGGGCAAGAATTGAATCAACAAAATCATTGAGGGCCCCAAAAAATCATTTCTTCTGCTTTTTGAGGCCCTCAATGAATGCTCTGAAGACCAGGCGACCAATGAGCTTACTCAAGTCTGACAGGCACACTGTTTCATTCTCGAACTTTGGTTGAATTGCCTGGTTCATTTCACTCAGTCTTCACGACATCAGCATGAATCAAATCTGGGAACAAGTGGAAGACCTCATCCAAAGCCTGGAAACCCTGCAGTATGTTGTCAGATCTCTGCTCTAATAAATTAGAGAGCTTGTGGTAGCCACCAGATCAGACTGGTGGCTAATTCTTGGCTAATTTTCCTGGACAGTAGGCAATGCTGTCAGACCAAATCAGCCACTATTTGTAGCTCTGAGGGAGAGTATAAAATAGTGGCTGTATGAGAAGAAGCTGCCTCTGCATTTGTCCATGGTGAAAGCCACCAGTTTCATCTGGTGGCTATCACAACCTCTCTATTAACTGACTTCAATGGCACTGTTAGTAGTCAGAGAAATTTACAAGAAACTTGGCAAGAGCAGATTATGAATCCACCTGTTATTTCCCACAAGGGCCAACCACATACTGCTCGGCTCACAAACACTCATGAGGGTCGACAGAGAGGTGGTGATGTGACTAGAGTTGTGTGCAATAATCTAGATGTTGCTTCAGAGCCAGTGTTGACTCTTTCTCCCCGAAAAAATCCAGGGTTGGAAGGTCCTACAAGTGTAGTGTCTGTTGAGGAAGGACACAACCGTTCAAATTGTCCTTTGCAGTTGTAGATTGGATCTGTGTTTGTTTGTATCAAATAATATTCTTGATACGCACCCCCCACGGCCCCCATCTGACTGAAGATCAATCCCTGAGCTCCAAAACCACGAATGAGCACCCTCAAGTTGACTCTGACTCATTTGATTGTTTCACATACTAATTGAGCTTCAGAATATTGCTAGGATTCGAGTTGAACCATGTATGATCTAAAGTGATGGGGGATTATCATGGCTGGCGCCGGGCTAGTACATAGGGATCCCCGCTATAACCGTATAAAACCGTAATATGGTTACAGTACCATACCGTATACCGTAATGACCCGTAAAAATACAGATGTATACGGGTTTTTACGACCGTAAATTCACTTGATATGGTCTGATTTTGGAGGCAATTTGGCCTGCCACAGCCGAATTGCATGATGACGCGTAAACCACCCCAGTGACGCGTACATCAAGCCGAACCGCCGTGTGCTTTCCTCACCAAATCTGACATGTCCCTGATTGAGACTCACGCATCCACAACCGTGACACATCAAGATGGCCACTGCCTTGGCCTCAACCAGTACCATTACTTGCTACATTCTTGATGAAGACTTTCAGCGGAAACTCTTAAGTAATTGACTCTTGGAGCTCTCAGCTTAGACCATTGCACTGACTTGGGTTCGACACTGTCGGACATCGAACTGCGCCGCATTAAGGATCTCATGCGCCTCCCAATTTCACGCGCTTTTTTTGCCGGCCAATGATTAAATTCATAAACATATAAAAAGGACCAGTGCGCGAGACCCGGTAACTGTGGCTCAGCCGCTCATGTCTCCATATGCTCGTGAGCACATTAAAGCAGGTATGGACCATGGATATCTTGCACCTATGTTGATGAATTCACGTTCTACACCAGCTCGTAATGGTCAGGAGACCTATGGTGTTCTGGCTAAATCTACACCCAATGCCATCGGGACCTCAGCACGGTCCATTCTTCGTTGAATTATTACATTTTATGCCAATTCATACGACCATATACGGCCGTAATAACCGTACCGTAACCGTAACCGTAACCGTACCGTACAAGGCCATGAGAGAGTGAATACGGTTACGGTTACGGCCGGTTAGGACCCGTAGATACCCGTAATTCTTACGGTCGTAACCGTATACAGTACGGTGGGGATCCCTATCACTGTCCGGATCTACTGCTAGAATTCCGCTACAAACCAGCGCCAATAGGCCACAAAGTGCTCACACTGGAGCAGAGAATGCATACCTTGGAACATCTGAATCGGAATACTTCAGCCATTCCACGACCATGGGAATTGCTACCCGGATCTCCTGCTGGAATGCCGCTACAAACCAGTGTTAGGAATGCATATCTTCTGTTCCAACATCAGAGAGGAGCTCAAACACAGCCCGACAAACATATGAATTGGAATCCTTCAGCAATTGCACGCCCATGGGAATTTCTGCCCGGATCTCCTGCTGGAATTCCACTACAAACCAGCGTCAGTAGGCCACAAAGTGCTCAGACTGGAGAAGAGAATTCATACCTTGTTTTCTGAGGCCAGAGAGGGACATGAGCACAAACTGACAAACATCGGGATTAGATGACTCCATCCCCCGGCGAATCGCTCTTTTTGTCGTTTCTTTATGTACAATAGTTCATCAAAATGTCAAAAATACGAAACAATTTCCACCTACCTGCCCTCGCCGACTTGTTTCTGTCCTTTCCTAGGAAACAGGCACTCCCGAATCGGTTGTGCCGAGCAGCGATATAGAATGCCCTTCCTAATGACAGTTAGACCAGCGGTAAGAAGAATCAACCTACTACATGACTTACCCTCGCCGTCCTCCATACCTTTCTCTGTCATGAATTTCACAAGAACCTCATTCCCCATAGATGCCGCAAGCTGTAGAAGGATTCTACATTCCGTGTGCCCTGTTGGAGTTTCTCAGTGTAGTCTGACAATAGCGCAGGGGAACGACGAGAAGGAGCAACGCGAGGACCTGTCCAAAGCCCCATTCATCCTCTTCAGGAGATCGATCCCCTTTATTACGCCGAAGTGTGCGTTCGATATTGACAAGGAGGATGATGTTGATGATGGTAAGACAGTTTGAGCCAAGAATGAGAAAAGCAGTATGATTTTTTGAAGGGTCTGGGGCAGGTTTCGTGAGAGTAGAGCGCCCAGAAGGAGGATTAGAATCCTGTTTCCCAGATTCCAAATCGGGAGGTGGACCGCGTTGCCTCCGAAATAGAGCAATGGCTGATTTCGGAATACTTTGCAGAGTGCTGGCGGCACGGCGTGCTGTTCCGCGAAAGTCTTGCGACATGTTTGTAATGCCGCGTTTTGAATCAATGAGATGCTCGAGTCGTTGCCAGAAGGTCGAATGGTGCACCCGAGACTCGTTGTACGTAATATGGAGTGCAAGGAAGAAGAGGAATGGGGGGACAAGGTTGAGACCAGGAATGGCGAGAAGGGAATAAATTGCCGGAGAAAAGATGTGTAATCCCGGTGAGGAGAACCGTACGGCATCATCAGCCACCGTAACTGATGGATCACAGGGACCGATGGGGGTACTGAACTTGGATGGATTGCTCCACAGCCATAGACCGATAGCGCGCATGAGTGACAAGTGGATGGAGCTGAGGGTAAGAACAGGTTTTTCAGAGACGATGTGAAAGGTTGCAGGCAAGATTTAAGTGCGACTCGGGGCTCCAGTATTTTACTTACCACTCTGCCAGATATCCATCATCCTCGCGCTTCCATCAGTGTGTCACCTGTCGCCGGAAGTGTTAGCGGGTAGAGTGCTTGTAGCGCACTCAGGATCCAGATACAACGGCGATTGCCACAAGGAAATGTTCATTATTACTTGAACATACGATGTAATGCAGTAGCTCATAGCTCATAGTTTTCCATTTCTTCTCTTGTAGTTATACTCAGGCACTCGGCCTTCCGTATATATTCACGCTTTACTCGAGTCGCCTCCCTGCCTACTCCTGTGTGCGCGAAGACTGAGGTGAGTGACTCAATTACTTAGTATGGTTTCCTTTCTAACAGTTGTACTAAGTATTATTGTCTATGTGAATACAGACTTCTGCCTACTCCTGTGTGCGCGAATACTGAGTTATTATTGTCTAGCTCACGCGCACTTGAAGTCTCACTCTTAAAGGAGGCACCCTTTTCCGTGCCACCGGTCCCCTTCACAAGGCGACGAAAAGGGAAGAGAAGAACAGCCTTCCAGTCTGACCAGGTCGCAGGTTTCGGCCTATGCGCTCCTTTCCCTACCTATCTAATCCCAGAATGTGGGGCCACATTCTGGGATTAGAGAGATAGATTCACCATGTTTGAGATGGCCAGGACTTCCAGCAGCAGGGATGGGTGCGGGGTAAGAAAATAAACTTTTGATTAGAAAGCCAGAACAAAGGATAGTGAGCGGTGCAGGACAGCTTACACTTCTTAGTTCTTTTGGCCAGTGCATTCTCTTTGGGGCCTGGAACAACAAAAATCAAATAAGCAACCTGTCACATAATAGGGGAAGTCAGAGTTGTCGATTCAGTGTCGATTCTGAGGGGATTCTGAAATCGATAACTGAACCGATTCTGATACCAGAATCAACCGAGAATTGAAACAGAATCGTCGTTCCGGTGAACTGCCAGTGGCACGAGTGCACTCTGTGACGTCGAAGTAGAGACACAGCACAGTTTCTTCTAAGACCAAGTCAGGATCTGGAAGCGCTCGCACCATCGCGCTTTTCACCGATTTTTGACGCATTCCAAGGTCAGCCACTTTGAGGCACTCACCTACCTATTTACCGCTCTGTTTGGAACTAAAAATGGGTGGGCAATGTGTGTGCTCCATCTTTCGTTTAGCTCTATTTTGTGTTTTGCAGATATGTACCATCTCAGGCTGGAGTCCTCCTCGAATGTTCTTTGGACACAATGAGAGACACTCACAAAGTCTTTTAGTTCATTTGCCAACCCGACTCTGATGTTTTATTCAGAGATCGGTCTAGAGGTGTAGGGATGCAATGTTTAACTAGACTTTTGCTCTGGTGCATCTGGGACACACAGCCGACACACGGACCTGCCTAATTGAGACATCATGGCCATCACGGCAAACATTTCCAGAATTGAGAAAGAAACTCAAAGACGAGCGCGTAGAGTCAGGTCATTGCATTATGAGTGGCAAATGCTCAGATACACGGAAAACACTTTTTATTTGAAATTAAATAACAATTATTACTATCTTTTATCACCTACCTGGCCACACTACCCACCTGGCCACTCGGGAATTATAACAGAATCCGTTGGGTTTTCTCCACGAATTACGATTGGAGGTTGGATAGGATGTTGAGACGCCCCTGTAAACCAAAATTGATCCAGTTTGACCCGATTGCCGTGAGGCTGTGTCGGCTTTCGGGGGTGGTGGGAAGCCGGACACGTGGATTTGTTAATTCTCGTCAGCCATCAACCGCATGTATTGGCCTCGTTCTCCCTCAATTCATGCTCGATTCACAAGGTTCGGTACGCGTTCTCCTCAGCGGGGCTCCGGCGACCACATGGGCCCTCAAATAGCCCTCAAACCCCGCCAAGAACAGCTCTATCACCCCAAGATTCAGAATTGCCCGCAAGAATTTCCCGCAAATGATGTATGATGGCCATTCATATAACACAAGAACTCGATGCGCTATGCATCCACAACTTTGCACAGGCCTCTACTACGGTGATTGCCTTTCCTTAAAGGTGTGTTCATGATTTTAACAATTTTATTCTTTGCACGGTGGCGGCCGTTATATGAAACGGCCTTTTGGCGGCCATCCGTGATTTGGGATTTTTTTTATGGAAAATGGAAAGCAGCGGGAGTGCAACCAGGTGTTCCAGTACGTCCAAATAACCCCTTTGAAGTGTATGTTGGCTCATTTTGACGCTCCACTGTCTTTGCCGTCGTCCCGCTGCCCGTTATCAGACACCATCATACCAACTTTGACATTGCCACAAGCCTCGATTCCATATCTGTCGCCCATCTTGTTGTACATATTTCCCGGCGACGTGACCTGGGAGCCAGTGGCAAACGTCAACGACTGTGCGGCGATTGGACGAATACTGGACGCATTGCGATGTCCGCCTGCCGAAGCATAAATATGTCATCAATGTATCACTGAAAGCTACAAAGAGTAGTTACGCACCTTGTAGGCTCCTCTGATATCCCCCTGAATATAGGTCTTGCAGTTGCTATTGAGGGCCGAAGCGAGGAGAGAGCCAGCGAGCGAAAAGGCGGCGCGTTTGGGATTCTTCCCACGCCTGGCCAGCTGGCCGCTTTTGGCCGTTTTTGGACTCGCTGTCGCGAAATATTTGCCGAGCCATCAAAACATCACACATTGTCGGCCGCTGCTCATATTCCAATCTCAGGATGCTAGCCTACATCCTCCAACCATGAAACACTCAGTAAGTAAATTCCTTCTACTTCGAGAGTCACAAAATTGCTTAGGTGGCCAGGTAGGTGATAAAAAATAGTAGTTACACGAGGAGGGGACAAAATCCAGTGAAAGTAGCAGTATCCAAAGGCAAATGAACAGATACCATATAGTAGCCACAGGGGCAGGAGAAATATCTCGACGGGAGGGGAAACGAAACGGGGTAGATGATCGGGTGGCATGCAAGGAGATACGCAAGTGCGCACGCGTTCGTCTCCCGGAATGCGACAATGAACTGAGAGGCGCACGCTTTCTCCCTCGAAGCCTACGTGGCGGCCACCTGCCGGGTCGCCGCCGAGGGTGTGCGATGCATATCGCGCTCAACCCTCTTTACTCTT
This sequence comes from Mycena albidolilacea, assembly GCA_029282495.1. Lineage (NCBI taxonomy): Eukaryota > Fungi > Basidiomycota > Agaricomycetes > Agaricales > Mycenaceae > Mycena > Mycena albidolilacea. Next base: position 434,578 of record JARIHO010000024.1, on the reverse strand, counting down.
CGAAGGAACACACTGTGAGCCATGTAGGTGAGTGAGATGAGCATACACCGCGTACGAAGCGCCAAACAGAGGGAGCGGGATGTTGAGGATCAGAGGATGGCGGAATAAGACGGCCAGGTGGTTGTAGTGGAGGTGAAAGGAGCGTTTGATGCTCTCATTGTCAATTGTGCCGTGTGATGGCCGATGTTCTCAAAAAGGCAGGTCCGTGTTTTGGCCCAAATTCCGTGCATCTGAGGAGTGACATCAAATTGTAGCGGTGCGATGATACATTTGGTGACCTTGTACAGTTAGGTTAAGATATTCTCAACACGTCGAGCAGAACGGAGAGCTTTCATTCAGTCACTGACTGGCCCTTCGATCCATACGAACGGTGGCTCCTGAAAAGGAGGAAACTTTCGTGCTTTCTTCCTTTCACACCAGCTAGACTACAAATGTGTCCACTCCTATCCCGGACATTACAATTAAGATCCTTGATCATGATGGAGTACGAGGTTCTTATTTTATAATTCCTCGATCCTCCTGCGCACGACGAACTTAAATGCAGACGATAGGTGGAGAATTCCCCTCAAGATTGATCACGCCGCCGTTGATTTGCAGCACTGAATATGACCAATTTTCCATCAGAAAATGCATAGGATGAATCCTAGTGTCCTACCTGCACTGCAAAAGTCCCCCGTCTGGCAGACAAGGCCGGGGACGGCGTGGGATGTGGTGCTAGACCCCAGAACTATCGAAGCAGTCCAGGTGGTGAAGGCTAGAGAATGGGGTGAGGATAATCGTGGTGCAAGAGCACAAGGTGCTGACCAGTAAGGCTTCCTAGTGGGAGCATGAGATCTCTTTCTTCAGGCAAGTAGAACAAGAGGTACTTACCGCTAGTATTGTGGAAACAAGAGAACCCGCCCACGGCGGTCCCCGTAAAGCCGCTCGCTGTGCTAGAAGACTTAGTTGATTGATACCCTGATGGAAGAGAAAAAGGCACGGACTAAGAAATTGTCATCGTACTCGTGCTGTGGACATAGGCAGGGGGACCAGAGAAGGTGAATTGGTTGGCCGTTGCAGTAGCGGCGGCTGCCATGAGGAAGAGGAATTTCATGCCAAAGGTGTACATGCAGATGCTGGTTGGTGGTGCTAGCCAAGAAAGATGGATTTCGTTTGGATTCTGGCGGCTGCCTTATACCAATGGTCACGTTAGCACGTTCATTCAGGCTATCAGATGCCGTACAACTTCGATCAAATCAACAAGGGGCGTGTCACTGGCATGTCGCGGGACCCGATTTACTTATTTGACGTTTCCACAGCGGCCAAAGTTTTGCGTGACACCTGCCAAAATTTCGACAGTCACCGGTGTTTGTCAAGTATTGGGTGGTCTGACGTTGATGTCGCTGCTCGCAGCGTAACTAGTAAAGCAAGGTATCAGATTTGCTTCAGCTTGTGCGGAGGTCTGCATCAATTTTGTAAGACCTCAGCTTCGATTTTGGCCCCCACTGAAATCAAAGCTGATTCAACTAATTTCGGTTTTGTATTTCGGGAGACATGGAATGCAGGCCGAAATTTTGCATGTTGACATCAACATTGGACAACACAATATTTGGCAATCTCCGCCATGTACATCTGTCTGGGGCAAATTGCTGCTCCATGGAGGCACATGACCAAGACTCCCAAATATATTGCCATCCGACGTTGATACCACAACTCCAAGTATCACATCGGCATTCAGCTGAACTGATATCGAAACTGATTCAGCCAATTTCAGCATTGATTTCAGCCCAGCTTAAATGGAAGGTGATTTTAGCAGTCTCAGGCTTGCTTTCAGTCGACTGGAAGTCCGACTCCATACTCAAAATTTCGAATTAGATTTCAGCCTATTAATGTCGGGCCGCCCAATATTTGGCAACTTCCGGTGTGAGTCCCACAGAAAATTTGACTTTTTCGCCACTAGGGGAGCTAGGGGGGGGCAATTGTGACAGCTTGGAGGTTCGACAAACGGCTCCATGACGCGTGACGTCGACTAGATTTTGGCATCGACAAAGCGGTGCGTGACGCGTGACTGTCGGTTTGATCGAAATTGTATGGTAGTTGCTTGGCACGTCGGTGGTCTGGCGGCTGCGATCACAGAGAGGGGCATGCGACTTTCATTATTACGGCCAGAAGGGCTCAAAGAGTACTATTGCGCGGGCGGAGCTTGTGGATACCAGAATGGCTCTGCTGGGAGTTTGGGAGTCCGTCGGCGCTAGTAGTACACTTCCATTCGGGGATATCTGCTGCCAAAAGAAACCCTTGGTATCTAGGTTTCCACATAGAACAACTTTTCAAACAGGGGTTTCTCCTGGAATCAGGGTTTCTTAGCAGAGTAATCCCGGAATAGCCCGGAATATGGTGCGGCTTACGTGCACAACGTCATTCGATGTTGAATAGCATCTTAAATGAACGAAGCGCGTGCCTCATTCAACATGCCAAATAGTGGGTTAACCGAAGTCGAAGCCAGGGTCGCAGAACTAATGTAATACCCTTTAAGAATCTTCGACTCTCCGCCGGATCTCGAATTATTAGGGGTAAAAGGGGATGAAAGAATTCGAGCGTTCTAGGGCTAGTCGCGCCTTCGGGATGTGTCTTGCACAAACTCCACACTCGCACCATCAGAATCATGCCTTCGGATGTCGCGTGAGTCACTAACACTGCTGGATTGGCACTAGTCGTGACCCGACAGAAAATATCTCTTCCCAGTTCGTATGGATGGCTCGAGCGACCATTGACTTCATTCCACATTCTTTAAACCCGAGGTGGGAGTACATTACGACTTGTCAATATTCTCTGGACTCCAGAATCCCTCAAGCATCCGTTCCAGAACCCCGCCCAAAAATCGATCAATCTCCTTTCTGAAGTGACTTGGCCGTTAGCCAATGGCCGAACTTCCTCATCGCCGCCACGGACAGGAGAGAACGTGCGAGCTTCTCGGCACCCCGAGACTCAGCGATACTATAATAGACGGCCAACCACCGATTTCCGTGGAGCAGTCGAGAACCTGTACGGACAGAACAAGTAAAGATAGCAAAATTCGGGAATACTAAGGCCTTCGGGTGTGTGTTGCAGAAATTCCACACCAGCCCCGTCAGAATTAAGCCCTCAGACGTCGCGCGAGTCACTAACAGTGCTAATATTCCTTTACAGTTCGTATGGATCAAGCGACCATTGAATCGACTCCCACGACTTCTTAATATTCTTCGAACTCCAGAATGCCATAAACATCCGTACCAGACGCCAAAATAAACCGCGCCTAAAAGTCAAACAATCTCCTTTCTGAAATGACTTTGCCGTTGGCCAATGGTTGAACTCGCTTATCGCCGCTAAGGACACGATACATTACGACTTGTTAATATTCTTTAGACTCCAGAATCCCTCAAGCATCCATCCATTCCAGAACCCCGCCCAAAAATCGATCGATCTCCTTTCTGAAATGGCTTGGCCGTTGGCCAATGGCCGAACTTGCTCATCGCCGCCACGGACAGGAGAGAACGTGTGAGTCATACAAGCTTCTCAGAACCCCGAGACTCGGGAATACCGTAATAGACGGCCAAACACCGATCCCCGTGGCGCAGTCGAGAACCTGTACCAAAAGTACAAGTAAAACTGCGTTCGTCAAGTTGCAGACGTGATTCAGCCACCTCCCACCTCCCGCATTTCGCATTTGAACCCTCTCGATGTCGCTTCCAGCCGTAAGTATAAATCAGTCACCGAGTGTCCCAATTCATAAGTCATTTTCCGCTCAGCGTAAACTTGCGATCACGTCCACGGCCTGGTCCAACGGGATACGTGTTTATTGCACTCACTCTGAAAATAGCACCGGCAGTATCCTGGAAATAAGCCTGGATCAGGATACGAACAGTCCCGCATTCGATAAAGAATCTCGTAACGGTTGGCGCAGTGGTCTGCAGAACGCTCCCGGTCTCTTGATTTACCCCAGTCTAATCGGAGCGCGTAGGTGCCACTTTAGACGCGGTCTGTGCGTCTTGGAGCGCCTTGTGCTCCATATCTGTGAGCCCTTGTCCTTCAAGAAAGCGTCAAAATTTATCGGTTCTGCTCGCAGTGGGGTAATTCGACCTCGTCGGTTCGCAATGTCTCGGTATTTTATCAGACGAACGACAATGTAATCCATGAAACGCGATTTGACGGCCAAAACTGGTCTGTTTCCAGCTTTACAGAAATCGATGCGACGGCTGGAACTGCAATGGCCGCAGTAAGGGTACAAATACTAGAGTGGGAACAAGTTGATGACAACTCAATTATTAGGCATGCAACGAAAATGGAAATCACGTGGTTTTCTTCTTTCAAGACAAAGATAACTACGTTTGTTACCGGTATGTCCACAAAAATACATTGGTACTTAGACTGAAAGGGCTCGCCTGAAAAGACGTGCCACTAACTGGCAATGGGAGCCGGCCGTCCGCATCAGCGAAGCACGCCCTGAAACACCCATCGCCGCTACTGGCTTTGTCACCAATGACATCTTTGTTTTCTTCCAACTAAGAAACCTCTCGCTACAACAGTATTCCAGCGTCTTCAATCACATCTCAAAATGGTGAGCGAGGTGTGGTGATATTATCGAATCGATTGTCTCCAATATATCACATCGCAGGTCCCGTCTCATGAACTATCCCACGTCATCCCAATCTTTCAGTAGTATGGCTGCCGTTGTTTGGCCAGAAGATGACCTCAGGTATTTCCCATCCCACTGAGGTTTAGAAGGCTCGTCTCACGTCTCTTTCAGGGTTTACATGCAAACCTCGGATAACTCCGACATGTGGGCATACAAGCGGTCTTCTGACTGGAGGTTTGACTTGTACGTCTATCATCTGAACCGGATTTCAAATTATTGACTGGCCTAAGTGATCGATTTGACATGACGGTGCCGCCACCGAACACAGACATAGCAGCGGTCGTGCAAAACACAAGCAAAGGCTATTTAATCAACCTATACTCAGTGAATGTCGAAAAGGTGCGGGAGTCTCACGCGCACCATGCCTAACTAAGAATCTCTGCCATGCAGACTCAGATTCAACAGCGAGTCTTAACGGCGGGGTCTTGGCGGCAAGATAATTTTTTGACAGATGCGACTTTACCGACCATCGCCTCGAATCAAGCCCCCGGTAACGCATTGATTTTTACTGGCTCGTTTCCGAATCCGCGTAAAATCGGCCTCGCGGCAGCGGTTTGGTCGAATGGCGTGTGTAGCGTATACTGCAGCGGCAACGGTCATATTCGGGAGGTATCTCGCAATCTAGTCACTCAAGTTGACAGCTGGAGCTATGGTCTACAGCAGTGTATGTTCCCCGCCATGTGCTAATCCGGGTGTTTAGGTGCGCTTGATGGGATTTGTGCTCCCGGGAGCAACTTGTGCTGCGTATTTGTGAGCTTTCTCCTCCATCGGACCAAGCTAAAACTAACCATATCTGGCCATCAGTGGGACGATTCGAATGCGGCACTATACTATCAGACTGCAGATAGTGTTATCCACGAGATGCAATACAACGGTCGGACCTGGTCTGTCTCCACCTTTACACAGTCAGGTGCAATGCCTGGAACAACTCTAGCGGTGGTAGGTGGACTTACTTGATAGCCGCAGACGGATTCACGATTTCAACTCAAGGTACAAAGTCACAATGCAGATCGTGTCATGATTTTCTACCAAAACAACGATAACTTTATCTGCTGTCGGTTTGTCGTAACCAGAAGATCTTTCACGCATGTACTGATATTATTTTCGGTGTCAGACGGGCCACCAACTGGGTCTGGGAGCCGGCTGTCCACATCTGTTTAGCGCGATCTCTGGCTCCGTTCACAGTAACTACGTGGTCTGACACAACGGATATTCATTTGTTTCTTCAAAACAACTACACAATCCAAAATTTTTCGGGCTCGTTCAATGGGAACTGGTGCGTACACTGTTCGAACCCCATGCATGGATCTGAAAATATCTCATGCGGTAGGGTTAAGGATCAATACAGCATCCCGGCAGCCGACCCGTTGATTAACATGACTGCCCTTTCTTGCCCAGGGCCCAGGATCAAGTACGTTCCGTCATGGATGTTACCACTGGGCTATATGACAGTTTTTTCAGGCTCTATGTGCAAAGGAATGACAACTCTCTGCTGGAATTCAGTTACGCGCCTGGGGCTTTCGCTCGCGATATGTACGTACATGTCCTAAGAGTTCACCACTCTATAAATCACTGACTGCTCCTTTCTTCCAGGTCAGCGTGCATCGTGGCCACCGCTATGCTCCCGAACTGCGGCTTATCAGCGCTCTTGCGAAACTTCGGCAACGATTATTCTATTCACGTCTACTATGGAAATTTCCACCATGTACAAGGTTTCGTATCGGGGGCGCTCCATTAGGCTAACTATGCGGTAGATCCTGCAAGATCGGGTGTGGGTTTCGCAGACGAGCCAATGGCAACCCGATTCTCCCATTGTAGATGTCACCGATCTAATCCCCCGCGCCCTTTCTGTTCCAAAGTTGATTGGAACTGATCTTGCGGTCCCGGGTGACACAAAACTGACCAGCCAACTGAGTAATCCGCCCTCTACACAGCGTCCGATGGCAATCGCGGCAACGGGCTGGTCCGACAGCATCCGCGTTTACACCCAGAGTGGCGACGGTTTTATCCGTGAGGCATCCTACGATTCGCACACCACTCCGTGGGACCAAGACTTAGCTATTCGACTCGGAAATATTTTCTCTCAAGCGGACCTAGAGCTTCGTCACATCCATGGCTGGCAGCGCAGTCAGTCGCAATTCAATTTTTTTTTGCTGTACTCATACCTAGTATGCAGGTACGCTTCCGAAACCCTGTGCACCTTGGAGCACCTTGTGCTGTCTCTCCGTAAGCATCTTTCGCTTGAAAATTGCCCCTTTGACCACCTGTTCAGTGGGGGGAAGTCGGGTCCACGCAGAATGTATCGGTGTTTTCTCAAACACGCGACAATGTTCTGCAAGAAATGCGATACGACGGTCAAAACTGGACTCTCACCGGCTTCATTCAGTCCGATGTGATGCCTGGAACAGCTATGGCGGAGGTACGTCGAACTCCATCATAATGACCTGGAATGAATAATACCGTTTCACTTCGGAAGGTGCACAACGACAATGCTAGTGGTGTGCTATTTTTCTTCCAAGACTCATACGGCTTCTTGTGTTATCGGTGGGGTTCATACATTCGTTGAGTCGTGTTGGCTGACACAGTCGACAGTCTCGCCATTGATTGGGTCTGGGAGCCGGCCGTCCGCATTTGCCAGGCGGCGACTGTAACCCCCATTGCAGCAACTACTTGGTCGAACGGCGCAGACGTCCGCCTCTACTTTCAAGATAAAACAAACCACGTCCGGGAGTTCTGCATCACCTTCCGGAACGGTGACTTGTACGATGGAGATTGGTGTGTTGAAGCACAGTTGAACCATGACTATAGCTAACATATTCGGCAGGGTGTTGGGCGATCTCAAGATGACAGGGTTCCTCCCGGGTAGCATGTCCGCGATTTCGTGGCCCGGGCCACAGATTAGGTGCCCCATATAGATTTCTCTTTACGTCTGAACTGAGACATTCTCAGGGTTTATATGCAAGCAACAGACAACTCTGTTCGGGAAATGAGTTGTGGCAGGGACTTTGTTTATAAATTGTGCGCTTATTCCTCGTCGGGTGCTCATCAATTTTATTAGTTCCAAATAGCTACCAATTCGTCTCAAACCCCGAGCGCAACGAGGCTGGAAAAAATACTGCAATAGCAGCATTCCGCTCGACGCCCTGGGGTTTCATTTCTCTATACTGGGCAGGTTCCGACAAGGTGCAATGAGTTTTAAACTGTCGGCGTCGCCTTTGGTTAAGGATTTATAGGTTCTACGGCAGCGAGGAATGTACCATAATCAATGGCTCACCGCGGATCTTATTGGCGACCTATCTTCGTGCGGACCTCTGGGTGCCGCACTGGTTGGCCCGTTCACTCTCACTCAACTCGGAGCGCAGAGGGATTGCCTTTCGAGCAATATAACGGATTTGGGTGCTCAGAACGGCACGTTGGCCGAGTTCTGTCAGAAGATGTCTGACAGGCTACCCACGGAGTTGAAGCCCCTTGCGGAAGCGGCAGTTGGGGGGATTCAAACCCTTGCGAACTCGGTGGAGCAACTTACAACGGCCTCCGGGACTACCTTCGACCAACGAGTCAAGGACTGCCATGATCAGTCGGTGACGGTCGCCAAGCAGTTCAAAGACCTGTACAACAAAGCGCATACCATCCTGGCGAATGCGACGAATGTAATTCTTGGTCTTCTCAGTGTTATTTGATCTCACGCTTGAGTGTTCAGCTTGCCACCGATATCACTTACCAACAGTCGACTATCGGGCTGAAAAATGACCGTGTGAAAGAGCTTCTAGCGATATCGAAAGTCATGCGGGAGGGCGAGGAGAAAGTGGTTCAAATGAAACAAGATGAAGTTACGGCTAACCAAAGCCACATCGATAAACTTCAGACAGCGAAAAAAGACGCTGAGGAGAAACGCGACGATACAGAGAAACTCCGGGTACGCTCTGTGGTTCAAGCTGTATTTCAGCTAACGGAAATCAGATCATTCGCGATGTCCTAACGTTGGGGTTGGGCGAGGCTGGCGACTGGGGAAGCCTCAACGATGCCATGAAGTACGCCGACCAACTCATCGGATATGCCGACACCGCGATAAAAGCCAGTACGGAGGCCAAGGACGAGGCCCAAGCGGCTGTCGATGCACTCAATGCAGAGCTTACCCAATACACGCAGCTCAAGAGCGATCTCGAGGGCTTCGATCCCGTACTCCAATCACAGCTGACGTCCATGACTGCCTTGGCCACGCAGATTCATGAGCTGGAGAATCATGCTTTTGATGTTGGCCTGGCCCTCGGAAGCCTGGTAGGGAAATCATCCGTGCTGCCGGTGCTGCACACAGCACAGCAATTGGCCACCAGCGTGCTTGCGATCGAGACAGTTGCAAAGACCGACAACCGACTCTCTGGCGTGTTCGTTGACAATCCTGACACCATGGACGCTTCCCTCCAGGCGATTGCGAATAGCCCGGTTCAGACCAGCGAGACTGACGACGAAGGCTTGGTGTAGACGGGAGGGACCGGCGGGAGGATGGAAAACCCTGCGTGCACGTTTTGTAAAATAGCGAGTGGAATCTGGTGTTTTAAGGTGAAACGCTGACAGCGATCACCTGTACATACCTCGTGTGCTAAGCAGATGCTTCGAATCACATACCTGTTTGAGTTCTTCCATTTTTCCCACTCCCAGTCGGAGGCTTCGGTATGTGCATCCATTACCCATTTTTTTTTCGGGGCTCTTCTGCTAAGTGGTGCATCAGAAATTGGCTTCAGTCCACTGGACGCTCTCGACCTCGCCGATCAGCCGCTCAACAACCGTCCAAAAGGAAGGGTCTCTTTCAACCTTCTTTCATTATCACCGTCATCATATCCCCACACGGGGAGTCGAACGCCGAAAAACCTTGAACCATATTGTCTATCTCTGAGTGATTTTCAAGAAAGCAAGGCAGTGTTCCTCACTCACACCACGTCTGAATGATCCGTGTCCTCCTTCGTTCAACTTCACTCTCACCGTTGAACCCAGCATAAATTTGTGTGAATATAAATACACCAGTAGAGATAAGTTTCATCAAGGTAACGGCGCACGGACAGGAACGGCGTGTGGCACGGCAACATCAGGCGATGAACCCCGCGCCAGCATCCATTTCCATCCCACAAATTCTGCTCAACTAAAAAAAAACAACTTGAATTCCGAACAAAATTCAACGATGCCAATCAAGATCCCATGAAGCGCGAAATACTTGCCACGAAGGGAGTTGAAATCGCTGACGCACATTGGATTACGGAACAAGGAACGGAACGTGTGACCCTAACTCCGGTCACACGCTCGGGCATTCGATGTGTCACGGTTGCCTTCCTCATCCTCCTTCCTTTACGGGTGGCTTACCCCCGCCTCCGGCGCCGCTCCTCCCCACCTCGACACCGGTCTTCGGCTTCTGGCTTTTCCACCGAAGGAATCCTCCCTACCGCTTCCCGATATGAACTTGGGGTGTCAACATGCCTTGCCCGCCCACTCGTACGCGGCCGGATGTACGTATCACCGATGCCATTTACCGGATTCTCACCGAGTTAACCTGCCGTCGCTCACCCCGTGCTTTCTTGTCCTTTTCTCGCGCAGACAGCCCGCTACGTCGTCGCACCCCGCAGCGACACCCGACGCACGCCACCGCCCCCAATGCAGAGCATAGAAATAGGCGCGTATTACCCACCTTCCATCTTCTCCCCGCGCTAACTCTCATTCCCGCCAGCTCCGTCTCCTTCACCACCGCCACCAACGCATCCTCGACCCGAGTGCCGATTCTCGACCCTGACAGGTCGCGTGCAGCACGACGATGTCCGTCGTATGCGCCTTCCCGAGAGCCCGACTTCACCTTCACCGCCTGACCCTACGCGTCGTCCGCGTTCCCCGACAAGTCGGCCTCTACTGGTATAACGCACGCTCTCACTCTCGAATTGCGCCGAACCGACCCGTGCCGCTGACCACCGACGCCGCGCGCTGGATGGAGAAGATATGCCAAGGAGGTGCGTGTGCACGCACGTTGAATATTTCTTCACCCGCTGACCGACTCCTCGGCAGACACCTCCTTTCCCAACTCCCGAATCGCGCCGTACACGGCCCGAGTCACCTCGAGCAACGCGTTCACTACGTCGCGCATGCCTGCGCAAGCGAGTCGAGCCGTCGGGTCCAAATGCGCCCCGTTCCTCCACCTTCGCGCTCTCCGATGCCGAGTCGCACCATGCAAGCGCTGGTACTTGCATCGCGCGGGATACATGCCACAGAGGAGGGGAATTGCGCGAGGATGAGTGCGGGTATGTAGTTCGCGTCGAATACTGGGTGGTGTATGAAGAGACTTACCTTGAAATGCGCAGTCCGCGGTGAACAGTCTGTAATGCGAGACTGAAAAGACTGAAAAGTTAAATCAACAGACAATTACCTTGAACTCGAGACATCGAGTTTGAATGGATGAGTGAAGTGAATAGAGTCTGCGACAGGGTCGGTAAGAAATGGAAAGTGGATGGGAGTAGTATGTACTTGAAATGAATGCGATCAAAACTCACCAGTCAATGCTCAAGTCAATTGGTCCTCGGAGTATGTTAAACTCGTAAATGAACCGACTAAAACAAGTCAAGTCAGTAGGCTATACTTGAGAAATAATACGAGACTTACCTCGAGTACGGAGAAAATGTGAAGGAACGATAGGATTGAACTCGACCAAGGGATAGGGTGCGTTGAAAGGAAATGAAATAAAATGAATGAAGTGCGGGATATGTAGGATAGAATTCAAGATGCACGATATCGAGTGGGGATACAGCAGCGATGGTAATACATGGTTGGGATGGAATATGATTGAAAGAGACGGGGAAGGAATAATGTATGTATGGAATGCCTCGTACCTTGAAGAGATTGGATACAGTTGGGGGGACGCTGGAACTTTATACATGCTCCGGTGATACGGCGAGAATAGGTGGCGCAGTGAGAATTTTACACAGATGTAACAGCGGTGCAGTGAGAAATTTGCTGCATGAAGCTGCGGTCCGCTGGCAGTTTGAGCTGAGCCATTGCGATTGAATACCGCAGGGACAGGCTGGGTACACAAATGGGGCATAAGTGCAATACCCGCAGGACGGGACGAGAGGAAAAACCAATGAAGTTGGACCTGCATGGGGCAATTGCACCGCCGAGAGACCATTTGCTTAAAGAACGGTTAATCGCGCCCCTGTCACTCGGAAAAATTGGATGTATGAGTTGGCTGGAAGATGTACCTGATACCTTGAGAATGAGAAATCGAATAGTTGAACCTGAAATGGTATCTGGTACTAGAACAAGAAATGAATCAGAATCAGTACCTTATACCATCAATCCTGGACACGATCTCCACTCTTCCGATATCCCACATTCCAGTGCCGATTTGTCTGGACCTGATACCGAGGCTGATACGCACAGTATCAGTCCCAGTTCACGTGCCGTTGACAGCAACTATATTGGCCGAATTGCCTGAAATGTAAAGAATCAGTCGGCCTGATCCCCGCTCTCGGTGCCGCTGATTCTTGCGATATCAGGCACCCGGCCGACATTGCCGCTGATACGGCCTCTTCGGCCCCACGTAAACCGGTGCTGATACTTCGAGTATCAGTTACGGTATCGGGTGCGAATAGATCACAGCTGGATTCAAAGCATCGGAACAGCAGAATTGATCACCAATAGACATTATATAAGTTGCGGAATTTCATCCCCTCGTTCCTTGCATACCTGTCGCGTTTTCATATTTTCTGATTTTGTTTCTCATACCTCGCATATCGGGAACATCTTCAGGAGTCTCCATACACCACTTTTTCCGGAGTGGATGCACGCTGTGGTCAAGCTCATGCCGACGCTTCCTCACCTGAAGGACATCGTCGTTGCGTTCTTTCGGGGCGCGCTGGCAACCTGGATTCGCTTCTCCTCGGAGTTTGCGCCGGGTGGTCTGATTGACGAGGCATCTGCCAGCGAACGTCAAGCTGCCTGGATGCCGGCGACAAATGACGCCAACGAGGGGGCTCTGGGTCAACTCCGGGTAATTATGCGGAACCATCCGACACTTACCCTCCACCAATTTAACGCGATGGTGATGTTCAATCAGAAGAACACCCAAGATTTTATGGACGCGCTCTTCGAGATGCCCGACCATTTGTACATCATGCGACTAGCCCGGAAGGAAGACGCAAGCGGCATCGAACGCACACGCAAAACTGAGCTCGCCGAGTTTCGCGTCCGGCTCGCGAAGATGCGCAAGGAGAAGGAAGTTGCGAAGCGCAAGAAAGAAGTTGATGATCTTCGGATTCTGATGAAAGTTCGCCTCGTCTCGACCGTTGCTCAGATTTATGACACGGCTCGGGGGGCGAATCTCACTGTGAAGCTTCTGCATCAACAGTTGGATGCCTTCCGGTTGCGAGGCGTCCCCGACATCAAGGCAAACAGCACCTACCCCCGGAAGCCAGACAAGCAGGCAGCGCTCGAGTCTGCTCTGAGAAATTTCCAGTTCGCCCCAGGGTCATATCCTATCCCAGAGGCGATCGTTTCGAAGGTTTCAGTGGCTGAAATCCGACCTGTAACCCAGGTTCTTGGGGAGTGGCACCCAGAGGAAGACGTGGAAATGGAAGAATAATCTACAAGTTAATTTAGAATCACTTGGCATCTTCAGTTTTCACAGTACAGCTCTTGTTGAACCATAGCTGTCGAAGAAGTAAACTGGGTTGGAAGTAGGCGCGGTTTGATGTGGCGGTGCGAGAATTGATGGGCCATCAAGGCAACCGGCCGTGCCCAGTTAGGAAGACACCAACTGATTACACAATTGTGTGGCTGTGCCGAGAGGCATTCTTTCCTTCGTACCGCAGCCGGAAGGCTCTCTATAAATCAGAGAATATTCAGATACGTACAAGAGCCATATAGAATCATTTCCTACTGCGAAAGTCAAGCGATACACGCAGCCGATATCTCAATACGAGATCAGCCTGCAATTGATTGAAAATTCTGCCGTGACATGTTGATCGCCTATCGTCGTGGGCACCCGATGAGCTGGTTAGTAAGTGAGGACCCATACTATTTTCGAGTTTTCTGTGTCCCCAAATATTTGTAGATTTACTATTTTTTATCAGGATCCTGGCCACCTAAGCATTCATGCTTGATTCATACTCTCTGCGGTGCACCTTCTCAAGTCCTATTATCTCAGATTGAAGGCAGGCATCCTACGAAGAGTTCAAGTCCATGTCGACCAAATTATCTGAAGATTTGATGTTGCAGTGAATATATTTCGGTGACAAGTTCAACATCACCAAATACCGGCTAGATGGCCACCCCGCAGAATAATTGGCGGAAACACGGAGTGGGGGCCACATGTATCAGAAATAATATAGAGAGCATAGAGGTACAATTCTAGGTTACCACATCTCACATACAAGCGATTTCTGAGGTCAAAATATCTACTTCTGACGAAAGGCGGACCCCAAAAATTGTAGTCTGCACCAGACTGAGCCTGTAACAAGGGAAAAAGTCCGTGTTGTCCAAAATTGCGGAGTGGACGGCTTGGTTGGAAGTGTTAGAGCATACCTGAACACCCAACTCCACCTCAAGGCCGCGACAGCTCCTCCAAAAATTATGACTGTCCACAACATCAAGAATGGGTGATTTGGGCTAAACAGCGGTGGCGCTAAAGGGTTTGAATGGAGAAAATCTTGGAATACATCTAGGAGAGTTCTATCAAGGAGGACGAAGTCGCATGCCAATTTCTGGACCGGTAGCACAATGGTGTTGTCCAATATGAGGGTGGCCAGCAAGTGCAACGCAAAAACGTGACGGTGTCTGATTCAGTGCGCCAAGAGACGAAAATCGACATGTCGGTGTCAAATGACATGATAGATCACTGCCAGCAGCTACAGAAGCAAGACGTGCCAAAGAACCTGCAAAATGACAGAGAACTGATAGAGAAACACTCAAGACAAGTCAGCGAGGCGGTGTAAACGTAAGGAATTGATGTTTCCACCTCTCGGTCCGAAGTCGGCCATGCCATAACTTGGGATCAATCCATCATTTTGGCTTCAAACTTGGTCCACACCCGTGTTACATGTCGTATTCCATCCTCCATCCATGGCCCGTAGCAATTGTCAAACCTGGACTCTCTAGGTCCGAAGTGGCCAGCTAGGTAGTGTGGCCAGGTAGGTGATAAAAGATAGTATTGCTGAAGAGTAGGTGCCACAACGCAGTGATCAAAAATTAATTGGTGCCTTTCTGATGGGGTCGCGATTACTAACAGACCATATACAGATACTTGCTTGTTCGTCATCCGTTTCTGGTCTGTAACAGAGACTAGTCAAACAGCCGAGGCGCTCAAGTTCGAACGTGAGAAAATATAATCTTGATCGGACCAAAATAGGACTCGGCGCTCCTCGGCCGAAGCTCCTTGCGTAGCGGCGCTCATGATCCAGTCGGCGAGTACTCGGTAAAACGACCCTCAAGGTGAGCTGGTGCCGGCTATCTTGGGCGCTCTCAACTCTGCTGAAATACAAAACTTGAGTCTTCAAACGTACGGTGGTCAGACCGTCGTCTTCAAGCTGTGGTTTAAGGTCTCGCACCTCTTAGATTAGTTCGAGGAGTCGACAATAAGTTCCGATTCGGATGGAACGGACTGGCAGTGACAACTTTACAGTAGTGTGAACTCTCACTGGAGCAATCACCGATTCACAGCTTTCCTGCTTACGTTGTTTCCGCTCAATGCCCGTTGCGACTGGGAGGGCACGGAGGCCTGATCTCAGCCGTAGTGTTTATGGGAAGAAGGCCCATTCTCTTGTAGTCTGAGGTAAGTTACTTGGTCTCAGAGCGAGTTTGCAAGTGGCGCAAAGCGACCAGTTACGTTGTATATTCACAGCCTTGGATGCGATCAGATGCGATGCGGCGATGCCCTGTCATTGCCAAGCTCGCCTTATAACTGCCACGGAATGGTCGAACTTGCGTCGTGCCACTCGGACTGGCGATGGGTCTGTTTTCACGATTCTCTCGATCCGCGAGTGTGCGTATCTTCAAGTCCATCACAATGTATTAGATGGAACTAACGTACCTCCAGAATACTCGAGACGCAGATGATGCTGCTGAAGCTCAAGTCGATGTCCCAAAGCCACTGCATCTCAGACCGACAAGCAAATCAAATACTCGACGTTATCCCAAAGCGGTGAACAACGCCATCCCAGACAGCGGAGGTGTGGTCCACGCGTATTTGAAAGCTCCAAACTCATTAAAACGTCAGATGACGGTCCTTTCGGCCAGCACTGTGCCGATGACGCACCAGTTTGGAAGCTTTACATGGACCTAGCCCGAATCTCCGACAAAAATCTCGCGAAACTCTTGAATAGTGATCTTGATTCGTTGCTAATCTTTGTAAGTTAGGACCTAATCTCTAGATAATCAGTTGACTCGTCGATATCCCACACAGGCATCTCTTTTCTCAGCAATTTTGGCGGCATTCCTCATCGAGATCCGCAAAAGCCTGCAGAAAGATCTCCAGAGTGATACCAACAATCTCTTGGCTATTCTCATCCATAATCAACACAATCCCAGCGATCTTCAAATACCTTCCTCTCCTGCCTTCCAGCCGACTGCTTCCTCTCGCTGGGTGAATGGACTCTGGTTCTCGAGTTTGATGTTCAGTTTGATGAGTGCATTGGGTGCCAGCGTTGCGAAAAGCTGGGTCACCCAATTTTCCTCCGCCGTATCTGGTTCGAGCTGGGGCGATGCCTCTGCTCACTGCCAACGTTTTCGGGGTCTCAAGCGATGGCGCATGAAGCTCATCATACAGTCGCTTCCTATCCTCACTCATATCGCATTCTTTCTCTTCAGCGCCGGCCTTGTTGTTCTGTTGTTCTGTGACGATCTCATGATCGGCCTGCTTCTCCTTCTGTTAACGGCGACTATCCTGTTGCTGTATCTCGGCAGCAGCATACACCCCGCATATTACTCGGATTCCCCTTTCAGGACACCGGTTTCAAGCATGATCCGACGTCTACTCTTTGGGAACTGGAGGCGGCATGAGGCCAACTCATTTCCAGCGGGGGAGCAGGCACAGAAGGCCCAGGCATTAACATGGCTACTTACAGAGTCGCTTAATATCGACACAATAAATGCAGCCGTCTGCGCAGTGGCAGGTCTTCACTTCACACTCCTTGTTCAAGACGAGCTGCTTCAAGGCTCAACCGCAAGCATCCTCTCAGGTGTTTTGTCGACAGAGGTGTCGAAAAAACTCCCAGCTACAGATTCCTTGCGGTCTTCCTTATACGCACTTCTACATATTGTCCAGGCCGCACCAGCCGATCCGCCTTCATCGAGGGTTCTTCGCGCCCTCGTTGAAGCTGGAGGTGCACTTTTCGACCCCGATTTTGTGTCCCCCTGCGTACAAGAAGTTGCTCTTTGTCTCAAAGGCCGAATCATTCTACTGCTCAATGATGACTTGCCAACCTCCGCGCTATTCCAAACCGATATTCCTTTTCTCGCCAAGTCCTGCTCCGACCCATATCTTCGCTGCCTCTTTATCGAACTGTGCCTTCTTAGCCACCAGTCGGCGAAGTCCAACGCATACAACCCACCGTACGACTTTCTCGCCATCCTGAAGGATCAAACCGCGGCGAACCGAAATGAAGTGCATGCGGAGTTCGTGAAAGAGGCCAATTCAGGTTTTTCTCTAGCTTCGAGCCCGAGCCGGAATAATGTGACGCCACATAGCGCGATACCTTCCTATGAAGTTCGGGACTTCTGTTTTGTTAGATGGACTTGTCACGGGTGCGGTTGAGCTACGGAGGCAATATGCCACACTCTTTGCGGAACTCGCCTCCGATGGTACGTGGCACCTAAAATCGAGTGTAAAATGCTACTCATTTGGGTTCAGCAACGTTCCGACATCAGTTAGACACTGGTATAGTTGCCACGGAAATTTGCTCCCTTATACGATGCGAAGATGATGATGTCCGGAAGGAGGTGATTAACGCTCTGGGGCATCTGGTGGGCGACGGTAAAGTTCAATTTTTTTCCATGTTGAAAGCCAAACACCTCATGCCACGAATAGATCATAGCCGTAGAATGATTACAGCCGGCTTCCCCGTCATAATCGACGGTTTACGGACCCCCAATTCTCGGATATTTGGTGATATTGCTCGTTTCATATCTGGAATCGTGCCTCACGGTAAGGCATCGACCACAGAATTTCAACTTTCTCATCCATAAATAGGGGAACTAAGGAATATCGTAGCCGCATCTGACGCAATGACCCTCATCATTATTGTGGCGGCAACAGCAGACACCCAGACGGGACAAATTTTGATGGATGTTCTTAGGAACTTGGGAAGTTATGGTGCGTTTTTTGCGGTTTAAATCGCCTGTATCATAGATCTCCATCGCCTTGCTCAGACGACATCCGCACTGCGATTACACCGGCCATCATAATAAATTCTCTGCTGGGGATTGTTGGCACGAGCCCCGAACTGGATCTGGAAGCAAGCAAGAGCATTGTCGCACTTGCGCAGTATGGTGGGCATGCTCGCATTTCAGAATCGGTACCATTCGAGTACCAACGTTCTATCAGACGACGTCCGTGCCGCAATGTTGACTACCGACACAATGGAAAAAATCATCGCAATGCTCGGACACCCAAACGAATGCGAACGGGGTTTTGCTCTCCACACCATTAGTTCTCTTGCTCAGCACAGTAAGCCGCAACATTTACATACCTCCCTCATTTATTGACTCAATCTCCACTAGACGATCTCCTTGCTTCATCAGACATTGTACAAAAGGCAATCTCATTACTGGGGCATTCGGATGCCCGTGTACGACAATGCACACTCCAGGTGTCTACTGCTCTTATTCAATACGGTGAGTTTTTTGGATCGAACCCAATGCAGCTGGTGAGCTAATTTGTGTTTTCTTCCCCGCACAGTTCATACCCCTCAGTTGTTGCGAATTATGGTGTCGATGCTGGAAGATCCAGTAATACCTGTTCGACAATGTGCACTCCATGGTCTTCTTCGTTTTATCCAGCACGGTAAGCTTCCACATCCATCGTGATCGAACATCACCAACCACTACACCAGATCACACTTACGCGTCACTCCTTACAACTGATGCCATGCAAACGATTCTCTCAATGATGGGGGATACGCACCCGGATATTCAACAGGCCTCTTTACAAATAATTCTCGCTCTTATGAAACATAGTAAGCTGCTGTTCTATCCAAGGACATCTCGTCAAACGGCCTCTTACCTAGGCAATGCATCTTTGTCAATTGTTACTCCCGAGACAATGCAAATAATGATTTCGATGTTGGGTGACCCAAGGTCCGACTTACGGGAAGGTATATTCAAGGTCATAGTTACTCTTGCTCAACATGGTTAGCTTTCGTTCTTCGCCTATTTCTTGTCGCCAGCTGTTTGTTCACTTTTCAACAGAAAACGCACGAATGTCTCTATCCACACCTGAAACGGTTCATAAAATCGTTGCGCTCCTGGAATGCAATGACGCCGATGTGAGACAATGTACACTCCAGACCATTGTTTCCCTTGTTCTCCACGGTTAGTTATTGAATGCACCGGGCTTACTAACAGCAGGTTGACTTTCTCCCAGATAATGTGCGCAAGACGATGTTCACTCCCGAGATATTGCAGACCGTCATCGCTATGCTAGGCGATCCAGCATTGTCCGTCCGACAATGCGCCCTCCAGGGTATTTTTATTCTTGTGGAACACCGTAAGATTCACGTCTAGGATATCCTGTTTCCGCTGACCTTCTTCAAGAGGATATCCGGTCCTCAATCCCGACCAATGAAACACAGCAGAAACTCATGTCCCTAATGGAGGATGCACTCTCCGATGTCCGTCAAGGCACACTGCAGGCTGTGATTTCTCTTGTTCAGCACGGTAAGCTGGATCCAACCATGTGGATTGTGCATCCACCAAGTTCGGCTAGATGATGTGTGCATGTCAATATCAACGCCCCAGATGATCCATAAGGTTGTTTCAATGTTGTGGGAGTCTGATCCTCATCTGCTCCAATGCGCAATTCGGGGTTTTGTTGCTCTTGCCCACAACGGTTAGCCTCTGAATGCCACCCTTTCTGCACAGATCTCAATTTGCATCCAGATTCTACCCGTGCAGTAATTGCAACACCGGAAACGGCGAAAAGAATTGTAGCGATGATCGGAGATCCAGACTTCAACCTGAGACAAGACATACTCGAAGCACTGGTGGATCTCGCGCAGTACAGTGAGTACTTAGTCAGTTATGATAATCGTTTTAGCCAAATTTCACATTAGACGACCTGCATTTGTCCCTTCCCTGCAACCCCGAGACAATGCAGAACATTATCTCGATGCTGGGAGATCCGGACCCCGAAATACGACAGGAGAGCTTGCAAGCTGTGAGTGGTCTTGCGAAGCACTGTAAGCTCTTAAAGCTCTCGGCCCTATTCATGTTTTTCAATTAACCTCATGAAGATGACATCGGCATATCAACCTCCCCTTCCGAGATGAGACAACAAATATTCTTGATGCTCGGAAGTGCGAACTGTGCCTCGCAAGAATGCGCACTTCGTAGTGTTGTTACTCTTGTGCAGAATGGTGAGAACTTGCATTCCCTCAAAATCTCAGACAGCCGACAATTCGGAACTATGTAGATACCTTTCGACCATTGATTTTGACCCCGGATACGATTCAAAAAATCCTGTCAATGTTGAAGAATGAAGGATGGCGTGTCCGACGACGTACACTCAAAGTTGTTGTGGCTCTTGCACACCACAGTATGTTTATACTTCCTTGCGCGTTATTCGAGGAACGATCCTTTCATAGACGACGTGATGACCTTTCTCGCTGCGTCAGATATCCGAAAAATAGTCCCCCTTCTGGGTGATCCCGCCTCATCCGTAAGAAATGGTTCACAGAAAGCTCTTATAGCTCTTGCAGAGCATGGTCAGCAATCCTTTTCAACCCTGCATGCGCCTGACTGTACTTTCAACCAGATGGCGTACGCGGCAATATCTTCACCGGCCAGACAATGGAAGGAATCGTGTCGATACTGGGGTATCGGTACGGTCATGCGAGACACTGTGCACTTCAGACCATTTCTCGTCTTGCACTGCTCAGTAGGTTCAAACATTCACAATTGAAGTCAATCCTTTCAATCCCCTTGTAATCAGGCAATGACTGGACATCAATTTCAACCCCGAAGATCATTCACAAAATAGTATCAATGCTTGCAGATCCGCTCTCGGACATACGAGAAACCGCACTTGAGTCTCTTGCCACTTTTGGACAACACGGTAAGCTCCAAAACAGTTATTACGTTCCGTCAATCGACGAGCAGCTATATAGAGAACTTGGTCACATCAATTTCATCTCCCGAGATGATGCAAGCGATCCTCCCAATGTTATATCATCCGGAAGCCAATGTACGGGAATGCACACTGCGGCTTGTTGTTACGCTTCTGCGTAGTAAGCGTCCATAATTGTTTACACTGGTCTTGGCTAGTTAGCATAACTAACCTCCGATTTAGCCCAGGCTCGGGCCGTGCTCTCCTCCCCAGAGATGATTGAACAAGTTATCTCGATGTTAGGAGATTCTTGGTGGTCTGTACGGCAGTGTGCTCTCCACGCTGTTTACGGTTTTACCAAACAGAGTGAGCATTAAATTATAACTCTCCCAGCAATTCCGATCAGTCAACTCGAAACAGCCGACTTGTGCGCGCCGCTTTTTCTGCCCAAAACAATTCAAAAGATCGTCTCGCTACTCGGTGATCCGGAACCTGGTGTGCGAGAGACAGCCATAACACATCTGCTCGGATTTCTGGAAAACGGTGGGACTGTCTACACATCCATGGATTTTTCATTCATCGGGTAAAAGGGAAGTTACGCGATCGCCTTTCAACTCAAACTTCAATCGCACATCTAGTGGGAATGCTGCATGGCAAGATAGAGGACGACAACATTCTGCGACTCCTTGATCATCTCATTGCAACCCGTATAGTCCATTCCATTTTGTTTCCGTTACCTGCGCTTATATGAGCACACTAGATCACGATGTCTCGGTCATCGGTATTCCTGTGACTTCCCAAGCACTCCAAAAAATGGTTCACAAGGACGTGAATGTACGGAAAGCATATACTAAACTTATTATGCTATTACCTCCGTGAGCTCGGCGCCTATGCTTTGTTTCGACTACTAATCTGGTTCCCACCGGCAGGTCCTTTACCATCTCATCCAACGACATAGTGCGGCTGATCTCCCTTCTCAATAACACAGACCTCAACATTCGCCAATGTGGTGCACGAATTATAATGCATTTTGCTGAGAACGGTGCGTTCAGACCAGTTTTTGCGTCGTCATAAATTCCCGAACGCCTTGATCACAGTTGACTTTCGGCACAACATTCTTCGATCGAACATCTGGGCGATCACTATGAAACTCCTTCAACGACCTGAGACAACTTCAATTGCTTTGGAACTTCTCAGGACGCTGGGTAAATTTGGTCAGTCTCACCTGGATGTGTCGTCCGGCCGAGCATTCGCCCTGACGCTTCCTCAGAGGACACCCGAGAATCAATCATTAATCCCACCTCAGGGATCGTCTGCGAGCTTTTACATATGCTAAGAGCCGCTGCTATCGACTTTGCCCGCTGGCAAGTGGGGTTTAAGGGACTGCTTGCACTGGGTCTTATATAGAGCAGTTGGAATTCAAAAGCCTTCAGACAATCGGCGTCGAGCCCTGCGCTTTCGGCGCGATTTTGGACATGAGCTGGACGAGTAAAAGTTGAAAGACTGCTTCGCGATTGTTGGAAATACACTAGGCAGACATGGAGTAAATCACCGATCGTGAGTGGATGAAAGGCAGATGAAAATATATGGCAGGCACTTCAACATAACGAGGTACGAGCTCTCACATGTTGAAGTGTCTGTCTACGAGAGACTAGGCACTGCTGGGTTCAGATTCTTTTCTGACTGGGCTCACTGGCCGCATCTAATCAGGCGCATGAGTTGGACCTTACTGAACGGTGTAAGAGTCTCGCTGCTCGGATGTGACGGTTCGAAACTTGGGGCCCATGAGCGGCCTCACATGCCGCGCCCGATCAGCGATCCATCTCGGTTGGAACTTGGCCCCGACATCGCTTGCAAAGGCAACGTGTGCTTTTGATTTTGATATAGCCCGAGAGTCGCTAAGGAATATGACTAGGAGCATCTAGGAGCCCTGCAGTGGCAGCATTTCATCATAACGGCCCAATGAGACTTTGTTCTCTGCTTAGAAATAGAGGTAGCCGATTGCGTTACTTAGTAGCCGATCAACGTGACCGCGTTTACCACGTGGTCTCAAACCACCACCCAACTCGACTGAACGAGCCACAGGAACGGTGCCATGGACGCGCTCATGAATGTTGCTTTCATTCGCTCGACGTTAGGCATCTTTGGATATTCAAAACATCCCGAAAACCCCCTAAAACCTGGCCCACACTGCTCGGCATTTTGCAAGACATGACCGGCGACCAACCGGCGATACCACCTCCGTGAACTGGCCCACTCTGGAGCGCTCTAGGCCAATTTTCAAGACACATTTAACTCAAGGCGGAAGTATAGGACTAAAATAGGAGCCACGGGGGCAATTTTCTTCTCCTATCCAACGCCAATAATTGCCTTCGTTTTGTCCGGAATAGCAATGCATTTCCTGCCTTCCCCCCCGTTTTTGCACGCGCCCTGCACTCGCGGATTCAATAACATCACTCTCTGTACGCGGACAGACAGCGCTACACGCAAAAGTAGCAATCTCTCGAAGTGAGACCTGTTTCTGAGACCTGCCAGTTTTCTCTATCATCTACGACACAGATTTCGAGGTATAAAATTCCCAGCCTTCTGAGCTGAACGTCACCAAGAAGACATCCACCCCACAACACCACTCCAGAACAATCATCCAATGTCTTCTACCACCGCCAACTCCTCGTCTTCGCGGCCTTCTTTCGTACGCTCGAAGACAATGCCCGCCTTCCGCCGCGCTCTGTCGCTTCCATCTGTCGACAAGTCGCTCGCCTCTTTGCGTGCTTCATCAAGCAAGGGCATCCGTCGGATGTCCAGCTTTGGTAGGTCATCCACCTCCAGTGCGAGCACATTAAAGGCTTGCTTTTCGACCGAATCCGTGCCTGTCTTCACAACACCGGACTACACCGCCCCTACCGCCCCACCAGCCGCTATCACCATCTCGCCCTTGACACACCCCTCATTCAAGCGCGCCATGACGATGCCTGCTCCTATTCGCGCGCTCAGGCGGATACCTACACTGCAGAAGGTGTGCGGTGTGTCGCGCAAGGAATCTTGCGCATCCGTCGCATCTACGTCCTCGGTTTCCTCCGTCACCTCCTCATCCACCGCCTCATCCGCGTCTACACGGCCGAGGTCATCCACATCTACTCGGCGGAGATCATCGGTCTCGAGCATTGAATTATTCAGCTCGACGGAGAAGCATATGCAGGTTACTTTGGCCCTGCGACTGTGCGCAATTCCCTCGATCATCATAGGCGTGCTCACCGTAAGTTTCCATTCCGCCATGTCCCTTTCGATCGCTCACATTTCGCAGAGCGTCCTTGCAGTGATTATCCTTCTCCCCCTGCCCGCCTTGACCCCCAAACCTCCCAAGCGCGTCCTGTTGCTGCGGCCTTACGAGCGGGAAATTGTTCTCACCGAAGAACAAGGTACGCATCATCCTCTTCTTTTCTCCCCCGCTATATGTGCTGATTTCCGTGTTTTACAGAACAAAATCCCCCGCAACTCCCTCCTCCGTCCACGCTTTCCTCGCGTCTCTCGCACGGATTATCAAAGACGTACCAGCGCGCCATTCGGTGTACCGCTCGCGCTCAGCGTACAACCATCCCCCAAGCCTCACTCAGCGCATTCTTCGCGCCCACTCCGAAACACGCGCGCGCTCAGATCCCTGCACTGTTAGAACCCAAGACGCTCGCAGCGGACATCCCTCGCGTCATGTACTACTCCCCCATCGCGCTTCCGCTTCCAAAGGGTCCCGCCCCGGTCGTTCTCCCCGCACGTAGGACACGTAGACTCAGTATGCTTCCGATGGTTGAGGAGGAGGCGGGCGTCGAGAGTGCGGTATGCGCGGGTTGGTTATGTGCGTTGTCGAGGGCAGTCCGAAACTGCCTCCGACGCGAGTACCAATCACACTGACTACATTTATTTACGGACAATGTACAATACCGCAGCGCATGTATCATACCCACAACATTGTATCAAATACCAACTCGCCTTGCATCTGCACATATCCGTTTCAACTGTCAGTAAGTTGAAGCGTGAGTGCGACGTGTTCCCGAACAATCTGGCCCAAGTTGATTCAGTAGCTAGCAACTCGACATTTTTCATTACCTGCCTTTGCACTGGTTCAGCACCACAAACTGATTGAACTAAACTAAAGTCCAACCACGCTCAACCTTTGAACAGCACCAAAAAATGCATTCAATAGCTTATTGATTGTAATTAGAGCAAATGTTCCTTGTAATGTTAATTCCGAGCCTCCACCTAAAAGCCGGTGATGGTGATTGGGGTCAATATCCCTCCAGTAGTAATCACACTTTCGCCCGTAGGGCCGGCACGCGCGAAGCTATTCTGTAACTCCAAAGAGTATGTTGCGTCCGTGAAGTAGAACCAGTTCGGGAGCTAACCGCTGTCGTTAACCATCGCTTCCAACAAAAATCACTTGAACACCTACAACTGCGGTGAACTGGTCGATCGGGGGCGACGTCGTGTTGTCGTAGGTCCTCCGGGCAATGAGGATGGGGCCGGAAACGGTGTGCGTTGCCGTCGCGCTGATGTAGTAGTCCAAGAAGGTCGGGGTGTTGCCCTTCTCGATAGCGCAGGTCAGGTTGGCGGTGATCGTGAAGGTCTGAATCGAACGCCATTAGTAACGAGAATGCCAAGAAAGAAAAAATGGTCACCTCTCCAGG
Source organism: Mycena albidolilacea (assembly GCA_029282495.1). Classification (NCBI taxonomy): domain Eukaryota; kingdom Fungi; phylum Basidiomycota; class Agaricomycetes; order Agaricales; family Mycenaceae; genus Mycena; species Mycena albidolilacea. The sequence goes on along the minus strand of JARIHO010000024.1, from coordinate 408,957 downwards.
CGAGAGGGTCGAAGGCGAGACGTTAACATTTCCAAAGCGCGAAGCCTCGGCACAGAAGCTACCCTGTGCACTGACGGTCGTGGCAAGGGCGGCGAGGGCGGAGACGGAGAAGAAGTTGAAAAGCATTGTGGGTTGAAAGTGGAATGAGTTCTGTGTAAGTTCACAGAGCTTTTTATACCTTTCAAGGAGCGGGGATTACTTGCCGCGCTCGTAGAAGTACGGTAGGATCGTGGAGCCGCACGTCAACGTAAAACGGGTGTGGAGTGAGGCAGTTCCCGCGAATTGAATCAACGCCGAACGGGCAGTGCGGGGGCCTCACTTATAACGGATCAGATCCGGTAAACGAAAAATATTTCAGGTTTAAACAATCCGCGCAAGGTGCCAGCTGAGCGGCAACAACAGTCGGTGGCGAGGTTGAGTCTGTACGCCGTTGATGTCTGCCAAATCGAGGATCGCTTGAAATATGAAACTCGCGTGAGCAGTCGCAGTTTCTGGTGGCGACGTTGAATATGTACGCCCTTGCCGAATCGAAGATCGCTTTGGTTACCGAATATGAAATCGGGAGCGCCACTGTGTACAGACGGCTCCAATTTCGGGGCATGATGTTGCTCCCTCGCAGATCACCCGGAACAACCTGTGTAGGCGAAGCAAACCTCTGTCCAGGACATTGAGGACAGTGTCCCTCGAGCTCACCAAACTACATGTGCGGTTACGATTCAGTAAAACCGGGGGGTTACCGGGCGACTGGAAAAAGACAGCATATGGTTCTAGGCCAAGTTTTGATGCTTTGACTAGGAATGTGCGGACATCTGTCGCCGTCGCCTCCTGTTGACACCACGAAATTCCAATCTGTGCGAGAATCTTGTACCGAAACGAACATGACACGCTCTTCGCGACCACACTGAGCTCCAAATAAATGGGATATTCGGTCAACCCGTCAGTGGCGAATCGCGATCCTGTCCGATACGTCTGTTAAATTCTTTTGCTCCAAGTCGGCAGTCACACAGGGACTAACCCTTCCTATCAGCGACGCCGCAAATGCCCATCCAGGTAAAAGTTGCGAAGAGCAAGACAAAGGGTGGAGTCAGCCCTCAGCAGGTCGACCAGCGGAGAAGGATCTAGGTCAACGAGGACGAGTGTCTCGAGTGCCGGAATGGCGTAGCAGAAGTCCGGCGTAATTCCCGAGAGCGAGAGCCCCGTGAATTTCACAGTGCGCAAAGCGGGGTACACCGCGGGAGGTGCCAGCGCGCGAAGGAGCTGCGCCGAGAAATGGGATTTCGAATCCTCGATGCTGAGCTCGAGGTATCGGAGATGCGGCATGTGGAACGACGTCAAGAATTCCAGCAGCCGGAAATTGTAATGGCACTTAGAGAGCTTCTCGAGCGTCAGCGATTTGAGCGCGATGATAGTGGGACCATCGACGTGTTTGAAGATAGGGGAGGGGGCATGGGTGATAGTCAAATCGCAGAGGCTATCCATGACTGGCGTTGCAATGCCTCCAAATAGCGCAGTCAATTGCGCAGATCGACTTTTGTTCCGACATAATGTGATGTTTTCCAACCGCAAAACGCCCAAACGTGGGGCGTTTTCGAACGTCACGGAAACTGGGGTAAGGTTGTCGTTTTGTGCGATGTGCAGATGGACGAGGAGAGGGAATATTCGGTGTCCCAGTATGTCGCTAAACTGAAGCATCGCGAATCTGGGCAATATCGCATGTATGGCCTGGAATCGATGGCACACCTCTATCATTTTGTTGAAAAGAGGAGCAAAATCGATCGTCTCTCCCTGGTCCGGTGGGGAGTAAGAGAATACCACCGTCAGAGTGCGGGTCCGAGATCTGGCGAGCACCTCGTCTAGTATTAGAGTATCGCGCTGGTAGGTGGTGCTGCGCGGAAACCGCACATCATCCCACAGGGCAGGAGAATCCAGAGCAATGTGTCTCCAACGCTGACAGACTTGCGAAATTGGGAATGCAACCTTGGTCCCACTTCTGGGCTCCACAGGGCTACCCGCTACCGCGTAGTGGAAGATCTGGAGGAGCATTTCGGTGGGGTTGTGGGCTATGGGCATGGTGGGAGGTGATTCGGCGTGAAGCCACGACGTCAAGCGCGTCTAGGTTTATATATGGTCCTGACGTCGGCGAATGAACGGGTGGCAACAGCTTCGGAAGTTGGGATCGAAACCGACCTTCATCCATACGGTCAGATGGTCATCAACGTTCAAACATTCCACGTTCACCAATTTGCGCGAGACACCGTAGGTCTGAATCGTCGCAGTGGGAGTCATGATCGTCCAACTCTGTTCTTGGTGAACCAGTACAAGGCCACTGCCAATAAGTCGATTCGCCTGCCTAGAACATTCGTCCACACCAGTATACGCCGTGCTTCTCATGGAACCGGCGAACTTCACACGTCCCGGTAGCCCAATTATAGCGTCTACTTGTAACTTGGTACAGGTGGCTAGAGATGGACTTCATGCTCGCTCCTAAGCCGCTCGTACAAGAGGTATAAGAGAGGTTTGAGGGCTGAACGCAGTCGCAGATACCTGAGGGTACGGCTCCACGGGAAGGTGGTGGCAAGGAACAGAGAATATCCGCCGATCAACCCGCGTTGTTTGGCAGCCCGATTCGGCATTCAAATTGTGATGCGATCGTCTCCCTTTCCCATCACCTTGTGCCCATTACATGACGTGGCTATACGTGGTGGGTGGTACGTGGAGCAACGTGTCAATATTCCAACACTCAGTGCATGCCAGTGCTGGCAAAGGCTTTGCATGCACTGGTGGCCTTGGATTGCCTCGTCTCCTTTCAGTAGCCCCAGTTTCTTTATAATTCGATTACAGAGTCGACGGACGCCCTCCAAGTTCTCCAATCGGCGCACATGGCATGCGGCACATGTTCTCGACTCCGAACTGCTGACCAGCCTAATTCTTGCCGGTTGAATCTCCTTCACCCCGACTAACCTTCTTCTATTTGTCTCGGACCGTCTTTTGCTGTCTGTTGTCAGAATCCCGAAACGGCACGAAAATTCGACGTGCAACTTGCAAGAAAAATCAGAGGTCTCTTTGCGCGTCCCGTTACCCCTGGTTTTCGACTCCAACATGGATCTAAAACTGTGCGCAGATGCGGAAACTCTGCCTCTGGGGCAAGCATTTTTCTTCGGCAGGATTTGATTCAAACAATCCAGATTCCTTGAATGTCTGGTTCGCCAACTCTGCCCTGGTGTTGTTCCAAACCTCGAACTGTCGCAGGAAGTGTACCGAAGGGACTGCCTATCATGGGAAACACTGGTCCGCATGGCCGGCACATGCTGTTGCTCTCAAATATGCGGGCCCCATCTCGTATATCCATCCGCATGGGACATAACGGCAACTCTCCCGTCGGGGGTCGCTGGCAGAATTGCAATATGCACCTCGATCCCAGTCGCACAGCATTCCCCTCATCCTCTTCTGGCTGCGCCACCTTTTTCTTTCTTCTCGCCTTCACATTTTACTGGGGACTCGACGCTCTTCTTCTTATCACCATTCTTACATTCTCAAATCGGCTGTCATTCATTCGATAACTAGACGACAGGATGCAGTTCTCATTCATTATGCTTCTCCGAGTCGCAATGATCTCGAGCTCTCACTAGTTTGTCTTGCTCTTTACTTGTGTCAAAACACACTTAGGTACTCATTCCTCCTAGAATGTGTTTCGGATTTAGCGCCCACCGGTACACCTATCGATTCGTTTTATGTACATACTCCATTGTGCTGACACGACAGTGGCCGAGTGCCCATCCGCCTGAAGGGGAAGTGGTGCGTATCTCGTGCTCACTGTTCAACGCTCAGTCTTATATGCGGTTGCTTTAAATTATTGCGATTGTCCCCAATTGTCGGGAGGCTGAGAAGGTAAGGGACGACAATATATACCCACTGCGACAGGTCGAATGCGAAGCCAATTAATCTATATATCCTTCCACATCTATAAGCTATGAGCTTCCAAAGGGGACGAAAGGAAGTGAGTATACCTTTGCATTGAGGTCTCGCGCCTGCCGCGTGGTGGATTCCATAACGCACCGAAGCTCGGTAGATTCGGTATCTTTTTACACTAGACTTCACTCTAACCCTCACGAAGTACAATTGAAGAAGAATCACTGCGTTCAAGCCGGTCCTAAAACGCGAAACTTTTTACCGCGTTGATGTGGGCCAGCTGAGTAGTGTTGGGAAGGTTCGGTTCGGTTCAGGCCTTCTCGCCCTGAACGTAGAACTTGAACCCAGCGTTCGGTTCAAGCAACTGCCGAACGTTAAAGCTGAACCCGCGTTTGGGTTCGGTTTTGCGTTCGAACGCGTTCGAACTCGAACAATTTCGGGCTTCTCGGGGAGCCTAAATTTCTTCCAAAATGTTACATGCGAATATCTTTCGGCCTCCACTCGGCCCGCAAATGTGTTTGAGACGCAAGAATCACCGTGAATGGTCCTGAAAATAATGAACTGCATGGACTAACTTTGCTGACCAAGTACGTCGCATCACAACTTCAGCCGAAGACGTCCAGCTTGGGTCAAATTTGAATACAAGGGAAGCCAAGCGTGTCTCTGCCGCTAGAAAACTTACTGAAAAGCCCGATCCGATCCACATAAAGGTCAGAAAAGGGGTAAAATTGGCTGAAATTCAGTCATCTGGTTAGTTTTCAGGCTTAGCGTTCGAACGCGATCCCTGCGGCCCGAACACTGAACCGAACTTATGGTTGAGGTTCAGAGAAACACCGAACCTGAAAGTCACGTCCAGTTCGGTTCGGTTTAGGTGCGGACCGATTTCTGAATCGGACCTATGGCATACTCCGCAAAAGGTATTCACATGTTCACACACGGAATCTAGATGCAACTTGACCAATTGGTCAACAAAAATTAGACAACTTACACGAATTGCAGCTTCATGCTAGTGCAAGTTGCCGTCTTGTGCTTTCAGCGTGAACACAAGTTGAGGGAGCTGCGACTTTGGTGAGCAACAACTTCAAGAAGTTGTTGCAACTTTGAGCAGTTGCAACTTCAGGTGTAGTGGCATTGAAACGTGCAGGTTTGGTCTCATAAAAATGCAACTTCAGGCGGAACAGTCACAACTTGGATTCTCTTTGGCAGCAAGTTTAAACTTATTAATTATTTCAATCCTTGGGTTATCAAAGCAATAATTCCCTGCTATCAATTGCAATATGCCTCAGGTGCATGGCTCCGTAATCTTCTCTTTCACTAAATGCTAACAAGGATATTTGCGGAAGTTGAGAATTCAATGATATGTTTGCGGAATACAACAAAACAAATTCAATTATTCCTCCATTGCTGCAAAATAATCTGTCATTGTGAACCGCTCTGCAGTAACACCGGAGTTTGGCCCAAATAAATCACGACCACTATCTGGCGAATACATCAAGTATTGGCCAAATATTGATCGAATATTGGACCCGAGTACTAGTCACCCAATATTTGGCCAATACCTGAAGTATTGGCCAAATATTGGATTGCCTTTATGTTGCTACAGACTTGAAATATCATGCATTAATATCGCTGGCAAAGGTAGCGCCGCATATGTAAGCTGGAAACACCCGTGACGGTGCGTGACTTCCTCTCCTCTCCTTTCGACCAACTCTGTGCTCTCCAAGACCGCGGTCAATGGCATCGTTGACATCTCAACCGTCTGCGGCGCATATGACCCAGCCCACACACCCGGCACACTTTGCGACCTGCGGCACTCTTGCTCTTCACGCCCGCACCCGAGGCAGCAGATAGCCTGGGGCTCACATCACCCGATGCCAGGCACCCGACAGACAAATTGTTCAACCTGTCGCCTGGGCTCACCGCAGTCATTCAACATGCACCAGCGCCTCCCTTCCTTGCAGAGAGTTCGCAGGGCGAGAAGGTGCTGCCCAATTGGAAAGCGGAGCTGTCTGTATCTCAAGGTGGGTGTTGCTCACTCACTCGTCTTTTCTCTTTGGCTTCATTTGAGGTCAACTGATGCTGATGAGCTAAGACTAGTTCCACTGAGGGAAGTATATGTTGCAGTGTGTCTCGCCTGAGGAAGGGAGCAAGGAGATTCTCTTGCACAATGCAGAGGTGCCCTGGTCTCCTCTTGTATATGCCGTGTCTGACCCATCTTTGTGCCCACAGCACATCACATGTCTCTTGCAGGGAAGAAGAAATACGTGTATGCAAAGCAGACACTCAACAATGCTTGGGAGAAGGTGCTCTTGATTCACTGTACACGGTATCTCCTCCCATCCTCCTCTACCCTCTACTGATTAGTCAACGATGTAGTCCACAATATTTTTCCCGGCTCCGCAATGTGAGCATCCTGCTCTCCATGTGGATGCGCATGCTAACAGCCTTCATAGTCACATGGTATACGACAACACTGAGGTGTTCGAGGTTGGCTAGAAAATGCTTGACGATGCGCTCAAATTATCGGCGAGTACACACACCACCCCGACATCGCCTCCATCACTGCGCTCGACTAGCTCGTCGTAGACTGTACAATGTTCTTCCCTTGGCACAAGGTTGTGCAGGCACTGCTCCCTGCCGGTGAAAGTGTGCTGACAAATGCCTAGCAGCGACCACCAGCCATCACACATGCACGAGAACTACAGCGCAATTATGGATGCGAGCACGGAGGACCTTGGCTTGATCGCGTGCTCACTCACCATTGCAGACCTGAGTGTTGTGACACTTCATACCGCTTCCTCGGCTCCCTCTCATCTGTCCTCTTGCATATATTGTGTGCACGGGGGCTTCGGTGGCGCGTACACAGCAAAGGTGTGGGTATCTATCTCTTTCATTTTCTAATTTTGTGCTCTACTGATCTCTATCGTAGCTCATCCTTGTGGACTGTGTGTGTGTGCAACTGTGTGATTGTCTCAAAAGTGTGTGCTCAAATCTCAGGGCTGACTGTACTTACCATCCTTTCCCTCCAGAGCATTGTCTGTGACAATCAAGCTTCCTACACATGTCTTCTCAGCACACGGTGATAGAGTTGACGGTGTGTCTACATGCAGGCTGAGGGTGGTGGTTGATGTCCTGGACATTGAAGTGAGGTGCCGAGTGCGGAGGGGCTCGAGCGTGCATGGGGTGGTGTGGGAGCTCCGAGTTTGAGCTAGGAGAGCTGTAAGGGCAACCTTAAACTTGGCATGGGGTGTGGAAAATAGCGGGGGAATCCGAAGTATAAATATATGTACTAGAATACAGGAGTGGAAATACTATGCACCTAGCAGGGGAATCTGAAGAGAAGAAAGGATGGGGATTCCCACACTAGGTGAAACCTTATATACTGGTTGGTAACTACCCAGTAGCACGTGTCCGGAGGTATCTACAGTGATCCCGAGCCTGATCACATAGCATGTGCCAGTGAGAGCAGACAGATGTCCCGGATGGTTGGACAAACAAATGGATGGGCACAGGAGTATCCAGAGTGGTTGCCGGGAAACCATCCAGGGCATCAGATGGAAAATGAGGTGATCTGGCAGGGAGTATTGGGGTAGTGGTGGTAGTAGGCATCAATGGTGTCCTTAGGGAGGAGTGTTTTACCCACTTACTGTGTTCCGGACTGTAACCCTTCCATTGCACCATGTACCAGAGGCTGCCGTAGTGGACCCATGCTTCAAGGATCTCGGCGACCTCCCACCTTTTGTCTCTGTTCATCTGGAGGATGGACAGAGGCTCGTCATTCTGAGGGTGTCCAGGGAACAGGTTCAGCCTTGCAAGCTCGAGCTTTACAATCAGAAAGACTGGGTGGAGCTAGGAGTAGTGCAGCGGGAGCTCGAGCTTTTCTGCACCATTTCCCACAACCTGCACAACCTTGAAGGGTCCGAGGCACTTGCCCGAGAACTTGGGTGATGGACGTGTCATTTTGATGTCGGACTTGTCTACCCAGACTCAGTTGCCTACCTTGATCTCAGGTGCAGGCACGCGCCGGCAATCATAGTACAGCTTGAACTCATCCTTGGCTTTGATGAGGGTGGCTTTGGCTTTGGACACTCCAGCGGCAATCCGGTCGTGGAATTTGTTGACAGACTTGTCAGCAGAGCGCATGCCATTCAGCTTGAAACCCATCTGAGGGAGGCAGCCGGTGTCCATCATAACTGGCACCTGCTGTGTTGAGGAGTGGATGTGATTGTTATAGGCAAACTCGGCTGCCAGCAGGAGCTCATCCCAGTCATCCTGTTTGTAGCTTGTAAAGATACAGACAAACTGTTTGAGTGCCTGGTTGATGTGTTCAGTCTGGCCATCAGTCTGTGGATGGTAAGTGATGGACATAGCGGGTTCAATACCAATGAGGTGCCACAGTTCATGAGTGAACTCAGCAATGAACTGTGGACCACAGTCGGAGATGTACTTCTAGGGGGTTCCGTGGTGCCTCCAAATGTTCTGGTAGTACAACTGGGTGGCTCTGACAGCACCGAGGCTGGTGTGGCGCTCGTTGAAGGGGGCCCACTTACCAAGGACATCAACCATAACCATGACCGTGTTGAACCCATGCGCTTCCAGAAGCTCGACAATGAAGTCCACTGAGATAGTGTCCCAGGGATGAAGCTCACCATGGGGAAGTCGCTTGAGCACCTTCATCCAGTTGCATGTGTCACAGGTTCCGACGTACTGGCTGACATGTTGGGACAACTGGGGCCACCAGTAGTTCTGGGAGATGAGCTCCAACATCTTGAAGCAGCCAGCATGTCTGGCGACCCACTTGTTGTGGTGCTGCTCCATAATCTGGTGACGGAGGTCCTTATTCCACGGCACGATGATGTTGCCACAAAACAGGAGGAGTCCATCTGAGATTTGCCATTCAGCTGAGTGAGGAACTGGGGCCTTCCGGTCCTTGAGGAGCTCCTGGGCAACAAGTGCAACAGGGTCCTCAAGCTCTGGCAGCTCATATGGTCAGGATAACTGGTTAACTGCTTGGCCCTGTCAACAGGCTCAATGTGTTATCTCGTGGCAACTCTATATATGGAAACCCCACAGGATAACTGGTTAACTGTTCAGCCCTGTTGACAGGCCTAATGTGTTATCTTGTGGACCTTGCCGTACACAAAAAAGGGGTACCCAAAGAGTGGATTGAACTTGAGACCTTTAGCTACCAGAAGCAGCAGGGGGCATTACCTTTACACCATGAGAGCTATAACAGGGTAGTTATCTGTCTCAGCTAGGGCAAGCCTAGGCTTAGCCTACCTGGGGCTTCTTATACCCACCTCTAGGGCAGGGAAGCTGCCCTAGGTATTTGAGAATGGCTTCTGGGACCAGCCAGTAGTAGGTGAGGACAGAGTAAAGGAATATTCACCATTGCGTCTGGTCACCATCAAAAACAGCCAGAGGGTTTAGTCAGAGGACTGTTTTTTGAGCTGGTGGGGGGCTGAGAAGTCTGGACCCAGTGCCAGAGCCGGAGCAGCAGAGGTGGGGGCAGGCAGCAGATTTTGGCTGTTCAGAAGTAGCTCGTGGAGTGCGAGCTGGATGTCCCTGAGGGAACTTTTGACAACAGTGAGCTGGGCCATAGTGCTGGAAGCCGGATCCGGAGTGGAGGTGCTCGAGATCTCAGGTTGTGTGGCAGTAGGGGCAGGCAGCTGGTCCATCGGAGCGGAGGAGGGGTCGAGATTTGAAGTGGGGGAGAATGGAGCACTGGAGTAATGGTCTGAATCCGTACCTGCACCAAACTTCCCAATCTTGACTGGTTGATCCCTTAGATCCTTTCTTCTGCTGTAAGGGCAACCTTAAGCTCGGCGGAGGGCACAGAAACTAGTGGGGGAATCTGAAGTATAAATATATGTACCAGAGTACAGGAGCGGAAATACTGTGCACCTAGCGGGGGAATCCGAAGAGAAGAAAGGATGGGGATTCTCATGCTAGGCGAAACCTTATATACTAATTAGTAACTACCCAGTAGCACATTTCCAGAGGTATCTACAGTGATCCCGGGCCTAATCACATAGCACGTACAGCAAGAGCAGATAGATATCCCAGATAGTTAGATAGACAAATAGATGGGCACAGGAGTATCCAGAGTGGTGGCTGGGAAACCGTCTGGGGCATCGAACGGAAAGTGTCTGGAGCAGATCTGGCCAGAACCGTGAAAGCAGCTGGAGAAGCAGCCGGAAAACCGGCCAGAGCAGGGGTTCCCCTGACAAGAGTGTGGTGAGGATCTCGGGGTGCTGGTAAGTACGCTATCTATAGCCTATATGTAGTAGATAGTCAATGCATCTTTGTCTGTACTCAATTTGTATGATGTGAGCGAGGAAAAATAATATATATTAAATGGCAGCAGCCCTAGGCAAAAAAGGGTCAGCCAATATGTGGCCAATATTCGGTCCAATATCCGGCCAATATTTGGCCAATACAATGCATAATGGCCAAATATTGATCAACCACCTTTTGACAACTATTTGGCCAATACTCACCCAATACAACATGTATTGACCAAATATTGGTTGTGATTTATTTGGCCCAAACTTTGGTGTAAGTGTTGGTCTCCCAGTTTCCATTGTCAGCAAGGTAGTCAAAATTCCCAAATCCCACCTCCATCTCCTCGACCTCATCGTGGACAGGATCCCGATCCTGGGCTGGTCTCCCCTGGTTGCTCATTGCAGAAAGTGAAGACACATCACTGTTTGACCACAGGGTTGTTGTCAAAGTGATACAAATCAGCCTAGACTGGCCCAGACGGTCCTGCTTCACATATACAAAAAGACGATAGCCCAAATGGTTCCTGTATCAAAAAATCTTAGATGACTCGCAGGATCAGGAAAGTGAGGCAAAAAAAAAATATGCTACAGAGGTTCCCAAGGAAAGAAGTATTGTTATACTTATATCAGCCACAAAAGACTATTCTTTGCATATATGTGCAGAGAAAGACTCAGTTATAACCTGACAGAGGGGATCCGCAGCATCATACAATTTGCTTCAGACGACAGCCTAACAGTGTGGCACAGAATACAGCATTGTAATACGGTCATGGTACTGTGACCGTAAGGCTGACTGGCATTTCCACACGGCATGGACATGACACGGTTGTCATCCGTGTTGACCATGTCCATGTAACCCTTACGGCCATGAACACGACCCGCAAGATTTCTTGGTCTTGGCTGCGCTTAGCCAGCTGCACAACACTGACTGCAGACCTTCAAGTTGGCGAAACAGAGTTATCTTGTTGATGCTCCCCTGTTATTTCCGCGACACAATGACTCAGATGTCTGCCACTAAGAAGCCCATGCTATCCTCATTGCATGCTGTTTTCTGTGATGTACAAGAGCACCTCCGTGCACTTCTCAAAGGGCTCCCAGACAATATCAACCCCACCCGTAAAAAGGTTTTCATGAGTGCACACCTAGTATTGTTTTGGCTTGGCGGGGCCCAGAAACCATGGCTTTGGGTGGCTTTGTCTGGCTTAGGCTTGGTAAATCTCAAGCCAAAGCCAGGGTCAAGCCAAGCCAGGCCGAAGCCACTGGCTTGAGCCATGGCTTAGGCGGCAAAATATTAGGGTTACTCCAGCAGCGGATTTGGATTTGGATTTGATGGTGGATTTGGATTTGATGCCCTTATGTGACATAGTCAACAAGCTGATCTAAAACATAAAATGTTATTCTAGTTTCCTTGGTTGTAGTCCAGTTGGCCTTAAAAGTGGTGGAATTTAGACTGACATATCCACAGTCATGGAATACAAAAAAATTCTTCAGAGAGAACAGATAGATAATAAATGAGATTCTATGCCGAACCCCTTGTAAATTTTGCTGCACTGTAGCTTTGATTATGTGACCTGGATGGTACACTTCAAAAGCATATAGAACCATCATGCACAAACACCGGGGGCAAAATCAGGGCGGACAGACCACAGGACAAGTACATCAAGGTAAGCGGGCAATTCAAATTCTGCTCAATGTGTTCAATTATCTGTGTGCCCTGTCCTGCCTGTATTTTGACCGGTATTTTGGGTGTTGAAGGTTTCTAAATGTTGTTAAACCATTCCTTTGAATTCTCCTGAGAAATTGTTCACTGTAAATTGGAGTGAATCAAATTTTGCACTCACACAATATGCGGTGGTTTTCTGCCTTCGGGGCTGTATTTTGGTCAAAGTCACCGTATTTCTGTCAATCACTGCATTCAGGCCCTTCCTCGGCGCAGCTTGCCGAGCTGCACCGCCATGGGTCACGCTGAGCCGAGGCGTCGCGACAGAGTCTGCCGTGATGATCTCGGCAGACCTACGTCGCGTATACCGCCATGAGTCGAGGCGGGGTCAGCAGACCCTGCCGATCATGCCCTACCTATACCTGCAGATTTTGTAAATGTCAGCACAACATTTCTGAAGCTTGCCCGTGCTGTAGAAATGTACCCCATACATCCCAAGTGCCCCGACGAATCTAGTGCCGCGATACCGTAAGTTGTTATTGACGGGAGAAGCCGTAGGTGAGGGCTGTACAAATCATTACGGTAGCGCCCTGTAGCGCCTAGATCTCGGCAATTGATGGCCGCCGCAAAGGCCGATTTGCAGCCAACAACAAAGTACTTGTAGCGTTCCAGAATCACATCACTCCGAAACTGTGAGGGATAGCAAAGAATTTATGAATTTCTAGCCAGGTAGGCGCAGCTCGGCAGACTCTGCCGACCTTGGGTCCACCGAGCTGAGCCGAGGCTCCTCGAACGCAGCATGGGCCGAGGAAGGGCCTGAATACAGTGAATATTTTTGAATATCCAGGATCCACGCACCTGTCAATTGATCTTCCGCCACCTCCGAAAACCGTTGGATGAGAGATGAGTGAATGTGAAAGAATTTTGGGTTTCTAGATCATGTTGAAGTGCGGCCATCAATCATTCGGCACGCGTCACGTAAAGGCATCAAATCCAAATCCAAATCCGCTGCCAGAGTAACTCTCAAAGGATAGATGGAGGGAGAAGCAGTCAGGTTCGGCTAGGTTATCTACATGGAGAATTACGGTCAAACGCTTCATCTAAGCACTATTCCATCCCATATCAATCACAGAACGTAATCTAAACCGAATATCAGTGATTCTGCCGCAGAAACTGGGACCGGGATAAATTACCGCGAGGTTAACATTTGCCGCCGAGCAGCAAATGTCGTCGTTCTGGCCAGGGAGCTGGCCAAATGGAGGGCCGCAGTTAGGAGAGGTACCTGGAGAGTATGTTCAGAGATCGGTTTTGTGCTTCAAGGGCGATAATATTACAATCCAGGCCCACCCCATCGCAGCCGCCAAAGAATCTGGGGGAAATGAAGTTAGCTGCAGCAGAGAATATTATGTCGATGGAGGAGAGATACCCGAAGCCGGTTGAGACAGAGAATGCATGGCTGAAATCTTCACTGTCAGCGTTAATTGGATAAAATTTAAAGAACGACTGACGGCGGTACCAAAGACACCTCCGCACAGGAGTTTCCATTGGTGAGGTTGGCTTGAACAGTGGTACATCCCTCGCCGCTGGTCCCGCATGCGCCTGCCGCACCATAAATTATCTCACCGTCAAACACTGAACGGTCTCACCGGTCTGCAGATACGCAATGCCGTTGATCAGTGGGCCGTTAGTCGTGAATTCTGAGTCAGGAGTTATCCAATTCGTCCTACACGAGAGCGTTGTGGGATCTTTACCTCCTGTAAGATTGCCAGAATGAGACGATGAATTATGGAGATGGTCGTGCAACTCACCTCCAATGGATAGAACACGCCCGCTTTCAATAAAAGTGGGCTGTTCATTTTAGTGAAATCAAACGACTGATACAGGGATAAATAGGACGATTCTCACAGTGCCAAAACCACACCTGCGGCTTCATGTCAGTGACTGGTGTTTTCGAATGAAGGCGAACGTACTTATTTGTAAATTCGATAGTATGCGTCTCGGCGCGCACAGTTCCGACGAGCAAAGCAACCAGAAAAAAGGGTGTCATCAGGGAAACCATTGAGTTTGAATTATAGAGGGAAGGGAGGTAAAGTGGAAGAGGGGGTGGAGAATAAATACCTCAATCTTTATACAAACCGACGATTTACGTTCTTCGGGAATCGGGAGCCGTCAGGCATTTGGTAAGATGCGCCCGCTGTGACTGGCCACCTGGACATAATGATCACCGTGCCGCAATAGAATTGCTTCCGATCTTGTTTGATATTTCACGGGCAGATGAAGCCTTCACCACGGGAAGGACGTCAATATCAAAGCGGGACTTCCGATGCATGTAAGTTCATGCGTTATGATTCCCGAAGACTAGATCGGCTCTGAACGGGTAGGATGGTTGGGTTGCCATACCTATGTGTACTGCGGAATGCGGAACACAATAGACGCGTCCTCAGGCTCGCTTGGCCAATATGTAAACGATTTTCGGTTCCGGACACAAGAATTCTCTCAGATCGCCGCTCGGATGCCGACTCACCCTTCGCTTTCCCAGCCATTCATTTACGTTGTTGACAACTGAGCTGTGAACGGTATTCTTGGATTATCGAGTGATTCACCTAGCAGCACCAGAACCGAAGAGACGACTCTAGTACCGACTCGCCGAGCGTCTGGCTGCGAAGAGGATGTAACCGCGCCGTCCTTGGCACGGAAAATTTGCATTTCTGCTCGATGACTCGAATTGAAATTCCTCCATGACGGTGCCTATCACGACAGGGTAGCTGTGGAAGTGCGAGAAGCGCGGAACCGGCCTTTAGCGGTGACTCCGTCAACGCGTATAAAAGGAGGGTTCCCATCAGTCGTTCACCAGATCCCAATTTCTGCGGATCCCACTTCTCATGCTCTCCCTCCTTGCAGCTCTCTCTGTGTTCGTGAGCGCAGCCTCCGCGCTGTTCCAGATCCAGAGTCTCAACCCTGCCTGTATGCTCTGTTGCCTCCCTGACTCTAAATTTGTCTGACGCGTATTTCTTGTAGTCGCTGCCGCAGGGACCCGCGGATGCATCGCTGCGGCATCAGGCGTATCTGGGACGCCGCTGACGGTTCATAACTGCGCCACGGACGATCTTTCGCACCAGGACTGGTGGTTCACCGCCCTTAACGCCACTGGCCGGACACAGGGCCTGAATATCTACGGTAATATGGTTAGCTGTCGCAAATGCTTGGTGAATCCTTCATCCTCACACGAGACCGCAGTGCATAGAAGTTGCGGGGGGTCTAAACGCAGTCGGAACGCCTCTGCAGATTGCTCCGTGTGCGCCTACCACTGCGCGCCAACAGTTTGTCCGAGTCGCTCCTTCCAGTGGGACTTCAGCATTCGCACTGCAATGGGGTGGCACGGACAAGTGCATTGATTTGACCGGCGGGAGCATCGTCGATGACACTCCCCTGTTGCTCGCGAGCTGCGTCGACGGGGACACCAACCAAGAGTTCACCGAAGGCAGCGGGTACGTTCCTCTTGCGTGCACGGAGTGCACTATTCATTGACTTGCACAGGACGATCACCATCCAACCCACTGGCCCAGTCAACGAGCCCTTCTGCATGGGCGCGACCTCCGCCACGCCCGGCGCGCCAGTCATGCTGCTCTCCTGCCCGGTTTCCGGTTTTGCGGACCCCAGCGCACTCCTCACCTGGACCATCCCCTTCCCCTTCACGGGTGTCAGCACTGAGCCAATGGCCATCGCCACCAGCTTCGATCTGTGCCTCAATGTTGCTGGGGGCGTCGATGCGGATGGCACGACGCTGGAATTGGCGACCTGCTCGCCTGGCGTGGCGAGTCAGCAGTTCGACGCAGGCGCGTCCAACGCGCAGATCCGGTGGGCGGACACAGGGAAGTGTCTTACTGTGCTGGCATATGCCAATGAGACTGTTGTACGTATCTTTTGCTGTTCGTCCGAGGGATAAATCCAAGCTGATTGTTGTGGCTTAAGATCCAAATTGCCGAGTGCGATACGTCGGGCCAGAACCAGAATCAGAATTGGATCTTCCAATAATTGGGCAGTGTGCTGTAGTACAAGACAGGTCGTTTGATCTGTAGTACACCAACCAATGATAGCCAGAACTGGTTCTATTACAAAGTCATGTTTTGATGACGACTATCGAAATCCCATCCTATCAACTCCTAAAAAAAAGCATCCAAAGAACAGTAAAACAAGCATGGAGGGAGAGGACGCACGATTTTTGAAACGCCAGTCTCGTAGTTGAGAAACCGGAAATGATATTGATTACAGCTCTTTGCGGTACAACAGGTGCGGTCTGTTTTTTTCTGTTTTGGCAAGTTTTCACGAGAACAGCTGCCCTGAGCTCAATTCTCAACTGTTTCCCCTTAAAATAGGCTCATTCGATTCGTATTGAAAATCCACAGCGAATGAAATACCGTTATTTTTGATCCTTTTACATAATGAAATTTCTTCTGGAAAAACTTGGTTTTGAGTCAGACATGTGTAACACTCAGAATATTGCCCCGATTGGCCTAGTTTTTGGATATACTATACATCTGATGCAGCCCTAGCCAATGTGGGTGTCTACGGAGCTTAATGTACTCAAACTTCCATTAACAGCTCTACTTATGGCAGTGTCTGGATATCTACTTCGCTACAGTGTGCGCTAGATCACAATCACTCAGCATGTAATATAAATAAACACGCTGTTGTCCATGGCCGCATCAGATGTATAGTCTATCCAAAAACTAGGCCAATTGGGGCAGTATTCTGAGTATTACACATGTCCGACTCAAAACCAAGTTTTTCCAGAAGAAATTTCATTATGTAAAAGGATCAAAAATACCGGTATTTCATTCGCTGTGGATTTTCAATACGAATCGAATGAGCCTATTTTGAGGGGAAACAGTTGAGAATTGAGCTCAGGGCAGCTGTTCTCGTGAAAACTTGTCAAAACAGAAAAAAACAGACTGCACCTGTTGTACCGCAAAGAGCTGTAATAACACATGTGGAAATTTTTGCCGGCCATCGTCTCACCTTGCTTTCAACCACCACATCCTGTGTATTCATCCCTGGCATCTTTTCCTAGTCACCGCCTGTCAATCTATCCACAACAGAATTCATGCATTCGAGCATGCCTTTCATCTTATGACGGTCAAGTTCATGTACGGCGTGGAGGGCACATTGATGGTATGGCGCTGCAGCCGCGAGTTGATCCCAGTAGCTGTGATATAACATGCGAGTTCATGAGCACAAGTTTGTTATAGTGTCTCTCTACGAGAGACTAGATATACCAGGCATTGATCTTTTTTCTATCCGTCTATCCTTTCGTTCCTCTTGTTACCAGTCAATTTGAATATGGATCACGCATCACTTTTACCACTCCACCCCGGGATTTCTAGAGTCTCTTTCATATTCAAGTTGGGAAGGGCTGGCGAGTGGTGGGTCCCACTACCCTCTGCAGTGGATCTGGATTACCTCATCTCAACCACGGTTGAACCATCGCACATATGGATGAGTGTGGAGGACACAGTGGCAGTGTGGCAGGCCTGCTCGCGCCTATGTCTTTCTATGTGTACTGTCGGTGCCTGAAGCCCGATCTCCACCGGCACTCGAGTCCACTCTCAGCACGTCACCACATTTGCTGCCACACTGACAGGTAAGTCCCATTAATGCGCTCTCAGCTCGTTTTGAAGTTTAGTCAAGCATGACCTACAGAATTTGCTGGGTAAGGGCTTGCCGCAGATATCATGGGTCATTGTGGTATCATTGCACACTGCAAGTTCTCATTTCTGAATTCATGTGGCAAATGGTTACTGATTCTTCCTCGAGGATTTTCCAAAAATTTACAATTGTCTGCGCACACAAGCACAAGCCAAAATCTCAGTCCTATCTCTCTAGGCGTACTGATTCAACCTGTAGCTCCAGGAATTACAGTCTCATGACACTCTGCGTGTACCAGGGATCCACTACGTCACGACAATGCAGCGAGGGAAAGCAATTGTGACCCTCATTACCCTCTACTTCCCACTTTGCCTCACACAAAGATGACAAATTGACAATACATACCACAGTGGCCGCATTGAGCTGCCCATGCACTCTATCCTCGGGTAGCTCTGCTGTCTAGCCCCAGTTTCCACCATACACTAGCCAGGACGTACATGCTCTCCTTCCCTGCTTTGTTTTCTGTATCATCCTTCCTTCTGGCTTTTGTGGGACGTCTCTTGCGGTGCTAATCACTCCCTGAATATTGTCCTTTCGTCGGCCCAGCACATAAGTATTACTCTGGCCAGCTTGCTTTCATTTTTTTCCATATCATATATATTCCAGTGTTCTTTGCTTCTCTTGCCTTCCTCCCTGTTTCCAGTTTTCTGTGGATTCCTTTCTGGATGTTGATTCATCTCTTTTCAGATGTAACCTCGTTCATGCGACTTGGGGCACTGGCCCATGGTCTTATAATGGTGCCCACATGGTATGTACTAGATAAACAGCTCAGATCATCCAGTGCCTGGACCAACGAAAAAAAAATTGCCATGGTCTTCTTACATGTTCAGAGACCCCCATCCAAATTTTCAGCCAGGTCTGACCACTGGACAGTGTTGAAAAACCATGTCCACTCAGCACTGTATACTGTACTTTTTTCCTTCAAATTGGTAGTCACATGTTACACACCCCCCTGTCGATCATGAACTTTGGTCGAGGTCACGCATCACTCGGGCCTCTGCTGAACTTCCAGGAGGTCACAGAGGTCCCCAAACTGCACAAAAAGTGCAAAAAAGATGATATTTTCGGGTTGAATGTCGAAATTTTTGAGGTGTCACACAAAGATTTGGTGGCTGCCAGGATGTCGAATAGGTAAAATGGGTCACGCATCACACACCCTGTCGATTTGAACGAAAAATTACAGTATGCCCTTGCATACAGGTAGCCAAATGTGGGTCAACTGGTGGACTCTGGTAATTCTGGGACTGCATTGGGTACCCCATGTACAGCCTGCATACAGATATGGTTTAAACAGCTCTAGGGACTCAGCGACCCTAGGGTCTGTGGTGGTCATGTCCCCTTAATAACCCCTCGCTCGGAAACACGGTGCTCCTGGTCGAAAGACCCGTATAAAAGTAACATTTGCTCCTGCACAGCTGTCCAAGTTAGTCTCTCGTAGACAGACCCTCTATACAGACCAAGCTCATACCTCGCTGTATAGAGTCTGTTGCTTACTGCGGGGGTCGGATTATAGTGCAGCCTTATTAGGTAATCTGATACGCATGCGGGCTCGATTCCTGGCCTCCACAACCTTTTTGTTTCTTGTAAACAGCACATTTTTGTGCAGCAAGAACCATCCAACCCACTTTGTGATACTGCTTTTACCTACCTTGATTTTCCCTCAAACAATCTTTCAAGATTTCATCGGTTTGTGCTCCGCCGAAATTTTGTCTTGGTAGTCACATGATTGAACTAGGTGTTCAGCAGAACGGGTTCTATGCCTTTTTAAAAATTTCTAAGGAGATAGAAGGTTAAATAGACGGCAATAAATGCTATTTGTTTCAAAACTTCATTGAATTTAAATGCCTTGGTGTCGAGGGAAGAGATTCAGACAAAGCTGACATAAGATTATATAATAAGGCTGCACTACGATCCAGTCCCCGCTGTAAACACAAGACTATGTCCAAGTTTGATCCGGCGTGTCATCGTTGAACTCGGGGATGTACTGGATAACCTCGACTCAATCAGAAGAATGTCGAACTATGAACGAAACGAGCTTGTCGGCGTCATTAATGCCAACGTTTGAACCATCTTGGAGAATAAGAGCAAGAAAATCTCAGACACTGTGTTCATCAAAGTATGGAGCATTTGGTGTGCGCAGGATTGGCATGAGAATTAAGAGACAGATTATGGGGGGAGGAAGGCTCGGTGCGCTCATGGAAGCGTAAGAAATGGATGGATAGCTCGTGGACATTATAAGGGAGTGTGGATCATTGAAGCGACGCAAAGATTCAAGTGAAAGCGAAAATGTATCATTCATGAATCAACTGCTTTTTCAAGATTGGCTATGTGAGTACACCTCGGGTACTCATTCATCAAGCTTAAAAGTCTCTACACTGATGGACTGTTGGACTTGCATGCACAAATGCTGGAAGATGTGATTCTGAACCAGTGTTGAAAGAGAACTTCACATTCCTCAACGAACTGCCAGGTCTACTTCCGAGTCTTCATTCAATTGATCATTCAATCCACCATGCGACTGCACGAACCCGGGAAGGAGAAAACATTTGGAGACGGACACGGATGCGTGAACGAACCTGGTCGCAGTGCCGTTGGGCGATCGAGAGACGAGGTTTACGATTGACGCACCAGCCTGGGGTTGCGGTCGGTGAAATGCTCTCCATATCCTTGAATTCAGAGAGCTCTTTATAATATGCTTTGGCATGGCCACGTAACCAGGCAAGATAACACGTCAAGAGAGCCAGCCGAGAAAGCTTGCCATTGTGGGAA
Organism: Mycena albidolilacea; assembly: GCA_029282495.1. Classification (NCBI taxonomy): domain Eukaryota; kingdom Fungi; phylum Basidiomycota; class Agaricomycetes; order Agaricales; family Mycenaceae; genus Mycena; species Mycena albidolilacea. The sequence continues at coordinate 388,629 of JARIHO010000024.1, read as the reverse complement.
GGATGATGTCGCCGACTTGGAGATAATGACACCAATCTTGCCTCATGAACTTCGGAAAGAAGTGCCAGAGAAAACGAAAAGCCTGTTTGTGGCAGCTGAAAAAACTTGGGTGCAGAGCGGTCACTAGCCAGGCGGTCTACCCTTCACACATTTGGGGAATAATGTCAAGTAAGTGTATGGTGGTGCACTCTATCCCCACCCCCTATATATCAGTGATTTCAGACATTCTTAAGGTCTTTTGGTGCCTTCCGCACTAAGAAAGATAACAATAATCAAGAGATAATCAATAAGTCAATTACGCTCTGCATGGTTCTTCACATTAGCGGTTTCCCGGAGGTCCAAAGGAGGACGAGGATCTTCCGACCCAGGCTCATGCAGACAACATAGCTGTATCTTAATCATCCCGAGCTCGAGACACTCCTGGAACAAATCAAGCATCCAACAGAGGAGAATTTCTGGGTAGTGGAAATGGTGTGGACGAGATTCGTTGATGCTCAATTCGCTTATACAATGAACTAGTCAGAATTTGTCTCAAGATATTATACTCTCTTCCATTTCTAACTTCACTTTGGCAAATAAATGACATTTCACTTCACCAATTTTAAATCCAGCAACAGCCGTTGATTCAACAGGTAATCAATGGGCATGGCCGTCGAAACCACGACCTGTTGCTCGAGGTGACAGACCTCGAACGGGATGGGCAACGGTACAGCCGAATGGGTCGACGGGTGGTATTTTATTTTATAACTTCTATTTGAGCGTCAAAGTCACATTATTCCCCTAAATAGTATGTATGTGCTTCCAGCAGTTGGAATCGTGTTGTCAGTTCTGGGACTAACTTGAGATGGTGAAAAGGTCCGGCATTGCTCACTTGCGCGCTGAACTCATAATCGAACACCGCCGAAATCGGCCGAATACATTCTCACACTCCCGTCCTCGGCTGTTGGTCCTGGCATTGCCTCGTTTCATTTATCACTAGTCTCAACCATTTATTTCACTGCTTTCCCCTTCTCACTCACTCAATTTTCCATTTATTCCAACATCATCATTCTGACCTTCATTGACGGTCCACACTGGCGTAACTATGTATCAACCAAATCAAGCTCTGGACCAGAAAGATAGAACTATGCAAAATGTTAGATATGTCAAGAGTGAGACCCAAGACAAGCTGTAAGCAAAAGAACAGGGAGGCAAGCCCTACTTATATTGACTGCTACGGTATAAGATTGTGGTTCCAGTCGAACCAAAAGACCCTCATATTAGACAGGTTGTGCACAGCCGCATGCGGCTTTTGTGCATTGTGCAAAGCCACATGATATATCGAGGGTTTTATGAGTGTATCTATATTCATTTTGATGAATACTAGTAAATTAGGTGCTATACAGCATATTGAACCACTTACCAACGATGATGTGCAGCATTTTGACGTCATTTTTTGGCTTCTCCACAGCCGCTGTGCGGCTATGGCCGTGATGCTGCCAAAAAAAAGGCCATTTCCCACACTTGTTCCACCCACCTGATGCCGGATCAATAACCGAGAGCACTCTACGGCATCTACACAAGGATCAAATACATCATTGATAGGAAAAGAAAAGCCGCATGGTGCCGCATGCGGCTTTGCACAATGCACAAAAGCCGCATGCGGCCCATGCGGCTTTTGCACAACCTCTCTATTAGAGGGGTCGAGCAAAATTATCCCAAATTTGAGGAACCTCCTCTTTCATCAGTTCTTCTGCTCGGTGAAACTCTGGCACTCGCATACATCTGGAACCCTACCACTATCCAAGGTACGAGTGTCATTAGTTGTAGTATCTGTCTAGGAGAGATTAATGGAACCCATGACACAATCTCATAGCCACACTCAATGCACCGTTTTCAAATGAGTTCTGCTAACACCGGGGGCAGCCAGCGAGGGATGTGAACACTGAGTGCAAGGTGCCTTTAACAAGCAAAGGGGGGCTTTGGTGCGTGCTTTATTCCCCTGCACCAGAGAACAAAGCATGCAACAAAGCTGCCTTTAGTAATTTCTGCTGCTCCAGACCTCATCGCAGCTACCTAGCACACCTTCACCGTCAAACTCACCATTAGAGCTTCCGCCAGCACGGGAACCAGATCAAACCAAATGTTCATCATGCAACAATCTCTGTCCAGCACCCCAAAATCAACAAATTTTGGAGCCAGAGATGATGGAGGGGGCGGAGTATATATTTCCGGAAGAGTCTATGCTTGAAGCTGCTGGCACCTCACACACTTATAGCGAAGCGTTGAAGACTTAACGTCGAGCGGGCAGCTGAAATGGAAGCAGGTGATGGGAGAGGAAGAGACTTTGAAGCAGAAGTTGAGTAAACGGACTTCGAACGAAATCTTACCCTACATGCAAGTCTGAAAAGTGAGTTGGAGTAAATTGGAGCAAGTGGACAACTTGAGTTGCAGTTTGTAAAGCAAGTGAAGTACAATTATTATTTGATGTACAATATCTCAGGCTAGGTGATAGTCAATAGTTTTTCATTTTATCTCTTGCAGGTATACTCAGGCACTCGGCCTCTCATATATATTCTCTGCGAGTCGCCTCCTCACACTTCGTACCGTTTCTTGTGTGTGAAGACTGAGGTGAGCAACTCCTTTTACTTAGGTTCTCTTTCTGACTTGTACATTAGTTGTTCTTGTCTAGCTGAATATTATAGACTTCGTATCACTTTTGTGTGCAAAGACTGAGTTCTTGTCTAGCTCTCGCGCACTTTATAGTCTCACTCTTATATTTTCTGATAGTATGCAATGCATTAAATGCCTGTTTTGCTGTTTTTTCCAAGTTATGCCACCACATTTAAATTGTTCAAGCTTCCAACGCCTCCTGCTTACCGGAACAAAGTGACTGCATTTCTTGTTTGTAGAATGGCAAACTAGTAGTTTGAAGCAATCTTCAACAAATTGCAAGGCTAAAGTTATAGCCTACATGCAATGAATCATTCAGTTGGCATCCAGTGATGGTGTTGGCTCCCTCTCAAGATTGAGCTTCAAATTTTTTTGAATGGAAACAGATCAGCCGCCATTGTCTTGGGTTAGCCGCGGGCCCTTGGACGATGCCCTCATCTGGTGTCTTCTCGGCCTACTCTTTGCCCATCTCCAATGACCCACAGCGTGGAGCTCAGGCTGATCTCTCCGCACCCACTGAAATATGCGACTGCTTCGATTCTCTCCAAAACAGGTGATGAAGAAAGTGAACAAAATTTCAGGCGGATTTCTGTATGAACTGGATGATATCATCACTTCATATACTCTTATCAATGACCCAGTCAGAAGCCTCCAAGGGATTGAATTCCTAGTAGTGATTACTATGGGTCGCCTGTGAGCTGCACCTGCAACACCATGAAACCGGATTCAGGTTATTCTAGGACCATGTGGTAATGCAATTTCTTTGATCATGTCTCTTTTCCAACCAGACACGTGACTACCCCTGGCCTGTTCATCGATAATCCATGCTGCAGCCTAGTTTCAGACGTAGCATTTGAGATCTCCAATGACTATTGCGGCAATGCCGAACGTCGTGATTGATCTCACCCGGCATCTTTGATGGGGTTGATGCCTCTCGGCTTGTGACCCGTGGCGCCATCAGTTTGCGATCTTGGAAAAGAATGGTTGCACTTGAGGATTGTTCTTGCCTGAGATCTTCAAAGGTGTCACCTTGAACATTTACAGCAAGAACAGAGACCAAAACCAATGACACCGTTTCTTGCAAGATTTGTAGAGATCTTTAAAGATCTTTGAAGATCTTTGATGGGTCGTGAATTTGTCCATCATCTCCATATTTCTTTATATTTATCTGAAGATCTTGACAAAATATCCCTTGAGAACATAAAAAGCTGAGTTTTGTCCTATAAGGACCCTCAAACAACCCGTAGCTCACAATTGTGCACAACACGCTGCAGTACAAGGAGCTGTACATCGTCAAGACGGTGCGGGGACTGTACTATGCAGCGCAGCACTACGGCAGGAAAGGCGCCGGAGAGGCGATTGGGGAGGTGGATGAGAAGGGGGAGGAGACGCACCGGGGCGCGTGGTAGCTGGATGGGTCAATATTCGTGCGCGCGGCAAGGGTGGGTTGCGTTTGGGGGTGAGGAGTGCAGGTGGGATTTCAGTGGGGTGGGATGGGATGCAGCATGGGAGAAGGAAGATTAGGCTACGGTTGTGTGGTTGCAGATCAAGTGGAGATGTTGTAGTGTCCAGTCAAGTGTAAAAAATGAACTGAGCCGTGTGAACCACGGAGATCTGACAATAGTCAGTTCAACTCTCACGCAGTTTTTCGTAAGGAAGAACTAGTGAATATATTATTTACCTGACAGTAGTCAGTACAACTGTAGGAAGATAAGTTTATAATTATAATAGTCCGTAGTGTCTGGAAATAAGCTCCTACCTCTCACGCGGTTCGTCGTAAGGAAGAACCAGTGAGATAAGAAATGACGCGAACCGAATCAAGTCGACGCGTAGCGGTGCGCAGCTGCCAGTGGTATGTAAGGTTGTTTATGTTTTTCTGGCGGGCGCAGTTGGAAGGCCTAAATAGGGTACCTACTTCACCGAATGACTACTAGGTATCTATAGGATTTAGGGTCATTTGCTACGGCTGTACTTTTGAACTGAGATCTTCTCATGTTCCCTTGGGCGGGCCTCAGGAGTAACACTTTTCAACTCACTAGCAGTTGAACAGTCAAACCACTGGCAGGTAAACAGCTGTTCAGGCCCACTTTTGACAGCAGTGGCATTTTGATGTCCATGTTGAAACATGCCGAAATAAACAAGAGTCCAGGGCATAGATGACATGACCCTAGACGAAACGAGTAGCATCATCAGCTTTAGCTTCTTATAATAACAACAGGCTGTAATACGCTACCCGGAATCCTGGATAAGTATTGCTATTGTCGCCAATTCTACTCCACCAAATTTACCTTTCGAATTCAATATGAGCCTCAGAAAAAAGTTCACATGTCGTGGTCGTACGAGATCACCAGAAGCACTCGGACCAGCCCCGTGACTGTGCGGATGAATTGCATCACGTTCATCACTGTCCGCTTACTGCCCATTTGTGGTTCTCTTGCAGAAAGCGGCCAAATTTTCACTGAACAACATGGGTATGTCCTGTTAAAGACACGCTGTTTCCGCAGCGTCTCGCTTCCATAGACATGCCTCAAGTCCGCTGACCCACAGTCCTGAACATCGGATCATGGCAGCAACATCTCACAGTCAGCTCTCGAACATAAATACGAGGTCTGTTTGCTTCAGCCCTAGCAGTGCTATCTTCCCATCAAGCCTCCCTGCCATGAAGTTCGCCTTACTCGTAGCCTTCGCGTCTGTGCTTGGTCTCTCAGGAATCGCAAGCTCTGTGTTGCCAACTGTTTGTGGACCGAATGCCAATATCCTGAGCGAAAGCAGCTTCGCTCATAAAGGAGCAGAAGTCAAGCTCGCGACCATCTCTTGCCCGGGATCTGATGTCCGAGGCAGAGGCTCACTCGTGAACGCCGGAAAACGTCAGGTAGTCTCGCAATGCGACGCAGTCACGAATCCCTGTAGTACGTCTTCTTTCTGCATTCTCGCTAGTTTTTTCGTTTAGCTTTTTCAGGTTCCATAGTGTGTGATCTTCGTCCCGAGCAACCGTCTCTCCTCGACTGCAACGATTTAACAATTGCCCTGGACGGTCTATGTATACATTTGCTAGATTGCTTTCGCCACCGACTGATGAACTAAATTAATTCAGCGGACCCTCTTCTCGTTCCTCCCTCCACTGGGGTGATTGCTACTCTCGCCACATGCACTTACATTTACATCAATCTTGATACTGTTGAATACAGTGCTTGCGGATCTGCTTTTGTAAGTCTCTTAGCTTTTAAGCTAGGTCGCATCTCTGACGGGTCCCATAATTTGTTCAAAGGGTACTTTGGGCATCGACACAACTACGCACTGTTTTACCACGTCTAACACCAGTATCGGAGGCCTCTGCTTTTCTCCTCAAGTTCCTGGAAACGATTGGTTCGTCCAGTAAGTCACTGAATTTCTCAACAGCACTGGGGTATTCTGAATATGATGTCGCAGAGTTGAGGCATCCTCAGACTGACAGGAAAAATTCGATACGGTTCTTGCACTGAGATTTTCGAAGGAGGCTGTTCGTACATGCAATACGGGTTTTAAGCTGTAGGTAGTATCTGTCTAGGTTTAGCACGTAGTGGATTTGAATAATCTCAAAGCTGGCATATACGTCCAGGCCAAGGGAGGGAAGTAAAGTGGCGGTATAAAATACTGTAGGTGGCCTATTGAGGCCACCGGCAGGATGAGAGCCGAGACATCAATAGTATCCGCAAAGCAAGAATATGGGAGGTGGGAGCATATATTACAACTGCAGGAACATATCCTAGTAAACTCATCGTCATTCAACGCCCCAAAACGCGATCAGCTCTAATCTTGCGCCACACTGCGCAGGCTCCTTCCGCTCTCATGTTGGAAATAAAACCTTGACCGCAGTATTTCATCCCTAGCTTGTTTCACATTTATTTCACCTTCCATTTCTAGAAGTACCTCACAAAATCTTCCCCCTCCCCCAGCAACCTCCCACCATGAGAGGGTAGGTGATTTTGGATTTTCTGGGGGATATACCAACTTCTAATACCACTTCTATCTCACCACACAAACATTTCAAAATGCACCCACTTTGACTTCTAAATCCCCAACCCGCCTGTTCTAGAAATCGGAAATACCTCAAAAATGGTTCAAATTAGAAAATTGAACTTATGAGGTGATTCCCTGTGTCCTATTTTGTAGAAATAATGTTAAGAATATCATCCGGTGTTCCGGAATTATACCCCTTTTCCCCAAAACCTGTGTTTCTGCCCATTTCCATGTGGTTGTTTCCTCATTCTTAGTGTTGTTCTGGCTTGGCTTGGCCCGGAAACCATGGCTTTGGCTTGGCTTTGTCTGGCTTAGGCTTGGTAAATCTCAAGCCAAAGCCAAAGCTAGGATCAAGCCAAGCCAGGCCGAAGCCACCGGCTTGATCCATGGGTTGGGCAGCAAAATATTACAGGCAATTTGGGGCGCACCGTAAGGTCAGTGATTACTTCTACAAGTTTGATCAGTCTGAGTATTATACTTGGGCTGTTCGTAAGTGCCTCCTTTGAATTCTTAAACTTCTTCTCACTTTCAGTTCTCAATCCTCGTATTTCTTATGCGGGACTCCATAAGTACTCAGACGATCCCAACCTCCTTGAGGCTAATGACTCCCCTGGACCGTGGAGAGACAGTTGTGCAGATGCACAGCACTGTTGGTTACGGCCGTGACCGTATACGGTATGGTTGCCGGCCCTACTCCTGATGATGGTACAGAAATACAACAGAGGTATGGAGATAAATCATTTTTTACCTCCAAGTCGGGAGTGCTGGCGGTGCACTGATACTCTTTTGCGAGCCAAAAATAAGAAAACAATGATGAGCACTCACTGGCATCAGATGAGATGAATCATGGTGCAGTCCAACTAACTCATCATCACTCCCAGCCATTCAGGACTTAACAAGTATATTTGACCCGTGTCTTTGCCATGGAGCCTTGTCCACACACACAGCTTATACACAGATTTGAGGCTTTATTCATTGGCTGCACCCCTTGCTTTGGTCGCTTTGCTCCCTGCTCTCGGGCACAACCACCCCGAGCCGTGGGACAAACACGTGCAATGTGCGTGACTTTATCATGTACTCCACGTGATAATCTGTCAGTTGTCTTTTCAAGTGTAGGAAATAGGGTTGTTCATGGTTGGCCTTTTTGGCACCCTTTTTGCTCATTTTTGCTCCCTTTTTCATATTTGATAGATAGTGAGCTATAAAATCCAGAAAAATTCACCACAGTCCTTTTTGAACATTCAAGCTGGTATCTGACCTTTGAGGAACAATAGGAGTGCCCAGGCTGCATGAAATGAAAAAAGAGAGTCAAAAAGGGTGGAAAAAGGGAACTTCAGATTGGAGGTTTCACAGTGGCCCCTTTTCACGCCCTTTTTCATGCCCTTTTTTTCCCTTTCTTCCAGAATTGCATTTAGGACCCCTTTTTGCATTTCTAATTGAAAAAGGGGGGGAAAAAACCGGGCAAAAAACAGAGAGAATGCCAAAAAGAGTGAAAAAGGGCATGAAAAAGGGAGCTAAAAAGGGCTACTGTAAACAACCCTAATATTGTTACAATTGGTCCCTGCAAGATTGATGAGAATAAATCACTGCCTCCAGATTGCAGCTTAGGGGCCAGAAAATTAATCTGGCAGAGAAAGCATCCTGAAATATTAATAAGAACACAAGTTTGGGGGCTGGAGGCGACAAAATGGAATTGAGTGTACCAAGGGTTGGCGCGAGGATTCAATGGAAAAGGAATTACTGCATTCAGGTTCCTGATCGGCAGAGACTGTCAAGCATTGCCGCCATCTGTCTACCCTATGCAACACAACACAACTGGACCTCAGCAGACCTGGTCGCGTAGGGTAGACAGATGGTGGCAATGCTTAGCAGCTGCTGCTGATCAGGGACCTGAATGCAGCGACTGGATCACAACTGTGCATTGGAACAATCATCAGCAGTGTCTCCGGTCCCTCTGGGCATATCTTGCTCCATGGGCTCAGACTGGGTCTCCTACAATTCATTAGAAGATAATTAGGCTGGCGGTTATCAACTTGCCTTAAAAACAAACAGGTGCTAATAAAACTGAGAAATTAACTGTGTCATCGTCAGACAAGTCGGACAACTCTGCCGCCGATTCATTGTCAATGTTGAGCTTGAGGTCTGGGGACCAGTGAGACAGCAAGATAAAAATGCAGTGTTTGTACGCATGATGAGTTCGAATGGACCTGGGAGATCATTACCAAAGAGTAATTGAAGGGAAATGAAAGTTTTGCAACATACCAGTTGAGGTCCTGGAGGTCAAACTTGCCAGCAGTTTTGTGTGGGATGAGGAAGGGGCAAGTGTCATGGGAGACAGGCTTCTTGGATAGAAGAACAAAGTTGAACATACTCACTTTACCTTCGACATTGCGGGGAGGCTTGAATATCTGTCAGTCACAATGGCCTCGATGTCTTTTGGAGTAGCTGAAGTATGGAATTCAATGATTTGGATGTGACCACAGCAATACAGGGAGGTCATCCTGCCGAAAAAGATGGAATAGAATGAACGAATGCCATTGTCAAACACGTGCCTTCCAGAATTGGGCATGCGGTATTCACCCTCATCCACCATCTTGGGCTTCTCGATGACAGACCTGGTACTGGGGCACCTGGGGATTTATTCAAAATCGCTCAAGTTGCAACATACTATAATGTGCTACACTACATTACAACATCATCTCACAAGGGCTAATGCTGGCCTGAGCAGTTAGTTAAGAGGGATATAATATGTCTCAGACCATTAGAAAGGCACTGGACAACAATCCTGGTAAAGGGTTGACATGAGAAGTTGCTAATGGAGCAACCACAGAAAGTGCCTAACCATCCTGGAATGGATTGGGGCTACTGCACATCCCTGACTAAGGGTGTATTACAATAGATTATCCTTCTGAACAAGAGGGCTTACCATTTGACATCATCTGACATCTTCAGGGCTGCCAAGAGAAGGTTGGACTGGGTTGATCTACCAATTGACTAAGAAACCATAATCAAGTACTGGAAAGCAACGGCTATTACGGTTTTCAGACAAATCACTTAAGCGGTTCAAAGAGGAATCAGTTGGAGCAGATGGTTACCAAAGAGGGTAACGGTGGGCTGACAAGGGAGTCGGCTAAAAGTTGACATATCAACAATATTTCATCACGATTGTGCTAAGCAATGTAGATCTTGACTCATTGTTAAGCTTGGCTCGTTGATGTTCCTTATAAATCTGTTCAGTCTTTACTAATCTCTTGATATCTGTCAGGAGTTCTTCGGCTAGCTGCCATACCACTAGTCATATACCCTGAACCCTGCCGTGTGTTTGTATTTGTCTTGTTTATATTTAGAATCTTGTAAAGTATTTAAGTGGATAATTATGGGAAGGAAGCCAGTGAATCTCACCCCACCTGTTGGATGCAAAGCTACTAGGCTTCTCACTTAACCAGTCGAGTAGGCATTCATTCAGAGACACCCAGAAGCTATACCAAGTTTCATTTGTTTCCCCTTGAAATATTATCTGTGTTGGATTTGGATCTTTATAACTACACATAGACATATTGGATAAACAGAACAGATGCATAGAATATAAGGAAACAGATCGGACTTGACAATTGGTGTATAATCTCGCAAGGATTAGCAACTGCGGATACTATTAGAATTGGGATTTCATAAGAATCACTTGCATTTCGCATTGGAGTACTATCTCCAAACCTAGACCCACATCACACAAAACCATTGAACATAAAATCTCATCTGACTATCTGTGATTGCACCTAGAACAGTTTCAAGCAATTTATCTATATGATTTGTGGACCTATAAGTCTTGTTTTCAAAAAGAGAACTAAAGTTCAAATTGCCACAATCTATACTGGATTGGAACCCCAAACATGAGGATTATAGTGTTTGAGTTGATATAGTTGCATTATCGAACTGCGTATTCATTTACAAGGTTTGGTTTGTGGTTATTTCACTGCTAGCCCCATAGTCACCATTTCATCAACAAGGATGAATGTAAATTTGGACATTGGGATGGGTTTGGTGGGGCCAGAAGAGACGGGGCTCTCTGTCGCTGGACATTTCGCACCACCATCTTCTTTCGAGTGAGCACTGGTGAGGTGCTTGCATTTCTTGGGGCATGGTGCAAGCCTTGCTCAAGACTCCACATGTACCTAATTTTTCAATGATGATGTTCAAACGAGACAAAGAAAAAAAACACTTACTTTAGACAACGGATCAAAGGACTGTTCGTGAATGTGCCCCATTTGCTTTTGCTTTTGCACACAGGCAGTCTCCATGAAGGAAGGTATCTTCAGCGCACTTTGAGTCAGCACAGGTCCAGGGGGTGTTGGCTACAAGCTCATGTCAAGTTTGCCTAGGGGTCAAGGCTGAAACTTACTTTGCTACTTACTTTGCTGGAGGATGGGGGCAGTACAGCAGAGCCAGGGTCAAAGTGTTGCATGCCAAGGCATCCAGAGATGCATAACATCCCTAAAGCCTCAACAGGACCCATGGGGATGCTGTCGATGGGGAAGAATTTTTGACAAGACCCACAGAAGTTGTGATCCATACTGTGACAGGTCAGACCAGAGAACCATTCTGCAAGTGTTGTGTTCAAATGGATGTGATGGGAAACACTAGCCATACTTAGGATCCAGAAAGCAAGATGAGATGTGGTAACAGAGAAAGATTTGTACAATGGGATGGGGGAACTCGTGAACCAGGGAAGTCATTCAGGAGGGTAGTTTATGCAAGGAGAAGAGATTCGAAATGGATCCATCTGATTGTTCCATTCCTTCTTTCCTTTTCCTCACCCGATACTGACTCTTAGGATGATGCAATCGAACCACTGGTGTGAAGAGAAGATAGGTGCTTCTCAATTCACCGACAAGTGGAGTATAAAAATAAAAGATGTATTGTTTCAAACGATAACCTCTGTATCTCGATGTTGAATGTTGTCCAAGGTCACTTGTGGTTCATGGCTGCTGCTTTGCATGGCAATGGGTTGTTTCGTTCAACTTCAGAAAACCTGATGAGAAGGTTCCTCAATACAAATTCACTGCAGAAAGAAATCAACATGAGTAGCTGGGTATTGAAGATTCATATGACTCTTCCGAAGCATAGAGAGCTTGCCAGCTGTGGCCAACTGAGTTGCCACTGTGGCAATCATGGTTTATCACTCCATTCACATGGGATCAAGCTCCCCAGCATCAGTGGTCGGCAAGAGGTCATTGGAAGCCACCTGCCAATCCAGAACCTCTTTTGCCAGAGGATCCTAGTTCATTTATTTCAGTCTCAAAGGCCCATTATTTGGCCATTAAAATGGTTGAACAGAGTCCAATATCAGAAATTTCCGGTGAATTAACAGAGTGGAATGGAAAGAACAATTCTTACTGCATTCAGTCCATCTGTTCTACTCTGATTAAACCATTGACAAAGTTTTAAGGATGGCCTGGTGACTTAGTCAAATCTGGAATGATCACATGAGGAGCCTGAGGCATACATGGGGAGTGTTGGGCCAGTGTTTCAGTGTGTAGAACATTATTACACTTGGTGGGTCACTGTTCATATTCAATAGAGGAACCAGGGGGGTATTTTTACCCTTGACACCACCTTATGTGACAGAATAGCCACCTCATGGCTGGGGGGCGGCATGCTGGGGATGATTTGAGGGTACACTGAAATGGTGACTATGGGGCTAACAGTAAAATAACCACAAACCAAACTTTGTAAATGAATACACAGTTTGATAATGCAATATTTCAACTTGAACACTATAATCCTAGTGCAATTTCAGGGTTCCAATCCAGTATAGATTGTGGCAATTCGAACTTTAGTTCTCTTATCAAAAGCAAGACTTATAGGTCCACAATTTGTATAGATAAGTTGCTCGAGACTGTTCTAGGCGCAATCACAGATGGTCAGACAAGATTTTATGTTCAATGTTTTTGTGTAGTGTGGGTCTGGGTTTGGAGGTTGTACTCTGATGTGAAACACAAGTGATTCTCATGAAATTCTGATTCTTGCTAGTATCCACAGTTGCTAATCTTTGCGAGATTATGCACCAATTGTCAAGTCCAATCTGTTTTCTTATATTCCATGTGTCCGTTCCACTCATCCAATATGTCCACACGTAGTTTATAATGATCCAAATCCAACACAGATAATATTTCAAGGGAATACAAATAAAACTTGGTATAGCTTCTGGGTGTCTCCAAATGAATGTATTACTTGACCAGTTAAGCATGAAAGCCTAGTAGCTTCACATCCAACAGGTGGGGTACAATTCACTGGCTTCCTTCCCATAACTATCCACTTAAATACTTTACAGGAATCTAAATATAAGCGAGACAGATACAAACACGCAGTAGGGTTCAGGGTATATGACTAGTGGTATAGCAGCTAGCTGAAGAGCTCCTGTTGGATATCAGAGATTAGTAAAAAACAAGACAGATTTGTAAGAATTATCAATGAGCCAAACATTGCGATGAGTAAAGATTTGCATCGCTTAGAACGATTGTGATGGGATATATTTGATGTTTCAAGTTAGCCGACTTCCTTGCCAGCTCAGCATTACCTGCCTTGGTAACTATCTGTCCACTTCGGTTCCTCCTTGAACTGTTTTGATTGATTTGTCTGAAAGCTGTGATAGCTGTCGCCTCCCAGTACCCGAGTATGGTTTCTTAGTCAATCAACAGATTGACCAAGTTCCACCTTTCCTTGGCAGTCCTGAAGATACCAGATGATGTCAAGTGGTTGGCTCTCTTGCTCAAAAGAATGATCCCTGGTAATCTGCCCTTAGTCAGGGATGTGCAGTAGCCCCAATCCGTTTCCAGGATGGTTGTGCACTTTCCGTGGTTGCTTCATTAGCGACTTCTCATGTCAACCCTTTGCCAGGATTGTTGCCCAGCACCTTGCTAATGGTCTGAGACACATTATATCCCTTTTTGCTAACTGCCCAGACCAGCATTGGCCCTTGTGAGATGATGTTGTGATGTAGTGTAATACATTATAGTACGTTGCAATTCAAACAACTTTGAATAAATGCTCAGGTGCCCCAGTACCAGGCCTGTCAACGCATCGCACAGAGCATGTCTATCACATTTGATTTCGCTTTTGTTGTCTTTCTGAGTTCCAAATTGTGGATTTCCTCTTCTCTTTTTCCATACAGGCAAATTTAACATTGTACATTATGCTGTACATACACTAATTCAACAGAAAGATGGAATGGTTGAACCATTTTCCAGTTTCAACCCTGGTTCACTCTGCTGCCTCTGATTCCTGAGACTCTGTCTGGCTCTGTCCAGAGGACTCAATCCAGGCTCTAAGTATTATTAATGGATGTTATAGTAAACAGTTCATTATATCAGCAGGGATACTGTGGAAGATGTTGCCCGAGCCTGGCATAGTTGCAGCTAATTGAAGTCGTCACCTGCCAAAGTTGTCCTTCCAAGAGTTCTCGGTATTTGAAGTTGTACACTCCGATTCTTCAACATGTTGAGCATGGGCAAGTTGAATTTATGAAGTTGTGCAACTACTAACTTGCACCTATCAGAAGTTGATTGTTGCAAAAGTTGTCGCTCCAATTTGACCTGCACTCAAAGTTGTGTTTGGAACTTGAAGTTGTCTTTTTTTTCAACAGAAACTGACCCAGATGTGAAGAATACTTTTTGCATAGTATGTGTGTGTCATGAATCACCCGGGTTCTACTTTTCACGCAACATGTCTCTATGGATACAGACATGTCTTAATGGCACAGGACTCTCATGACGCCACCACATGACCTTCTCACAGTTGAAACCCAGCCACGGATTCTAAAGCCGCAGACTCGGGGTAGTCTGCACCACAGGATACAGAAGACATTAGGGACTAGGAACCCGTACAGACAGATCCTAGTCCACAGAAGCATACACAAAGTACATGACTGGTTGCAAACCAATCGGGGTTTGAACCACTGGAGATGATGACATTAAGGATTAGGAAACCCGAGCATCAGGTCTCCTAAGTCCTCTGACACCATGGAAACAGACACAGAGGAGTCCAGGAGTATCAGCATTAACACTCATTAATGCTGCAGTACAGGAACTGATTGCAATTGACCATGATCGCTTTAATTATTTGAAGCCTATATAAGCTCAGTAGAATCTCTCTGTACAGTAGATTCTACCTCGTCTAATCTCAGGCTTCTACCTTGGCTTGACATAGGCATTGTCTCCACCCTGCCCCACTTGCTCTACATTGTATTTCTGGTTGTATCCACACCCCGGGTTTTATACCTGAGTGGATATGGATATCACACCCTCTTCAACTCGTTCCGGGTTCTGCCTCACATCCTGACCTACAAAATACGGCCTCCTAGAGAGGACACTGTATGGTTGGTCCTACTGCTCAGGGAACACACAAGCTATTAGTGTCTATCGGGTTTATCCTGGTTGGGGTTCTCACCGAGTTACTCACTGTTTAGCCGACCCAGAGGCCATTGCTGACAGTACACCGCCGTTTGGTGAGAACATTTTTAAAATGTTTGGTCGCGAAACAGCTGTCGGATGTTGTTACGAACGTTGCCAAAAGAAAAAAGAGTCACTTCCTCAAGCATTCCACAACATGATGTTTGAGCAATGTTATTGATAATGTTCCTCCAACGTTACTGGCACATTTTGTAAAAGACGGAATAAAAGAATCATTTTGTGTAAAAAATCCATTCCACATTATATGGTACATTGCAGTATATAAAAATCCCGATGGTAACCCGCATTTCACTTTCACATTGCGGAGAAATCTGTAGCCAGTTGTACACACACACTCAGCCCATGCCCGTCATCAGCGATGTTCCTGAACGTAGCCGCAGGGGACAGGGAGCTTAACTTGATGCGGATGAGCGCGATTGCAGGGAAGGTGCCGAAGATTATGCGACTCAAGTGATCGGCGGTGTTGATGAGTCGGGGCTTGCAGGGCAGTGCAGCAAAGAGGATTACTTGAGGAACGTGCGGTTACTTGATTTCGGAAAGCGAGACCATCCAAACAGCTTGAGACTACTGATCCCAAGTCCTTGCAAGAGAAGTTGAGTTTTGGGTTGTTAAGGGCTTGAGCGGCGCAGATTGCCTGAATGACATGAGACTGTTGCAGGAGATTGTGTTTGCGGGAGCACTTGAAGCCAATCAGAGGACAGCAACAAGTTCAACAACATCCACGGTGGTCAAAAAGGGGGTAGGCTTGTGCGCAATGAGCTCGGGCTTGACAATGTGTTTCAAGCCATCTCGAGGGCTGGCGAGCACATTGAAGATGACTTGACGAAACGGCAGGCAACAGCCTGACAGAGCCTGAAAGGCAGCAGGTGGCAGGAGAGTGCTGGAAGATAGTTGTTGTCAAGGGCTGAACGCCCTGACAGTGGGGAGAATGAGAGAGGCGACTGTGGGTGCACCAACATTGTCCGTGTTTGGTTTTGATGCGCACGGACCATTCACACAACCGAACTGAAAATGGACATCCATGGATATCCGGGTGACTCTTCGAGTCTTCTCCTCTACCACTAATTTTGTAAGAGCCAAGTTGATTCTGCCTAGTAAAATCAGAGTTCGACCTAAGATTTGATAAACTACGCGTAAAGATTGGGCAGTATGGATAAAAATTTAAAGCTATCCATGAATATCTTGTATTCAAAACAGCGCACACAGCGGTGCCAACGGGAATCATCTCAGGGGTATTTTTCTAATGGTGCACATACTCTACATATTTTCAGTTGCATATATCTGACCTGCTCACAATGTTTTTGAAACCCTGTGAGCGTGTTATGCTAACCTTTTGGCTTGAATGTTTCCAAGACGTTCAGAAGACATCCGTGAGATGTCTTGGGAAATATTTTGAGATTGTCAGATGGCAATGTTGATCAGACAAAATGTTCAAATGGCGGTGTATGCCATATGGACCCTCCCACCACTACCTGAGCTGAGTGTAGACAAGCATAGCCACAGCGGTCTAGGCGAGCTCAACAATAGAGATCAATCGTGCACTGAGCAGTAACACTGGATGGCCGATGCAGAATGGATACACCCCAGAGATGGAGAGAATCATGAGCACAATTATTGAGGTCCAGGGTGAGTCTCCTGGTTGTTTGATGGTAGTGGTGGTGATTGGAAAGTAGAGAGAAGAATGAGAAGGAAAGCCTGCCGTCTTCCTTCTTGACCTTCTCACAGCAGACAATCACTGTCATTACCGATGCCTTTGTGCCTTCTCCTTTGTTCTTTGAGCCACCTTTGTTCTAGGGCTTATTCAATGAGTTGGCCTCGAG
The DNA here is from genome assembly GCA_029282495.1 of Mycena albidolilacea. Classification (NCBI taxonomy): domain Eukaryota; kingdom Fungi; phylum Basidiomycota; class Agaricomycetes; order Agaricales; family Mycenaceae; genus Mycena; species Mycena albidolilacea. The sequence goes on along the minus strand of JARIHO010000024.1, from coordinate 371,693 downwards.
GCGACATTGTCTGTTTTGAAACTATCCAAACTGTTTTATTTTTTATTTTTAATCCGCGCCAGAAATGCGGCTACAATATCTCCATTGTCCGGAAAAGTCAGCTAAAGCCACTGAGAGAGAGCGATTGTTCATCCGGCAAGTTCTGCGGAGTCTGCACTCTTCAAATTAAGCTGGAACTATGGTTTAAAATTGCTTCCAAGCTGCCTGGCAATAATGGATGCTCAAGAACACTCTAGAGGCGAAAGATTGTCGTCTAACTACATCGTAACTAGGTAGCTGAACCCCCAAATTCTTATGAGTCTCCCTCTTCATCACAACACCGAGTCCACGGCAATTGACTACTAGATGTCTCCACTCAATCTAGCTGCTCGAGAGTCCAAACTTGCTGCGCTCAACCAGTGAAACTCTCGAAAGTAACCTTCCGACGCCAACGGTGAGCCCCATGGAGGGAGCACCGTCGACAGAACATACCGGAGTGATCGTGCTTCCACTTTCCATTGGCCACGCCGTGAGCGCAAGCCCGGTCGCCGCATCAATGAAACTGGACATCGAGATTTCAAAGATTTATTATAATTTTTGGACCAAACTCTGATGAGATGTGCGAGACACACCTGGCAGACGTAGAGTTGACGCAATGAAGCTCAAACGCGATGGAGGTCGTGGGTGCTCCCAAGGCTTGCATGAACAGGGGGCTGGTACTGGCGCTTGTGTCCCAAGACAGAACAACAGCACCCTGAGGTCCTGACATCCCCGATGCGAGGACGGCGTGCCCCCCGTTGATGGTAGCAAGAGACCACTGGGAGAGATTCGGTTCAATTTGAATGTTGGGATTCGACAGGACAGACGAACCTGTTGGTTGGCGGTGAGCGTGGGGTTCCGAGTTTGGCTTATGATGGGGTTGACGTTGTTGGCGAGGTCAAGAACGTGACCCTGGAAGTCCACAAGCATGAAAGCGCTGAAGATAGCACAGACTGGGGTGGCCATGGTACTTTGGCTTGTTACTTTTTGTGAGTGAACAGAGCTGGCTTTATAGGCATTGCGGTGACGAGCCTGGGATTTTGAGAATACCAGAAGTCCGTGATCAGTGGACTGTGTCTTTCGCGCCCCTGAAGCTTGGGATAGATTCTGATGTCAATTCCTTGAAAGACTGGCTTCAGGTTCAACCATGTGATCTTACGCGAGACGTGTGCAAAATGACCCATATTGTTGGTGGAATCGAAGGAGCGAAAGCTGTAGGCATTCATTAACAAGGCGATTATCTTTCAAGTTGAGTCGGCTGCCAGTTATAGTTTACTTCAGGAGAAGAATACTGTGCCAAAGTTATCCATAAAGCCAGTCAGCAGCGGAGAAGTCTCTGAAACTGGTAATTGAAGGACGTCAGGGACTATCAATTCCAATATCATAACGACAGCTGTCTTGACCTGATGTATCTCAGGGACAAGATCACGCTGTGCCAGGTGGAGTTCGAGAATCAACCCCCCAGCCACGCGGTAGGATCAAGGTCGAGATCAGAGCCAGCGGCGAGCATCGCCTGCACACTCAGAAGGCGGAGCACATCGTGGAACTAGGTTTCGGGCAGAGCTCATCTTTTCAAAACACGCTCATTGCTGAGCAGGTATTGAGTCAGCGAAAAGCTAGTGAGAGAGGAAGGGAGAGGTGGGTGTAGGGCACTTATAGTCTGAGACAGCTCACAACAGCTTCGAATCAGAAGGCGCCGAATCAAGTTCAATACTGTTTATTTCACAGCTTCAGTTACGAATCAAACAAGTGCCGCAATGTATAATGAACTTGAGACACTGCAGCTGGAAAACACCTCAATTTAGGCGACGATGGAAAAGAAGTATGGGTGCTTAATTTAGACGCCGTACCCAAAGGCTCAGGAATTATTCTGTCGGAGGCGTGGAATGGCGGCAGGACAAAATCTATACTTGTGGAGATCTAACACAAAAAATAATAAAATAGAATCACAAACATTCATCGGAAAGACCGAGTCACCGTCCTCGAAGTCGTCCTCTTGCTGAGAGCGTTTCAAGTGCTATACTCAAGCAAGTTTATAATTTGCGTTCCATAAAAAGGGTCACCAACTGCCCCCCCCCCCTTGCTCCCATTCCCCAGATTCCCAGACGAGAGAAAAATTGATAAAAGGACAAGAAAATGCCGCACACAGCACCAGCGTAGCGCACAACAAGCGATCACACCCCCGGGCGATTCCGCGCCCTCCACGCCGCCGTAAAGCCCAACAGCAGAACGGCGAAGACAAAGCGGCAAAAGAAAATGGCAGCAACTACCACTGAAATAAAGTAAGGCCCCGAAAGGAGGGGCGGAGAACTAAAGTACCGCCAGCGGCGCATCGCACCATGATACGGAGATGGAGCGAGTAACAAAATAAAAAATAAAAAATAATGAAAATAGTGTTTCCCAAAAAGTAAATTTCCCCAGGCTCATGAACGAGGACGTCGTACTGGCATGGATTGGGCGGCCAGGAAGAATGAGTTCCGACGCGACTGATGCGCCACGCGCACCGCAGCCGAGGGCGAGATGAGAAAGGGAAAACGCGACGTCAAGGAATATGAATAAAATCAGCACAAATGCCCAGCCATTTGGTGAACAAGCACATTATGGGATGGCAGGGTGCGATGCCCAGCATGCCTACAAAGAACGCTGTGCATCGCGTGTCCGAGCCCCACGCCACCCCGTGCATCACAAGAAACTGGAAAAGCGCAGCGAGGCTCCACGCTCCCCTCCGCACAAGCGTCTCCGCTGGTCAATCCTGCCTACTCATCAGCCTAGCCCTGCCGGAATCCGCATCCGCACGAACGCAAACGCATAGCTGTCGACCGACGCGCGGAGCTCCGTCCCTCCAGCCGTGAGGTACAAGCATCATCTGCCGTACCACAGGCGTGACGAGCGCGCGCGAGTGTGGAGAGTGCGTCGGACCGCGCGATATCCCCTTCTCCTCCCCTCGTCATCCCAGGACGTGCCTGCGCACATGCATCCGCACACACTTCGCCCCCAACGCCCGCGAGAAGACCGGGGAGCGGCGAGGCAGATACACCGGTAACGAGCGTGGTGTCGCGCCGCACCGCCAGAAACCTGCACGCCGCACGCCACTGTCTACCGCCGGCCCGCGTCGAAGGCGTGCACGTCGATATGCCCACACCTCCACACGCTTTTCCCCCACCCGCGCCGGCTTCCCGCTACCTTCCCCGCCCGCCCGCGGAAGAGGGGAGACACTCCAGAAGAAGCCACGTTCATCATCGTCGGTGCACTGCGCAAGCCGAGGACGCCAGCACAGTGCTGCCAAGATCGGGAGAGGCCGTGGACGGCGATGAAGCGGTCGAGTGCGAGAAATTCTCCATACCGCAAACGCCGAGGGCGGCGGGCGGGGAGAGCGTAGAGGTGTCGTTCTGGGTGGTTACCCGCGGGCGAGGAGGGCAGCGGTGAAACGAGTGCGCTGAGCACAAGGATGGAGGGGTGCGGCAAACGGAGGTGCGAATAACAGGCTCCTCCGGGAAATAGAATCAAGAGCCAGCATATACGCGGCGCGCGGGACGCTCAAGGAAAGACAGCATGAAAAAAAAAAAAAAAGGATGAACTCACCATAGCACAATGACCGCATACCACCCAATCATCATCCCACCGAGCTCGTTCGCCTCCCTCCTTCACTTATCCCTGCCCTGCCCAGGGGCCGCACGCCCGCGCAGGAGCTAGTCGGGGCTCGGATCGTAGTAAAACCTTATTACCTAATTGATGGCTACACTTTCCATCATTTTCGTGTTTCCTCCGTATAAGTACGCCCTATAAATAGGGGCTAAGTATTCTGCATCCAGGAACATTTTCTCAAGTACTAGACTCTCAGGCTGCATGCCTGACCGCGGCTTCCAGCATTGTAAAGAAGTCGGTAAGTTCGATTTGTTGCGCTTGGCCCACCTATATTTGGCCGAGCACGCGTGTCTCCTTCGTCCGTGCCGTGCAATGGATGTACCGCCAAACTCAGAATCTCCGATTTGTAGTCGGCCAAAAACGTTATTCAAACGGTCTCTTCTACTTAAGTTTAGGAATCGTACTCGATACATCTCATGATCATGGCTTATTTATCCTGGGGTCAGAAGTGTGCGGTAATACATTCAAGTAATAACGTGTTGGCTAGCTTGTTGCGCGCTCCCAGTCCGAATATCTGTTTGATTTTACTGGGTAGTTTCACGACGAATCCGACGAGAGTGGCGTTGACTGAGACCGCGATTCATCACTCCAAGAGACCGTACCACCACACTAGCATTATATATTACACCAATGTACACAATCGAAAATTCAATATCGCAGAATCAAAGTAACCACTTTTAGACGCCCATACCCAACTCGTAGCTTTGTCGTGTGCTGTACTCAGAAGAGGCCCTCGATGGCATTCTTGGCCGAGTCAATGGCGCTACTGATACCGAGCTGGTCGTCGCAGCCATTGCACGAGTCGGGCTGAAAATACAGACGCGATGGTTAGCGTTCGGGATAGAAGTAGGGGAACAAGATCCCAACTAACCAGATCGTCAACATCCTTTGCAGCGGCGATGACGCATGTGGCATCTGCGAAAGGATCTGGACAGAGAACAATCGTGAGATGATTGGATTGGCACAGAGAACTTCGGAGCACGTACTGGCCCCTGCTTCGGCAGCGGCTGCTCCGCACCCGACGACTAGTTATTGTTGCGTTAGCAGGCATAAATGAACAAGATTATCCGAAAGGGGTAAATTACCTGCAGGCGCGAGGTCAAGGACGCAAGCTACCAGTCCGTTTAAGTTCCGTGGGTTCAGGATATTCATGTAGAGATTAACTCACTCTCGATATCGCAGGTACCCTTGCGCATGAGGAGGGGGCCAGCAGAGACGGTAGAGGCGGCAATAATGAACACGGCGAAGGAGAACTGCATATTGTTTTGTCGATTATACAAAGGGCGATCGAAGAAAGCTAGAAGAACGTCAAGTTCTGAGGATCGATGCGAAGGCGAATGAAAAAGGTGACAGAGGAAGGAATGAAGAATAGCAATAGAAACCCTCCTTGCATTTATACAGGTGTGGCTGCCATTCCTGGGTTAACTGCAATGCAACTAATATTTGGTCCAGCAGATACTTATCATCTCACTGGAAACTGTACGACCATCAAGAAAATATATCTTTCATAAATAGAGCGACGAGATGGTTCCAACTCTAGCAGATAGTAGATATTTATCTTGTCACTGTGGAAGCGCCAAGAGTGGAGCAGACCAAAAGAATAGTCCATTTGCCAAATGGCAAAAGGTGTATGTTCAAAGTCGTCAATTGAGTCGAGTTTGTGGCAATGGCAGACAAGATACAGAATACAGTTTCTGGTGATCTCGATGCAAAATATGAGCAGGGATGAAGAGGCAGTAAGCGTTGGGACTCGAGGCTGGACTAGATCATGATACTCTGGCTCAGGGAAGTGTCCAAAATAGTCCAAATAAAACGCCTTCAGCTAGCAACGAATCATCAGAGCACAGCGTAGTATCTAGACCAGCCAAGGCCACATTGTGATTTTCATGGGATAGGAATCAGTGGCGGCCGGTCCGCGAACAGGAAAGATCTACCTGTGAGAAATTGAGGATTCGTTGACCAATGGTGACAAGAAGTAAGAAGTCTAAGTTGGCTAAGCAACGAAGGAGATGCTTGACGAAGAACGCAAACCGAAAGCAAACACAGATGCGAGTTTCCGGTGCGTTAGTTTGACTGGCGGTGAAAGACTGAGAAGTACAGTCATGGGGGAAGGAAAGACTCAAAGAGGAAGGCATGGCAAACAAATGATCTTGGTTTGATCTGACCACCGAACCAAAAGTAAACTTGGGTACGTGATTTCTTTGCTTCGGAACAAAAGTTCCCTACGCAAAGACACTGGCAGCGGGGCCCCGGTTCGTTGGTACAAATACGATTTATAAATAATAAATAACTATAACGCATGCCGTTTCTTTCACTCTTGGGTACTACTACCCACTACACTTTTATCGCAGCCCTTCCCAATTCCGCTCACTGTAACTGTGGTCAGAAAACACCTCCAGAAATTTGGTTAGAAGATTGAGGGCCCGTATTGATGGAGGTACCTTAATCCCGCCTCCCGAGAGTGCGCGCTTTCTTCTTGGGACTCCGGCTGGGACCCGGGTCAGTCCTCGGAATGATTTGTCTGGTTCTTGGCTTCGGTGGGACCAAAACACGAATATTATCGATGTCCGCTGTATAGACATCTCGCCCCCTGGGGTCGTCGCCCTGGGGCCGAAATTTCCAGCGAGTGAGCTTCACTGATACACGAACGACGGCGCCCTTCAATGCTTGCGAATATTTGGTTGGAGGAAGGAGGTTGCCTGCCATGTCGAATGCTTTAAGCGGAAGTACTCGGTGAGTCCTCTTTATTGCGTCGCGCGCCTTCCGAGCCTCTTCCGTGCTGCAGGGCCAGTCTTCCATAGCTTTGACCTCTGAATCTACGCAAACCAATCCCCATAAGTAAATTTGGTGATGTTGACGAATATTGTACACTGACCGACAGGCTCGCCCTCGATTCTCTGTGTTTCGACGTTAGTAGACTGCACATATGAATGGCAAAATATGTACTCACTTCGAACAGGACGTGGCGTAATTTGATCGCCCCTGCCTCGACGATGCTCTGTCTCGTATTCCCTGGCGTGGCCGACGCTCCCATAAACCAATCCAAGTTGGCCAATGCTTCGCTGAAGTCGCTCGCAGCAAAATCCGGAATCTTTGGTGCCACTAAACGACAACGAAGCCTGACGTCCTCAAAAGTCTTTGTATACGGGGTCTTTCCCTTCCAATTGACATCCGGCGTTAGCCAAAAGTCGTTCGGAGAGATGACAGCGACGAAAGTGAGGTCTACCGGAACGAGCGTTTCCGGGATACTCGTGCGCTGAGACGCTCCACGGTTTCCAAATCGTTCATTGACTTTGACTTCCTCGATTTCTGCGATGCGGGCAGCCTTCCTGTCTGCTGCCCGGACAGACTCTGCTGTAACGAGTTTATTCTCTCGTCCAATTGTTCTCCATACCGCTTGTTCGCGGATTTCTGGGACGCCGAGGTAGTAGTATTCGAGGAGTTCGTCTTTTGTGGGAAGCATAGTGTCCATTGTTGGGGGTGCTGGGAGAAAGAGGCGAGATCATTTATGCGATTGTCTTTCGACGGTGCCGACATTGACACGCAGTGCTGGGATATTGACTCATTACAGCAATCAATCAAAGCCGTCGTCCGAGGTCACATCATGCTTGCCCATTATCCTGTGAATTATTCAATGCGCGTTTAGGATGGCAATGCTGTTCTAGCACCTGCTGTCAATAACACCCGAGCCAGGGCTGTGTTTTCCCTAAATCACTGCGTTCCGCCCTCGGCTAGAGCGTGACATGTCGAGGCGCATGGAACCGTTGCCGAGGTGCCGCGAGTTTTGCGTAGCCGGCATCACGGATCTACAACATCGCTTTCTCGCTTAGCTACACGGAGCCTTGGCGAGGCGCACCGATGGCCGCAACGGCTTCCTAGATGTCAGTCGTCTAGGCAGCTGCACGTACCTCGGCACGTTCTCCGTCTACCCGAGCTAGCTTACGTCTTCAATGTGGAGGTGCGTCTAGGCGCCTCGTCACGCCTGGTCATTGATGTGACTAGCCGGCTAGATGCGGCTAGACACCGCCTCCGGCTAGGCGCTGGCTAGGCCTCTCGAAACGGTGTCTTCTACCAGGGGGCGGAATGCAGTGAATATTTGCCGATTCTGGATCAGCCAGAGTATGTGTTCAGGTCAGCGACGCGGCCAAAACCATGTCGTGACGGGGTTCACAGTGTGGCAGTTGGCACACGCAGCCGGGATGCCGACTCGGCAATTGGGAGGTGACACTGTCAAGTAAATCAGCGGTGTGTCGTGGTACCTTATGGTATAACGTCTTCATGGGAATTACGAAGGACCACGAGTGTTTCTCGTTGCAGTTGACTGAGATAGGTTTATCCGGGGCCTTTTTCACAGCCCTGGCTGGGTGGCGCCTAGCGAAGTTCACCTGAATCGGAGTTAAGAACATTCAATGACAACAACTCTAGGACGCGGTGAGAGCAGGAGATTAAGTGGGGCGGGATACCTGAGAAATCAAGTATCGTACGCATTGAATCGTTGCTCCGAAGAGACAATGCATCTTGGCACAAAGGTCGACTATTGGGCGGCGATGCTGGACAAAGTATTTGCTATATGGACCTGCGAGTCAACGATATGCCGTATCGAGGTTAAGTCCTGTGGACCACATGCCCAAGTATATCAGCGGCTGCTACTGCTGTGTTGGCGGATATCATGGTGAAAAGTTACTAACAGCCCCAGGCTGTTCGCGAAATTGACTGCGATAGCAAAGTCGGGTAATATAAGGCCATTTCCGCGGTCTCGAGGAGTCTTCGTTATCGTGGACGAGTCGGGCATGATCCATTCGAATGGCAGTGCGTTGGGTAGGAGAACGAAATGAATTGAGGTCAGACTATGGGAGAAATTCATGACAGGGGCGTGCACAGCCAGCGATATGATGCAGTCGCAACTACAGCATTTACTCGTCCTCGTCTTCGCTGACAAGAAGTAATTGCCCCGCTGGTCGCGGATGAGCAAAGAATAACAGCCAAAAGGTGGGTGTCCGGCGTACCTTCAATCTCCCCGCGTCGCTTCCGGGAAACAAATTCCTCCGATCGAACCCAAAGATCGTCTCCCCCTCTCGCGCCAAGTTCCCAGTCAATGTAATAGTTTGCGTAGGTCGCCACGACCAAACGAAGATCAGCGATCGTGAGCTCCTCCATATATCCAGCCGCGAGGTCCTCTTCTTTAGCGTTGAACGCAACGATGAGAACGTGGAGCTGCGGGTAACGGGTGAGGAGTTTCTGCAGAACTAGCGGATTTGGCTGAGTGTTGAATGCCAAATGCGTCAATGCAGGAAGCTTTGACGGGTCCTGCAGTAGCCACGCAAGTTGCTCTGGCTCCTCATCTTCGATGTCGACCTCGTCGAATAGATCCAAGTGCGTCACAGCACCGAACAGCGGATGGTCAAGGTCAACCTCGAGTTCCGTAGAGTCGTCCCGGCCGTACACGTCCTTGTCAAGGCCGAAAAGCTGTCGCACGTCCACGCTCAAACGCCGGATGTGCATGTTCCCAAGTGCAGGAAGGAGCCGCGGACCGGTGATAACCCCGATGAGCGAGAGCGTGGTGATCCCGGAGCATGATTCCAGGAATTTCACCAGCGTCTCCGTGTCCAGCGAGTCTGGGCTGGAATACATCAGGACATGCCGCACTGCCGATGTAAGAAACAGGGCTGGTTTAGTTCTGATTGAATCTAGAATGCCTGTGATATTGGGGACAGCGTCGAAGAGTAGGACGTTATATAAGAGGGGTTCCAGCCTATCAAGCTTTGTCGATAACCGGGCATGCATGAGAAGGAGTCAAGACTTGCCAGACACGGACGCGATGAGCGACGAGAACAAGCGTTGGGATTATGGAGCGATTTTGGGCGGCGGCCTCGAATACAAGCCTCTCTAGTTCCACGGGAAGCTTTCCTCCAGTGCTCATGGCTGCAGCGAGTGGTAGGAAGAGCAAGGAGTCAGCGAAAGGAGTCAGCGAAAGGGTTGAGATTGATGTGATCAGGGATGGTATGATGTGTAGGTAATCAGATCTAATCTAATCTTAATGGGAGGATGAATACATGACATTGAAAACGACAAATGTCCCTCGACCTTGCACGTCTCAGCCTGCACAGGGACCGATGCACGTAACCTTGTCGAAGCCATCTGACCACAAAAGCTCCTGAAGACGCTACCGAGCGTATTCCTACTGGCCGGCGCCCCAAGAGACAAGGTATCATCTTCTGTCACCTAGAAGGACAAGGCGTCAGTACAGAGAAAATGAGAGGATGAGACCACACTTACACAGCGCACGAGTAAAGAAGCACAGTCCAGCGCTTCGTCTTCGTCAGCGCCATTGTGGCCGCGACCTCAGTTTGCGCACCACCTCCCTCTCCGATTCCGCTCCTTCGTCTTCGTCGGCGCAGACACGGGCGCAGGACGCATCCACATCCACATCCACCTCCGATCCTCCTCCTTCTCTGCCACGTTCTTAACCCTCCGCCGTTTCTGTGTGAGATTTACGAGGACGGCGCGCGCGTCTTGGGGAAAGGTTTCAGCTCGTGAAGATACCGGCGAGCGGCAGGGCGGCGCTCAAGGGGAGGGATGCGAGCCGCCCGCCCCGAGCTGGGTCTGCTTAGCATTCCACCGCTACGACAGAGGGACGCGCGCGGTCGCTAGGCTTGGTGATATGGACACGCAAGCCGGGAGAGAGCAGATTTATTGCAGCACGGCGTCTCGGAAGGAAGTCGATCTCGAGGGGTAGGGCCTATCGAGTCGAGACGAAAGGCGGGACTGCAGCGAACACGAGCACCGAAGGAAGAGAACACGAGGGAAGACGACGCGACGTAGGCTCCATTTCGGTGTGCGCCAGGGCTGCGTCTCCGCGCGGTGTCGAATGGGCGCGTCCAGACGCTCCCCATCGTCCGCCAGCAGAAGACGCCCGGGCTTGTTCTTGATCAATACTGGAGCTCTTCCGCGCACGACAACAGCATACAGGTTCGCTCCCCTCTGCCACCCCGCCCGCAGCTGGCGATAAGTCCGCGGCGCCGTGCACACACCCGTCCCCATCGCGCGCGTATGCACTGCGCCGCCGCGACCACACAAGCCGGTGATGCAGGCTGGGGCGACTTCGGGACTCGGCGACAGTGGTTATTGGATGTGCGCCATGGGCACCGGCAGACACCAGTCGCACTTGAAGGAGGTCGACCCGGAACGAAAGCAGGGCCAGTGGCGGGATTGTCTGGGCAAAGAAAGTACGGGCAGCACTAGAGCGCGCAGCTGGAGCGCGAGGCCAGTGGCCATATCGATAGGAGCACGTCGGGCGTAAACGACCCCTTGAATCAGTCGCGCCTGCGTCTGACACCGGAAACCGCATACCCCATCCCGCCCCGCCTAGAGCCCATTTGTCCGCCGCTCGCAGTCTCGTGCGCGTGCCTCGCGACTTCTGGAAGCTTGGTGTGCGGCATGGAATATACCTCCTACACGAGCCACGCCGCAGAGCCGGCGGGGTGATAGAGTATACCACCACCACGGGGTGTCCCTATCGCGCGTCCCGTGCGCGACGTATGGCGCACCGGGGATAGACCAAAGCGACGGAGGTCTGGGTAAGAGCTGGTGCGGGGAGGTACAGAAGCGGGGTCGGGTCGATATTCGGGGTATACAAGGCACATAACGCTGCGGAGGTCCAGCTTTATCGGGAAGAGAGCCGCTCGCACATCGCAAGTGTCTGCTCCTCGGGGAAATAATCGCGCCTGCGTCAATCAACGGACACTGCAGAGAGGCGCAGATCCGCCTCTCTCCCTCTCCAGCCGACGGCCACCCGACCAGGCGCGCGCCGCACAGCACGTCGGATCTCTCCCGACTTCAGAGGACGCCCCGAAGAGTATTCATCGGACTCTTGCCATATGCACAATCGACGACGAGTACATGGCATGTACGAGCGGGCTACTGGCAGCAGTGCACGGGCGAGGCACCGCGGGGTCGATGTAGTGCCGTGCCTGGGGCGGTTCGTCACCGAATCTGCGGAGCGACACCTCCCCGCGCCCGCGTGGGGCATGACACGGTTTCGGCCACTTACACGTCCGCACTGTCGCGCGTCCCATGCACAGACGCCCCGGTGTCGACTCGGATGATGATGCGGCGGGAAAATGGAAGGAGGGAGACGACGAGCGGTACTGCGGTGTATGCAGGTGCGCGGGCAGTGGCGGAAGAGAGAGACACGTCGGAAGCGTCTACTCCTTCAGCTAATCACGCATACCCGCCAGCGTACCGATAGACAAAGCCATGCTCGATGATAGCCTGACCTCCGAGTCCCGTCTCGCATCGTCTGAAGATAGATCCACGTCATATACACGCAGGGACGACTCGCTGCATCGACGAGCCGACACGACGGCAGGGCCTGTACGAGACATCGCACATGCGTTGCGCTGAAGACGTAGCCGGAAGTGAAGGCGCATGACGGAGGTCCGCCCGGGACGACCAAGCGGCGATGAGCTGTCGTGGGAGAGAACGGAGGACGAGTAGGAAGGCATGCAGCGTACAGCAGGCGCCCGCACGAGACGCAGGTGGTAGTATGGCCAGGGACATATAGACCCGCCTACTACTGTAGAAAGAAGCGGCAGTCGGGCCGACTGCCTAAAGCTTGTGACCCGGTACTTTGCGCCATCAAAACAATGCCCTTACTATTTGGCGAGGAAACTGCCAACAACCCCGGGTCAACAGCGGCAAACCACCGTCCGTCCAAGTGGCATATGAATTCATAAATCATCTTTTGTAAGAGAAGAAAGAGATAAGTATATTCAGCCAGCACTTGCAGCTTATATACATGCTAGTAACTATGTGAACGAGAATATGAAATATAAAGTGTTTAGTGTTCAAGGGGACGAGGGGATTTGAGATAGAATATATGAAATATGTGTTTATGGCGATGAAACAAAGGGGATGGAAACGGGGGAGGTATAGTACTGCGGAGGCTTCGGACGCCATCTGACAACACTCCCACGCGAACGAAGACGCAGTAAGAGGGTCGCAGTTATGAAGAGGATGAGAAGGAAACCAGAAATAAACATTATTTCTGGTTTCCTTCTCATCCTCTTCATAACTGCGACCCTCTTACTGCGTCTTCGTTCGCGTGGGAGTGTTGTCAGATGGCGTCCGAAGCCTCCTCCAGCCCGCGCACATGCACGATCTGGCTGTTATCCAGGCCATTAATAATCAGGGATGCAGCCGCATCGCGTTGGGCCTTCCAAGCCTTCCACGCTTTGCTGCTATGTCCAGTCGTCGGTTCATCCACAGTTCCCTCGATTGCATCAAGCAACTTCTTCGACCGCGCGTCCGCTCGCATACGGAACTCCCACGGATCATAGGAGCCCGCTTCGTCGGTGAGCAGGACACGACGGTCGTCGGAGTAGATCGTGGTGTCGGTCATGGTTGTGTGGGGTTTAAGGTAGTTGATCAAGGGTAAATGGTCAAGGGGTCGAAGTTTACAGGCAAGTCAAGGTCAAGGTCAGGTCAGTTTAACGTCGGGACGACAAGGTGAGGGTAAGGAGTAAGAGTGGATCAGTTAATAGGCGCTGTCGAGGCCCATAACCTTTTGTAAGAGAAGAAAGAGATAAGTATATTCAGCCAGCACTTGCAGCTTATATACATGCTAGTAACTATGTGAACGAGAATATGAAATATAAAGTGTTTAGTGTTCAAGGGGACGAGGGGATTTGAGATAGAATATATGAAATATGTGTTTATGGCGATGAAACAAAGGGGATGGAAACGGGGGAGGTATAGTACTGCGGAGGCTTCGGACGCCATCTGACAACATCATCCCTGTGCATTACTTTGAAAGATACACCAAGTAGTGTTCCGCTCTTCACCAGTCACTCTTCTGCGTGTCACTCATGCTCTTTTTTCCAACGAGCGCGAGTCGAGACTCTCGTCAGACAGCACTCTACGCAGCGCCGGTGGCAATGGGGGCTGCAGCGCGCTCCACCAGCGTCGTAGCAAGCGCAATGGAGAAGACGGGCTACAAACGAATGTCTCGTTGGCAAATTTGGGCAAGACATAAGTAAATGATACTCACGACGCCCGCAGCGATTGCGCCCGTGGCCAGCGCCTCCGCGGTTTGAATCTCCTGGTCTATGGCAGCTTTGATATCAGCAGCAAGGTCGCGCCTTCAGGAAATGTAAGTATATGGGCATGATCAGGGATGCGTTGGTCCTCGGTTCAACCTTAGATGCGTACCTTTCGTTCTTCGAAGCCAAAGAAGAAATGAAATGATGAGCGGAATCGCAATGATGATGAAGCTACATACCATCGGGGCGCCGACGGCGAAGCGGGCCATGGAGACAAGGAGCGTAATAACGGCGAGTTTACACCACATCGTAGGGCCGTTGAAATAAGAGTGGGAAAGGGCCTTGTTGGAACTGAATGAGAGAAAGAGGAGAAAAAGACCACCGGGGTCGACTAGGAATGTGGTGAGAAAGAACGGAAGACCACAATGAGATGTTCTGTTGCGCGCCCTTTTTATGTGTCGGAAATTAAATGAAATCCATCGCGGAGAAACAACGAATGATAGGTAGGTAGGCGGGAATCGTCAAGCCAGAACCGCGATAGGGTGCATTCCGTGTCCAGTTGCTCCGGCGCTCTGATTCTGTGGCGGTGAGTGCTGATGCAGATCGTTTCAGCTACTAGTACGGACTCGCTGACTGGACGGCAAGTGTTGTGTGATTCGATTCCCGCACAGAGTTGGTTACCTCGCTCGTTACCCGGTACTACAGGGGGCCACGCGCTCTTTCCCAGCCTCTTCCTCCTCCCTCTCGCATGCGCCATCAATTGCCGACTAGGGAAGAACTCGTCGCCCGTGAAGTACATAATTTTGCTTTCCCATCACCCACAAGAGTGGGGCGCAACACGTACCAAAATATTAGTTGCGTCTCCGCACAAGTAAATTATTTTAACCATTAACAATAACAACGTGCTGAACCGGCAGCGCGACCGGCCGTCCACCGTCGTCAGTCCTGCCACTCCTGATACTTGGCCCATACTATCATTGCCCTACCTTTGCAAAATATTTTTGATGGGCATTGTGCGTGAGCGTCTCACCTCGGATTTCTGCTAATTTTGGGATTTACAGAGCCATACATATGAATCCCTCACTTGAATATTTTCAGGCAATATTGGTGGCCTGTGGAGGAAGCCATGAGGTTGCCGAGTCAAAAACCTCAAAACCCCACCTTTGCAAAAATGATGACCCGCCAAATTGGCAAGCCATCATTTCTGATGGATTTCATCAAAAATCCTGATTTTCCTTTGGACTCCCACACCAGTCGTCAGCTCCAGAAACCACATAGGAAAGCTCGTCTAGGACATATAAACATACCATCTTTATCTCAAGGCATTTGACTCAAAATTGCGAACAATAGATCGGTTTTTTGCAGAGGTAGGGCCTTTTGCAAAGGTAGGGCAATGATAGTACCATTGGCCACAGATGAATGGCCGTTCCCGGATCAACACGCTCCACTCGTGGCACCGCTTAGGTTTTACAACATCAACTTGACGGATCCATTTTTCAAAAATACATCGTTAAAAGGGTGCTTCGAATATGCTCTACTGAAAGTGCACCTAAAATTCCAAGTTTCCGCCCAGTTGAAGCGGAAGCTGAAACTACGGCATTCGGCATCCGGACAATATCCATTGGGATTATCCGTTCTTTACAGCGCTATTCATAATTATGCGGAAAACGTAAAAAAATCTGGCCAGTTCACACGCTTGACGTCGGGCGTCAATTGAGCGCTTAGCCAGCACACCTTTCTTTGTGCTTTTATATCTGTCACCTCTGCGCATTCTGAACAACACAACGTCGACTGAGTATTTATCTGGATCCACAGGCAACATTTCGCCATGATCCTGCCTCAAGAACGCACATTCTCGCAACAAGGCGTGGCATCAAACCATCGTACTCAACACGGTGCCAGACGGTGGTCGGGAGTGGGCAGAGAGGTTGTGTACGGGTACCACACGAGTAGAGATGGGTGACAACCCATGCTACTAGTAGCTGTTTTGTGTCCTCTTGTGCCCATGGCTTGCTGCTCGGACAGGTACTAATTACTTAGGTTAACGTCGTCGGACTCGATAGCAACCATACGGTTATACATAGTATCCCGGATTCACCCATTTGTTATTGGATACATGTTATATGCCTCCAGCGTCCTTATACTTCAAAGAAAAGCAGGATTTTTCAAGGATTTTCTAGTTTGATTGCGCGACTTAGGGGCGTGTGAACCAGATCAACCGGCGGATTTTTTTCACGTTTTCCGCATAATTATGAATAGCGCTGTAACGAGACTCGGAGATGGTGGAAATCCTGCGCAACTCCCCATGTGGCATGTAAGTTCATTCCTCACGACATCGTCCCCCTTGAAATCCATCTCAGCTCCTCCTGCCTACAAACCTTTCACCATTTTTCTCATGAAGCCTGGCCAGTACTATGCAGAGCTCTTGGATCGACCAGTCCAAAGTGCTCGGGTGCAGGAGCTTGTCGACGCATTACGGGAATCAGAAGGTTGTGACAGCAGGCGGGTGCGGGCGATGGTTCAGATGCAGGCTGGTGCCGTGCTTGCCGGCATGTATACAAGCCGTGCGCAGGCCCAACTCCAAGCCCAGGAGACGCGGAAATCCTAGAAGGAGGGCAAACAAAAGAAAATTTTGCTCTTGAAATTTAGAACTTAAAACCCACTTCGAATATGCTCTAGTATCGATTTTGTTGGTAAAATTCAAGGTTTCAATCTACACGTCATCAGCGCCTATTCCATCCCCTTGGCGTTGTCTGTATGACCGGACAGTCGGACAGGCGCAATGCCCGATGCTTCCATCAAATTTCCATTTTCAGCTCTTCATGTGATATATAAACCTCGGTTTCCAAGTTCTCAGGCCAACAGACATCTTCCCTCTCCACCCAAATGGTGCAAATCCTGGTAGAAAATCAATGGCGTGATTCCTATGTCTTTGATGTCCAACTTTATGATACAATCCGGACTGTGAAGTTGGTCATTGAGGACTTGACGGGAATGCCTCTAGGTACGCCGGACTTGTGAATCTCTATTACTTCGAAGTAGTCCACGGCGTCTCCGCTGTGTACTTGGGAACCCACAACCTCCCCATGATCCTCTTCCTCGTCTTCGCGTGCTTCGACCTGCCATGATTAACTGCATTGATAGATCATCAGCGGATCCAACATCTTGGACACGAAACCACGGCAGAATGCAATTTCGAATATGACATGCCGGAGCTTCAGGATGACCAAACTCTTGAGTCATATGGCATCGTTGACGGCAATGTTCTCTATCTTTCCGACAAGGAGGCAGTGATACTCTTTGTCAAAATGTTGACCGGCAAAACTCTGGAAATTTCAATATTACTGAAGGCCCCTGTGTTGTCGCTGAAGGAAAAAATTCAGACGAAAGAGGGGATCCCACCAGGCATGGTTCGGTTTATATTGCCGTGCATTATAATATTGACAGGTGTTCAAGTTGTATTTAGTCCACCAACGCTTTATATTTGATGGCAAACAATTGGCCGATCACTTGCCACTTTCATCCTATAATATTCAGAATAAATCTGTCCTTCACTTTGTACCAAGCCTACGGGGCGGTGGTGCATTCAACGTGGCATATACAGCAGTGCTCTATCCATGGGATGGGGATATGAGAGTGTGTTTATTCCATTTCTGAACCAAACTCCCATTCCAACGTCCCAATGTCTTTAGCATCCTTCTGTGAAAGGATTGAAATTGACAGTGCAAACCATTGTTGTCATTACTGGCAAGGTTCACGAGAATTGGTATAAGGGTCATTATCTAGGTTCAAGTTCCCAATCAGATGCACTACTCCCTGCAAATTATGTCGACATTTTAAAGTAAGCATGTCAGCATGCATCCTATATTTCTGATAGTTATCTGACTTCCTAGATCTGTAGCCGGCAAGCATGAGACTACAGAGGTCCTTCACAATGATAAGGGAAGAAATGAAATCGAGGTCCAGGTCCGCAATGCACCGCCAGTTCCACCTCCCAACCCAAGGGCTGATCAGATTCCGCCCTTACCCGCCTTCCCATTCCCTGAAGCTAACCCCATGTCTCATACATTCAAATTTGCCGATCGGGGTAGAAGTTGGGTGAAGGTTGCAATTGAATATCCACACGAGGCTCCACCTCATGGGGTTACGCCCGTCACAGTTGAGGTCGTTTGCTGGCCCATTCCCAGTTTCCGGTATATCAAGGCAATTACAATCACAATCTCCTTCGAGGACAACCATGTTATAGATGTTAACCCAAGGGAGCTCTGGAAGGGTCCACCCACCCAAGTAACTGTCAAAAAAAATGTGAAACTTTCGACATCTCAAACCTTGACTGGTTCATTATCTGCAGCCTGGAATTTCCTGACTTGTAGTTTAAGTTCCAGTATAACACGGACACTGGAGGAAGGACAAGAAACCACAGCTCCAGCTCCAGTAGATGTTTCGGAGGAAGTTAAAGGGACTACTATCAATGGGACTGCTGCTTCCTGGGCAATCACTGCGGCAGAGACTCCCAATGGGAAGGGCTTAGATGGCACAGTGACCCCTTCAGCAGGGTTGTCATTCAATCTAACCAAGAAGCCTGCTAGGGTCACATATGAATGTGTTGTTGTGCATCAGAGTCCTGGAAGTGGACCAGTTGTCAGTCCAACTATGCGCTCAAGATCATTACTATTTTGGAGGAATTGAACTATGCTGCATGCCTGCATACCACACACATTAGAAAAATTGTGCAGGAGCCATGGAGCCATGGGGTGGCTCTCGGACCATGCGCAAACCGGTGGGCCCACTGCCAATTATGACATTGATAACTTGTTGGTGGCTCTTTTGAGCCACTCGCCTGCAATTTTTGCCCACAATCCAAGAGCCACTCCATTGCTCTGTGGCTCCTGTGCAGCCTGTCTATTGTGCAAAATTTTGAGGAACTCCCTGCTTCATGTTTTGCACAAGTACCTTGCTTTTCTCTCTTACAGTAAGCTGAAATGTATGTATGAGTTCTTGTTTGGCTTATTGAACCACCATTTAACTTGTCGAGTAAATCTCTACCGGAGTTGATCGGTGAAGGCTGAGGACATGTTTGGGGTATTCAGGTGCAAAGGCCTGCACGTGATTAGAACCCATACAGTTACATGGAGAAGTTGAAAAGGGGAAAGAAAACCTGGCCGAAAACCAAGTGAACTCAACAACTGAGGAAAGGGGGAGCGGAAAAGGTGATGACCCTATTACCACTTTACTTGCTAAACTATAAACTATTACAATATTACTGACCACTTAAACTTAAATCCAATGCACTTAACAGGATTGAAATCACAGAACTGAAAAACCATTTTGAAAAAGCACTCACTATGGCATGGGATTGGGCCTCTGCAAGGTGGGAGCTGAACCTTTAGGAAAGGAGGCATTCTCCAACAGAAAATTCACCACCCATGTTTTATGTCAGATTGCAAAGCTCTTCTGGAACGTTGCCTATCCAGAGACCATTAACATAGCTACACAAAGGGATTGAGTAAAAGGCATTTTTACTGAAAGCAAAATTGCAAAGGTGGCACGGACCAGGTCACGGTTTAAAAAGAATCACACCGGGGGCAAAGACCGATACATATGGTTTTTATATGTGTCGGTCTTTGCCCCCGGTCTCACAGAAATTGTTTCCTGCAAAAACACATAAATACATGCTTAGAAATTTTTGGTCGCCAAGTCACTCCAAGTCACTCGAGTCGACTCACAAAGTCGATTTCTTTAATAGAACAACTTGACTCGACTCGGCTTAAGTCAACTCAGCCAAGTCGACTTGAAACGTCCCAAGTCCAAGTTACAGCAACACTAACCGCGCTACATTTTTTTATGCTGCTACATGCAGACGGGAAACGGGGAAGGTCTGGCGCAGCACCAGAGGCAAGTAGAAATACCTGCCTAAAAGTTACGACAGAGTGGAGCCTATTTAGGCTAGGGTCCACTCACCAGCAGTCCTGGCAGGGTAGGTGATAGTCTCTGTTACAGAACCGATATACAGATGACAATCAAGATGTATCTGTATATAGGTAGGTGAAGGTGACCGCGCTCCCAAGAGGTGTGGAAACCCGATCATACTCAACCCCAACCGGTATTGGTGCCCTTCGGATAGTAGACGAAAGTAATCACTAACCCAAAAAACAATTCTACTAACGGTTTGATTTTCACAGGTATAATGGTGCAAGGCATCCCAGTGACGGGAGACGGCGGCTACTCAGCCCCCGGCGGCCATGCGCTTTATGATTGTCCTGAGGAGGAGGGGGATATCACGATGGGAGGTGCCGAGGACCTTTCACACCGCGATGAACCCGAAAGGGCGAGCGGCAGGAGAGGAGTCAATGACACATCTAGTGCTGCGCTACGAGGGGAGAAATCATACACAATTAGGAGCTGCAAGCACCTAAGGGGCCCGTGCAACGAGGCCCTGTCCGAATGGACGAACACGCTGAATTTCAGGTCAAACCCCGTTGAGTCGAAGCTAGCAAAAGGAAGTCAATCAGCAGACCGACAATGCCCGATAGGTGAGATTCTGCTTATTCAGGTCCGCGCGTGGCGAGCTATTCTTGATCCAGTTGATGACGCGTAGCTCACTGTGTTCACCCTATTCGGAGAAGAACCGACGACTGGTATTCATTCTTCATGACTCTGGAATGTCCCAAAGGAATATCTGATGGATCCAACCCAGGGTATCGGTCATTCGGCGTCACGGTCTCATTTCTTTAATTCAACACGACCGGCGTCCCCGTCAGAGGGCTTGGCGAGCGGGTAACAAGCTGTCTGACAACCATTTTTGCCTGTCGAGAGGCGGCTATTTAGTTTCAAACTCAACATGAACGTGCTTGTCCACCATGCCTTTCGGTCATTCGGTGTCACGGTCTCATTTCTTCAATTCAACACGACCGGCGTCCCCTTCAGAGGGCTTGGCGAGCGGGTAACAAGCTGTCTGACAACCATTTTTGCCTATGGAGAGGCGGCTATTTAGTTTCGAACTCACACCGAACGTGCTTGTCTACCATGCCTTCGATCTTCCCAGTGGCGTCGACGATACAACCCACTCCTCCTGTGGGTCACTGTGTGCCTCCTAACACTCCACATTCTGTTTGCAATTCTCTTCCTGAATGGCACTACACTGTCGCCTTCGCTACCGGGAAGGCCGAGCTATGGTTGAAAGACACTGTCTATCCTCGACAGATGGTTCATCAGCAAGTGAAACGGGTATGAACTGTACCTTCATCAGACGGACCGTTTATGACAATCGTCCGTATAGCTTATCGCTGTTGTCGTCGAGGCGCTCGGTGTCAAGGAAGGCGACCATTGCCTTTTGTTTCCGACTCGCTTGCTCGCTGATGAATGTCGCGCATTCATCGAGGCCCATGCTACGCCGACACCCTGTGATGTGCGTTGTGTCACGGAGATCGCCCACGCCCCTCCTCCACACCAGATCTTCGCGGTCCTTTTCACCGCAGATCTTGACAACGTGATGACATTCTACGCGTTCACTGGCTCCGCGATCTCTAGTCGGCTGGCCGAGCTCTGCATGCTGCGCCTTGCGGGCGATCTTCGGCCTACGCTCGGCCTACCACCGCGTGGCTCTTATTTTTCGGAATATTACAGCCGACACTCGCCCCTTAAATCTGCCGAGGATGCGAAACATGTCATTCGAAGGCGTTTTTCGGGGACGCTCGAAGGAGGCGTAAACATTCGATGCGTACCTGGAGCATCTTCGAACGACGTCTACCTCTTTTCTACCGGCATGAAGGCTATATGGCGCACACACCAGCTTCTTCACGCGACAGTTGGCTCTGGGACTGGTTCAAAAAAAGTAGCACATGTCAAGTACTATTTTTCCAACTCGGCATTCTTATTGAATACTAATCCGTCTCTAGCCTTCTCTACGGGGAATCATACAAGTTTTTGGAGCTCAAGAGCTCTCCTGGATATTACTTTTTCACAGACGGAACAATTGATGCATTAGAAATGCTTCTCGCTACTGGGACATATGAATCCCCCGCCATTCTCGCGCTTTTTACCGATTTTCCGGGGAACCCCCACCTCCGCACGGCCGACATGAAACGGCTTCGTGCGCTTGCCAACCAGTATAATTTCCCCATCATTGTCGACGAAACTCTAGGAAACTACCTGAACGTTCAACTCTTTCCGTATTGCGATGTGGTTGTAAGCAGCTTGACGAAGCTCTTCAGCGGGATGGGGAACGTTATTTGTGGTGGGATGATG
This sequence comes from Mycena albidolilacea, assembly GCA_029282495.1. Lineage (NCBI taxonomy): Eukaryota > Fungi > Basidiomycota > Agaricomycetes > Agaricales > Mycenaceae > Mycena > Mycena albidolilacea. The sequence goes on along the minus strand of JARIHO010000024.1, from coordinate 349,743 downwards.
CTCAACCCCGCGTCGCAATTCTACGGCCAGTTCAAAGCGCACATGGAGGCGACCTACGAGGACAGCATCTTCGATAGCGACGCCCTTGTGCTCGAGATGAATTCCCGCGAATTCGTCTCTCGCACCGCGGCCACGAATCGCAACACAGAAGCACTCGCTGACATGCTGTATTCCCGCTCACTGGCGGGTGGATGCAATGATTCCATCATCCAGTCGGTACGATCCAGGAATTTTCTTCGATTCAGCGTCCATTTTGATGTGTTTTCTCAAGGTACATTACCCAAAGTATCGAAACCGTGAAAACTTTGACGCATGTCGCAATCCTCTGGCTGTCCAAGCCGGTCTATCTCAGACCGGCTATGGAAGCCTGCTTGCTGTGACGTTCACATCCTTGAATGCGGCGAAGATTTTCCTTTCTGCGCTGCAATGTTACAAAGGCACGACCTTGGGGTGTGTCTATACACTGGCACTAGCCTTCAACGCCCTCGCGTTCCCGCCAGAGAAAAAGAAATGGATGGAGGATCATGGCGCGGAGGAAAATTTAGTACGTGCATCACGCGATGTTACTGCGACCCTGACCTTTCGATACAGGTACGCTTCAGTGTGGGAACAGAGCAAACGGAGAGTATATTGAAATGCGTCGCAGATGCGCTGCTGGTCGCGGAAAAAGTAAATAGTGAATCTTGCGGTGAATGATCAGAAGTTGTCGTGGACAGAGGTATATTCCGAGGCAAACTCGTTGTTGTATGCTGTATAAATACGCTAGGCGGATGGGGTGTGCGAGAACACCGAAATATATTCAGTTTGGGGTATTTTGAGAGTCCTGAGGCTCAAGCGCAGGACTCCGAATTCGCGCGATCAGTTGAACCGCAGAAAACCAGCGCAACGCATGTGCTCGCCTAGCCTACCCTCCTACACGTCAAACGATCACAGGTCCCACAGGTGAGAGCAAAACAGGCGACGACAGTGAGCCAAGGGTCAATGATACAAGACTCTCGGGCTCCAATTTCAAGTACACGTCCACCGACTTGCTGAAAGCGCAGAACGCACTGCAAGTGCATGGTCACCCTCTCAGGAGGAACAATGTACCGCTGGTATGGAAGATCCCGCTGAACGCGCGCAACCCGCTGGAAATGGGTACCCGGAGAGCACTCCGATTCAAGATGCCATGAATATCTTGATTACCTTGCTAGAAGCGCAATGCTCCCGCCGGTAATACCGTCGCAAGATACAGACATGCCAATGTTGGAGGAACAACTGCATCACCAACGCACTGCCATCGTTGACTCCATGGGCGCTGCTGTTCGCATCGCTTCTATACACTGGTTTTACTCATCTGGACTCATGCTGTTCGTTTCCTTGCCTCTTTATTCATACGTACTCATACAGACTCATTTGCGCGCTGTTTCCTTGTTGTGGTTACACATCTCCTTTCGTACTGATGATTAACCACTTGTATAAGTACCGTTGAAAATGTATCGAGACCCCTGCGCATTTGCAGAGGTCACTGTGCATCGGCCGATTTCCAACAGCCAATAGAGTTGCCACAAAGTGTAGACATGCCAGCAGAGCCAGAGGCTCCTATCCTTTATGCGGATAAATACGAACACACAGAGCTGGAGGAATGCCCCCCTGCCGCCGCTGCCAAATCAACCCCTGCTCCCACCGCCGCCCCCAGCCGTAAACCGAGCACAGAGATGCGCAACAGCGGGGAACACCAATACCCAGGCAGCACTGGGTAAGAAAACAACCATTGGATATAGGGCCAAATTGGCACACGCACACAAAGAAAGCTTTGAAAATGACCAACTTTGTGGGATACTCGACATCTGAGAGCATATACGAGGTCAGGAATCCCTCCGAATCAGAATGTGTCAAGCCTCACGCTGGCTGAAAATAAAATAAAAAATATAAAGTCATAAAATAGGACGGGGTAGAGGTTGCACTAAGATATTGGCTGCTTCACCATCAATTTTATGCAACTTCTTCAATCACCTCAATCTCTTCCAACCAACTTTCTTTTCTCAATATTTCAACATCCTACACATCATTTATGGTATTAGACAACAAATATATAGCCAGGGAAGCACTCGCTAAGGGGTTTTTGTGTTCAACATGCATTAGATGTCTGTTAAGCACCTGTCAGAACTGCGACTCTGAAGAGAACACTTTGGCATGGTCCTGCATCCGGAGACACATGTGTGCGACATGGGTGATGCATCCTCCTTCATTCAGGGAGCCGTCCACATTATAAACCAGAACCACCACAGCCAGGGGTTCCACTTCTAGCCCGTGTTCATCGACAAACTGTTGACTGATAAATCTGTTGGTGGCCCCACTGTCCAGTAACCCAACTACTGTATAACCTTTAAGGTTATTCAGCCCTTTGAGGGTAAATGGAACCATTATGGATTTCCCAGTGGCCTGGATATACTGAGGTGGCTCTTTCAAGTTGTCCAGTATGCCCAGGGCATCAGGGAAATAAGCCATCTGGATTTCCTCTATTGTTTCACGATCCACTTCTTGCCTCCTGGCCGGATGTGTCCATTTCGTGATGATCTCCCACGCCTTCCATTCTTGTGCTTGCACTTGGGCTACAACCCAACATGTGCTTCTGAGGGAGAGTCTGTGCCATTCTGCTTTCTCCCACTCGGGCTTCTGGAGTCTCTCTCCCCTTCACTTGGAGTCAGAGGGAGAAACAGCTCCTCACCCTTGTCATCAAATACAGAGGGAGTCCTCGCTCCCTCTCTTTCCATCTCCACTGTGTCTTCCTCCACACCGGGTTCTTTGATAGTCAAAACAGTGGATGAATTGTTCGAAGTTGTTACAGGTGTGGGGGGTATATGAGAATCTGAGGACACAGTCACTCGGATTCTTCAGCAAAATCCTCCTTTCTGAGGTGTTCTTCCATCATCTCTGTGATCAAAACCTGGAATTGGGGATCGGTGGGTCCTTGAGTAGTGCAGTTATAGGCCATGTGCCTGACCTCTCCACACTAGTAGCACCTGGGGACCATTTTCTTGCTGACCGTCCGGTCTATGTCCATGGGTGCGGGCCCCGAGCTAGGGGCCCCACCAGCAACAACCAGGGGGTTCGCCAGAGGAGCATGTTGCTCATTTTGGCAGAAAAAGTTCCCCAGGTTCTAGTTCTGCTGCACCTTAGGCACTGCAACAGGTTGGTCACGAAGTGCACCATCCATAACATGGAAAGCGTGACACAGTCCACCGTGTTTAATAACCGCCACCTTCCAGTCGGTGTAGGTGACAAGCAGTGTGGTCTGTCTGTAGACAGCCTGCAGCACTGGCTTCAGGATTCCTTGTTTGAGGAGTCAAATAAGCTTGGTTTTGTTGTACCCTGCAGTGTTGTTGTACGTGTCCAGGAGTGTGAAGTACTCCGTGGCTGTTCCTGCTCCCTGGTGCAGCTTCTTGATTTTAGCCTGCACAATTTCCACCTGTGCCCCTCCTTTAAAGGCATCAATGAGGTTCTTTTCAAACACCTCATAACTCCGATACAACGGGGTACCAGGATCCTTCAGGTTGCACATGGCCTGCACAATGTTGTTGGCCCATGCCGCTGCTGATCCCTCCTTCATATAGGAAAGGATGAAGGTGATCTTCATGCTGTCCTTCTCATACATCAGGTTGTCCAGGAAGTGCAACCAGCACTCTGCCAGATCGGAGTCCACCAACTCAGAGTCTCTTTTGAATGGGGTAGGGGCAGCGACACAGACCGTCTTCACGTGTTTGGTCTCCTTGGGCCCTCCCATAGAGGCTCTTCCCAGGGCCACGAGGGCATCACATGAGAGCTGTTGTGAATGGGTGTTGTTCTCGTGGAGCATCATGCTGAACTGCCCTCCTGCATGTTGTAGGGCCTGTAGCAGGATGCCGTCCTTATTGTTGCTCCTTAGGGTGCCAAAGCTCTCCATCAAGGGGAGCACAAATTCTTCGCTCATTGTGTTATGTCCAGTCAGGTACACCATGTAGAGACACTATTCTTTTGTCAGCACAGAGCAGATTTTGGGTTCTGAGATGATGAGGGCAACTGAAGCACAAAGAGTTCCAACGAATAGGCCTGGATTTTAGACTAGAATAGTGTAAAGTACAGGGAAATAACTACAGCTCATATACTAAAGTCTCTAGGGGTTGTAAATTAAGGTACAGTGTCCAAGAGCAACAGACAAGATTAATGTGAAGTAAATGAAGGGGTATATGAACATAAAGGAGACAATCAGGAACCAGAGGGTCAGGAAACTAATCGAAACTGTTTGGAATCCCAAAAAGGGATCCTGGTTCGATTGATCAGATAGTTGATCTGATCAATGATCGGGTTGTTCGGGTTCTGGACGTAAAATGAAAAGATGGTTCATGACACCCGACATGACTCAACCCAGAGGCACAGTCACCTGACCATCAAAGCGCAGGCCACCATCTTTGAGTTTACTTGCTCCCTACCCATGGTAGTGGTCTCAAATATTCAATGTGAGTGTTTAGTATGGTCTAATGACTCTTCCCATGCTGAAGAAAAATTTTCCAAGCACAGACACCAAGACAAGTTGCACCATTGTGGGACGGTGTCACAGTAAGCTTTGAATGGGAATTGAGAGTAATAGATTAGGAGTGCAAGGAGACAAATTTTAAGGAGAAGTGGAATTGGGTGCCAAGAGGAGTACTCTTCTTTTCTTGATGCGGGTGAAGATGGAGAATTTCCTTTTAGGTGCTTAGCAGTACTACCCCGATTGGGGGCATCTACTTCGCCTTGATTTCCTGGATCCTGTCAATGATATGGTGACAGTGTATTCCTCAATTTCAAACAGGAGTCAATGGGACACTCAATATATTTACCTCTCAACAATAGAGCACTGTGGTTAAATTGTCCACAGGCAGGCAGCCAAGTACAATGGAATTAAGTGTATAAATGTACCCTCAGGGGTACATTTATATAGGGTGTGAATCCTAGACTACATACCCATATATGCTCTCATGCATTGGCTTTCCGCCTGCCTTTGTTTTATTTCTGGCATGTAATACCTTCTCAGTCTACTCCCAGCGATCTTATTCACTTTCCCAGTCACCAACACAATGCTGTAAGTAAAAAATCTTGTTTGCAAGTTCACAATTTGCAACAGTATATAGGGCAATTCAAAGGCAATTAGTGCTGCCTGTGATCTCGGACAAGTCACGAGTTATTACAGCCTCTTGGTCGGGTCAGGTCCAGTCGACACGACCCGACCCAACCACCCCATCGCTCCTACTTTCTGGGAGGCATCCAATTTTTAGATCAGACCTCAATATTCTATTCTGAATCGGAGCGAGCCGCAGATCAAATTTTATAAGTGGTCCAGTGCTTGTGAACTACCAAGGCTCTCAGAACATGCATGATCAAATACTTTCTGTCAATATACTTTCACATCATGCCTGGTCTGAACTGCTTCTCCTGTGCACCAGGGGCAACAATATTCCATCCTTCATGTTCGGATTTGCTGCAGATGCATTAGTCGGAATGCGTCGAGAATATTGATGTGTGAGGGGATACCTTTGAGGTTGTGGTCCAGCCTATCTGGTTTCTCCAGCAGAAGCCGCATCATACATTTTATCTCCCTCACATCGTCCTCTACCTGCTTGAGTCGAGTGTGGTATGGTGCATTTGGCTCCCTGTGAGAATCAAAGATGGTTGAGGTGCCCATATCCCATCCAGAGTCTTTGGCATCTAAGTCAACGCCGAATCTCTTGAAAGCAAACCTACCACTCTTGGCACAAATTGTGTCCTCCGAATCTGTGCACATGGACAACCGCTGTTTGGCCGGGGCTTCAAGGTTTTTACATGAGGCAATGAAATAAATATACTCGGCAGGAGGCTGACCCGTACGTCTAGCAAGAGCACCCGCACCAAGGGAGAATATTGTCCACAGTGCAGACAACATGGCAAATGTCGAGACGAAGACGCTCGTGATGGCTGAGCCCAATGGCTTCAGATGCGGTACTGGTCGCAAGTAATCCATGACCGGGACGCGATCGCTGTTTTTGAAGAACACTACCCTCTGTCTCCACTGCGCCACGAGAGTCGAATTGGAAGTCACGAGGCGGGACTCGTTCGCATTAGATGGAAACCTCAGGTCCGGAATAGTCACGGGCATAATACTGAGGTTGAACATATCCGGGGAGTTGTAGATTTGATTATCGATGATGACTCCGAGATCCAGATGGACGAGATGGTAGATCCCTTGGAATACATTTTGGAAGGCATTGGTGAAGTCAGGCATAGAGACACTTCCAAGCTGACCTGCTAATTTTTCCAGTGCTTCTGTGGACATGAGAGGATGTGTCTGGCTGACATTCACAGCGTTGTAGTCAGAAAAAAACTGCTGTGGATTTTCGGACGTAAAATATGCTGCAGTCACCATGAATTGAGGAGGCACCAATGAGCATGGTGGTTCCAGAAGAGTTGTCATTTCAGGTGACCCAGCTGGATCGCAATGGCAGCACGCATAGGCAGTCACGGTGATATTGACCATCGTCGCATTGTGGTGCTCGGTCCTGGCCGTTTGGTTGAGCGAAAATGGAGGAGAGATCAGCGCCACATCGTACCAGTGGAAAAACATGGAGAACTACAAATCAGCCGAGGGAGTGTACACGGGATGAATAAGGACTCACCAAGTCGTCGATCAGAATACCTGCTATGTTCCCAAACGACGAAAAGCCAGCTGCTGGGTCCATGGGTGGAATCCCAGACCAGACCAGGTGAAAGAGAGTCGGGACTCTGCAGGTGATCACAACCTGGGCCTGGTTCGGACTTCGATGGTCATAATGAAAATAGTTCTCACCAGCGTCTCATACTGGGAGTACCAGAAGGAGGCTTCTACCTCTCTGGTTAGGCCGACGTTGATGGTGACATTTGTCTGAAGAAATCAGAAATCGGAAACTGCGAAGTTCTGTGGAAGCCATGCGTACCACGTCGCAGCCTTCCGATAGCGGATTATTGTAGTATGAAAACGACGAAACAGGTTTAGTTTCATCGAGACTATCGAATGCATCGACAACGGTATACTCCAAGAGCGACCCATTCAGTTTGATGATATCGCCCACCGTCAGAAGCTGTGGCGTAAAGCTGTTGGCAGATGGTTGGAACACTGAGGGGACGAGACCGCTCAGAGCGAGAGCCGGAAGGGTGTCATTAGGACGGTATGTGAACTCTTGCACAATATTGTAGGCGGAGAGCGGAACTGTTGTTTTCATGAGCTGTGTAGCAGAGAGAATCCGGTACGCACCATTCAAGGCGGCAAGGAACGCCGAAATTAAGAAGAACACGCTCAGCACGATTGGGGTGGTCCACTTCCATGGATATGCTGAACAGAATATAGAGTAAATGTATGAGACGAGAGCAAAACACGGCAACCTACGGCACTCCTCTGTGTATCCCAATCGGAAGGATCTCAATTGTCGAAAGATGGACTTCATGGCGGGGAAGAGACCAGAGTCTTGCGTCGATTATTTCTTTTTCTTTCGTAGAACGTCAAATAGTGGGGGATGATAGTGGTAACTGGGATACTTCGTCTGAGTGCCAGCCATTAAATGGGGATCGCCAGCCGTCCTTGCGAGATCACCCCTGGATCCGAGCAGAATTTGATGCACAGCCGCGTTGGCTTATTTCTGTCGGCACAACCAAGAAAGTCAGCTTCGATGTGTAGCTGCGCAGCTGATTCTGCTGTCATCGGCCATCTAATGCAGGGAGAGATATCAGCCTGCTGGGTTTCCAATTTAGCTCAGAGACTCACAGATGACAAGCATTGCCAGCACAGGACTACGGGAATAAGGGACGAGGATGGGAGTCGAACTTTTTCGTCGAAATAAGATGTTGCGAGACGGTGTTCTGATCCATATCGGGTGCTGACGAGGTAGATCGGCCAGGTGGGTGGTGGGGATTCTGCTGCGCCCGTCCTTTGAGAATCAAGAAAGCTGTGAACATGTCGAGATGTCTGACGCAGGACGCGAGGCATCGATTTGATTGACATTGAACACTGGCGTCTCCCACATGTGGGGACGGGGCCAAATAATGTCATTGAATTCCTCAATGCACAATATGTACAGTGGGACTCAAATCGACGCTGAGTAGGAAGGACAGAGAAACTGCGGGGGCACGCGGGGTGCGGGAAGGCGTAGAGCTGTTGTTCGATGAGGACCAGAGTCAGACTCTAAGTTTGGGGTGAGAGTGGGAAGGCAAAAGACGAAACAAATGATGGGCACAGTTCAATCAGATTTTCCACTAGATTGTCGTTGCTTGAGGACTGACAACGTTACTCCGTTGGGGGCAGGGAAGGTTACAGTCTCAATCAATCGCTTTTTGTTGTTCATTCCTCGCACTTTCAATGGCATTGTTGGGACAGACACTTGACAACGTGCCTCGATGCAAGGTCTGTTTGAGGAATCGCCCTGTGTTGATTTGTTCGCCGCTGTTTCTGGGAACATTGCCAGTTAAAGGAAGCTCGAATGGGGGATCAGGATATCTCCGCAAATCGCGGTCGCTCAGCGTAATCCACACGAGACGGAGATATTTATCTCGTCTGCCCATGCAGTGGGTCAAGTCATCTTCTTTGGCCCATATTCCCTTCCGGTACTGTTATCCTACACCTGCAACAATTTCCTGACTTGAACCAAATGCAACAACTCACAATTTGACAAATTTCAACCTCGGCAGCCACGATTCAACTTGGTCTCAGGCGATGTATCGTGCCCATTGACACCAATCGATGGTTGGTCCCCTCTCCTCCATCTGGCGCTCTTCCTTTCGGGTTTCCTCCACATTCAGATTTTCGTTCCTCTTTGTTATCATCGAATTCCTCCATCCAATTTTGTCTTTGCATTTCCCGGATCATTTAGCCACGTTGCAACGCCCGCATGGCGGGCGGAGGAGCTGTGTTTTGACTTGCACATACCCACCATTGAATCAAGTTCGCTATTACTTCTGGACACTGGCTCGTGAGGCTTCCAGCCACGACCAGATCCGTCCTCAAACTCAATTATATTCCTATACATGCAGTTCTAATGTTTTCATTCAAACATTGCAAAGCATTGTCCATTTACAGTATCTCGACATTTGTTTCAACCAGCTTCCCCTTCCCGCGTCTCGACCCCAACCCATCCACCCGCCACTGCAAGCGAGGGTTTGCTTTATTCAAGGTTCTGTCTTACGTTTCATTCTCGATGAACTCCTCGAGTATTTCTTACCGCTGACTTCCCCCACTTGGACTCGTGCTCGCATCCCGCTTTCCCCCCTTGTCCCTGCTCCGAGTCCCGGAATGCTGCATGGACTCGCAAGGGGCTGTTATTGACAAGAACCGCGAACGAACGGCTGTGGAGTTCAACTTGGCTGGCAGGGTCAAATTGAAATTACGCGGCGGCACTCGCCATTGGATTATCAAGTCTCGTATGGATTCAGATTAAATTACATTCGTCTGCACTCCGGTATTCGTATCCATCGATTTTGTTAAGCTCTGAGCCATGCGGATACTTCTAGGTACCCCTGTATGTAGTTCATTTGATTGCCTCGAAATTGCAGATTGCTATCCCGAGCATGTTGAATAAATGCCAAGAGTTAGGGGACATACAACATGGGGAGGAGTAGCAAAGACGGAAGGAAAATGAACGTCGAACGTGGCCGAGGCAAGCGTGCAGCGCGCGCATAGGCGGGGATAGGACAAGAGCCCATGGACGGTGTACAACGAGAGCGCGTCCGGCAGGAATCGAGAGCGTGGGCGGCGGGCAGCGAGCCCGTATGTGGCGGGGAACAAGCGCGGGAGCGGCGGGAAACGAGCGCGCGCGCGGCAGAGATCAAGGGCAGCGGCCAACGAGCGCGCGCATGGAGCAGAGATCGAGCGCGGGAGCGGCGGGAAACAAGCGCGCAGGCGGAGAGAATGGACGGCGACCATCGGGCGCGCATGGTGCAGGTATCGAGGGCCCAGGTGGGGCGGGGGCAGCGAGTAACGAGCGCGCATGAGGCGGGGATGGAGCGCGGGAGCGGCGGACAACGGGCGCACAGGCAGAGAGATCGAGCGCACAGGCGGCGGCTATAGGGCGCGCATGGTGCAGGTATCGAGGGTCTAGGCGGGGCCGGAGGCGGCGAGCAACGAGCACGCATGGGGGCAGGAATCGAGCGCGGGAGCGGCGGGCAACGAGCGAACCATCGAGCGCGCAATGGGGCAGGCATTGAGCGCACGGGCAGCGGCAGTGTCCCAGGAGGGGTCGAGTGTCGCGGACGCAAGGGTGAAGTGAAGGGCGGCGCGCATGCGGGAGAACAAACGAGTGCGGAGGTAATGCGGGGGCGCCTTGAGGCAGGCAGATACTGGGCCAGACCATTAATAGCAGCCTTGCGGTTCGATGCGACGAGTTCAGGCCCCAAGGAAGCCTGCGGAAGCCGGTACACAATCAGGAGGCGTGGGAGCTACAGTGGCCAATTACGGGGCCCCTAGGCAAATGGAAGGGCTGAAAAGCGTGGAGGTTCAAGGAGTGATATGGTGGATGATTGAGGCGGATAATCAAGGCAGCCCGAGCTAAGGATCCGTTTTTATTCACAATGTGGTACGGCGGGGGAGTGCTAGCGCAGCGTCAATGCCGCGGTATCGGGAGCCAATTGAGACCGGAAACTCGGTATAGTGATGGAAACGGGGAAGAGGAGCATGCTAGCGAAGCTACAGGGCGATGAGGAGGGCCAGAGGCGGAGGGGAGCCCGTGCGGTGGAGGATGGAAGCAAGGCACGGATGGTGATGAGAACAAAATGATCGCCCCGTTTGGAGTGGCTGTGGAGCGCCATCAATTGAGCCAACGGTGGACGGCGCCCAACTCGAAATCGGGCGGAGCGCGGGCGCGAATAAAGGTGAGCTAATATATCAGCCTCACCTCTGACTTAGAGGTGTTGATATATCAGCACTGTCTGCTGATCAGCGGATATCTGATAAGTATATTGAATCCCCACATACGACTGTGCGCTACGCGCGGGCGACATGTCGCATTCAGACAGCAAGAATTTTTCGATTACACATAGCCTACGTGTCCCACACGAGGCTCTTCATTCCACTCATCCACGCGGCCGAGTGAAGAGCTAGTTAAAAGATTTAATTATCTAGCTCGCCCGCACATCCAGCCTCTCGATTACTATCCCCAGCCGTTACCTCCATCTGCGCCTCCGCAATCTTTAACATTTCGATTTCGAGCCGGCAGGACAGTTTCTCTCGGCTGTGGATCCGACCGTCTCCACTGCAACCCTATCGTCAAGGTCTGTGCATCTTACAGGTCGATTCTGTGCAATTTTGAAGCGTGTTCGCCCCAGTCCAGAGCTCCATTTGACCCGGCATCATGCCTGGTGTGCTTGCAGCGGATCGCTCTCGTCTCGCAGACATAAATTCCCGAATCGCGGATCTTGAGCGCTCGCTTTCCGAATTGCGAAATGAGCGAGTCATTGTGCAGGGGAGGCTCGATGAATACAAGTATCCGGTCATCACGTTGCCGAACGAAATCATCTGTGAAATCTTCATCCATTTTCTGCCAGTCTATCCCCGTCCGCCACCCTTTACCGGAACGGAATTGCCGACCAATTTGGCTCGAGTTTGTCGCCACTGGCGAGAAATAGCGCTGTCCCTCCCCATGTTGTGGAGAGCCATCGGGGTGATCCAGCCACATCGCATGTCATACAAACGCCAAAACCAGATGTCCGAGGTCTGGATAAAGAGGTCCGGCGCTTGCCCTCTTGCCATAAATATCGCATACTACGGTGGCCACGATGGCAGTCTCTCCCCCGAGGATATTCCCGCAGTAATTGCACAGCGTCCGCGCTGGGAGCGCCTCAGAATTGACGCTCTCCCACACGCACTCACCGTCATCGACGGCCCCATGCCGTGGCTCCGCCATCTGGACTTGGCGCTCTGCGGAAACGGTATCCCCGCTCCCTTCGAATTTCAGGAAGTGCCTCTGCTACGCAGCGTAACCCTCCATGGTTGGGTCTCTTCGAAGGCAGTAACTTTACCTTGGGGGCAGTTGACCTGCCTCACTTTGCTCGGGATCGAGCGAAGCCGCTGTGCTGCAATTCTGCAGCAAACAGACAGGCTCATCCACTGCATCCTGGAAGTCGTCACCTCTGGACCCGTTGACCATCCACGCCTAGCGCTTCCGTGCTTGGAATCACTGGTCGTGAAGGAACGCCGAAGTATTGAAGGGGATCTGAAGGGGTTTCTCCACTCCTTCGTTGTCCCTGCGCTCCGCAGCCTCGAATTGGAGGAGCAACTCATTGGATCGGACCCCGTCGCCGCGCTGGAATCGTTCATATCGCAATCCGGGTGCACGCTCCACCGTGTATGCATCACTGAACGAACGAAACCTACCAAATCCTATCTCCTCGCCTTTCCCCACATTCCCGACTTTTCTTTTGCGAGAGTCGAGAGACGATGATTGGAGGTCAGTTCCGACGCCTCGATGAACGGTTCCGAGAGTTCTATGTAATTCTTCGGGCGTCGAGTGACATAAGCTCCGACTCCGATTAATCGTCCACAAATCCTGTGTGGGTAGCTACCGCCATGCTTCCGCTGGGCTCTTTTACTGTAGCCTGTCCACGTTCCACTCCCTTCCGCTCGTGTTCCGCGTACTAACATTCTCCGGCTTACTATTTCTTCGCGGACATATGTACTCACGGCCTCTAGTTCTCGGGTTATTTTGCACTACGCATACCCATCGAGTCTATAAATCCCGCCATTCCACTATCATACCAGATATACTATTCTGCAACCTGGTATTAGTCATGACTAGTTCGACCAAAGGCCCCAAACCAAATGTAAAAGCGTCCATCAGCTCTTGCGCCGCTCCAGTTCAGAGGCGCGACTCTGGCGGTCTAAAGGTGGGCGTACATGCTCTACATGGATATTTGTGTTCTGTATTTGTATCGATAGCTTCAGGGACCATCCAGCCCTTTTTTATCTTGACTCGGCAGGACTGAAATGTCGACGAACTTGATCTAGCGCCATCCAATATATATTTCGTCGAATATCCTGACAAAATCTACAGTGAAACCCCGCGCGGAGATACATCTCAGAAGGTGAATTTCTCGCCGACCAGCTCCTCGGTAATCGTCCACAGCTTGGCAGCGGTCTCCTACAACAAAATCCAAATAAGCGCGGAATGCAGCAATGAAAGGAAGCTTACTGGATCGGCGCAATGAGGAGCGACCTTATCGTTGGCCTCGACGCAGTCCCAAAGAAACGCGTTGGGCTTTGCTGCGGGAAATAGAGAACATGAGAAATTTGGTCCCACGAAAGAAATTCAACCGACCGTTGACTCGTGTATCAACGGCCGCAACCAATGTGCTGAAAGCGCGAAATATAAGTCAACAACTGCGTGTACGGGGGATAACTGAGCCCTACGTTGCAGCACCTTGACCAAGAGTCTTCCACGGCCACCTCTCCTCGTTGGGAAGCCCGTCGGCGGTGAGGGTACTTTTATTGGAGAAGATAAACATTTAAGCTAAATGAGAAAAAATGAACAACGCACCTATGGCAATCATATCTTTCTTGGTCTCCTCCTTCTGCAGGATGTTCGTGAAGATACCTGGGAGGGTCAAGTCAACATATGTAAGCCTTGGGAAAGAACCGCATCTCGCACTTCCGGGGTGGAGACTGTACGCGTGATTTTGCCCTGGGCGCGCCTCGCCAACTCGCTCGCGAAGAGGATATTGGCGGATTTAGCCTGGATGTACCACTCGCCGGGAGTCGCGTACGTTGCTGGATCCGGGCGCACCACCGCACCCAAGTCCAACACGGACCCGAACGCGTGCAACCCGCTCGACACGGTGACAACACGCGGGGTGTAGCTCTCGGAGCGGGCAGCGAGCAGTTTGGGCACGAACAGCTTCGTCAGAAGGAATGGCCCGATGCTACATGAAGCGGCCGAATATTGGTTGACTTCTGCGGCGGCCTTGCGGACGGCGGTCAGAGATGAGAGGTCAAGAACGAGCTGACGAATATTTGCGCCCGGGACTTCCTTCTTGATGGCCTCCTCAGAGAGCTTCAGCCTACGGAATTAATTCTTAGACAACGCCAAAGAAGTGATGTTAAAAATGGATGTTCACCTCTCGGAGTTGTAACCCGTAATGATGACGAGGTTAACGTACTTCGCGAGGACCCGTGCTGCCTCGAAATCGATCCCATTCATGGACGTCCCAGTTATCAACACTGTGAAGATTCAGAAAAAGGGCAGGGTATCGGGGTGGAGAGATCACCATTTTTGCCCCGGATTTGTTCTGCGAAAGCAGCCGCGACGTGTTCAGCGGTGGTGGAGAATGTGATTGTAGGCAAAGACATGGTTGAGGGAAGGCTTGCGATAGAACACAACTCATCTGGACTTGAAACGGTGCGTTAAATTTCATTACCTCAGCGGAATTTGGTGATAAATTCACCGAGTCCTTTCACCCGTTTGCAGCTCTCGCGAAAAGAAGTACTTGGCTTCAGGGCAATAAAGCGCAGTCCCATGGCTGTGTACAGACCCTGACCTTGAGAAAACGATTTGCGTACAAAAGAGGGAGAAAAATCACGGCTTGGCCCTGGCTGCTGCCACCTTGAACTCCCCGCATTTCAAAGGCTTCCAGCACATCCACAAACTGATATAGAACGCTCCACCAGACGTAAAGTTGTATAAGGGGTGCAGGTCCATGAATAATATCGAATCGGCAAAGGTGACGCTGAGGAGGCCCGGGCGGCCCCATCCTTCCCATGGTCAGAGGCCGTGGAGGCGCGGGCATGCGACGAGAAGCATTAATACCGGGGTTCTTCAGATTTGGAAGGACATCTGAGTCAACCGCGAGAGACGTCAATGCGGGGCGAGTCGCGAACTTGGCGTGAATTGAGCCAAAATCGATTGTAGTCAGATCATCCCGGCAAAGCAGATATCGATCCGACGCAGGGAGGATCGATTCTGACCGAATAGTAGGCGGCCCCCAGACGACGAATGGCCAATGCCGGATACTGGCGTTCACGTTACACCTGGTGGTTGTTGATCAAGAAGCGCTGTCTTCCAAATCAGGGCAATCTCCTTCCTGTTTTGGCCATTTGTTTTGGGTTCGGGCTCTCCTCGCAGATTTCTAGCCAATTCGTTCATTTACACAATGGAATACCAAAAAAATGGTACGCATATCGGGTAACGAATTCCTAAAGGCATGCGTGGTATGTATGGGGTGTGTGATCACTGAGCTAGATGAGTATCTAATACAACGCCCCGGTCATGATCATGAGCGACTCGAACCCGCAATCCCGCCTCGGCAAGGGCGAGAAACTCGGCTATGAACTCGGCAGGTAAAACGGGCAGCGGCGCCTCCGGGGCGGTGCAAAGAAAGAGTTCGAACGACTCAAGAGTGCCGTTCTTCTGTCTCCACCACAGCGTTTTGAGGAGCGCACGATAATGGTCATGCAGAGATGGAAGATTTCGTCTGCTGTGATCATAAGATTCTTGTAGGACGTGATCCCGAATCTCCAAGTGCTTGAGGCCGGGAAGGACGCCAACACCTTCGAGCGCGGGCATTTGGATGTCGATCGTGGCCTGGTCGAGCGTTAGATGGGGCATGTGGCCCGCGGCGCGAAGGAAGCGTTCCAAGGCGGTTGCAGATGTTCGTTTCCCCTGTAATGAGAGCACCAGAAACTGCAGATCGCATGACGAGTGCCGCAGCAGTCTTGCCAAGGCGTTGGCTGCAGTGCCGTCGATGACTTTGTGAATTTTGCGGACCATTTCCAGCCGCTTTAGATGCGGAGCCGTCAGAAGAGATAACAAGCGCGCGTCGCCAATCTTCAACGAGCGCAGGAGAGCGAGCTTGACGGGTGTGACGGGTTCTGGCGGGGGGGTAGTCACTGGGAGGTCCTCTCCAGTATCGAGCCAGTAGAGATCCAGAATGTTCGGGGAGCGCTGCAATATAGCGACGGTGTGTAGTATATCGGGAGAGTAATGGAAATGGAGGGTGGCCAACCATTCAAAAGGCAGATTGACGTCCGGAACTCGGTTTAGGTTGGCGTAGCAAAGGGGCGGAGCATCTCGAATGATAAGGAGCAGATGCGGAGTCGCCGGACCGAATTCATCAGTATCGTTGCTGAACGCCCAAGACAGTGCAAGCCGCTCCAGGCGCGGAAAGGCATTCATGCTGAGCAGAGGAAGCACGCGATAAGGGAGATCCAAACAGACGTCCTGCCATTGAGCATGGTATCGCAGTATGGCCGGCATAAGCAAGGCATAAGCCTGCGAGCTCTCGGTCCACGGAGAAAAACGGTGAGGGAGCGGTTGCGCGCGCGCGAGAGCCACAGGTCCACCAATTTTGGATGTCCCTTCTCTTGAAAGCGATAGATGTCCATAGCTCGGAGGTGTCGAGGCATAAATTTCTCCATTGGCGACATATTTGAGCAAGAAGTAAAGGTGCTCGATATCGCGAGGACCATGCACGAGACTTGTGGGGATCAGACTCGACAGCTATGGGGGCGGGAAGACAGTGTCTGAATATTTTGGCTGTGATTTCTGCCGGAGGTAGAAGAACGGGGGTATCTTTGCCACTAGAATCTGGCATCTGGCCAACGTCCAGGAGGGAAACCGCCGGTGGGCGAGCAAACGAACCACTTATAGAGAGGGTCAGATATCGCTTAAAGGTGAGGCTCAAGTCCGAGACGTACACAAAATCGAAAAGGTGAGATAATATCATATCTCAGATGAGCTTTGCGGATGGATTATACGTCCGAGGACTCGAATCGGCGAGAGACAGAATTGGCGAGAGAGCAAGAGACGAGCAAGAGCTATAGAGCACGAGCCTCAGTGTAGTCGGAGACGAAAAGGAGTCTATACCAGAAGAATAGGACTGGGAGTGCCCCAGTCCTATGAAGTAGGACTCAGTCCCATTTCTTCGGATAAAATGTGAAGCAATGCCAACACTCATGTGAGTAATATGGGAGCAGCAATCACTCTCATTTGTGCACTCTCGACATTGTTGAGTAAGTGATGTTACATTTATTGGCCATTGACAACAGGAAAGAAGATCTCACCAGTTGGTTCACAGACAGAGGGAGGAAAAAACTGAGTGTGGTATATGAGACCAAGAGCCAAATAAAGTAGAGCAGTGCCTACAAATGAACGGTATTGTGATATCTCAGAGACGCTGAGGTCATTGGCAGCCTCGAACCGAGGGTCTGAGTGGGGAAATCAAATATGGCAAGAATATGTAACTCTCACTCGCCGACAGAGGCCATTGTACAGAGGGGTTTCAGGGGGAGCTGCTCGGAGTAGTCCAGGCTTAAGTACAAGATATTGCGGAGGGCCATCAGAGATTCATTGGGGAAAGGTAAGTACATTTTGTGATGCCAGTGTGACAAGGTTTAAACCTGCCACAGAATAGTTCAAATCACTGCTAAACACCCACACCTTGATGTGATAAAGAGCCGGCAAGAGTTAAATGAGGTATTTCAGTGGCCCAAAGGGCCGCAGATTCTCCAGAGAAGCTCAGTTTTCCCATGTCCCAAAATAAGTGTGTGTGCTGAGATAGTGGTTCAATGACATTTATGGCTGTCACTCAGCTGTAGTCTTATAGCAATCACGCCCCTCCCAGGAAGACACCGACTGATTACGCAATTGCATGGCAGTGCTGCAATGCATTCTTTCCTTTCTACCACAGCTGGAAGGCACTGGATAAATCAGGGAATGCTCATACACATACAGGGGGCATATAGAATCATTTCTTACAGTAACAGTCAAGCAATACAGAGGGCCAATCTGTCAATACGAGATCAGCCTGAAATTTGATCAAAAACTTTGCCTTGGCAAGTTGATCACATATCATTGCAGGCACTCAATGAACTACTTAGAGATTGTCGAAGACCCTGACTATTTTCTAGCTTTCTATGTCTCCAAATATTTCTAGATTTATTGCTGGAAGGTATGCACCACAATGTGGTGTTGAAAAATCAGTTGATGCCTTCCTGATGGGGTTGTGATTACTAACAGACCATATATGTGGTGGTGGGCAAGCACAGTTATTGATCCGTGACGAACACTGCCACACGTTTGCAGGCACCATCAAAATCTCGTTGACCCACGCGTCGCACTCACCCTATGGGCTCAATTCAACGGATTGGCCCCATTTTTTTTTGCTAAATTCGATTGTGACATTGATTACTAGTACTGAGCAAAATATCCGAATTGCTGAAGCACCCGTCGTGGTTAAAAATGGTGATTTTGTCGAAACATGTTGGCGACTGAACAGTCGAGCAAACATTGTTGCAGAACCTCGCAAACTCGATCCCAATGATGGTAACACGTCCTTGACCATGAAAACAGGACCAACGTATCTCCCGAGCAATCCCAACATGTTGTTTGAGCCTGCAAACCGAGGGTGCAAATAAATCTCCACATCAAGCTGAACTCAGCGTAAGTGTGGTTCTTAAATTATACAGAAGCAGGCATAGCTACAGTTGAATCGAGCCTATCCACTGCATCAAGCAGAGCCGTCAGCCTATCTGCCTTCTGGTTCAACTTCGACTTCAGGGGAACCTCCTTATCCCCCGCCTGCCTATGCAGCTCCAGCTGGTACTTCAGCTTCGGGTCTGTCATCTTTGCGATCTCCGTGCGGTCCATCTCAATACCAATTGCCCTGAGTCTCTCCTTCGCCTTGCGAGCCTTCTCCGCTTTCTCAGAGTCCTTTGCCTGCTTCGTCTCTACTGCTGCCAGCTTGTGCACATTCAGCTCCACCTGCCTTGCCTTCTCAACCCACTCTCGTCGATTCGATGCGCTTCCTGTCGCAGGAATTGCTGGTCCTCTTCAGTGGTCATGTTGTCGTCAATGAAGCCTTGGGTTTCGTTACGGTTGAACATTGTGCGGTCCGTAAAATGCCCGACAGTTGTGCTTGGGCTTTCGCGGGAAAATTGACGCCAGCCACCCAGGAGGCCCTCGCTATTGCAGTTGTGAGCAGGCATGTTCCCCTTGCGCCGCTCGGCCTCTGTGGACGTGTCAATCAAGCCTCCCTCGACAAACTCCATGGTAAAATGTTCAAAGCATTCCAATGCAGCCTTCAACCCGGCCACCATTAGGGGACAAACGTGGGGAAGAGTCGGAAGCTGTTTAACACATGTGTCCCATGCTTTCATGTCGCTCCACGGTCTGCCGTCCAGCGTTGCGGTTTTGTACGAATCGGGAGACGAGGAGAAGAGGGGACCAGGATCGGCGATTAATTTCTTCATGTGAGCCTTCACCGAGGCATGATAAGGGCCGAGGTCCAGCATATTGAGGTTCTCTGTACCAGGGGCGCGAACATGGAGGGCGTAAGGGTGCATTACCACCATGCAGAAGAGGACGAGGGCGACGATCCGGGAGATGGTTTGGGGGCAGTGGAGGCCTTTGACAATGTTCTCCTCGAGGTGGTTAAGTGTTCATTTCTGCTTATTGTCCTTCACAAACACCATGATTTCGTGGTGCTCCTCGAGGTAAGTCATCCACACTTCTTATTCCAAGAGAACGAGATGAACGGTTCGATTGGTCTAATTAGATTTTCCCGAAAGGAATGTGCCGTACCTCTGCGGTTCGGCTCCCAAGGGCTTGTTCGACCACTGCTGGTAAAATTCAAGAAAAGTATGCTTCTCGGCCAAGATTTGCACTCAGCAAGGTCTTTGTTTAGCTCTTGACACCTTCCGTACAAAAGCAGTATTTTTTCCAATCATTCTTCGGGTTGGAATTATATGGGAACTGTACCATTCTTCCGCTAATTTTTTGCGCATGTAAAATGGGTAAGCTACTGATAATGTTTTTCGCTAGGTTCCTGAGGCTTCCCTTCTTGCAATATGCTAAGCCGAGGGTGATTTACGCGTACAACGCACTCCCACCATCCTCTATGATAGCGGAGTTTAAAAGCTGTTGTTGGGACAGCGACATGAGCAAGAATAGTGCTGTGAGGCAGATACAAGAACATTCAAAGGTGTTTTCTCTTTCTTAGATGGATTAATGTTACTCATACGTGTTCTTTAGCTCCTAAAATTTATTCACCCCATTCCTGAATAAAAATCTGCTTGACTTGATTGGTCTCTAACTTCTAAGACTCTGTTTCATTGAGTTCTGTGGTGCATGCTATTAACTGTGGTCCACAACTTACCTCTCAAGTATTTCATAGGACTTTAACTCATCTGCCCACTTGTAAAGCCTTGGAATAATAGTCAAATTGTAGGCCATAGAATACAGCGACGTCGGCTTGGCTCTCGGCAGGTGGCAGTTCGGCTATCACTCGCCGTAATGACAATCGAAACAAGGGGTACCCATCCTTAAAATTTTTCACACAGGGTCGGAAAAGTGCAATAGACACCCACCCCCTGAGGCTGTGTCTCGGCATCTTCCGGTGGATGACCCTCGAACGAGAAACTTGTTATGATCGCCGCTCAGTCCCCTGGATACCATAATCGTTCCTGAGCATGTGGAGCGTCGTTTCGTGTTAACCGCTGAGTTACTAAATTTGATGGGTTCAAGCCATACAAACTGACAGGCGTGAGCGGATATCCTGGTCCTTGGCTTGGTACTTAATGAGCGCGGCAACTGGCTGATAGTTCGGTTCCCCGCCTTCTCCCAATGTCTTTCCCGGCTCTTGACACAGTTACTGGGTAAATCTTGTCTGCGCTCTTTAGCTTGCTTTAATTTTGGCTCGCAGATCCCTTTTAATAGGAACTTGGGCGAGGTGTGTCTTTCTTTTGCTACCATCATGGTTACACTTCAGTGACCTAACGCAGCTCGGTAAGCCCTGGATCCTTCCCCGCCCTCTGATGCAACTTGAAGTTGGCAACCAGCTTCTGTACATGCTCGAAATCACTCAGAGTTTGTACTAATTTCAAAACTTCGAACAAGACGATTGGAAGCACAAGGTATTTCCTTCTCACTTACAGCCTCGTTTTTCTGGACCCATTTTATTACAGGCGCTGGTAACGCTCGCGTTGCTTGTTGACACCCTGTCCATCGTCGGTGACTATATCGCCGTGTACCTCGTTCGTGATCATCTTTAGACAAGAAGGCTCTTGAGAATTTGAGCCGTAGTACACGATTACACATGCTGGTATGTCTCAGAACCATCTTCCCCGACTCATGGCCTAGTGGATGTTTGCAGGCGATTTCGAATACATCTACAACGGGCACTGGGTACGGAAATTTCACATGTATCCTTTATGGGTTAAGTGCAACAGCCCAGCCTACCCCAGTATATGGGTTTACCACCGGCATTCTTGCCGTTTTAGTTCAAGCCTTTTTAGTTTTCCGGTATTGGCGCTTGTGCGTGCTTCATCGCCCTTCTCGATCCGTTTCTCTCGGTAGTTTGCTGAATTCAGGCAAATTCCAGTACCCAACACACTCTCATCTCTCTTTTCCTGTCTTTCGCAATAATTGTCTCGGTATAAAGACCATCGTTTTTGCACATCGCTTCATTCCGACTTTACCTCCTGCGCAGTTTGGCAGTGTGTTTACATGCAATTTAATGCTCACACTGTACAGCTCCTTGGCGGACCGCCCGAAGTTCAAGATCCCCGTAGCGTGCGTCCCTCGCTGTAAATTTCCCTCTTCTTATTCATTCATTCATGACCACCCCGTATTTTTTACAATTTTAATCCGTCTAGACTCTGGTTGGTAACCGAGGTCGTTGTGAACGCAGGGATCACGTCAGTGCTACTCTGGGAGTTCAGGAAGGCCAGTGGAGTTGTGAAAGAAACACAGAGGTGCGCAATATGGCAATTCATTTACCTGCATGGCTCAGGCACTCACAGCGTACTCGACCGGCTGACCGCGGTAACAATCCAGAGCGGAGCTGCGGCAGCGACGCTCGCCGGGGCGGCTCTAATCGCGTAAGTCGCACGAGCTGCTCTAAACCGTTGATCAAACTTACCGGACCGCGAGCCCAGGTACTTCATAAACCCGGAGACTAACGGTTCGTTGTTCGAGTTGGATTAGCACTGCATTCTAAGTGCATCTGTCCTTGGCAGTCCCCGGGGGTATCTTGTTCCTCCTAGGACGCGTCTATGTCATCACTTTGGTTCGCTTTTTCCTTCCACATCCTGATCGCTTTAGGACGTTATTGACCATCTCGCAGCTTTCGAATCTCAATATCCGAAAGTCAGGAAAGTCTTTCTCCACGACAGGCACGTCTTCGGGCCCTGGAACGAATGGGGGCGAGCGAGGCCCGCTAACACTCACCCGTTGGACTACCGAGGACCCATGTGGTATTCGTGCGTTTTTCCGCATTATCCCACTCTGTTTGGGCGGAGCATCTGAATCCCGAATGATAGATGTTCATTGCACTACCCACACCTCCGTTCAAGTTGTATGACTTCTTTGGCAATCCATTAATCTATGCTAATATTATTCCCCTAGCTCAGTGTTTAATCTGCATTCCGACTGGACCGTCCTCTGGGTGACATCCAAAAGGATTACGGCGTAGGAAGCAGTTGCATATGTGACCTTATGTACACACCTGACCTCTGAATGCGTTCTTTTCGAAGAGCCGATATTAATAGCTCTCCGGAGGATTACCAGATGACGACCAACCATTCGTCCAAATATCATTTGATGTTGTTCACTGCGTAATTAATTTAATAAATGTCTGCACGCTCTTTGGATCAATAAATAATTCACGGTATTAGGGGACTTCACGCTAGGACGCATTTTCGCATTTGTGAATAAATTTATTCATTTGATCAGATGAATAAAATCATAGTTTGTGGAATATATCCATGATCACCCCGTTTGGTTTCCACAATATATTTTCATTAATTCACATCCTCATAGCTTTGCTATGGCTTGGCTTTGACAGATTTAGAAGGCATTGCATCCTTGGCGTTAGCATCGGCGGGTGTATCAATTCTCGTGTTGCCCTCTGCACCAGTCTTTAGAGCTTTAGACTTGGGCCTCCCCTGAGGATGTTTTTCGGATTGAGCTTTCTTCATCTCTGCCAACTGAGCCTCGAGCTCGTCAATTGATTCGGGGTCGGGAGCTTTCTGCTTCCCCATGAGTGGCAATGATCAAGATGGTGACGGGCAGCTTACTCAAGCAACCTGAAGCACATACATTGCACAAAAATATGTTTATTCCACAAGCACGATTTAATCGTGCTTGTGGAATATTTTTATTTTGTAAAAATAATCACTCCCATTAGATGAATATTTATATTCACAAACACGAAAATGTGTCCTAGCGTGAAGTCCCCTATTGATATAGCACATACTTAACTGCACTGTACCAATTCATTCAGTTCTATACCACTTTTGGCCGGGGTGAAGATTCTGCCTGAGTTCGAAACTGTTGAATACGTTAGGTTCAACGTCATATCAGTGGCAACTGAATCATCGCTGTCCCCAAAGTTGAACATGATCTATGCAATTTTGAACGCTGTATAGTGGTACTCACAAGTGTGGGTATACTCAATTTGGCTGTGTAACTTTATGTTCATGTGCATCGACGAAAGTGCACTGTGCAATATCCGATGTGCCCCATCAAAACTCAAACACTAAATACCGTCATATGCCGGGCTCAGCACGAAACCAACACGACACGGTAAGAATCATATTCTTCTTGTCGCCGGCGGCGACCATAAAGCGCAGGCTTCGGCGTGCACCTGGCACGCGCGAAGTTTGTGATCATTGACTTCATTTCAGCTTGAAATTCGGCTACTTGGTCGGATATAAGTTGACTGGGCTCGTTGAACACAGCCGACCCTGAGAGTATCAACGAATGCCTGAAGATCAGGGCAAATTTTGGTGTATTCGCCCAGATTTCACTTATGCCATTGCTGATAGGTGGGTGGCGTAGTAAGTAGGTTTTCGTATGGGTCCTTAATGCTTCAACTTTTCACAGTGACAGCTCTAACTGCTATCGCATTTCTGTAACTATGCAAAATTGGTCGAATAGAACTTGAGTCCCAGGGTTTTCGCTTGCCGTCTACGCATTCCCACCGGCTGAATTTGGTAGGTGCACGGTCCCGCTTAGAAACGCCAGGACCCAGGAAGTATCTAAGTGTACGAGCACGGTTGTACACGAGACTTCAATTTTCGGCTTGCCAAACGGGCTTGCGCCCGCGCCAACAGGCTTGTTCGGGCTTGGGCTTGGATTTGGGTGTAGATCAAAGCCCAAGCCCGGCAGATCGGCTTGCAAGGTTTGTCGGCTTGGCAAGCCCGTTTGCTCGCTTAGCCGAGAAACAGGCTTGTGAGTATTCCTCGTCACCCTCGAACTAGTTTCTCAATCTGAGTGGATACACTCATCTCCAAAACATGGGCTTGTTGTACTCCATATAGTCTCATCATCCCTATGTACCCCCTGCATCCAAAGGGTTTCTCACAACTCGACTTATCGGTCTACTGGAACTAACTTTTTCGAGAAATGTTAGTATTTATTGTTGGGATGACCCGAGATTATTTCATTATACCAATGCCAACTCTTAATACAAGATTCAGTGAGTCCCTCAAAAGAAGACCCTAACTGTTCTAAGGTGGTCTAATTCTCCAGCAGTGTATTGGAATCCAGTCTGGCTTGGGTAGCAGCACGGCTTGTATCCGCAGTCCTAACTCATTTCACAGACTGATCACAAAATAAATTGCCCATACTTGGGGGGAGGGCCGATGCTGCGCACGGCATGACTCGTACTTCAGGATTTATACTCTGTATTCTTCTTACTGACTTGCACCGCAATACCCCCGATCAAATAATGCACGGTTTCCCAGTGCTTTCCCGAGCACAGAGCTGCAAAGAAGCGAAAATAAATTATGCAATACGTGTCTGATATTTATATATACACAGTATATCTCGAATGTGTTAATAGAAGTGACCCGGTGGTAAATTGTGCCGCCGATAAAAGCCGACCATCAAAAGCTCGGGATTTTCCGAAGTCTCGCGTACGTGTAGTGTGCACCGCCACGACCCAGAGTTGAACACTTTGAAATGTATCGTGAAATTCTGTATCCGAGAACTGACTCAAATGTTGTACTAAATGTATGGAGTGGAAGCTCTGAAACACTCAAATACTTCACTGGAGATGTTGTTGAATGGTGGGTACTACGAGCTCGAATACAAAAAATATGCAATACTCACCCTACACCACCGTTTTGGGGAGCCGGGTCTATTTGACGAAAATGAGCCGACAAAAAATAGGGCCTGAATCAATGAAAAAACAGGGTGAAATCTACCTTGAATTGATATTGAGACTCGAAGGTCGAAATTTTGTCAAAACTGATGTCGAAATGTGGGTGGGAACATTTCTGTGCTTCCGACGTCCACGCAACATCATTTGTGACCGGATGTGACGTGGGATCGGCAAATTTCTCTCGACGTCGGCCTCAGGCCGTGCCCACGTCCTTCCCCAGGCCAGCCTTCTGCGCCACTGATTTTTATCGGCGAAAATCTCCAAGTCCCTAACTGTGCAGCTAGAACCAAATAAGGCCAAAACACTTTTCTTGTTCGCATCACAAATACTTTGTAGCGCCTAACACTTGTCTTCTCTGCTCTGCCAGCACCCGTTTTCAATACCAACAACCTTGCCCAAAAGACACCTCTTAGCACTCTTCCCTGCACTCTGCCTCGCCCTCCTACTGCCGGAATTGTGCGTGCCGCCAGTCACAGGTGCGTTGTGCGCTGGCTTCAAGTTTTTAACATATATATATACTCACCCCGTTCACAGCTTGGGCTCTCCTACGTCGCTACCTATGTCAATTGGTGAGTGTCCATATTGCTCCCTTCATAATAGCTGCCCCTGCCCTCAGCACATTCTTGCTAATTGTATACACACTGTTTACATTCTGTACTATATTTTCAATAATAAAAAACCACGGCGTCCCGTGTATCCCATATACTGTATTAAATTTAGGAGAAAAATTTTGAGAGACGAAAATTGTGCCTAATCCGGACAAAGACGTTGATCCAAGGCCGACTAAAGATGTCGATTTGGGGTGGGATTCATCGACGTCGAATCGATGTTGGCTCGTTTTGGCCGGTTTGAGGTCGGTTTGATGGCCGGACTAACGTCACAGCCTCCGACCTGGGCCCCAGGTCGCTGACAAAACGGTGGTGTACAAATAGGGCAGCGTCGTGAGCAAGCAATATTGGAAGGATCAATATGTGTCGGATGTTTATTTATGAACGAGACAACTTGAACAGAGTACTAGACATCGTCAACCAGGTGTGATCCGGTAGAGATTAAGAAACAAAGATGAAGTACATATATCCGCTGGCCCTTGACTTACTGCATGAACTATGATGTCATCATTTAGGTGATCACGGTCGAAAGTACAAACCTAATGCCTCAATCAAAAGGAATAAATAAACAAGTTAGAATATTGTTTAACCTTTCATTCAAGTGATGTCCGATTCAAAATGATGGCAAAAGAATACCGATAACATATAATTCCGCCATTGAAGCCAACCATCTGATGTGTTCGGGATATTCCGAAGTCTTGCGTACACCTCGCATGCACCGCCACGACGTGGAGTTGCATTTTCATCTACGCCTTAATCGTTCGGATATCTGGATTTGCCACCGAGCATGACAGCACCTTCGAAAGGTACACAAGCGCGTAGTGATTAAGGTGCGCCACAGAACACTGAATTGTTGAACCTGGACAGACACGGGTAGATTGAGGTATGTTCAATATCGACTACAACTTTGTTGTTGCCGGACTTCATGTGAATATTGAAATATCCCAACAGGCCCAAGACGGACGAGGCGCACACCATCAGCGTAAGGCCCTCGTAGATCACCGGTTTTGGGCGGATTTCCCCGTTGGAAGCCGATTAATAACGCATATTTATTTAACAGCAGTACAACTCAAAAAAGCAGTTCCAAATTTATTAAGAAAGCTCTGCACGTCTCAAATATAAAAACATAATACGAAAGCCGTGACTGAATGGTAGATTCCAGGAGCTCGAATATTAATTTTTAAAAAAGCATCACAAACCCTACAGAGGAGACATGATGCTCAACACAAAGCTACATAAAGCAATACGACATGGATCGGTGTGCGTACAATATTTGCGGCTACTAAAACTAAAAGGAGTGACACGGCAAAGGGTGGGAATCGAAGAAAGCAAAATTATAAATAGACTAGCCGGATTCGAACCGACATCATCTTGGGGGATGATGTAATCGCTAAATCTATTAGATTAGGCTCTTATAAAGACTACAAAAATCTAATGGACACCGCCACTATTTCATTACATCCTCAGGACGCACTGATAAACGTATCACCAACTCAAAAATCTGGTCCCGATTGATGAAAAGAACGAGTACATAAAGTACTCGTAATTGAGCATGAATACTCAAAGGCCTATGCCATACACGATTTGGGCATAAGCAATGAAATCTTGAGTTGAACGGTGCGCAAGCCTCTCTGAGTTGAACACAAGCCCGTTTTGTCTGATGGCATCAGACAAACGGGCTTGGGCTGATCTTGGCCGTGACATTGTTTGAGCTTCAGGAGCATATTTTACCACTCAAACTTGATGCTTGATTCGACTCAAATAGATTTGATTCAGAATTCCATTGCATAAGCTTGAAAATTATGTTGATCGCGACTTACAAGTTGAACACAAGCCTGTTTGTCTGATGACATCAGACAAACGGGCTTGGGCTTGATCTTGGCCGCAACCACGGACTTGCGCGCATTTCTTGCCCGCCGCAATCTGATTGACCTCAATGTGTCTAACAAATGTTTACATTCAAGGCTCATGATACTTTTCTCATTGGTTTGATACTAACCATTGCTACCCGGGACGACTCAGTCCAACATGCCTCAAAATTATGGGCTTGCCGAGCCCAGTGCACTCCACTAGTTCCACTTATTGCTTAAGAGAAAAAATTGTGAGCTAATTCAATTTTTTATGTCTGTCGGCCACAATGAGAGTTCATTTTTTATCTTGCAAAGCGGGCTTCGCCCGCGCCAAGAGGCTTGGGCTTGGATTTTGGTCAAACCCAAGCCCACCGATCGGCTTGACAAGCCCCCACGAACCCTATAAATAATTTGAATGACTTCATTATGTCTAGTACGTGTCTACATCCAGGGATCGGTGCCGCAAGCCGTGTTTGCACAGCCAACGGGCTTGAGTGAGTCTTGCTTCAAGATATTACCGTATCCTCTGTTCTAGCAATATAATCCTCACAAGCCATTCATATTCTTATCCATTGAGAGTACCTTGAAAACTGGAGGCCGGTCAGAATCACCCAGACAGTAATCCAACCAGAATTCCAACGACCCGGTCGGGCTTAGGCTTGTATAGATGGCTTGGGCTTGGAATCTGGCTAATGACGATGACTTGCGCTTGTGCAAACCGGCTTTTGTGTACTCATCTGTATTCACCAAATATTTGAAGACGATGAAAGTTATTTGAGGCACCGGACCGTTGCCGAGTCGAAGTTTCAGTTTCTACTGACAGTCGGGACTCTCTCGTTCTCTTAAGCCTAGTATGTGATATCTTCTGTCTTCTACACCCCTCTAAGGTGCCAACATATTTTGGACGTGGCATTTTAGCTATACGAAGGAGGTCCGGCTGAAGAAGTCTTAAACCCTCATCTTGAATGTTTCACGGAAAATGCGCTTTGAACTATCCCAGAGGAATAACGGTTGGTAATCATCAAACAGGTGCGTATGTTTCAGCTCTTCGAACTTTTCAAGGCATAACAGCACGATTCCAGCGAACCCTGTTCTGCAGACGGTGTCGCGAAGAGCAGCCACGGAATTATACGTTTTCCGTTTCTTCACATTGGGTCTCACAGTCTTAGCTTTTAACCGGGGCAAGTTATGCTGCCGTCTCCAAAACCTGGGAACAGGAGGGAACATTTTATGGGGTATACTGGGGAATTCATTAAATCGAAATCGCGCAAAGGAAGTTCAATGAGTACGAGTTTAGATGGTTGAACTGCGACGGCCGCGCGGTGTTCCGCAACTCATTGTCAGATCTGCCGGACCGGATGCTTCTTACTCATTTCGGCGGTTCCAAATTACTCGAAGCATTCCAGGATACGACATTCACAGCAGAGACGATTCTTACTTTCTCGCAACCAATTGAACTGTTCCCACAGTTTATCCCACAGATTAGTACTATTTGTTTGCCAGGGGAACGACCAAGTGGAAGACGATAATTCGGCAAGACGCGACAAATCTGATCTAAAGAAGTAACGCAAGAGTGGAGGGAAATACGCGTCGACGACTCGAAGCGAGCGGGACGATGAGGCCGATCGAGATGATGGGGAGAGAGCCGATGGGGAGATGCTGGGGGCAATGGCAATCAGTGTGGAGGCCTCGGGCACGAAATATCCATGACTTAATTACAGTGATAATGCTAGGTGTAACCGAGCTCAAGTCAAGCCCAGCCACAAGCCAAGCCGTCCAAGCCCGCACAGCTAAATTCAAACTCCGCTAAGCGGGACAAGCCGTTTTGGCAAGCCCGTCGGCTAAGTCTGGATTGTACACTATGGTCCCTGGACTTATCCATCACCCCGTAGCCGAGCTCACGGTCGCAATCTCTCGACTTGCCGCGGTAGAGCTAAAGGATAAACAAAAAATCAATTAGTAGGAAAAGGGAACCTTGTCTTGAAACAAGTCCCTCCCCGTCAGCTCGGCACAGAATCTGCAGCGCGAAGCGAATTGATGGCATCCCATGTGCCGTGATCCGGATGTTAGAACTGGGAAATTCCCGTATCTCGCTAATCGGTTTCTATTGAAATGTAGGGCGAGTAGTATCGGTAGTTGCACACTGAGAGCTTGCTTTTATACAGTTCAGTCACTTCACACCTTCTTATTCATTTTAACAGCCATTGAATAGGTATAAATCACAAGAGTACGAAATGTTTGGAAATCACTGAGCCAACATAAGTAATGCAAGAACTAATAATCTAGGCTGTACAGCTCAATTAGGGATCTCTTTCTAACATTGAATCAGAGTTGTGGTCGAAATCACACACCTGTGAAAATTATGACAGTGTATTGCCCATACTTTCGCCCCTTGCGAACCGAATGCTTTATGCTCTTCCACTGGTAGAACGTAGACGTCGTAGAACTTCCACACTTGGTTCCGTGGTGGAAAAGGCCACTACGATTTAACAACCCCCCTCCTCTTGTTCCTTCTTGCAGGACAGGTGACCCATCTCGATGTCCGTTGTGTATTCAGGATGATGCATCTGGGTCGTCGGGTCAGCGACACAAACAAAACAATTGCAGACATTTAAAGTATGTGTCCTACTTACACTTTTCTTCGTCATTAAGGACTGAGGATTCATCTCTTGCTGGCCCTCAATGTGTACCTGAAGAACAGAAAACGGTAAAGTGAACCTGGCGCTTCGTTGGTAGATTTTAAAGAAAGAAGACATACCACAGCTGTGCGGTGTGAATCTAACATGGATGAGAAATGCTGCAGAGTTAGGAATCACCGAAATGAACGCACAAAGCCCACTGAGATTCGTATCCATCTCTGTACCAGGCTGTGCGAAGACGACGCTTGTACTGTGTATCGTAGAGGTAGCTGCTTTCGACGTCGAGGGGGTCCATACACGCGCCGATTTGCGTACGTTGAGGTTTGACAGCTGTAAGGGTCAGAGAGGGTTGCGGGTCAGCTTGCGAACAAGATATGCATCTTACGAAATGCAAACTAAAACCAAAACGGAAGCGAACGTAAAGGGACGAACCATACTGAGCACATATGTCCGGCCGAGGCACCATGCGAAGCCCACGCCGACTACAAAAAGGAGCCAGCGAAGTGGGAGAAAAGTTGGAAGCGCGGGCAAAGAATTAAAATTGATGATGAGCTTGAGCATAAATTGAGAATAGCGACAACATACTGTTGCTTTCTTCGTTCAGTAGATATCTGATTGTGATGTGATAAACATGGCGAAGGCCGCGGTAAAGACTCACCCAATGAGAGCCGCAACCGCTATCGCCGCCGTAGCCGTCCCGGTTTGAAGTGTCACTGCGATGAGTCGCTTAACCACACTGTTGGACCGCCGTTAGCCGAAATTTGCACATGTATGATTTATGCGCTGCGCACTTCCTCGTCTCAGTCGAAGTCGGTCTCGTTTTCAGAAACTCCCAGAGCAGTGCCACCGCGATACCGATATCCGCTGCGGCTTCTGTTATGAGCCAAAGGCTACAAGCAACAGAGAGCGAAAGAAAAGATGATTCGGATTCAGAAGCCAAGAACTATTGCAGGTGAATGGGATAGGACACACGTCGCGGGGATCTTCAGCTTGTCGCGGTCCTTGAATGCGGGGAAGACAGCCACCATAAGGCCACATGTGAAAGAGCCGCCAAACTTAGCAAGATATGAGCATTGGCTGTGGGAATTTTCAAGAGTTGAAACAATCGTCTGCGCACCGCAGCGAGGATCAAGAAGCCTAATGAAAGAGTGATGACATGTTTATGAGCGCTGGTAATAATCACTAGTCTGTGTGGCATACGAAACAGCAGATGAAAGGAAGGCGCACAATTTCCAGTAGCGAGCGACCAGATAAATTTGGACTGGAAGGGCAACAGCGGCAGTGGTGAAAACGTATACCGGAATGGTCTACCGGTGGAGCGTCACATACATTAGGCCTGAACATGTCAGCTGTGTGACATTTGGCCAGAGACGTACCCAGTTTTGGTTAGCAAAGTATGCTGTGTCACCTGCAGACAAACAAATAGGATGAGGACAGCTGGTGGAGGTACGATGCTGAATTCTGGCATACCAACGTGCGTTACCGTGTACTGCGGGAGAATAAATATGATGGACGGTATAAGGACGAAGCGAAGACGCGAGTGCTCACTAAATATACACACGTGTAGTCGTTCAGGAGAGCAACTGTATCAATAAGGAAGGCGACTGACACCAGCGTCTTAACAATCCAGCAGCATTGAAATCAGATTTTTGTAACTCAGGTTGGAGAGAAAGAAAGTCATACCTTCAGCCTCCAATTATCATTCTTGAAGTGTCGGTAATAATACACGGCCTGGTACATCTCGGCCGTGTAAAGGAGCTAGTGTCTAGGTTTAGCGCTCCCCAGAGTTGCACAGCACACAAACACGAATGCCGCTCACAGAGCTCGCCCAAGTTCCGATGAGAAGTGCTCTGAGCATCCGAATAAACTTGTGCTTCTGTTGCTGAGCGGAGGAGAACATACCCTGTAATGGCATCCATGGCACAAACAATGCAAATAGCAAGGGCAAGTAGTGGAATAAAGTCAAATGCACATTATAAGGGTAGAGCGAACTGGTGGCGTGTACCCACAGCTGCCATCCTTTGACACGGGGAAGCACCCTTGAAATTTGCCACATAGGGTTCGTGCAATAAGACCTTTTGGACTCTCCCTCAAGGCTGATTTACGTAGTTCTTGTTATGTGATGCTTTTTTTCTTTGTTTCTTTTTTGGTGTTCCGGTTAGGGCATCAAACCGTCCCCATAACCTTACGGGTTTACGGTCACGCCCCCGTCCCGTTTGAGCATTTGAGCGACCTCCGAATGGGACGGGGCGTAATACGGCACCCCGCAACCGTGCATTTACGCGTAAATTACGACGCCTGGCGGGCTCAATTGTTGTTGCCGATTGCTTGCCGAGGTTCGCCAAGCGCTCGCTCAGATGGCGGCGGAGTCGGGTGTCGACTCCCACGACAATTGGGCAGTCTCCGGGACCCTCGGCAGGCCGTGAGATTCATGTCGGACGTGTCCGACATTCCGCTGACCCGCCGAACACTGGCCTTGACGCACCCCAGACGCAACCTGGAAGTTGTTTCGGACGGTTCATAACCGTAGGTAACATATTTCATACGCATATCGTCCATAACTCGCTTGAAATCTGCCGATTTGGCAGGATCACTCGGCAACCCGTAAATTACGCCCGTCTACGGCTATACGCACGGAACGTCCCGTCTGAAGCATCCGATATGCCGACTTACGCACGGGTCATGCCGTCCCGTAGGCCAAATACGGGGCGTAATTTTTACGCCCGTAGGCGTATTACACACGGTTTGATGCCCTAGTTCCGGTGAGATCCCCGCTGTATCCCAGTGCCTTGTAGTCGCCGTTCCTCCCACTCTGAACCCTCGAAAACTCCATTTTTAACTCCTCTCATGAACGCATTTTCAGACCATTCTGAGCAAATTCCAAAAAGTGAGTTAAGGGGACCATGCCCTGTCTCGGCATTCTCCGGTGGCTGCCCATGTGGCTCTGGATCTCCATTTGAATATCATGGTGGTGCGCGGGGATCACAATTCGGAGATTTCATTGCCAATCGTCGGCTTTCATATTGAATGCGTATTAAATTTGGCGCCTAACAGTCAGCCTGAACGAGCCACGGCGGCGGACCAAACCAGTGTCAAGAGACATACACGATGGGTACCTCACTGTTCAGAAGGCTCTGCAAATGCATTAAAAAGGGGGCTGAAGCCTGAGATTGACTGAGCAAATTAAGTGAGAACTGAAGAACGGCGCAGAATCTTACAGTTCCCTGGAGGTGGGGAGAAAGTGGACAGACAACAAAAAAAAACCTGTATGAGACAGTAGCTTCTGGCCTTTCATATTGTAGGGAGGTGTATAGGCAATGAGTCAATGCAAGACAAAATATTCTCCCTTGACAGAAATTGACTAGCAATAACAGCAGTCTAATCCCTCGTAGATGCACACCAATCTGAACATAAATTGATATGGAGCAAGGCGCTGTTGCGAGAGAACACACTCCAGACAGTTGACCCGGTCGTGTGCCCGTATTTGGTGAGTCGCGGACTCGCGGCTCGATTCCCCAGGTGAATTCCCCAAAAAGGTCGTCCAACTCTTTCGTTGTTCTTTCATCATTAGCTCCTTCAAGCGAAACTCCCGCCCGCCCTCGGAAACCGAAACCGGCACCCGTCATTCATACATCATTCATGTACCCTTCTCGCGGGTTCGGCGGGCGGCGGATAACCCATAACAATTGGACGTCCAACACGGGCCAATCTTATTGGATGCACAAACCTTATTCACCCTATCACTCGTGGGATCCGTGTTCTCGGCATCTTCCGGTATCTACCTCTTGGTCCTTATCTCCGCCTACATGCCACATCGATGGGCGGGGATCACAATTCGCATACATATCGTCAACGGTCTTGAGAGCATTGGATCCGTTGGGAACAATTCCACCGTAGAGGCCGCGTAGAATGTCGGGTAGAATTGATGCGAGAGGGAAACCGTAGAAAACCGGTGGAATGATGCGGGAAAGATGGTAGAGTTCGGGTAGGTAGTTTGGCAGATGTTCCACCCAGCCATCGCATATGCGGCCGAACCGGTTCGCAAGGGCGCGTCAGTGACGCGTCCGTCGTCAAACAAGAAGCTTGTCCAGTGTGCAATGAATCTACAGCAACTTGTCTCTGCTGTTGATCTTCATGGCTTGACCTCCTTCTTGCATGATTTTTTCGAAGATTTGTGGCCTGTTTTATAGCGAATGTTGCTCCGAAACCCTCGCCAAGACTCCAAGAGACAACCTCGCCGTTTCCGAATTCAGGTCGATCCAGCAATGATGAGTTGGTGGGTTAGATCCTGTGTATTGCCAGAACAAATACAGTACTGTGTACAACCAAGAGATACAGAATTAGACCTCGCAGAGAGGTATAGCAGAGTTCCAGGGCCCAGTTGAACTGAGGGGCCGGGTTGTTAACAGTATTCTGGTTCTTACCTGCAATGTCGCGGTGGGCGGCGCCAGCTGCGGGGCTATCAGGGTCGGGAAAGTGGAGGAGGCGTGCGACACTTGGAAAGTCGGAACTCATGACGAGTTGGGTTGCAGCAAGAACGAGAACACAGAGAAATGCCGTTCTGGGAAGCGGAAGGTAATGGCCGAAACAGGAACTGAGCCACAGCGGTGAACACCGAACAGTGAACCAGTACGAGAACAAAAGACAAAAACGGCGATATCCGTGTCCCACGACACTGCCCGAACTCTGACACGGAACTTGCGCGGAACCTCGCTGATTCGCGCTTCATTGGCGAAACATTGATTAGCGACGATTCTACCGGAAATTCTACGTAGAGTCTACCTCCCAGCGGATTCAGACTTCAGACGGTCTTCAACGGTCCACCTTCAAACTTGAATTGGATACTTACCGAATTTAGGATGTTGGGGTGTTCCCACGGAATGCGTGCGTAGTGTGTATGCACTCCGCCAAATCGATTCTATTGGCAGGCCCGACGATGTTCCTGATATCTCATGTTCCAGCCATAATATAAGAGCTACCAATATTCGAGAAATCGGGTGTAGTTTTGGAGCAACTGAAACTGGAAGTATCAGGTGCCTGCCTGATACTTAGCAAATCCAAGCGACTGATACTGCCGGATCACCCGGGCCGGGGCGGGACGCTCCGGACCGGTGACTGATACGCTGTCTGATACATTGCATATCAGCCACAGAATTACGAAGTCTGATACTCATTGTTTCAGCAAGGTAGATAGTCTCGGTGCACAGCCTCTTTTGACATCCCATTCCGGGAACCCTGTCATAAGAGTCTGGATCAATCATCCGTCGGCTAAGGGGGGTGCACGCTATCAAACCATCAGCTGTTATTCCCACGATATGTAGTAGTTCAGATTTGCGATCTACATGACCGTTGGGCCAATTGGCTTGTTATTTTATGGTGCCCTCTCTCTGCATACACAAACTGATCCTGCAAAAAATCGGAGTGATCCGGATTTTTTTACCACCTTAAATTGATAAACATCTCTGGGTGGCTATTGATCATCTGCATCGTGTTTTCCACATGCCCATGGGCCCGCAAAGCACATCTCTGCTCCTCCCCTCATCCCCCCGACCCACCACACTCCTCACAATGTCCCAGCACCCTTGCATTGCGTAAATATGGCTGATAGCTCCCCCATCCAGCACATACAGTACCCTCTCCGAGTCCACCAGCATGTTGAGCTCGGATCTGATGATTTTGCTGCAGAGGGGGATGCTGAGAGTAGTGAAATCTTCTCCTCTGCACCCAACACCCCTATTCAACATCCAGTCTTTGGGCCTGCTATTGCATTTGGGCAGCTCGATCCTTTCTTCTTGGCTGATGGTGAAGATGAAGACAGTACATTTGGAGAGTCAACTCGGCAGCGTGTTGAGCACAAGTCAAATCTGGATAAAGCTAAACAGGTCCTCAATTATATGGACTCGGAGCTGAAACGGTTCACCTTCTGCAATCCCCTGGACATCTTTCTTACTTCAGATGACGAGTTTATGACACACCGCCAAAGTATGTATCTTGCCTTTCCTGGGCCGGTCTATGTGCTGGATCTTGTTCTTCATGCTGCAGGTGGTATTACTCCTGATATAAGCAACTGGATTGTTGCTGTTGCTGCCGATATCTGCAACTATGAGGCTAGTCACTTGACGGACCGAGCATCCTCTGGGCCCTATTACAAGGATGCAAAGCTGTTGCATGTGCCAGCAAAGGTGACCAACCTCCAGAACCTGCATAAATTCTCAATCCCTCGGCTGCTGTCCATCTATGAGAGGACACTCCCCGCATTGCAAACAATTTTGAAGGGTGTTATTAGGGCAAAGAAACTTCCCACTGACAAGGATGTGGAGCGAATCACCCGGAATCCTGACATGGTACAATTTCTCTTTGTCTTGTGGTGTATGCATTACTGACTGCTTGGCTTTTAGGGGTGCACAATGGTTACGTCGACACTGCTCAACTTTCGTTCTCGAGAGATGAATCTACACCAGGCTATGAACTCCCTCATTCTGTGGCAAGCTGATACCAGCAAGCCTGTTATTAAAGTACTCCACCACTATGGGATTTGCACATCTCCGTAGCACCAGATGGCAGCTGTTCATTCGGTGGCACGTGATGGTGTGCAGCTGGTGCGACTTGCAGCAAACAACCCTGATAATCTGCTTCTTCTCCCAAATGACAACTTCAACTGGGTGGGCAAAGCTTAGGAGACCTCTGCTACACAGTAATGTGGTCCATGACCAGGTGTCTGCACTTTTGGTAGTTCTTGACCTGCCACCTGGAACAAACCCTGAGATTGCAAGTGTTGCCAACTTTGAGCGCACTTTGGGAACCCGCCACCAAATTCCTGCAGAACAGTCTCTGGAAGAGATCATGCCAACTGCTGCCGACCAGAACAGCTTCTTCCAGAACACTATTACTCATGTGGCTCACATCCTTGCGGAGGAGGTCAAAATTTATTCTGCATTCCATGGAAAATTCAACTGCAAAGATGCCTCTGCAATCCCACCAACCAAAAGTGCCGAGTTCTACCTGCCCACATGATCAGGAGCAAACCTCAACTCGGGGCAATGTGCTTGTCATGGAGCATTACTTCCGGGATGTCTTACAAATTCCAGCAGCCAACTTCGAGACTCGCAACTATTTCTTGCTGGGTGACCGCCTAACAACAGCTCGGGAGCATGCAGCCCAGGATCAGCGCTTGGTTGATTGACCTGAGCATCAATTTGATCGCCTCTCCTCTTTCCAAGTACTCAGTGGGTTGATGCATTTTGTGATGAACCAAATCCAGAACATTGGCAAAAATGCATGGGGGGGCGCTGACCGGGACACGGTCAGCCTGGAAACCTGCATCAAGAAGCTTCCAAACTGTGAAAGCATCAATGTTCGCAAGATTGACTTCTATGCTTGGCTTCGGTTCTTGGATGTTGTTCTCTGTGCCTTGGTCCTCCAAGCAGCCATTGTGATTTTGAGACTCCCCTCACCTGAGGCCCTTGACACCTGCAACTTGGATGATAATGCTTTCTGCAAGCTGTGCACACACATTGCTACTCAATTTGTCATGCCTTCCTTTGATCGCCTAGAGGCAGAGGGCATCAAAAGGCTCCCTGGCAGTACACAAAATGGGAATGCTGTGTTGCTCATGCATGATCTGATGAGTGTTCAGGAGATGCGCCAGTCTATCAAATTTGGGCATCCTGAACGGATGCAGAGAATGCTCAAGTTTTGGACACCTATGTTCTATACTGGTGGAAGTTACAACTATGCCAATGAAGGGATGGAACTCTTGCATAATCTGGTCCATGATTGGCCATCTGAGATCTCCAATATCCTCTGTGCAGGCATGTTCATAAATACGCAAGGCAAGCCGAGTACATTCAAAGAAACAGACATCCGAGTTGAGCATTTCAACAAGGTTGTCAAATCACACACAGACGGAGTCAACGCAGCACCTGGTGCTCTAGAGAAGATTGTACCTGTGATTGGCCACATTCAAGAGCTCCATGAACAGGTGTTTGAAGACCTCGGAATCAATGACCATGACCATTATCATTCTAAGGTTGCCCAGCACAAGGACGTGTAGTTGTTGCTTGGACACTTCTTCAGTGCCAAGGTTTTTGACTTCAGTGCTGATGTTGCTTCATTGCACACCATGGTTGATCTCTACCGGAGTGGGCTGCAGCACTTGGCTGGGCCAGGGGGTGGTCATGCAAAACACCTTCAACAGATTAGACTAGTACTAAGACTTACTAAGACATGAAATTTATAACTACTTCTCCTTTAGCAAGGTTCCCAACTATTCTTGCCGTTGGTGGCTCAACTCTCAACTGTACAGGTAGGTCCTTGATAACAACATCATCAACTATCTCTGGCATGGAAAGTCCCAAAGCCATCCGCAACTCAACAAGCTGTTCAAACAACAGTCCTGCTAGAGTGTCCTGCTAGAGTCTCCCAGTGGATAATGGGGACATATTTGCGGAGCCCATCAATGCTGGTAATTTTCATTGCATGCTTGGCAACCTCTGCTAGATCTGCATTTGAAATGCAATCGGCTGGGCCATAGGAAGGCCATCTATCCTTCCAGACTCGCCTCCAGGAATCAAGGCACCAGTCAAGAAGTTGGTTGAGCAACAATGACTCTTGGTCAATGTTGAGTTTGGTGGGTTTTGGCACCAAAGCCCCAGGGTTGACAGCAATCCACTGGAGCTCCTGGTTCACAGCTGGCTGCAATTCTGGGTCACAACGATTGCAGCAGAGGTACTCAGGGCGCTGGTGAAAAGGAGGATTTTCCAAATATTTTTGGATGATCAACTCGGCACAATTGGGTGACCGAATAAGCTCCAAAATTCCAGGATCTTGATCACCAGGATTCTCAACAGATAGGTCACTGTCTAGCAGACTTTGTTCAACAAAGAGGATTCCACAGCCAAGCTCTCCCTGAACTCGGGCAGATCGGCTAAAGCACTGAGAAATTCCAGGGATAGTGAGCCCTCAAACCCGGAACTGGATGACTTGGAGTACACCTGGAAAGTTCATACCAG
Source organism: Mycena albidolilacea (assembly GCA_029282495.1). Lineage (NCBI taxonomy): Eukaryota > Fungi > Basidiomycota > Agaricomycetes > Agaricales > Mycenaceae > Mycena > Mycena albidolilacea. The sequence goes on along the minus strand of JARIHO010000024.1, from coordinate 310,489 downwards.
CACTGATCTTGGATGAGCCAAGTAGAATCAGTGTTGATCCTGAGCGAAACGATGCAAGAGCTAGCTCCTGATGGCGCATGGACAACCCTGCATGGATGATGTCCACAACATTGATTGGGAGCTTCATCGAAACTGCCCGCTGATTGAGCCACCAGAACATCTTGGTCAACAGCTCCAGATCATCACAATAGATTTTTTTTTTTTTGTGAGTTCATGGGCACGTGCTCCAAGTGGCAAGACAAAAGCAAGGTCCTGGAAGCTGTTTGCATCATGCTTCATGGGTAGAATGATTATTGAAAGCTCTGGTCGAAAGTTGCCTTTGTTATAGAGCCTATAGTCATGATGTAGCCTGGCGCTCGTGATAAGCCCCTTCTGAGCAAGACTTGTACAAGTCACAGATAGACAAATCAAAGGGATGTTGTGTCCAAGCACATTTCGAAGCATGTGTAGCCTTGAGTAAGATGGTCTCCAGCTTACTGCTGCCTGCACTAGGTGAGCTTTGTCAATGTAGATGGCTGAGATGTGCTGTGCCCAATCTTTTGAGTGCACAAGGGGTGCAAAGCGTGGGCTTTCAATCATCTCAGGGCAAATGTAAACAATGAGCATGCTTCCCTCCCGCACAAGCTCAAAGTCCGTGGTGGAATTTTTCTGAATAGATGTAGATGGCATTCAAATCCCCATTTTGATAACTGAAATAGCTTAGTTGATATTTGGTGAAGAAAGGGCAGACAAACAGTAATTCTCCCTCGAGGCCAAGACTTGTGAAAGGAGTAATGACAAGTGAAACACCTTCACTGTGTGCAAGAAGAGGCAAGACCCAGGTCAAAGATTTTCCAGACCCTGTAGGTGTAATAACAACTGTGTCACCAAGCTGCATTAGAACTCGGTTACTAACACTGATCCGGAAGCTGTGGAGTTCAGCCCCAGCAGGGATGAGCTTGTGGCGAGCAGCAAGCCTATTCCACTCCTCTGGATCAAGATCCTGAACTTTGTTTAACTGGCCTGGATTGGAAAGGACAGCTGGAGCTTGTTTTTGAATCCCAGGGCTATTGAGTGAATAGGGACAGTAGGAGAGCGCTTTAGGATGAGTGAGCGGTGAGTCTTGCTTGTAGGTGTGTCTCCAGAAGCCTAGCACCTCAGGGCCCATAACCTAACAAGGTCTGTAAATGCGCAGAAGGCACAATACCTCAGTCTCCCACTTTGTGGGATCAAAGACTGTATATTAAATACCTGTAAGTGTGTGGAAGGCACAATACTGTACAAGATAAGTAAAAGGTATGAAAAGTAAGTAATGGACTCATCCTCAGTCTCCCACTTTGTGGGATCAAAGACTGAGGGCAAAGGACGAGTAAGGTAGGCAACAGTCACTCCCCGCAAGCGGTCACATGACCAAAGCGTGACAGTGACAAGGCTCGGCCGACAAAACATTTGGGCAAAAAGTAAGACCAGGAAACAGTGCCTTTACGTCCTCCTAAGAGATCCCTGGTTTGAGAATTTCAAAATACCTCTTTTTCATAGAGCAGTATCACATTTTTTCAACCCATTTTTTTTGAGTGCAAAAATGATTCTTTCAGCAAATGGGCAAGGTTTGCATTTTTGTTGGCTCAATATTTGCTGCTTATAATGTTCTCATGCTCTATATACAGTAATAATGCCCCTAAAATCTGTGCCACGCAAGCAACACAAGATGTGTTTGAACCCCCATTCACCTTGCAATAGCTCAGGACCACTTCTCACAATCTCTTGCATTGGAATTTGATATATTTTTGAGGAGCCAGCTGGGTTATGTAGTATCCCAAAAAATCTTGACCTCAGAAACATCGAAATTGAGTGAAATCCAGCATGTTTGATTTTTCGTGTTGAGGTTTTGCCGTGTTACGCGTGATGTGACCCACCATGTGACCGCTAGTGGGGAGTGACTGTCGCCTACCTTAGATAGGATTTATATAAATATCTATTGCTGTATCAATCATTGTATCAATCTGACATCTGTCAATGTTCATCACAGGCCAGAGGCTGGGGTGCTCCATAAATAGTTTATTTTCTGACAATGGATCCTACTGTTCAATTTCAGAACTGATTATGTTTTCTTCTCCTTCTGCAATGTTTTACTTTCTGATTCGCCTTTCTGCTATTCCTCAGTGTCTTTATTTACATTCAATTACTTCATCTCTGACTTGCATTACTCTTTGGGAATCCTTTCTCATCCCTGTTTTGTGCTTGCCAAGGTAAATGTCTATTTCACTGCTCCCTTGTTTTCCTGAGCCCTTCCATCACTTCCACAGAGTTTTTGCCTTTGCACCATTTGTATATCCACATGAGGTATACCTCATGTATTAAGCAGATGGGTTGTATCAGTATGCACCTGTTTTCACATGCCACTGCTACACACTACTTCTTGGAAGGTGTCAAGGATGCTTTCTGACTTTTTGGCTGGATGCATCTGCACAATGAACTATCATCACCCCTTTATTAAAATTACATGTGTCTGTCCGTCCAAAGTGTGGCTTGTTATCATTAATGGTGCATTTGAGTCTGTCCTTTTTTCTTTGGCTCAATACTTGGTGCTGTTTTCTTCGCCTCATTCTCGCACTCATTCTGTCTCCTCATTTCTGTTGATCTGGTACCGGTGCCATGCCACTACACTTTTAGTCTTTAATCTTCACCTTCTTCACATCCTTGCCTCCCTCTCTTGGCAGCATTCCCCTGGAATTCCATGCTGATGACTCAATATTTAGCAGCTCATGAAGTTGGCCATATATCTAACTGTTTCCAGAATAGATGCAAAGGACAACATGTCTGAATGATTGATTCTGCTAACACCTCAAACAGGCTGGGAATGTGCTCTAGTGATCCTCTGGTAAAGTAGTGGCAAGGCAGACACAAGCCGCCTGAGTGAGAGGCAAGGCAGACAAGAGAGCAGATAGATAGATGGGCACCTTTTTTAGTAGACACGTGCACCATTGATCTCTGTCATGTCCTTGGTTCTCCTGGGTGCAAAACTAAATGTCATGACACAATTGCTGGCATACAAAATCATCAGACAGAGGAAGATGAAGAAAGAAAAGTACAAGTCAGCACTAGAGCATAAAATTACAAGGAATATGGCCCTTGTGAAAGGAGTGGCAAGAGACTTCAACAACGAGTCCACTCCGGCTAAGGCAATCTGGAAAGGATCTAAGCACAAAGACTTCAGCAGGAACATACATTTCTTTTTTTGGATGGCAATCGACGGCGGTTACAAAATTGGTGAACACTGGATATTATTGCTGACTTTGAGGACTGGGGTGTCTGCAAAGAATGTGAGATAACAGAGTCCATGGAGCATATCCTAACAAAATGTGATGCCTGTGACAGTCCCTAATCTGGGACCTAGCAAGCAAAGTCTGACAGAAGAAGACTGGGGATGAAATGCGCCTGAGTTTTGGTGAGATAATAGCATGCAGGGCTATCAAAAAAGGAGATGCTGGTACATCCTGTCTGTACCACATCTTCCTCTCAGAATCTGCATACCTGATTTGGAAGTTGAAGAACAAGAGGGTAATTGACAAGAAAGTCGGTGTGTCATCCCAAGAAATCACAAACAGGTGGAATAAATGTCTTGACAACCGACTGGAACTGGACTGCCTACTTACAAATGCAAATAAGTGGGGAAAGAAGTCTCTAAATAAGTCATTAGTGCTTGCCACCTGGAGGAAAACACTACAAGACGAAGACAGACATCTTGATGATTGGACTGGGATGGCCGGGGTTTTAGTGGGTGTGGGTTAACTTACGATGATGGTCACCTGCAGACCTGAGTAAGTGGACTCAAGCCCTATGCAGCACATGGTGTTTCATATGCATGTGTGTTTGCGCATTCCCTCAGGTGGCTCTCTGTTGGTTGGGTTCTCATTTCCCCAGCTTCAAATCAATGGGAAAGGAGAGGTCAACATGGTTGGTCTGAGGATTGGGGGGTGGATTTCTGGAGATGTAAGAAACACCCCATGAGGAGGGTACCAAGTGCCCTTTCTCTTCTCCACTCAATGTTCCACAAAAGAAAAAGAAAACAAGCTAAGGATTGTCTGCCCAGGTGTTCCATCTTTTATGTGTACGTGATGTGTGACTGATGTAACTACATGACTATATAGTACCACACATGATGCAATGTGTGACTGAGGAGTAAGTCCTGACAGAAGAGACAGAATACCTGGGAATGCCTGGGAGGAAGGTTGGTCCACTCCATGAACAAGGGGAGGGATGCCAGGGGCCACTTCAAGAGTTCAGAGAGTCTCAGGGGATGGAGCTGAGATGGAGCTGAGGATGGAGCCAAAGCGGAGCTGAGGAGGGGATGAGGGAAGATGTACTATGTGAGGGTCATAGTATCTGGCACAAGCCTATACGGCAGTAGGCCACATCCGGAGGGCCGGATGCCCACAGGTTCTGGAGTCCGAGCCAGGCACCAGGGTGGAGGGAAGTCTGACGTGGTGACCATGGTGAGTCGAGGTGAGGAAGGAGGAAGGAGGAGAGAAAACGAGGAGTGCTGATCCAATGAGTTATATGTCCGAGGCTCGTCAGAAGGATCTGGAAGTCGGGTCCAGAGGTTGGGACTTGGATCCGGAGCCAGGGGGTCAGAGTGGGGACGTCCGGAGAGGTTGGAAGGCCATCCAGAGATGCAAGATATCCAAAAGGGAAGGATATCCGGGAGGTGCAACATCTGAGGGAGAGACATCTGGACGAGATGGCAATGCTGAATGGCTGGAGAGCCAGAGCATCTGAATATTCCAGACCAGATATCCAGGTGCAACTGGCACCATGGGAGGGAGGGGTTCCCCTGACACTACCCTTTTCTCTGTGGTTTGCCTGGCAGCTACCAGGAACCAGCACTGTCACATAGAAACAACAGTTTCAGTAGTAAGTCTGATTAGAAACACACAAAATTACATGTATCTAACCATGACTCATTTACTGGCTTATCAGCAAGACATCAGTGGGATGAAAATGCTTGAAAAGATGACAGTGGATGCCCGAAATGGCTTAGAAGAGAATGGGTGCCAAGCTGTAAGATGAAGAGACCAAGAACACCCTTTGAATGGGAGAATGTCATGGTGGAAGCCAAGACATGTAACACTTGTCACATCAGGTAACACTGCCGAAGCATCCAGATGGGCGCTTGATGGGTGCACGCTCGTAGGAAGTTCAGCTTCGATGATTTGCACCCCACACTTGTGAGCAATTCTGAGGGGGCAGAATTCTTCAAAACCATTAACCATACTCGCAGAGGTGAGTCAATTGGACTTTTAATTGATCTGCATGACAATAACCACACAAACATTGGATATAGGGTCAAATTGGCACACACATATAAAGAAAGTGTTGAAAATGACCAACTTTGCGGGATACTCGGCATCTGAGAGCATATACAGGTCCAGGAACCTCCGAATCAGAATGTGTCAAAACTCACGCTGGTCGAAAATAAAATAAAATATATAAAGTCGCAAATGGGACAGGGTAGAGGTTGCACCAAGATGTTGGCTGCTTCACCATTGATTTTATGCAACTTCTTTAATTACTATCTGGGAGGGGGATCCTGGCCACCTTGGAGTTTTGGCCTGTTGATACCCGTCTTGGGGACTTCATGCAAGCTGTATGGACCTTGTAAGACGGGTGCACATCCTGGGAACAGTTTAAGCCTATTTGGGGCCATTTTGGGTGCATATTTGTCACTCAGTGAATTTCTTTTTCTGGTGGAGTTCCCAAAAGGGAAATGACTAGCTACCTGGCCACCTGTGCAAATTGGGGGTTTCTGACTGCTGTACTGGTCTTTCAGTGTGTGATTGTATTTAAGGATCATGAATGATCCTTTTTGTACATAACCATAGAAATGCCCAATAAAAATGGCGGCACAAAAAGGTTCTAATGTGGGCTGTAACTGCAGGGATGGGCCTTCCTGGACAGATGAAGCTGGTGCACCAGTCAGAGGGCTTGTTTGGTCGAAATAAGTGAGAGAAATGTTGACAAGAAGTTAATGAACCCCCTTGAGCCTCAAAATACACATCTGTGTCCTGCTGCTGAGAACCCGACGTTTGAACTTTGATATGACAAATATTTGGCAGAAATGGTGATCAGCACAGCCAGAGGGAGGTATTAACAGGACAAAATTATGGGATACACTCTAAATTGAAGGCTTACATGTAAGGATGGACCTTGACAATTGCTGGACACAGATGGTCAAAGTGTCACTTGATATGGGGGTCACCCAGTTGCTGTCCTCACACTTGAAGGGCAATCATTTTTGCGAGTTACCGAACAAACGAGGGAGGATGTAGAGCCAGAGTCATGCTCAGAGGAAAGCATGCAGTGAGACGAGAAAAACGAGCCCAGAAAGACGTGAATTGATGAAGAATTGGTGGAGAACGGAGCGAATTGGTGATTCGGGGAATTGACTTTCCCACCCTCTGTGCCGACATCATCCGCGCCACCGCTTAAGATCAACTCAGCCCTTTTGGCTGCAAATTGGCAAGGACAGGCGGCATAGGTTATATTCCACCCCCCCGGCATGAAAATGACATATGGCTCAGTAACTAATCTTATATTTGGCAAGTGGCCAGGTTCCTAGTCCGGCCCGGATGGCAGTCACAGATAGTACCTCAATCTCTTCCAACCAACTTTCTTTTCTCAATATTCAACATCCTAAACATCAAACAACAAATATATGGCCAGAGAAGCACTCGCTGAGGGGTTTTTGTGTTCGAAATGCATTAGACGCCCGTTAAGCGCCCGTCGGAACCGCGACTCCGAAGAAGAGCCGAAACACCCCACTTTTCACTCCTTTCACCGTGTCCTCTCCGTTCAAAGGCTTTCTGAAACACAGATGATGACAAAGGTAGTATAGGATCATTATTCAACATAGAAAATGATAGTAAAATGTGGTTTAATTGACACTCGGAGCATGCACAAGTGTGGAAATTACAACGGCGCACGTATTCTCCCGGGTTTTCCTCCATCTACTGGAAATAGATTTAGGGGACATACAGCAAGGGGAAGAGTAGCAAAGACGGAAAGAAAATGAACGTCGGACGCGGCCGAGGCAAGCGTGCAGCGTGCGCATAGGCGGGGACAAGACACGAGCCCTTGGACGGTGCACAACGAGAGCGCGTCCGGCAGGAATCGAGAGCGTGGGCGGCGGGCAGAGAACCTGTATGTGGCGGGGAACAAGCACGGGAGCGGCGAGTAACGAGCGCGCACGCGGCAGAGATCAAGGGCAGCGGCCAACGAGCGCGCGCATGGAGTAGGGATCGAGCGCGGGAGCGGCGGGAAACAAGCGCGCAGGCGGAGAGAATGGACGGCGACCATTGGGCGCGCATAGTGCAGGTATCGAGGGCCCAGGTGGGGCGGGGGCAGCGAGTAACGAGTGCGCATGAGGTGGGGATGGAGCGCGGGAGCGGCGGGCAACGGGCGCACAGGCAGAGAGATCGAGCGCACAGGCGGCGGCTATGGGGCGCGCATGGAGCAGGTATCGAGGGCCTAGGCGGGGCGGAGGCGGCGAGCAACGAGCGCGCATGGGGGCGGGAATCGAGCGCTGGAGCGGCGGGCAACGAGCGAACCATCTAGCGCGCAATGGGGCAGGTATCGAGCGCGCAGGCGGCGGCAGGAGGGGTCGGGTGTCGCGGATGCAAGGGTGAAGTGAAGGGCGGTATCGGGGGCGATATCCGGTATGCAGGGTGGGCGCGCATGCGGGGGAACAAACGAGTGTGGAGGTAACGCGGGGGCGGCCTGCGGCATATACTGAGCCAGACCATTAATAGCAGCCTTGCGGTCCGATGCGACGAATGCAGGCCCAAGGAAACCTGCGGAGGCCGGTACACAATCAGGAGGTGTGGGAGCTCCAGTGGCCAATTACGGGGCCCCAGGCAAATGGAAGGGCTGAAAAGTGTGGAGGTTCAAGGAGGGATATGGCGGATGGTTTAGGCGGAGAATCAAGGCGGCACGAGCCAAGGATCCGTTTTTATTCGCAATGTGGTACGGCGGAGTGCAGCGCAGTGTCAATGCCGCGGTATCGGGAGCCAATTGAGACCGGAAACTCGGGAAGAGGAACATGCTAGCGAAGCTACAGGGGAATGAGGAGAGCCAGAGGCGAAGGGGAGCCCGTGCGGTGGAGGACGGACGCAAGGCACGGATGGTGATGGGAACAATGATCGCCCCGTTTGGAGTGGCTGTGGAGCGCCATCAATTGAGGCGGGGCCAACGGTGGACGCCCAAATCGGGCGGAGCGTGGGCGCGGGCGCGAATAAAGGTGAGCTGCTAGAGGTGTCGATATATCAGCACTGTCCGCTGATCAGCGGACATCTGATATGTCGAATCCCCACATACGACCATGTGCGCTACGCGCGGGCGACTGTCGGATTCAGACAGTAAGAATTTTTCGATTACACATAGCCTACGTGTCCCACACGAGGCTCTTCATTCCACCCATCCACACGGCCGAATGAAGAGCTAGTTAAAAAAATTATCTAGCTCGCCCGTACATCCAGCCTCTCGATTACTAGTATCCCCAGCCATTACTTCCATCTGCGCCCCCGCAATCTTTAACATTTCGATCTCGAGCCGGCAGGACAGTTTCTCTCGGCTGTGGATTCGACCGTCTCCACTGCAACCCTATCGTCAAGGTCTGTGCATCTTACAGGTCGATTCTGTGCAATTTTGAAGCGTGTTCGCCCCAGTCCAGAGCTCCATTTGACCCGGCATCATGCTCAGTGTGCTTGCAGCGGATCGCTCTCGTCTCGCAGACATAAATTCCCGAATCGCGGATCTTGAGCGCTCGCTTTCCGAATTGCGAAATGAGCGAGTCATCGTGCAGGGGAGGCTCGATGAATACAAGTATCCGGTCATCACGTTGCCGAACGAAATCATCTGTGAAATCTTCATCCACTTTCTGCCAGTCTATCCCCGTCCGCCACCCTTTACCGGAACGGAATCGCCGACCAATTTGGCTCGAGTTTGTCGCCACTGGCGAGAAATAGCGCTGTCCCTCCCCATGTTGTGGAGAGCCATCGGGGTGATCCAGCCACATCGCATGTCATACAAACGCCAAAACCAGATGTCCGAGGTCTGGATAAAGAGGTCCGGCGCTTGCCCTCTTGCCATAAATATCGCATACTACGGTGGCCACGATGGCAGTCTCTCGCCCGAGGACATTCCCGCAGTAATTTCACAGCGTCCGCGCTGGGAGCGCCTCAGAATTGACGCTCTACCCCACGCACTCACCGTCATCGACGGCCCCATGCCGCGGCTCCGCCATCTGGACTTGGCGCTCTGCGGAAACGGTATCCCCGCCCCCTTCGAATTTCGAGAAGTGCCTCTGCTACGCAGCGTAACCCTCCATAGTTGGGTCTCTTCGAAGGCAGTAACTTTACCTTGGGGGCAGTTGACCTGCCTCACTTTGCTCGGGATCGAGCGAAACCGCTGTGCTGCAATTCTGCAGCAAACAGACAGGCTCATCCACTGCATCCTGGAAGTCGTCACCTCTGGACCTGCTGACCACCCACGCCTAGCGCTTCCGTGCTTGGAATCATTGGTCGTGAAGGAACGCCGAGGTATTGAAGGGGATCTGAAGAGGTTTCTCCACTCCTTCGTTGTCCCTGCGCTCCGCAGCCTCGAATTAGAGGAGCAACTCTTTGGATCGGACCCCGTCGCCGCGCTGGAATCGTTCATATCGCAATCCGGGTGCACGCTCCAGCGTGTATGTATCGCTGAACGAACGAAACCTACCAAAACCTATCTCCTCGCCTTTCCCCACATTCCCGACTTTTCTTTTGCGAGAGTCGAGAGACGATGATCGGAGATCAACTCCGACGCCTCGATGAACGGTTCCGAGAGTTTTATGTAATTCCTCGGACGTCGAGAGCGACACAAGCTCCGACTCCGGCCAATCGTCCACAACTCCTGTGTAGGTACCTACCGCCATGCTCCCGCTGGGCTCTTGTACTGTAACCTGTCCGCGTTCCACTCCCTTCCGCTCATGTTCCGCCTTCTCACATTCTCCGGCTTACTATTTCTTCACGGACATATGTACTCACGGCCTGTAGTTCTCAAGTTATTTTGCACTACGCATACCCATCGAGTCCATAAATCCCGCCATTCCAATATCACACCAGATATACTATTCTGCAACCTGGTATTAGTAATGACTAGTTCGACCAAAGGCCCCAAACCCAAATGTAAAAGCGTCCATCAGCTCTTGCGCAGCTCCAGTTCAGAGGCGCGACTCTGGCGGTCTAAAGGTGGGCGTACATGCTCTACATGGATATTTGCGTTCTGTATTTGTATGGATAGCTTGAGGGACCATCCAGCCCTTTTTTGTCTCGACTCAGCAGGACTGAAATGTCGACGAACTTGATCTAGCGCCATCCAATATATATTTCGTCGAATATCCTGACAAGATCTACAGTGAAGCCTCGCAGAGATACATCTCAGAAGGTGAATTTCTCGCCGACCAGCTCCTCGGTAATCGTCCACAGCTTGGCAGCGGTCTCCTACAACAAAATCCAATAAGCGCGGAATGCAGCAATGAAAGGAAGCTTACTGGATCGGCGCAATGAGGAGCGACCTTATCGTTGGCCTCGACGCAGTCCCAAAGAAACGCGTTGGGCGTTGCTGCGGGAAATAGAGAACATGAGAAATTTGGTCCCACGAAAGAAATTCAACCGACCGTTGAGTCGTGTATCAACGGCCGCAACCAATGTGCTGAGAGCGCGAAATATAAGTCAAAATTTGCGTGTACGCGGGATACCTGGGCCCTACGTTGCAGCGCCTTGACCAAGAGTCTTCCACGGCCATCTCTCCTCGTTGGGAAGCCCGTCGGCGGTGAGGGTACCTATATTGAAGAGGATAAATATTTAAGCTAAATGAGAAAAAAGGAACAATGCACCTATGGCAATCATATCCTTCTTAGTCTCCTCCTTCTGCAGAATGTTCGTGAAGATACCTGGGAGGGTCAAGTCAATATATGTAAGCCTTGGGAAAGAACCGCATCTCGCACTTCCGGGGTGGAGACTGTACGCGTGTATTTTGCCCTGGGCGCGCCTCGCCAACTCGCTCGCGAAGAGGATATTGGCGGATTTAGCCTGGATGTACCACTCGCCGGGAGTCGCGTACTTTGCTGGATCCGGGCGCGCCACCGCGTCCAAGTCCAACAAGGACCCGAATGAGTGCAACTCGCTTGACACGGTGATAACACGCGGGGTGTAGCTCTCGGAGCGGGCGGCGAGCAGTTTGGGCGCGAGCAGCTTCGTCAGAAGAAATGGTCCGATGTGCGCAGCCGCCATCTGGCTTTCGAATCCATCAACAGTCAGGTTGTACTTCACCACGGGGGCGGCAGCGTTGTGGATCAACACCTATTGCGGTATCCAAATATAGCACCAGAGATATTCTCTGGAGACCTACATGAAGCGGCTCCGAATATTGGTTGACTTCCGCGCCGGCCTTGCGGACGGCGGCCAGAGATGAGAGGTCAAGAACGAGCTGGCGAATATTTGCGCCCGGCACTTCCTTCTTGATGGCCTCCTCAGAGAGCTTCAGCCTACGGAATTAATTCTCAGACAACGCCAAAGAAGTGATATTAAAAATGGATGTTCACCTCTCGGAGTTGTAACCCGCAATGATGACGAGGTTAGCGTACTTCGCGAGGACCCGCGCTGCCTCGAAACCGATCCCATTAATGGACGTCCCAGTTATCAACACTGAAGATTCAGAAAAAGGGTAGGGTATCGGGGTAGAAAGATCACCATTTTTGCCCCGGATTTGTTCTGCGAAAGCAGCTGCGACGTCTTCAGCGGTGGTGGAGAATGAGAATGTAGGCAAAGGCATGGTTGAGGGAAAGCTTGCGATAGAACACAACTCATCTGGACTTAAAACGGTGCGCTAAATTCCATTAGCTCAGCGGAATTTGGTGATAAATTCACCGAGTTACCGAGAGTCCTTTCACCCGTTTGCAGCTCTCGGAAAAGATGTACTTGGCTTCAGGGCAATAAAGCGCAATCCCATTGAAAGGCTGGAAATGCGCAGACTAGTGAGCGAATTAATCACCCAAATATCCACAACACTCCGTCGCCTCGTGTGTGTTCGGGGCTCGGATCACCGTATGTGATCTTATGCAATCCAGCACTCCGTCCTTTGAAACCTCCTCTTCTGGTGCTCCAAGATAAAACCAACAAAAACTCGACTCGTCTTCCTACCCAAACCAATAAACCAATCCAATTCAAAATCTCCGCACGGCCTTTGGCCCAATCCGTTCCGTTCCGATTCAACCGTGCGACCTTGGGTCCAAAACAAACCAATTAACGTGCGGCCTTGGGCCCAAAAGAAATATAAAAGGTGTAATGCGGGGATCAATTCTTCTTCTACCTACAACATGGCTAGTCTTTTATACCCAGGGAACAATGGGAAACAGAACAATAGAGAATACAATGGTAAATAATTGCTACGTGTTCGACACGTTGATTAACATGACAACGCACAGCAAACCAATGCGCGTCAAGACAACGCACAGCGCATCGAAACGTGTTTCAGCCACAGCCATGGTCGTGTTCGCAACAAGCACGAGTTCGTGAAATGATCCAAAACGGGGTTTTCACGAGGTTTTCACGAGTGCGCACATTCCGCGTTCATCACCATGGCTGTGTACAGTCCCTGACCTTGAGAAAACGATTTGCGTACAAAAGGAGAAAAATCACGGCTTGGCCATGGCTGCTGCCACCTTGAACTCCCGCATTTCAAAGGCTTCCAGCGCATCCACAAACTGATAAAGAACGCTCCACCAGACGCAAAGTCGTATAAGGGGTGCAGGTCTATGAATAATATCGGATCGGCAAAGGTGACGCAGCGCTGACGCTGAGGAGGCCCGGGCGGCCCCACCCTTCCCATGGTCAGAGGCCGTGGAGGCGCGGGCATGCGACGAGAAGCATTAATACCGGGGTTCTTCAGATTTGGGAGGGCATCCAAGTCAACCGCGAGAGACGTCAATGCGGGGCGAGTCGCGAACTTGGCGTGAATTGAGCCAAAATCGATTGTAGTCAGATCATCCCGGCAAAGCAGATATCGATCCGACGCAGGGAGGATCGATTCTGACCGAATAGTAGGCGGCCCCCAGACGACGAATGGCCAATGCCGGATACCGGCGTTCACGTTACACCTGGTGGTTGTTGATCAAGAAGCGCTGTCTTCCAAATCAGGGCAATCTCCTTCCTGTTTTGGCCATTTGTTTTGGGTTCGGCTCTCCTCGCAGATCTCTAGCCAATTCGTTCATTTACACAATGGAATAACAAAACAATGGTACGCATATCGGGTAACGAATTCCTAAAGGCATGCGTGGTATGTATAGGGTGTGTGATCACTGAGCTAGATGAATATCTAAGACAACGCCCCGGTCATGATCATGAGCGACTCGAACCCGCAATCCCGCCTCGGCAAGGGCGAGAAACTCGGCTATGAGCTCGGCAGGTAAAACGGGCAGCGGCGCCTCCGGGGCGGTGCAAAGAAAGAGTTCGAACGACTCAAGAGTGCCGTTCCTCTGTCTCCGCCACAGCGTTTTGAGGAGCGCACGATAATGGTCACGCAGAGATGGAAGATTTCGTCTGTTGTGATCATAAGATTCTTGTAGGACGTGATCCCGAATCTCCAGGTGCTTGAGGCCGGGAAGGACGCCAACACCTTCGAGCGCGGGCATTTGAATGTCGATCGTGGCCTGGTTGAGCGTTAGATGTGGCACGGGGCCCGCGGCGCGGAGGAAGCGTTCCAAGGCGGCTGCGGATGTTCGTTCCCCCTGTAATGAGAGCACCAGAAACTGCAGATCGCATGACGAGCGCCGCAGCAGTCTTGCTAAGGCGTTGGCCGCAGCACCGTCGATGACTTTGTGAATTTTACGGACCATTTCCAGCCGCTGTAGACGCGGAGCCGTCAGAAGAGATAACAAGCGCGGGTCGCCAATCTTCAACGAGCGCAGGAGAGCGAGCTTGACGGGCGCGGGCGGGGGGGTAGTCACTGGCAGGTCCCCTCCAGTATCGAGCCAGTAGAGGTCCAGAAGGTTCGGGGAGCGCTGCAATATAGCGACGGTGTGTAGTATATCGGGAGAGTAATGGAAATGGAGGGTGGTCAACTGTTCAAAAGGCAGATTGGCGTTCGGAACGTGGTTTAGGTTGGCGTAGCGAAGTAGCGGAGCATTTCGAATGATAAGGAGCAGACGCGGAACCGCCGGACCGAATGCTTCAGTATCGTTGTTGAACGCCCAGGACGGTGCAAGCCGCTCCAGACGCGGAAAGGCAGTCATGCTGAGCAGCGGAAGCACGCGATACGGGAGATCCAAACAGACATCCTGCCATTGAGAATGGTATCGCAGTATGGCCGGCATAAGCCTGCGAGCTCTCGGTCCACGGAGAAAAATAGTGAGGGAGCGGTTGCGCGCGCGCGAGAGCCAAAGGTCCACCAATTCTGGATGTCCTTTCTCCTTGAAAGCGATAGATGTCCATAGCTCGGAGGTGTCGAGGCATACATTTCTCCATTGGCGACATATTTGAGCAAGAAGTAAAGGTGCTTGATATCGTGAGGACCATGCAGGATACTTGTGGGGATCAGACTCGACAATTGTGGGGGCGGGGAGACAGTGTCTGAATATTTTGGCTGTGATTTCTGCCGGAAGTAGAAGAACGGGGTTATCGTTGCCACTAGAATCTGACACCTGGCCAACGTCCAGGAGGGATACCACCAGTGGGCGAGAAAACGAACCACTTATAGACAGGGTCAGATATCGCTTGAAGGTGAAGCAAGTCTGAGACGTACACAAAATCGAAAAGGTGAGATAATATCATATCTCCGATGAGCCTTGCGGATGGATTATACGTCCGAGGACTCGAATCGGCGAGAGACAGAATTGGTGAGAGAGCGAGAGACGAGCAAGAGCTATAGGGCACGAGCCTCAATGTAGTCAGAGACGAAAAGCGAAGCACGCATGTGGCTATGCCGCAGATTAGATTACTCAGTACGATCAAAAGCACACCGATTTCAAGTTCAAGTTTGAAGTCATTGTGCTTTGAACTTCACGGAAAAAGAGGTCGGCGTACTTGATGTGGTTGTGTATAGCCATAAGCCGTCAGTTTTAACCGCAGTGCATGAGGGGCATTGGCACTTCGTTCAATTACTTATCGGACGAAACAGGCAAAAACTTGAAAGGCGAAACATTCATCTCGTGTAGTTAATTCATCGCATCGTACTTATGCATAGATAAACGGGGAGATCATGCTGGGCGGGTATCCAGAAAGGCGCCCCGATCATGGGTGACTAGGCTAACGTGCAACCCTACCGTGACCCCGCTTCGGCTATCAACTCAGCGGGGAGCGCGCACGGAGCCGCCCTACACCACCGTTTTGGAATGATGTGATCTGGAGATCATGGGGCGGATCGTTCCGGTACATTGATCTGCGTTGTCACCGGAAGCTTAGCTACGAAACCTCTGTCGGATGTCGCTGTGGAGGTTCGTAGGATATTCCTCGACGGTCCTGCAACCTTCCGCAGGATGTCCTTTCCTGTCCGTTATGTAACTGCGGCCAAAACGCACTCTTCTCTCATCTCGTCTTTCGATGTCCGACAACGACAGCGACTATCATCCGAGTAGCGACGATGTCATTATCCCTGGCTTCTCCCAGCGCGATGACACTTATGAAGAGACTACGGCGCACTTTCTCGACCTCGGGCGCCAGTTTGAGGCCCAGCAGCGACGTCGTGAAAAACGGGCACAACGACCTATTTCGACAAGCGGGGACCACACGCCCCGCGCAAGTGCACTGGCGGCCAGAACGGAGATAGATCAGCAAGTTCTCACTTTGTATGGCTCCGCTGCATGCTCAATGTCCGATGCTCAGCAGTTTCTACCAGCCAAATGAAGCATTGGACTCACAGGCTACGTCTCAAGCCTGGTTGGATGCTCGGTTGGATGCTCGTGCCCAATCCCTGCCGGCGCTGATCCCTGGGGAAGAGGAGAATGGGATATCAGCTTTGGCGGTATTAGACTGCAGCACAAATGGTGCGTATTATGGCGCTGTTAACTCGTCTGCTGCTAGATCTGATGGCTTCTTCAGATGAAAAGGAGCTTGAATTCGAGCTGCTTCGTCTTCAGTATTACGAAATGGAAGCTGAACGCAACTCACTGAAAGCCGAACGTGACTCTGCTCAAGATGAGTGCACGCATCTCGCAGCACAGTGTCAACAGCTACGGGATGCGTTGAGGGAGACTCAGGTTTCCCTCAGGTCCTTCCAACAGGAGACGACATTGTCACCCTCTGTCAACAGGCTATTGCGCTGGGGGCAAAATACGATACCGAGCTCAAGGTATCCCTCGAGATGTGTGGGCGTTTCGCATTCTTGGTGAGTCCGTCCTTGTTCCTGTTTGACATGGTGCTCATCTCACTCAGCGTGAAACTTATGTTACAATTACCGCCAACGCTGCCAAGGGCGCCACTAACCCCAATACCACCGACCCTGCGCGCGCGACAGTTCCGTCGAGAAAAAAAGAAGCAGACTTCTGGTCCACTGTCGACAAGGACTTGGCGGAGCTCCGTGAAAAAAAGCAGAATGACCCGGTTCGCATATCCAGGTAAGCTGCATCCGCTGCACTGCTGCGTGTATCTCCTGTTTATTTATGCTACCTATTTCAGTACCATCTCCGCTATCCTCGCCGACGACAAAAAGTTGTATCCTGGCGACACTAACTTGGAAGAGCTGATACAAGCGTCCCCACTCATTTTTCCTTCTTAATCTCGGTCGTCTTCTGATACTTCCATTCATTAATAATCATTCATTTGTCCTCAGTTCGTAGTCTAATTTGTAGTGTCCATATATTTCACGTATATACCATTCACCGTAGCATTCTGCTTCTAATGAAATCCGCATTTTGCTATTTTGATTGTGCTGGTGGATGTCCGAAAGATACGAACGGTTGGCAATGGCGAAGGTCGACGCGGACCTTCCGGAGACAGTCAGTGAGGGCTCTTCCCGGAGCTGCTGCGATATGGACTGCCCACGAATCGATGTCGTGATGTTCCGGGTACGTTGCCAGGACACTTGTAGACATCACTGGGATTTTCGCTAAGGATCAGCTCCGGAATGTCATCGGAACATCCGTCACGGACGGTGGTGTAGGGCATCAAACCGTCCGTTTCACGCCCACGGCCGTAACTTTTACGCCGTATTTTTGATACGCCACGGCTTTACCCGTACACTGAGTCTAAGCGTGGCAGGTCAAGCGGGACGGGTCCCGTACGTACCGTACGTATACGCCGTATCTTACGGCTTTTGCATACCCAAAAAAAAAATTGGAAGAAAATTGATCTGATTCCAGAGCTGAGATGGGTGTTCTCTTACCATTTAACACAGTTGCTACCAGTGTCCGACAGAGACACAAGTTGGTCCGATCCAGTCCTCAACTAGGACCAGAGATGTCGGCCCGTCAGCGGGGGGGCGGGGATCACTAATGAACGTGATGGCCGTGCGCATCGACCACATATTTCGGTTGCCACATGCGACGGAAAGTCAGGAGTGTTGGGCAACAGTTCGACGTGTGGTCCGGCGACTCCCAGCGACTACTCGGCATCTTCGGGATGTTGATTTTATGTCCGTTCTGGGAAGCCGTAATTTACGCGTAACCGGACGTTTACGGGAGGACGTTTACGGGCTGCCCCGTCCCGTATCCGTACCGTTGAATAATGCTGTAAACCTGTCGACGGTACGGGCACGTACCCGTTTTTACGGGCCGTCATCCCGTAAAAATACGGGACGGTTTGATGCCCTAAGCCGCCCCCGCGGGAGGTGTAAAGAAAAAGGTTGAACAGCTCCATCGGAGCGCCGGTTTTCTGTCTCCATTGCAGCACAAGCTCAATAAGTGAACCATATTCAAGACCATAGTAACCATCGTCCCATTGCGATTGGGACTGTTCTGACAAAAATTGTGAATCTCCAAGCGTGGGAGGATATCGGCGGTTTGAAGTGCCGACATGGCGTTGGTCGTCGCTCGGTCGAGCTCTAGATGCACTACGATGCTCGCGGCATCGAGGAAAGACTGAATGTCAGCGGTGGATGTTTGGTATTTCGTTCTAGGGGTCCCCACCGTACCGTATACGGTTACAGTCGTAAGAATTACGGGTATATACGGGTGCTTACCGTACCGTAACCGTAACCGTAATGATGCTTCTGGGGGCTCTTATGGTTACGGTACGGTGTATTTACGGATCTTACGAACCGTATACGGCCGTAAAAAATGAAATAAAATCAAACGAAGGTAGAGAACATGTGTCTACACTTCTTGCATGGTCTGGAGAAGGTCCTCAAGGCCCTTGTGTTTTAAATGAATGTGATGCTTCAGCAACATCAAAGTCCGAATAGTTTCCGGCTTTAAACCAACGCAAAGACGGAAGATAACTCCTTTCTGAGTTCCTTCCCCGCTTGTTCGACTCGGCATTGTAGAGCACTCGAAGACGGGATGGACAATTTATCAACGCAATGGTATACATATTGCATGAGACGGCGGAATTCTGGCCGTTTCAACCTCTTGAAATGGCTGGTCGCAAGTGATCAGCCACTCAACAAGCAGTCATTCAAATTCTGCTCGATTCCAGGGACCCTGCAAGGCTGTCATTAGTTGAACCAAGAAAATGAGGAGAAACTCACTGCACTCTTCTCGCTCACACGGTTAAATGACTCTCGAAGAGACTGTTTATATCTACCCGATGCACCGGCAAGATTATCAAGCCAGGCGACCAGTTCATCACGAACTGCGAACGTTATATGACCTGCCCGCAACATCAAACTCTTCACTGGTGATAGCCGTAGTTCATTCCTTCAAATGCATTATCTCGTAGAGGCGATACATATCAGGAGCATTGCTCTATTGACATGCAGCACTTTACGGTCGTAAGATACCGTATACGGACCGTATTTTCACGGTTATTACGGTATACAGCCCGTACCGTAACCGTAACCGTATAGATCCTTTGAGGTGTCTATACGGTTACGGTTACGGTACCCGTATAACTGTAACCGTACCACCGTATATACGGGTACGGTGGGGAGCCCTAAGTAGGGCTCCAACCCGTGCCTGTCGCCAACGGGTCGACGGACAGGAACGGGCGGGTTTTTCACCAGGACAGGTACGGAAGGGTCCACCTGTAAACGGGGTAAGTACCCGTACCCGTCCGTTCAACGGGTGCTCAGGCAGGTTCTGGCTTACAAATGGTTTTTTACGCCGGATTTTGCTGTATGTTGACTTAGTTTTGGCAAATGAACTTTGGTTGGAATGAACCGAGCCCAAGCCCACCTTAAAGAAGCAAATATACACCCGAAATCATTGTTGGTTGAATTTTTGGTGGAGTCTTCGGCAAAGCCCGGGAAGTACCGAACTGTCCCGTGTGTCGACTTCGAGTCCACCGTTGTCTCTATAGATGAGTAGAGCCTTCCAAATGGGTAGCAAGGTGAGTGCGAGGTTCTATTCACAAAGTTTAGTGCCTCACTAGATTAAACTGCCTGTTATTTCACTGTCCATCCAGTGACACCCGTCGAACCCATCGAAACGTGCGGGATGGGTGGTACTCACGTCCGTTTACCCCCCAGCGAAAACGTGTAACGACCGTTTTTTCCGACGGCCGTCCCGTTCAACGGCCGTGTTGGAGCCCTAACTTGCAGGTGCTGTGGGCCTTGTGTAGGCGTTTGAAAAGGTTTGAATAGTTTAGTTTTCATCTGTTTAGGGTCACGACCCCCTGTAAACTAAACCAAAATATAAACCCTTTTAATGGTTTAAAACTGTCTCTAAACCAAACGGGTTGGAGCCTTAATTGGTCGGCTATACAGATTAGATTAAATCTGATCTGGCGCACCTTTTCAGCTTTCTAAGCCATTCGTCTCGACTTTGCTCGCGGTATCCCATTCAATAAATTATAAATGACAAGTTACAGACAGCGGAAATCACGAAACTTCGAGTGATCAAGCAGCCCGGGTATCCAGAAGGACGTGACCCGAACTTGCAATCCCACTAGTACTTGAGCTTGAGCCAGGGCGCGGAACGTGGTGATGGCGTGGGTAGGAGGAAACGGTGCGGCTGGCCCGAGAGACAGCCGGAACGATGGTAAGCCGCGCCTGCCTCCAAAGCATATTTGCTCTGTTCGCCGAGGGGGCCGCCCATGACTCCTCGATAGACAAACCTCAAACGCAAGCAATTCAAGACGCCAAGACTTGACAGAAACATAGAGGTAGGGAGCTCAGAAAAGAACCTTGAAAGATTGAAGAATGGGAGTTGCAGACGATGCCAGAAAGTACTTACTTAGCACGCCCTTACGTACAGACATCGTCACAGAAATTCTAGAAAATGCGACTGGAAGCAGATGAATAGCTTGAGAGGGAACGGATACAATCGTTTTTAGACATGCGCAAACTATGAACCGCCCTTCAACCGCTCTCCCTGGACCATTTAACACGTGTTGGTGGGGGAGCAAGAGACCGCCAGAACCGGGTTGCCCGATTCGATGGCCTGCAGTTCGTCAGTGATATTCCCTCCTGCATTTTGTGCAGGCGTACCTCGCAGTTTCCGTCCTGGTTAGGGTTGGGGAACAAGGCGGAGGTGCACGCCGCGTCAGCGTACGCGGTGACACAGTGCTCCGAGCCGGCAGTAACCTACACACCCCCGCTTCAGATACCTTGTGATTTCTATATCGTGGACGACACAAACGTACCCTGAACGCATTCTTTCCGACGAACGAGTGGCATGAACCGTCACAGGGAGCGACCGACGTCGTACCAGTGCAGCCAATGTTGGCGAACGTGGTGATCTGGGTGAAAGCCGGGACGGCTGCAGCAGCCAGCACTTGGAGGATGAGGAGCATTTGCATTGTTGAGTGAATGTAGGAAAAGGCTTGGCGGGTCCTGTTTGTTTTATAGCTCTCAGGACCCACGTGGACACGAGACGGAAGGAAGGAAAATTATACGGCACTAAAAGTGAAACAGCTTTGTTGGCCAGCCAACAAACCGCGTATCGGCAGGCACATTGTGCTTGATCAAGTGCTGATGGTCGTGCACGGAGGACGGACCACGGGTAAACTGAATAGAATGCCTGTACGTGGTGTTGGTAGGGATGGACGCCGTACCGTACCGTATTATTCGTCCCGTAAGAGTACGGTCCGTAAAATTGTTGGTTTTTGAGCCCTACGGGACGGTACAGGGACACCGGAAGAAGCCGTATACGGCTGTCGAGAACAGCGTCGGATGAAGTTCAGTTCAATTGAAATCACTATGTTATGCATTTTCTCACCTCATTGTGGATGTTATTCACCATTGTTCCCATCCTGCTGCCTTGACACGATAAACAGTATGCCGTACCGGAACCGTAACCGTAAAGGAGGCTATACGCTACAGATACGGCATACCGTATAACGGTAACCGTTACGGTTACCGTATTTTACGGGTACGGGCGCCCATCCCTACGTGTTGGATGAATCCTGACAAAATTTTGGAAAATTTTCGACAACCCAAATGCGACTTGCTGAAAGAAGAAAAAAAACGTTTCTGTAGTCTTCGAAACCGAAGGGAAATTCCAATTGTCCCGCCAAATTCGTTTCTTCGTTGCGACGTGAACCATTGTGACCATGGAGTATCGAATTGACATATATACGGTGTTCCATTGCACTCCTTCGTGATGGCTGTTGCAACTTGCGAGTCGATATGTGTACTTTATTCAAGCTTCTTCAAATTCGTGTACCCACGCCGGACATGTGATAGCCCGGACCTGGGTGATAATTGCGGATTGCGCACGTCCCTCAATCGCTTTTTTGATGGGCCTTCGGACCATGAGCAATGCAAGTCAAGCTTACCTTTAAGCTACCCCACCCAACAACGAGCAGCAACTTCTTGGCCTCGATGTTCTACCGTTGTGGGCCACTCATCTTGACTTCACGTTCCCGGTATCCCAGTCAATTTCGATAAATTATAGCAAAAAATACGAGTTGCAGGCGGTGGAAACTACGAAAGACTTTGAAAGATCAAGCAGCCCGGGTATCCAGAAGAACGGCCTCCTTCTGTGTAACCCGAACCTGCAATCCCACTTGGGCGAGGGCGCGGAACGCGGTAATGGCGTGAGCAGGGGGAAACGGCGCGGCTGGCCCGAGAGACAGCTGGAACGACTGTAAGCCGCGCGCCTGCCTCCACCGCAGCATTCCCGCGAGTGCGCGATAATCATCGTCACTCCTAACAGCAGCGTCGCGATACCTGACAGTCCGCGTGTGCATCATATTCGTCTCCACAATGATCCTGGTGGGATCACGAATCTCGAGCTGTTCGAGGTTCGGAAGGACGTTGGCATCTTGGAAGATCTGCATCTGGGATTCAATCCCCTCGCCTTGGAGCTGCAGACGCACCACGGAGGCCGCAACGCGTAGCAGGGGCTTCAAGTGTGGGGCAGGTGTTCGATATACCTGCACGCAGAGAACCCGTAGATTGCATGACGAGCGCGATATCAGCGACTGCAAGTCGCCGGCCTCGATATCGCCTGAAATGTCGAGCCGTTCCAGACGCGGAACCGTCAGGAAAGGCAAAAACCGCTTGTCGACAGCCGTCAATGAGCGCAGGGAACGCAGCTCAACCGGAGGACGTGTGGTCGACTGGCTTCCGGCACCTGCATAGGAGCAAGAGAAATCAACGAGGTTAGGGCAGCGCTGCAGGATAACAATTGTTTGGTCTACTCCCGTGTTGCCCGCTCGAAGGGTGGTCAGGTGTTCGAAAGGAAGATCGACCTGGGGGAGGAGGGATATGTCGGCGTAACGGAGTAGGGGAGCATCTCGAATGACAGCGGGATCACCCGTAGTCCGCATGTTGTTCCCGATGGTAGAAATTGTGAGTCGCTCCAGGAGCGGAAAGGGAATCATGCTGAGTTGGCGAACCGCCGACAACGGGAGAGTCAGGTGGACGTCCTTCCACCGGGAACAGTGAGGAATCACGGCGTCCATGAACATGCGAGCCCGTGGCTCGTCGCCAGTCAAGAGGAATATGGTGAGAGGGAGGTTCCCAGCGCGCGAGAGCCAGAGCTCCAACAGCTCTCTAGATCGTGCGACATAAAAAATGAATGCCCACAATGCGGGTGTTCCAATAGAGAAGTCTCTCCATTGGCGGCATACTTGAGCGAGAAGCAGAGGAGCTGTGCGAGACGAGGGACATGGGATCGAGTTGGACTCCGGAGAGAGAGTGGGAAGACAGATGGTGAAAATTTTCTCTGTGATTTCCGCTGGAACTGAAAGAATCGGGGATTTGGAGCCGGAGGACACGTGTACGATTGGCAGGCTCATTTGTGAAAGGGTATGTCGATGAGACAAAGCAGCTGGTTACTAGTATTTGATGGTGAACTTCCAGGCGGAGAAAGAGAAGGAGAAGATCTGCGCACTAGGCCAGAGAGCACGGGAGCACACCAGGAGTGGGAAATGGTAGCGGGAAAGGGTGACAGTGGTGGGAGGGAAAGAGAGAGACAACAAACCCGGCATCCGCGGCGGCGTTTCGGCTTCTGATGTGATCAAATCGGGCATTGAATAATTTCTTCGTCTCGACTCTCGACGACCGCCGCGATCTGAGCAAGATCTGATTATGAAGGTTAAACATCTGTATGGTGGTATGTGTTATACATGGTGTATAATTTGTGATACTTACTGGGGCTTCCCAGTAGATTGAATAGCCTTGCGCGCGATTCGGATTCGGCGCTTGATTTAACGCCCAAATTCAATAGATTTGGGCCGGTCAACAAAGAATCGGATCTAAAACCGGTATGAACCGGGAGAAATGTGCAGCGCGGGCGCGTTGTGCGGGAAGGACAATCAGACAGCATCAGAGACAGTCCAATTCTCGCTAGATTCAGATCCACGCTGTCGGCGCTGATCATGAACGCCTTGCCAATTGTCCCGCTTCGTCCCCCACCTCACCTGGCTCACCTTTTGTCTCTGGCTGATGTATTCATCAGGTACCTGCTGCTAACTTGAGTTACGGATGGCTGCTGATGCTTTGACTAGCTCCCCTCCGCTCAGTTTGTCTTCTCACACTGCTCACTAGATATTTCCCCTCCGTCCGTGCGTTATGCAAAGCAAATGTGTTCCCCGACTAGTGCTGACATGTTCTTGAAGTCACACAACATGCTGGCCCGATCCTCGAGAAGCGGGACGCGTTTTCCAGCAGTGGATTGGCTTCGGCGTCGTGGATATGGCTCCCGGAGCCGGATCTATTAACGACTGCGCC
The DNA here is from genome assembly GCA_029282495.1 of Mycena albidolilacea. Lineage (NCBI taxonomy): Eukaryota > Fungi > Basidiomycota > Agaricomycetes > Agaricales > Mycenaceae > Mycena > Mycena albidolilacea. The sequence goes on along the minus strand of JARIHO010000024.1, from coordinate 286,207 downwards.
AACGGGGAGCGTCGCGTTTACAAAAACGGTGGTTACTGCTTCAGGAAAAACTGCGGCCTCTGCATCGATCTCTATAGCGGTTGACAACAATTTCACGCTTTGGTGTAACGCGCAGCCAATTGGGGCCTCGGACGGCACCGCAGAAGCGGGGTGGCAGACCGCGCAGATCCTCAGCGCAGCCCTCAACGCGACGTCCAATGTTTTCTCGGTATTGGGCACAAATTCCAATCCAGATACTCCGGGTGCTGCGAATCCCGCTGGTCTGCTTGCGGCCATTCGCATCTTTTACACAGACGGCTCGAACGACACCGTCCTATCGGACAGCACCTGGCTGGTCTCCGGCACGATCCCTGCGGATTTCCCCCTCCCTCATGACCTCTCTTCGTTTGTACATGCGCAGGTCGCCACCAAGTACGGTTCTGGGGCCTGGGGAACGAGCGTCACGGTCCCCACCCCGAGTCCAAACCCGCTCAATCTGACCGGCAGCTCGTGGATCTGGTCCACCTCCAATGCAGGCGCGGATGCACCGGTGGGGACTGTCGGATTCAGGAAGACCGTGGTCTCACCATCTGGCAAATCCGCCACATCAGCGACCGTCCTTCTCTCGGCGGACAACACGTTCCAGCTGCTGATCAATGGCCAGTACGTTGGCGCTCCACCCTTCGACAATAACGCGGCGGACTCGGCTGGAAGCTGGGAATACGCTCAGCGCTTCACCGTCGCCCTTACTCCGTCGACCAACGTCTTCACCGTGCTTGCGACAAACTTCCCCCCGCAGCAGGTGGGCGGGACGTCTGGCGCGGGCCTGGTCGCCGCCCTGCAGATCCGATATTCGGATGGAAGTACCGCCATCGTCGGGACGGACGCGTCGTGGCTCGCAGGTCCCTCCACGTCGGCTTCCTCGTTCCTCGCCACAGCGGACTCCACGCTGGGGCCTGCGATCTCGCAGGGGCTGTTTGGGATGGCGCCCTGGGGGCAGCTGAAGGGCGTCTCGGACGCGCTGAGCGCTTTGAAGCTCCCTGCGAACAACGCCGCCGTCGTCCCTACCACCCCCGGGTCATTGACAACTAGGACGACCTCTAACCCGCTGCTAGCACCCACGTCGACCTTCGGCGTCTCACCAACATTGAGCGACCCATTATCCACCACCTCGCCTACACCCAATCCCAACGCAGGCGGTGCTCGGGCGCTCCTCGTGAATGGTTGTATACCGCTGACGTTGGTATTCGGTCTTGCCGTCATTATCTTCCAAACCCTAACCCTAACCTTCTAACCCAAACCCTAACCACCCTAACCACTAACCAGGCCCTATGCGGGCCATACAAGGCGAGTGCAAGGCTGATTATGTCTTTTGTTGGTGGACCTAGCTTTAAATATATAGGACCAAGTATCTCTGTAGTGGTGTAGTGGTAATAATGATGGATTCATTGATCCACATCACCCAAAGGTTTTTGGTTCAATCCTGGCTACGGCCTTTTCCCTTTTCACTAAGATAAGCCTTTCGGGGATATGCTAAGGATTATAAGGTGGCCTTGCAAAAAACACCACAATAACTGTCATGAACTTTGCAAAGTGCTTACTTGGTCTAGTGACATTGTAGCTCATCCAGACCCCCTTCTGCTTGATGATTCCATGGATATTGATTGTGGCCACGGCCCAGCCATGCAACAAGAGTTGCCTGAGCCTGATGATACCATGGATCTTTGCTCATCAGCTTCTACCAGTTCCGACTCTGAGTCCACACCTCCAAACTCTGACCTCTCCGACGCCTCTGACAACTCTCTTGTTGATTGGATCGAATTTGATGAAGATCTCGACAAAGAGACTCCCAAAAGACTTGATGAAATGGAGCGAGAACTGGATGAGATATTGTTTTCAGAGAACGAGCGAGAGTTATGGGAAATCTGTATGTTGTCTCTCACTTATATTTTTTTTTCATGAGCGCTGATTGTACTGCAGGCAATGGAGTTTTGACCGAGAAAGATCGCGACAATATCCGAGCATTCAAGCTGCGCATGCTGTCGAAAATGCCGCGTGTTGCATTCAACCACATGCGAAACACATTCAGTCACAAAATGGACATAAGCTCGGAATGGGTGATTCTCCACCGCATAGCACTGCTCACGCGCATAGAGCCGCATTGGTTTCATTGCTGTCCCAACTCCTGCATTGCCTACACCTCGCAATATTCCAATCTCTCTCATTGTCCCTATCCAGACTGTAGGGAAGCACACTATACACCAGCTGGCACCCCTCGTCGACTCTTTTGCTACTTGCCCCTTATCCCTCGCCTGCAGGGCCTCTTCTCCAATCCAAAGACAGTTGAAGAGCTCCTCTATCGGCACCGTTACCAAAGCCGCCACAACGAGGTATCAGATGTGTTTGATAGTATTCACTATCAGAACCTTCGTAAAACAAAGGTCACTGTTGATGGCAGGGAGCTTGCACACTGCTACTTCTCGGGAAAGTAAGATATTGCCCTTGGAGTCTACATGGATTCCTACCTTCTGTTTGACCGCCGATGCAAAGGCCCTTCTGCGACTCCAATCCTCTTACAGAACTACAACATTCAGCCAGCAGTCCGCACTCATTTGTCGAGAGAAATCTGTGTTGGTGTCATCCCTGGCCCGTGCACACCCAAGGATTACCACAGCTTCCTTGTTCCTTTCGAGGACGAATGTGTGCTGCTTGCAGCCGGCATTCCCACGTATGATTGTGTCTCCGTCGCTGTCTTTGACCTCCACGCCTACATAATTTTCGGCATGGGTGACATTTTTGCTGTCGAGAAGCTGCTGAATACAAAAGGCCACAATGCCTTCTGTCCCTGCCATTCTTGCAAAATGAAGGGCATCCGGAATATCTCCGGCGGCGACACAATCTATTATATTCCACTCACCCATCCGGATCTTCCTGGCGAACCTCGTCGTTCTTGGAACCCAACGAATCTCCCCTTGCGCCATCACAACGATTTTATCGACATTACGAATCACCTACAGACGCTGAAACTGGTGAAGGATCGGAAACAGCTCACATTCCATGAAGGCATCAATGGTCTTCCGGCTCTGTGACGTGTTGGTGCACTGGACTTTGCACGCTCTTATTCCTGGGATATCATGCATTTGTTCTTTGAGAACATCGTACCAAATTTGGTAAAACTCTGGAGCGGCAAATTCAAACATCTCGATGTCGGGTAAGAGGACTACGAGATTGATTCCGATGTTTGGGGCGAGATTTGGGCGGAGATGATCGATGCAGTGGAAGATATCCCTGCCCAGTTTGTGCGTTCCATGGCCCATGCACCGCGTAACTTCACAGCTGAGGCGTGGTGCTTCTGGTTTGTTTATCTGGCGCCTATTCTGCTGAAGGGCCGTTTCAACCACTCAAAATATCACGACCATCTCTGCGATTTGACACACATAATCAAGACCTGTATCGCCTTCACCATCACACACGCAGAAATTGCTGATCTCCGGAGAAGAATCATTGCTTGGATGCGAACCTATGAATGGTAAGGTTTACTGTTCTGATCCATATCTCGATCTCCACTAAGTTTATCTAGCTATTATTATCAATACCAGGAAGATCGACTCTCTACCTGCACACTGACTGTCCATGGCCTGATCCATGTTCCCGATGATCTCTTGTTCTGCGGTCCGGGATGGACAACCTGGACTTTCTTCATGGAACGGTACTGTGGGCTCCTCAAATGCGTGCTCCGGTCCAAGCAATCCCCTTGGGCTAACTTGAATAACACCATTCTTCACGGTGCATACCTTGAGCAACTTTCAGCACAGTTTGATGTCAAAAAGGAGTTGGCATCTCCTTTGTATCAAGTCAATGGGCTATCCTCAACCGAGCAACAATTTGATCTCTGTAGGTTTTATTCTATATCACTTGTTCTCCACATATCTTACCCAGCTCAGATTCTCAGACAGTTCTCCGAGTGCCTTGCCAGAAGACCTACACACCAGATAGCGAACTGCGAGACACAATTGGCTGATACTTTCCCCCTTACGTCGGTAAACCTATGAAGCAAATTGCACACCGACTGCCACAGGTTATGTCCCGGTGGGGCAAAGTACGCATAGTTGACGAAGATTCAATGTCTTGTTCTTGGATAGGACACAAGGGTCGTGACATGTCATTTGTCCGGGTAAGAGTCGAATTTAGGTGTCGTTGTATTTGGCTGAACACTCTGTAGTTTGAGATTGAGGTCAAGGATCAACGGCACCCTGGCTCATGGGTCTCCAGGATCTCATATGGGCGGCTGGATCAAATTCTTGTCTGTCAGTTGCCTCCTGACCGCAACTTCTGGGGCAATTTGGCCGGCAAGGTGAGATTGCTAGCAGTCTTGACGCCCTACAGAACCGGTGGAAGAGATGCTGCACTCAACATTGTTCCCCACTACCAGTCCACTGCTCCAATCGTTGCTGACATCCAGAGCATCATGGCTGTTGTTGGACGTATTCAGAGCGGCAGAAAGTGGTATATCATCGATAGAACTGGGGGAATGATGCGGCCAGAGTTCATACCGTCAGATGAGACAGAGGACGAAGGACCCGATGAGTCAAATTCTGTAATATAATGACTTTTGTGCTTGGCAATACCTTTGTATGAACCGTAAGTTGCAAAAGAGACGCAAGAGGGAGGACTCACATGACTTTGCCGCGGCATTGATTGTCAACTCACAGCCACGGTTGACAATGTCACATGCACAACATCTTGTATTCATTCTCTCTCCTTGGTTCAGATCTCGTCCGAAACTCTGTGAAAAAATGCTGAAATCGTTTGAAAGCAATTCAGGCATGCAAATAATCAATCAGACCATCAAATTCAGTCCCTAATCAATGAATTCGGCTATTTGGGACGTCCAAAGTGTTACCGTTTAATCTCAAGCTCCACTTATTGGAATGTCCTGAGAAATGGGAAGCACACTGAATAAGCATGAACCAAGGTCCCTACGTTGCCGGAATTTTACCAAAGCAAGTTGAAGTGGCCCGGAAATCGAAGTCCCACTCCAGGCGATGGATGCTATAATGTAACACAGCATAATATTCCAGTCTTTGGGAACCGTGTGTTCATAAAATATAAGGTATACATATTTATGACACAGCTTTTTGTGCAGTGTGGACCCCTGTCAGTGTTGAACTGGTCTGAAATGAGAGATAGGGACTGTTGAGTTCTCAGCACTTTCCAGACATTTAGGCTCCATCAGGGGTTCTAAAATGGGGGTAGGACTGGGTATGACACTTAAACTAAGTAGTGAAAGAGCCGGCAGGAGGTGTATAAAATCGACAGGCATCAACGGTAAAGTGTTCGCCTATCAATTTGATCGCATCAGAATATCGACAAACACGAGCAACGGACGCCCTCTTCTCTTTCTTCCTATACCTTGCCTTTCTTGTTCATTGAAATGCCGCCAAGGAAGGTGGAAAGCCTTGCGGAGAAAGTTTTGAGACTTGAGAGCGAGGCAAAAGTTATTCGCACTGAGCTTGGTCAGTCTCCTGTATATCATGTGTCTTTGCACGACTTTAATGCTCTTTTAGCGACGTATAAGGCAGAGAAGGCTTCCCGTCCCCGTAAGAAGCTTATTCCTCGGCCCGATGGACAATCCGGGACCAGCAAGGGTTATCAAATCCAAAAAGCCGTGGGCTTGAGACGTGACAAGAAACGCTATTCGAGACTCTCGGTAATGTCTTTGGAATCAATGTGTGCATTCTCTCTGAACGACTCCCCATAGCGCCTAACACGATCCTATGTTTATAAATACCTCGATCCCCACAAAACATTGCAGAAACAAGACTCAGCTCGACTCGACAAGTTTAAAGTCTTTGTGCGTTTCTTTGCACTCACAAGAATGATACCTTCTCAGCTGAAAAGTGATCAGATGCAGAAAAAGTTCAAATACTTTGCTCGTTTCGAAGGAGCGTGGCCTCTCCATGACCTTGCACGAAAAGCTCTGAAAAACTGTGTCCGTGCGAGAAAGGTAGACGAAGCTGCAGAGAAATTGGCTGAACAGAATGATGACAGCCTGAGCTCCGATTCTGAGGGCAAGAACAACCGCAAGGAGGAGACGCGGGAAGAAGAAGATATGAACTCGGATGCGGACTCTGATTCCCAGTCTTGCTACGGTTCAGACGTCGCGGACGAGTCAGTGGAAGAAGGAGAGGAGGAAGACGAGGAGGAAGAGGAGGAGCACGAAGTGCCGCCTTCGCCACCCAAACCTCGTGCCAAATCGGTATACTTTTTGCTTCATTCATGTGCGCAGGTTAACCCGACCTATCAACACAGGCTGTGGTAAAGAAGACTGCTCGATTGAAGGTATTAGCTGTCTTGACCGCTTCACAGTCGCTTATCAGACCAATGGGTTGACTCAGGACCAAGAGGACGATGAGAATGTGCTGCCCACAAATAAGGTCAGGTATTTATTACACGGCTTCGTCATATGTGCTTATCGTGCTCCTAGGGCAAGCTTAGATCCAAAGGCGCTTCTTCTGTTCCTCCGACCACGAACAATATGGACAATGAGGATGAGGAAGCGGAAAGGGTGCCGGCACGTTTTTTGAAAAAGGTGACTTGTGCTGTATGAATCTTTTTGGCATACCGTACTGATGCACTGCAGGCCGAAAAGACCAACAAAGAAAATGTCCCACCAAATAAGGTATGTCCAAATGCCCACGACAGAAATGTGGTGATCAGATTGCTGCAGCGCAAATCTGAAACCAGGCCAGAGGAAGATGTGAAGCAGGAACCAACACGGAAGAAGGTAAAGCGTATATTATCTATGGTGGCTTTGATTAACAATTCCTAGCTAAAGGCTGCAGAGCCTCTGGCCCCAAATGACAAGGTCAGTGATATACCTTTGGAACGCACTCGACCTTGACCATCTATCGCAAACTGTAGGCCAAGATTGTGAGTTTTCATTTCTAAATGATGACTGGATCATTTTCACCCAGTCCCAACCCAGACCGTGTTGCGAATCCCGGCCAAATGCCCCAAAAAGGGATGTGGCGAAGCTCTTCCCGAAACGAGTCTGTCCCCGTACCTGCGACGCTTGCTGGAAGAGCGGCAGATCCAGCTGAAAACGCCCGACAACTCTCGACGCACAGTTGAAGAACTCGAGGGCCGAATCTGTGCCCGTATTTCCTCAGATAACAAGCGTATACAGGTGCTCAAACACGGTCGCCAACAGGGCTGGCCACTCTCCTTCGACCTGATGTTGATAGTGACCTTCATCATTGGGCTGGAGACCGAAATTCTGGACTTGGTCACCAACGGTGCAGAACTAAGTTGTTGTGTCGCTTTTGTGAACTTTGTGAATGGTATTGGTGGAAGAATCTATGAGTTCGGCAGGGATGGACTCAAAAATTTTGCACCTGCGCAAGTCTATTCCCGCGCCGGATAGTGCGTATTATCACCCTTGGCTGTTTGATCAAGACTGACTTGTTCACTGTCCTAGCTTCGGCCCCAAAGGAAAGGATGTGATCATAGAAACGATGGCTCGAATTTTTGCTCCGCACTTTCCGCAGCTGAAAATGCACCTTGTCACCACCTTATCATCCATTATCTCCAGCAATCGCGAGTCTTTCGACGCTCCTGCACAAGGGACTCTACCTGAGATCCTTTCGATCTACGACTTCATGGACTTTGTACTTCTTCCTCACATTACAGCACGTATGATCTCGGACGACATGCAGGTCTCCCTCGAGGACGCTGAGTAAATTAGAACCCGCAGCATCGAGTTTGGCCAGTTGGTTCACTGGAATCTTCAAGATTCAGCTCTTCTTGCAGTTCAGGAGTTTAACAAGGCTGCTGCCGCCGATGAGATAGCTCGTATCCGAACACAGGCACTATCGTCCCCTCCCCACAACTATACACTAAGACCCAATCCTGACTACGACAACGATGAATCGCCTGTTGCAACCAAGGTAGAGCTTGAGTTCTCTCTTCTCACTGATCTCATCCCGACTTTTAGGGCTCCAGAAGCGGGCAAAAGGAAGTAGAGCTTACGCTCGATGATTTTCCTATGGTGAGTTATTCAAATCTTACTTTCATCGTCGCTTCAACTCATTACTCCCAGGGGGAACACAAGAAGAAAGCTCAGAAAGCCAAGCCGAAAACCGTTCAGAGGCTAAAGTCGGTCAAGGTAAGCATCCGGAGTGAACCAACTACTGCTTAAGCTCAAATTCTGCAGGCTACCATGACGAAAAAGAAATTAAGTCCGATTAAACGCACCTATGGTTTGCGACGCCGTCCGACCCAACAATAGTTCTGATGACTCAATATGTTGCCGCACCTCTTCATTTTCTTGTCCGTGTTACGTTGATCCTCCTTTTCCCCTTTGCGTAGAAAACATTCATTCGCATTTTCATTCTGTAATTTTGCTACCACTCCTCGTCGGCGCTCGCAGATTCCGGGACGAGAATTGAACATAGTTGAAGTTTGATTTATGCCCCCAGAACTATCCTTGTGCTTCTAATAGTGAGCATTGGAAGCTCACAAGGACTGGCCTCAATTTATCACCAATTTTCCGGAATAGTTGTGCACCAATTGGCTATTGATTGAGCGAAAACTTTGGTCTCGGTGCTTGTCACATTGTGACAGTCACACTGTGACCTGACGCGTCTTGCCTTTCCACCACCATCTTCTCGCCGCCCTACGGACATCCCGCCCACTTCCGCTGCTCAAACCTCTTTCAAGGTGTCTTCTCTGCCTCAGTACACGCTTTCATGACCCATTTGGAACCTTTCAGCTCTCCTAGAGTCGAAGTAGGAGCTTTTGTCTCTTCCACCAAGAAGGGCGCTTTTGGGCGCGTTGCGTGTCGCAGAGTCTCGGAAAAGGCGTTTAGGCAATGGTAAGCATCCCTCACTTGCCCTCCAGGTCCATCTCCATGCCTGCATGCCGCGGTATGGCTCGCACCAGGGACACCGGCGCGTGGGTATGGAGATGGACCATGTGTGGAGTATTTTGTCTTCGGAACTCTGTGCTGATACCCCTGTATGCTCTTCCAGCCTTACTGTAGGTACGTTTGGGAACTATGGGTCACTACGCACTCACGAAGTACAGGATTCCACCGTCAACTAACCTAAGCAGCTTCATTCCCCTTTGCGATGACGGGCACGCCGCCACATGCTTTTGCGCGATGTCCATGTACATTTCCCACTCTCACCTTTAATTCGTCTCTCATTCTTTCTGCGATACACCAGCTGAGCATGGGACGTCCCGGGAAATGTTGTATGTCCCTCCTCACGCCTCCGCCACCCGGCTGACCTCGCTCCCCCTCCCCTCCCACCTTCCCCTCACCCACACACGACTATCTTTCCCTGCCCGCGCAATGATTCGGCGGCCCGCTGACGCCCATCGTCCCTGTCATACGCCGCACGCACGCAGACACCGAGGCACCCGCACAGCCCTTCACAATCCCGCTGGTCTCAAGCCGCCCAGGCACGCCCGCACAAAGCACGATCCAGCTCTGCCTCGGCTTTGGCCGACCGCACAGGCGCAGGTCGACTTTGAGGCGGTGTATCACACGCTCGTGAAGAATACGGGGAGGAGTCTGGTGTCGGCGCTGCTAGTGCGTCCCTTTTTTTTTTGCTCTACTCTGTTCATTTCTTTAGCTCTTTGTTTTTGCGATGCGCCAAATGCGGCTGGCTTAACGTAGCATGGCATACAGGTTTCAAGTTCGTCCTTTTTGTCTTTGAAAACTCTCCCCATCTCATTCGTTATCGCTGTCTGCTATCTCATTTCCGCCATTGGGCTGTTTTGGTGTACTTCTGTTGCCTACATTGAGGTATGTTTCCCGCCTTCATTCTCTTTGCCATTCATGTCCTTTGATTATCTCTTCGACCCCGTCGTTGACGTCTTTTTCTTTATTTCTTTCAACCTTCTATTTTGTTGATGCCGACTGGCCTGCCCGTCGAGATATCCACGTGTCGTTCCTCTAATTGGTTTGACTTTGACACTTCCTGAAGCTTCATTCGCTTTCTTGAGTGCAATTGTGCGGCACCAGTGGGGGCTATTTTGAATGTTATTTCAATCCTCTTGTCGCCTTCTTCCCTGCTGTGCCCTGGCTTCTCTACTTCTGCTGACCTGCACCCTTCTAGGCCGAAGCCAAAGCCAAAGGCGCCGCCGCCAAAGCCGACGCAAAGGAAGCCGCCGCGCTCGAGCGCGCGTCTGCCTAGTACGAGAAGGGTAGGACTGGGTTGGTTAATTGGTGACACTTCGCTTCCTTCTCAGGTAATTATTTGATTTTTTGAGCCACAGGCTGGTGTCGGTATACATCACTACATAATCTAACTCGCCCAGTCCGTACTAAAGTGAGTTTTTCTTGCGGACTCTATTTCTTTGGCGCCCCAAGTTCTTCTTGAATAATTCTCGGCCACCTCTTCACTTCGATATTCAGGCGCTCGCTCGCTTTCGGGAAGCAATTTCAGTACATGCGTATCATTTCTGGTGGCAAGCGCTAATTTATCTCTCACCAGGCGCAATTTCAGCGGGATTGGGATCTTATCAATCACGACATCAACCGCACAACACCATAAATATGTGCGTCGGATTTTTACAGCTCTTGCCAACGATACCGAGTATTGATCTGCCTGGATTTTTTGAGTCAAGAATTGGACACGACTCGATTTCGTCAATGAAGTATCTTCTCCCGCAAGTTCTTATTCTCACACGAGCTTGACTCCAGACTGACCATTATTCTCTGAGGACGCATAATTGGGCTGACCCTGACGTCAAGTACCTCAATCTCAACTATGATCTGTATAATTTCCGTGTACGTTTCTATGCAACCTTGCTCGGCTCGAACAATATGTGCGTATACAGTCTAATGTGGTTTTTATTCAGGTGCAGTCTCTAACTCTGCTTCTCTTACTCCGTATTGGCGACCAATATGCTGGCGAGACACCTTGTTTTCCCCCGAAGCTGTTTTGTCTCATTCCATTCGTCATCGCGGGTAAGCCTAGCACTTTCGTCCACTATGTCGGCTGAATTTAAGCTCCAAAATGGACAACATTCATAGCTCCGCAACTCGGCTGTCCACTGAACGCGTCGATATGGTGAGTGCTAGACTGCATTCCGATTTAGTCATGTACGCCTGTACCGTATATACGAATATACTATTTATGCCAAATACACCCAGCGCCCGAAATCAGTACCCTAGAACTACTGCAAATCAGTACTTCGCCAGCCCCGAAAAATAGTACATCGAGGCACTAATATGCAGTGGAAAGCACTGCATATTAGTACAAAAATGAGCACATGCACTATATATTAGTGCATCGAGATACTACATTCCAATAGGTGCGTACTAAGATCTAGTATGTCTGCACACTAATTTTCAGGGATAGGCATATACTAATTTAAAGTACACGGGCTGTCTGCAGTGCCGGTACCACTCGTACTGCCTTCATTCGTTCTATTCTCGAAGATAGTGACCTTTGAATACTTGTCTGTGTTGTAGATACATTTGAATTGTATTCTACGCATTGGGCTCCTCCCCATGGTCCCATAGATATGCCACGTAGTCCGCCCACATTTGATTTGCGATCTTGTCACGTCACACTGTTGCACACGCTGTAACATCGTCGAGCGCATCTTCGGCGTGGTCAAGCGCCGCTGGGCCCTATTTACTTTGACTCCTGAATATCCGATGGAGACTCAAGCCGTGTTCGTCCCTGCGATTGGTGCCTTGCACAACTTCGTTCACATCCACGATGGAGACGATGACGCAGAGGATCTTGCTGCTGGTGATGCACCCGAACGCGAGGAGGCTTAACGCCTCAACAGCTTCATCGAGGAAGACCCAAGGGAGATTTCGCCAGAGGAGCTTGGGTGGAATATTCCTGCAGAAGAGACAGGCCTGTGAATGGCGCAGATTATAGAGCTCCTTTGCATTTTTGGGTCTGAAGGTATGAATTAATGCCGGGTGAAGTACCAAACATGAATCACTGACCTCTGGTGTACAGTTCCCCACTCTTTGAGGTGGTAGCGCACATTGCGATACGGTGTCAACAGTGCATCACATAAGGGGAACCCCGCATCCGCTAGATAGTACTTGCCAGCAGGAATGGCAAGGTCACGGGCGCGCGCGTACTTGAATATGGCGGAGTCAGAAGCACTGCCCTCCCAGCCACTGAGGATGTAGACGAAGAGCATGGTGAAATTGCATGCTGCCAGTACATTCTGACTGATAAAACCCTTTCGATTGCGGTATCGGGCCATATTTTCTGCCAGGACCCAAGCATGAAAATGCGACCCATCGATGGCACCGCGTGCATTGTGAAAGTATGGGTAGAGCTTGGGATTGTCCTTGATTTCGGGCGGGGTTTCGTCGGCAGGGAGGTGCAAATGCTTCTGGTAAAACGAGCCGAGAAGGAGGCGCAGGATCGTGTATATAGACCTGAGAGTATTTAATAACTGTCACGACGAGAGGAAGAAAAATACCGATTAATTGTATCTGCACTCCTTTGAAAGCGTTCTTGAAGCATCCCAGTGCTGCACCTGGTACGCACAAAGTGCAGAAAGGTGGCCAGTTTCTCATCTGCAGAGACATAAGATGGAGAGCGTGGGAACCCCGCACCCTTATGTAAGCCCGAATTGATGGCATTAATGGGCGGGGCTGGCGGGGTCAGGTGAAAAAGTTAGCTTATAGATAATGTTCCTATCATCATTGTGAAGAGCTTCTATAAAAAATCTGAGTGAAAATATGAACTGGGGGGTCACTATAAAGACATTTATTTATTTTCCAGGAAAGTGTTCTTATCTGCTTTTCACCTCAAACGGCACAGTTTTGAAAAATTTGTGCAAAAGATTTGGAATGCACAGCCACAGCACAGCCACCTCGGGCCGCCCCGGCAGCACCCGGCACAGCCTGTTGGTCATGTTGTGGTGACCTCGGCAACTTCGAGAATGGTTTGCCATGGGTCCTACCAAGGTTCCTGAGGTTTTTGCTGAGTCTATGAAGAAACTATACCACTTGACTGCCTGAAATTCAGTCCCAGGACCCTGATACAGGGGGAAAATAATCGAAATTTTCTCCAGACCCTGAGATTTGGAACTTCCCACAGTCACATGGTCTGATTTGTAAGGGTGCGGGGTTCCCATGCTCTCTATCCTACTTTGTACTGACAAGGCCCGAGAATGCCTGCAGCTTGAAGGACAGACGATAAAAGACGTGTTTTGCGATGCCCATCTGGTCCCAGAAGCGATCAGGATGGCCACCAAAAAGCTCACTGAGCCACATCTGGCCAGTGAGGAGGGAGGTGTGCATTGGGATGGGAGTCTCGGTCGCGAGGCCAAGCGAGGTGGTGGTAAATGCGACCAGGGTACACAGCAGTGCAGTGATGAGCTTCTTTTTGCGTTGTCATTCGCGTTCTCGCAGTTTCTTCTCTCGCAGACACACAGCAAGGCCCCAAAGGGCTATTCGACGCGTCATGGCACGGTTATTTGGGGCCATTCCATCCAGTAGATGGCGAGCGAGGCGTACAGAGAGTGTGTTTACACATATTTACTAAAGTGACTCCACACGGGAAACCTGTGTGAATCCGTCTCCGGCTACTTTGTGGAGCGGGCCGTAACCAGACGGCTCTATCAGCCCGAGCACCCGAGCAGGCCCTTATTTTGGACTCAGGGACCCAATTAACGACTTTGAGAATGGAATGTGAAGTTCTGTTCATCTCTGCTGACAGGCACGTTCCTGCAGCGATCCACTGCATGTCCGTACTACATGCGCTCGCAAGGCGTGTCAGGCACCTTCACCGTGATTGGGTGGGTTCGAGAGGGGCGATGTACAGTGCACGCCATCGGTGAGCTTCGGTGCAGGCTTCGTGCAATTCGCATTGTTCCGCCAGCCACCCCACAGAAATCACTCCTTTGGTTTGCTCTGACGCATTTTGGGCGGGGTTTATGAGTATCCTGCCATGTTTGAGAGCCCACCTCACTTATTCCGAACGTGGGAATATGAAAAGAAGCCTCAAACGGCCGCAAATTCACCACTTCTGATTAACTTCTGGAGTTAATGTGCATTAGTGTGATTTGGGTGCACGGATGGCTTGCGACACGTCCTTGCAGACAAATTCGATTGGATCTGCGCACCAAAGCGTCTGCTAGCATAATTCATTTGGGCCAAATACACTGTGGGTGTCAAAGTTAATGTCCTTCACACCCTTGCATATGTAAAATTCAAAATCACTGACTTTCACATACTTTTTGTAAGACTTCATGCACTTTGGCATGAATTCATGGACTAGGCGTGGATCGCAATTCAAAGAAATGTACCCGTTCCATTATCTCGATCGCCTCGAAGCTTCTGTCCTTCCTTTTAACAGCACAGCTTAACCTTTGGGGATCCTTCAGGCTTCCATATGGGGGTAATAGTGTAATATTATTATCGCTGTTTGAAGAAAATAGAAAATGCACAAGGTCCACGACATTCAGGGGGGGATATATAGTACACACATTTTTTAGGGGGCCTTTACTTTATTTTTTAGGACCTATATGAATAAATATATAATTTTTACGAAATTTCTTGGTTTATTAAATCAAGCTAGATGGGTAATATCTCTTTGTTTATGTTTTATTCAGTGTTGCCTATTCTGAAACGAATACGGTAAACCCTCGATTTTGGGAATGTTAACCAGAGTCTTAAGGGGAGGGGGTGCAGAGGCAGAGCTGGAGCACTGCTCTGCAGAGCTTAGCAGAGCAGGGGTCACTGCTTTGCGGGGAAGTACTACGGGAGCAGGGGTTGAAGTGCCCTTCTGGTACCAGCGCAGAGCTGGAATTGGTCGCTTGCTAGCTTCGGACAGAGCAGGGATTGGTTGCCCAAAGCAGGGTGGGTATTAATAGAGGGTATCGGTTTTATAGTTCTTATAATAGTAATAGTAATATGGATATCGAGAATAATATTTCTAATTTAGGGGCGGACATCATTGATAGTGAGACTAAACAGTTACATATTTTACATAAGAATAATTTTGAGTTACCCACATACGTGTTCTTTAGCTCCTAAAATTTATTCACCCCATTTCTGCATAAAAATCTGCTTGACTTGACTGGTCTCTAACTTCTAAGACTCTGTTTCATTGAGTTGTGTGGTGTATGCTATTAATTGTGGTCCACAACTTACCTCTCAAGTGTTTCATAAGCCTTTAACTCATCTGCCCACTTGTAAAGTCTTGGAATAGTAGTCAAATTGTAGGCCATAGAATACAGCGACATCGGCTTGGCTCTCGGCAGGCGGCAATTTGGCTATCACTTGCCGTAATTAGACCAATCGAACCAAGGGGTACCCATCCTCAAAATTTTTCACACAGGGTCGGAAAAGTGCAATAGACACCCACCCCCTAAGGCTGTGTCTCAGCATCTTCCGGTGGATGACCCTTGAACAAGAAACTTGCTATGATCGCCGCTCAGTCCCCTAGATACCATAATCGTTCCTGAGCATGTGGAGCGTCGTTTCGTGTTAACCGCTGAGTTAGTAAATTTGATGGGTTCAAGCCGTAGAAACTACAGGCGTGAGCGGATATCCTGGTCCTTGGCTTGGTACTTAATGAGCACGGCAACTGGCTGATAGTTCGGTTCCACGCCTTCTCCCAATGTCTTTCCCGGCTCTTGACAGTTACTGGGTAATCTTGTCTACGCTCTTTAGCTTGCTTTAATTTTGGCTCGCAGATCCCTTTTAATAGGGACTTGGGCGAGGTGTGTCTTTCTTTTGCTACCATCATGGTTACACTTCAGTGACCTAACGCAGCTCGGTAAGCGGATTTTTCCCCGCTCTCTGATGCAACTTGAAGTTGACAGCCAGTTTCTGTACATGCTCGAAATCACTCAGAGTTTGTACTACTTTCAAAACTTCAAACAAGATGATTGGAAGCACAAGGTATTTCCTTCTCACTTACAGCCTCGTTTTTCTGGACCCAGTTTATTACTGGTGCTGGTAACGCTCGTGTTGCTTGTTTACACCCTGTCCATCGTCGGTGACTATATTGCCATGTACCTGGTTCGTGATCGTCTTTAGACAAGAAGGCTCTTGACAATTTAAGCCGTAGTACATGATTACACATGGCTGGTATGTCTCAGAACCCTCTACCCCGACTCATGGCCTAGTGGATGTTTGCAGGCGATTTCGAATACATCTACAACGGGCACTGGGTACGGAAATTTCACATCTATCCTTTATGGGTTAAGTGCAACAGCCCAGCCTACCCCAGTATATGGGTTTACCACTGGCATTCTTGCCATTTTAGTTCAAGCCTTTTTAGTTTTCGGGTATTGGCGCTTGTGCGTGCTTCATCGCCTTTCTCCATCCGTTTCTCTCTGAATTCAGGCAAATTCCAGTACCCAACACACTCTCATCTCTCTTTTCCTGCCTTTCGCAATAATTGTCTCGGTATAAAGACCATTGTTTTTGCACATCGTTTCATTCTGATTTTACCTCCTGCGCAGTTTGGCAGTGTGTTTACATGCAATTTAATGCTCACACTGTACACCTCCTTGGTGGACCGCCCGAAGTTCAAGATCCCCGTAGGGTGCGTCCCTCGCTGTAAACTTCCCTCTTCTTATTCATTCATTCATGAGCACCCTGTATTTTTTACAATTTTAATCGGTCTAGGCTCTGGTTGGTAACCGAGGTCGTTATGAACGCAGGGATCACGTCAGTGCTACTCTGGGAGTTCAGGAAGGTCGGTGGGATTGTGAAAGAGACACAGAGGTGCGCAATATGGCAATTCATTTACCTGCATGGCTCAGGCACTCACAGCGTACTCGACTGGCTGACCGCGGTAACAATCCAGAGCGGAGCTGCGGCAGCGACGATCGCCGGGGCGGCTCTAATCGCGTAAGTCGCACGAGCTGCTCTAAACCGTTGACCAAACCTACCGGACCGTGAGCCCAGGTACTTCATAAACCCGGAGACTAACGGTTCGTTGTTCGAGTTGGATTAGTACTGCATTCTAAGTGCATCTGTCCTTCGCAGTCCCCGGGGGTATCTTGTTCCTCCTAGGACGCGTCTATGTCATCACTTTGGTTCGCTTTCTCCTCACTCTGGAAAATGTGATGTCTTGGTGCTGCTGAAGATGCTCCTGATACCATTAGTATATGAACAAAAATAAGAATGCTTGAAATTGTACCTGATATCCAACAAATATGTAGCACTGGAACTGCAACCTGTATGGGTAGTACAAGAAACAATTCCAGGCCATCTGATATTCCCCAATTCAGCCGCAATTTAGGAGTGCCTAATAGTGCGACTGATACTCGACATATCAGCGTTGATTTACGTGCATCCGGAGATGCCGTAAAGCCGAATCAGCGCGACTGATACTATCACCTGATTCTTCTCGTATCAGGTCCGCGGCCGATACTGCCGCTGATACGGCTTTACGGTGAAGAAGGGCTAGTAACCCGAGATGCAGATTCTGGATGGAGGTTGGTGGCCGGTCGAATTTAGAGTAAGATGAATAAGAATATCCCAGGAAGATCAACCTGTCGGTAGGCTGATAAACCTGAGAAGGAAGAGGGTATCGGTAGGCCGTGGAAATGGTCGTGAGTGTGTTTGTGCGTGGAAACGAGGTGTTGTGACGAATTGAACGCCGAAGTGCGTTCTGCGTGGTTTTCTAGTTCGATATTGGCGATGTTGAAGATACTTTAATTGGGCGCTAGCCCGCACTGGCTCGCACAGATGAGCGTAAGACGTGGGATGATGATTCGCTGGCGCCTCCGGCGCGTATTTACAGTACAAACAATTATGTAACTAGAAATAAAAATAGGAATCCGGTAGAGTCGAAACCTGCGTGTGGTCAAATTTCCACACGCCGGCCATACGACCCCTCCACAACGGCATCTTCGGATGCACGTAAATCATCGCTGATACGTCGAGTATCAGTCGCAATATTAGTCACTCCTAAATTGCAGCTGAAATGGGGAATATCAGATGGCCTGGAACTGTTTCTTGTACTTCCCATACAGGTTGCAGTTCCAGTGCTACATATTTGTTGGATATCAGGTACAATTTCAAGCATTCTTATTTTTGTTCATATACTAATGGTATCAGGAGCATCTTCAGCAGCACCAAGACATCACATTTTCCGGAGTGCCTTCCATACTATCTGTGACTGCCAACCTGGCCAGACTAGGAACCTGGCCACTTGCCAATTATAAGGCTAGTGACTTAACCATATGTCATTTCGGTGCTCAGGGGGTGAAATATATCCCATGCCGCCTGTCCCCACCAATTTTCAGCCAGAAGTGATGAGTTGATGTGAAGCAGTGGCAGCAATGATGTCGGATCGGAGGGTGGGAAGATCAATTTCTTATCCCCGAATCACCCCTTCGCCCCATTCTCTACCAATTCTGAACCGATTTGCTTTGTCTGGGGGTCGTTCTACTCCCCTGACTGCGGGGCTCCATCTCAGCATGAGAATGGCTCCATATACCTCATTTCTCACTGGCAAAATCGCGAAATTGTCCGCCCTTCAAGTGTGAGGATGGCAATTAAACGACCCAAATACCAAGTGACCCTTCGAACATCTATATCCAGCAATTGGAGAGCTTCATACTTACATGTAAGCCTTCAACTTCAAATGTTTTCCATAATTTTAGCTTCTTAATACATCCCTCAGGTCGTGGCAGACACCGAGAGTGCCTAATATTTGTCCTATCAAAGTCCAAACGTCGGGTTCTCAGCAGCATGACACAGGTGTGGATTTGGGGGCCCACATATATTCATTCACTTCTTATGAACATACTTACAATTTATTTTGGCCAACCAAGCGCTCCGACTGGTGCGCTACCTTCGTTTCTCCATGAAGGTCTGTCAGTAGCCCCATATAACTCGTCAAGAGCACTTTGTCCCGCCATTTCTAAGGGTCATTTCTATGCTTCTTGTGTATTAAAAGAATCATTAATTACCCTTGATCATAATTATCCATTGCAAGACCACTGCCACAGTCGGAAACACCAGTTTGCACGGGTGGCCAGG
This sequence comes from Mycena albidolilacea, assembly GCA_029282495.1. Classification (NCBI taxonomy): domain Eukaryota; kingdom Fungi; phylum Basidiomycota; class Agaricomycetes; order Agaricales; family Mycenaceae; genus Mycena; species Mycena albidolilacea. The sequence goes on along the minus strand of JARIHO010000024.1, from coordinate 267,228 downwards.
TACCCTGTCATTTCTCCTTTTGGGAACTCCGCCAGAAATAAATTCACAGGGCGACAAATATGTCTTCAAAAATTAGGATTGAGGGCTCAAACTGTTCCCAGGATCCGCGCCCGTCGTACAGAGGTCATATGTTGCAGATGGGGTACGCTAGATGAGTACTAACAGGCCAAAATGTCCAAGGTGGCCAGGATCCCCCTCCCAGATAGTATCCTGATCGCTTTAGGGCGTTATTGACTATCTCGCAGCTTTCGAATCTCAATATCCGAAAGTCAGGAAAGTCTTTCTCCACGACAGGCACGTCTTCGGGCCCTGGAACGAATGGGGGCGAGCGAGGCCCGCTAACACTCACCCGCTGGACTACCGAGGACCCATGTGGTATTCGTGCGTTTTTTCGCCTTATCCCACTCTATTTGAGCAGAGCATCTGAATCCCGAATGATAGATGTTCATCGCACTATCCACACCTCCGTTCAAGTTGTATGACTTCTTTGGCAATCCATTAATCTATGCTAATATTATTCAGTGTTTAATCTGCATTCCGACTGGACCGTCCTCAGGGTGACATCCACAAGGATTACGGCGTAGGAAGCAGGCGCATATGTGACCATGTGTACACACCTGACCTCTGAATGCGTTCTTTTCGAAGAGCCGATATTAATAGCTCTCCGGAGGATTACCAGATGACGACCAACCATTCGTCCAAATAACATTCGATGTTATTCACTGCGTAATTAATTAGAGTATCAACGAATGCCTGAAGATCAGAGCAAATTTTGGTGTATTTGCCAGATTTCACTTATGCCATTGCTTATAGGTGGGGGGCGTAGTAAGAAGGTTTCCGGTCATGGGTCTGAATGCTTCAAATTTTTACAGTGACAGCTCTAACTGCTATCGCATTTCTGTAACTATGCAAAATTGGTCGAATAGAACTTGAGTCCCAGGGTTTTCTCTTGCCGTCCACGCATTCCCACCGGTTGAAGTTGGTAGGTGCACGGTCCCGCTTAGAAACGCCAGGACCTAGGAATTATCTAAGTGTACACACGGTTGTACACTATGATCCCTGGACTTATCCATCACCTCGTAGCCGAGCTCACGGTCGCAATCTCTCGACTCGCCGCGGTAGAGCTAAAAGATAAACAGAAAAGTAATTAGTAGGAAAAGGGAACCTTGTCTTGAAACAAGTCCCTCGAGTAATATGCTCGGAGGTAACAAGTGTGCTGGCGGCCGCTGCCGGACGGTGTTTGACAGTGTCCATCACTGGAGCCATTGATTTCGCCAACCGCCACCGGCAACGGGCGGGCCATCATGCCATCCTCTCACTGGTTTCCACTGGTTTCCACTGGAAGGCGCTGGATGTCAGCAAGATTTTTAAATATTAAAGACCGCATGCAATACAACCATTTTTCAATGTACAAATTTCATTTGGAAAGCACCGGTCGATTATTCTGGTTCAAGTTTAAACCAGGATCGAACTGCCGAGTTTGACCTAGCCTCAGGAGGGAGTTTGTTGCTAGCGGTGTATGAAGCAGCAGCCCATACAAATGGGCTCCGGGCATTCAATCCACGAGCAGTGTATGTTCAGGATCCCCTGGATGGGACTTCAGCAACTATGTATCAGGTGAGAATTGAGGCAAATGGACTGAGAACTGCCGGAAATCACCGAAATCCGATGGTATCCAGTCGAGTTCCTGCCACTGGATTTCGATGGACTCTGGCATCCGCCAGCGGATTCCACTAAGACACCAGTGCCTGGCAGTGGGGGCCGCCATCAGCCAATACCAACCACTGCCGATCAGCCGGTTGCTACCTCCGCGCATATTACTGAGTCCCTCCCCGTCAGCTCGGCACAGAATCTGCAGCGCGAAGCGAATTGATGGCATCCAATGTGCCGTGATCCGGATGTTAGAACTGGGAAATTCCCGTATCTCGCTAATCGGTTTCTATTGAAATGTAGGGCGAGTGGCATCGGTAGTTGCACACTGAGAGCTTGCTTTTATACAGTTCAGTCACTTCACACCTTCTTATCCATTTTAACAGCCATTGAATAGGTATAAATCACAAGAGTACGAAATGTTTGGAAATCACTGAGCCAACATAAGCAATGCAAGGACTAATAATCTAGGCTGTACAGCTCAATTAAAGATCTCTTTCTAACATTGAATCAGAGTTGTGGTCGAAATCACACACCTGTGAAAATTATGACAGTGTATTGCCCATACTTTCGCCCCTTGCGAACCGAATGCTTTATGCTCTTCCACTGGTAGAACGTAGACGTCGTAGAACTTCCACACTTGGTTCCGTGGTGGAAAAGGTCAGTACGATTTAACAACCCCCCTCCTCTTGTTCCTTCTTGCAGGACAGGTGTCCCATCTCGATGTCCGTTGTGTATTCAGGATGATGCATCTGGGTCGTCGGGTCAGCGACACAAACAAAACAATTGCAGACATTTAAAGTATGTGTCCTACTTACACTTTTCTTCGTCATTAAGGACTGAGGATTCATCTCTTGCTGGCCCTCAATGTGTACCTGAAGAACAGAAAAAGGTAAAGTGAACCTGACGCTTCGTTGGTAGATTTTAAAGAAAGAAGACATACCACAGCTGTGCGGTGTGAATCTAACATGGATGAGAAATGCTGCAGAGTTAGGAATCACCGAAATGAACGCACAAAGCCCACTAAGATTCGTATCCATCTCTGTACCAGGCTGTGCGAAGGCGACGCTTGTACTGCGTATCGTAGAGGTAGCTGCCTTCGACGTCGAGGGGGTCCATACACGTGCCGATTTGCGTACGTTGAGGTTTGACAGCTGTAAGAGTCAGAGAGGGTTGCGGGTCAGCTTTCGAACAAGATATGCATCTTACGAGACGCAAAGTAAAACCAAAACGGAAGCGAACGTAAAGGGACGAACCATACTGAGCACGTACGTCCGGCCGAGGCACCATGCAAAGCCCACGCCGACTACAAAAAGGAACCAGCGAAGTGGGAGAAAAGTTGGAAGCGCGGGCAAAGAATTAAAATTGATGATGAGCTTGAGCATAAATTGAGAATAGCGACAACATACTGTTGCTTTCTTCGTTCAGTAGATATCTGATTGCGATGTGATAAAAATGGCGAAGGCCGCGGTAAAGACTCACCCAATGAGAGCCGCAACCGCTATCGCCGCCGTAGCCGTCCCGGTTTGAAGTGTCACTGCGATGAGTCGCTTAACCACACTGTTGGACCGCCGTTAGCCGAAATTTGCACATGTATGATTTATGCGCTGCGCACTTCCTCGTCTCAGTCGAAGTCGATCTCGTTTTCAGAAACTCCCAGAGTAGTGCCACCGCGATACCGATATCCGCTGCGGCTTCTGTTATGAGCCAAAGGCTACAAGCAACAGAGAGCGAAAGAAAAGATGATTCGGATTCAGAAGCCAAGAACTATTGCAGGTGAATGGGACAGGACACACGTCGCGGGGATCTTCAGCTTGTCGCGGTCCTTGAATGCGGGGAAGACAGCCACCATAAGGCCACATGTGAAAGAGCCGCCAAACTTAGCAAGATATGAGCATTGGCTGTGGGAATTTTCAAGAGTTGAAACAATCGTCTGCGCACCGCAGCGAGGATCAAGAGGCCTAATGAAAGAGTGATGACATGTTTGTGAGCGCTGGTAATAATCACTAGTCTGTGTGGCATACGAAACAGCAGATGAAAGGTAGGCGCACAATTTCCAGTAGCGAGCGACCAGATAAATTTGGACTGGAAGGGCAACAGCGGCAGTGGTGAAAACGTATACCGGAATGGTCTACCGGTGGAGCGTCACATACATTAGGCCTGAACATGTCAGCTGTGTGACATTTGGCCAGAGACGTACCCAGTTTTGGTTAGCAAAGTATGCTGTGTCACCTGCAGACAAACAAATAGGATGAGGACAGCTGGTGGAGGTAAGATGCTGAATTCTGGCATACCAACGTGCGTTATCGTGTACTGCGGGAGAATAAATATGATGGACGGTATAAGGACGAAGCGAAGACGCGAGTGCTCACTAAATATGCACACGTGTAGTCGTTCAGGAGAGCAACTGTATCAATAAGGAAGGCGACTGACACCAGCGTCTTAACAATCCAGCAGCATTGAAATCAGATTTTTGTAACTCAGGTTGGAGAGAAAGAAAGTCATACCTTCAACCTCCAATTATCATTCTTGAAGTGTCGATAATAATACACGGCCTGGTACATCTCGGCCGTGTAAAGGAGCTAGTGTCTAGGTTTAGCGCTCCCCAGAGTTGCACAGCACACAAACACGAATGCCGCTCACAGAGCTCGCCCAAGTTCCGATGAGAAGTGCTCTGAGCATCCGAATAAACTTGTGCTTCTGTTACTGAGCGGAGGAGAACATACCCTGTAATGGCGTCCATGGCACGAACAACGCAAGTAGCAAGGGCAAGTAGTGGAATAAGTGTAGAGCGAACTGGTGGCGTGTACTCACAGCTGCCATCTTTTGACACGGGGAAGCACCCCTGAAATTTGCCACATAGGGTTCGTGCAATAAGACCTTTTGGACTCTCCCTCAAGGCTGATTTACGTAGTTCTTGTTATGTGATGCTTTTTTTCTTTGTTTCTTTTTTGGTGTTCCGGTTAGGGCATCAAACCGTCCCCGTAACCTTGCGGGTTTACGGTTACGCCCCCGTCCCGTTTGAGCATTTGAGCGACCTCCGAACGGGACGGGTCACGGTACGGGTTGGGGCGTAATACGGCACCCCGTAACCGTGCATTTACGCGTAAATTACGGCGCCTGGCGGGCTCAATTGTTGTTGCCGATTGCTTGCCGAGGTTCGCCAAGCGCTCGCTCAGATGGCGGTGGAGTCGGGTGTCGACTCTCACGACAATTAGGCAGTCTCCGGGACCCTCGGCAGGCCGTGAGATGCATGTCGGACGTGTCCGACATCGACATTCTGCTGACCCGCCGCCGTAGTTAACATATTTCATATGCATATCGTCCATAACTCATTTGAAATCTGCCGATTTAGCAGGATCACTCGGCGACCCGTAAATTACGCCTGTTCACGGCTATACGCACGGAACCTCCCGTCTGAAGCATCCGATATGCCGACTTACGCACGGGTCATGCCGTCCCGTAGGCCAAATACGGGCGTAATATTGACGCCCGTAGGCGTATTACGCACGGTTTGATGCCCTAGTTCTGGTGAGATCCCCGCTGTATCCCAGTGTCTTGTAATCGCCGTTCCTCCCACTCTGAATCCTCGAAAACTCCATTTTTAACTCCTCTCATGAACGCATCTTCAGACCATTCTGAGCAAATTCCAAAAAGGGGACCATGCCCTGTCTCGGCATTCTCCGGGGGCTGCCCATGTGGCTCTGGATCTCCATTTGAATAGGGTTGGGCACGGGTTAACCCGCGGGTTTTCACGGGTACAACTTGCTAGCTTTGTAGAGCCAGTAATTCTGACCATGGCAAAAAAAAATTCAAGCCAAATGGTGCAGAAATGAGCTAGTTATGCCTCTATCAAATCTCAAGGCATATCTGGTAGCCCCTGTGTCCATAATTGGCTATTTGTGTGACGGGTCCGTCACGGGTTGTCACACGGGTTCGATTTTCAGTATTCTGGCTTCAGAGGTGTAACCAGCAGGTTTATTTGGACCAGACTTGGTTCAGAAGGTAGCTAGCACTTCCATCTTCCTTTATATTCAAGTATCTTAGCCAACATTAAAAAATCACTTATGCTATATTGCCATCAGTCCAATTTGATGAAAAACCCGTGCCCAACCCTACATTTGAATATCATGGTGGTGCGCGGGGATCACAATTCGGAGATTTCATTGCCAATCGTCGGCTTTCATATTGAATGCGTATTAAATTTGGCGCCTAACAGTCAGCCTCGACGAGCCACGACGGCGGACCAAACCAGTGTCAAAAGACACACACGATGGGTACCTCACTGTTCAGAAGGCTCTGCAAATGCATTAAAAAGGGGGCTGAAGCCTGAGATTGACTGAGCAAATTAAGTGAGAACTGAAGAACGGCGCAGAATCTTACAGTTCCCTGGAGGTGGGGAGAAAGCGGACAGACGACAAAATAAAAACCTGTATGAGACAGTAGCTTCTGGCCTTTCGTATTGCAGGGAGGTGTACAGGCAATGAGTCAACGCAAGACAAAATATCCTCCCTTGACAAACATTGACTAGCAATAACAGCAGTCTAATCCCTCGTAGATGTACACCAATCCGAACATAAATTGATATGGAGCAAGGCGCCGTTGCGAGAGAACACACTCCAGACAGTTGACCCGGTCGCGTGCCCGCATTTGGTAAGTCGCGGTTCGATTCCCCATGTGAATTCCCCAAAAAGGTAGTCCAACTCTTTCGTTGTTCTTTCATCATTAGCTCCTTCAAGTTGACACACTTTACGAAACTCCCGCCCGCTCTCAACCGAAACCGGCACTCGTCATTCATACATCATGTTGGAATCCAAACCAGAACTAGCCGCCGGGCCGGGCGGCTATGTGGGCGCCTCCAGCGAACCTACTTACTCTTTGTTGGACCGTCATCCTTCTCGTCTCACTAATCCTTGTTTACTTGTACAGTGTTTACTTGTCCCCAAATTAAGTAGTAAGATTCTTATTTTCCACATACCTTCATATGGACTCATAGCTGTATGCATTCTCACTTGTATTTAAACCGTAGTACTACACTGAATTCACTCAGTTCTTCTGCGAACATTACCCACTTAAGTCCATACCTTCAATACATCATTCATGTAAGTACCCTTCTCGCCGGTTCGGCAGGTGGCGAAGAACCCATAACAATTGGACGTCCAACACGGGCCAATCTTATTGGATGCACAAACCTTATTCACCCTATCACTCGTGGGATCCGTGTTCTCGGCATCTTCCGGTATCCATCCTTATCTCCACCTACATGCCACATCGATGGGCAGGGTCACAATTCGCATATCGCTAATAGTTCACCTTCAAACTTGAATTGGATACTTACCGAATTTAGCGCTGACCAGTGATGTTGGGGTGTTCCAACGGAATGCGTGCGTAGTGTGCGGGAAAGCTAAGAACACACACTTCTGTCTACGACGTGGCTGTTCCCCGAAGTTCCTGCCAAACACACCCAACCGGCCGCCACCCCGAACCCTACCACAATGTCCTAATACTGGGGTTTTTCGTTCAAATCGACAGTCATGGGTCACGTACCCCTCTGTTGATGTCGAACTTTGGTTGCGGTCACGGGTCACAGCGGTCCTTGTCGAATCTGCCGCTGGTCGCGGCGCATCCAAAATTGCCTGAAAAACACAAAAAGCGAAAATTTACGTGGGATTTGTCGAAATTTTTGGGGGTGTCCCGCCAAATTTTGACTGGTGTTGAAATGTTGAACTTGAAAAAAGGGTCACGTGTCACCTCCCCTGTCGATTTGAATGAAAAACCCCAGTATTGCACTCAACAATGATTGCTATCCAATTCCAGCATCTGATTTGACAAATTCGCACATATGTCTCATTACAGCTGATTGCAGAACCGAAGGTGTGCGCGAAAAAATTCGGTTTTGGGATAGTTTCAAAGAATTCCTGATATCTCAGTCAGTTCTTCGCCGATTCACATGGAAACTAGATAGATCTACTCAGCTAATTCACACGCAATTAGTGATAGAAAAGAATTTGTGAAAATATTGTGTATTAGATAAATTCTGGTTTCAAGCTGTCTTTGCATGAAAGCTGTCTAGCATGCCGAGAACATGTCCCAGTGGCCTAATATTTTAGTATGGACAGAATTTATGGCTAAGGAAATATGTGATAGAATCAGAAACATGGATAAATCGCGTACAGTCCCTCTAGCTCCCTTGACTACATTTGCCAGTTTTGGCATTGAGAGATATTGTAAAGATTACATTTATCTAGGATTTCTATATATTTTTGGCCCTATCACATGTTTCCTTAGCTATACATGTTGTCCATACTAAAATATTAGGCCGCTGGGACATGTTCTCGGCATGCTAGACAGCTTTCGGTGCGAAAACAGCCTGAAACCAGAAATTACCTAATACATAATATTTTCGCAAATTCCTTTCTATCACTAATTGCACGTGAATTAGCTGAGTCGATCCATCTAGTTTTTATCTGAATTGGTGAAGAACTGATTGAGATATCGGGAATTCTTTGAAACTATCCCAAAACCGAAATTTTTCGTGCGTGCCTTTGGTACTGCAATCAGCTGTAACATAAAGTAAGACGAGTATCCACAGGGTATGAACAAGACGGAAAAGGATCACAAACCAAATAAGTATTAGCTTGGACAAAAATGTGGGGTCAGAAGACTTGACCTAAGCCCAGGTCAGTGCAGCCGAGCAAGCTCTTTGTGTCGTTACCTCGACAATCGGAGCTAGGTTGAATAATTTCCCACCATGCTGAGGACTGGAACCAGAAAAGAGAGACACTGGGAATGGGTACGAGGGTTCCGATGTAGGTATTCCAGCAAAGACGAGACCAAAGAAAATTCCATTAGAAGCCAGAGATTGCCTTAGAATAATCAGGAACTTTGCGAAAGTTGCCTCCTGAAAAGGTCTTAAAATCCCATCCAGCAAGGAGTGAGCAAGGTAATTTAAAATCAAACAATGCGACATTAATTGAGCGAGTAGGGGAGAATTTTCATCCAAGTGAAGGAAGAGACCCACCCAAGGGGTTTACAGGCAGCTTGAGGGAGGCAAGAGAAAAATTGACTGATGCTGGACCATTGATTCTACTAGAGGGGGGAAGACAGCAGGCAAGAAACGAGTGTGCGCGAAAAATCTTTGCGCTCACCTGTCACAGTAAGCTTTAACACTATTACTCCCAAGACAAAAGATGAGGAGGGCACAATGGTTCTGGGAGTCGAACTCGTGCCCCCGACATGTACTGTATGTATGCTGGTGAAGCTCAGAGGTGAAAACAGAGTTGAGAATGCCTGTTAGCACAACAGTGCCAACGCAGCAGTACAGATAAAAGCTGCATAGAACATAGACATTACAGCCTTTTGCAGAACATAGGGTGGGCACATTTTTTTTCTGTTTTCATGTGTTTTCACCAGGAATGCTCTCCCGAGTCCAATTTCAGTCGTATTTTCTTGAGACCGGGTGCGTTAGAATTGCATTCAAAATCTGCAGTCGCTACAACACCAGTATCTTTGATATCCTTATGTAATAGAATTTTCACCAGAAATTATCGGTTTCCACTAGGAACACTGTAACAATAGGAGTAGTGCACCGATTAAGCTAATTCTTGGACATGTTATGTATCACATATGTTACTAGTCAACTGTACCATTTTACAATGTTACCACCACCAAATGGTGGTATATACCTCCATTCATCGTGATGTGTGAATATGTACCTCACAAGAATGTGTGCCAAACCAAGATACATGGCTAGATTGAATATGTGAGAGTGATGCTGACTAGTACCACATGTGATACATAACATATCCAAGGATTAGCTTAATCGGTGCACTAATCCCATTGCTACAGCGTTCCTAGCGGAAACTGGGAATTTTTGGTGAAAATTCTATTATATAAAGATATCAAAAATATCGGTGTGACAGCGACTGCGGATTTTGAATGCGACTCTAACACACCCGGTCTCAAGAAAATCCGATTGGAATTGAGCTCAGGAGAGCATTCCTGGCGAAAAACACACAAAAACAGAAAAAAAACACATCTGCCCTATGTTCCGCAAAAGGCTGTAATATTTAGTCAGATGATAAGAAAGAGCACAAGAATCGTGACACCAGTGCCATTGTGTTGAGAGTGGTGCGAGATTGTCTATGGATCTGTTTGTCGACAAAGAATTACCTATAGAGCAGGGGTTAGATTTTACTTCAACATCTTGAAGTTCCAGACATAGAGCACTCGGGGGAAGGAAAAAAGTTCTTTGTGTGTGTGGGTTACCGCCGACCGGTGGAGATGAGGGTGTGAAGCAATGGTAGCCTAGAGCACCAGGTACTGATATCCTGAAGATGTGAGCTCCGAAGGGGGGAGTGATGGTAAGGCAGAAAGGATGATGACAGAGAGAGGCAAGCACAAGGTAAGCAAAAGATGAATTGGTTGGCTATGCAGATTTAATTTAATTTAATCTGGCAGAATGCCTCACACCTTTTCAACTTTCTGAGCCATTTGTCTCAACTTTGCTCGCAGTATCCCAGCCAGTTTCAATAAATTATAAATGTCAAGTTACAGACAGCAGAAACTACGAAACTTCAAGTGATCAAGCAGCCTGGGTATCCAGATGGACAGCCTCCTTCTGTGTAACCCAAACCTGCAATCCCACTTGGGCAAGGGCACAGAACGTGGTAATAGTGTGAGCAGGGGGAAACATCGCAGCTGGCCTGAGAGACAGCTGGAACAAGTGTAAGCTGTGCACCTGTCTCCACCAAAGCATATCTGCAAGTGCATGATAGTCACTGTCACTCTTGGCAACAGCTTTGCGATACCTGATGGTCTGCGGCTGGGGGTTCAGTGTGTGCATCAAACTTGTCTGCACAATGATCCTGGTGGGATCACAAATCTCGAGCTGTTTGAGCTTCGGAAGGACATTGGCATCTTGGAAGATCTGCATCTGGGATTCAACGCCCTCGCCTTGGAGCTGCAGATGCACCATGGAGGCCGCTGAACTGTCTGGAATCCGACTATACCTAAACACCGCACATTTTGCGTGTTTCAGGAATAGTCTGATTACAGTATAGGCTTATTTCTAAGGACTGGTATATGGTCTCAGTATAGCCAATTGGGTTGTGATCACAGAGTAATGGGTACAACGGGTAGGGAATTATCCTGCAGACCGGCAGTACTCACCTCAAAAACTGTAGAGGAATGTGTAGCCCACAAACCTCTCAAGGGACTATTTCTAGTCTTATTCCCGCACAATGGAGTAAGCTGGAAGTACTGATGACAAGGGCATGCGGGAATAGTCTTATTTCTGAGCCAGTAGGCCATGCACCTTCCAAGTGATATTCGTCAAGGACCGGGGATGTGCATTCCAACGAGGTTCGGGGATAAGCAAAGGTCGGCTGAGGCGATCTGATGGGATTGTTCTTATTCCGAGCGAGCAGAGTTGGGGGAAATAAGAATCCTTTCTGGGACAAATCTCACTATGGGTATCTACGAGGAGCTGGAGGCCAGGGGATCATTACCCGATGGTCAGTGGCAATGGGATAGGACCAGGGACAATGAGAAATAAGATGAATGACTCTGTATCAGTCAGCCAATATCAGTCAGCCAAGAGACTGAGGGTTTCAAGCCCCTACAATGACCAATGCCGCATGAGCGGACATCACGATCATCCTGTACACTGGCCAGTGGCAATACGCTCGTGGGAGCCCTTCCGACGGATAAATGGCTATGGAAGGGGAACTCGGGTGATTTTACTAATTTCTATTTTGTTCATGGACTTGCATATGATTTTGGGGTTTGTATAAGTAGTCAGGTCATTATCTCGAGTAGGGTACAGAATCACCCGTGTATTAGTACGCTGAACACTTGTGATTGGGCTATTTCTGGGGTTGGCACAGTGTGTATCGTCGTTGGACTTTAACATTGGGAAACCTAAGTTGGAATAAGGAATAGGGTATCGGAAACATCTTGGACGTGATTGAAGCTATCTGGCATCTGGGAATCGAATTGTGTATTGTCATCAGCTATTGTCATCGGCATCTGGGAAATAAGCTATCAGGGCTTCTATCATTTGGAATTGTTTTATCATCGACCCATCTGAGGTCTCTTATACGTTGTTGGATGTCACCACCACCACCACTCTCAACACTTGCTGTCTCATAAGCTGCAAAGCTTTTAAACATCTTATTTCCACTGCTCGATTATCGCTCAGGCCAATTCCTGGTGATATCTTGTAGTAAAGGTTCATCTTCCCTAGGGAAACACATACCTTCCCTTCAACCTTGTTAGGACCTGTAAAGGGACTATCACTCGTCTGAATCTCGGCTCTTGCGCTCTCGGATCGGCCTATTTCTGATCCCTTTCTTATTTCCGTAGGTGTCACTGCTTATTTTGAAAGGACTTGGATTTTATTTGGGTGATAAGTGGGTTGTTTGGGTTTGGTTCGGAGCACATTGTTCACCGCAACATGTAGCAGGGGCTTCAAGTGCGGGGTAGGTGTTTGATATGCCAGCACACAGAGAACCTGCAGATCACATGATGAGCACGATATCAATGACTGCAAGTCGCCAGCCTCAATATTGCCTGAAATATTGCACTGTTCCAGATGCGGAACCGTCAAGAACGGTAAAAACCACTTGTCAACAGAAGATCAACCTGGGGAGAAGGGATATGTTAGCGTAACGGAGCAAGGGAGAATCTTGTATGACAGCAGGGTCACCTGTAGTCCACATGTTGTTCCCAATAGTAGAAATTGCACGCCGCTCCAGAAGCAGAAAGGGATCATGCTGAGTTGGTGAGCTGCTGACAATGGAAGCATCAGGTGGATGTCCTTCCACCGAGAACAATGAGAAATCATGGTGTCCACACCCATGTTTTGGACTTGGATCATGTATATATCTTGGAAAGGTGGACAGCTGACACCACGGTCACCCCATACCCCATGATTTGAGGTGAGAATGGGCTACAGGGTTGTTCACCCCATTCAGCATGCCACAAGGTCATAGGGTGAAAATGGAATTTCCTTATATGGCCAAAATGACAAAAGGTGTTAGTATCCCAAAAAGGAACATTCGCTATTTTCACCCTATTATTGCACTCTACTAGGCTCTAATTTGGCCAGTCACCTTCAATGGACTTAGAATGACATCCCTATACAGTTAGATCATTGAATCATGAGCCAGGGAAGAGTTGATGCAGGAAATTTCCTTTTTGGGAAAAAGGTGGGGTGACCCACTGATTGGGCTGAAATGGTGGGGCTGCCCACCGGTGGAAAATAAATGGTTGGGAAGCCCACCATAGGAGTGGGCAGCCCCTGAGTAGGAATAAGCAAGGTGGGGCTCCCCACCAGTATGAGGGGCAGCCCACCACTGTGTACACACTAGGTGGGGCAGCCCATCACAAAAAAAGGGCCAGTGGAGCGGCCCCCAGGAAAGGTGGGGTAGCCCACAACAGTAGATGGGGCACCCCACCATAAGAAAGAGGAAAGTGGGGGAGCCCACAGGAAAAGTGGGGTAGCAACAATTTAAAAATGTATAGTAATCTGAGTAAGTGTTTCGTGGTGTTCGATGACTGTGGGTGTAGGCATGCAGAATAAAAGGGGCATGGGTGCAGAACAGGCACAGGTGCAAGCGCGCAGAATAAAAGGGGGTGTAGGTGGCAGGCATGTGGAATAAAAGGGGGTGCAAGTGCAGATGTACAGAATGAAAGGGGGTGCTGCAGATAGGTGTGGGTCCAAGGTGCAAGCACATGGAATAAAAGGGGGCAAGGTGGCAGACATGCAGAACAGGCACGGGTGGCGGGTGCAAGCATGAAGAATAAAAAGGGGCATGGGTGGCAGGCGTGCAGAACAGGCATGGGTGCAGGTGCAGGTATGCAGAACAGGCATGCAGAATGGGCACAGAGGCATACATGAATTCTGGCTAGAATAATAGCCTCAAAAAGCAGCTTTCAGGATCACTACAGACAGTACAAAACAGGCCAGAAATGAGCCCAATTTTTTTTTTTTCAATGGGATTGGTATCAGTGGTCCTACTCAAAAGTGGAGCAGTGGGGTACCCCACAAAATTTTCAGTTCTGCCTGTGGCAGGAGGGCTCCCCACTTGAAAGAAGTGTGGGGAGGCCCACATTCAATTTTTGCAAAATGTGGGCTGTCCCACTGGCAGTGGGGTAGCCTGTGAAATTAGGTACCTCTAGGATCATTTAACTCTAGGAAAAGATATAACCCTATGGGTACCCAAAATGCAGAATGTACAAGTATGGACTATATCATGTTCAATAATTATTTAAAAAACACATCCCAGAAAAGAAAACATGCATTACGAGAAACCAGAAATACTCATCTTGATCAGTTGCATTGATCTTCAAAAACAACATGACTTTCTCTTGCCCTCAAATTTTGTGCAACCTCACACAATGAAAAACAACACAACTTGGACTTACTGTACTTTTTCATTCAAATTGTCAGGGGGTGTGACACATGACCCATTTTACCTATTTGACATTTCAGCAGTGGCCAAATTTTTGCGTGACACTCCTAAAATTTCGAGAACAATGAGACTATAGGTATGATGGCAAATATGCCATAGTCTGCTATCATATTGATGGCAGAGAGTGCACGTGGAGAGGTTATCTTGGGTGAAACCGCGCACGCATTCGTCGCGGGCATTCAGCCCACTCATTACCTTCAGAGCAATATGTCCAATATGTCAATGAATCCCCTGACTGAATCACCCCATGCAGTAGCCTTTTATCGCAGCCATTTACTCTCTTCCTTGGTTCCACTTCTTTTCTGTACTTCTTGCCTGCATATTTTCTATCCGACATTTTCCTGCAGTTGATCCTTCCACACCTCCTCATGGCCCTTCTCTTAATCTTTCTAATGTGTTGCTTCCCTGGAGGGTATCCCTGCAGTCTATGCTTTCCAACCAATAGTCACCGGAAGTAATCAACACGGCTGTGGGAGCCTTTAATGATCACATGGTGAATGTAACAGTCACACATTTGGTCACTTTCCAGCAGGCTTGTACTTGACCACCACCTGCCCCTCACCACTCACCGGTTTCACCTCCTGCATTGCCTAACTGTGCTCCTGTTGAACCATATGTATGGTTTGGACATTGCTGAGTGGTGGTTTCAATTTCTCTTTTTTTTGTCATCTCACCCTTCTTTTTTTTGGTCATCTATGTCTAGCCTCCGTGCACATCCACCGTGCACATCCACCATGCCCACCTGCTGCACGCCTTGCACGCACCCAACCTCCACATCCAGCCTCTGTACGCATCCTCTGTGCACATCCACCACAAGCCTTGCCCTTACTCAACCTCCACACTGGACCTCTGCACGCTGTGAGGTCTCCGAGCGTGCTACACACCACTCATCGCCTCATGGCCCCTGCAAACCATCTGCATAAGTGACGGGACGAGCTCGGATGTACGCGACGGTGAAACGGCGTAACATAAATGCGCAGCATCTAGGGCTAATTTTGCGATTTCCTATGACCAGTATCTATACAACGGGAAGCAACTAGCACTTATGTTGTTACTAGCATCCTAGCTAGTATGCAGACCACTTGTTAGGTGATATAAAGGAGAGTCAGAGCGAGCCCTAACTGCCGACTGTAGCACGAGGCTACACTAGTGTAACACACTAGCTGCTAGTTGAGTGTACAAACAACCAGGGATTAAACCACTGCCTATACATTCATGAGACATGACCTAGGAGACTCTAGTAGTCCAGAGATGACTTGCGAAGGAGCTAGTGATGGTCTAACAGATGGATATCTATGATGGAAGTACAACTAAGGGCCAGTGCATTGAGCTAGGAAGCTCAGCATGAGATCCAGTGGTACTATCTAATCTCTAGATAAGCGACTAGACGGCAATAGGCGGAACAACCCGACTAGTGACCGGCTAGGGCTTTGACAAAGACATAACACGACATAAGAGATGAAGCAACACGAGGCTAGTGTCCGATCTGGGCAGCTAGGGCAAAAGGAATAGCAAGCAGGCTATTTGAACAGAGCTAGGGACAATTGTACAGGCTGTACCGATGACTTGAGGCCTGATTGACGTCCTGACCAACGAGCTATGACCATTTGATGTCGGTCTCAACATTGCGTCGTCTAGGATTGATAGATCATTGGTCTGACAGAGATGACCTAGATCACCAGCTACATCACCGGTTGGTCCAGAAGTGGTACTCGGCATAGACAGAGGGCTGAGGATCAAGTGATATACCCACAGTCAGCAAGGCTGACCTGGCATATACCAAAACCAAACGGCAGTCATCTCATTGGCTGACCATATTTCTTATCATCTAATATTGCTTATTGTATTATTCAGCTCTCTTTTTCACATGTAACTCAAACCTAGTAATATAAAAGGGAGCACAGAACAGACTAGGGTCTAAGAGCATTATGCTCCAGACTTTGGATGAAGCTGGTGCTGGTGGACTCAGGCTGCTAGCAGAGGTTGATACCAAACTTCACTTGTAGTAGTCTTTATATTGGAATCAGTACACTGTGGACTCTGGAAACATCGAATGACTAAGTTGAGGGTTTCGTGTTGTTGGTCCTAGACCTCCACATATAAAACAAGGGTGTTCTCTTCGAGACACAGCCACAGTTTACACTAGTGACTTTGCCTTCACCCTGACAAGATGGAAGCTCTGCCGTAGTGTGTTGGATTGCTTGCTAGGTGGATTGTGTGTTGACTTGAGCCCACTAAGAAGAAGACAGACTAGGTGCCCCCACCTCTAGTTTGGCTATAACTTGTCAGTTACTTCGCTTTCACCCCAATATAGACAGAAGCTCTGTTGTAGTGTGTTGGGTCGCTAGCTGGACGCTTGTAGTGAGCTAGTGCCGATAAAAGCGGAAAGGTTCCTGTTCTTGGTTAAGGAATAGGTCAGCGGTCAAGGAGAGTCTTGCCATTTAAGACTTGAAGTCATTTGGAGTTAGCCTCAGTAGTCCTTAGGTTGCTTAAGGTGAGGATTTTCACAAACCTACAAACCTCTGCTCTGGTGTTCTCGATGCAGCGATCCAGCCATCTTGTATCTACCCCATATAAACACACCCCCAGACCATCCCTAAGTTCCTAGCAGTGTTGTTGTTTGCGGTTGCATATTGCTAGTACATTGTAGAGTGTGTTGTTAGAAGCATACAAACCAAACTTGTGTTTGTTCAAGCCTGCTGGTCGCATACTACGGCCCAGACCTGAACTCACAAAGAGAAGCACTTAGGTCTTTGGAGGTAGATTGGTAGTGGTTGGTTGTTTTGGGTGTTTGTTCGCAATACCTATCAATTAGCTATTCTTAGTCATATAAGAAGTGCACCGTTTCAATGGATCTTCCATAACGGGATTCTACGTTACCGGAAGCAGCTTCCAAGCGATGATTGATGTGCTCAGAACCTATATAAGAAACACACAAATAACCCCACTTGACTCGGGAGCGGCACAGAAACAGTCCAGAGACTGTTCTAACAACCAACAAACAAATCAAACGGCAATATATGCACGTTTCCAAAGATCCCGACGAGTTACAGCCCCTAGTACAGGGCCTTGTAAAGGTTGTAGGGAGAGGTTTCGTATCTCAAAGAGATAATAGAGCAAACTGCGTAGAACGTGTTTCTAGACACAGTGGAAACGTTGTTTCCAAACAAGATAGATTTATAGCTTCGCAGCGAGTGTGTGTGTGTGTCCAAGCGACAGAGAAACAAGTTTAAAATAGTCCCGTAGACTCAAGTAAGGCCCCTAGTTTATAGGCCAAGAACGTTCACAGAGCTTTCCCTAAAGAGGTACTTTCTGAGCAACGCCGGCAGTCACGTTTCCAAAGTTTTCCCTAAACGGTACTTTCTGAAACCCGCTCCGCAAACAACAACAATAATGTTTCTTTCAACAGAGACACAGATCCAACAGATTCTCAGAGTTCAGACAGTTTCCAGGCAAAGCCCAAGTACGTTTCCCGAATATATGATTCAGAAACAAATAAGATTTCGACTAATAAGGCTACTCTATAAGAGTGCGTTCGCCGAGGATCCCAGATCAACCCAATGCGCAAGCGTATAGCCTACTAGTTCGGGGGAAGATGCTGTGTCCATCGTAGAAACACCCTCGAATACTTATACAACCGCCAAGACACTGTTACAAAGCCCAAAACACAATCCCAATGAGTCAAAAGTCCGTTTATCCGCCTCTTTAACCGCGTTTCCGTCGGTTGTTCTTCCGAACGTCGCCTCCCATTGGTTCCCAACTGTGAGCACGCCATGTTCCCTTGCCAATTACAAGGCAGGAACCCGTCAGCAGCACCCCTGTATTATTCAGAGGGTGTGTCGATCACCGATAGATCGGCACTGTATCTCGTTCGACCTGTTTCTGCTTCAACTCAAGTCTCCCCTTGGTTCCAAGCACGGAACTTGATAATACTCCTTTGTAGGCTTCGGTAGATACCCGTTTCTCTAGGGTTTCCCAGAAAGGGTTCTTGAGAATGAACCTTAGAACGCCTTTAGAGTTGTGATCCGGATCCACGGAATAGCCGACCACCTGTTTCGGTGTATCCGCATTCGATGGAAACCGGCAACTCTGGCAACCGAAACACTCGTGACAGAACGCGTCTCCCCTAGCGTCTCAACACAACACAACACATTGCCAACTCCTGTTCCTTTGACCCGTTTCCGTTGTTTAAGTGAATGTTGGAAACAAGTCAAAAGAAGTTCCTTGACTTATTATCTGGCTGCACGTTTCCCTTACAGTTTTCAGGGTGAGACTTGCCAATGGACGTTCTAATTCCTTAGAACGTCCACCCGTTTCTCTGTGGTTCGCCCAACAGCTACCAGGAACCAGTACTGCTGCATAGAAACAACAGTTTCAGCAATGAGCACAATCAGAAACACGCAAAATTACGTGTATCTAACCATGGCCCAATTACTGGCTTATCAGCGAGACCAACACTCTCCCCACCATCTGGAATGCCTTCTCGTCACTCAAACTCGCTCCTGCACCATCATCAGCAGGATACAACTGTTCCCCAGGTCTAGACTCTCAGCTCCTTCCTACAATGCGTGGGCGGCGAGCGACCTTCCGTATACACATCTCCGACGAATGAGACCGATGCTCTCCTTACTGACATGGATGACGTGCTTCACCGATAATCATCGACACAATACGACCAGTCCCCTCATGTGGCAGAATGTGTGGACGACCTCCCCTATTACTGTTTCCAGACAATATCTCGTGCCGGGTGGACCTAGCCTGTGCCTGACACCGATCCAGCAGACGAGCCAGAACTTATCCTGACACTGCCTTCTCCCCCACTTCACACAACGCATTGACTAGCCGAGGGAGACCATTCATCCCTCCTTCTTCCTGAATGCTCGAGCACCTCCCGACGCGACCACCTGGCCGTGCCTGAAGCTCCGAACATATTCTGAGGTTCCTTGGCCTCGCTGTGCCTCGTGTGCACCCAAGGACAATTGGTCTCCTCAGCAGAGGCACCAAGTCTCCTGCCATATATCCACCCCGAAATGCCTCATGTCATTCCCTGCCCCCCTGGAAACCCCTGCGACCCGCATGGCACCTCTGGAAACGTGGGAAGTCATTGAGGAGGTATAAAAGGGAGCGCGTCTAGTAGGAGTAGTGAGGACTTTCAGCCTGCAGGAGTAGCTTCCGGGGCGTCTTCCCCACTCACTGTAACAAGTCTTACTCAATCTAAGGGGTACTCCCAGCCTTCCCCCGATCTCGTACCTCGTCTCGTGCACCCTTCTCCCTTCCCTTTGTGGCTGGAGACAGGCCACATCTATCATATATTCACCTGCTCATTGGCGTCCCATCTCCCACACCTCCATCAGCAGGGTCCCTCCTCACCAGACACGGTGTCACATATTCAGGCTTCCTCAATTAGGATCACCATTTTTGCCAGCATTGCTCTGTAGAAGACAGGCCCAGGGAGAAGTCATCACATCCAAATCGCCGTCCAAACCCTTCGAGACCAAATGTCTCGCCCACCGTCCGAATGATATTGGTGTCATCACCTGTGCGATATCCATCGTACCTCCAGTGCTGGTTCTAAGGGGAAGAGCGCACCAAGGGAAGCAGGCAGGGCAGCACATTTAGGGTTTCGTTACTCTCTGACAAGGAACCAGGTCTAGTATATTCTCTCTTCCTACCACATCCGGCTGATAGCAGGTCCGCCACACTCACTCGTACTCAAGAGACGAGCGGCCTCCACAAATCACTATTCCCACACACACACACACACACACACACACACACACACACACACACACACACTTCACACACACACACTTCACACACACACACTTCACACACACACACCGGATTCGTGCACCGACCTTCCTCACTATCATTCGACGATACTTTCCCCTCTAGAGGACGATTGTAGTCGAATTCGAATCACATACATTTCGATACCAACACTGCGGTCCTTATCACACCGGGGACTAGGATCCATCTGTATGGGTTCTTAGTCCGTAATGTCTTCTGTATCCTGTGTCGCAGATCACCCTGGGTCTGCGGCTTTAGAATCTGTGGTCGGGTTTCAACTGTGAGAAGGTCATGACACCACCTCGTGAGAGTCCCATGCTGCTAAGATGTGTCTGTATCCATACAGACATGTTGCGTGCAAAAAAGTAGAACCCAGGTGATTCGTGACATATCAGAACAACTGGTTGTGCCAAGGGCGAGAATAGAATCACCAAAATCATCGGGGCCCCAAAAAATCGTTTCTTCAGCTTTTTGAGGCCCTCAATGAATGCTCTGATGACCAGGCCACCAATGAGCTTATTCAAGTCCAACAGGCACATTGTTTCATTCTTGAACTTCGCCTGGTTGATTTCACTCAGTCTTCACGACATCAGCATGAATCAAATCTGGGAACAGGTGGAAGACCTCATCCAAAGCCTTGAAACCCTGCAGTATGTTGTCAGCTCTCTGCTCTAACAAATTAACTGACTTCAATGGCACTGTTAGTAGTCGGAGAAATTTGCAAGAAACTTGGTAAGAGCGGATTATGAATCCACCTGTTATTTCACACAAGGGCCAACCACATACTGCTAGGCTCACAAATACTCGTGAGGGTCAACAGAGAGGTGGTGATGTGACTAGAGTTGTATGCAATAATCTAGATGTTGCTTCAGAGCCAGTGTTGACTCTTTCCCCCCGAGAAAATCCAGGGTTAGAAGGTCCTACAAGTGTAGTGTCTGTCAAGGAAGGACACAACCGTTCTAATTGTCCTTTGCAGTCGTAGATTGGATCTGTGTTTGTTTGTATCAAATAATATTCTTGATACACACCCCCCATGCCCTCCCATCTGACTGAAGATCAATCCCCGAGATCCAAAACCACGAATGAGCACTCTCAAGTTGGCTCTAACTCATTTGAAATTGTTTCGCATACTAATTGCGCTTCAGAATATTGCTAGGATTCGAGTTGAACCGTGTGTGATCTAAAGTGATGGGGGACTATCATGGCCGGGGCCGGGCTAGTACTGTACCTGTCCGGATCTTCTGCTGGAATTCCGCTACAAACCAGCGTCAATAGGCCACAAAGTGCTCACACTGGAGCAGAGAATACATACCTTGGAACATCTGAATTGGAATCCTTCAGCCATTCCCCGACCATGGGAATTGCTGCCCGGATCTCCTGCTGGAATACCGCTACAAACCAGTGTCAGCAGACCAAAAAGTGCTCAGACTAGAGAAGGAAATGCATATCTTCTGTTCCAGCCTCAGAGAGGAACTCAAACACAGCCCAACAAATATATGAATTGGAATCCTTCAGCAATTGCACACCCATGGGAATTTCTGCCTGGATCTCCTGCTGGAATTCTGCTACAAACCAGCGTCAGTAGGTCACAAAGTGCTCAGACTGGAGAAGAGAATGCATACCTTGTGTTCTGAGGCCAGAGAGGGACATGAGCACAAACTGAAAAACATCGGGATTAGGTGACTCCTTCTCCCGGCGAATCGCTCTTTTTGTTGTTTCTTTATGTACAATAGTTCATTAAAATGTCAAAAATACGAAACAATTTCCACCTACCTGCCCTCGCCGACTTGTTTCTGTCCTTTCCTAGGAGAAGGCACTCCCGAATCGGTTGTGCCGAGCAGCGATATAGAATGCCATTCCTAATGACAATTAGACCAGCGGTAAGAAGAATCAACCTACTACATGACTTGCCCTCGCCGTCCTCCATACCTTCTCTGTCATGAATTTCACAAGAACCTCATTCCCCATAGATGCTGCAAGCTGTAGAAGGATTCTACATTCCGCGTGCCCTGTTGGAGTTCCTCAGTGTATTCTGGCAATATACATCCAACATACATCCCGTCCAACTCCACCATCGGATCAGCTCCCCGCTCAATCAAGTCCTTGAAATCATGGCCAACAAAGGTATTTTTGTGAACAACCTGCTTGAGATGTTCTTCGACAGTTCTCTGAATCTTTTCTTGCGCCACTTCCTCCTTCTTGATTTTTTCTTGAATGTCCAGAATGGATGTCACGAAATAGCGCATGGGAACGACGAGAAGAAGCAACGCGAGGACCTGCCCAAAGCCCCATTCATCCTCTTCAGGAGATTAATCCCCTTTATTACACGCCGAAGTGTGCGTTCAATATTGACAAGGAGGATGATATTGATGATGGTAAGACAGTTTAAGCCAAGAATGAGAAAAGCAGAAGGGTCCGGGGCAGGTTTCGTGAGAGTAGAGCACCCAGAAGGAGGATTAGAATCCTGTGTCACAGACTCCAAATCGGGAGGTGGACCGCGTCGCCTCCGAAATAGAGCAATGGCTGATTTCGGAATACTTTGCAGAGTGCTGGCAGCACGGCGTGCTGTTCCGCAAAATTCTTGCGACAAGTTTGTAATGCCGTGTTTTAAATCAATGAGATGCTCAAGTCGTTGTCAGAAGGTCGCATGGCGCACCCGAGACTCGTTGTACGTAATATGGAGTGCAAGGAAGAAGAGGAATGTGGGGACAAGGTTGAGACCAGGAATGGCGAGAAGGGAATAAATTGCCGGAGAAAAGATGTGCAATCCCAGCGAGAACCGTACGGCATCATCAACCACCGTAACTGATGGATCACAGGGACCGATGGGGGTACTGAACTTGGATGGATTGCTCCACAGCCGTAGACTGATAGTGTGCTGTGAGGTCTCCGAGCGTGCTACGCACTGCTCCTTGCCTCATGGCCCCTGCGGACCATCTGCACAATGACGGAACGAGCTGGGACATACGCGACAGATCTTCGGCGCAGGACAGCTTACACTTCTTAGTTCTTTTGGCCAGTGCATATCTCTTTGGGGCCTGGAACAACAAAAATCAAATGAGCAACCTATCACATATTAGCTCAACAGACATACACACAATGCCCTGAGGACGTGCCGGTTGGATGGTCACAATGACTGGTGGACAGCAGCATACCGCACCAGATGAACTGCCAGTGGCACAAGTGCACTCTGTGACATCGAAGTAGAGACACAGCACAGTTTCTTCTAAGACCAAGTCAGGATCTGGAAGCGCTCGCACCGTCGCGCTTTTCACCGATTTTTGACGCATTCCAAGGTCAGTCACTTTGAGGCCCTCACCTACCTATTTTCCGTTCTGTTTGGAACTAAAAATAGGTGGGCAATGTGTGTGTGCTCCATCTTTCGTTTAGCTCTATTTTGTGTTTTGCAGATAAGTACTATCTCAGGCTGGAGTCCTCCTCGAATGTTCTTTGGACACAACTAGAGACGCTCACAAAGTCTTTTAGTTCATTTGCCAACCCGACTCTGATGTTTTATTCAGAGATCGGTCTAGAGATGTAGGGATGCAATGTTTAACTAGACTTTTGCTCTGATTATTCATTCTGGTGCATCTGAGGAGTGGCATCAAATTGTAGCGGTGCGATGATACATTTGGTGACCTTGTACAGTTAGGTTAAGATATTCTCAACACGTCGAGATGAGCAGAACGGAGAGCTTTCATTCAGTTACTGACTGTTCGATCCATACGAACGGTGGCTCCTGAAAAGGAGGAAACCTTCGTGCTTTCTTCCTTTCACACCAGCTAGATTACAAATGTGACCACTCTTATCCCGGACATTACAATTTAAGATCCTTGATCATGATGGAGTACGAGGTTCTTATTTTATAATTCCTCGATCCTCCTGCGCACGACGAGCTTAAATGCAGACGAGCTTAAATGCAGACGATAGGCGGAGAATTCCCCTCAAGATTGATCACGCCGCCGTTGATTTGCAGCACTGAATATGACCAATTTTCCATCAGAAAATGCATAGGATGAATCCTAGTGTCCTACCTGCACTGCAAAAGTCCCCCGTCTGGCAGACAAGGCCGGGGACGGCGTGGGATGTGGTGCTAGACCCCAGAACTATCGGAGCGGTCCAGGTGGTGAAGGCTAGAGAATGGGGTGAGGATAATCACGGTGCAAGAGCACAAGGTGCTGACCAGTAGGTCTTCCTAGTGGGAGCATGAGATCTCTTTCTTCAGGCAAGTAGAACAAGAGGAGGTTCTTACCGCTAGTATTGTGGAAACAAGAGAACCCGCCCACGGCGGTCCCCGTAAAGCCGCTCGCTGTGCTAGATGACTTAGCTGATTGATACCCTGATGGAAGAGAAAAAGGCACGGACTAAGAAATTATCATCGTACTCGTGCTGTGGACATAGGCAGGGGGACCAGAGAAGGTGAATTGGTTGGCCGTTGCAGTAGCGGCGGCTGCCATGAGGAAGAGGAATTTCATGCCAAAGGTGTACATGCAGATGCTGGTTCATCAGGAAAAACCCAAACCGCTATGTAGACCCATGTAGACCTACATAGACATTTATAGCAGTCATAGACACCGTAGCAAATGGCCAGTTTCATAGTAAGGTGGGATGGGGGGGGGGTCAGATATATAGACACTCATAGACATCTATAGTTCTGATGTCGTCTACGAGAGTGGTGAAAGTCGTAGCAGTCGTAGCAGTCGTAGCAGTTGTAGCACTGAAAGTCAACTTATTTGAGGTTCATTTCGAGCAATTTTCATGGATAATATTGCGCAAAATCAAGCACATTCCAGGATGTACGGTACATTCGGTGTAATAAGAACTCAAAATTGCCCTCGCAGCATTCCTGTCGCCCTATCTTGGATGTGGAAGTGAGGTGACAGTCTGCAGGGCGGATACGGGTGCCGATTAGGGACGTGGTATGGTAAACTAGTGGCGGGGAGGGATAGATTCGATTATGGACCTACGCAGCATTTAGTGACAGGTGTGCTAAAGATGTTATGGGCTTACATGCAAATTCGCAGCGACGACCGGTAGACTATTTAAGTGAATGTGGAACTGAATACGTTCGTTGAGGTATATTATTGACGCTGGGATCATCTCAGATTAAATCTCAATATCGAAGCAAAAAATGTGCGGACCTGAAGGACAAGCAGAGTAGAACATTTTCATTTGGGCGCGCTGACGCTTGCCTCGAGAGCAGCGAAGTCAACGTCAGCCAATTCTTCGTTTTCCTTGTCGACGGTCTTCTGGAGGTGTGTGAAAGGGGTGGCTTTTCTGAAAAGACGTGTGAGTTTCTGAACAACGAGAACAAGGGCCACTGGCAATGTGGACATACACGATACAGGAGTAGAGGTTACGCTGAAAGTCGTCGAACCAAACTGGCGACTGGGTCTTTAGATTGTCAAGCGCCGCCCGATGGTGATTGTAGCTTTCGATTGTTGTCAGAAGATTTTATGTATCTGATTAAACTCACTGCGCCGCAAAGTCGTCTGCTGAAAATTTGGTTTTGATGCGCACTCCAGTCGAGTACTCTTTCAACGAGCTCTCCATCTGACAAAGGTGAGATAATAAGGTCAATTTGAATGCCGAGACGTACGGCGTCCGTCACCAGAGTTAACAGTGGAACTAGGTCGACAAACTTGCCCGCAGAGATAACACGAACACCTTCTGACGATTGACTTGACAACCACTACTTCAAAATAACATCTTGATAGAACTCGTGACCGTAGGGCTGCTGGGGGTCGAACGTCCGTTTCTGTCCAGGATTAGAGCAAACTAGGAGAATAGTATGAACACGAACCTTGATGTCAACCCCGCCATACTTGAAGATGTTCTTCTTACATGTCAGCCACCCAACGAGGTCTTTGATCTCCTCTCACGAACGCTTTCCAGGAATGTTGAACAATGAGACCGCAGCAACGCAGAGGGTCTTGACCTGGCCGCGAAGTTGAGCAGCCCCGCCGTAGGCCTCAATGTGAGTGTTAGCCTGGCACCGTTTAAGGGAAAAGAGATATACGTAAGTAATCAAATTCGCAGTTCGATCGTTGTCTTCCTTAATCAAAGCTAGCTTGGCCGCCAGTGAGCTCTCCTTGGGCATTGCAGCTTCCAGAGTGCCCCAGGTCCAATCTTCTCGCTCCGAGGGAAAGGCATGCTCCGTGGCGATGGCAACGCGAACAGCATACCTTCCCGTGTTCGCAACGCAGAGGGACGTTGGAGTGAAGCTGGCTTGGGTAACCCTCGACGACAACGGCTGAGTTGTTGAAGAGTTTGAGGTTCTCTTGCGTCGTTTCCTTTTCTTGGGAGTGACCTTATCCACAAGCATCTTGGAGTAGTGAGCGATAGACGAACAACAGCCATTGCACGTACATCATCATCGCCTGCGGGGCCGCCGAGGGACTCGGAGTCATCAACATCCTGATCGTCTTCAGAGTCGACTGAGGATTTTCGGGTGCCCTCGTCATCCGAGGCCAGGGAATGCTCTTCCTCGTCAGCATTTGGAACGGGCCCGGTGATAGGGCGTGTACCAAAACATGCATGAAAACACCCGTTTTTATTTCATTTTGAACCTATTAGCGGGCAGAAGTGAGGCATTAGATTATGAGCGTACACCCGCCCTGGGGTGGTAGGCTACACTATTGATGGCCGAAAGTCAGTGTAACAAACCAAATATGAAGGATTGAGTAGACTTGACAAGGCAGTCCAAAAGGCTGTTACGTCCTGACTATGATATTCTACACTGAGCTATAGATGGTGGCGGTAAGCCATTATCTTATGCGCTGGAGGTGAAACATCAGGGAACTACACCGCCAATTGTTTGCCAGTCAGATCTGAGGTGGAAGGCTCAGCCGGTTGCCGGTAAGTCGGCCACATCTTCCTGATATGGTCGCCACGTCGGAACCATGTGAAGGATGATCTCGATGCAGAGCTGTCTCGGAGCTGTAGCTCAACATGCCAACAGCTGTTCATCGACCAGTTGAACAGTCTCGTGTACACCTCAGGCTCATCTGTTTCTCGCCCTGGGCCTCAGTAAACATACCATTCATTCATCAGCAGACTCGTTGGCTGGTACCGGTTTGTATTTGACGTGGTACAGACTCAACCCGGCAGTATGTCCACATAATATCTACACTGCAGCTGCCTGTCCTCGAGGCCGCCTCGTCGGCCTTGCGATATAATGTTCCTCTTCAGATGTCACTGCCTCGTCGCTTGAATCTACATCGGCCGCACTCTCAGAACCACTTCCCTCGTCTGAAGTCCCGTGATTTTCTGCCGAGCCCACGGTCTCCTCCTCTTCCTGAATAATATCGTCATCGTTCCTGGGGCGTTTTCTAGGCCGTCCTCTCGGATTCCCAGTCGATTTTTTCCTGCCAGGTGCCGCAGGTATTGCCGTGCCTTTCTTGGGCCGACCACGTTTCCGCTTCGCTGAAGCTGATAATACACTGGAGGATGCAGCCGCCTCCGCAGCGACAGGTCCCCCGGCTATCGGATTCTCCGGCAACGCAGCCGCCTCGGGGCGTCCCACAGCAGCGGCAGCAGTGTTGGCCTGGGAACTGCCCGAAGCTGCAGTCGATTCTCCCTCAGCGCTTACAGCAGTTTGAGCGGCCGCGGCCGCAGCTGCCGCAGCCTTCGCCGCCTTCTGTGAGGAATGATTCCCCCGCATCTGCTCTGCAAGCTCGTTGTGCTTGGCAAGTCGATCTTCGGGTGTGAACATCGGAACGGGAGCCCAGGCGCTTCGAGGAAGACAACGGCGTAGAAGATGGGCGTTATGGAAGGCGGTCGTATTTATCACATGCTCCTCCAATGGCTGGTGTTCGATGAAGGCCTCGTTGATGTTCGAATCGACTCGTTCCTGCTTCTTGGATCGACTGCCAGACGCGACACATTTTGCAGAATAACAGTCATGTTGTACGTTGAATATAAATTCAATATTCTGGTCATTGTTCAGCAGAATCCTCAATCAAAAGATGAAGCCTTACGATGGAAGGAACTATCAAAAGAGTTTGTTCCCCTTGTCGACGAGCCAGTCTCGGGAGATTCCAAACAGGGTGGCGCTCACTCAAGATGCGAAAAACATCCAAGAGAACAACAGAGCCGGCGGTGCTCGTAAAGATGTCGTAAATGCGGCCTAGGGTAGGGGTATTCTGAAAGATCTTCGTAAGAACTCCCGAATATCTCAAAATGTGCCACTTACGGTGACTGGGCAAATGACATACACCCAGGATAAGAGAGGGCACTCATCGCGGGATTTTGATACCACCGTCTTGCAGCGCTGCCAAGTTACATTCATGGCGTACGATCCGATGTTCATTGCGGTCTTGGCGTCAGTTTGTTCCAACGTCAAGTCCGGCCGAGACGGAGCGGGCTGGCCCTTGATTCGTTTCAAAGGTGTAAGCTTTACAGACCCTAGTGGCGATTAAAGCTAAAACAAATTGATAGGAATGTCAGTATCATACCTTGCTCGAGCTGCTTTGGGCTTGTCCAACCAAGAAGGGCTTGAAGTATGGGGCGTTCGGACAGAAAATCACGGACAGCCCAGCCAGCACATTCCCAACTTCCAGTACGTGAGGACAACCACCAACCGCCGGTCAAACGATGCTTCAAACCCTCCTGATGAGCGAGCTGGTGGGCAATATCCCGACTGGGTGCAAGGTGGTTTGACAGGATTGAACACCATCGAAAGACCGCATTGTAGCATTCATAAGATTCTGTCATAACACCGAGGAGCGGCCCATGGCGACGTATATCGGCCATCGTGTGTGTTAGTATGTGGAGCTTGTTCTTCGCCAATATCTTGGTTGGATCAAGCATGGCAAATATATCCAAGACATTTGAAATCGCGGTTTCAACATCAGCCTGTTCAACGGTGTCAGCGATAGAACACGACGGCAGTAAGTGGTACATTTACAAGGTATTCCTCCATATTATCGATTTCGGGATACCATAAAAGCGGAAGAAGCTCGCCCATTGCCTTCCACGCGGTGAATTGGAGCCCGTCAGTCAGATCGTGCATCTGGAAGACACAAGTCTGTGCGACCTGCTTGAATTGTCGACCGATCAGCGAGTTCGCAAATTGCATGATGTAATTGGCTCGAATCGAAGGGATCGAAAGCCCCACGGTGTTTGCAGCTTGAAGGCGTAGAGTGTATACTGTTTTCTTTGCGGCATTCCAGCTCGTATGTGTGCTGTGCCAGGCATATTTCACGATACCGAGCAAGATCGTATGCAGGATTTCGATTGGTGTGTCTTTGGAGACGTCGAATCCTGTTAACATGTTAAAAACGGAACAATATTTGAATCAATCGTATTAACTCACCTTTCAGAGAGAGAAACGGATTATATATCGTAGATTCATTTGCTGTAACCCAGTCTTTTAATTGCTGAACAATGGCTGTGCTGTCGAGAGTTGGGTCCGATTTTTTGAGCTCACGGGACCGTCGGAGGAGATCGTTAATCCAGTGGTTTGTGTATGAATCTTTGACTCCAGTATCGGTTTGACGGGCTTCCACTGAGGCTTTGACGCCAAGACAAGCAAGTTCAACCTGCTTGTGCAATTCTTCCAATGTCTCGGCAGCAGAGCGCGGCGCCCCTCCCTGTTTACACTCGTCACCAGTTCGAATGAACACAAGAGCAGGAATTACCTCGAACATGCTGTGAAACCCGACGTCTGTCCGCTTGTGCTCACCGCACCCGCCAACCTTGCATTTACGGCAGAAGTGATTCCCCTTCGCCCCGATATGCGCGGTCATTTCACTTCCCATGGGGTTGTCGGACGGGCCGGTATTAGCAAACACACGGACAGCGGCCTCCTGCTCGGTGCTCTGGTCGTACACCGCTATTGGATCGGTGTGAGTTGACCTGTGAATAGTCCGTAAATTGTAAACTGCAGCCGAGGAGGATCACATACTCGATGTGCGCTTTTATGCCTTCGAACTGTTCTGACGATGAAGCGTGCGGTGAAGTGGTCACAAAATGTGTGTGAAACTCCTGCTGAAGAATGCGCCGAGGCAAGTTCCGGTGAGTGCAGTAACAGTTATAGTGCTTGTTCCAAGACTTTGACCGGTTTCCCGAGACATCGTCAAAGAACAAGTCAACAAAACTTGTGTACATTGGACGTCCGTTCGCCAATTGGCGCAGGGGATTGGGCATTTTTGAAGGATATCCCGCCTTTGAAGAAGGCTCTGAAGCGGAATTAATGAATCATATCGGCTTTCAGAATACCGACTTACCATCCCAAGCGGCCGGAAGTGAGTTCTTGAATCTCAGGTCAAGGTAATTGTCCTGCAAATCACCGGCGTGGATCAAGATCTCCGTTGTATCCTCGACACAGGCAGTGCGATTGCCGTCAACAGTGACTCTAATCGCATCCGCATGCATCTCGCCCTTGAATATAACCCAGCAAAGTGGAATCACGAACGAGCCGTCGCGCAACCTCGCAAGCTCGTTCACATAAAAGTGACGATGTCCGTCCACAATCATCGGGGTGAGGACATCTCGATCAACTTCGCACCGCCACTTCTGGGCATGCCACGCCTCGCTGACAGGTCCATCAGGAATCTCGGGATAGAAATGAAGGAGACTGCGAGTCAGGGGATTGGCGTAATCCTTGGTACGATGGTCAGATTCACATTTCATCTCGAGTCAACCCAATCAGACCTTTGCAATAATTTTCCGTATGTCATTCAAATGAAATATGTTCCCTTGGGTCGACGTCCATGAGACGGTGGGGATTCCTCCTTGATTGTGAAGGTTGTTCTGAACTTTGCGGAGTGCATCCAACGAAGGGACGTCACGCGCGCCTCCCTCGCGCAAAATCCAGAGGAAAACCTTCATAAGAGAATTTGAAACCCGTTGGCGTGGCAAATTGTCCAATGTGTCGAGTAAGAACATCTTTCAAAGTCATTGACTCAATTTTGGTCCTTCCGATCGTGAAAGCGCTTACCATCTTTGTTGGATACGGATACCACTCAGCCGTGCTTTTTACACGGCTTTGACCCTCCATCTCCATATCAACCATGCCTTCAATGGTTGGGGGATCACGCAATTCTGTCAGAGAAGGTCAGTTTATTCTAACACGATTCAAACGAGGCTTACGGGCATTGTCCATCATCTCACAGAGTACCGCTTCCTCCTCATCATGAGGCCCCAGGATCAGATTCTCGCTTTCGGGACCCATGAACCCAAGGTTCCGGGCGATCGA
Organism: Mycena albidolilacea; assembly: GCA_029282495.1. Taxonomy (NCBI): domain Eukaryota; kingdom Fungi; phylum Basidiomycota; class Agaricomycetes; order Agaricales; family Mycenaceae; genus Mycena; species Mycena albidolilacea. The sequence goes on along the minus strand of JARIHO010000024.1, from coordinate 236,112 downwards.
AGTCGCGTTCCAGCGTCCGAATCGTTCGGCTTGCCGGGAAAGATCTGCCTCCTGCGCCTCGTCCTCGGCGGCAGGATTGTGACCAGCGCTGAAGGTTGCACCGTCAGTCTGATAATCGTCCCACATCCGTTGTTCCTCGGCGCTTGGCACATGCCGAGAATAATCGGGTTTTTTACCGGCAAGAGGAATTTCCAGCCGTTGAAGCGTCGCGTCGATGAGAGCATTCTGATTTTGTATCGCAGCTTGAGAAGCAGCGCGAAGATTATCTGCTTCGACATTTCGGGCGTGATTTTTGGATCCCAGATGTTTCTTGTCACCATCGCGCACGATCCATTCCCCGCATCCGTTGCGCTCACAGATAATGCAAAGTATCTTTTTTCTATCTTCTGATTCAGTAAAGCCTGTCGGCATCGTCAGTTGTTGGCAATTTTCATCAGTCAATACAGAACTTACAATCATCCAAAACCTTTAAAGCTCGAGGCATTCTGACGAGGGTAACGGCCCAAACGAAGAAGTCAATTGAGCAAGGGGTCTAGTGGCACAATTGTCACTCTCGAAAAGGAAAGCTCAAGCAAAGCGCGCGATCACTTTGGTCAAGCGACGGGTTATTTAACCCGATGCCACCCCCAACGCCTCTCAGAACTCGACCACCGCCATCACCACACATCTTCACATATTCCAGATGCCAACCACCGAAGAACTTGCTGCATACGATGCCAAGCTTGCCGCTGCAATGCTGGCCGACTCTCCCGAACGTCCTGCGGTGTCTCGCAAGAGGAAACACGCTGGCGCCAACCCCGACAATAGTGAAGACGAGGAAGATGACGACGAGCTTCCCGGGCCCTCCCTCCCCCCCTCTTCAGACGCCCCGACCGGCGATTCCTCCGAGCCCAACAGCAACATGGTGGCCTTTGCAAGACAATATGCCACTCACAAACGTCTCAAACCATCACAAGTCAGCGAGGTCGAAGCGTTTGCGGCGGTATGTCCTTGATCTTGCATAATGTCGTCTGTACTCATGATTACTGTAGGACCCGCTTGCTGCGCGTCAAGTCAAGCTATTCACCCTCGTGTTAGGTGTGAACAGCAAGCTTGATGGAATAGTCTCGGCCCAGCCCGCCTTCAAAGTGTCGCCAGCGCTTGAAGTGAGTGTTTCTTTACAAAGAACTCGGTGGCACTAATAGTCGCGTCGTTTGTAGAAGAACCTTCGGCAGCTAGCGCATGGCATTACGATCTCATCCAGACTCTCCTCGTACAAGGGTGAGCTTGCGAAGAAACACTTGCTGGTACGCTGAGTCTATCCACTTTCACGCTGTCGAGTATGCTGATCTTGGGGCCGGCCGGAACGTAGAACATTGTGCGCAAGAGTCGATTCGATTTGCCACCCGGAATCGAGAACGTTCCATCGGACTGGGGCTTGGTGAAGAGTCGCGCCGAGTACCACTTGACACAGGCTCGAGCCACGTTCAAGAAGTTTGTGCGTGTTGTATTTCGTCTTCCGTGCATCGCTTTATTGATGTTCGTCTGCTTCCCCTTCCCTTTCCTCTTCTTCCGACCGGTTTCATTCATCAAGCTCAAGGCCTCTATTCTACCAAAGGCAGATCCTAAATCTCACACCAACATCTTCGCTCTCGGCCAACGCTTTGTCAAAGACACCGAAACTGTCTTGACCGTCGAGCTATGCGCTCGTATTGCACTCATGGTAAACCTTATATTCAATCCCTGTACTATTTGAAGCTAAGTTTCGACCCCAGAGGCAGCAGTACAAGCTTTTCCCTGGCGACGACTTCTGGGATAAACTCGACCAGCGGCTCGCTTGGATCCGCAAGACCGCCGGCTACGACGAGAACAAGATTTCTAAGTGCGTACTGGTGCCATGCTTCCTCTGCTTCGCTGACGATACTACAATTCTGCAGGGCATTCAAGCTTGCTTTGGCCGATGACCGCGCTGAGCACGGCAGAACCGCCGACTACACACTTCCGGAGGATGCTGTGATAGACGCTTGGCAAGCATCAGTTGATACTTCTATCGACGCCGATGGTCCCGACGCTTGATACCAAGTACCCGCATTCACGTATCATACTGTTATTTCATCGTATACATGCCAATCATTATTATCTTTCGAGCCTTATTTTGCTGTGAACCACCTGAAAGCATCCGTCTAATCACCTGAATCATCACTGATATATTGGGCGGCAATGGGCCAAAAATCCAGCGGCCCTCGAGCCTTGATCCCGAATGCCACCAATCCGTCAAGCCAGCACTGCGACGCCTCGCAAAATACCTCGACATCATACACAATGGCGGGCCAGGGCAGCGTGGCAGCAATAATGTCGACAGAGTCTCGCTTTGACCATCTGACAGTGGATCTGATCTTCGGTACACAGACAATGGGCCATCACAATGAAAGGTGTGCGAGGATCTGCGCGACGGCTCGAGTGGAAGCACAATGGAGGGATTCCTATCCAAAACTGGTCACAATGTGATCTACATATGGCGGCCGGCCACCGTCTTCATGCATAACCGATGTGTCTTCCACGTCGGCAACACGTCCCAACAAATTGGCGGTGTACTCAGAATTATTGACTTGCCATCTCAACGGCCTCTGAATAGTCTGATGACTATTAAAACAAGATATACGAAGTCAGGATTGGTACAACCACATTAGGGCCGGCAGGGCTATAGCGCCGCGCCATTTTGTGTATAAGACCAACTGATTAGATTAGGATGAAGACTTGTTACCGAGTTAATCATCACTGTGGTTACTCGGGCAGATCTGACCGTTAGAAAGATGCGGGCCTCGCATCAAGGATTTACTGATATGATTGATGAGGATCGACACGATAGAATAGCGCCGCGCTATGCTTTTCCAGTCACTATACTGGTCTGCCAGTATAGCGCCGCGCTATGCTTTTCAATCCGCTTGATATTTACTATGCGTTCCACTGAACCTGTGAAGTGACTGATAGAGAAATTGAATAGAACTTGACTAAGACTGACTTGACTAGTCAGCAATGACAGACTTGCTCAGTCAGAAAGATGGAAACCAAGACAACTAAGCACGTCTTATGGCGTGCTAGAGAAATACATGCGGACTAGCCCCGGTAGCAGGTCATAATACCCATGGTTGAGAATGTCTTCTACGCCATTGGCCATTCACTACTTGGGCTCCCACCCTTTATTGTTCCTATTCATTCCGTCTATCTCCTTTACCTCTCTCTGAAATGTATAAAAGCCAGTTGTGTACTCTGTATTAGCCAGTAAACTATCCCCCAGATATACGGGCAATATAGTAGACTCTAGATTTGTGACAAGACATCAGATATATTTGCAGAAGCACAGAAAAGATTAAGAGATACGGGACGTCGAAAAGACTACCAATCGCATTGATATAAGAGCCCCGTTCAACCTGCACCAACTTGTCTCCTGTAGCAGCGCTTTAGGCCTCCAGGACTAAGACTTGTTGTGTAAATTGACGCTCTCTTGTCTCCTGTAGCAGCGCTTTAGGCCTCCAGGACTAAAGACTAGTTTGTGCTAGTAGAAGTGAAACCGCCGCCTTCAGTGTAACTGTCCGCGCCTTAGCCCAGCGTCCACCTTCTGTGTAACCGCCCCGTTTCGTTGAAACCGCCGCCATTCGTGCAGTGTTGGTTGATATTGAAGTAGCGTCTGTCTGTTGATAGTCTGCCCTACCTTCTGCTGCTTGGCTAGCTGCCAGTAGTGCTAGGTTCTGCCGCTCACAAAGAAACTGAAAGCTCTGAACAGTCTAAAGTTTACTTGAGTCTTGATATCCTGTTGGTGTGAAGTCCCTGCTACCCTAGCATAACCGTGCTTAAACCGCATAGTTGCTATTGAAGCAAAGCCTTATCACAACCTTGCACACCCTTTTGACGGGTGATATGTACCCTACCTCCCCGAACACACACACACGAGTATTAGGATTAGGATTAGTGATTTGTTTTGGTTTTGGTTGGTTTGAGTAGAGTGACTAGTTCGCTTTTCTCACTAGTCAATCCATTAGATTTCATGGCCGCACCCTAGTGCACCGTTTCACCGGATCCTGTGTATATCAGCGGCCGCAGACAATGGGACGATAGACGACATACCCAAAACACCGTTCAAGGCTGCGATGTCGTCTTCACCAAAAGTGTCTGGCTCTTCCTCGGAATCGTTCACGGTCTATCACGGTGATGAGAGGAGACAACAGCATGTGTTAGACACACACCTTTCGGACTTTGGGTCTCTTGTTGGCAGGAGGTTCGTCGCCGTCATCCAAGTCTTCAGCGTCAAGCATGTCTTGGTTACGTTTGAGGAGCACTACGAGCACAATCAAACAACAACGGAACCACGGAAACGGGACGAACATTGTTTGTTGGCAGCAGCCAGCTGAGCCTTGACCTTTTCAAGTTCTTTTGTCTCCTTGGACTTCGCCCCTTTGACCTTTTTCTTGGCACCAACAGTGCCACTGGCCTGCGCCTTGGCCACCTTGGACTTGGTGGCGAGCCTGAGTCGAGGCCCTCTCCCACCCATTGCGAGACGAAAACCAGTGGCTGAGGTGAAGGAAGGCTTAGAGGAAGGGAAAGAGCGACTTTGAAAAAAAGAAATGAGTGAAAGACAAAGGAAATTGATGCCAACTTTGTGTTTTGCCGGCCTCACTCCACGCTCTCGGCGTTACCATGATGTCACGAACAACATGGTGCGACTTTTATTTTCGATGGTTTCAGTGAGGGTGAAGTAGGGAGTTGTCCCTAGAGTGCAGTTAGGAAGTGAATGCCCAAATTTAGTGGGGACTTGTCTTGAAATGCGAAATGGACAATGGATCTTGTACTGGTGGTGGGCACCGACCGCATCATGATGGGCTGATGGGATGGCCGGTAACTAAACTTAACCGGCAAATTTGTGGTCCTTACTTCTCTTCCGTTCTCTAACGCGATTCACGCTTCCAGCACCCACGGAACATGTTCCAATAGCTAGTATGTATCTTCTATTAATGCATTATAATTAAAATGTGGTTACATCGTCCTCACACTCCCCAAAATCCTCGTCATCTCCGTAGTAGTGCTCTCGCACAAAGCCTTCCGCCATCTGGGGTGCCGAAGAGTGTGTGTTCTGCTCGGAAGACGCTGCGAGAAGTTTTAAATGGTCCTCGAACGCGTTAACAAGAGCGCGCTGCTTGTCTGCGAGCCTCGGGATGTGTGATTTCTTTGGAATCACAATCCTTTCTTGTGTTTTCGTGTTCCATAGCGCCCGTAATTTTTCTAGCTGATCTTGAAGCTTGTCCCTGGTCATCCCGTGCCTATATATGTCTTCAACACGCGAAATCAGGACAGTCGCGTCCAACCGGTCCCGAATTTCGGCTGCCTTGGCTGCTGCATCAACAACTTTCTGGGCTTTCTCGGCAAGAATTCGCTGGTTGTACTTCAACTGCAGTTCTTTCCTCTTGCGCTCTAGCCCGGCAGCGTCAAGATTCCGCGCCGCGCGCATCGTGTACTGGTGATCCTCGGGCGAGAACCACATATCCATGAAGCCCTGGGTCTGGTTGCGCTTGAACATCGCAAGCCCATTGTGTGAGGTAAGTGCAGCTGTTGGATTCCCTCGCATGTAAACGATGAACGACCCGAGGGCACCTTCATTCCGGTCGTTGGTTGCTGGGAGCCAGATACGGCCTTTCTCGTCATCGTTCAACCCGTCAATCAACCCTCCGGGCGCGAATTCCGAGGAGAACCGGATCCAGGTCGATTTGGCACCTTCGAGAAAGCGGATAAACATCTCACGGAGGTATGGCAGTTTCCCACTGTCGTACAGCTTCTTGATCTCCACCATGACCTCGCCCCGTGCAACAGGCTGTCCATCGAACGTAGCAATCCTGTACTGCTCCTCGTCAAAGTCCAACACCAACTCTGGGGTCTCGAGAAGCATCGCACAGTGGTCTTGGATCTCACTATGGAGTGGACCGAGGGAGATGGCATTGAGTGCGACTTCTTCGGGTTCACGCACACGTCGTGTATACGAAATGGCGATGAAGAGGTGGTAGATGGAAAGGACAGCCAGCTCGGTGAGTGTTGGGCCATCGTTCAACGCGTCGTACACATTCTTTTCAATGTTGGTCCAACCCGGGCGCGATTTTAGGTCCTTGATGGCCTCGAGGAATTCACGATAGATGTCGCGCCGCGCGATGAGCTCGCAAGCAGCGTCTCCGTGGCTGCCGAACCGCGTCTGGTTCGTCTTTGGAAACCGTTTTATCGGCTCGCCTGCATCCAGCTTTGACTGCAAGAACAGCTCCACCATGTCGCCTTGTCCCCGCTTCTCAATGGCGTTCTCGAAGATCGCGCCAGCCAGCGCAACCGCTTTCGCACCTCCAAACGACGCGTTCTCGACGCGTTCGAGGTCGTCTTCGGATGGAGGCTTGTCGCCATCCTCGGGGTGGAGAACGCGTCGAACTGCGGCGGCTGACTCCTTGTTTGCGAGCGGAATAGGCCCCGCAACTCCCAGCTCCTTCCAGTATGGCGTCATGTGAGTATTTCCGCCCTTGAAGCTATTCTGATCCTTGTGCATGCAGCAGCCGGTCCAGATCCAAACAGTGAGCAAGCGGCGATCTGCATCGTTGAGCTCGTTCAACGCCTCGGCCCCGAGCTCCCGCGTCATCGCGTGAACACAAGCCAGATCATGTGCAGCTCTCTTGTCGGGCAGAAGCTCCATGTACGCCTGAAACCCGCCGGCGTCGTCGAGTTTCTTTGCTACCCATCGCTGCTTGAGTTCTCGGAGCTCGTCGAGCTGCTCGTTGAGCTGCTGGAGGCGTTCCTCCCCCAGTTCCTGCAGAAGTAGGTCGTCCTTGAGCTTCTTCCACGTCTCCGAGAGTGCCTTCTCATTATTTGCATGGTCACCGCACATCCCTCGAAGCACGCGACAGATCATCCGTAGATCTAGTTTCCCGAGGCGCCCTCCAAGCGGGCTGGCATTATATGTCGAAATGATGTCGTTGTAAATGGTGAGCCATGCCTCTTTCGATGTTGCCGTACTGTGGTCAACGGTTGACGCAATACCGAGGAAGCGAATTTTTGGAGTGGTGGATAAGCTGACCGATCCATCTGTGTTCTTCACAGGCACGCGCATGTGGATGTGGTGAGACTGATAGTTCATTTTGCGGCGCGACGTGCTGTCACTGCTCATGGTAATGTCTGCGAACGTTATTAATGGCCGGAATACCAAATATTTTCCAGAATTACCATCCGTGTACTTCATCTCAACTCCCAATTGGACTTGGGATGCAACCAGGCCCTCGAGAACAGCGCGCCGTACTGTCCGTCGGCTCATGGCACGGTCCAGATCAACGCCGAAAATACGGGCGATGTCTTGCATCAAGTCACCAACCTTTCCCTCCTTGCAGCCGCTTGAAACGAGGACACGTGCAATAGCACGCAGCTCCACCTTGTACGCACGGCCGCGCTTCGCTTGCATACGGACAAGATACTTTGCTGAGTGCGATCTGTTCCTGGCGCACTTCGAAACCTCGTTGCGACGGTTGTTTTGACGGCGGGCAAGCCGCAGTACACCCCGAAGCTGGCTAAGGTCTGTAATTTTCTTTTTGAGCTCCTTGCTGGACCGCGCTGCTCGGTGCTCTGCATCATCGAGACGTCTCTCCGCCTCCGCAACCCGTCGTCCCCATCCTCTGTCATCCTCCATTTTCTTTTGCAGCCTGGCACGTACCTGGGCCTCACCATGGGCAGTGGCCTTCTTCAGCTCCTCCTGAGCTTCTTGTATCCTCGTTTTGAGGTCTGCATTTTTTTTTCTGAGCCGCCTTTCACGCCGTGCTGATTTTTTTTGCTCCTGCTTTAGCCGTGCCTGCTCCTGCTTCAGCCATGTATTCTGGGCCTCCGCGGCATCTGCCCGACGCTTCTCGTGGTCCATTGCTCGTGATTTGGGACTAGGAGGTGGCTGGTTCTCCTTCTGCGCGTTGGAATGCGCAGCTCGAGCATGGTGCAGATGCTTTTTCTGTTTGCGAGATATCCCCGTTCTCGGCTTTGTCATTGTTGTAGCTTTGTGTAAATGTATGAGCCAGGGGATAATAAATGTATTCTGAATCCATTCTTACCGTTCCGAGACCGATTCTGTGGCTTGTGCTGCCTTGCTCGACGCGACGAGCGGTGCTGATGTGTGACGGCGCGTCGGGTCACATCCTTAATTGGGGATTTGGCGGGCGCGATGATTTCGGCTTTGCATTGACCGCATCAAGCGATTATTACGCGACGGAACTCGATGCCGACGTGATTTTGGTCCGAATCTTTAACTCAATAGAGCCAGATTTCTGATTTGGGTCTCCGGCTTATTGAATTCGGATCGTTCCAAACGGCATGAAAAAGAAAGGAGGAAAAGCTCTTTATTGAGTTTGTTGAAATATAAACCGCGGATTTTACGTGCCCTTAGTATAATATTCCTACCCTTGTGTATCCTCAACGAAGGCCAACCATGTTTGAAAAATTCTCAGAGCCGTTTGGGATCAATGATGCCATCATGATGGAAATCAGTGATGCGGTCGGTGCCCACCACCACTTGTACTGTCAAATGATCGTGGGAAGGTGGCGGTACGGCACTTCCAAATGCTTGGTCAGCATAGTGCACTCAAATCTGCAAAAAGATGTGGTTAGTAGCTCAAATAATCAGAAGAATGAAAGGTATCCATGCAGCCCCGGTATTTGAACCAGATGAGGCTGCAAGTAATAAAAATGTCGAAAATGATGCAGCTGATGGAGTAGCCATCCAGCCAGCCGTGTGAACAATTTCCACACCTCGGCCATATGGCTCTGCCACAACCGCGTGGAACGTTCAGGTATTTTTGGATCACTCTGCTCCCAAGGTCTTTCTGCGGTGCTTCGATGCAGCTTCTCGGCACCAAATCGGCAAAACTAATAACTTGTTTCACAATGACTTAGCCGGTGCTCTCTTGTCGTCCCTGCCAAATCTCTGTGGTGTTTTGAGGACTACGATGACTTGCATGTCAGTTTTTCTTTTTTCCTTTTTTTGGGGGTTTTTTTTCCTTGCTCTGTGGCACGCCAGACTCGTCTGTAATGAATGAAAGATCACGGCACCAAGCCTTGTTCTATGTTTGCTTGATCTTTCCTACATCACCAGACGTATTCTGTGAGATTCAAAAGTACATATCCGGTCTGGAGCTGTGTTGGGATCTGTCAGGAGTTGACCTTAATAGGTCCGGGAGCATTTGTTCGGAATTGTTCCCACTGAACAAACAGTATATCTATAGCAGTGTTACATTTCCCCGCTACCTTCCTCACGAACATGTCCACCCACATCAATGATGATCTCTACTGCCCAGCATGCGGCAGGTCTTTCAAAACAAGTGGGGCAACAAAGTCCCATCTCCCTCAAGCAGTGTCTTGCCGGTGGTACAGGAAAGGGAAGAATCCCACAGGTCAACGTAGAACCATGCGTACTCCTTCTCCGGAACCTGAAATTCTGGACGATATTCCTGAGGTGCTGCCAGATCGTGCCGTTGAAGAGGTGATGCAGGAATGGGAAGACAATGTGTTTAGGTACCTACCCGCAGATCCAGCACAGGCAGGACCGTCCACGGGCATATCTCAAGCCACCAATAATGCTAATTATTTGAGTGATGATAATGATGATCGCTGCATTGAAACACATCCCACAGCCGGCAGAGTTATTCGCATGAACGACAACCTTCATGAAAAATGGAAACGTTCATTTGGTCTGGCCATGGACCCGGATGGGGATGTTGACATGTCCGACCTGGACAAAATCAATGGCTTTGCACCATTTGCCTCTGAGTTGGACTGGAGAATCGCAGATTGGGTCGTTAAGGAGGGACCAGGGCACAAAGCATTCGATAGGCTGCTTGATATTCCAGGGGTACGTAGATGGTGATCACATTATTCTTCTCTAATCTCTTACAGGTCCGCGAGAAGCTTGGACTATCGTATTCCAACATACGTGGTCTCCACCAAATTATTGACCAAATTCCGGAACGCGCAGTATGGGCTACAAAGACTCTTTCCTTCCCAGATCGCCCAGATGAAAAATATACTATTCGACATCGTGATCCTCTTGAAGCAATTCGTTCTCTTCTTGGAAACCCAGCCCATGCGAAGGACATTGTTTACGTACCGAAACAAATATTCTCAAGTAACAAAAAAGATAACAGGGTATTTAATGAGATGTGGACTGGTCAATGGTGGGCAGCGGCTCAAGTATGTCATTCTTCGCTCTAGATTCATTCGTCAGATTTATTACTTGCCCATTAGAGCAAGATTCCCAAGGATGCTGCACTGGCACCAGTGATCATCGCAACTGACAAGACACAGCTCACTCAATTTTCCGGGAGCAAGTCTGCATACCCAGTTTATCTAACTCTGGGGAATCTACCCAAAGCCTTACGGCGGAAGCCTAGTGAAAATGCGTGCATACTTCTGGGCTATCTCTCTTGTGACAAGATAGTGAGAAAGGGACTTTCCAAGAAGACTGTCAAATCACGAAATCAGAAACTTTTTCACGCCTCTATGCGTTTGATTCTACAGCCTTTGATTTCTTCTGGGAATAAAGGGATGGAGGTTCTTGGTGGTGACGGTTGTGTCCGCAACATCTTTCCGATCCTAGCATCATACGTGGCAGACTATCCAGAGCAGTGTCTAGTCGGTTGTGCCAAATATGGCACTTGCCCCAAGTGTCAACGCAAGGCAACAGATCTTCAAGATCCAACCCCAGGTCCTGCACGATCCCCGGAATGGACACTAGGGATCATTTCAGCTGGAGAAGAAAAACCAACGGAAAATCAATTCCACGACCACTGCATGCACTTCGAAGTCGCTGGAATCCATAAGCCATTTTGGCAGGGGTTTCCACTCACAAATTTAGCTATCTCATTAACTCCCGATGTTCTCCATCAGCTTTATCAAGGTGTCTTTAAACATCTTGTTGGATGGTGTCAAAGCCTCATGTCGGAAGAAGAACTAGATGCCCGCATTCGAGCTCTGCCACCTGCGTTTGGCATCCGACATTTCAAAAAGGGGATTTCCTCTTTATCCCAGATATCTGGCTCCGAGCGAAAGGCAATGGCACGCATCCTCCTTGGGTGCCTTATTGGCCGAATGCCTATCAAAGGAATAACAGCATGTCGTGCCATCTTAGACTTTATTTATCTAGCCCAATACAGCACCCACGACGAGGGGACTTTGGCTTGCATGACAGATGCTCTGAAGATCTGGCACCAGAACCGGGATTATTTTATAACAGCAGGTGTTCGCAAAGATTTCAACATACCCAAGTTTCATTCTCTCCTCCATTACGTTGACTCTATTCGCATGTTCGGCACAACAGACAACTACAACACCGAAATGTTCGAACGTCTCCACATTGACTTTGCTAAGAAAGGGTGGAGGGCCTCAAATCGTCGAGACGAATTTCCCCAGATGATTGCATGGCTTAACCGTCAGGAGAAGGTCGCATCTTTTGCTACTTACCAAGCTTGGCTAGAGTCAACACAAAAACCGGCTCTCCTCCCAATAATGCGCACATTTACTGGACAAGCCGTGAAATTAGCCAAGACAGCACAATCACCGCGACAGCTCTTATCTCGGCTGGCTGAATCCCACCACTCACCATCCTTTATCCCGAATTTAAAGTCGTGGCTTCAGCACTTAGGAAACCACAAGTTGACTCCCCAACAATTAAAAGCATCCATCCTTCCATTTTCACGGGTCGATGTTCACCACAGTTTCAAATTTGAGCCTACATCACTGGATCCTGGCGACGACCTTGCACCTGCGGTGGACCCTCAAACTGTGATCGCTCGCCCTGCAGACACCACATCTCCGGCACGGTTCGATACCGTGATCATTCGTGACAAGGTAACCGCAGAGCCAACTGGACTGACTGGTGAGTCACCTTGCATTATTCCAACACAGAACTAATATTTCTGATCAGGCACACGAGTTGGGCGCGTCAAACTTATTTTCACCCTTCTGACGACTTTGGACGATAGAAGCCCCGCTCCTCAACACTGGCCGAACTATCCTGTGGCATACGTGGAGTGGTTTTCCACTTTCAAAACCTCCCACGAACAACATCACCATATGTATGCCATCTCTAAGCCCCCACCTCGAACCGATGGAACTGTCATGGGCTCAATAATCCCCTTGTCTGACATCCGGCAGGTTTGCCAGCTATTCCCCAATTTCGGCCGGGCAGATGTGGACAAATCGTGGACCTCTGACAATGTGCTTGATCAGTGCAAGTCATTCTTTGTGAACAACTGGGCAAGTCGTTATGCATATCAGTCAATATGGTAGCCCATTAGTATAACTTATTCCTGTGAAGCTTTTTATAGACATGGGTAGTGCATCAACAATGTTTGGTAGCTGCCTGTAGATCATCGTAGTAATAAACATAATCTATAGTCCACCGTAGTTCCCCGGAGTGCACCATAGCATCCAATGCCACCTCCATAGACACTTGTAGACACTTGTAGACCACCGGAGACCCATATAACTGTCCATGTGTCTACCGTAGAATTTGGGATTTTCCTGATGTTGGTGGTGCTAGCCAAGGAAGATGGATTTCGTTTGGATTCTGGCGGCTGCCTTATACCAATGGTCACGTCAGCACGTTCATTCAGGCTATCAGATGCCGTACCATTTCGATCAAATCAACAGGGGGCGTGTCGCGGGACCCGATTTACTTATTTGACGTTTCCACAGCGGCCAAAGTTTTGCGTGACACCTGCCAAAATTTTGACAGTCACACCGGTGTTTGTCAAGTATTGGTCTGACGTTGATGTCGCAGCGTAACTAGTAAAGCAAAGTATCAGATTTGCTTCAGCTTGTGCGGAGGTCTGCATCAATTTTGTAAGACCTCAGCTTCGATTTTGGCCCCCACTGAAATCAAAGCTGATTCAACTAATTTCGGTTTTGCATTTCGGGAGACATGAAATGCAAGCCGAGACTTTGCATGTTGACATCAACAGTGGACAACACAGTATTTGGCAATCTCCGCCATGTACATCTGTCTGGGGCAAATTGCTGCTCCATGGAGGCACATGACCAAGACTCCCAAATATATTGCCATCCGATGTTGATACCACAACTCCAAGTATCGCATCGGCATTCAGCTGAACTGATATCGAAACTGATTCAGCGAATTTCAGCATTGATTTCAGCCCAGCTTAAATGGAAGGTGATTTTAGCAGTCTCAGGCTTGCTTTCAGTCGACTGAAAGTCCGACTCCATACTCAAAAATTTCGAATTAGATTTCAGCCTATTAATGTCGGGCCGCCCAATATTAGGCAACTTCCGGTGTGAGTCCCACAGAAAATTTGACTTTTTCGCCACTAGGGGAGCTAGGGGGGGGGGGCAATTGTGACAGCTTGGAGGTTCGACAAACGGCTCCATGACGCGTGACATCGACTAGATTTTGACATCGACAAAGCGGTGCATGACGCGTGACTGTCGGTTTGATCGAACTTGTATGGTAGTTGCTTGGCACGTCGGTGGTCTGGCGGCTGCGATCACAGAGAGGGGCATGCGACTTTCATTATTACGGCCAGAATGGCTCAAAGAGTACTATTGCGCGGGCGGAGCTTGTGGAGACCAGAATGGCTCTGCTGGGAGTTTGGGAGTCCGTCGGCGCTAGTACTGTACTATTTGATTCAATTCGTCGGTCACGCGTCACAGGCCCCAAAACCGACGAATAATTTCGCGCCTGTCACAGGTCACCGAGGCTGAGCGCGAACTTGTCAAAAAAGTCACAAAATCGCGAAAAAACGCGTCCGAAATCGTTTTTTCTCCTTTGCTGACGCGCCCTTGATGTTGGAATGGCCGCGGCCCCCTCACCGCCGCCATCTCTGACGCGAACGGAGAAACTTGACTTGCCCCACCCCCACACGCACTCGCCCGTGAATCGGACTGGCAGCTCACAAAACCTCAAGTTCTATTGAAACTACTTGGCAGATAATGGGAGCTCAATACCAGGAACAGGGATATTCTGGTCCTTATTGTTGGTGTGGTGCCAAAACTCGCCCGCGTATTTGGTGTTGGGGCGACGTGTGCGCATGCCCCGGCCCTTGGGTGCGACCTCCTCATCAGAAGTGTCCTTGGCCGGCATCTCTGCGTCAAAATCCTCAGCGTCCCCACTGGAAACCAGACCGATAGATCCACCGGCTTGTTTCTGCTTGATCTCGCGTCATTCTGATCCGCTCGCTATGCACGGTTTCATAGAAACTTGCTGAGCGCGTGTCATTTCATTTATCTTGTCTCAGAATCAAGGCAGCTGAGCTTAGAATGTAATTCTGGAAGTCCTGGCGCAAAGCGCGAATTTTTTTTTGGTCTCACGGTCCCCAGGGGCAATCGACGACTATGAAAGTTCGTTGCTCGATGTCACAGGTCACGTGGCGCGCGAATTGAATCAAATAGTACAGCAATACACTTCCATTCGGGGATATCTGCTGCCAAAAGAAACCCTTGGTATCTAGGCTTCCACATAGAACAACTTTTCAAACAGGGGTTTCTCCTGGAATCAGGGTTTCTTAGTAGAGTAATCCCGGAGTATGGTGCGGCTTACGTGCACAACGTCATTCGATGTTGAATAGCATCATAAACGAACGAAGCGCGTGCCTCATTCAACATGCCAAATAGTGGGTTAACCGAAGTCGAAGCCAGGGTCACAGAACTAATGTAATACCCTTTAAGAATCTTCGACTCTCCGCCGGATCTCGAAATATTACTGTAGGGGTAAAAGGGGATGAAAGAATTCGAACGTTCTAGGGCTAGTCGCGCCTTCGGGATGTGTCTTGCACAAATTCCACACTCGCACCATCAGAATCATGCTTTCGGATGTCGCGTGAGTCACTAACACTGCTGGGGCCGAACTTCCTCATCGCCGCCACGGACAGGAGAGAACGTGTGAGCTTCTCAGCACCCCGAGACTCAGCGATACTATAATAGACGGCCAACCACCGATTTCCGTGGAGCAGTCGAGAACCTGTACCGACAGAACAAGTAAAGTAGCAAAATTCGGGAGTACTAAGTCTTCGGGGTGTGTGTTGCAGAAATTCCACACCAGCCCCGTCAGAATTAAGCCCTCAGACGTCGCGCGAGTCACTAACAGTGCTAATATTCCTTTACAGTTCGTATGGATCAAGCGACCATCGAATCGACTCCCACCTACATTACGACTTCTTAATATTTTTTGAACGCCAGAATGCCACAAACATCCGTACCAGACGCCAAAATAAACCGCGCCTAAAAGTCAAACAATCTCCTTTCTGAAATGACTTTGCCGTTGGCCAATGGTTGAACTCGCTTATCGCCGCTAAGGACACGATACATTACGACTTGTTAATATTCTTTAGACTCCAGAATCCCTCAAGCATCCATCCGTTCCAGAACCCCGCCCAAAGATCGATCGATCTCCTTTCTGAAATGGCTTGGCCGTTGGCCAATCACTGCATTCAGACCCCCCCGTAGGCACAGATGTGCCTACGTTCGCAGATCCCGGCCGAGGTGCGCCTATCCATGCTGAGGTTGGTTTACGTTGGTCTAGCATGTCTGCCTACACGAGGCCTGCCTACGTTGGCGGATCCCGGCCGATGGTGGTGTGCCTATCGTGGCCGACCCTGGCCAACCTGAGTCCGCCTGTTCCAGCCGGCACGGGTAGACCAACCTACACATATGCCTACTGGGATCCGGCAGACCAGTGCCTACGGGGGGGTCTGAATGCAGTGAATGGCCGAACTTGCTCATCGCCGCCACGGACAGGAGAGAACGTGTGAGTCATGCAAGCTTCTCAGAACCCCGAGACTCGGGAATACCGTAACAGACGGCCAAACACCGATTCCCGTGGCGCAGTCGAGAACCTGTACCAAAAGTACAAGTAAAACTGCGTTCATCAAGTTGCAGACGTGATTCAGCCACCTCCCACCTCCCGCATTTCGCATTTGAACCCTCTCGATGTCGCTTCCAGCCGTAAGCATGAATCAGTCACCGAGTGACCCAATTCATAAGTCATTTTCCGCTCAGTGTAAACTTGCGATCACGTCCACGGCCTGGTCCAACGGGATACGTGTTTATTGCACTCACTCTGAAAATGGCACCGGCAGTATCCTGGAAATAAGCCTGGATCAGGACACGAACAGTCCCGCATTCGATGAAGAATCTCGTAACGGTTGGCGCAGTGGTCTGCAGAACGCTCCCGGTCTCTTGATTTACCCGAGTCTAATCGGAGCGCGTAGGTGCCACTTTAGGCGCGGTCTGTGCGTCTTGGAGCGCCTTGTGCTCCATATCTGTGAGCCCTTGTCCTTCAAGAAAGCGTCAAAATTTATCGGTTCTACTCGCAGTGGGGTAATTCGACCTCGTCGGTTCGCAATGTCTCGGTATTTTATCAGACGAACGACATTGTAATCCATGAAACGCGATTTGACGGCCAAAACTGGTCTGCTTCCAGCTTTACAGAACTCGATGCGACTGCTGGAACTGCAATGGCCGCAGTAAGGGTACAAATACTAGAGTGGGAGCAAGTTGATGACAACTCAATTATTAGGCGAAAATGGAAATCACGTGCTTTTCTTCTTTCAAGACAAAGACAACTACGTTTGTTACCGGTATGTCCACAAAAATACATCGGTACCTAGACTGAAAGGGCTCGCCTGAAAAGACGTGCCACTAACTGGCAATGGGAGCCGGCCGTCCGCATCAGCGAAGCACGCCCTGAAACACCCATCGCCGGCGGCCGCTACTGGCTTTGTCACCAATGACATCTCTGTTTTCTTCCAACTAAGAAACTTCTCGCTACAACAGTATTCCAGCGTCTTCAATCACATCTCAAAATGGTGAGCGTGGTGTGATGATATTATCGAATCGAATGTCTCCAATATGTCACATCGCAGGTCCCGTCTCATGAACCTACCCATGTCATCCCAATCATTCAGTAGTATGGCTGCCGTTGTTTGGCCAGAAGATGACCTCAGGTATTGCCCGTCCCACTGAGGTTAAGAAGGCTCGATCTCACGTCTCTTTCAGGGTTTACATGCAAACCTCGGATAACTCCGAGACGTGGGCATACAAGCGGTCTTCTGACTGGAGTTTGACTTGTACGTCTATCATCTGAACCGGGTTTCAAATTATTGACTGGCCTAAGTGATCGATTTGACATGACGGTGCCGCCACCGAACACAGACATAGCAGCGGTCGTGCAAAACACAAGCAAAGGCTATTTCATCAACCTATACTCAGTGAATGTTGAAAAGGTGTGGGAGTCTCACGCGCACCACGCCTAACTAAGAGTCTCTGCCATGCAGACTCAGATTCAACAGCGAGTCTTAACGGCGGGGTCTTGGCGGCAAGATAATTTTTTGGCAGACGCGACTTTACCGACCATCGCCTCGAATCAGGCCCCCGGTAACGCATTGATTTTTACTGGCTCGTTTCCGAATCCGCGTAAAATCGGCCTCGCGGCAGCGGTTTGGTCGAATGGCGTGTGTAGCGTATACTGCAGCAGCAATGGTCATATTCGGGAGGTATCTCGCAATCTAGTCACTCAAGTTGACAGCTGGAGCTATGGTCTGCAGCAGTGTATGTTCCCCGCCATGTGCTAATCCGGGTGTTTAGGTGCGCTTGATGGGATTTGTGCTCCCGGGAGCAACTTGTGCTGCGTATTTGTGAGCTTTCTCCTCCATTGGACCAAGCGAACCATATCTGGCCATCAGTGGGACGATTCGAATGCGGCACTATACTATCAGACTGCAGATAGCGTTATCCACGAGATGCAATACAACGGTCGGACCTGGTCTGTCTCCACCTTTACACAGTCAGGTGCAATGCCTGGAACAACTCTAGCGGTGGTAGGTAGACTTACTTGATAGTCGCAAACGGATTCACGATTTCAACTCAAGGTACAAAGCCACAATGCAGATCGTGTCATGATTTTCTACCAAAACAACGATAACTTTATCTGCTGTCGGTTTGTCGTAACCCGAAGATCTTTCACGCATGTACTGATATTATTTTCGGTGTCAGACGGGCCACCAACTGGGTCTGGGAGCCGGCCGTCCACATCTCACTGCATTCAGACCCCCCCATAGGCACACATGTGCCTATATTCGCAGACCTCTGCCGAGATTCGCCTATCCAGGTCTATGTTGGTCTAGCGTGTCTGCCTACGCGAGGCCTGCCCACGTTGACCGATCCGAGCCGATGGTGGTGTGCCGATCGTGGCCGACCCTGGCCGAGGTAGGTCTGCCTATTCCGGCCGGAACACATAGACCAACCTCGGCAGATGGATCGGCAAAGGTCGGCGTGGTCTGCCTACACATATGCCTACTGGGATCTGGCAGACCTGTGCCTATGGGGGGGGTCTGAATGCAGTGTCTGTTTAGCGCGATCTCTGGCTCCGTTCACAGTAACTACGTGGTCTGACACAACGGATATTCATCTGCCTCCTCAAAACAACTACACAATCCAAAAGTATTCGGGCTCTTTCAATGGGAACTGGTGCGTGCACTGTTCGAACCTCATGCATGGATCTGAAAATATCTCATGCAGTAGGGTTAAGGATCAATACAGCATCTCGGCAGCCGACCCGTTGATTAACATGACTGCCCTTTCTTGCCCAGGGCCCAGGATCAAGTACGTTCCGTTATGGATGTTACCACTGGGCTATATGACAGTTTTTTCAGGCTCTATGTGCAAAGCAATGACAACTCTCTGCTGGATTTCAGTTACGCGCCTGGAGCTTTCGCTCGCGACATGTACGTACATATCCTAAGAGTTCACCACTCTATAAATCACTGACTGCTCCTTTCTTCAAGGTCAGCGTGCATCGTGGCCACTGCTATGCTCCCGAACTGCGGTTTATCAGCGCTCTTGCAAAACTCTGGCAACGATTATTCTATTCACGTCTACTATGGAAATTTCCACCATGTACAAAGTTTTCGTATCGGGGGCGCTCCATTAGGCTAACAATGCGGTAGATCCTGCAAGATCGGGGTGTGGGTTTCGCAGACGAGCCACTGGCAACCCGATTCTCCCATTGTACTATAGATGTCACCGATCTAATCCCCCGCGCCCTTTCTGTTCCAAAGTTGATTGGAACTGATCTTGCGGTCCCGGGTGACACAAAACTGACCAGCCAACTGAATAATCCGCCTTCTACACAGCGTCCGATGGCAATCGCGGCAACGGGCTGGTCCGACAACATCCGCGTTTAGAGTGGCGACGGTTTTATCCGTGAGGCATCCTACGATTCGCACACCACTCCGTGGGACCAAGACTTAGCTACTCGGCTCGGAAATATTTTCTCTCAAGCGGATCTAGAGCTTCGTCACATCCATGGCTGGCAGCGCAGTCAGTCGCGATTCACCTTCTTTCCGCTGTACTCATACCTAGTTTGCAGGTACGCTTCCGAAACCCTGTGCACCTTGGAGCACCTTGTGCTGTCTCTCTGTAAGCATCTTTCGCTTGAAAATTGCCACTTTGACCACCTGTTCAGTGGGGGAAGTCGGGTCCACGCAGAATGTGTCGGTGTTTTCTCAAAAACGCGACAATGTTCTGCAAGAAATGCGATACGACGGTCAAAACTGGACTCTCACCGGCTTCATTCAGTCCGATGTGATGCCTGGAACAGCTATGGCGGAGGTACGTCGAACTCCATCATAATAACCTGGAATGAATAATACATTCACTTCGGAAGGTGCACAACGACAATGCTAGCGGTGTGCTATTTTTCTTCCAAGACTCGTACGGCTTCTTGTGTTATCGGTGGGTTTCATACATTCGTTAAGTCGTGTTGGCTGACACAGTCGACCGTCTCGCCATTGACTGGGTCTGGAAGCCGGCCGTCCGCATTTGCCAGGCGGCGACTGTGACCCCCATTGCAGCAACCACTTGGTCGAACGGCGCAGACGTCCGCCTCTACTTTCAAGATAAAACAAACCACGTCCGGGAGTTCTGCATCACTTTCCGGAACGGTGACTTGTACGATGGAGATTGGTGTGTTGAAGCATAGTTGAACCATGACTATAGCTAACATATTCGGCAGGGTGTTGGGCGATCTCAAGATGACAGGGTTCCTCCCGGGTAGCATGTCCGCGATTTCGTGGCCCGGGCCACAGATTAGGTGCTCCATATAGATTCCTCTTTACGTCTGAACTGAGACATTCTCAGGGTCTATATGCAAGCAACAGACAACTCTGTTCGGGAAATGAGTTGTGGCAGGGACTTTGTTTATAAATTGTGCCCTTATTCCTCGTCGGGTGCTCATCAATTTCATTAACTCCAAATAGCTACCAATTCGTTTCAAACCCCGAGCGCAACGAGGCTGGAACAAATACTACAATAGCGGCATTCCGCTCGACACCCTGGGGTTTCATTTCTCTATACTGGGCAGGTTCCGACAAGGTGCAATGAGTTTTAAACTGTCGGCGTCGCATTTAGTTAAGGATTTGTAGGTTCTACGGCAGCGAGGAATGTACCATAATCAATGGCTCATCGCGGATCTTATTGGCGACCTATCTTCGTGCGGACCTCTGGGTGCCGCACTGGTTGGCCCGTTCACTCTCACTCAACTCGGAGCGCAGAGGGATTGCCTTTCGAGCAATATAACCGATTTGGGTGCTCAGAACGGCGCGCTGGCCGAGTTCTGTCAGAAGATGTCTGACAGGCTACCCATGGAGTTGAAGCCCCTTGCGGAAGCGGCAGTTGGGGGGATTCAAACCCTTGCGGACTCGGTGGAGCAACTTTCAACGGCCTCCGGGACTACCTTCGACCAACGAGTCAAGGACTGCCATGATCAGTCGGTGACGGTCGCCAAACAGTTCAAAGACCTGTACAACAAAGCGCATACCATCCTGGCGAATGCGACGAATGTAATTCTTGGTCTTCTCGGTGTTATTTGATCTCACGCTTGAGTTCAGCTTGCCACCGATATAACTTACCAACAGTCGACCATCGGTCTGAAAAAGGACCGTGTGAAAGAGCTTCTGGCGATATCGAAAGTCATGCGGGAGGGCGAGGAGAAAGTGGTTCGAATGAAACAAGATGAATTTACGGCTAACCAAAGCCACATCGATAAACTTCAGAAAGCGAACAAAGACGCTGAGGAGAAACGCGACGATACAGAGAAACTCCGGGTACGCTCCGTGGTTCAAGCTGTATTTCAACTAACGGAAATCAGATCATTCGCGATGTCCTAACGTTGGGGTTGGGCGAGGCCGGCGACTGGGGAAGCCTCAACGATGCCATGAAATACGCCGACCAACTCATCGGATATGCCGACACCGCGATAAAAGCCAGTACGAAGGCCAAGGACGAGGCCCAAGCGACTGTCGATGCACTCAATGCAGAGCTTACCCAATACACGCAGCTCAAGAGCGATCTCGAGGACTTCGATCCCGTACTTCAATCACAGCTGACGTCCATGACTACCTTGGCCAAGCAGATTCATGAGCTGGAGAATCGTGCTTTTGATGCTGGCCTGGCCCTCGGAAGCCTGGTAGGGAAATCATCTGTACTGCCGGTGCTGCACACAGCACAACAATTGGCCACCAGCGTGGTTGCGATCGAGACAGTTGCAGAGACCGACAACCGACTCTCTGGTGTGTTCGTTGACAATCCTGACACCATGGACGCTTTCCTCCAGGCGATTGCGAATAGCCCGGTTCAGGCCAGCGAGACTGACGACGAAGGCTTGGTGTAGACGGGAAGGACCGGCGGGAGGATGGCAAACCCTGCGTGCACGTATTGTAAAATAGCGAGTGGAATCTGGTGTTTTAAGGTGAAACGCTGACAGCGATCACCTGTACATACCTCGTGTGCTAAGCAAATGCCTCGAATCACATCATACCTGTTTGAGTTTTTCCATTTTTCTCACTCCCAATCGGAGGCTTCGGTATGTGCATCCCATTACCCATTTTTTTTTTTTCGGGGCTCTTCTGCTAAGTGGTGCATCAGAAATTGGTTTCAGTCCACTGGACGCTCTCGACCTCGCCGATCAGCCGCTCAACAACCGTCCAAAAGGAAGGGTCTCTTTCAACTTACTTCTTTCATTATCACCGCCATCATCTCCCCACGCGGGGAGTCGAACGCCGAACAACCTTGAACCATATTGTCTATCTCTGAGTGATTTTCAAGAAAGCAAGGCAGTGTTCCTCACTCACACCACGTCTGAATGATCCGTGTCCTCCTTCGTTCAACTTCACTCTCACCGTTGAATATAAATACACCAATAGAGATAAGTTTCATCAAGGTAATGGCGCACGGACAGGAACGGCGTGTAGCACGGCAACATCAGGCGATGAACCCCGCGCCAGTATCCATTTCCATCCCACAAATTCTGCTCAACTAAAAAAAATTAACTTGAATTCCGAACGAAATTCAACGTTGCCAATCGAGAGGGATCCCACGAAGCGCGAAATACTTGCAACGAAGGGAGTTGAAATCGCTGACGTACATTGGATTACGGAACAAGGAACGGAACCTGTGACCATAACTCCGGTCACAGCCTTCCTCCCTTCCGCGTACGCCGTAACCTTCTCGTGCGACTAGTGCACTGACTCCCGTTCCCTACGGCTCCGCCCGCCCCCGGCAGCGACACCCGACGCCCTCCACCGCCCCCAATGCAGAGCATAGAAATAGGCGCGTATTACCCACGTTCCTTTTTCTCCCCGCGCTAACTCTCATTCCCGCCAGCTCCGCCTCCTTCACCACCGCCACCAACGCATCCTCGACCCGAGTCCCGATTCTCGACCCTGACAGGTCGCGTGCAGCACGACGATGTCCGTCGTATGCGCCTTCCCGAGAGCCCGACTTCACCTTCACCGCCTAACCCTACGCGTCGTCCGCGCTCCCCGACAAGTCGGCCTCTACTGGTATAACGCTCTCACTCTCGAATCGCGCCGAACCGACCCCGTGCCGCTGACCACCGACGCCGCGCGCTGGATGGAGAAGATGTGCCAAGGAGGTGCGTGTGCACGCACGTTGAATATTTCTTCGCCCGCTGACCGACTCCTCGGCAGACACCTCCTTTCCCAACTCCCGAATCGCGCCGTACACGGCTCGAGTCACCTCGAGCAACGCGTTCACTACGTCGCGCATGCCTGCGCGAGCGAGTCGAGCCGTCGGGTCCAAATGCGCGCCGACCCGTTCCTCCACCTTCGCGCTCTCCGATGCCGAGTCGCGCCATGTAAGCGCTGGTACTTGCAGCGCGGGATACATTACCACAGAGGAGGGGAATTGCGCGAGGATGAGTGCGGGTATATAGTTCGCGTCGAATACTGTGTGGCATATGAAGGCATATGAAGAGACTTACATTGAAATGCGCAGTCCGCGGTGAACATTCTGTAATGTGAGACTGAAAAGACTGAAAAGTCAAATCAACAGACACTTGCCTTGAACTCGAGAAATCGAGTTTGAATGGATGAGTGAAGTGAATAGAGTCTGCGACAGGGTCGGTAAGAAATGGAAAGTGGATGGGGGGTAGTATGTACTTGAAATGAATGCGATCGAAACTCACCAGTCAATGCTCAAGTCAATTGGTCCTCAGAGTATGTTAGACTCGTAAATGAACCGACTAAAACAAGTCAAGTCAGTAGGCTATACTTGAGAAATAATACGAGACTTACCTCGAGTACGGAGAAATGTGAAGGAACGATAGGATTGAACTCGACTAAAGAATAGGGTGCGTTGAAAGGAAATGAGATAAAATGAATGAAGTGCGGGATATGGAGGATAGAATTCAAGCTGCACGATATCGAGCGGGGATACAGCAACGATGGTAATACATGGTTGGGATGGAACATGATTGAAAGAGACGGGGAAGGAATAATGTATGTATGGAATGCCTCGTACCTCGAAGAGATTGGATACAGTTGAGGGGACGCTGGAACTTTACATGCTCCGGTGATACGGCCGCGGTGAGAAAGTAGGGCTCTAACCCGTGAGACCCGTACCACGGAACGGGTAATTACGGCCGTCGGGGGGTGCCACCCGTCCCATACCCGTTCCGTACGGTCAGGGCTGAGGGCCTTCTACGGACAGGTTCCACCCGTATACGGGTTACGGCCGTAGAAGACGGGTTCTGGCACTGAACTTTCAGGCGTCTCAACAGATGTAGAATATATCAAAAACAATGCAATGTATCACAATGAAATTTTTGTCTCCTCTGCCTCGAGGGCTTTGCGTGCAGCCCGTAAGCTTGCCTTGACAAACATCAGTGTCTGGATTTTCTCCGCCTTCAAACTTGCCCGGCACAACCCAATTGTATCCCGCCCACCGGAGAAAACCCGTTCAACCGCAACTGCCGAACCTGGAAGGCAATCAGTGGACTTCAACATAATTTTTGGTACACTTACCCGGGATACAAAGGACATTACACACGAGTCGATAAAGGTTGCAAGGCATTTTCTTACGGCGGCTATACCACCACTGAAGTGGGTCAGCGTCGTCGTCGTATGGTTCAGATGAGCGCGTTAGGCGAAAGTATTCGGCAAGCTCATCCTTGACAGCGCCAGTATTCTTGGTCTTCTTATACCTTGCAAGGAAGTCGATCTTCTGCGGTGATCCAGTAGCCTGAGAACCGGGCTGGGTTGGTGACGAGCTCATCGGGTCGTCGGGGCCCTTCCGTCTTGGTATGATTCACGATGAACTTTACACATCATTCTATTTCGCTATTATGTCCTGAGTTGTCCAATAGAAAGTGAATAAATAATGACACCTCATGCCATCATCTTGTCTCGCAGCACTCCACCGAAGTGAATCATCCACCGCTCGGTCGTTGACTGAACGAGGTAAAGAACGCTAAATAAAAGAGAACGCACACCAGATACTCAATGAGTCATGACCAACGCACTCCAGTCGGGTCGTACGGTTAGAATTACATAGGGGCTTCGCGGCACCAGCGGGCCGAGATCACACTGTGACTGATCTCAGCGAGAGTTGTCTCATCTCTGCAGCCATGGACATTCCACAAGAGCTCATCTCAACAATCATTCAGGAGGTTGACGATCATCTATCGCTCAAGATGTGCTCTCTGGCTGGCAAAGCTTTCTGCGCGCCCGCTCAGCGAATGCTCCTGACCTCACTCGATCTCCGGGTCGCGCGGCCTTACACGGCGGCCTTGGATCTTCTCGACAAATCACCTCACATTGCGTCATACTTTAAACGCCTATATTGCCCGCTGCCCGATGCGTGCATGGCCGAGGCGGAGGTCGATGCACTGTGCACCGTGCTGGGAAAACTGTCGAATGTGCGTCGCTGCCATTTCGTCGCAGCCACGAACGTCTTCACCCTCTGGACCGAGTTCCTGCCCAATGTGTGTCTGGCAGTCGTAGAATTCACTCAGCGACAACGTCTTGCGGAGTTGGAAATCGACACGATTACTGCGATCCCGAGTGACGTTTTGGCCCTATTCCTCGGTGCCGCTCCCACCGTCTCGCTCGTCAATTCAAATGTGGACTCGGCAGTTGCGTTGATGCATTCTTCGGCGCCGCCGCCACCCATCGTCGAGACACTGCGCGTTTCATGGTCTCCAGGCGTTGCAGACGTGCTGACATCGCCGGACTTTGGGCCATACATGCATAATATCCGGAAGCTATGGTGGGATCCGGATATAGATACCGGTGGCCGACTTATTGCGCTGGTTTCACATACCCTGGAACATTTATGCATTCAATTTTTCGGTACGCATACCGCAAATCCGCGCTGTAGGGTTGTATCCTAAACCCGCTCCTTCACAGACCAGACCAATTGGGGGAAGACGATTAAACTCCCGCCCTTACCGCGGGTTAAATCGGTTGAAGTAACCCTAGAGCACGAGTGGCTGGTGCCAGTCTACTATCGTTTTTTGACGATCTTGAGCGCGGCTCCAGACACTTTGGAGGAGATATGCATAACGTTTGCTCCCACGCCCGACTTCTTGCACCCAGAGGCGCTGGGACAGATGGACAGCATTTTCACTGGGTCGACTGCCTCACCGCGGGTTCGTTGGCGCTTGGATCTGAAAGACAACCCCATATCGTCTTTCGCTGGTTTCGTTGGCGCTTTGGAACGTGGACTGCCCATACTTCATGCGCAAGGCAAACTCGTCGTTGAGCGATCCTCGGTCACCAATACGGGCCTCAGCGCTTGGGCTGGTAGGAAATGACGGTCTTTAGGTGTCGAAGGTGTGTTGCCTCCAATGATTGCCAAAGACATGATTGTAACTTGAACAGCGGATGCGCAACATTGAATATCGATACTTGCCTTAGCGCCACCGAATATTTATTTATTCTTTGGCAGACCAGTCCGTACCCAGTCTAACACGAGTGTCAGTCCCGCAGCACAATCGGAAGCACGCAACGAGGAAAGGATACAATCTTTAAAAAATGCCCGTCGACCCAATAAGTCGTATTCGCCGTTTGCCCTGCAGGTACTTACGCCGCCGTGTGGCGGACATGCAGGGCCGACGTCATCTGGCACTTAAGTCTGGTGACCCGTGATACCCGTACACGGACGTATACGGGTGCCCCGCCTACGGGTCTACCCGTTCCGTACCCGGCCCGTAGGAAAATCTGACCAAGCGCTGTACGGACGGGTCTGTAGCCGTAGCTACGGCCCGTCGACCCGTGGGTTACAGGTACGGGTTAGAGCCCTATGAGAAAGTAGGTGGCGCAGTGAGAATTTTACACAGATGTAAAAGCGGCGCGGCGCGGCGCAGTGAGAAATTTGTTGCGTGAAGCTGCGGTCCGCTGGCAGTTTGAGGGAAACATAGTCAGCTGAGCCATTGCGATTGAATACTGCAGGGACAGGCTGGGTACACAAATGGGGCATAAGCGCAACACCCGCAGGACGGGACGAGAGGAAAAACCAATGGAGTTGGACCTGCATGGGGCAATTGCACCGCCGAGAGACCACTTGCTTAAAGAACGGTTAATCACGCCCCTGTCACTCGGCTGTCGCGTTTTCATATTTTCTGATTTTGTTTCTCATACCTCACATATCGGGAACATCTTCAGGAGACCACTTTTTCCGGAGTGTGTTAGGAAGACACCAGCTGATTACGCAATTGCGTGGCTATGCCGAGAGGCATTCTTTCCTTCGTACCGCAGCCGGAAGGCTCTCTATAAATCAGAGAATATTCGGATACGTACAAGAGTCATATAGAATCATTACTGCGAAAGTCAAGCGATACACACAGCCGATATCTCAATACGAGATCAGCCTGCAATTGATCGAAAATTTTGCCGTGACAAGTTGATCGCCTATCGTCGTGGGCACCCTATGAGCTGGTTAGTAGTAAGTGGGGACCCATACTATTTTCGAGTTTTCTATGTCCCCAAATATTTGTAGATTTATTGCTGAAGAGTACGCGCCGCGATGCAGTGATCAAAATTTCATCAGTGCTTTTCTGATGGGGTCGTGATTGCTAACAGACCGTATACAGATACTTGCTTGTTCGTCCTCCGTTTCTGGTCTGTAACAGAGACTAAGTCGTCAAACAGCTGAGGCGCTCAAGTTCGAACTACC
This sequence comes from Mycena albidolilacea, assembly GCA_029282495.1. Taxonomy (NCBI): domain Eukaryota; kingdom Fungi; phylum Basidiomycota; class Agaricomycetes; order Agaricales; family Mycenaceae; genus Mycena; species Mycena albidolilacea. The sequence continues at coordinate 208,596 of JARIHO010000024.1, read as the reverse complement.
CGAAAATCTAATCTTGATCGGACCAAAATCGGACTCGGCGCTCCTCGGCCGAAGCTCGATGCTGCCTCCTTGCGTAGCGGCGCTCATGATCCAGTCGGCGAGTACTCGGTAAAACGATAAAACGACCCTCAAGGTGAGCTGATACCGGCTATCTTGGGCCCTCTCAAGCCATAACTTCAACTCTGCTGAAATTCAAAAAAATCCAGGCCTCTTGAGTCTTCAAACGTACGGTAGTCAGACCGTCGTCTTCAAGCTGTGGTTTGAGGTCTCGCACCTCTTGGATTAGTTCGAGGAGTCGACAATAAGTTCTGATTCGGATGGAACGGACTGGCAGTGCCAACTTTAGTGTGAACTCTCACTGGAGCAATCACCGATTCACAGCTTTCCTGCTTACGTTGTTTCCGCTCAATACCCGTCGCGACTGGGAGGACACGGAGGCCTGATTCTCAGCCGTAGTGTTAATGGGAAGAAGGTCCATTCTCTTGTAGTCCGAGGTAAGTTACTTGGTCTCAGAGCGAGTTTGCAAGTGGCGCAAAGCGACCAGTTACGTTGTATATTCACAGCCTTGGATGCGATCAGATGCGATGCGGCGATGCCCTGTCATTGCCAAGCTCGCCTTATAACTGCCACGGAATGGTCGAACTTGCGTCGTGCCACTCGGACTGGCGATGGGTCTGTTTTCGCGATTCTCTCGATCCGCGAGTGTGCGTATCTCTAAGTCCATCACAATGTATTAGATGGAACTAACGCACCTCCAGAATACTCGAGACGCAGATGATGCTGCTGAAGCTCAAGTCGGTGTCCCAAATCCATTGCCTCTCAGACCGACAAGCAAAGCAAATACTCGACGTTATCCCAAAGCGGTGAACAACGCCATCCCAGACAGCGGAGGTGTGGTTCCGCGCGTATTTGAAAACTCCAAACTCATTAAAACGTCAGATGACGGTCCTTTCGGCCAGCACTGTGCCGATGACGCACCAGTTTGGAAGCTTTACATGGACCTAGCCCGAATCTCCGACAAAAATCTCGCGAAACTCTTGAATAGTGATCTTGATTCGTTGCTAATCTTTGTAAGTTAGGACCTGATTCCTAGATAATCGGTTGACTCGTCGATATCCCACACAGGCATCTCTTTTCTCAGCAATTTTGGCGGCATTCCTCATCGAGATCCGCAAAAGCCTGCAGAAAGATCTCCAGAGTGATACCAACAATCTCTTGGCTATTCTCATCCATAATCAACACAATCTTAGCGATCCTCAAATACCTTCCTCTCTTGCCTTCCAACCGACTGCTTCCTCTCGCTGGGTGAATGGACTCTGGTTCTCGAGTTTGATGTTCAGTTTGATGAGTGCGTTGGGTGCCAGCGTTGCGAAAAGCTGGGTCACCCAATTTTCTTCCGCCGTATCTGGTTCGAGCTGGGGCGATGCCTCTGCTCACTGCCACCGTTTTCGGGGTCTCAAGCGATGGCGCATGAAGCTCATCATACAGTCGCTTCCTATCCTCACTCATATCGCATTCATTCTCTTCAGCGCTGGCCTTGTTGTTCTGTTGTTCCGTGACGATCTCATGATCGGCCTGCTTCTCCTTCTGTTAACGGCGACTATCCTGTTGCTGTATCTCGGCAGCAGCATACACCCCGCATATTACTCGGATTCCCCTTTCAGGACACCGGTTTCAAGCATGATACGACGTCTACTCTTTGGGAACTGGAGGCGGCATGAGGCCAACTCATTTCCAGCGGGGGAGCAGGCACAGAAGGCCCAGGCATTAACATGGCTACTTACAGAGTCGCTCAATATCGACACAATAAATGCAGCCGTCTGCGCAGTGGCAGGTCTTAACTTCACACTCCTTGTTCAAGACGAGCTGCTTCAAGGCTCAACCGCAAGCATCCTCTCAGGTGTTTTGTCGACAGAGGTGTCGAAAAAACTCCCAGCTACAGATTCCTTGCGGTCTTCCCTATACGCGCTTCTACATATTGTCCGGGCCGCACCAGCCGATCCGCCTTCATCGAGGGTTCTTCGCGCCCTCGTTGAAGCTGGAGGTGCACTTTTCGACCCCGATTTTGTGTCCCCCTGCGTACAAGAAGTTGCTCTTTGTCTCAAAGGCCGAATCATTCTACTGCTCAATGATGACTTGCCAACATCCGCACTATTCCAAACCGATATTCCTTTTCTCGCCAAGTCCTGCTCCGACCCATATCTTCGCTGTCTCTTTATCGAACTGTGTCTTCTTAGCCACCAATCGGCGAAGTCCAGCGCATACAACCCACCGTACGACTTTCTCTCCATCCTGAAGGATCAAACCGCGGCGAACCGAAATGAAGTGCATGCGGAGTTCGTGAAAGAGGCCAATTCAGGTTTTTCTCTAGCTTCGAGCCCGAGCCGGAATAATGTGACGCCACATAGCGCGATACCTTCCTGTGAAGTTCGGGACTTCGGTTTTGTTAGATGGACTTGTCACGGGTGCGGTTGAGCTACGGAGGCAATATGCCACACTCTTTGCGGAACTCGCCTCCGATGGTACGTGGCACATAAAATCGAGTATAAAATGCTACTCATTTGGGTTCAGCAACGTTCCGACATCAGTTAGACACTGGTACAATTGCCACGGAAATTTGCTCCCTTGTACGATGCGAAGATGACGATGTCCGGAAGGAGGTGATTAACGCTCTGGGGCATCTGGTGGGCGACGGTAAAGTTCAATTTCTTTCCATGTTGAAAGCCAAACACCTCATGCCACGAATAGATCATAGCCTTAGAATGATTACAGCCGGCTTCCCCGTCATAATCGACGGTTTACGGACCCCCAATTCTCGGATATTTGGTGATATTGCTCGTTTCATATCTGGAATCGTGCCTCACGGTAAGGCATCGACCACAGAATTTCAACTTTCTCATCCATAAATAGGGGAACTAAGGAATATCGTAGCCGCATCTGACGCAATGACCCTTATCATTATTGTGGCGGCAACAGCAGACACCCAGACGGGACAAATTTTGATGGATGTTCTTAGGAACTTGGGAAGTTATGGTGCGTTTTTTGCGGTTTAAATCGCCTGTATCATAGATCTCCATCGCCTTGCTCAGACGACATCCGCACCGGCCATCATAATAAATTCTCTGCTGGGGATTGTTGGCACGAGCCCCGAACTGGATCTGGAAGCAAGCAAGAGCATTGTCGCACTTGCGCAGTATGGTGGGCATGCTCGCATTTCAGAATCGGTACCATTCGAGTACCAACGTTCTATTAGACGACGTCCGTGCCGCAATGTTGACTACTGACACAATGGAAAAAATCATCGCAATGCTCGGACACCCAAACGAATGCGAACGGGGTTTTGCTCAACACAGTAAGCCACAACATTTACATACCTCCCTCATTTATTGACTCAATCTCCACTAGACGATCTCCTTGCTTCATCAGACATTGTACAAAAGGCAATCTCATTACTGGAGTTTTCGGATGCCCGTGTACGACAATGCACACTCCAGGTGTCTACTGCTCTTATTCAATACGGTGAGTTTTTTGGATCGAACCCAATTGCAGCTGGTGAGCCAATTTGTGTTTTCTTCCCCGCACAGTTCATACCCCTCAGTTGTTGCGAATTATGGTGTCGACGCTGGAAGATCCAGTAATACCTGTTCGACAATGTGTACTCCATGGTCTTCTTCGTTTCATCCAGCACGGTAAGCTTCCACATCCATCGTGATCGAACATCACCAACCACTACACCAGATCACACTTGCGCGTCACTCCTTACAACCGATGCCATGCAAACGATTCTCTCAATGATGGGGGATACGCACCCGGATATTCAACAGGCCTCTTTACAAACAATTCTCGCTCTTATGAAACATAGTAAGCTGCTGTTCTATCCAAGGACATCTCGTCAAACGGCCTCTTACCTAGGCAATGCATCTTTGTCAATTGTTACTCCCGAGACAATGCAAATAATGATTTCGATGTTGGGTGACCCAAGGTCCGACTTACGGGAAGGTATATTCAAGGTCATAGTTACTCTTGCTCAACATGGTTAGCTTTCGTTCTTCGCCTATTTCTTGTCGCCAGCTGTTTGTTCACTTTGCAACAGAAAACGCACGAATGTCTCTATCCACACCTGAAACGGTTCATAAAATCGTTGCGCTCCTGGAATGCCATGACGCCGATGTGAGACAATGTACACTCCAGACTATTGTTTCCCTTGTTCTCCACGGTTAGCTATTGAATGCACCGGGCTTACTAACAGCAGGTTGACTTTCTCCCAGATAATGTGCGCAAGACGATGTTCACTCCCGAGATATTGCAGACCGTCGTCGCTATGCTGGGCGGTCCGGCATTGTCCGTCCGACAATGCGCCCTCCAGGGTATTTTTATTCTTGTGGAACACCGTGAGATTCACGTCTACCATATTCCTGTTTCCGCTGACCTTCTTCAAGAGGATATCCGGTCCTCAATCCCGACCAATGAAACACACCAGAAACTCATGTCCCTAATGGAGGATGCACTCTCCGATGTCCGTCAAGGCACACTGCAGGCTGTGATTTCTCTTGTTCAGCACGGTAAGCTGGATCCAACCATCTGGCTTGTGCATCCACCAAGTTCGGCTAGATGATGTATGCATGTCAATATCAACGCCCCAGATGATCCATAAGGTTGTTTCAATGCTGTGGGAGTCTGACCCTCATCTGCTCCAATGCGCAATTCGGGGTTTTGTTGCTCTTGCCCACAACGGTTAGCCTCTGAATGCTACCCTTTCTGCACAGATCTAAATTTGCATCCAGATTCTACCCGTGCAGTAATTGCAACACCGGAAACGGCGAAAAGAATTGTGGCGATGATCGGAGATCCAGACTTCAACCTGAGACAAGACATACTCGAAGCACTGGTGGATCTCGCGCAGTACAGTGAGTACTTAGTCAGTTATGATAATCGTTTTAGCCAAATTTCACATTAGACGACCTGCATTTGTCCCTTCCCTGCAACCCCGAGACAATGCAGAACATTATCTCGATGCTGGGAGATCCGGACCCCGAAATACGACAGGAGAGCTTGCAAGCTGTGAGTGGTCTTGCGAGGCACTGTAAGCTCTTAAAGCTCTCGGCCCTATTCATGTTTTTCAATTAACCTCATGAAGATGACATCGGCATGTCAACCTCCCCTTCCGAGATGAGACAACAAATATTCTTGATGCTCGGAAGTGCGAACTGTGCCTCGCAAGAATGCGCACTTCGTAGTGTTGTTACTCTTGCGCAGAATGGTGAGAACTTGCATTCCCTCAAAATCTCAGACAGCCGATAATTCGGAACTATAGATACTTTTCGACCATTGATTTTGACCCCGGATACGATTCAAAAAATCCTGTCAATGTTGAAGAATGAAGGATGGCGTGTCCGACGACGCACACTTAAAGTTGTTGTGGCTCTTGCACACCACAGTATGTTTATACTTCCTTGCGCGTTATTCGAGGAACGATCCTTTCATAGACGACGTGATGACCTTTCTCGCTGCATCAGATATCCAAAAAATAGTCCCCCTTCTGGGTGATCCCGCCTCATCCGTAAGAAATGGTTCACAGAAAGCTCTTATAGCTCTTGCAGAGCATGGTCAGCAATCCTTTTCAACCCTGCCTGCGCCTGACTGTACTTTCAACCAGATGGCGTACGCGGCAATATCTTCACCGGCCAGACAATGGAAGGAATCGTGTCGATACTGGGGTATCGATACGGTCATGCGAGACACTGTGCACTTCAGACCATTGCTCGTCTTGCACTGCTCAGTGGGTTCAAACATTCACAACTGAAGTCAATCCTTTCAATGCCCTTGTATTCAGGCAATGACTGGACATCAATTTCAACCCCGAAGATCATTCACAAAATAGTATCAATGCTTGCAGATCCGCTCTCGGACATACGAGAAACCGCACTTGAGTCTCTTGCCACTTTTGGACAACACGGTAAGCTCCAAAACAGTTATTGCGTCCCGTCAATCGACGAGCAGCTATATAGAGAACTTGGTCGCATCAATTTCATCTCCCGAGATGATGCAAACGATCCTCCCAATGTTATATCATCCGGAAGCCAATGTACGGGAATGCACACTGCGGCTTGTTGTTACGCTTCTGCATAGTAAGCGTCCATAATTGTTTACACTGGTCTTGGCTAGTTGGCATAACTAACCTCCAATTTAGCCCAGGCTCAGGCCGTGCTCTCCTCCCCAGAGATGATTGAACAAGTTATCTCGATGTTAGGAGATTCTTGGTGGTCTGTACGGCAGTGTGCTCTCCACGCTGTTTACGGTTTTACCAAAAAGAGTGAGCATTAAATTATAACTCTCCCAGCAATTCCGATCAGTCGACTCGAAACAGCCGACTTGTGCGCGCCGCTTTTTCTGCCCAAAACAATTCAAAAGATCGTCTCGCTACTCGGTGATCCGGAACCTGATGTGCGAGAGACAGCCATAACACATCTGCTCGGATTTCTAGAAAACGGTGGGACTATCTACACATCCATGGATTTTTCATTCATCGGGTAAAAGGGAAGTTCCGCGATCGCCTTTCAACTCAAACTTCAATCGCACATCTAGTGGGAATGCTGCATGGCAAGATAGAGGACGACAACATTCTGCGACTCCTTGATCATCTCATTGCAACCCGTACAGTCCATTCTATTTTGTTTCCGTTACCTGCGCTTATATGAGCACACTAGATCACGATGTCTCGGTCATCGGTATTCCTGTGACTTCCCAAGCACTCCAAAAAATGGTTCACAAGGACTTGAATGTACGGAAAGCATATACTAAACTTATTATGCTATTACCTCCGTGAGCTACGGCGCCTATGCTTTGTTTCGACTACTAATCTGGTTCCCACTGGCAGGTCCTTTACCATCTCATCCAACGACATAGTGCGGCTGATCTCCCTTCTCAATAACACAGACCTCAGCATTCGCCAATGTGGGGCACGAATTATAATGCATTTTGCTGAGAACGGTGCGTTCAGACCAGTTTTTGCGTCGTCATAAACTCCCGAACGCCTTGATCACAGTTGACTTTCGGCACAACATTCTTCGATCGAACATCTGGGCGATCACTATGAAACTCCTTCAGCGACCTGAGACAACTTCAATTGCTTTGGAACTTCTCAGGACGCTGGGTAAATTTGGTCAGTCTCACCTGGATGTGTCGTCCGGCCGAGCATTCGCCCTGACGCTTCCTCAGAGGACACCCGAGGATCAATCATTAATCCCACTTCAGGGATCATCCGCGAGCTTTTACATATGCTAAGAGCCGCTGCTATCGACTTTGCCCGCTGGCAAGTGGGGTTTAAGGGACTGCTTGCACTGGGTCTTTTATAGAGCAGTTGGCACTTTTTTGAATTCAGAAAATCGGTGTCGAGCCCTGCGCTTTCGGCGCGATTTTGGACATGAGCTGGGCGAGTAAAAGTCGAAAGACTGCTTCGCGATTGTTGGGAATACACTAGGCAGACACGGAGTAAATCACCGATCGTGAGTGGATGAAAGGCAGATGAAAATATATGGCAGGCACTTCAACATAACGAGGTACGAGTTCTCACATGTTGAAGTGTCTGTCTGCGAGAGACTAGGCACTGCTGGGTTCAGATTCTTTTCTGACTGGGCTCACTGGCCGCATCTAATCAGGCGCATGAGTTGGACCTTACTGAACGGTGTAGGACTCTCGCTGCTCGGATATGACAGTTCGAAACTTGGGGGCCCATGAGCGGCCTCACATGCCGCGCCCGATCAGCGATCCATCTCGGTTGGCCCCAACATCGCTTGCAAAGGCAACATGTGCTTTTGATTTTGATATAGCCCGAGAGTCGCTAAGGAATATGACTAGGAACAGCTAGGAACCCTGCAGCGGCAGCATTGCACCATAACGGCCCAATGAGACTTTCTTCTCTGCTCAGAAATAGGGGTAGCCGATCGCGTCAGTAGCCGATCAACGTGACCGCGTTTACCACGTGGTCTCAAACCACCACCCGGTCCACACCAACTCGACTGAACGAGCCACAGGAACGGTGCCATGGACGTGCTCGTGAATGTTGCTTTCATTCGCTCGACGTTAGGCATCCTTGGATATTCAAAACATCCCGAAAACCCCCCGAAAACCTGGCCCACACTGCTCGGCCATGACCGGCGACACCACCTCCGTGAACTGGCCCACTCTGGAGCGCTCTAGACCAATTTTCAAGACACATTTCACTCAAGGCTCATGCCTGAGTCTTACCGCGGAAGTATCGGACTAAAATAGGAGCCACGGGGGCAATTTTCTTCTCCTATCCAACGCCAGTAATTGCCTTCGTTTTGTCCGGAATAGCAATGCATTTCCTGCCTTCCCGCCCGTTTTTGCACATGCCCTGCACTCGATGATTCAATAACATCATTCTCTGTACGCGGACAAACAGCGCTACACGCAAAAGTAGCAATCTCTCGAAGTGAGACCTGTTTCTGAGAACTGCCAGTTTTCTCTATCATCTGCGACACAGATTTCGAGGTATAAATTTCCTAGCGTTCTGAGCTGAACGCCACCAAGACATCCACCCCACAATACCACTCCAGAACAATCATCCAATGTCTTCTACGACCGCCAACTCCTCGCCTTCGCGGCCTTCTTTCGTACGTTCGAAGACGATGCCCGCCTTCCGCCGCGCTCTGTCGCTTCCATCTGTCGACAAGTCGCTCGCCTCTTCGCATGCTTCATCAAGCAAAGGCATCCGTCGGATGTCCAGCTTTGACAGGTCATCCACCTCCAGTGCGAGCACATTAAAGGCTTGCTTTTCGACCGAATCCGTGCCTGTCTTCACAACGCCGGACTACACCTTCCCTACCGCCCCACCAGCCGCTATCAGCATCTCGCCCTTGACGCGCCCCTCATTCAAGCGCGCCATGACGATGCCTGCTCCTATTCGCGCGCTCAGGCGGATACCTACGCTGCAGAAGGTGTGCGGTGTGTCGCGCAAGGAATCTTGCGCATCCGTCGCCTCTACTTCTTCAATCTCCTCCGTCACCTCCTCATCCACCGCCTCATCCGCATCTACACGGCGGTCATCCACATCTACTCGGCGGAGATCATCGGTCTCGAGCATTGAATCCTTCAACTCGACGGAGAAGCATATGCAGGTTACTTTGGCCCTGCGACTGTGCGCAATTCCCTCGATCATCATAGGCGTGCTCACCGTAAGTTTCCATTCTGCCATGTCCCTTTCGATCGCTCACATTTCGCAGAGCGTCCGTGCAGTCATTATCCTTCTCCTCCTGCCCGCCTTGACCCCCAAACCTCCCAAGCGCGTCCTGTTGCTGCAGCCTTACGAGCGGGAAATTGTTCTCGCCGAAGAACAAGGTACGCATCATCCTCTTCCTTTCTCCCCCGCTAAATGTGCTGATTTCCGTGTTTTACAGAACAAAATCCCCCGCAACTCCCTCCTCCGTCCACGCTTTCCCTCGCGTCTCTCGCACGGATTATCAAAGACGTACCAGCGCGCCATTCGGTGTACCGCTCGCGCTCAGCGTACAACCATCCCCCAAGCCTCACTCAGCGCATTCTTCGCGCCCACTCCGAAACACGCGCGCGCTCAGATCCCTGCCCTGGTGGAACCCAAGACGCTCGCAGCGGACATCCCTCGCGTCGTGTACTACTCCCCCATCGCGCTTCCGCTTCCAAAGGGTCCCGCCCCGGTCGTTCTCCCCGCACGTAGGACACGCAGACTCAGTATGCTTCCGACGGTTGAGGAGGAGGCGGGCGTCGAGAGTGCGGTATGCGCGGGTTGGTGATGTGCGTTGTCGAGGGCAATCCGAAACTGCCTCCGACGCGAGTACCAATCACACTGACTACCTTTATTTACGGATAATGTACAATACCGCAGCGCATGTATCATACCCACAACATTGTATCAAATACCAACTCGCCTTGCATCTGCACATATCCGTTTCAACTGTCAGTAAGTGGAAGCGTGAGTGAGACGTGTTCCCGAACAATCTGGCCCAAGTTGATTCAGTACCTAGCAACTCAACATTTTCCATTACCTGCATTTGCACTGGTACGTCCTGAGGTTTGAACTGGTTCAGCACCACAAACTGATTGAACTAAACTGAAGTCCAACCACGCTCAACCTTTGAACAGCACCGAAAAATGCATTCAACAGCTTATTGATTGTAAGTAATTAGAGCAAATGTTCCTTGTAAGTAATGTAAATTCCGAGCGTCCACTTAAAAGCCGGTGATGGTGATTGGGGTCAATATCCCTCCAGTAGTAATCACACTTTCGCCCGTAGGGCCGGCACGCGCGAAGCTATTCTGTAACTCCAAAGAGTACGTTGCGTCCGTGAAGTAGAACCAGTTCGGGAGCTAACCGCTGTCGTTAACCATGCTTCCAACAAAAATCACTTGAACACCTACAACTGCGGTGAACTGGTCGATCGGGGGCGACGTCGTGTTGTCGTAGGTCCTCCGGGCAATGAGGATGGGGCCGGAAACGGTGTGCGTGGCCGTCGCGCTGATGTAGTAGTCCAAGAAGGTCGGGGTGTTGCCCTTCTCGATAGCGCAGGTCAGGTTGGCGGTGATCGTGAAGGTCTGAATCGAACGCCATTAGTAACGAGAATGCCAAGAAAGAAAAAATGGTCACCTCTCCAGGCGAGAGGGTCGAAGGCGAGACGTTAACATTTCCGAAGCGCGCAGCCTCGGGACAGAAGCTACCCTGTGCACTGACGGTCGTGGCAAGGGCGGCGAGGGCGGAGACGGAGAAGAAGTTGAAAAGCATTGTGGGTTGAAAGTGGAATGAGTTCTGTGTAAGTTCACAGAGCTTTTTATACCTTTCAAGAAGCGGGGATTACTTGCCGCGCTCGTAGAAGGACGGTAGGATCGTGGAGCCGCACGCCAACGTAAAACGGGTGTGGAGTGTGGCAGTTCCCGCGTAATTGAATCAACGCCGAACGGGCAGTGCGGGGGCCTCACTTATAAACGGATCAGATCCGGTAAACGAAAATTATTTCAGGTTTAAACAACCCGCGCAAGGTGCCAGCTGAGCGGCAACAACAGTCGGTGGCGAGGTTGAGTCTGTACGCCGTTGAGGTCTGCCAAATCGAGGATCGCTTGAAATATGAAACTCGCGTGAGCAGTCGCAGTTTCTGGTGGCGACGTTGAATATGTACGCCCTTGCCGAATCGAAGATCGCTTTGGATACCGGAATATGAAATCGGGAGCGCCACTGTGTACAGACGGCTCCAATTTCGGGGCATGTTGTTGCTCCCGCGCAGATCACCCGGAACAGCCTGTGTAGGCGAAGCAAACCTTTGTCCAGGACAATGTCCATCGAGCTCACCAAACTACATGTGCGGTTACGATTCAGTAAAATCGGGGGGTTACCGGGCGACTGAAAAAAGACAGCATATGGTTCTAGGCCAAGTTTTGAAACTTCGACTAGGAATGTGCGGACATCTGTCGCCGTCGCCTCCGGTTGAGACCACGAAATTCCAATCTGTGCGAGAATCTTGTACTGAAACGAACATGACACGCTCTTCGCGACCACACTGGGCTCCAAATAAATGTGATATTCGGTCAACCCGCCAGTTGCGAATCGCGATCCTGTCCGATACGCCTGTTAAATTCTTTTACCCCAAGTCGGCAGTCACACAGGGACTAACTCTTCCTATCAGCGACGCCGCAAATGCCCATCCAGGTAAAAGTTACGAAGAGCAAGACAAAGGGTGGAGTCAGCCCTCAGCAGGTCGACCAGCGGAGAAGGATCCAGGTCAACGAGGACGAGTGTCTCGAGTGCCGGAATGGCGTAGCAGAAGTCCGGCGTAATTCCCGAGAGCGAGAGCCCCGTGAATTTCGCAGTTCGCAAAGCGGGGTACACCGCGGGAGGGGCCAGCGCGCGGAGAAGCTGCGCCGAGACATGGGATTTCGAATCCTCGATGCTGAGCTCGAGGTATCGGAGATGCGGCATGTGGAACGACGTCAAGAATTCCAGCAGCCGGAAATTGTAATGGCTCTTGGAGAGCTTCTCGAGCGTCAGCGATTTGAGCGCGATGATAGTGGGACCATCAACGTGTTTGAAGATGGGGGAGGGGGCATGGGTGATGGTCAAATCGCAGAGGCTATCCATGACTGGCGTTGCAATGCCTCCGAATAGCGCAGTCAATTGCGCAGATCGACTTTTGTTCCGGCATAATGTGATGTTTTCCAACTGCAAAACGCCCAAACGTGGGGCGTTTTCGAACGTCACGGAAACTGGGGTAAGGTTGTCGTTTTGTGCGATGTGCAGATGGATGAGGAGAGGGAATATTCGGTGTCCCAGTATGTCGCTAAACTGAAGCATCGCGAATCTGGGCAATATCGCATGTATGGCCTGGAATCGATGGCACACCTCTATCATTTTGTTGAAAAGAGGAGCAAAATCGGTCGTCTCTCCCTGGTCCGGTGGGGAGTAAGAGAATACCACCGTTAGAGTGCGGGTCCGAGATCTAGCGAGCACCTCGTCTAGCATTAGAGTATCGCGCTGGTAGGTGGTGCTGCGCGGAAACCGCACATCATCCCACAGGGCAGGAGAATCCAGAGCAATGTGTCTCCAACGCCGACAGACTTGCGAAATTGGGAATGCAACCTTGGTCCCACTTCTGGGCTCCACAGGGCTACCCGCTACCGCGTAGTGGAAGATCTGGAGGAGGATTTCGGTGGGGTTGTGGGCTATGGACATGGTGGGAGGTGATTTGGCGTGAAGCCACGACGTCAAGCGCGTCTAGGTTTATATATGATCCTGATGTCGGCGAATGAACGGGTGGCAACAGCCTCGGAAGTTGGGATCGAACCCGACCTTCATCCATACGGTCAGATGGTCATCAACGTTCAAACATTCCACGTTCACCAATTTGCGCGAGACGCCGGTCTGAATCGTCGCAGTGGGGGTCATGATCTTCCAACTCTGTTCTTGGTGAACTAGTACAAGGCCACTACCAATAAGTCGATTCGCCTGCCTAAAACATTCGTCCACACCAGTATACGCCGTCTTCGGATTTCTTCTCATGGAACCGGCGAACTTCACATGTCCGGTAGCCCAATTATAGCGTCTACTTGTAACTTGGTACAGGTGGCTAGAGATGGACTTCATGCTCGCTCCTAAGCCGCTCGTACAAGAGCTATAAGGGAGGTTTGAGGGTTGAATGCAGTGGCAGATACCTGAGTGTACTGGTGGCAAGGAACAGAGAATTTCCGCCGATCAATGGCAGCCCGATTCGGCATTCAAATTGTGATGCGATCGTCTCCCTTCCCATCACCTTGTGCCCATTGTCGTAAGTCGACATGACGTGGCTATACGTGGCTATACGTGGAGCAACGTGTCAATATTCCAACACTCAGTGCATGCCAGTGCTGGCAAAGGCTTTCCATTCACTGGTGGCCTTGGATTCGCCTCGTCTCCTTTCGGTAGCCCCAGCTTCTTTATAATTCGATTGACAAAGTCGACGGACGCCCTCCAAGTTCTCCGATCGGCGCACATGGCATGCGGCACATGTTCTCGACTCCGAACTGCTGACCAGCCTAATTCTTGCCGGTTGAATCTTCTTGACCCCGACCAACCTTCTTCTATTTTTCTCGGACCGTCTTTTGCTGTCTGTCGAAACGGCACGAAAATTCGACGTGCAACTTGCAAGAAAAATCAGAAGTCTCCCTTGCGCGTCCCGTTACCGGTTTTCAACTCCAACATGGATCTACAACTGTGCGCAGATGCGGAAACTCTGCCTCTGGGGCAAGCATTTTTCTTTGGCAAAACAATCCAGATTCCTTGAATGTCTGGTTCGCCAACTCTGCCCTGGTATTGTTCCAAACCCCGAACTCTCGCAGGAAGTGTACCGAAGGGACTGCCTATCATGGGAAACACTGCTCCGCATGGCCGGCACATGTTGTTGCTCTCAAAATGTGCGGGCCCCATCTCGTATATACATCCGCATCGGACATAGCGGCAACTCTCCCGTCGTCGCCGGCAGAATTGAAATATGCACCTCGATCCCAGTCGCACAGCATTCTCTCTTTGTCTTCTGGCTGCGCCACCTTTTTCTTTCTTCTCGCCTTCACATTTTACTGGGGACTCGACGCTCTTCCTCTGATCACCACTCTTACATTCTCAAATCGGCTGTCATTCATTCGATAACTTGAAGACAGGATGCAGCTCGCATTCATTATGCTTCTCCGAGTCGCAATGATTGTGACCACCGTCGTCTCCGGCGGCCCAGCTGCCAAGAAGGCCCCCAAGAAGAACACTCGCGATTTCGAGCTCTCACTAGTTTGTCTTGCTCTTTACTTGTGTCGAACCACACTTACTCGTTCCTCCTAGAATGTGTTTCGGATTTAGCGCCTACCGGCACACCTATCGATTCGTTTTATGTACATACTCCATTGTGCTGACACGACAGTGGCCGAGTGCCCATCGCCTGAAGGGGAAGTGGTGCGTATCTCGTGCTCACTGTTCAACCCTCAGTCTTATATGCGGTTGCTTTAAATTATTGCGATCGTCCATAATTGTCGGGAGGCTGAGAAAGTAAGGGACGACAATATACACCCACTGCGACAGGTCGAATGCGAAGCCAATTAATCTATATATCCTTCCACATCTATGAGCTATGAGCTTCCAAAGGGGACGAAAGGAAGCGAGTATACCTTTGCATCGAGGTCTCGCGCCTGCCGCGTGGTGGATTCCATAACGCACCGAAGCTCGGTAGATTCGGTATCTTTTTACACTAGACTTCACTCTAACCTTCACGAAGTAGAATTGAAGAAGAATCAGTGCGTTCAAGCCGGTCCGAAAACGCACCGAGGTTCGGTAGAGTCGGCATTTTTTTACACTAGACTTCACTCTAACCCTCACAAAGTAGAATTGAAGAAGAATCACTGCGTTCAAGCCGGTCCTGAAACGCGAAATTTTTAGCCGCGTTGATGTAGGCCAGCTGAGTAGTGCTGGGAAGGTTCGGTTCGGTTCGAGTTCAGGCCTTCTCGCCCTGAACGTAGAACATGAGCCCAGCGTTCGGTTCAAGCAACTGCCGAACGTTGAACCTGAACCCCCGTTCGGGTTCGGTTTTGCGTTCGAACGCGTTCGAACTCGGACAATTTCGGGCTTCTCGGGGAGCCCAAATCTCTTCCAAAATGTTACATGCGAATATCTTTCGGCCTCCACTTGGCCCGCAAATGAGTTTGGGACGCAAGAATTACCGTGAAGGGTCCTGAAAATAGGGTTGTTCACGGTTGGCCTTTTTTGCGCCCTTTTTTGCGCCCTTTTTTGCGCCCTTTTTGCTCCCTTTTTGCTCCCTTTTTCATGTTTGGTAGATAGTGAGCTATAAAATCCAGAAAAATTTACCACAGTTCTTTTTGAACATTCAAGTTGGTATCTGACCTTTGAGAAACAATAGGAGCACCCAGGCCGCACGAAATGAAAAACGGGTGTCAAAAAGGGTGGAAAGAGGGTGGAAAAAGGGAACTTCAGACTAGGGGTTTCACAGTAGCCCTTTTTCTCGCCCTTTTTCGCGCCCTTTCTTGTCCATTTCCTCCAGAATTGCATGTAGGACCCCGTTTTTTTCGGTCTTCTACCCTTTTTGCACTTCTAATTGAAAAAGGAAAAAAAAACCGGGTAAAAAACGGAGAGAATGGCAAAAAGGGCGAAAAAGACAAGCCTGATCCGATCCACATAGAGGTCGGAAAAGGGGTAAAATTGGCTGAAATTCACTAGTTTTCAGGTTCAGCGTTCGAACGCGATCCCTGCGGCCTGGACGCTGAACCGAACTTATGGTTGAGGTTTAGAGAAACACCGGACCTTGAACCTAAACGCCACGTCCAGTTCGGTTTGTTTCAGGTTCGGACCGATTTCTGAACCGGACCCTCCCACCACTACAGCTGAGCGTAGACAAGCATAGCCACAGCTGTCTAGGCGAGCTCGACAATAGAGATCAATCGCGCGCTGAGCAGTGACACCGGACGGCCGACGCAGAATGGATACACCCCAGAGATGGAGAGAATTCTGAGTGAGCACAATTATCGAGGGCCAGGGTGAGTCTCCTGGTCGTTTGACGGTGGTGGTGATTGGAAAGAAGTAGAGAGAAGAATGAGAAGGAAAGCCTGCCGTCTTCCTTCTTGACCTTCTCGCGGCGGACAATCTACTATCATTACCGATGCTTTTGTGCCTTCTCCTTTGTTCTTTGTGCCACCTTTGTTCTAGGGCTTATTCAATGAGTTGGCCTCGAGGCGACATTGTCTGTTTTGAAACCATTCGAACTGTTTTTTGTTTTGTTTTTGTTTTTGAAATCCGCACCAGCAATGCGGCCACAATGCCCCCATTGTCCGAAAAGTCAGCTAAAGCCACAGAGAGAGCGGTTGTTCATCCGGCAAGTTCCGCGGAGTCTGCACTCTTCAAATTAAACTGGAACTATGGTTGAAAACTGGTTGCAAGCTGCCTGGCAATAATGGATGCTCAAGAACACTATAGAGGCGAAAGATTGCCTGAGATTCGTCTAACTACGTCGTAACTAGATAGCTGAACCCCCAAATTCTTATGAGTCTCCCTCTTCATCGCAACACCGAGTCCACGGCAATTGACTACTAGATGTCTCCACTCAATCCAGCTGCTCGAGCGTCCAAACTTGCTGCGCCCGACCAGTGAAACTCTCGAAAGTAACCTTCCGATGCCAACGGTGAGTTTCATGGAGGGAGCACCATCGACAGAACATACCGGAGTGATCGTGCTTCCACTTTCCATTGGCCACGCCGTAAGCGCAAGCCCGGTCGCCGCATCAATGAAACTGGACATCGAGATTTCAAAGATTTATCATAATTTTTGGACCAAACTCTCATGAGATGTGGGAGACGCACCTGGCAGACGTAGAGTTGACGCAATCAAGCTCAAACGCGATGGAGGTCGTGGGTGCTCCCAAGGCTTGCATGAACAGGGGGCTGGTACTGGCGCTTGTGTCCCAAGATAGAACAACAGCACCCTGAGGTCCTGACAGCCCCGATGCGAGGACAGCGTGCCCCCCGTTGACGGTAGCAAGAGACCACTGGGAGAGATTGAGTTCAATTTGAATGTTGGGATTCGACAGGACAGACGAACCTGTTGGTTGGCGGTGAGTGTGGGGTTCCGAGTTTGGCTTATGACGGGGTTGACGTTGTTGGCGAGGTCAAGAACGTGGCCCTGGAAGTCCACAAGCATGAAAGCGCTGAAGATAGCACAGACTGGGGTGGCCATGGTACTTTGGCTTGTTGCTTTTTGTGAGCGAACAGCGCTGGCTTTATAGGCATTGCGGTGACGAGCCTGAGATTTTGAGAATACCAGAAGTCCGTGATCAGTGGACCGTGTCTTTCGCGCCCCTGAAGGTTGGGATAGATTCTGATGTCAATTCATTGAAAGACTGGCTTCAGGTTCGAACATGTGATCTTACGCGAGACGTGTGCAAAATGACCCATATTGTTGGTGGAATCGAAGGAGCGAAAGCTGTAGGCATTCATTAACAAGGTGATTATCTTTCAAGTTGAGTCGGCTGCCAGTTATAGTTTGCTTCAGGGGAAGAATACTGTGCCAAAGTTATCCATAAAGCCAGTCAGCAGCGGAGAAGTCTCTGATAATTGAAGGACGTCAGGGACTATCAATTCCAATATTATAATGACAGCTGTCTTGACCTGATGTATATCATCACGCTGTGCCAGGTGGAGTTCGAGAATCAATCCCCCAGCCATGCGATAGGATCGAGGTCGAGGTCAGAGCCAGCAGCGAGCATCGCCTGCACACTCAGAAACTGGGTGTCTGGCAGAGCTCATCTTTTCAAAACACCCTCATTGCTGAGCAGGTATTGAGTCAGCGAAAAGCTAGTGAGAGAAGAAGGGAGAGGTGGGTGTAGGGCGTGTATAGTCAGAGACAGCTCACACAACAGCTTCGAATCAGAAGGCGCCGAATCAAGTTCAATACTGTTTATTTCACCGCTTCAGTTACGAATCAAACAAGTGCCGCGATGTATAATGGGCTTGAGACACTGCAGCTGGAAAACACCTTAATTTAGGCGACGATGGAAAAGAAGTATGGGCACTTAATTCAGACGCTGTACCCAAAGGCCCAGGAATTATTCTGTCGGAGGCGTGGAATGGCGGCAAGACAAAATCTATACTGTGGAGATCTAACACAAAAGAATAATAAAATAGAATCACAAACATTTATCGGAAAGGCCGAGTCACCGTCCTCGAAGCCGTCCTCTTGATGCTGAGAGTATTTCAAGTGCTATACTCAAGCACGTTTATAATTTGTGTTCCATAAAAGGGATCACCAACTGCCCCCCTTGCTCCCATTCCCCAGATTCCCAGACGAGAGAAAGAAAAATTGACGAAAGGACAAGAAAATGCCGCGCACAGCACCAGCGCAGCGCGCAACAAGCGGTCACATCCCGGGCGATTCCGCGCCCTCCACGCCGCCGTAAAGCCCACGGCGAAGACAAAGCGGCAAAAGAAAATCGCAACAACCACCACCGAAATAAAGAAAGCCACCGAAAGAACGGCAGCGCACGGGCGGAGAACTAAAGTACCGCCAGCGACGCATCGCACCATGATATAGAGATGGAGTGAGTAACAAAATAAAAATAAAAAAGAATGAAATAGCGTTTCCAAAAAAGGAAGGCTCATGAACGAGGACGTCGCACTGGCAAGGATTGGGCGGCCAGGAAGAATGAGTTCCGACGCGACTGATGCGCCACGCGCACGGCAGCCGAGGGCGAGATGCGAGAGGGAAAACGCGACGTCAAGGAATTTGACTCGTGCTCATAAAATCAGCACAAATGCCTAGCCGCTTGGTGAACGAGCACATTATGGGATGGCAGGGTGCGATGCCCAGCATGCATACAAAGAACGCTGTACATCGCGTGTCCGAGCCCACGCCACCCCGTGCATCGCAAAAGACTGGAAAAGCGCAGCCGGGCTCCACGCTCCCCTACGCACGAGCGTCTCCGCCGGTCAATCCTCCCTACTCATCAGCTCTAGCCCTGCCGGAATCCGCATCCGCACGAACGTGAACGCATAGCCCTCGACCGACGCGCGGAGCTCCGTCCCTCCAGCCGCGAGGTACAAGGATCATCTGCCGTACCACAGGCGTGACGAGTGCGCGCGAGCGTGGGGAGTGCGTCGGACAGCGCGACATCCCCTTCTCCTCCCCTCGTCATCCCAGGACGTGCCTGCGCACATGCATCCGCACGCACTTCGCCCCCACCGCCCGCGAGAAGACCGGGGAGCGGTGAGGCAAATACGCCGGTAACGAGCGTGGCGTCGCGCCGCACCGCCAGAAACCTGCACGCCGCACGCCACTGTCTGCCGCCGGCCCGCGTCGAAGGCGTGCACGTCGATATGCCCACACCTCCACATGCTTCTCCCCCACCTGCGCCAGCTTCCCGCTACCTTCCCCACCTGCCCGCGGAAGAGGGGAGATACTCCAGAAGAAGCCACGTTCATCATCGCCGGTACACTGCGCAAGTCGAGGACGCCAGCGCAGTGCTGCCAAGTGCGGGAGAGGCCGTGGACGGCGATGAAGCAGTCGAGTGCGAGAAGATCTCCATACCGCAGACGCCGAGGGCGGCGGGCGAGGAGAGCGTAGAGGTGTCGTTCTGGGTGGTTACCCGCGGGCCGCGGGCGAGTAGGGCGGCGGTGAAACGAGTGCGCTGAGCACAAGGATGGAGGGATGCGGCAAGCGGAGGTGCGAACAACAGGCTCCTCTGGGAAATGGAATCAAGAGTCAGTATATATGCGAGACGCTCAAGGAAAGATAGCATAAAAAATAAAATAAAAAGGATGAACTCATCATAGCACAATGACCACATTCCACCCAATCATCATCCCACCGAGCTCGTTCGACTCCCTCCTTCGCTTATCCCTGCCCTGCCCGGGAGTCTATACTAGAAGAATGGGAGTGGGACTCGCCCATTTCCTTTTTCGAGAAGCGAGTCCCATTCTTGATCCCATCAACAATGGGACTCGGTAAAGAAATGGGACTGGGGAGACCGCCGCCAATCACACAGTGACCCGCCGTCACGCAGTCTCGGTCCTGGAGGCGGCCATTCGGAACGCCCGGAAAACCGTTCCATCTGATCCGAATCTACTGCTTGGATCCATCGTTCTCGGTCATCTCCGAGCGGATTTAGGAATTTGCGGGCGATTTCTGCAGCTGGGAGGGGCGGTAACACGGCAGCGGTCAAAAAATGTATGGCAAACCTGTCATACACTTGGTAGAATGAAATTATGTATTGCCTAATACTTGATTTGATTATTACGAGAGCACTTTGGGATGTATTCATTTTGCGAAGCATTCCCGGCCTGTGCCTCAATGTTTGCTTTCCAGAGAGTGCTGGCCCATCGAAATCCGCCTAGAATTGACTGAATGACATTGAAGTGAAGTTGTAGTCAAATCCGGATATCCGAAATGGCTGGTACCTGAGTTTCAACATTTACATATTGAGTCCGGTACTATCTGAAAGCGCTGCATAATCGCTTTCTAACGCACCTAGAATCACAAAAATCCGTCCAGAAATGGAACCAGTAGGCAGCTTAAGATTGTTTTTGTTTAAAAAAACTGCTGACTGTCATCAATTATGCAAAGAGCTGTAAATTGGAAAGTATATAGATAGTGCAATTGAAGAAAATATTGGAGTTGAATTTATCAGCTGCTATGGTAATTGAATGGAGGAAGTTGAATTCCGTCACCTGCTGATCTTGTAAATTGAGTTACCAGACCGAAAAGCGTAACTTCAATGTTGCTGCACAGAAGTTGAATTCTGCTCGTACCCCGACCCTTTTAATCAACTCCTCAGTTTCTATGAAAATGATATCAGATAAGCAGGCTTCAGAGGTTTTTACTGACCTTTAGCTCACCGTAATCCCTTTTTAGTTGGCCTTGCCTCTGCTGCATCGGCAGCGCGGGCTTTGCCCTTTCCCTTGCTCTTTTTCGACTTGGGCTGAGCAGCAAGGACAGGTGAAGAAGGACGTTGAAAGGGAATGAAATGAGTAGGAAGAGAAGCTGCTGATGTCGCACTAGAATTAGGACCTGTATCAGGCACTATCGGATCCTCTGGCAGTCCGTCATTGTCTGAAGCACCATCCCTGGTCATAGACATTGAACTTGGAGGGCGTGAAAGCACGTCAGAGGCAAAAGATGCTGGTGAACCAGCTCGAGAGGACAGATACATTGAGACACGACTGCTGGCCCTTGAGTGAGACCAAGAAGGTGCCCGAGAGCTGGCTGGAGTGGAATTCTGGCTACGATATCATTCAAAGGTGTCATGTTCTCGAGCCATAGACACCTGGAATGGGATGAGACTAATCCACGCTTTGGTATTCTCAAGGCTGAAGAAGGGATGGTCCTGGTAGTACTCGCTAACCATCTACAAATTATTGGGTCAATTTGTGTTGAAATTAGAAAAAAAAATTGAGGTGATTCACACAGCTGTGATATGCCTTTAACTGTTTGGCTGATGCATCATCAAGATCCCAGGAGGTAGCAGTTTCCGAGTCGTCGTGTGTGAGAAAGAGCTGGTAGCCATGGGAGGTGATCCAAGAAGGTGCCTCCTCTATAGAAAAGAAGGGACTATGTGCCGGATCACTGAGTGCGGATGGAAATGCCTGGCAACAAATGAATATCCCAATTTCCTCCAGGACAAAATAAACTTATGAATTTTCCAGATCGTCGGATCCATGGGAGGGTCGGGTCGTCTAGGTCGAGTCTGACCCGACCTGCTGACCAATGCTGTGGCGACCCGACCTGACCCACAGTTGCGGCTCAAGTAGTTTGATCTCGGCACCATGGTAATGCATTGATGCCAACAAACTGGTGCCGCTACAAGCCGCTTGCCACTGTGTGCCTCCACAAAAGCTTCCTCCAACCTCCCAATGAGACACAATCATGCCCAGAAAAGACAGAATCTCTCATACTTGGGGCTTCTACATACATCCCCGGTTGGTTTATCCCACAGAATGACAGAGATTGACTCAAGGCAACGAAGTCCTGAGTTCATAACGAAATCTTATAAACAGGGGAGAACAAAAAGTAGAGAGTATTCGGGAAAATTGAAGATCAAAAGGCTAGTGTATTAGTGATCATGATCAGCAGGACAACGCTGGGACAACGGCGGCGCTGTGTGGCAATGACTTACAGCCAGACAAAGGGCCGCCATCTGATGGGCACTGTCTTTGTTATCTGATTGATCTTATCTGCACCGCCCAGCACTGCCCCAGAGAGTCAGGTCGGGTCCGACCCAACCCGACCCTCCTATGCCTCGAACACTCTCAAATTTTCGGTATGCTTTGATCTCTCCCTGAGGGAGGTCAATGGCGGCAGCGAACATGGGGGATGAAGGAAGGGAGGGGACAAGAAGTGGCAATGTATTAAATGGCCCCCACCTCATGCCCTCCTCATGCCCCCCTCATGCCCCCCTCATGCTTTCCTCATGCCCGCACAGAGGAGGTGCTTGATCGGCATGGTTAATCTTATCACGATCCTACTTACCTAAATAGGAAAGTGCTCGGTGGGTACAAAAATCGGCGCTGGGTGCAAAACTCTTCAGAATGTCGCAAAATACAAGGTATGTTACTATGTGCTAGCTTAATACCTCCCCGGGACATTCACATATTCTATATCTCTTTCCGGCCCCAATCCGGCCCTCTGTAGAGCTGTGCATCCGTTATCGGAAATGGCCGATGTCAATGCTGCAGTATTGATGTACATCAGCCGATCACTCCGGTCTTGCCCACCCATGCCGCCTGATCAGGCTGATCTTGATGCAGAGGGGTCACAGATTCACCGGCAAGCAGACTTGCCGAGTACCATTTTAGCCGAGTCCCATTGTTGATGGGATCAAGAATGGGACTCGCTTACCGAAAAAAGAAGTGGGTGAGTCCCACTCCCATTCTTCTCGTCAACCCTCCGCGCCCGGGGGCCGCACCGCACGCCCACGCAGGAGCTAGTCGGGACCTTATTACCTAATTGATGTCTGCGCTTTCTCACCTCAGGGAGCACCGCCAGAATGACATAAAGGTCCCTTAAGGTGGGTTCTTTTGTAGTATGCAAACCTGCCTTAAGGGACATCCACGCAGCGGATGCTAGTCAAGAATTTGTCAACAATGTGTCATGTTCCCGTTTGGGAAACATGCAGCGGGCAGACCACCTGCCCTGCCTCGATTAGCGCTGTATCCGCCATTATACCCCACACCACCGCTTCCCCTCTCCCATCAGCACCCCGACTAATGTTTTCAGTCCTTCTAGGTCCAATTTGACCCAAAATTCAGCACGCAGAACACAGCACCGGCCACGTCCGCTCATCACCGGCCCCGCCCTCGATTGGTTCATCTACCGCTCGTTTGTCAGGTGGGCAGCTTCCCTTCGTGACCCTGCATCCACTCTGATCTTTTCCGGCCTTCTAGGTATGATTTGGCTTGAAACTCCTTCTCCTAGAGCGAAGCGCAGACACATACACCCACCACCCGCTCCGCCCATAATTGGTCCACCTATCGCTATTTTGTCGCGTTGGTGGCTTCCCCTCGCGTCTCTGAATCCGCCTTACTTTTCCATGCCCTGCTAGAGTTAATTTGCCTTAAATTCAAGTCCTAGAACAAAGCGCAGACGTGTCCGCTCGCTGATACTCACACGGGTATTAACTCAAGTTTCGTGTACAAGGCCTGCAGTTTGAGCAGTAACCTTCCAGCGAATAGATATTTTGCTCCTTTTGCTCTACCCTACTGGATTCCGACTTGTGGAGCCTAGCGCAGATGTGTCTGCCAAATGGTTGTGCACCCCACTGCTTCAGTTCTATTGCTTTGATACTGCACTTCGAGCAGCTGTTTGTTATTTGACACTTTCCTTGGTTTGGTCTTGATATACTGATTGATGCATTTCTTTCTAACGTTCTCTCCCTTCTAGATTTCACTCAACTAAGTTCCAAGCCCTTGGGCAAATGGCGGACAAATCCGCCCCACCACTCACAATATACACCGATTGTCTTGCATTGAACAGTTACATCCATTCTCTTTGGCAATGTACTGCTGCCATTCTGACCTCTTTGAATCTGAGATATCAATAATATCTTTCCTCTTTCCAATCAAGGTCTGGCGGACGACTCAGGATAATCCTGTATGAGGGAAGTCGAATCTCTTAAATGATTTAGGTGCGAAAAGGGAAGTAAGTGGGCTTATAATCAAATTATTCACTTGAAATTCTCATTGTAGAGGTACTTAGAACTTGGGCAGGAACTTAAGGGTTGGAAAGTAAACTGAGCAGCAAGTTGCAGTTGCTGCCAGCAACTGAACAGTTCAATGTTCAGCGCGGCCCACTCGGGATAATCTGATCAGCTAGCTTTTTTTTTTTGCCACTCAGTGCTTTCCAATCCCAACGACTCAGGCGCGTCTTCGGGCAATGACTGCCGCTCGGTGGACTCGTCTGCGCCGTTGGCGGACACATCTGCACACCTGCAATGTAAACTCCGGTGGTGTTTGATCTTACCTGGTCGACCAATCAGCATGTGAATAAATGTCGGACAAATCCATTATTTTTGCACTGTGCTCATTTCCAGCACTTCGAGGGCTTTTGAAGTACAAGATATCATTCTGGATACATTCCGGATTAGTTTTGATTTATTTCAGATTTTTGTATCATCTATGAAACTCGTGCACTTGGTTGGTGTATGCTTGCCCCAGATTCAACTGTAAACTTTAGCGGCCTTTCGGGCGGTTTCATGCACCCAATATCATATTTGGCGGAAAAATCTAAAATAAATCAGACTAGAACCAGAGGGTATTCAGAATTATATCCCACCCCAGAGAAGTGCTGAAAGCATTAGAAATGAGTCCGATAAAAAAAGATCAAATTAGATGGACTTTTATACGGCTGCTGATTGGTTGAGCGGATGAGGTAAAACACCACCGAAACTTACGTTAAGGTGTGCGGATGCATCCGCCAATGGTGCAGACACGTCTGCCGAGCAGCCGGGTCCAACACAGAGTCGAAAACATGTCTGAGCCCACTCTGCTGTTGTGGTTGGTAGCCAGCGCAATCTATCATCAAACAATGCGGGCCGAACTTTCAACTTCAACTTCAACTTTACTTCCACTTGCTGTGGCGCCATTCAGATAACTTTCCGACCCTCAAATTCTTGATCTTCGTTTCCGGAATACACATCTGCTTCTAACTGTGCATTGGATCTTCCACATGCAATTCTTTTTGTTAGCTTGTATGCCATGAATCCGAGAACTTTTGTGCTTGTGGCAGACAATATTGTGTACCTGCCTCTGCCTTGAAAATATCTGTTAACACTTTTGGTACAGATCTGCCGGGCTGCCCATTAGAATGTGCATCGCTCAAGCAGAGCTACATGTTACTAGTGAATCTCTCATGTAATACAAGCGCTCGCCGGCGCTTCGCGCCGGCTCCCACTTGCTGGATGTAACTAAAATAAGAACGTTGATCCGAGCTGCCGGAATGATAGATTAAAAGCGGAGTTTAAAAAGGCTTCAGACGGACAGAATGGATAATTTTATAAAGAGGGTGATTATCTTTAGCTTGAAGACTGATCAGATGAAAACAACTGTGCTCTCGATCTGCTTAGCTGGAAAGTGAACAAAGTAGCATTCCAGATGAAATAAAGTTGAGCTTGCAGCCTCAAATTGGGAGAGTGAAGTGTACAATGGACCAGCAGACGTATCTGCCACTATGTTCAACTTCGCCGCAATCCGTGCAAATTTACGAAAGGAGTCGCTCAGAATGGAATAGGCTGGGAAGTCAAGCAAGAGGTTGGAGGTAGAATTATATTGATAGAATTCAGAAAACAAAGAGATCGGGGAAGGCGGACGTGTCCGCCGTCGTGTTTGAAATTTGGGACTCAGGTAGTTTGAATCTAGATGGAAGCCAACATTTAAAAGACAAACAACTGTTCAAAATGCAAGACTAATCCGAGGAAAGCCGGCAAAAGAAGTGGTGCATATAATACAGTGGCGGACGTGTCCGCCGCCGAATCGGGGGAGGCAGAATGCGCATAAATTAATCCCGGATGGAAGAAGGGTGTTGGATTTTAAACAGCTGCTTAAGTGCAGTACTGATACAATGAAGCTGCAGCAAAGGTCGGGGATACAATCGAGTGGCGGATGCATCCGCCACGGTGCTCTGCAAGTCGGATTTGGGTCAGATTGGATTTACATCTAAGGAAGGTATCAGTTGCAAGCTCACCATTCGAAACGAGTTCCCGAGTCTCAAAATTCAACCACAAATCAAGTTTCACGATTAATGGGCGGACGCGTCCGCGCAATGTTCCAGGCCCCGAATTTCAAGCTGAATTTAGCCTGGAGCAAATGAAGAGACCCCATTGGATGCAGAGACGAGAGGGAAAACTGTTGGCAGACCAATCAAGAGCGAGGCGGGTGGTGTGCAGACACATCCGGACAGTGTTCCACGTACCAAATTTCAAGTTGGATTGAACAATTTAGCTACATACCATACTGATACGAGAAGGGAAGCGGCGGTGCGGGGTATGGCAGTGGGTACAGCGCTAATCAACGGCGGGGCGGGTGGTCCGCCCGCCGCATGTTTCCCAAATAGGAACATGACACATTGTTGACAAACTCTTGACTAGCGTCCGCCACGCGGATGTGGTCCCTTAGGGCGGGTTTGTGTACTACAAAAGAACCCACCTTAAGGGACCTTTACGTAACTTTGGCGGTGCTCCCTGAGGTGCGCTTTCTATCATTTTCGTGTTTCCTCCGTAAAAGTATACGCCTTATGAATACTTATCGGCTATTCTAAAGTCAGGAAATGGTGTTCAAGTGTCTGAAGTTGGTACTCGCATTACAGGCATTATATACTGTGTCCGTAGCATAGTAACAAGGGGATAGTAACGAGTGTGAAATATAACGGGTAGGTGAAATAGCTGGATGAAATAGCTAGGTGAAATAGGTATATGAAATAGGTAACTAGAGTAATGAGTAACAGGGTGCATAGGAATAGGAAAAAGAAATAGTGTACGGATCAATCCTACAACATATTCTGTGTCCAGGAACGTTTTCTCAAGTACTAGACTCTCAGGCTGCATGCCTGACCGCAGCTTCCAGCATTTTAAAGAAGTCGGTAAGTTCGATTCGTTGCGCTTGGCCCACCTCTATTTGGCCGAACACGCATGTCTCCTTAGTCCGTGCCGTGCAATGGATGTACCGCCAAGCTCAGAATCTCCGACTTGTAGTCGGCCAAAAACATTATCCAAACGGTCTCTTCTACTTAAGTTTAGGAATCGTACTCGATGCATGGCTTATTTATCCTGGGCTCAGTTGGGGCTCAGAAGTGTGCGGTAATACATTCAATTAATAACGTGTTGGCTAGCTTGTTGCACGCTCCCAGTCCGAATACCTGTTTGATTTTACGGGGTAGTTTCATGACGACTCCGACGAGAGTGGCGTTGAGACTGCGATTCATCACTCCAAGAGACCGTACCACCACACTAGCATTATATATTACACCAATGTACACAATCGAAAATTCAATATCGCAGAATCAAAGTAACCACTTTCAGACGCCTATACCCAACTCGTAGCTTTGTCGTGTGTTGTACTCAGAAGAGGCCTTCGATGGCATTCTTGGCCGAGTCAATGGCGCTACTGATGCCGAGCTGGTCGTCGCAGCCATTGCACGAGTCGGGCTAAAAATACAGACGCGATGGTTAGCGTTCGGGGTAGAAGTAGGGGAACAAGATCCCAACTAACCAGATCGTCAACATCCTTTGCAGCGGCGATGATGCATGTGGCATCTGCGAAAGGATCTGGACAGAGAACAATTGTGAGATGATTGGATTGGCACAGAACTTCGGAGCACGTACTGGCCCCTGCTTCGGCAGCGGCTGCTCCGCACCCGACGGCTAGTTATTGTTGCGTTAGCAGGTATAAATCAACAAGATTATCCGAAAGGTTGCAACTAATAATAATTGGTCCAGCAGATACTTATCATGTCACTGGAAACTGTACGACCATCAAGAAAATATATCTTTCAAGAATAGAGCGATGAGATGGTTCCAACTCTAGCAGATAGTAGATATTTATCTTGTCACTGTGGAAGCGCCAAGAGTCGAGCAGACCAAAAGAATAGTCCATTTGCCAAATGGCAAAAGGTGTATGTTCAAAGTCGTCAATTGAGTCGAGTTTGTGGCAATGGCAGAAAAGATACAGAATACAGTTTCTGGTGATCTCGATGCAAAATATGAGCAGGGATGAAGAGGCAGTAAGCGTTGGGACATGAGGCTGGACTTGATCATGATACTCTGGATCAGGGAAGCGTCCAAAATAGTCCAAATAAAACGCCTTCAGCTAGCAACGAATCATCAGAGCACAGCGTAGTATCTAAACCAGCCAAGGCCACATTGTGATTTTCATGGGATGGGGATCGGTGGCGGCCGGTTCACGAGCAGGAGAGATCTACCTGTGAGAAATTGAAGATTCGTCGACTGGTGACAAGAAGTAAGAATTATAAGTTGGCAAAGCAACGAAGGAGATGCTTGATGAAGAATGTAACCCGGAAGCAAACACAGATGCAAGTTTCCGGTGCGTTAATTTGACTGGCGGTGAAGGACTGAGAATTACAGTCATAGTGGAAGGAAAGACTCAAAGGGGAAGGCATGGCAAACAAATGATCTTGATTTGATCAAGTAAACCTGGGTACGTGCTTTCGTATTTTCTTTGCTTCAGAACAAGAGTTCCCTATGCAAAGACGCTGGCAGCGGGCCCCGTTTCGTTGGTACAAAATACGATTTATAAATGATAAATAACTATATCGCATGCCGTTTCTTTCACTCTTGGATAGTAACGAATGTCTGACTACCCACTAGACTTTTACCGCAGCCCTTCCCAATTCCGCTCACCGTAACTGTGGTCAGAAACTCCTCCAGAAATTTGGTTAGAAGATTGACGGCCCATATTTATGGAGGTACCTTAATCCCGCCTCCCAAGAGTGCGCGCACCCCTCACGGGACTCTCTGACTGGGACCCGGGTCAGTCCTCGGAATGACTTGTCTGGGTCTTGGCTCTCGCGCCGGAGGCGGGACCAAAATACGAATGTTATCTATATCCGCTGTATAGACATCTCGCGCCCTGGAGTCGTCGCCCCGGGGCCGAATGTTCCAGTGAGTGAGCTTCACTGATACACGAACGACGGCGCCCTTCAACGCTTCCGAATATTTGGTTGGAGGAAGGAGGTTGCTTGCCATGTCGTATGCTTTAAGCGGAAGTACTCGGTGAGTCCTCTTTATTGTGTCGCGCGCCTCCCGAGCCTCTTTCGTGCTGCAGGGCCAGTTTTCCATAGCTCTGACCTCCTCTGAATCTACGCAAACCAATCCCCATAAGTAAATTTGGTGATGTTGACGAATACTGTACACTGACCGACAGACTCGCCCTCGGTTTTCTGTGTTTCGACGTTAGGAGACTGCACAGATGAATGACAAAATATGTACTCACTTCGAACAGGACGTGGCGTAATTTGATCGACGCTGCATCGACGATGCTCTGTCTCGTATTGCCTGGCGTGGCTGACACTCCCATAAACCAATCCAAGTTGGCCAATGCTTCGCTGAAGTCGCTCGCAAAATCCGGTATCTTTGGTGCCACCAAACGACAACGAAGGCTGACGTCCTCAAAAGCCTTGGTATACGGGGTCTTTCCCCTCCAATTGACATCCGGCATTAGCCAAAAGTCGTTTGGAGAGATGACGGCGACGAAAGTGAGGTCTGCCGGAACGAACATTTCCGGGATACTCGTGCGCTGGGACGCTTCCCGGTTTCCAAATCGTTCATTGACATGATCTTCCTCGATTTCTGCGATGCGGGCAGCCTCCGTGTCCGCTGCCAGTGCAGATTTCGCTGTAACGAGTTTATTCTCTCGTCCAATTATTCTCCATACCGCTTGTTCGCGGATTTCTGGGACGCCGAGGTAGTGGCATTTGAGGAGTTCGTTTCTTGTGGTAAGCGTGGTGTCCATTGCTGGGAGTGCTGGGGAGACGGAGGCGCAACACCTGAGATTATTTATGCAGTTGTCTTTAGACAATGCCGATATTGACACGTAGTGCTGGGATATTGATTCATTACAGCAATCTATCAAAGCCGTCGTCCGAGGTCACATCATGCTTGCCCATTATCCTGTGAATTAATCAATGCCCATTTAGGGTGGCAATGCTGTTCTAGCACCTGCTATCAATAACGCCCGAGCCAGGGCTGTGTTTTCCCTAAATATTTGGCGATTCTGGATAAGCCAGAGTATTTGTTCAGGTCAGCGACGCGGCCAAAACCATGTCGTGATGGGGTTCATAGTGTGGCAGTTGGCACGCGCAGCCGGGACGCATACGGATTGCCGACTCGGCAATTGGGAGGCAACACCGTCAAGTAAATCAGCGGTGTGTCGTGGTGCCTTATGGTATAACGTCTTCATCGGAATTACGAAGGACCGCGAGTGTTTCTCGTTGCAGTTGACTGAGATAGGTTTATCCGGGGCCTTTTTCACAGCCCTGGCTGGGTGGCGCCTAGCAAATTTCACCTGAATCGGAGTTAAGAACATTCAATGACAACAACTCTAGGACGCGGTGAGAGCAGGAGATGAAGTGGGACGGAGTACCTGAGAAACCAAGTATCGTACGCATTGAACCGTTATGCCGAAGAGACAATGCATCTTGGTACAAAGGTCGACTATTGGGCGACGATGCTGGATAAAGTATTGGCTATATGGACCTGCGAGTCAATGATATGCCGTATCGAGGCTAAGTGCTGTGGACCACATGCCCAAGTATATCAGCGGCTGCTACTGCTGTGTTGGCGGATATCATGGTGAAAGGTTACCTAACAGCCCCAGGCTGTTCGCGAAATTGACTGCGATAGCAAAGTCGGGTAATACAAGGCCATTTCTGCGGTCTCGAGTCTTCGTTATCGTGGACGACGTCGGACATGATCCACTCGAATGGCAGTGCGTTGGGTAGGAGAACGAAATGAATTGAGGTCAGAATATGGGAGAAATTCATGACAGGGGCGTGCACAGCCAGCGATATGATGCAGTCGCAACTACAGCATTTACTCGTCCTCGTCTTCGCTGACAAGAAGTAATTCCCCCGCTGGTCGCATATGAGCAAAGAAAAACAGCCAAAAGGTGGGTGTCCGGCGTACCTTCGATCTCCCCGCGTCGCTTCCGGGAAACAAATCCCTCCGATCGAACCCAGAGATCGTCTCCCCCTCTCGCGCCAAGTTCCCAGTCAATGTAATAGTTTGCGTAGGTCGCCACGGCCAAACGAGGATCAGCGATCGTGAGCTCCTCCATATATCCAACCGCGAGGTCCTCTTCTTTAGCGTTGAACGCAACGATGAGAACGTGGAGCTGCGGGTAACTGGTGAGGAGTTTCTGCAGAACCAGCGGATTTGGCTGAGTGTTGAATGCCAAATACGTCAATGCAGGAAGCTTTGACGGGTCCTGCAGTAGCCACGTAAGTTGCTCTGGCTCCTCATCTTCGATGTCGACCTCGTCGAATAGATCCAAGTGCGTCACAGCACCGAACAGCGGATGGTCAAGGTCGACCTCAAGTTCCGTAGAGTCGTCCCGGCCGTACACGTCATTGTCAAGGCCGAAAAGCTGTCGCACGTCCACGCTCAAGCGCCGGATGTGCATGTTCCCAAGTGCAGGAAGGAGCCGCGGACCGGTGATAATCCCGAGAGCGAGAGCGCGGTGATCCCGGAGCACGATTCCAGGAATTTCACCAGCGTCTCCGTGTCCAGCGACTCTGGGCTGGAATACATCAAGACATGCCGCACTGCCGATGCAAGAAACGGGGCTGGTTTAGTTCTGATTGAATCTAGAATGCCTGTGATGTTGGGGACAGCGTCGAAGAGTAAGACGTTATATAAGAGGGGTTCCAGCCTATCAAGCTTTGTCGATAACCGTGCATGCATGAGAAGGAGTCAAGACTTACCAGACACGGACGCGATGAGCGACGAGAACAAGCGTTGGAATTATGGAGCGATTTTGGGCGGCGGACTCGAATACAAGCCTCTCTAGTTCCACGGGAAGCTTTGCTCCAGTGCTCATGGCTGCAGCGAGTGGTAGGAAGAGCAAGGAGTCAGCGAAAGGAGTCAGCGAAAGGGTTGAGATTGATGTGATCAGGGATGGTATAGTGTGTAGGTAATCAGATCTAATCTAATCTTAACGGTGTCGAGGATGAATGCACTGAGAACGACAAATGTCCCTCGACCTTGCACGTCCCAGCCTGCACAGGGACCGATGCACGTAACCATGTCGAAGCAATCCGACCACAAAAGCTCCTGAAGACGCTACCGAGCGTATTCCTACTGGCCGGAGCCCCAAGATACAAGGTATCATTGTCTGTCACCTAGACGGACAAGGCGTCAGTACAGAGGGAATGAGAAGATGAGACTACACTTACACAACGCACGAGTAAATAAGCACAGTCCAGCGCTTCGTCTTCGCCAGCGCCATTGCGGCCGCAACCTCAGTTTGCGCACCACCTTCCTCTCCGGTTCCGCTCCGTCGTCTTCGTCGGCGTAGACACGGGCGCAGGACGCATCCACATCCACATCCTCGATCCTCCTCCTTCTCTGCCACGTTCTTGACCCTCCGCCGTTTTCGTGTGAGATTTACGATTCGACGAGGACTGCGCGCGCGTCTTGGGGAGGTTTCAGTCCCTGAAGATACCGGCGAGCGGCAAGGCGGCGCTGAAGGGGGGAATGAGAGCCGCCCGCCCCGGGCTGGGTCTGCTTGGCATTCCACTTATACGGCAGAGGGAGGCGCGCGGTTGCTGGGCTCGGAGACATGGACACGCAAGCCGGGAGAGAGCAGATTCGTTGCAGCACGGCGTCTTGGAGCGAGGTCGATCTCGAGGGGTAGGGCCTATTGAGTCGCGATGAAAGGCGGGACTGCAGCGAGCACGAGCACCGAAAGAAGAGAATAGGAGGGAAGACGACGGGACGTAGGCTCCATTTCGGTGTGCGCCGGGCTGCGTCTCCGCTCGGTGTCGAATGGGCGCGGCAAGACGCTCCCCATCGTCCGCCAGCAGAAGACGCCCGGGCTTGTTCTTGATCAATACTGGAGCACTTCCGCGCACGACAACGGCATACAGGTTCGCTCCCCTCTGCCACCCCGCCCGCAGCTGGCGATAAGTCCGCGACGCCCCGTCCCTATCGCACGTGTATGCACTGCGCCGCCGCGACCACCCAAGCCGGTGATGCAGGCTGGGGCAACTTCGGGACTCGGCGACAATGGTAATTGGATGTGCGCCATGGGCACACGCAGACGCCAGTCGCACTTGAAGGAGGTCGCCCCGGAACGAAAGCAGGGACAGTGTGGCGTGATTGTCTGGGTAAAGGAAGTACGGGCAGCACTAGAGCGCAGCCGGAGCGCGAGGCCAGTGGCCATATCGATAGGGCGTAAACGACCTCTTGAATCAGTCGCGCCTGCGTCTGACACTGGAAACCGCATACCCACCCCGCCCCGCCTGGAGCCCATTTGTTCGCCGCTCGCAGTCTCGTGCGCGCGCCTCCCGACTGCTGGTGACTTGGTGTGCGGCATGGAATATACCTCCTACACGAGCCACGCCGCAGAGCCGGCGGGGTGATAGAGCACACCACCACGGGGTGTCCCTATCGCGCGTCCCGTGCGCGACGTATGGCGCACCGGGGATAGACCAAAGCGACGGAGGTCTGGTAAGAACTGCTGTGGCACAAGCCAGCGATGCGGGGAGGTACAGACGCGGGATCGGGTCGATATTCGGGTATACAAGGCACATAACGCTGCGGAGGTCCAGCTTTATCGGGAAGAGAGCCGCGCGCACACCGCAAGTGTCTGCCCCTCGGGGAAATAATCGCGCCTGCGTCGGTCAACGGAAGCTGTAGAGAGGCGCAGATCCGCCTCCCCCTCTCCGGCCCACGGCCACCCGACCATGCGCGCGCCCTACAACACGTCGGATCTCTCCCGACTGCAGAGGACCGACCCTTCTCCCGGCCCCGAAGAGCATCCATCGGACTCTTGCCATAAGCACAATCGACGACGGGCACATGGCATGTACGAGCGGGCTACTGGCAGCAGTGCACCGGCGAGGCGCCGCGGGGTCGATGTAGTGCCGTGCCTGGGGCGGTTCGTCACCGAATCTGTGGAGCGACACCTCCCCGCGCCCGCGTGGGGCATGCCACGGTTTCGGCCACTTGCACGTCCGCACTGTCGCGCGTCCCATGCACAGACGCCCCGGTGTCGACTCGGATGATGATGCGGCGGGAAGATGGAAGGAGGGAGACGATGAGCGGTACTGCGGTGTAAGCAGGTGCGCGCAGTGGCGGAAGAGAGAGACACGTCGGAAGCGTCTGCTCCTTCGGCTAATCACGCATACCCCGCCAGCGTACCGATAGACAAAGCCATGCTCGATGGTAGCCTGACCTCCGAGTCCCGTCTCGCATCGTCTGACGATAGATCCACGTCATATACGCGCAGGGACGACTCGCTACAGCGACAAGCCGACACAACGACTGTACCAGACATTGTACATGCGTTACGCCGAAGACGTAGCCGGAAGTGAAGGCGCATCGCCCGGGACGACCAAGCGGCGACGAGCTGTCGTGGGAGGGAACGGAGGACGAATAGGAAGGCATGCAGCGTGCAGCAGGCGCTTGCACGAGACGCAGGTGGTAGTATGGCCAGCGACATATAGACCCGCTTACTCCTCGAAGCACTGTAGAAAGAAGCGGCAGTCGGGCCGACTGCCTAAAGCTTGTGACCCGGTACCTTGCGCCATCAAAATAATCCCACCTTAAGTACTAAGTATATGGTGAGGAAACTGCCACCAACACCGGGTCAACAGCGGCAAACCACCGTCCGTCCAAGTGGCATATGAATTCATAAATCATCCCTGTGTATTACTTTGAAAGATACACCAAATAGTGTTCCGCTCCGAGTTCACCAGTCATTCCTCTCCGTGTCACTCATGCTCTTTTTTTCAACGAGCGCGAGTCGAGGATTCTCGTCAGACGGCACTCTACGCGGCGCCGGTCGCAATGGGAGCCGCAGCGCGCTCCACCAGCGTCGTGGCAAGCGCAATGGAGAAGACGGGCTACAAACGAATGTCCCGTTGGTAAATTTGGGCAAGAAAGTAAATGATACTCACGACGCCCGCAGCGATTGCGCCCGTGGCCAGCGCCTCCGCGGTTTGAATTTCCTGGTCTATGGCGGCTTTGATATCAGCAGCAAGGTCGCGCCTTCAGGAAATGTAGATGGACGTGGTCAGGGATGCGTTGGTCCTCGGTTCAACTTTAGATGCGTACCTTTCGTTCTTCGAAGCCAGAAGAAATGAAATGGTGAGCGGAATCTCAATGATGTACTCATGCTACACACCATCGGGGCGCCGACGGCGAAGCGGGCCATGGAGACAAGAAGCGTAATGACGGCGGGTTTACACCACATCGTAGGGCCGTTGAAATAAGAGTGAGAAAGGGCCTTGGTGGAGTTGAATGAGAGAAAGAGGAGAAAAAGACCACCGGGATCGACTAAGAAAGTGGTGGAAAACTGAGAAAGGACGGAATACCACAATGAGATATTCTGTTGCGCGCCCTTTTATGTATCGGAAATTAAATAAAAACCATCGCGGAGAAACAGGTAGGTCACTGGGAACAGCAAAGTCTATCAATTTCATGGACCTCCGACTGGATGGAATTCATGCAGCCTTCACAATGAAATGTCCCATAAATCCCATGAAATACATTCATAGCCTGGGTGAATTTCACATAAGTCATATTCGGGAAGTACTTGAAAGAATACGACACCCTCATTTCATGTGATTTATGCGACATTTCATGTTGTTTGGGCTGAAGTCCCTGAATTTGACGAACTTCGCTGTTCCCAGTGGGTAGGCAGAATTTCACGGCATGCTCCCGCTTAGGAACGGATCACGATGGCGGGAATCGTCAAGTCAGAACCGCGATAGGGTGCATTCCGTATCCAGTTGCTCCGGCGCTCTGATTCTGTGGCGGTGAGAGCCGATGCAGATCGTTTCAGCTACTAGTACGGACGCGCTGACTGGACGGCAAGTGTTGTGTGATTCGATTCCCGCACATAGTTGGTTACCTCGCTCGTTACCCGGTACAGGGGCCTCGCGCTCTTTCCCAGCCTCTTCCTCCTCCTCTCGCATGCGCCATCAACTGCCGACTAGGGAAGAACTCGTCGCCCGTGAAGTACATAATTCCATCACCCCCAAGAGTGGGGCACAACACGTACCAAAATATTAGTTGCGTCTCCGCACAAGTAAATTATTCTAACCATGAACAACAACAACGTGCTGAACCGGCAGCGCGACCGGCCGTCCACCGTCGTCAGTCCCGCCACTCCTAGGCCTATACTTGGCCCATACCATTGGCCACAGATGAATGGCCGTTCCCGGATCAACACGCTCCACTCGTGGCACCGCTTAGGTTTTACAACATCAAGGATCAAAAAGACATCGTTAAAAGGGTGCTTCGAATACTTATGCTCTACTGAAAGTGCACCTAACATTCCAAGTTTCCGCCCAGCTGAAACGGAAGCTGAAACTACGGCATTCGGCATCCGGACAATATCCATTGGGATTATCCGTTCTTTAACAAGACTCGGAGATGGTGAAAATCCTGCAACTTCCCCATGTGGCATGTAGGTTCATTCCTCACGACGTCGTCCCCCTTGAAATCCATCTCAGCTCCTCCTGCCTACAAACCTTTCATCATTTTTCTTATGAAGCCTGGGCAGTACTATGCAGAGCTCTTGGATCGACCAGTCCAAAGTGCTCGGGAGCAGGAGCTTGTCGACGCATTACGGGAATCAGAAAGTTGTGACAGCAGGCGGATGCGGGCGATGGTTCAGATCCAGGCTGGTGCCGTGCTTGCCGGCATGTATACAAGCCGTGCGCAGGCCCAGCTCCAAGCCCAGGAGACGCGGAAATTCTAGAAGGAGGGCAAACAAAAGAAAAATTTCCTCCTGAAATTTAGAACTTAAAAAACCCGCTTTGAATATGCTCTAGTATCGATTGTGTTGATAAAATTCAAGGTTTCAATCTACACGCCATCAGCGCCTATTCCATCCCCTTGGCGTTGTCTGTATGACCGGACAGTCGGACAGGCGCAATGCCCGATGCTTCCATCAAATTTCCATTTTCAGCTCTTCATGCGATATATAAACCTCGGTTTCCAAGTTCTCAGGCCGGCAGACATCTTCCCTCTCCACCCAAATGGTGCAAATCCTGGTCGAAAATCAATGGCGTGATTCCTATGTCTTGGATGTCCAACTTCATGATACAATCCGGACTGTGAAGTTGGTCATTGAGGACTTGACGGGAATGCCTCTAGGTACGACGGACTTGTGAATCTCTATTGCTTCGAGGTGATTCACGGCGTCTTCGCTGTGTACTCGGGAATCCGCGACCTCCCCATGATCCTCTTCCTCGTCTTCGCGTGCTTCGACCTGCCATGATTAACTGCATTGATAGATCATCAGCGGATCCAACATCTTGGACACGAAACCACGGCAGAATGCAATTTCGAATATGACATGCCGGAGCTTCAGGATGACCAAACTCTTGAGTCATATGGCATCGTTGACGGCAATGTTCTCTATCTTTCCGACAAGGAGGCAGTGATACTCTTTGTCAAAATGTTGACCGGCAAAACTCTGGAAATTTCAATATCACTTAAGGCCCCTGTGTTGTCGCTGAAGGAGGAAATTCAGACGAAAGAGGGGATCCCACCAGGCATGGTTCGGTTTATATTGCCGTGCATTATAATGTTGACAGATGTTGTATTTAGTCCACCAACGCTTTATATTTGGTGGCAAACAATTGGCCGATCACTTGCCACTTTCATCCTATAATATTCAGAATAAATCTGTCCTTCACTTTGTACCAAGCCTACGGGGCGGTGGTGCATTCAACGTGGCATATACAGCAGTGCTCTATCCATGGGATGGGGATATGAGAGTGTGTTTATTCCATTTCTGAACCAAACTCCCATTCCAACGTCCCAATGTCTTTAGCATCCTTCTGTGAAAGGATTGAAATTGACAGTGCAAACCATTGTTGTCATTACTGGCAAGGTTCACGAGAATTGGTATAAGGGCCATTATCTAGGTTCAAGTTCCCAATCGGATGCACTACTCCCTGCAAATTATGTCGACATTTTAAAGTAAGCATGCCAGTATGCATCCAATATTTCTGATAGTTATCTGACTTCCTAGATCTGTGGCCGGCGAGCATGAGACTACAGAGGTCCTTCACAATGATAAGGGAAGAAATGAAATCGAGGTTCAGGTCCGCAATGCACCGCCAGTTCCACCTCCCAACCCAAGGGCTGATCAGATTCCACCCTTACCCGCCTTCCCATTCCCTGAAGCCAACCCCATGTCTCATACATTCAAATTTGCCGATCGGGGTAGAAGTTGGGTGAAGGTTGCAATTGAATATCCACGCGAGGCTCCACCTCATGGGGTTACCCCTGTCACAGTTGAGGTCGTTTGCTGGCCTATTCCTAGTTTCCGGTATATCAAGGCAATTACAATCACAATCTCCTTCGAGGACAACCATGTTATAGATATTAACCCAAGGGAGCTCTGGAAGGGTCCACCCACCCAAGTAACTGTCAAAAAAAATGTGAAACTCTCGACATCTCGAACCTTGACTGGTTCATTAACTGCAGCCTGGAATTTCTTGACTTGTAGTTTAAGTTCCAGTATAACACGGACAGTGGAGGACGGACAAGAAACCACAGCTCCAGCTCCGGTAGATGTTTCGGAGGAGGTTAAAGGGACTACTATCAATGGGACTGCTGCTTCCTGGGCAATCACCGCAGCAGAGACTCCCAATGGGAAGGGCTTAGATGGCACAGTGACCCCCTCAGCAGGGTTGTCATTCAATCTAACCAAGAAACCTGCTAGGGTCACATATGAATGTGTTGTTGTGCATCAGAGTCCTGGAAATGGACCAGTTGTCAGTCCGACTATGCGCTCAAGATCATTACTATTTTGGAGGAATTGAACTATGCTGCATGCCTGCATACGGAGGCATGGGTTGGCTCTCAGACCATGTGCAAACCGGTGGGCCCACCGCCAAATTATGACATTGATGATTTGTTGGCGGCTCTTTTGAGCCACTCGCCTGCTATTTGAGCCACTGGCCTGCTATTTGAGCACGGTCTGAGAGACACCCCGTGGCTCCGTGGCTCCGAGACTCCTGTGCAGCCTGTCTATTGTGCAGGATTCCGAGGAACTCCCTGCTTCATGTTTTGCACAAGGACTTTGCTTTTCTCTCTTACAGTAAGCTGAAATGTATGTATGAGTTCTCGTTTGGCTTATTGAACCACCATTTAACTTGTCGAGTAAATCTCTACCGAAGTTGATCCATTAAGGTTGAGGACATGTTTGGGGTATTCAGGTGCAAAGGCCTGCATGTGATTAGAACCCGTACGATTACATGGAGAAGTTGAAAAGGGGAAAGAAAACCTGGCCGAAAACCAAGTGAGCTCAACAACTGAGGAAAGGGGGAGCGGAAAAGGTGACGACCCTATTACCACTTTACTTACTAAACTATAAACTATTACAATATTACTGACCACTTAAACTTAAATCCAATGCACTTAACAGGATTGAAATCACAGAACTGAACAACCATTTTGAAAAAGCACTCACTATGACATGGGATTGGGCCTCTGCAAGGTGGGAGCTGAACCTTTAGGAAAGGAGGCATTCTCCAACAGAAAATTCACCACCCATGTTTTATGTCAGATTGCAAAGCTCTTCTGGAACGTTGCCTATCCAGAGACCATTAGCACAGCTACGCAAAGAGATTGAGTAAAAGGCATTTTTACTGAAAGCAAAATTGCAAAGGTGACACGGACCAGGTCACGGTTCAAAAAGAATCACACCGGTGGCAGAGACTGACGCATATGGTCACAGAAATTGTTTCCTGCAAAAACAAATAAATACATGTTTAGAAATTTTCGGTCGCCAAGTCACTCCAAGTCACTCGAGTCGACTCACAAAGTCGACTTCTTTAATAGAACAACGTGACTCGACTCGGCTTAAGTCAACTCAGCCAAGTCGACTTGAGACGTCTCAAGTCCAAGTCGCAGAAGCACTAACCCCGCTACATCTTTTTATGCTGCTACATGCAGACGGGAAACGGGGAAGGTCTGGCGCAGCACCAGAGGCAAGTAGAAATACCTGCCTAAAAGTCGCAACAGGGTGGAGCCTATTTAGGCTAGGGTCCACTCGCCAGCAGTCCTGGCAGGGTAGGTGAAGGTGACCGCGCTCCTAAGAGGTGTGGAAACCCGATCATACTCAACCCCAACCGGTATTGGTGCCCTCCGGATAGCAGACGAAAGTAACCACTAACCCAAAAACAATTTTACTAACGGTTTGATTTTCACAGGTATAATGGTGCAAGGCACCCAGTGACGGGAGACGGTGGCTACTCAGCCCCCGGCGGCCATGTGCTCTATGATTGTCCTGAGGAGGAGGGGGATATCGCGATGGGAGGTGCCGAGGACCTTGCACACCGCGATGAACCCGAAAGGGCGAGCGGTAGGAGAGGAGTCAATGACACACCTAATGCTGCGCCCCGTACGAGGGGAGAAATCGTACACAATGAGGAGCTGCAAGCACCTCAGGGGCCCGTGCAACGAGTCCCTGTCCGAATGGACGAACACGCTGAATTTCAGGTCAAACCCCGTTGAATCGAAGCTAGCAAAAGGAAGTTAATTAGCAGACCGACAATGCCCGATAGGTGAGATTCTGCTTATTCAGGTCCGCGCGTGGCGAGCTATTCTTGATCCAGTTGATGACGCGTAAC
Source organism: Mycena albidolilacea (assembly GCA_029282495.1). Classification (NCBI taxonomy): domain Eukaryota; kingdom Fungi; phylum Basidiomycota; class Agaricomycetes; order Agaricales; family Mycenaceae; genus Mycena; species Mycena albidolilacea. The sequence goes on along the minus strand of JARIHO010000024.1, from coordinate 167,718 downwards.
TCACTGTGTTCACCCTATTCGGAGAAGAACCGACGACTGGTATTCGTTCTTCACGACTCTAGAATGTCCCAAAGGAATATCTGATGGATCCAACCCAAGGTATCGGTCATTCGGCGTCACGGTCTCATTCCTTTAATTCAACACGACCGGCGTCCCCGTCAGAGGGCTTGGCGAGCGGGTAACAAGCTTTCTGACAGCCATTTTTGCCTATGGAGGGGCGGCTATTTAGTTTCAAACTCAAAATAAACGTGCTTGTCCACCATGCCTTTCGGTCATTCGGTGTCACGGTCTCATTCTTCAATTCAACACGACCGGGGTCCCCGTCAGAGGGCTTGGCGAGCGGGTAACAAGCTGTCTGACAACCATTTTTGCCTATGGAGAGGCGGCTATTTAGTTTCGAACTCAAACCGAACGTGCTTGTCCACCATGCCTTCGATCCTCCCAGTGGCGTCGACGATACAACCCACTCCTCGTGTGGGTCACTGTGTGCCTCCTAACACTCCACATTCTGTTTGCAATTCTCTTCCTGAATGGCACTACACTGTCGCCTTCGCTACCGGGAAGGCCGAGCTATGGTTGAAAGACACTGTCTATCCTCGACAGATGGTTCATCAGCAAGTGAAACGGGTATGAACTGTACCTTCATCGGACGGACCGTTTATGACAATCGTCCGTATAGCTTATTGCTGTTGTCGTCGAGGCGCTCGGTGTCAAGGAAGGCGACCATTGCCTTTTGTTTCCGACTCGCTTGCTCGCTGATGAATGTCGCGCATTCATCGAGGCCCATGCTACACCGACACCCTGTGATGTGCGTTGTGTCACGGAGATCACCCACGCCCCTCCTCCGCACCAGATCTTCGCGGTCCTTTTCACCGCAGATCTTGACAACGTGATGACATTCTACGCGTTCACTGGCTCCGCGATCTCTAGTCGGCTGGCCGAGCTCTGCATGCTGCGCCTTGCGGGCGATCTGCGGCCTACGCTCGGCCTACCACCGCGCGGCTCTTATTTTTCGGAATATTACAGCCGACACTCGCCCCTTAAATCTGCCGAGGATGCGAAACATGTCATTCGAAGGCGTTTTTCGGGGACGCTCGAAGGAGGCGTAAACATTCGAGGCGTACCTGGAGCATCTCCGAATGACGTCTACCTCTTTTCTACCGGCATGCAGGCTATATGGCGCACACACCAGCTTCTTCACGCAACAGTCGGCTCTGGGACTGGTTCAAAAAAAGTAGCACATGTCAAGTACTTTTTTTTCCAACTCGGCATTCTTATTGAATACTAATCCGTCTCTAGCCTTCTCTACGGGGAATCGTACAAGTTTTTGGAGCTCAAGAGCTCTCCTGGATATTACTTTTTCACAGACGGGACAATTGATGCATTGGAAATGCTTCTCGCTACTGGGACATCTGAATCCCCCGCCATTCTCGCGCTTTTTACCGATTTTCCGGGGAATCCCCACCTCCGCACGGCCGACATGAAACGGCTTCGTGCGCTTGCCAACCAGTATAATTTCCCCATCATTGTCGACGAAACTCTAGGAAACTACCTGAACGTTCAACTCTTTCCGTATTGCGATGTGGTTGTAAGCAGCTTGACGAAGCTCTTCAGCGGGATGGGGAACGTTATTTGTGGTGGGATGATGCTCAACCCTGCGTCGCAATTCTACGGCCAATTCAAAGCGCACATGGAGGCGACCTACGAGGACAGCCTCTTCGATAGTGACGCCCTTGTGCTCGAGATGAATTCCCGCGAATTCGTCTCTCGCACCGCGGTCACGAATCGCAACGCAGAAGCACTCGCCGACATGCTGTATTCCCGCTCACTGGCGGGTGGGTGCAATGATTCCATCATCCAGTCGGTACGAATCCAGGAATTTTTTTCGATTCAGCGTCCATTTTGATGTGTTTTCTCAAGATACATTACCCAAAGTATCGAAACCGTGAAAACTTTGACGCGTGTCGCAATCCTCTGGCTGTCCAAGCCGGTCTATCTCAGACCGGTTATGGAAGCCTGCTTGCTGTGACGTTCACATCCTTGGATGCGGCGAAGTTTTTCCTTTCTGCACTGCAATGTTACAAAGGCACGACCTTGGGGTGTGTCTATACACTGGCATTAGCCTTCAACGCTCTCGCGTTCCCGCCAGAGAAAAAGAAATGGATGGAGGATCATGGCGCGGAGGAAAACTTAGTACGTGCATCACGCGATGTTACTGCGACCCTGACCTTTCGATATAGGTACGCTTCAGTGTGGGAACAGAGCAAACCGAGAGTATATTGAAATGCGTCGTCGATGCGCTGCTGGTTGTGGAAAAAGTAAATAGTAAATCTTGCAGTGAATGATCAGAAGTTGTCGTGGACAGAGGTATATTCCGACGCAAACTCGTTGTTGTATGCTGTATAAATATGCTCCGGGCGGATGGGGTGTGCGAGAACACCGAAATATATTCACTTTGGGGTATTTTGAGAGTCCTGAGGCTCAAGCGCAGGATTCCGAATTCGCGCGATCAGGTGAGCCGCAGAAAACCAGCGCAACGCATGTGCTCGCCTAGCCTACCCTCCTACACGTCAAACGAATCACAGGTCCCACAGGTGAGAGCAAAACAGGCGACGACAGTGAGCCAAAGATTCTCGGGCTCCAATTTAAAGTTGCAAGCCACAAAGCTCCGACTTCCACGTCCACCAACTTGCTAAAAGCGCAGAACGCACTGCAAGTGCATGGTCACCCTCTCAGGAGGAACAACATACCGCTGGTATGAAAGATGCCGCTGAACGCGCGCAACCACTGGAAATGGGTACCCGGAGAGCACTCCGATTCAAGATGCCATGAATCAATACCTTGATTACCTTGCTGGAAGCCCAATTCTCCCGCCGGTAATACCGTGACATGCCAATAGAGTTACCACAAGGTGTAGACATGCCACCAGAGCCAGAGCTCCCATCCTTTATGCGGGTAGACACGAACACACAGAGCTGGAGGAATGCCCCCCTGCCGCTGCCACAAAATCAACCCCTGCTCCCACCACCACCGCCCCCAGCCGTAAACCGAGCACAGAGACGCGCGACAGCGGGGAACACGAATACCCAGGCAGCACTGGGTAAGAAAACAACCATTGGATATAGGGCCAAATTGGCACACGCACGCAAAGAAAGCTTTGAAAATGACCAACTTTGCGGGATACTCGACATCTGAGAGCACATACGAGGTCCAGAAATCCCTCCGAATCAGAATGTGTCAAAACCCACGCTGGTTGAAAATAAAATATAAAATATAAAGTCGCAAATGGGACGGGGTAGAGGTTGCACTAAGATGTTGACTGCTTCACCATTGATTTTATGCAACTTCTTTAATTACCTCTTGACAATCTCTTCCAACCAACTTTCTTTTCTCAATATTTCAACATCCTACACATCATTTATGGTATTAGACAACAAATATATGGCCAGGAAGCACTCGCTGAGGGGTTTTTGTGCTAGACGCCGTTAAGCGCCCGTCGGAATCGCGACTCCGAAGAGCCGAAACACCCCACTTGCACTCCTTTCATCGTTTCCTCTTCATTCAAAAACTTTCTGAAACACTGATGATGTCAAAGGTACTATAGGATCATTATTCAGCATAGAAAATAATAGTAAAATGTGGTTTAATTGACACTCGAAGCATGCACAAGTGTGGAGATTACAACGGCGCACGTATTCTCCCGGGTTTTCCTCCATCTACTGGAAATAGATTTAGGGGACATACAACAAGGGGAGGAGTAGCAAAAAATGAACGTCGGACGCGGCCGAGGCAAGCGTGCAGCGCGCGCATGGCGGGGACAAGACAAGAGCCCGTGGACGGTGCACAACGAGAGCGCGTCCGGCAGGAATCGAGAGCGTGTGCGGCGGACAGAGAACCTGCATGTGGTGGGGAACAAGCGCGGGAGCGGCGGGTAACGGGCGCGCGCGCGGCAGAGATCAAAGGCAGCGGCCAACGAGCGCGCGCATGGAGCGCGGGAGCGGCGGGAAACAAGCGCGTAGGCGGAGAGAACGGGCGGCGACCATCGGGCGCGCATGGTGCAGGTATCGAGGGCCCAGGTGCGGGGGGGACAGCGAGTAACGAGCGCGCATGAGGCGGGGATGGAGCACGGGAGCAGCGGGCAACGGGCGCACAGGCAGAGAGATCGAGCGCACAGGCGGCGGCTATCGGGCGCGCATGGTGCAGGTATCGAGGGCCTAGGCAGGGGCGGAGGCGGCGAGCAACGAGCGCGCATGGGGGCGGGAATCGAGCGCGGGAGCGGCGGGCAACGAGCGAACCATCGAGCGCTCAATGGGCCAGGTATCGAGCGCGCGGGCGGCGGCAGTATCCAGGAGGGGTCGGGTGTCGCGGACGCAAGGGTGAAGTGAAGGGCGGTATCGGGGGCGATATCCGGTATACAGGGTGGGCGCGCATGCGGGGGAACAAACGAGTGCCGAGGTAATGCGGGGGCGGCTTGAGGCAGGAAGATACTGGGCCAGACCATTAATAACAGCCTTGCGGTCCGATGCGACGAATTCAGGCCCCAAGGAAGCCTGCGGAGGCCGGGACACAATCAGGAGGTGTGGGAGCTACAGTGGCCAATTACGGGGCCCCCAGGCAAATGGGAGGGCTGAAAAGCGTGGAGGTTCAAGGAAGGATATGGTGGATGATTGAGGCGGAGAATCAAGGCAGCCCGAGCCAAGGATCCGTTTTTATTCGCAATGTGGTACGGCGGAGGAGTGCCAGCGCAGTGTCAATGCCGCGGCATCGGGAGCCAATTGAGACCGGAAACTCTGGATAGTGGAAACGGGGAAGAGGAACATGCTAGTGAAGCTACAGGGGGATGAGGAGGGCCAGAGGCGAAGGGGAGCCCGTGCGGAGGACGGTACCAAGGCACGGATGGTGATGGGAACAATGATCGCCCCGTTTGGAGTGGCTGTGGAGCGCCATCAATTGAGGCGGGGCCCACAGTGGACGCCCAAATAATCGGGCGGAGCGCGGGCGCGGGCGCGAATAAAGGTGAGCTGTTAGAGGTGTTGATATATCAGCACTGTCCGCTGATCAGCGGACATCTGATATATCGAATCCCCACATACGACTGTGCGCTACGCGCGGGCGACATGTCGGATTCAGACAGCAAGAATTTTTCGATTACACATAGCCTACGTGTCCCACACGAGGCTTTTCATTCCGCCCATCCACACGGCCGAGTGAAGAGCTACTTAAAATATTTATCCTCTAGCTCGCCCGCACACCCAGCGTCTCGATTACTATCCCCAGCCGCCGTTACCTCCATCTGCGCCCCCGCAATCTTCAGCACTTCGATCTCAAGCCGGCAGGACAGTTTCTCTCGGCCGTGGATTCGACCATTTCCACTGTAACCCTATCGTCAAGGTCTGTGCATCTTACAGGTCGATTCTGTGCAATTTTGAAACGTGTTCGCCCCAGTCCAGAGTCCATTTGACCCGGCATCATGCTCAGTGTGCTTGCAGCGGATCGCTCTCGTCTCGCAGACATAAATTCTCGAATCGCGGATCTTGAGCGCTCGCTTTCCGAATTGCGAAATGAGCGAGTCATCGTGCAGGGGAGGCTCGATGAATACAAGTATCCGGTCATCACGTTGCCGAACGAAATCGTCTGTGAAATCTTCATCCATTTTCTGCCAGTCTATCCCCGTCCGCCACCCTTTACCGGAACGGAATCGCCGACCAATTTGGCTCGAGTTTGTCGCCACTGGCGAGAAATAGCGCTGGCCCTCCCTATGTTGTGGAGAGCCATCGGGGTGATCCAGCCACATCGCATGTCATACAAACGCCAAAACCAGATGTCCGAGGTCTGGATAAAGAGGTCTGGCGCTTGCCCTCTTGCCATAAATATCGCATACTACGGTGGCCACGATGGCAGTCTCTCGCCCGAGGACGTTCCCGCAGTAATTGCACAGCGTCCGCGCTGGGAGCGCCTCAGAATTGACGCTCTCCCACACGCGCTCACTGTCATCGACGGCCCCATGCCGCGGCTCCGCCATCTGGACTTGGCGCTCTGCGCAAACGGTATCCCCGCTCCCTTCGAATTTCAGGAAGTTCCTCTGCTACGCAGCGTAACCCTCCATGGTTGGGTCTCTTCGAAGGCAGTAACTTTACCTTGGGGGCAGTTGACCTGCCTCACTTTGCTCGGGATCGAGCGAAGCCGCTGTGCTGCAATTCTGCAGCAAACAGACAGCCTCATCCACTGCATCCTGGAAGTCGTCACCTCTGGACCCGTTGACCATCCACGCCTAGCGCTTCCGTGCTTGGAATCACTGGTCGTGAAGGAACGCCGAGGTATTGAAGGGGATCTGAAGGGGTTTATCCACTCCTTCGTTGTCCCTGCGCTCCGCAGCCTCGAATTGGAGGAGCAACTCCTTGGATCGGGCCCCGTCGCCGCGCTGGAATCGTTCATATCGCAATCCGGGTGCACGCTCCAGCGTGTATGCATCACTGAACGAACGAAACCTACCAAAACCTATCTCCTCGCCTTTCCCCACATTCCCGACTTTTCTTTTGCGAGAGTCGAGAGACGATGATTGGAGATCAGCTCCGACGCCTCGATGAACGGTTCCGAGAGTTCTATGTAATTCCTCGGACGTCGAGAGCGACACAAGCTCCGACTCCGGCCAATCGTCCACAAATCCTGTGTGGGTACCTACCGCCATGCTCCCGCTGGGCTCTTATACTGTAACCTGTCCGCGTTCCACTCCCTTCTGCTCGTGTTCCGCGTACTCACATTCTCCGGCTTACTACTTCTTCGCGGACATATGTACTCACGGCCTATAGTTCTCGGGTTATTTTGCACTACGCATACCCATCGAGTCCATAAATCCCGCCATTCCAATATCACACCAGATATACTATTCTGCAACCTGGTATTAGTCATGACTAGTACGACCAAAGGCCCCAAACCCAAATGTAAAAGCGTCCATCAGCTCTTGCGCAGCTCCAGCTCAGAGGCGCGACTCTGGCGGTCTAAAGGTGGACGTACATGCTCTACATGGATATCTGTGTTCTGTATTTGTATGGATAGCTTGAGGGACCATCCAGCCCTTTTTTGTCTTGACTCGGCAGGACTGAAATGTCGACGAACTTGATCTAGGTCTAGCGCCATCCAATATATATTTCGTCGAATATCCTGACAAGATCTACAGTGAAACATCGCGCGGAGATACATCTCAGAAGGTGAATTTCTCGCCGACCAGCTCCTCGGTAATCGTCCACAGCTTGGCAGCGGTCTCCTACAACAAAATCCAAATAAGCGCGGAATGCAGCAATGAAAGGAAGCTTACTGGATCGGCGCAATGAGGAGCGACCTTATCGTTGGCCTCGACGCAGTCCCAAAGAAACGCGTTGGGCTTTGCTGCGGGAAATAGAAAACATGAGAAATTTGGTCTCACGAAAGAAATTCAACCGACCGTTGAGTCGTGTATCAACGGCCGCAACCAATGTGCTGAAAGCGCGAAATATAAGTCAACACCTACGTGTACGCGGGATAACTGGGCCCTACGTTGCAGCGCCTTGACCAAGAGTCTTCCACGGCCATCTCTCCTCGTTGGGAAGCCCGTCGGCGGTGAGGGTACCTGTATTGAGGAGGATAAATATTTAAGCTGAATGAGAAAAAGGAACAACGCACCTATGGCAATCATATCCTTCTTAGTCTCCTCCTTCTGCAGGATGTTCGTGAAGATACCTGGGAGGGTCAAGTCAACATATGTAAGCCTCGGGAAAGAACCGCATCTCGCACTTCCGGGGTGGAGACTATACGCGTGTATTTTGCCCTGGGCGCGCCTCGCCAACTCGCTCGCGAAGAGGATATTGGCGGATTTAGCCTGGATGTACCACTCGCCGGGAGTCGCGTACGTTGCTGGATCCGGGCGCGCCACCGCGTCTAAGTCCAACACGGACCCGAACGAGTGCAATTCGCTCGACACGGTGATAACACGCGGGGTGTAGCTCTCGGAGCGGGCGGCGAGCAGTTTGGGCGCGAGCAGCTTCGTCAGAAGAAATGGTCCGATGTGCGCAGCCGCCATCTGGCTTTCGAATCCATCAACAGTCAGGTTGTACTTCACCACGGGGGCGGCAGCGTTGTGGATCAACACCTATTGCGGTATCCAAATATAGCACCAGAGATATTCTCTGGAGACCTACATGAAGCGGCTCCGAATATTGGTTGACTTCCGCGCCGGCCTTGCGGACGGCGGCCAGAGATGAGAGGTCAAGAACGAGCTGGCGAATATTTGCGCCCGGCACTTCCTTCTTGATGGCCTCCTCAGAGAGCTTCAGCCTACGGAATTAATTCTCAGACAACGCCAAAGAAGTGATATTAAAAATGGATGTTCACCTCTCGGAGTTGTAACCCGCAATGATGACGAGGTTAGCGTACTTCGCGAGGACCCGCGCTGCCTCGAAACCGATCCCATTAATGGACGTCCCAGTTATCAACACTGAAGATTCAGAAAAAGGGTAGGGTATCGGGGTAGAAAGATCACCATTTTTGCCCCGGATTTGTTCTGCGAAAGCAGCTGCGACGTCTTCAGCGGTGGTGGAGAATGAGAATGTAGGCAAAGGCATGGTTGAGGGAAAGCTTGCGATAGAACACAACTCATCTGGACTTAAAACGGTGCGCTAAATTCCATTAGCTCAGCGGAATTTGGTGATAAATTCACCGAGTTACCGAGAGTCCTTTCACCCGTTTGCAGCTCTCGGAAAAGATGTACTTGGCTTCAGGGCAATAAAGCGCAATCCCATGGCTGTGTACAGTCCCTGACCTTGAGAAAACGATTTGCGTACAAAAGGAGAAAAATCACGGCTTGGCCATGGCTGCTGCCACCTTGAACTCCCGCATTTCAAAGGCTTCCAGCGCATCCACAAACTGATAAAGAACGCTCCACCAGACGTAAAGTCGTATAAGGGGTGCAGGTCCATGAATAATATCGGATCGGCAAAGGTGACGCAGCGCTGACGCTGAGGAGGCCCGGGCGGCCCCACCCTTCCCATGGTCAGAGGCCGTGGAGGCGCGGGCATGCGACGAGAAGCATTAATACCGGGGTTCTTCAGATTTGGGAGGGCATCCAAGTCAACCGCGAGAGACGTCAATGCGGGGCGAGTCGCGAACTTGGCGTGAATTGAGCCAAAATCGATTGTAGTCAGATCATCCCGGCAAAGCAGATATCGATCCGACGCAGGGAGGATCGATTCTGACCGAATAGTAGGCGGCCCCCAGACGACGAATGGCCAATGCCGGATACCGGCGTTCACGTTACACCTGGTGGTTGTTGATCAAGAAGCGCTGTCTTCCAAATCAGGGCAATCTCCTTCCTGTTTTGGCCATTTGTTTTGGGTTCGGCTCTCCTCGCAGATCTCTAGCCAATTCGTTCATTTACACAATGGAATAACAAAACAATGGTACGCATATCGGGTAACGAATTCCTAAAGGCATGCGTGGTATGTATAGGGTGTGTGATCACTGAGCTAGATGAATATCTAAGACAACGCCCCGGTCATGATCATGAGCGACTCGAACCCGCAATCCCGCCTCGGCAAGGGCGAGAAACTCGGCTATGAGCTCGGCAGGTAAAACGGGCAGCGGCGCCTCCGGGGCGGTGCAAAGAAAGAGTTCGAACGACTCAAGAGTGCCGTTCCTCTGTCTCCGCCACAGCGTTTTGAGGAGCGCACGATAATGGTCACGCAGAGATGGAAGATTTCGTCTGTTGTGATCATAAGATTCTTGTAGGACGTGATCCCGAATCTCCAGGTGCTTGAGGCCGGGAAGGACGCCAACACCTTCGAGCGCGGGCATTTGAATGTCGATCGTGGCCTGGTTGAGCGTTAGATGTGGCACGGGGCCCGCGGCGCGGAGGAAGCGTTCCAAGGCGGCTGCGGATGTTCGTTTCCCCTGTAATGAGAGCACCAGAAACTGCAGATCGCATGACGAGCGCCGCAGCAGTCTTGCCAAGGCGTTGGCCGCAGCACCGTCGATGACTTTGTGAATTTTACGGACCATTTCCAGCCGCTGTAGACGCGGAGCCGTCAGAAGAGATAACAAGCGCGGGTCGCCAATCTTCAACGAGCGCAGGAGAGCGAGCTTGACGGGCGCGGGCGGGGGGGTAGTCACTGGCAGGTCCCCTCCAGTATCGAGCCAGTAGAGGTCCAGAAGGTTCGGGGAGCGCTGCAATATAGCGACGGTGTGTAGTATATCGGGAGAGTAATGGAAATGGAGGGTGGACAACTGTTCAAAAGGCAGATTGGCGTTCGGAACGTGGTTTAGGTTGGCGTAGCGAAGTAGCGGAGCATTTCGAATGATAAGGAGCAGACGCGGAACCGCCGGACCGAATGCTTCAGTATCGTTGTTGAACGCCCAGGACAGTGCAAGCCGCTCCAGACGCGGAAAGGCAGTCATGCTGAGCAGCGGAAGCACGCGATACGGGAGATCCAAACAGACATCCTGCCATTGAGAATGGTATCGCAGTATGGCCGGCATAAGCCTGCGAGCTCTCGGTCCACGGAGAAAAATAGTGAGGGAGCGGTTGCGCGCGCGCGAGAGCCAAAGGTCCACCAATTCTGGATGTCCTTTCTCCTTGAAAGCGATAGATGTCCATAGCTCGGAGGTGTCGAGGCATACATTTCTCCATTGGCGACATATTTGAGCAAGAAGTAAAGGTGCTTGATATCGTGAGGACCATGCAGGATACTTGTGGGGATCAGACTCGACAATTGTGGGGGCGGGGAGACAGTGTCTGAATATTTTGGCTGTGATTTCTGCCGGAAGTAGAAGAACGGGGTTATCGTTGCCACTAGAATCTGACACCTGGCCAACGTCCAGGAGGGATACCACCAGTGGGCGAGAAAACGAACCACTTATAGACAGGGTCAGATATCGCTTGAAGGTGAAGCAAGTCTGAGACGTACACAAAATCGAAAAGGTGAGATAATATCATATCTCCGATGAGCCTTGCGGATGGATTATACGTCCGAGGACTCGAATCGGCGAGAGACAGAATTGGTGAGAGAGCGAGAGACGAGCAAGAGCTATAGGGCACGAGCCTCAATGTAGTCAGAGACGAAAAGCGAAGCACGCATGTGGCTATGCCGCAGATTAGATTACTCAGTACGATCAAAAGTACACCGATTTCAAGTTCAAGTTTGAAGTCATTGTGCTTTGAACTTCACGGAAAAAGAGGTCGGCGTACTTGATGTGGTTGTGTATAGCCATAAGCCGTCAGTTTTAACCGCAGTGCATGAGGGGCATTGGCACTTCGTTCAATTACTTATCGGACGAAACAGGCAAAAACTTGAAAGGCGAAACATTCATCTCGTGTAGTTAATTCATCGCATCGTACTTATGCATAGATAAACGGGGAGATCATGCTGGGCGGGTATCCAGAAAGGCGCCCCGATCATGGGTGACTAGGCTAACATGCAACCCTACCGTGACCCCGCTTCGGCTATCAACTCAGCGGGGAGCGCGCACGGAGCCGCCCTAGGGCATCAAACCGTCCGTTTCACGCCCACGGCCGTAACTTTTACGCCGTATTTTTGATACGCCACGGCTTTACCCGTACATTGAGTCTAAGCGTGGCAGGTCAAGCGGGACGGGTCCCGTACGTACCGTACGTATACGCCGTATCTTACGGCTTTTGCATACCCAAAAAAAAATTGGAAGAAAATTGATCTGATTCCAGAGCTGAGATGGGTGTTCTCTTACCATTTAACACAGTTGCTACCAGTGTCCGACAGAGACACAAGTTGGTCCGATCCAGTCCTCAACTAGGACCAGAGATGTCGGCCCGTCAGCGGGGGGGCGGGGATCACTAATGAACGTGATGGCCGTGCGCATCGACCACATATTTCGGTTGCCACATGCGACGGAAAGTCAGGAGTGTTGGGCAACAGTTCGACGTGTGGTCCGGCGACTCCCAGCGACTACTCGGCATCTTCGGGATGTTGATTTTATGTCCGTTCTGGGAAGCCGTAATTTACGCGTAACCGGACGGTTACGGGAGGACGTTTACGGGCTGCCCCGTCCCGTATCCGTACCGTTGAATAATGCTGTAAACCTGTCGACGGTACGGGCACGTACCCGTTTTTACGGGCCGTCATCCCGTAAAAATACGGGACGGTTTGATGCCCTAAGCTGCCCCCGCGGGAGGTGTAAAGAAAAAGGTTGAACAGCTCCATCGGAGCGCCGGTTTTCTGTCTCCATTGCAGCACAAGCTCAATAAGTGAACCATATTCAAGACCATAGTAACCATCGTCCCATTGCGATTGGGACTGTTCTGACAAAAATTGTGAATCTCCAAGCGTGGGAGGATATCGGCGGTTTGAAGTGCCGACATAGCGTTGGTCGTCGCTCGGTCGAGCTCTAGATGCACTACGATGCTCGCGGCATCGAGGAAAGACTGAATGTCAGCGGTGGATGTTTGGTATTTCGTTCTAGGGGTCCCCACCGTACCGTATACGGTTACAGTCGTAAGAATTACGGGTATATACGGGTGCTCACCGTACCGTAACCGTAACCGTAATGATGCTTCTGGGGGCTCTTATGGTTACGGTACGGTGTATTTACGGATCTTACGAACCGTATACGGCCGTAAAAAATGAAATAAAATCAAACGAAGGTAGAGAACATGTGTCTACACTTCTTGCATGGTCTGGAGAAGGTCCTCAAGGCCCTTGTGTTTTAAATGAATGTGATGCTTCAGCAACATCAAAGTCCGAATAGTTTCCGGCTTTAAACCAACGCAAAGACGGAAGATAACTCCTTTCTGAGTTCCTTCCCCGCTTGTTCGACTCGGCATTGTAGAGCACTCGAAGACGGGATGGACAATTTATCAACGCAATGGTATACATATTGCATGAGACGGCGGAATTCTGGCCGTTTCAACCTCTTGAAATGGCTGGTCGCAAGTGATCAGCCACTCAACAAGCAGTCATTCAAATTCTGCTCGATTCCAGGGACCCTGCAAGGCTGTCATTCGTTGAACCAAGAAAATGAGGAGAAACTCACTGCACTCTTCTCGCTCACACGGTTAAATGACTCTCGAAGAGACTGTTTATATCTACCCGATGCACCGGCAAGATTATCAAGCCAGGCGACCAGTTCATCACGAACTGCGAACGTTATATGACCTGCCCGCAACATCAAACTCTTCACTGGTGATAGCCGTAGTTCATTCCTTCAAATGCATTATCTCGTAGAGGCGATACATATCAGGAGCATTGCTCTATTGACATGCAGCACTTTACGGTCGTAAGATACCGTATACGGACCGTATTTTCACGGTTATTACGGTATACAGCCCGTACCGTAACCGTAACCGTATAGATCCTTTGAGGTGTCTATACGGTTACGGTTACGGTACCCGTATAACTGTAACCGTACCACCGTATATACGGGTACGGTGGGGAGCCCTAAGTAGGGCTCCAACCCGTGCCTGTCGCCAACGGGTCGACGGACAGGAACGGGCGGGTTTTTCACCAGGACGGGTACGGAAGGGTCCACCTGTAAACGGGGTAAGTACCCGTACCCGTCCGTTCAACGGGTGCTCAGGCAGGTTCTGGCTTACAAATGGTTTTTTACGCCGGATTTTGCTGTATGTTGACTTAGTTTTGGCAAATGAACTTTGGTTGGAATGAACCGAGCCCAAGCCCACCTTAAAGAAGCAAATATACACCCGAAATCATTGTTGGTTGAATTTTTGGTGGAGTCTTCGGCAAAGCCCGGGAAGTACCGAACTGTCCCGTGTGTCGACTTCGAGTCCACCGTTGTCTCTATAGATGAGTAGAGCCTTCCAAATGGGTAGCAAGGTGAGTGCGAGGTTCTATTCACAAAGTTTAGTGCCTCACTAGATTAAACTGCCTGTTATTTCACTGTCCATCCAGTGACACCCGTCGAACCCATCGAAACGTGCGGGATGGGTGGTACTCACGTCCGTTTACCCGCCAGCGAAAACGTGTAACGACCGTTTTTTCCGACGGCCGTCCCGTTCAACGGCCGTGTTGGAGCCCTAACTTGCAGGTGCTGTGGGCCTTGTGTAGGCGTTTGAAAAGGTTTGAATAGTTTAGTTTTCATCTGTTTAGGGTCACGACCCCCTGTAAACTAAACCAAAATATAAACCCTTTTAATGGTTTAAAACTGTCTCTAAACCAAACGGGTTGGAGCCTTAATTGGTCGGCTATACAGATTAGATTAAATCTGATCTGGCGCACCTTTTCAGCTTTCTAAGCCATTCGTCTCGACTTTGCTCGCGGTATCCCATTCAATAAATTATAAATGACAAGTTACAGACAGCGGAAATCACGAAACTTCGAGTGATCAAGCAGCCCGGGTATCCAGAAGGACGTGACCCGAACTTGCAATCCCACTAGTACTTGAGCTTGAGCCAGGGCGCGGAACGTGGTGATGGCGTGGGTAGGAGGAAACGGTGCGGCTGGCCCGAGAGACAGCCGGAACGATGGTAAGCCGCGCCTGCCTCCAAAGCATATTTGCTCTGTTCGCCGAGGGGGCCGCCCATGACTCCTCGACAGACAAACCTCAAACGCAAGCAATTCAAGACGCCAAGACTTGACAGAAACATAGAGGTAGGGAGCTCAGAAAAGAACCTTGAAAGATTGAAGAATGGGAGTTGCAGACGATGCCAGAAAGTACTTACTTAGCACGCCCTTACGTACAGACATCGTCACAGAAATTCTAGAAAATGCGACTGGAAGCAGATGAATAGCTTGAGAGGGAACGGATACAATCGTTTTTAGACATGCGCAAACTATGAACCGCCCTTCAACCGCTCTCCCTGGACCATTTAACACGTGTTGGTGGGGGAGCAAGAGACCGCCAGAACCGGGTTGCCCGATTCGATGGCCTGCAGTTCGTCAGTGATATTCCCTCCTGCATTTTGTGCAGGCGTACCTCGCAGTTTCCGTCCTGGTTAGGGTTGGGGAACAAGGCGGAGGTGCACGCCGCGTCAGCGTACGCGGTGACACAGTGCTCCGAGCCGGCAGTAACCTACACACCCCCGCATCAGATACCTTGTGATTTCTATATCGTGGACGACACAAACGTACCCTGAACGCATTCTTTCCGACGAACGAGTGGCATGAACCGTCACAGGGAGCGACCGACGTCGTACCGGTGCAGCCAATGTTGGCGAACGTGGTGATCTGGGCGAAAGCCGGGACGGCTGCAGCAGCCAGCACTTGGAGGATGAGGAGCATTTGCATTGTTGAGTGAATGTAGGAAAAGGCTTGGCGGGTCCTGTTTGTTTTATAGCTCTCAGGACCCACGTGGACACGAGACGGAAGGAAGGAAAATTATACGGCACTAAAAGTGAAACAGCTTTGTTGGCCAGCCAACAAACCGCGTATCGGCAGGCACATTGTGCTTGATCAAGTGCTGATGGTCGTGCACGGAGGACGGACCACGGGTAAACTGAATAGAATGCCTGTACGTGGTGTTGGTAGGGATGGACGCCGTACCGTACCGTATTATTCGTCCCGTAAGAGTACGGTCCGTAAAATTGTTGGTTTTTGAGCCCTACGGGACGGTACAGGGACACCGGAAGAAGCCGTATACGGCTGTCGAGAACAGCGTCGGATGAAGTTCAGTTCAATTGAAATCACTATGTTATGCATTTTCTCACCTCATTGTGGATGTTATTCACCATTGTTCCCATCCTGCTGCCTTGACACGATAAACAGTATGCCGTACCGGAACCGTAACCGTAAAGGAGGCTATACGCTACAGATACGGCATACCGTATTACGGTTACCGTTACGGTTACCGTATTTTACGGGTACGGGCGCCCATCCCTACGTGTTGGATGAATCCTGACAAAATTTTGGAAAATTTTCGACAACCCAAATGCGACTTGCTGAAAGAAGAAAAAAAAACGTTTCTGTAGTCTTCGAAACCGAAGGGAAATTCCAATTGTCCCGCCAAATTCGTTTCTTCGTTGCGACGTGAACCATTGTGACCATGGAGTATCGAATTGACATATATACGGTGTTCCATTGCACTCCTTCGTGATGGCTGTTGCAACTTGGGAGTCGATATGTGTACTTTATTCAAGCTTCTTCAAATTCGTGTACCCACGCCGGACATGTGATAGCCCGGACCTGGGTGATAATTGCGGATTACGCACGTCCCTCAATCGCTTTTTTGATGGGCCTTCGGACCATGAGCAATGCAAGTCAAGCTTACCTCCAAGCTACCCCACCCAACAACGAGCAGCAACTTGTTCTTAGCCTCAATGCTCTACCGTTGTGGGCCACTCATCTCGACTTAACGTTCCCGGTATCCCAGTCAATCTTGATAAATTATAGCAAAAAGACGAGTTACAGCCAGTGGAAACTGAAGACTTCGAGAGATCAAGCAGCCCGGGTATCCAGAAGAACGGTCTCCTTCTGTGTAACCCGAACCTGCAATCCCACTTGGGCGAGGGCGCGGAACGCGGTAATGGCGTGAGCAGGGGGAAACGGCGCGGCTGGCCCGAGAGACAGCTGGAACGACTGTAAGCCGCGCGCCTGCCTCCACCAAAGCATATCTGCGAGTGCGCGATAGTCACCGTCACTCCTAACAACAGCGTCGCGATACCTGACGGTCTGCGGCTGGGGGTTCAGCGTGTGCATCATAATTGTCTGCACAATGATCCTGGTGGGATCACGAATCTCGAGCTGTTCGAGCTTCGGAAGGACGTTGGCATCTTGGAAGATCTGCATCTGGGATTCAATGCCCTCGCCTTGGAGCTGCAGATGCACCGCGGAGGCCGCAACACGTAGCAGGGGCTTCAAGTGTGGGGCAGGTGTTTGATATACCTGCACGCAGAGAACCCGCAGATCGCATGACGAGCGCGATATCAGCGACTGCAAGTCGCCGGCCTCGATATCGCCTGAAATGTCGAACCGTTCCAGACGCGGAACCGTCAGGAAAGGCAAAAACCGCTTGTCGACAGCCGTCAATGAGCGCAGGGAACGCAGCTCGACTGGAGGACGTGTGGTCGACTGGTTTCCGGCACCTGCATAGGAACAAGAGAGATCCACGAGGTTTGGGCAGCGCTGCAGGATAGCAATTGTTTGGTCTACTCCCGTGTTGCCCGCTCGAAGGGTGGTCAGCTGTTCGAAAGGAAGATCAACCTGGGGGAGGAGGGATATGTCGGCGTAACGGAGTAGAGGAGCATCTCGTATGACAGCGGGATCACCCGTAGTCCACATGTTGTTCCCGATGGTAGAAATTGTGAGTCGCTCCAGGAGCGGAAAGGGAATCATGCTGAGTTGGCGAACCGCCGACAACGGGAGAGTCAGGTGGACGTCCTTCCACCGGGAACAGTGAGGAATCACGGCGTCCATGAACATGCGAGCCCGTGGCTCGTCGCCAGTCAAGAGGAATATGGTGAGAGGGAGGTTCCCAGCGCGCGAGAGCCAGAGCTCCAACAGCTCTCTAGATCGTGCGACATAAAAAATGAATGCCCACAATGCGGGTGTTCCAATAGAGAAGTCTCTCCATTGGCGGCATACTTGAGCGAGAAGCAGAGGAGCTGTGCGAGACGAGGGACATGGGATCGAGTTGGACTCCGGAGAGAGAGTGGGAAGACAGATGGTGAAAATTTTCTCTGTGATTTCCGCTGGAACTGAAAGAATCGGGGATTTGGAGCCGGAGGACACGTGTACGATTGGCAGGCTCATTTGTGAAAGGGTATGTCGATGAGACAAAGCAGCTGGTTACTAGTATTTGATGGTGAACTTCCAGGCGGAGAAAGAGAAGGAGAAGATCTGTGCACTAGGCCAGAGAGCACGGGAGCACACTAGGAGTGGGAAATGGTAGCGGGAAAGGGTGACAGTGGTGGGAGGGAAAGAGAGAGACAACAAACCCGGCATCCGCGGCGGCGTTTCGGCTTCTGATGTGATCAAATCGGGCATTGAATAATTTCTTCGTCTCGACTCTCGACGACCGCCGCGATCTGAGCAAGATCTGATTATGAAGGTTAAACATCTGTATGGTGGTATGTGTTATACATGGTGTATAATTTGTGATACTTACTGGGGCTTCCCCGTAGATTGAATAGCCTTGCGCGCGATTCGGATTCGGCGCTTGATTTAACGCCCAAATTCAATAGATTTGGGCCGGTCAACAAAGAATCGGATCTAAAACCGGTATGAACCGGGAGAAATGTGCAGCGCGGGCGCGTTGTGCGGGAAGGACAATCAGACAGCATCAGAGACAGCCCAATTCTCGCTAGATTCAGATCCACGCTGTCGGCGCTGATCATGAACGCCTTGCCAATTGTCCCGCTTCGTCCCCCACCTCACCTGGCTCACCTTTTGTCTCTGGCTGATGTATTCATCAGGTACCTGCTGCTAACTTGAGTTACGGATGGCTGCTGATGCTTTGACTAGCTCCCCTCCGCTCAGTTTGTCTTCTCACACTGCTCACTAGATATTTCCCCTCCGTCCGTGCGTTATGCAAAGCAAATGTGTTCCCCGACTAGTGCTGACATGTTCTTGAAGTCACACAACATGCTGGCCCGATCCTCGAGAAGCGGGACGCGTTTTCCAGCAGTGGATTGGCCTCGGCGTCGTGGATATGGCTCCCGGAGCCGGATCTATTAACGACTGCGCCAACGGGGAGCGTCGCGTTTACAAAAACGGTGGTTACTGCTTCAGGAAAAACTGCGGCCTCTGCATCGATCTCTATAGCGGTTGACAACAATTTCACGCTTTGGTGTAACGCGCAGCCAATTGGGGCCTCGGACGGCACCGCAGAAGCGGGGTGGCAGACCGCGCAGATCCTCAGCGCAGCCCTCAACGCGACGTCCAATGTTTTCTCGGTATTGGGCACAAATTCCAATCCAGATACTCCGGGTGCTGCGAATCCCGCTGGTCTGCTTGCGGCCATTCGCATCTTTTACACAGACGGCTCGAACGACACCGTCCTATCGGACAGCACCTGGCTGGTCTCCGGCACGATCCCTGCGGATTTCCCCCTCCCTCAAGACCTCTCTTCGTTTGTACATGCGCAGGTCGCCACCAAGTACGGTTCTGGGGCCTGGGGAACGAGCGTCACGGTCCCCACCCCGAGTCCAAACCCGCTCAATCTGACCGGCAGCTCGTGGATCTGGACCACCTCCAATGCAGGCGCGGATGCGCCGGTGGGGACTGTCGGATTCAGGAAGACCGTGGTCTCACCATCTGGCAAATCCGCCACATCAGCGACCGTCCTTCTCTCGGCGGACAACACGTTCCAGCTGCTGATCAATGGCCAGTACGTTGGCGCTCCACCCTTCGACAATAACGCGGCGGACTCGGCTGGAAGCTGGGAATACGCTCAGCGCTTCACCGTCGCCCTTACTCCGTCGACCAACGTCTTCACCGTGCTTGCGACAAACTTCCCCCCGCAGCAGGTGGGCGGGACGTCTGGCGCGGGCCTGGTCGCCGCCCTGCAGATCCGATATTCGGATGGAAGTACCGCCATCGTCGGGACGGACGCGTCGTGGCTCGCAGGTCCCTCCACGTCGGCTTCCTCGTTCCTCGCCACAGCGGACTCCACGCTGGGGCCTGCGATCTCGCAGGGGCCGTTTGGGATGGCGCCCTGGGGACAGCTGAAGGGCGTCTCGGACGCGCTGAGCGCTTTGAAGCTCCCTGCGAACAACGCCGCCGTCGTCCCTACCACCCCCGGGTCATTGACGACTAGGACGACCTCTAACCCGCTGCTAGCACCCACGTCGACCTTCGGCGTCTCACCGACATTGAGCGACCCATTATCCACCACCTCGCCTACACCCAATCCCGACGCAGGCGGTGCTCGGGCGCTCCTCGTGAATGGTTGTATACCGCTGACGTTGGTATTCGGTCTTGCCGTCATTATCTCCTCCATGCTCTGAGCATTGTCTCCCCATTTGGATTCCTCTGTACCATCCGTATTCATACCCCTGGTTTCTTGTACTCTGATTATCGATGGTCTGTGTGTATTTCAAATAAAGCACTTGTACTGGCCAGTTTTCATTGGGGAAGTTCGTTCCGCCTTTCAGCATCAGGCACATGGGCGCCCACAAAAAATCGAGGACCAATGAATCATGTCCAGCCGTTTCAATTACGGCTTGAATGAACGCCAAAAAATCTCGGGATTCCTCGTTCTTCATAATGCCTCAAGCTAAAAGGACCCGCAACGCTCTCATTTTCTGCCCAAGGTCGCTGGTACACGACTTGGTCACTCACCTTTCCAAATTAGGGAATTCGCTTGCTTCTTTCGGCCATTTCATTTTCACTCGAGACAAACCGCCTCCGCCCCTGACCCTTTTTGGGAAGGGCACCGCCCCCTGCCGACGGCTTCCCAGCGGAGCTCCAAACTTGAAGCCAAGCTGAGGCGCATGCCAAACAAGTGCCAGTCCGCTGTTCTTTGCCGCATCCACGAGCGCCCACGCCTGCCACTACCTCTCGCCAGCTCCCTGCCGCCGGCCTCAAAGAAGCGGCGCCTCGCTGCCGCCGCGAGAGCGTCGCCTTTCCAGCACCTCGCCCTCGCGAGAGGGAGCTCCCACACGAACACCTCGCCAGACAGCAAGAAGCCGTCGTGCGTCTCGCCACGCTGACGCTGCTGCCCCCGTCGCCAATGCTCTCCCAAGAAGCACGCAACGAGGTACCTGCCATCTCCCTCGCCCTTGGGACCTCGCCGCCGCCGTTGGTGACCACAGCAGATACTCGCTGTGTCTCGCTCGTCTCTTGGGTGCGCCGCCAGCCGTCCACACGACATCGATGATGCCGCCCTTGACGGCGCCTCCGACGGCCCACCCCACACGCCGGGCCGCCACACAGCCTAAATGTACCTCAGCGCCGTCCTCTAACACAATTTATCTTTTACGTCCCGCCCGAGTACAAGTAGTATCTTTATATTTATCCTATAGCCTTGTGTCCTATAATCTTATATTGTATACATCTTTATCTTATACTATCGTTTTGGTGGACTTATCGCTTTCAGCCTCGTTCGGCACATCACGGCAGGTTTGCCTCGCCGAAAGCTTGCCGACCGGTGCTTTCCCAATTTGGAAAGCCGGCGGAGGCGGTTTGTAACCAACTTTTCATTTTCTTTCCTTCCGCATTTGTCTGTTAATCTACATAATTCACGAAGGCACCCAAATTACACCAACGAAGAACAGAATGCATAAAATCCGTAGATTGCATAGATGCGGATCGGAGCCTAGATGGTACACGGTAGGCAGATATACTAGCTAAAGTATCAAAGCTAGCTAACGAAAGCATGGGGTGGGGTGGGGGGGTACGACGGTGCTCTCCAAGTGGGTGGGGAATGGTGGATGGGGAATAATGATAGGTGGTAGTACACGAGCACCGAAGGAAGACTATAACGGCTGATACGCCAGCCGCGCTTCAATTTACTTCTTTGGGACGGGATAACGAACGGATGCGACGACGGGGTATGGGAATGGGGAAGCGGGCGATGAAGAAGACGAGGGTGAGGAAAGACAGAAGACAGCGCCGCGGGCGAGTCATGATTCGATGTCCTCGAAGGGCAGGTTAACCCCGCTGCCCCGGAGCAACTCCTGCGCCATCATCGCGCGCTCGCGCCACATGGTTACAAGCTTGGTGAGCTCCTGCACCTCGCCCTCGAGCGCCTGCTGGTGCTCGAGCTTGCGCTTCCGGCTCTTACGCGCCGCGAGCGTGTTCTGCCGCCGCTTGTGCTCAATGATCTCCGCCTCGCTCGCCGTGGGGCTCAGCTCCGCGAGCACCTCGTCGTCGTCGTCGTCGCCACTGAACGCGACGCTGTGCAACCGCTTCTTGACGATGGCGTCGGGGACGGCCTTGCGGCTCGTGACGCTGGGCGTGACGTACGTGCGCTTCTGGGTGGGAGCGTCGAGCGGGATGAGCGCCGCGGGGGTGAGGTTCCGCCGCGTGCCGGTGACGTTCGAGCGGCGACGTGTGGACGTGGGCGCGGGAGGGATGACGGGGGCGCTGCTCTTCCCCTTGACGGTGGAGGCGGGCTCGATCGAGTCGAGGGCGGGGGTGCTCGGGCTGAAGGTCCACAGCTTGGTCGCGGGCGGCAACTTGGGTGCAACTTCGACGGTGGGGAAT
This sequence comes from Mycena albidolilacea, assembly GCA_029282495.1. Taxonomy (NCBI): domain Eukaryota; kingdom Fungi; phylum Basidiomycota; class Agaricomycetes; order Agaricales; family Mycenaceae; genus Mycena; species Mycena albidolilacea. Next base: position 145,621 of record JARIHO010000024.1, on the reverse strand, counting down.
GCAGACGTGGCGCCGAAGAGGTCGAAGTCGTCACCGAACCCGGCGATAAGAGGGCTCTCGTCGGTAATGAGGGGGCTCTCCATGTCAAGGTCCCTAAGGGACGGGGTACCTAAGAAGGAGCTGTACGGTGTCTCCATCGGGCTGGTGCCGAAGTCGTCGAGCGGCGACGTGAGGAAGGGCGAGTCGTCACCGAAGAGCGGTTCGTTAAGCCACTCAGCGGCGGCATCGGCCATAACGGGCTCGTCGTCCCCGAGGAGCGGGGTGGAGGACCCGAAATCGGGGAACGCATCGCCGAGGCTCTGCCACTCGGGCGAAGCTGGGGGCGAGGGATAAGCAACAGCACGACGGCGGCATAATCCTGATGTACCTGTGATGCGGTCGATCGCCTCGAAGAGGTCGCCGGGGGCGGCAGTGACCGGCGCCACGGTGGTATCGGTAGGCTTTTGTGCAAGCATAGTCAAATAATTGGCGCGCACGGAATCGAAAGATGGTTGAGGTGGTGATTTGTTGTTGGAGGCGGAGCGATGAGCTATTGGGCGTGGGGCTGGTGGCAAGTTCTGGGGTAAGCCATGATTGTAGAGTGTCCGAGGACGGGTGCTAGTGTTGTTCAAGGTGACATGTTGGTCGGGAGAGACGCTTGAACGGGGATCAAGAGGGGAAGTTGCAAAGCCATTGAATCGAGGGGCTGGTGACGGTGGACGGAAAGAGGCGAGGTTCACAACTGGCGGAACATCTTTGCTCTTTGTAGTACTGTTGTTGTTAGCCGGGAAGGGAATTGCGACGTTGGGTGGAGTTAGAGGTGAGATGGTTGGAGAAGGCGGCACGGGGCTATGCGGCCTGCGTCTGCAATCCAAGGTCAGCTGGGGTTGTTCAAAGTCATCGGTATCGTCGCTTGCTGTCCAGGACAGCATGGGAGAGGAGTGGCCCAGATAGGGAGATGATGAACAGCCCATCGACATGGACGGCGACGCCCAAGACGACGACGAGGCCCACTTGGAGCACGACGGGTCCTGAATATCCGTATTCATAGTATGATGTGACGATGATCGCGGACAGACGACACGAGGACGTAGGGGCCCGGGCGTGATATCGCAGCAAGATACAAACGGAAAAGGAACTCACAGATGCCTCAGAGATTACTTCTGGGCGGCCAGGGGACGGCTGAAGCAGAGATCGGTCTGCGTCAGTCGTGTGTGGTGGGGTGCAACAAAGGCGGTTAACCCGGTAAATGACTCGAGGCGCCTTATATAGCCTCTGCACAGCAAATTTGGAACTCCGCAGGTGTGCCCGCGATCGCGCTGTGCCGCAATATTAATCAGCCCGCTGTGCAACATCTCCGCCATGGTTACCTGGGCGCACATTCTGACACTCCTTTCTGTCTGGTTATGACTCTGGAGGACTCCTCACTGTCTGCGATCCCTCCAAGTCGTCGGCCAAATCTGCCCATCGTGTGGCAACATCAATCTCCGAGTCAATTTGCGCTCCCGAAACTCAACTCACCATGACTAACCCTCCGAAACCCAAGGGAACCGATCTTCCGGGTTTGTGCCGAGCTTCGGGACGCGACGCGCACGCGCCTCGAATGATTCGTATCATCCCCCCATGGGGTTCGTTACCCGCCCGTCGGCCAGCTCAGGACACCGCCAGACATCGCCTCTGCTATCCGCAATACATTGTTATATCTGCACTAGTGAAAGCAAGCACAACGCACCGAAAATACTGCATATATTTTCTTCGCCGTTTCTTCGCCGTTTCTCGACGTACAATATCCAACGGACCGGTACCCGAACAGAACAAACAGATCCGAAAGTCAGCGGACAGCTGCAGGCGGGGACAGCCTCCAAGTGTGGACGTCAATTTAGACCGAGCGGCCCGTCGGGGTCTTGAGCGTAGCCGCTCATAGATGAACGGCGGAGAGCGGAGACACAGCTATGTGCGACAGCCGTCCAGTTCAAGAGACAAGACACGCCACCGTCAGAGATAGATTTGCGGGTAAGGGTTGAAGAAAATCAATATTACCGGGTAGAAATTGTGGAGTTGTGGAAGGACGATATCACATCGAAAAGGCCAAAGATGCATTGGGCAAGGAGCAAGCTTATGAGGTACTGTAGGAAGCCAGTCTGCATAGTCCATGCAGAGTAAATGTGTCGCAGTGCCATGGACGCACAGCGATGGTAGAAATGTCCACGTTAGATGGGCCGAGAAAGCGAGAAAAGCGACCCCAGTGGATATATGCGCGTCTCCAAGTAGATACACGCAGGATGTATGCGCGGGAGTGTGAATATATGCGCGCCAGTTTCGCCGAGAGTCGGAAAATAAACCAAGAGAAGACTTGCTCCCGTGGATGTATGCGCTGCTCCAGGCAGGTACCTCGATCGATGTACACGCCTGGTGGGAGATGTCACCTCGAGTGCCGATAAAGAAAAGAGCAACCCCGTCGTGTACGGTGGATGCATGCGCGCATTCCAGCAGATAAACGTCTTGCAAGTCGATGTATATGGGGATGTATGAGCATCGATTGCGTCGGGACTCCATTGAGAGCAAGAACGGAGGTTTTCGATGTCCTGGATGAAGAACAACAAAGTCGGAGTGTGTATGCTTGTGGGGAAGAGACCAGTGCCAAAGATGAATCAATAGATGCGCGTGGACGCTGGCCGTATGCGCGTTGGCGCGGGACTTGAATGTCTTGAAAGAAGGGAGTATACACACCGAGGAACTTGAATGGCACGATAATGTTGGGTCAAGAGACGCCATGTACGTCCAAGAAGAGCCATGACGAGTTTGACGAGTACCCAGAGCAGCGGCGCATGCCAGCCTCGCGCCAAATCTGAAACAAGAGGTTGGAACGCACGCGAATCGCAATGGAGACGGTGGAGGCTTTAGAAGACATAGGACAACGAAAGAACGAGAGAGCGGCCGAGGCAAGGCGGTTCCAGAATGCACGTCAGTCCAGCCAGAGAAGGAGCTCGATGAAGGCGAAAAATCGGAGCAGAAAGACGGGAGAAAGGCAGAAAGGCGGACATCTTGCTACGTCATGTCGCCACGAAAATGGAGCAAATCGGCCAGAAATCAAAGGGAGTGGAGGAGGGGAGGAGGCGCGAAGAAAAAAGCGGGAGCGAGGAAAACCAGGCGCAAAGGCCGCGTGGCCCTTATATACCCTGAATCAACCGTGACTCACCTTGATCCTCGCTTCTGACTCCACGCTTTGACTCCGGAAGATCGCGCCATCGGGTCACGTGTGCGCAATTATGGCTCCGAAGCTATTGTCGGCCGAAGAGCCGATTCCGACGTGCCGACGGATCGTTCCGTTTCCTGTTTGATTGTGAATCGCGAGCTGACATTATTGAATCTTAGTTTGCCGCCGAACACCGGCAAATTACGAAGTACTTCTTAGGACTGGCATAAATACACTCCGAACGCATTACTTCCTAATTCGGACATCGGCGTAGTGGTACCGAAAGCGAAATTCCCACTCAGATTGTTCGCAATTTAAACGATCGATCTTCCGACGAAGCCTTGCTATCACGGTACGGTATTGAAATCGAACCCTCAGAGACTTAGAGGACCTATTTCGAAGTGCTTGGTTGACTTCTGAATCAGTTTATAAATTACAGTTGACAATTCCACGTTTCGGGCAAGGATCCTGTCAAGCAAATGGTTTAGGGTACCCATGTCGTGCAATTTTTCCGGTTGAATGATCTTATTCTTCACGCGATCACGCAAGGAGTCGAAGAAGCAGTCACATAAAATGAACGACAACAAAAGAAGACTCTAGAAGCGAATCAAAGTGGTCAGTTAATGGATCGACTCCGATATATGGACCTACGTTAAACTTGAATTAAATCCGATGTGAATGTGCACTCCGTTTTCCACGAACTGGCGCAGCGTAGCAAGAATGTCGTCTGAGAGTGCAAACCAAACGTTGTGTGGGTGGCGATCGGAAAGAAAATATGGAGAGATGCCAGTTCAGATGAGCATCTATTCTCGAGCAGCGTATCTACGGTGTCGTAGTCGCGGGGAATATAGCCCATAATGGCCAGGTGGCGGAGGTACGGAAGGAGCTCGTGACTGGTGACTATTCTGTCGAGAACACGGATTTCATGGGGATCCAACATTCCAGAGTAAGTGTTGGTGGGCAATGACTTGGTGTCCGATCGGAGTTCCCACACTTAGTCACTTGATCGAAAAGCATGTTCAGACTGACCCAGAACTCGCGGAAAGGTTTTCGAGGCCTAAAACATTCCGTATTGTCTCGGTTGCAAAAAGTAATATGCTCTAAACATGTGGAGGTATGCCGTCTTCAATGTGGAATTTTTGATTTTGGCCATTGTTGGGAGGGAGTTGGATTTTGGCCGCCAATTATAGTCCTGCACTGGTTAAAAGGCGAAATTACAAAATCCAGATTGAAGGCGACATGCCTGCTCATAATTCAAACAAGCTTCCTCAATTGACCTAAGGGCCATTCCTCGTTGTGAATATAAAAGTATTTTCAGACTGATGCATGTCCCATCATTTTGAGCATGTTTTGATCTCGCAACCTCCCGCCGACTGCGCCATATCTAGATCACATTACTATTTCTCAGTAAATTTCTTCCACAGACAGCCTACACAAGGTCCTCTGACATAACTGACGTAAAAACCAACCAAAATAATGCATTCGACGTTGGGGGAGCTATGTCGGGCTTAATCGGCATTACAACTTGCAGAAAGGTTGCCCATTTTTGGGTATCTCTCCGGCCCCAAATATTGTGCGGGTGGGCTATGATGCTTAGGATGTGCCAAACCATGCTTCTGAGACCGAATTGATTTTTTTCTGGCAAGAATGAACTCGCTCGAGGGTAAACATTGGTGGGTCAACAAATTTGGTGTGTTCCCCAAGTACTGTGACACGTGATCGTCACGACTCGGCGATTGGCGTTGCCCACCACCAGCTCAGTAAGGGCTGTTAGTCCCGGAATGAGAGGGAGGCACAAGTCCTCCAGAGATCGATCCGCTGATGTGAGATGCACGATCCAGGAAGGCAACGAAGTCGGCATTGGAGACTTTCCAGTCCCATAGAACGAGACTTTCGAGGGCGCGCCTTCTTCCTGGAACTGTCTGAGCACATCGGTGATCTCTTTGAGGGCCCGGGATATAGTGTCTGCAGGTGCATATCGAATATGAAATCCGAACAAACGAACCTTGATTATTTCAGACAATAGGACGTTGAGCTCGGGATTCAGAGATGGGCGGGCATAACACAATTCTCACAGACCAGAGAACGGTGTCATGTAGATATCACTGCGACCGCAATACGATCACGACCGGCGGCAACAAAACGGTTGGACAACAAGCTGGCAGAAGTCGCGGCATAACAACCACGGTGTGACTTGAAACATAAGTCACAAGAAAGCGATGAAACAAGCCTTGAAGCGAAGTAAAATGGTCAGTCACCGAATTGCATCCACGAACAAGGACACAGACATTGGTTAAATCAAATTGTGTTTCTCAGTTCCAACGTGAATATGCATCCGGCTTTCCACGAACTGTCTGAGCGCAGAGACGATGTGGTCGGGAATAATCGCGAAATTTGAATAAGGAGAGATGATCCGGAGAGACGAGAGGGCATGATTGGCGCATCTATTTCGAAGCAATCCCAACATCGTGTCGTATCCACTGGGGAAAGAGCCGGTTATCGTGAGATGGCAGAGGTCTGGGAGAAAATCCTGGCTAATGTCCATACTGTTGAAGATGGGAAATACGTATGTGTATGAATTCCAGCATTTCAGAGTGAGGTCCTTCAGGCTTAGGGTAAGATCGAGATATACGCTCTACAGATACTCATGGTGTTCCGCAGTAATGTGCAAGGATTGCAATGGTGATGAGGATCGATCCAAGAACGAAGCGAAGTCGATGTTGGAAATATCGAAGTCCGAAATGATGGGAGTTTCGAGAGCAGGCAGCATACAGTAAAATGTCGTAAGACATTTGTGCTGCTCGTTTTAATACAACTTCCCGTTGGATCTCCGAGTCGAAAGCGCCGCAGACAGGGATGTGTCAGGATGGGTAGACGGTCGTCATAGCAATAAACATGCATAAATTCGCAGTCCACAAGGGGGGCGCCGCGCAATATCTCTATCCAATGAACGGGCGTTGTGGCCCCAGGAGTGGCGTACAGCATCAATGTTTGCAACGCAGAAAACGAGATTCCCCGTTGTAGCGCTTCCCAGGACGAGGATGTGAACCTGAGCTCTAAAGCCTGCGTCTGATGCCCATGTCGGTTTATCACAGCGTTCATGCTGTGCAGCATGAATCCACCAAGGGAAAGACCGATAGATTGATTGCCCGCTCTATTAAGCCAGAGCTCGAACTGCTTGGCACAGCGAGCATCCAGATCCCCAGTCGGAAACTCGAGACGGATTGCAGCTCATAGTGAGGGCGTAGCGAGTGCGATATTGCTCCATAGCCAACATACACTGCGGAGAAGCATAGGGGCGTTGCTACGATTGGGTGCAAGAAATCGAGCATCTGTGTCAGGAAGGCAGCACACGAATATCGCGGAGGTGATCTCGAATGGCAAACACGCCATCCGAGGGTCACAGATCGCATTGAGTTCGCCTCGACCGTCGATCCGGTTGAGTTCAAGGTCTCGGAGGATCTGCTTTTGGTGCTCTATAGCAAAAGAGAGTTCTTCGATGCGTTCTCGCAGCTTGACCAAGGACATGATGGCAAAAAGAAAGAAGCGATGACGTCGGCACTGATACGCCGATGCCGGCCGAATCCCTTCATGATGCCGCCGCCACATCTCGAGCCAACGAAATCTCCAATCTCGACCGGTATTCATTCGGGAGCGAAATAATTCTGCTAACGCATTGTTGCTGTAAAGAACCAATCACCGAGTCTGGCTGGCACTCGAACTACTATATCGCGCTGGGAACCTGGCCACCTAAGGGCTTTGGGCCCGATCTGGATGTTCCACGGGAATTCCTCCCAGGTCTATGGCCCCTAGATGATAGACGCGCATCCTCCGGAGAGATTGAGCATATTTATGATAATTTTGGTGCCGTTTTGAGTGCCCGACGAATTTAGTTTTCAAGGATTTCCCAAAACGGTAGTTGACAGGGTACCTGGCCACCCTCGGAAGCACGTTGTTGGCGGCGAATGAGGGTCCGCGTCGTTGGCTATAGTGTATGTGGGACCTATATGATGTATTCTGGGCACTTGTATAATACATTGAACCTTGTAAAAGTAGTGTAGCGGAGACATTTTACAAGGGTCCTCGGCGGCGGGATCCGTACTTTCATCTAAATCGGGTTGGTGCGCCAGTGGTAACGGATTGTAGGCCAAAATAAGTGATAGGGAGGTTCATTGGAGCCCAATGTACCAACCTGAATGCATATCTCTACTTGCAAGGGGTACTGTTGAGAACCCGACATTTAATCTTTTTTCTAGCGTCCAATGGGTGATTTTCTATCTATATTCATATTAGGAGGGAAGGGGAAGTGTTCAAGTATCATATAATGAAGGATATACATTTCTTACCTATCATAATGGATACTGCAAGGCGTTGGAATTATAGTCTTGAAGAGGCCATCGGTATCTCGAATTTAAGAGTGCGATCATTAAGTTTCTGTTCCAATTGTGTTGATGAATTTGGCCATAGAGGGCCGGCCTTTGGCTGGGTAAAATATACTCATCAGAAAGCACCAGTTTCTAGCAAAATAATGAGCCCCCAAAGTCCCAGATCCCCAGCGTATTAGTTGAGAACAAGCGAAACGGTCACTCGGGATTATCAAATTGGTGTTCTCACCCTCCGGACCGCAATCAATCCGGGCACAGCTTTGGATCAACTTATCACTTTGGGTTGAAATTTGGTCTCAAGGTGCGCAAGGGTTCATATTCCATTGTGGAAATTCAAAGGGAAGATACTATAGACTCTAAGACCAGCCTCACATAGCTACCAACACTGCTCCCGAATTTATTCCACGAACTCCGTCTGACGATCTGGTTTGAGTCTGTTTCCGTCAACATCTCGTCCCACGCTCGTTGACCTTACCTTCTACCATGTCGGTCGGGCGAAAAACGCTCCCGCCGGGAGAGACGGATGCTCGGGATCTTCCTCTTATGACTGGATCAGCAGCCAAGGAATGGCTGGCTCATATGATCCTCGGGGTCAAGACGATTGCAGCAGGAGCTGAATTCATCCCTGTGCCCTATATTCGCGCTGCTTACGGTACTGTTGTCATTTTGCTCGAGACAGTGGATGTTGGTTGGAGCATGTTCTCGCCCATTCTTGACTCACAGTGCCACAGAAAATGAAGAAGAATCGGGAGGATTTGCTCGACTTGTGTGAAAGCATCGTGGAAATTGTCCGCTTACTTCAGGCTGAAGTTTCAGCCCATGAGAATGTGGCTGGGGTACGACTCGTGGGACTATGCGAGGATTTCATCAGGTGAGCGCTCTTTTACGATAAATATAGGCGCCTCACTGATTTTTCCTGAGTTTCCTGCGTATGCTCCAGATCCAGCTGGAAAAGGTGGTGCGAAACCAAGCGGGACTTCGGGGTCGCTGCAAGGAATTCCTGCGAACCGCAACTGTAGCAGACCAGATAGACCGCTACAGAATTCGCATCAGTGAATTGCGTTCCAACTTGCTTGTATGCATTTCCTTGCAGTGCTTCTCCGGTCGAACTAAAATGGATGTAGCTCGTCACAACGATAGACACCAATCTTAACGTGGCGAGGATCAAATACTTCATTAGCTCAACTTAAGTTACAAGGTGAAATGACCGGCAGGACATCTTAAGTCGTTACTTATAAGATTTAAGTAAGTGATGGAGAACTTAAGTAAGTGATAGAGAACTTGAGTCATGACAGCAAAAATAATGCCCTCACCAAGATTCGAACACAAGACCTTCAAGGTTCCTTATGAGGAAAGAGAGGAGAAGCTTTAACCACTTCACCAGGAAGACCATTCATAAAGGTAACAATCAGACTGTGACTACACTATTATTCTTCTATTGTCTACCATGGGGAGTAAGTACTGTGTATTAACTCACTTGTCATTCTTTTATCATGTTTTATATACATACTAATTTATTGAAACAGATCAATCTTTGAACCATCTATGGATAGTGGTTTGGCCACAGAGGCAAAATAAAGAAAGCAGAGAAGGTAAAACACCAATACTTAGAAGGTTAATATGCCAATAGAGGGCTAATATGGTTGTATCTGGCTGCTTAACTTATATCTCCTTCATGGTGTAGTGGTTAACTCCTTCATCTATATTGTTGTAGGGAACTCTTGAAGGTCTTGTGTTCGAATCTCTCTGGTGGTATTGTTTTTGGTGTTTGAACAGAACTTAAGTGGTGCAGGACTTAAGTTCAGCGCGGAAGGCACTTAAGTAGGCCTGCCGGTCTTTTCGCCTAGAACTTAAGTCAACCTCGTCCTATTTCATAGAACCAAGGGCCAAGAAAAACAGCACAATGCAGGCCGATGAAGCCGGTGTTTCTGGTTTCACCGCACATCCAGACTGCTGCCGCGAGATGGAGATCTGTCACACCGAGATCGGCGAATATCGATGGGCCAATATGTGAAATTTCGGCTGACATTTCACCTGAACCCGAAACTCGGTGCTCCGTACCCAACTTCCGAAATTTCGCTTATCTCAGTGTGTGTAGAGGTAGCCAACTGCAGCTGATGGTAACTCGCCTCGGCAGCAGATGTAGTATGTGCCAGACAGCCAAAAGGTGTACAGAATACCCGGGAGATGGTCTTGGGGACGTCTTGTGCAGAATTTCGCCGACCATCGGCCTTCCAGGCGGTGTTCCGACTGGTCCGTGAATCGACTCATGCGTGCATACCGCGAAGGGTCATTCTTGGTGTCATTGCAGTTTCGAAACTAGTACTCCAAACGGGCTCTCGGCCGTGAAATGAATGGTAGAAACGACGGAAGGCCGCGTGCACTGAAGAGCACAAAACACCTCACTAATGACCAACCGAAGCCAAGAAATCGACTACACCCATATTAGTTTCATAAGATCGGCCAGTGCGGAAGATCCTCTTAGCATCTTTAAGGCGTTGAAAAATCCGGTATATGGAAGACGTCATTCAGAAAATTGAATCTTCTTGGTTTTTAGAGGTCGAGGACGATGTCGCAACGGCGGTTGTGGAAAGAGTGAAAGATGAGCTGAGGACGATTTCGCGCCTTGGTGACTGTCGAAGTGGAGCTAAGGCCAATCAAAGGTACTCGCAAACCTTGTGGCGTTGTACATATCACGCGAAACAACGCCGAAAAACGCCGCAGCACACAACGTCGCAACGCCATCAAGGATTTCTGACAACCGAAAGTTTACCTTTCTAATTCAGCAAAACCAGGGAGTGGTGATAAGCTGTAATTTCCTAGGCATGGTGTAGACTAACTCATCCGATCTGCATGCTTTGCTAGAGCACTGTGCAATTTATGCTCTTGAACGGCGTGGTCGATGTTTGGCCCACAAATGCGGGAACCCCGGAATGCTGAACAACGCCGACATCCCAACTAATGTAAGTTCCCTAATAATTCGTTGTTTCTTTGAGCCTGGATCGCCGGAGCTTTGAAATTTTGTCCTGTGTCCTATGGTACGCCTGATGAATCAGAGAAGACAATTGCGCAGATTATGCAAAGACAAAAGAAATCAAGATTGGCATTTTTTCAACCAGTGAAATAAATAAAGTATAATACGACTAGGCACAGCGATGACTAAGTTCACCGACATTATGAAAGAGGTGCTCCTCGGTCCAGCGCGCCATGCGAAAGCCGTTGTTGTCCCTGTTGTGATCGATTTCAATCCAGACCAGCGCGTCGCGTAATCGAGTGCCATGGAGGAGGCAATTATAATAGCCGTGATCGAGCTCCTTGACGGTCTAGCAAAATCAATCAGGATTTACAACAATGTAGCCCTGACTGCCACTGGGGGCAAAAACTGAGGCATATGATGACCATATGCGTTAAACGCATATGGTCCGCATATGAGGGTGACATTTGCGTCACATTGGACAAAGGTCTTTGTCGGACCTTGAAGAAGCCGTAACTAGGGGCTACATAAAATGTATTTATTTATTCTGAATCTAAGAGATATTTGAATAACAGTTACGGTGAATTCTGAGATGTGTTAAGGGTAAGGGTGAAGGAATGTGAAGATTTTATTTGTACAAGCTGCGACTTGGCCGCAGATGCGGGAAGCCCGAACCTGCGACAATAAAATTCGAAAAGGAGACACCGTTGAGTTTAACTCCGGTGAGAGGGCCATCTTCCCTTTGTCCAACACAGGGCATGGCTTGGGATCCCTTCTTGATCCTGGTGGCGCTGCTGCTGTCTAGAATGTCCTTCTCGAGCTACAATATTTCTTGCTCATTTGTTCTTGTTCAGTAGTCCCTGTATCTTCTGTATCCCGCATATACCTTCAGCCACTGTGTAACTTGCATTACAAAATAAAAACTGTTGGATGGACTTGCGATATCCGAAGTCATTCATCATGATCTACCCCGACGCGAGTAGATTATTCCGTTGGATTCAATGCGCCCCTGGGCACGAGTACGGTAAACGAAGCATTGGCGAACCGTGAGATTGCCCTTTCAATGGCAGTGTGCTCGTCGACCCGCTCCGGCTCATTCATTTAGTTCTTGTTTGCTTTTTAGAACCGCAGAATTTCACCGAAGGCAGTCCACAAAATGATATACCTGAGTCCGGAATATCCAGTAATAAAACCACGCATCAGAAAGCTCCAGAAAAGTCGTTCTTCTCGATATCAGTCGCAGTGTCGCCGAACTGGGCATCAATGGCCAGTCTCCTGATGACTTTTGCGTTACCATCACACAAATCATATTCATTTTTCTGGAGCTTGCACTCATCTTTCAATCATATCTCAAGACTTCGTTGCGTCTGATTTTTGTGTTTCTTCCGTCATCAAGCGGAATTTGAACGTGAGCGAACTTGACGCAGGCGAAATTGGATGGCCTAAAAACGCAAGGCAATGCCCTAATTTAGAAAGTCGCGCCCATATAAGTAACCCAAAGTTCGTTGGCAGCGAACTCTATAGAGGTTTCCTTGTCCAGCTTGTAGTATTAAATACAACTTGGCACAATCGCGATCCTGAAATAGAATCCCGAAAATGCGGTATCGAAATTCAAAAGCAGTACACAAAGCAAATCCTAGAGGAACATCGATCACAGTATGAACAAGGTGACGATAGATAGGACGAGGACAAGCATCAACAGTGTACGACCATCGAGCGTGCCAATCGCACGAGCACCACTGGCATCCGGAGCGGGTATGGCCGATGCTGATGGGCTGGTAGCGGGTAGGATCGTCGTAGGTGCGGAGAGCGTGTTCGACGTTGCCTTCATAGTTGAGACGGGGCTCGGAACTCCCATGGCGGCGTTGTTCGCAGGGAGCCTCAAAACGCTGAGTGCGTCCGACGTTCCACTCAACTGGCCCCAGGGCGCCATCCCGAACGGCCCCTGCAGGACAGCCGCCCCTAGGATCGAATCCGACAACGTGAGGAACGAGATATTGGCCGTGGAGGGGCCAGTCAGCCACGAAGCATCCGTCCTGAGGATTTCGCTGGTCCCGTCCGAGTACAGAATCTGTACGGCGGCAACCAGACCAGCGCTGGATCCCCCACCTGTCTGCTGCCCGGGGAAATTCGTGGCGAGCACTGTGAAGACGTTTCTCGTCGCAGCGAGGGCGACGGTGAAGCGCTGCGCGTATTGCCAGCTGCTGGTCGGGCCGAGGTTGTTGTCGAAAGGTGGAGAGCCGACGTACTGGCCGTTTACCAGCAGTTGGAAGGTGTTGTCTGCGGTGAGAAGGACGATCGCCGATGTCGCAGATTTACCTGCGGGTGTTGCCACGGTCTTTCTGAATCCGACGGTCACCGCAAGCGTGTCGATGGAAGCGTTAGAGGTGGACCATATCCATGAGCTGCCGGTGAGATTCAGTGCATTTGGATTGGGGCTGGGGACCGTGACACTTGTTGCCCAGGGCCCAGATCCGTACTTGGTGGCGACCTGAGCGTGTACAAACGAGGACAGATCGAGAGGGACGGGAAAGTCTGGAGGGATGGTTCCGGAGACGAGCCAGGTGTTGTCGGACAGAACAGTCTCGTTCGAGCCGTCTGTGTAAAAAATGCGAATGGCCGCAAGGAGACCGGCAGGGTCCGCTGCACCGGCCGTGGATGGGCCCGCATTAGTACCCAACACAGAGAAGACATTCGACGTGGTGTTGAGGGCTACGCTGAGGACATGCGCGGTCTGCCACCCGTCCGCCACGATCCCATCGGAGGCCCCAACTGGCTGCGCGTTGCACCAAAGCGTAAAGTTGTTATCGACCGCGATTGTGATTAATGCAGAGGCCGCGGTCTTCCCTGGCGGGGTGGTGAGTGTTTTGATGAACGCGACACTCCCCGTTGGCGCAGTCGTTAACAGATCCGGCTCCGGGAGCCATATCCACGACGCCGAAGCCAATCCACTGCTGGAAAACGCGTCCCGCTTCTCGAGGATCGGGCCAGCATGTTGTGTGACTTCAAGAACATGTCAGCACTAGTCGGGGAACACATTTGCTTTGCATACGCACGGACGGAGGGGAAGTATCCAGTGAGCAGCGTGAGAAGACAAAACGAGCGTAGGGGAGCTAGTCATAGCATCAACGGCCATCCATAACCTAAATCAGCAACAGGTACCTGATGAAAACATCGGCCAAAGAGAAAAAGTCAGCCGGGTGAGGTGAGGGGACGAAGCAAGACGGTTGGTAGTCCGTCCCTGATCAGCGCCGACAGCGTGGATCTCAGGTGGGTACATAGCACGGTCGGAATCACGAAACCGGCAAAAATTGACGCCCAAGTTGGCAGGCTGTGTCTGATGAGTGATTGTCCTTCCCGCAAAAAAACGCGCCCCAGCCCGCACTTTCGTGGTACATTTCCCTCACAGTTCGTACCGATTCTAGATCCGGTTGTCAGTGTCGACCGGCCCAAATCTATTTAATCTGGGCGTTAAATCAAACGCTGAATCCGAATCGCGCGCAAGCCCATTCAACCTGCGGGAAAGCTCCAGTAAGTAGCTCCAGTAAATATCATAAATTGTATGCGACCATGTATAACGTATACCACCGTGTAAATATTTAACCTTCATATCTTGCGTAGATCGCGGCGGCGGTCGAGGGCGTCGTCGAGAAGAAAAAGTTATTCAATCCCCGATTTGATCATATCACTGGATCGGAACGCCGATAGCCTGATGCGGATGGCGTGGGCGTCGTCACCGTCATGTCTCCCACCCTTCCCGCTACCATCTCCCACTCTTGGCGTGCTCCTGCGCCGCCCTGGCATCTGGCCACAGTGCGCAGATCTTCTCTTCCTCCGCCTGGAGCCCGACCTCCAAAATATCCACGCAACTGCTTTGTCTGATCGACAGACCCTTTCACCAATTAACTCGCCGCTCCTACGTATACACGTGTTCTCAGCTGGCTCCAATTCCTCGATACTTTTACTTCTAGTAGAAATTACAGCGGAAATATTCACCATCTGTCTTCCGGCTCTCTCTCCGAAGTCGATCCCGTCTCCCTCGCCTCGTGCGGCTCCTCTACTTCTCGCTCAAATGTCGCCAACGGAGACTTGTCCCTCGGCACACCCAAATTATGGGCATTGTTTTGTTTTGTGGCACGATCTAGAGAGCTTTGGAGCTTTGGCTCTCGCGCGCTGGGAACCGACCCCTTACTATATTCCTCTTAACTGGGGACGAGGGCTCGCATGTTCATGGAGGCCATGATTCCTCACTGTTCTCAGTGGAAGGACGTCCACTTGACTCTCCCATTGTCGGCAGTTCGCCGTTATCATCCGAGATGCTCCGTTGCTTCGTTACGCCAACCTATCCCTCCCCGCGTCGATCTGCCTTTCGCACAGTTAACCACCCTTCGAATCGGCAACACTGGTACAGACCACACTATTGCTATCTTGCAGCGTTGCCCAAGCCTCCTGGATCTCTCTTGCTCCTATACACGCGCCGGCAGTCAGTCGATCTCATATTTGCCGGTCGAGCTGCGTTTTCTGCGCTCGTTGACGGCTGCCGACAAGCACATTTTGGCTTTTCTGACAGATATCGACGCCGACGCCTTGGAGTCACTGATATCGCGCTCATTATGCGATCTGCGGTTTCTCTGCGTGCAGGTATACCAAACAGATGGTGCAGCTCACTCGAAGTCCCTCTTACGCTTTACAACTTCCGTAGCGCATCTGAAGCTCGAGGGCGAGGGGATTGAATCTCAGATGCAGGTGTTCCAAAATGCCGACGTCCTTCCGAGGCTCAAATACCTCGAGATTTGCGACTCTGTTGGGATTCTTCCGGGGCTCATCCACGATTATCGCCTACTCACAAATTTGCTGCGAATGAGGCAGGAGCACGGCATTCTACAGTCGTTTGAACTGTCTCTGGGGCCAATTGCGCCGGTTCCGCCTGCCCACGCCATGACCGCATTTCACGCCGTTGCGGCGGCAGGATTGCAAGTTCGGGTCACTCAGGATGAGGCCGTCCTGTTGGATACCCGAACCACTTGATTGCACAAAGTCTTTCGTAGTTTCCACTGTTCGTAACTTGTTTTTTTACTATAATTTATTGAAATTGACTGAGACACCGGGAACGTCAAGTCGAGATGAATGGTCAGGAGCGTTGCACGTTATCGTAGTATGAGACATGAAGAAGCGAAGCGACGAGATTTTTTGTATTCATTCAGCCATTATTGAAACAGTTGTACAGTGGAGTCCGGCAACTCGTCGATTTTTGCTGGCGTCTATGTACTTACTAGGAGGAGGAGAAACGTACCCAATGGCCACTGGCCGGTACAATTTACTGGATTTGAAATACACACAACACAGACCATCGATAATCAAAGTACAAGAAACCAGGGGTATGAATTCGGATGGTACAGTGGAATCCAAATGGGGAGACGGTGCTCAGAGCATGGAGGAGATAATGACGGCAAGAATGGATACAAGCGTCAGCGGTATACGACCATTCATGGGAAGCGCTCGAGCACCGCCTGTGCCGGGGTTGGGTGTGGGTGTGGGCGTGGGCGAGGCGGTAGAAAATGGGTCGCTGAAGGTCACTGAGACGCTTAACGTCGGCGTGGGTGCTAGCAGCGGGTTCGACGTCGTCGAAGTCGCCCTGGTCGTCAATGACCCGGGGGTGGTAGGGACGACGGCGGCGTTGTTCGCAGGGAGCTTCAAAGCGTTCAACGCGTCCGAGACGCCCTTCAGCTGCCCCCAGGGCGCCATCCCAAACGGCCCCTGAGAGATCGCAGGCCCCAGCGTGGAGTCCGCTGTGGCGAGGAACGAGGAAGCCGACGTGGAGGGACCTGCGAGCCACGACGCGTCCGTCCCGACGATGGCGGTACTCCCATCGGAATATCGGATCTGCAGGGCGGCAACCAGGCCCGCGCCAGACGTCCCGCCCACCTGCTGCGGGGGGAAGTTTGTCGCAAGCACGGTGAAGACGTTGGTCGACGGAGTAAGGGCGACGGTGAAGCGCTGAGCGTATTCCCAGCTTCCAGCCGAGTCCGCCGCGTTATTGTCGAAGGGTGGAGCGCCAACGTACTGGCCGTTGATCAGCAGCTGGAACGTGTTGTCCGCCGAGAGAAGGACGGTCGCTGATGTGGCGGATTTGCCAGATGGTGAGACCACGGTCTTCCTGAATCCGACAGTCCCCACCGGCGCATCCGCGCCTGCATTGGAGGTGGACCAGATCCACGAGCTGCCGGTCAGATTGAGCGGGTTTGGACTCGGGGTGGGGACCGTGATGCTCGTTCCCCAGGGCCCAGAACCGTACTTGGTGGCGACCTGCGCATGTACAAACGAAGAGAGGTCTTGAGGGAGGGGGAAATCTGCAGGGATCGTGCCGGAGGCCAGCCAGGTGCTGTCCGATAGGACGGTGTCGTTCGAGCCGTCCGTGTAAAAAATGCGAATGGCCGCAAGGAGACCGGCAGGGTCCGCTGCACCGGCCGTGGATGGGCCCGCATTAGTACCCAACACAGAGAAGACATTCGACGTGGTGTTGAGGGCTACGCTGAGGACCTGCGCGGTCTTCCACCCGTACGCCACGATTCCATCGGAGGCCCCAATTGGCTGCGCGTTACACCAAAGCGTGAAATTGTTGTCAACCGCTATAGAGATCGATGCAGAGACCGCAGTTTTTCCTGAAGGAGTAACCACCGTTTTTGTAAACGCGACGCTCCCCGTTGGCGCAGTCGTTAATAGATCCGGCTCCGGGAGCCATATCCACGACGCAGAAGCCAATCCACTGCTGGAAAACGCATCCCGCTTCTCGAGGATCGGGCCAGCATATTGTGTGACTTCAAGAACATGTCAGCACTAGTCGGGGAACACATCTGCTTTGCATAACGCACGGACGGAGGGGAAATATCTAGTGAGCAGTGTGAGAAGACAAACTGAGCGGAGGGGAGCTAGCCAAGCATCAGCAGCCATTCGTAACTCAAGTTAGCAGCAGGTACCTGATGAATACATCAGCCAGAGACAAAAAGTGAGCTAGGTGAGGTGGGGGGGAGGAAGGAAGATGATCTGGGGACTGTCTTATGAGCGCCGACAGCGTGGATTTAAGAATACGACGAAGATTGAGATCTACAGGTTGCGAGGTTGATCATCCCTGCATCCTTGATGCAAATCATGCGATTGAAAAGAGTGCGGTCTTGTGCCCACGACGTCGACACGGACTCCGAGTCGGCGAGTCGGCGCCTGATTCGGCGGCAAGATGGTTCATCGAATTTGAGCCATATTGAAGCAAGATCAAGGTGTGTGAAGGCACGAGCGGAAATTCATCGAGAGCGAGATTCTACTCCGGGAAATTGTGAGGATGTTTGTAATTTGAATCGCAGTTTGAGGTCTCGAAGAGCAGCTCGAAAGTACCGAAAGCCAAGAGTGACAGCTTGAATTCAAGATCATCTTGACATTGGCGACGCCCGGTGCTTGATCATCCTCCCGCACTCTTGATACAATCCGTTGGATATCAAAATGCTTGGGAGGCAGTGGCAGGAGACGAAGAAACGATTCAATCCCCGATTTGATCACATCAGAATCAGGACGCCGCGGTGGATGCCGGGTTTGTCGTCTCTTTCTTTCTCTCCCACCACTCTGCCGCCCTTTCCCGCTCATCTCTCGCTCGTGGCGTGCTCCTACGACGGGCGGGCACGTACGCACCGCTCCAGGTGCGCCGCGGATCTTTTCTTCGGACTGGCCTTTGACCTCCAAAACGACCGCAGCAAGTGTACTACTTATGGTGGCCGTTATTGGACAAAAGTTACAGACTACTGAGGTACGAGGTTCGATTGTTTTTAGCGCATGTCTACGGGAAACTAGACAAAAGCCCCGTTGAAATGCATGGCAATCTGCACGCATCCCAGTGTTTTCTCTACTCTCGACGTTCATCAGCATTCCTGTTTTTCCTCACTTGTTCCTCACACATTATATTCGGGCCTTGCTCTCTATTACACTCCGCCTTCTAGCTCACTCGTCGACTCCTCACCGTTGCGTCTTGGAGTTGCAAACTCGGTCCTTACCCCCAGACACCAAACGGTGGAACATGACTGCCACGATCCAGATGCATTTTACGGCTCAAAGCAAGGGGTATGCGTCCTTAAAATTTCCTACACAGGGTCGGAAAAATGATTGACGAGAAAAACGTTTCGGCCAAATTGTACCGTCATCATCACCCTGTATCGAATGTTCGCTGAGGCCCGCGGACACTCCCTTGGAACTCCGACCGCATTTGGCCCGATTTTGACCCTGTTTTACTCTACGAAATTTGCGCCCAGCCAGCTGTTTTACTCCATTTTGGTCGGACATAGCCTTAAAAATGCAATTTTTCTCTGCCACGCATTTTTTGGTTTGGAGTCGCGGCCACACTTAATTTCACCTTCAGTAACACAACAGAGGTCTGTGAATTAACTGGTTGATCACACCTTTTCTGCCGACTTCGGAGCTGATTGTACCCAAAAAAATTCACGCTCTGGGCGATTTACTTCAAATTTACTCTATGTACCGGACATCGGCCCTCTTCGCGCTGATTTACTCTATTTATGGCTGGAGATAGGGGGTCTTTTGGGCCGTTGATTTACTCTATGGCGGTCGGAGTTCCAAGGGAGTGTCCGCGGGCCTGTTCGCCGTCTGGTTCACTCCGAATTGGGCTAGTTGACGCCACGCCCAATAATTTGGATAAACTTGTCTGTCCATGAATGCTGTCGATACACTGACTCATACACAGCGGAAGTGATCGCCGCCGCCCCGTCAAAAATCCGCCTATCCAATCACCAAAAAGGCAAGCCGCGCGTCATGCTATTTCAAACTCAGATCGACCAGCCCGTCTACCGACAGACTTGTCTTTTGGTAGAACAGGCTGGATTCGAGGCTATAACTTGGGAGTAATAGTGCGTGTGACATTAAATGTGCGTTTCTGGCGTTCGCAGCATTCCGTTGTTTTGCCTGCGGCCAGGTTCAATGTCGAGGAGTTTCTCTCATTCTTCGCTGTTCGTTTGCTGGATCCGAATTTTGAGTACCCTCTCTCTCGTCACCTTGTTGCCATTGATCTGCCATCGGCAGGGGAGTTGAATCACTACTTACTTCCTGGTGGAGTAAGATGCCTGAGCCGGACTCGCGGTATGTCCGATGTGCTATATGAGGACCTGGGATAATAGGTGGGAAGGCCTGGTGTGAATCCTGACAAATTTTTGGGATTTTGACCTCCAGGCCTGGTCAAAATCCTGACAAAATTGAGGGTTTGGGGCGGCAGGCCTGTGCAAAATCCTGACAAACCCTCGCGGAGCGCGAAAAATCTCGGAAATAGGTCCAAATAAGGGAAATTCTGATCCCAGATCAATGCCTGATGCCAAAATCCTGACAATTTCGGCCGATTTTGGCGTCTAGGCCTGTAGTTTTCCTGACATTTTTCCACCGGATCTGTCCTGACATTTAGGGTCCGGAGAAATCAGGCCTTCTCGCCTATTACTTATCCCAGGTCCTGCTATATGTCGTTACTGAAACAACCCGTTACTCGCGTATCTCGGTATCCGGTCCGTGTCGACCCCGAATCAAAATGCATTTTTGGCGTGCCTTAGTCTCGCCTACATAAATGCTTCGCCAAGATGAACTAAGAGTTACTAATCCATCGACATCATGCCCTCCGGACCGTTCCTCGATTCATGGGTACGTGTCAGCCCACGCGGGATTTCCGGTTCATTGGGATAGACAATGAACAGCTCACACTCTCTTAGAATCTCGGAGCCTCTTTGTCGCTATTTCTTCAAGGCGTTCTGTGCGCACAATTTGCGCACTACACGAGTCTGAACAAGCGCGACTCGATGTGGATAAAGCTCTTTGTGGCAGGCCTTGGGTTCCTGACGACGCTGAAGACCTTGCATTCCTTGTGAGTATCTGATATACTTTCAAAATTTGCGTTGAGGTTCGCCCAGAGCGATGATGTGGACACAAAATCTCTCAACGTTCGGAAATCTGAAAGCGGGATCCAGTCCACGGCGCAGCTACTGGCTTTCGGAGATCACTGTGATACTTGAAGCTATCACTATATTCTACGTCCAGATGTTTCTCTGCCGTCGTCTTTGGGTGAGGGTTCCAAATCTAGTGTGATTCTGCGCAGCTCATTCCTCGACAGGCAATATCGCGGAACACCTATCTTGTGATTATCTGCACCATTTTATTCTTATCAGGCCTTATTTTCGGTGCTGTTGCGGTATGCCACCTCCAACTGTACTGCATTGGCACCAAATCCCGCAACAACAGACCTTCTACTTTTTCACTGCGATCAAGTCGACGAGGGACTGGAGTATGTTTTTCACCATCATAGACTACTAGTGGAGGTTGCTCATTCTGCTTTCATCGTAGTGGGAGCACATCTGGGAACTATGTTGTGCGGAGACCTTTTTCTGACCGGAAGCACAATATTCTACTTGCTTGTCCGCATTCATTCTCTGTGGCTGCTGTTTCAGTCAGATTGACATCTGTTCCTAGCGACACTCTCGTACATGCGTCCTATCCCACAGCCCAGCCACAACCATCCTCAAATCTCTACGTCGGGTAACACTGCAGGCAAGTGGAACTTGCATTTGGATGACACTGTGATCTTTGACTATCAAACCTCAGTCCGCAACGCCAGCCGCACTCTGCGCATTGATAAATTTTGCTGGCGACATGCGGCCCCCGACAACGCCGGCGCCAAGACTGGCGCTGCTCACCATTCTTACGAACATTGTGCTCCCTTATTTGTACGCATGGTCCGCGATGTGGACTCTCAACTCGCGCGAAGACATTTGCCTGGAAGCTGCAAATTGCCCATACACATTTAATTTCGGACTATCAGTAGGCGCTTCAAATTCGGAAACTACTCAGGGTCAGCACCCGGACATTCTTGAACCTGTGGCGAAGGTTGAGAGGGCTCCGCTGGACGACGCACCAGAGTCGATGGCTTAAGAGTCGTTTTACCGGTAACCCGTCTTATTCCGGGACTCAATCGTTTGGATCCAGGTCCGATCATTTATCATAGAAAGCATTAAGTAATACGAAGCTTCCTGACTCGGATTATACCAACCTAATATGTAAATACAGCTAAAGAATTCAGCTCCAAAGCCAAGAAGTTTCGCAGGGATATTCAAGTTCGTGGTTCTCGAGCGCCTGCTGCCGTTCGTTGAATTGATGACGTTTTTATTTTTTGACAGTCGCCAGCGGAAAGAGCGCAAATGGAGTACGAAATACGCTTGGCAAGGCTAGGTGCGTAATCTATCCTCGAATCAGATTCCCGGTCTTTATTCCTCACATTGGACGTAGAGATGGCCGCAGAAATCAAACCCACATCTACCGACACGAAATCTGCACCGGCGCACCGACAACGGTCTTCCAGTCCATTTTATCCGAGCACAGAGCCACAGTGTTTACCAGATTCAAACTGGAAAGGTTTCCTACGATAATGGACTATCCTACTTCCACGGATACATCCGATGCCTCGGAGACCTGTCAAGAACCAACATAATCAACCATTTGCCGCTGTAGCTTCAGTGGGCCGTTGTGATAGATGTAATTGAATTACATCTAAGTAAGCGAATATACACGTAGTTGAATGGTTACCGTCCTGTCTCGCCGTCGCTCCCCGGCGCGGACGTGCACACTTGGATTGGCACACCAGAGTGTCAGCCCATCCGCTCCGCGGAGTTTGTGTATGCCTCGAGCGCGCGGGGGCTGTGTGCTCGCACAAGAACACACAATGTACCACAATCGCCGGTTGCAGCCGCGCAGGCGGAACTACCACGCCACCGCTCGATCTGAGCGGGGCGCGCAGGATATACGCAAGAGCGACTGCCTCTTGGTGCTCCTCCAAGGCGGAGCTCGCGGAAACGTGTCGGGTGCAGACTTTTGAGCAGCGCGCGCCAGAGACGTCGCGTATCAGCGGATAAGGTACAAGGCGGACCTACGGGAAGGAGGGCATAAGCGGCGAGATCTAATCGGCAAGCGCACCGGCATGTATGCTCACCTTGCCCAAGGCTGCGTGCGCCGAGATCTATACATACACGTCTCGAGCCATACAACTTACCTATCGAAAAACTTCGGCCAAGCTCCCCTCCCCAATCACTGCATGAAACCCACTCTCCATCATTGTGCTGGGCGGTGCAGAGGCGTTGAGGTCGTGTTTCTCCGCGGCCATCTGTACGCCGACCGTCGATGTGGAAGGAAAGAAAGAATGTAAAGTAACGGCATATCCCCGTCAATGATTGATCTCGCGCCTTGAGTCATCGTGAGTCTGTCATCGTCCTTTCTGCCTTGCCCTCGCTTCTACCTGGGAGCTCACATCTTCAGAACGGCAGTCACTGGTATTATAGGCTGCTGCCGTTGATTTACGCTCTCGTCTCCACCGGTACACACACAGAGCAGAGTACTTCCTCTGGATACTG
Source organism: Mycena albidolilacea (assembly GCA_029282495.1). Lineage (NCBI taxonomy): Eukaryota > Fungi > Basidiomycota > Agaricomycetes > Agaricales > Mycenaceae > Mycena > Mycena albidolilacea. The sequence goes on along the minus strand of JARIHO010000024.1, from coordinate 122,653 downwards.
TATGTCCGCCGGTGATGGACGCTGAAGTAAAATCTGACCCCCCGCTCTATACTAGGTAATTCCCCGTCGACGGACAGATCCATAAATGAACTCGCACCCCTCTCGGAACAACGCCTTGGATGCCACGATTCTTGTGCTTCCACCAGAAATTACAGTCAATATATTCCGGCTCTGTCTCCCCGCCCCCATAGCTGCCGAGTCTGATCTTGACTTCGCCACCCCTCCGAGGCCCTCACCATGTGAAGCTCCTCTGCTGCTTGCTCAATCGCCAATGGCGGGACATATGCCTCGATACACCCGAGATGTGGACGTCTATCAATTCTTCACACAATGAATCTATAGAATTGCTGGAGCTTTGGATCTCGCGCACTCGGAATCGCTCCCTCACCATCTGCCTCCTCATCATGGACAACTGTCACAATTCGAGGGCTTGCACGTTTATGCAGGCGATCATGAGCCGCTGCTCCCAGTGGCGAGATGTCCGTTTGCATCTCCCGTATTGCTTGATCCAGCAGCTCGATATGTCCAGATTTCCCCGTATGGAACGGTTCAGACTTTCCACCGATGATACCACCGGGTGGGCCCCGAACTCGGCCGTTGGAATTCGGAATGCTCCGCTACTTCGCTACGCCAACCTGAACTTCGTGCCTCAGGTCGATATTCCTTTGGAACACTTGACCACCCTTCGCTTCCACTACGCTTTCGACACCGCCCAAACCGTCGCTATCTTGGGGCGCTGCAGAAACATCCTCGATCTCTCCTGGTACGAAGCGGGAAGAAACACCACGCCCGATCCTCCACCTGCCAGACTCCCTCTCCTGCGCTCGGTGAGATTGGTGATCCGCGCTTATTGTTACTTCTGACAGCTCCTCGTCTAGAACGACTCGCCATGGGGGTCAACTGTTCAGCTCGCGCGGTCGGCGCCTTGCAAGGATTAATGCTGCGCTCGTTGTGCGATCTGCGGTCTCTGTTTCTCTCCGTGACGAAATATGACACAACCGCAGCTAAAATTCAATCGTTCCTCGGTGCCGTGGGCACCATAGTGCATCTAGAGCTCGACGGAGCGACAACCAGCGTCATGTCGGCGCTCCAAGCCGTCGATATCCTCCCGCGGCTCAAGAACTTGGAGATTCGCGATTTCTGCCAGCACAGTCTCGATAGCGAATGGGACGATTATTATGGTCTTGAATATGGTTCCCTTGTAGAGATGCTGCGGTGGAGGCAGGAAAACGACGCACCATTGGAGTCGTTCGACCTTTTTCTTTACACCTCCCGCGGGTCATTCGTGCGCGCCCCACCTGCCAAGCTAATAACCGCGTTCCGCGACCTTGGCGAAGCGGGGTTGCATGTTCGAGTCACTCATGAGCGGGGCGTCTTTTTGGATACCCACCAAGTGTAATTTCACGGTTATACGATGCCATGAATTAGTCACACGCACCACATGTTTTCCCTTCGACTTATTATTTGTATTTAACTTGCTTGCAATTGGATGAATCGGCTATATACTCCCTCGTACACAGCGATGAGAATTGAAGACTGATATGCTATACTCGCTATCACAAAAAGTAACCGGAAATGTGTTTATTGCCAGAGATCACGTGCACTGAACTAAACGACCTACTAATCCGAGATACCTCAGGATCCTACCTGCAAATACCCCAACTTGTTTCGGAAGTCTGGGTACATTGGGACTTGCTAGAGGCACCAAGAGATCAGCAATGCTGATGGCAATTATGTCATTTTGTGGTCCACAAAAAAGATTGGCCTCAGATAGACAGCCTGAGACCCAATTGACAGTGGCTCAACTATGGAGTGAAATCTAAAGCATCTTGCCTGAATTCTGAACAGCTAAAACCTTTAATACCTTGGAGGAATGAGCCAGCAAGCCATTCTGCAACATCAACACCCAAATTGGAACATACATCAGATAAAAACCCATTATAGACATAAACCCTCCAAAGTGGTATCTTGGATGGGTGGAATAGACCTTCAAAAGTGCCGTCAGAGATTCTGATTCCACAATAAAGCACTCGGACACAAATTCTTAGGCTAAATAGGATGATGCTTTCTGCAAAGATTTTGCTGGCTTGACTTGCTGAATGTTTGACCTGTTTTCATTCATCTATCAGCTTCCCAACTTTATATATAGGTATTAGAGCATATAGGAGATCCCCAAGATTTTCTCTCAAGACTCTCTACCAAGTTTATACTTGTAAGTGACTGTGTGTTGGAACATCTTTGGCCATGTGCAGCAAAACCACATCAGGAAAATGTTTTGGGTCTGGCTCGTCTGGTCGTCTGGCCGAGTATGGCTGGTATGGAGGTGGCGGTGCTCCAGTCGTCCCAGACGGCCACACAGACCATTTTCTCGCCGCCGCCATAATTTTCATGACACAATAGTAAATCGTGAAATTGGGTTCAAGCGGTTGTTTCCCAGAAGACAAGCTCATGGGCCATTATTATCGGCATGAGCATTAAAAACTCGAAGAATGTTTTAGTTAAAAGTAACCTTGCAGACTGCAGTACCCACACTGTGTCGTATGTTTGAAATCAGAGGAAATTACCGGTCGTGCTGGGATCCTGATTCTTATCCTGATCTAACAGGAACGCGCGGTCAGAATAAGAAGGGAAGGGACGTGCCGTTGCCATTGGCCCGCCGAGTGGAGCTTTTGAGGAAATATCACGCCAAGTCCATTCAAGATCTGACATCAAATGATGATCAATCACGCCATTGCCGGTTGGTTGATGCCACGTCGACGTTTCTTTCTTCCTCCCACTTTCATCCCTGGCCCTCTCTGTCTCTTCGTCCCTGTGCATACCTTCCAGCTTCAAGGATAGCAGTCTCAAGCCTTCCGCAACTCCAAATATCAATACCCCGAGCTCGTCCTAAGCCGCATGCAAGTCAAGCTGCATGCAAGTTAAGCCACACGCAAGTCAAGCCACAAGCAAGTCAAGCCGCAAGTCCTTCAAGGCGGAAGCTAAGCACAAATCCTCGAAGACTCAAGTCCGGCTGCCTTCGCTATGTCCTCACCCTCAAGCACTGGTCTTTCTTGTCTGCTCTTCCACGTTCGGTGTCGCGACTCTACTTGTATTTCTCATCAAGATCTTGTTACGTTCCAGGGTCTCGAGCCACGGTGAGCCGGTTCAGACATCTAATACAATAGCTGATTTTTTTTGGTAGGCAACATTGATACCTGTCGCCACTGACACCGGCTCACCTTACGTTGTACATGGCCAGCTTTGTGTTCCCCTCCACTACGTCCATGGATGGCCGTGACTCGGGACAAACTGCAGGGGAGCGGCCAGCTATGTTTCCCGTATGTCCTCTTGTTTCTATGTGCATACTCGATTTCAAGAGGTGCTTTCGGCGGCTTCTTTTTTCCATACCATGTACCAATAATACCCCGATTGTTGTTAGAACATCTGAATACATTTATTATCGCTCTCCTGCTGTCTGATTACAATCTTGTAGTGGCGTAAAATGGTGTATTGGTGCGTGCTGATTGTGGTGTGTTGCTTGGATTGTGTGAACAGAAAAATATTCTGGCATGTCTGGCGCCACTAAAAAATTTGTGTCGAAGTGCAGGTCATTATGCTGCCAGATCACTTTATGGGAGTATGGCTGGTCTGGTCGGCATGGCGCCATACCAACCAGACGGCCGCCAGACCGAAAACATTTTGCTGATGCAGGTGCAATGAATATAACCCACCTAACAAGCACATACCCACCAACCTTGAAGCCGAATTTTATGTTAAGGGCAGCCATATAACTTAAAGGACACATACATGGAGTTAGAGCAAAAAAATCCTACAGATTGATGCCATAAAAGCCTGGTTTCCGGTTACTTTTTGTGATAGCGAGTATATCTACATTACGCCTGCTCTCTCTTCATAAAATTGTAGATAATCTGTACATTCAAACACTTCGCGATTCTAAAAAGTCGAGAGAGCAAAGGGCTGGATACACTACATTTTGATGGTTGGACCCCATCAGTCCAGATATGCCGAGCCGTTGCCGAGGTACCTCGGCTAACCTCGAGACAGCCGCTTGGTTTTGCCGAGGCACCTCGGCAATGCCTCGGCATACCTCGGCTAAGGTGGGTCCAGAACCTGTCAAAATGCAGTGATATTTTCTCGAACTATCCTATCTGTGCAGATGCAGAACGCAAATACCTAATATGTACAGCGTGTACCCGAGAGTGACGACCCCGAACTGAGGAAACAGCTTGTGGACGCTTCACATGTTGAACATTCATTTGTTCGAAGTACCGGATGTATATCTGTCAGTAATAATGGAGGGGCGGGATTTATGGATGGATGGGTATGCGTAGTACAGGTCAACACAAGAAAGCTGGCGTGTCACGATGACACGCCAGCTGCAACGTGAAAGGAGCTTAGATGTTTCTATGACGGAGATCAAATGGGCGCTCACACAGGCGGGGGAAACTCGTTAGCAAAAACCGTCCAAAATTGAGTTTCCAGCAAGTTTCCAGTACTAGTGTACTTCGGGCCTGTTTTCGAAAAGCTCGCGAAGTTGTTGTAGTCAAGTTGGAAGATGGTCACCATGTGTGCGTCGCTGGTCGCCCTCCTTCCTCGCCTTTGCTTTGCCTCGGAGTATATATTTTTCAAATTGGTCGGTTTTTAACCGAGCGGTGCTGCTCCGAACTAAAGCAGTAAGTACATAGATCAATACAGGCTGTAGCATTCGACATGTGCGTCGTAATTGAAATCGAGCGACGGATTTGGTATATAGTATGGATGTGGCATGTTGCAACCCAAGAAAGATACAGCCGTGTATGTACGCGGAGGAAGGTTATCGAGCCTGCATGTGGAAAAAAAGAACGGTGGAGAAACCCCGGAAAAAATAAGAAAGCCGTATCCGAGGAGGAGCAAGTACGATAGGAAGACATGGACACGCGAACACGAGTGGAAGAGAGCATGGACAGTGTGGTTCCTGTAGAGGATCCCAGCGGGAATTCTCAAGAAGAGAAACAGGCGGGCGGTACCCACCAGGATTTGTGAACGATTAGTCCGAGTCAGAGGAGCTTGTGTCGCTCTCCGAGTCGGAGTCCGGAGAATCAGAGCTCTCGGAACTGCTTGTCGAATCGGAACCGCTCGTCGAGTCGTCTGAGCTGCTCTCCGAAATTTCGTCGTCGCTTGACCCCCGCGCGCGCGACCGGGCGAAAGAAAAGTCGGGAATGTGGGGCGGTGCGTGGGCCCGGGGTTTTCGAGGTTTCCCCTTCGTTCGACGGCCACGGATGCGTACGCGCTGGAGCCTGCAGCCGGATTGCGATATGAACGATTCCAGCGAGGTGATGGGGTCCGATCCAAGTCCAAGGAATTTCTCATCCAACTCGAAGCTGCGGAGAGCAGGTACAATGAAAGAACGGAGAAACCCCCCCGGATCCGGCTCCTCGCCAAGGTTAAGGCCGGGTCTCGCCTTCACGACCAATGATTCTAAGCACGGAAGTGTTATTAGGCCTGGATAGGAAACGACGAGGCCGAGCGTGAAGAGTTCCAGGACGCAATGGACGAGCGTTGTTGTTTGCTGCAGAATTGCAACACAGCGGGTTCCATCAACCTTACGCAACTCGAGGTAGGTCAGTTGCTCCCAAGGTAAGATTACTGCCTTCGAAGCCATCAGACCACGGAGGGTCGCTCTGCGTAGCAGAGGTACGTCCCGAAATTCGAAGGGGATTGATAGGTAATAGCCGCAGAACAGGATATCCAGATGGCGGAGCTGAGGCATGGGGCCGTTGATGACAGCGAGGGCGTGTGGATGCACATCCATTTTGAGGTGCTCCCAGCGCGGACGCTGAGAAATGACTGCAGGGATTTCTTCGGGCGAGAAGCTGTAGCCACCAAAGTATTCGATGTTGATGGCAAGATGGCAAGCACCGGACCTTCTTATCCAGGCCTCGAATATCTGGTTTTGTTGTTTGTAGGAGATGCGCTCTGGCTGGATCAAGCCGATGGCTCTCCACAACGAAGGGGTGGCTAGCGCTATGTCTCGCCATTTCCGACAGATTTGAGTCAAGTGGGTCGGTGAGTGAGTTCCGGTGAGGCGCGGCGGACGTGGGTAGACTGGGATGAAATGCATGAAGATTTCAGAGACGATTTCGTTCGGCAACGTCAAGACCGGATACTTGTATGCATCAAGCCTCCCCTGCACGATGACTCGCTCGTTCCGCAATTCGGAAAGAGAGCGCTCAAGATCCGCGATTCGAGAATTTACATCTGCGAGAAGAGAGCGATCCGTTGCAAGCACACTGAGCATGACTCCGGGTCAAAGGGGCTTCCAGACTGAGATGAACACGTTTTAGAATTGCATAGAATCAACCTGATGCACAAACCTTGACGATAAATCCAGCTGGGACGGTCGAATCCGAGAATGCCACCCTTCAGATGGTCGCACGGCGTGGCAAAGTGATTTAAAACCAAAAACTGTCCGGCCAGTGCGAGCTTGAGGTGTACGGGGGGTGGGAGCTGGAAGCGACGGCCGTGGAGGATGGGAAGGAAGACGCTGATGCGCGTCAGGTACCGCGAGTGTGCGGGGGGCTAGATAGTATTCTATTAGCTCTTCGCTCGGCCTTGGATGTGGGTGAACCAATTGTATTATGTACCTATTCTATTACTGGAAGTAAAGTGAGTAAGATGGAATAGAAATATGAACGAGGGACATACGATCTTCGCTCGGCCTTGGATGTGGATGTGGGCAGAACGAAGAGCGTCGATCCGACTCGAGTGTATCTAGAATATATATGTAACGGGAAAATTTCGACTGTCACGTCGCGCGCGGTGTTCGGTAGCGACTCCTCGAGGCTCCGCGCCGACTTTTTCGGAATTCCACCTTTAACATGAGGCGCTGGTACGCCGGAGATTGAATGAAAAAAAGGACTAGCGCGTTCAAGCAAGTTTGTTTGATGGGGAGTTGTGACTGTCACAATGTGACCAGGCTGGAACAGAGTCGTCGATCAGACAGAGTACTTACACCGTCTTGCCCAGATTCTCTTGAACCACCGGTGAAACACATCACGGGAAAAACGCGTCAAATAGCTCAGCAAGTGAAGAGTTATCCTATGTTTTCCATTCAGCAGCAATTTTCTCTCGAATCTTCTCGGATTCATTGATTCAAGTCTTCCTGGCCTACTGGCACGGAAGAGACGTGCAGGTATGTCCAAATTATACCTATCATTTGGAATGAAAGTGCGGAAGCTCGCCGTATCTCAGATTCTTGAAGATATGTAGACGCAATATCCAACAACCAGGAATTTAAACGCCCGAGGGAACCCTGTACGGAAGCCATGGCATGCCACCTGAACGCTTCGATAGTTCTCTCTTGGCGTACCCGGGGTAAACCCAAACGGAAGTCGCCGGCGGTCAGCTTACTGTGCTCGTTGTAGCGGCCAGGTCACTGAACTGTTGTAGAGACCTGAAATTTCGATGCAACCTCTGCGTACTGTTGTAGGGATCCCAAGGTAGGTCAAGTGCGGTACCAATTGAAACGCACCAACAAAACACTCAGATCTCCAGGACACCCAGGGTCTATAATGCAGTTCCCTGCGATTAAACGACCCCGAAGCTCCGGAGTGCACTCGTCTCTCGCGAATCTCGGCCTTGCTGTAGTCCTCATGGATGTCCTTCACTATCCATCCGTCCGGATATCCCTCCTATCCGGGCCTTGTGCGAGGTTTCTCTTGCTCTGGGACATGTACTGCCATGCCTGCACCATAAACGCGCAGTTTACTTTGGCGTGCTTGCAATGCGAGATGAAGTATTCCTTCTGCCGCCGTGCCACTCAATCCTATCCTCGTTCGTGCACCTGTCCACACCAGATTCCCCAGGTACGACAGCCTTTTCGTCCCGAATACGCGAAACTCACTCGTTATCTGATCCTACCAGATGCAATAGCTTCGAGGAGTATGCGGGGCTGCGTCACTGGCCCTACTGCTACCTGCGTCTCGTGCGCACGTCTGTACTGTCCATGCCTTCCCGGCGCCCCGCGTTCCCTGCCCTCCGCTGCTGGGCCGGGTGGAGGTCCTGCATCCGCATCGCCTTCCGGCTGTCGCGTCGTTGGTGTAGCGCATGGAACGCGCAATGGGGACGATGCTTCGTTACAAGCACGGTGGTCGGTCGACCTCGCGGCGACTCGTCGTCGACTCATCGATGCACTGCCGCGAGTTACCCCTGCGCGTATACAGTATGCTGGGCATGCACGGTCAGAGTGCGATCCAAGACGGGCCTCTGAAGTCAGGCGGGTTTGCGTCGCCGCTGGCGATATTGTACTTGCGTCTCGTACACGCAGCTGTTGTGCGCTCGATGCCTTCGCCCCCGTTCCCTGCCATGACAGCTCATCGTCGATTGGTCGTTCCAGGTGGACCTCCGTCATGCGCCTTCACTTCCGGGTACGTCTTCGGCGTAACGCATGTACGATGTCTCGTACAGGCCCTGCCGGCGAGTCGTTCCTGCGCGTATATGATGTGGATCTATCGTCGGAGTCCGACGCCAGTATCATCGAGCATGGCGTTATCTGGATACGCTGGCGGGGAGAGCACGGCCCCTCGTTTGCGTCCCATACGCGTATGCACGATCAGTCGGAGGAGCAGACGCTTCCGACATGTCATCATCTCTCTTCCCAATAACATCGATCATCCACAGCCACCGGTGTCGCGTGCGCCTGGTATACACCCGTGCGCCTGGTATACACCGTAGTACCGCTCCTCGTCTCCTTCCTTCCGTTCGCTCCGCCGCATCCTCATCCCAGGTCCACACCGGAGCCCATTTTTTCTTGCGGATACCGTCCGTACTTGGGGCGCGCGTCGGTGCGGACGTGTATGTGGTGGAAATAGTGTCATGCGCCAACCGAGGTGTATCGCTGCGCAGATTCAGTGGCCCGGCGCGACAGTATGTCGACCCCGCGGCAACTCGTCGATGCACAGCTGCAAGTAGCCCTGCTCGCACATGCTATGCACGTCGTCGTGAAGCAAGAATGTGATGCACTTCGGAACCGGGAGAAAGGTCTCCTGAAGCCGAGAGGGATTTGGAGGGTCGATGGCGGGTGGCCGGAGAGGGATCAAGGCGGATCTGGGATGCACGTTGGCCGACACAGGCGCGATTATTCCCGTGGATTTTTACACTTCCGACCAGCGAGCAGCTCGCTTCCCGATAAAACTAGCGTTATGTGCCTTCCATACCCCGTATCGACCTCACCCCTGTACCTTCCCCCGTTTCCCCCACGCTACTGGCGGTCTGTACCGGCCACAGCAGCTCGCGCCTCTCTGCTGTTTCCGATGTCAGTCGCAGGCGTGATTACTTCACGGGGTTGTTTCCTCCGGAAGTGCTCCCGAAGATATGGCCAGCTCCAGTACCGCCCGTCCTCTGCATCCTCCTGGGTGGACCTGCCGTGCCCGCTCGATCTTACCCCGAGCGCCGTGTCATACCGCTCTGTTCACCTGCACCTGGTGCACGCCTCTCTCGAAATCGCCCCAGACTGCTGCGCTGCTCGTACCTGCAACACGAACCTACTGTCTTTCGACGTCCTCTCTCGCGTGCTGTACGGTTCAGTCGTGCCGGTGTATAGATGCGCACTGCGTATGGGAGCCTCGCGCACTTATCATCCAGGCGCGAAGGTGTATAGGCTCCTTGAAGGTCATCCGCAGTAGCTCGGACGTAGGGTGTGCGTGTCCACGGATCTGTTGTGGAGTGGGGAGAAAGCCCGCGAGATGGGATGTGTAACCCGTTCTTTTGGATACCCAGATCACTTGGTCGTAGCAAGCCTTTTGTAGTTTACGGTGCTTGTAACTTGTTTTTTTTTTGTGTGTGTAGATACAAATGTTACAATTCATTGGCCGGAACGTCAAGTCAAGAGGAATGTCCCGAAAAGGCAGTTCAGTGCCCTAATTTGAAACGATTGCGCTTGATCTGCAACGACCAAGTGCAGTTTGCCACAACTGGGCGCCGCAGCTTTGCTCATTCTCTGCTCACCTCTTTCAGCCCGGTACAAGCTATCATACAGTTCAGCGTGGACAGTGGCCGGACGTCGATCGGACAGCACACACCTCAGGCCAACCTCGGGTGACACCGGTATGCTCGTCCCCCCCTGGATGGACGAGCTTCAAAACTTCATTCACGCTTTTAGGTCTCCTTCAGCAGACAGATTCACGAATGAGCCCGCACCTCGCTGACGTGTCATCTGGTGGCGACGATCCCCCGATTTTATTGCTTCCAAATGAAATCACGGCCGAGATTTTTACTCGTTGTCTCCTGGAACTCCCCTCTGTCGACTCGTGCTTGCTCTTACCCCCCGTCGACTCCAGCTTGCTCTTAGGATGTCCCTCGCCTTGCGAAGCTCCTCTACTTCTTGGCCAGATATGTGGACAATGGAGGGACATCTGCATCGATACACCCGAAGTATGGCCATCCATCGCTTTTGCGAGAGGATCGATACAATTGCTCGAGCTTTGGCTCTCACGCGCTCGGGACTATCCCCTCACTCTCTTCCTCCAAACTCAGGACGAGGCGAGGGCTGAAATGTTTATGAAGGCCATCCTGCCTCACCGTTCCCAGTGGCGGGATGTCACTTTGATTCTCCCATCGCGCGCTCTTTACCAGCTCGGCTCGTCTTCTCTTCTGCGTCTGGAGTGACTCACTAAGGGCCAACGGTTTGCAGTTGGATCCACCCATTATCATCTGAGACACCCCGTTGCTTCGTCACGTCGACATACGCTACCTTCCCCAGATCGAACTTCCCTTCGAGCAGTGGACCATCCTTCACTTCTGTCTCTCTTTCAAGACAACTGAAGCCGTCGGGATCTTGCGACGCTGCCAGAATCTCCTGGATCTCAACTGGGGCAGGGGCCACAGGTTTGACGTGCCCATCCTCTCGCCCGTCGAGCTGCTGCGTCTGCGCTCGTTGGCTGCTGACCACGGGTTTTTACTGCGTTTTCTGACAGTTCCGCGTCTGGAGCGGCTCGACATACGCAGCGCCCACACCGGGCTTAATGAATTGCGCTTGCTGATGTTGCGGTCCTCTTGTGACCTGCGGGTTCTCTCTTGTCTAACACCTGCAGCTCAACTCCAGAATCTCTTCCGCACCGTGAGCACCGTGGTGCATCTCAAGCTTGATCGCGCCAGCATCGAAATTCAGTCGCCGGCACTCGCAGGTCATGATATCCTGCCGCGGCTCAAGAAGTTTGGAGATCTGCGAAGATGTTGGGAATGGGTATGATTATCACGCTCTCACAGATATTTTGTGGAGACACGAGGAAGACACTCTCGTGCGGTTCGAGCTCTTACTGCAGGAGTACATGCCCATTCCATTTGCCGCCGCCATGACCGCGTTTCGCGCCCTTGCCGACCGAGGGTTGCATGTTTCATGATGAGGCTGTCCTTTTGGATACCCGAATTTCTTGATCCCACAAATTATGTCTTAGTTTCCACTACGAATTTGTCGTCTTTTTCGGTAGTTATATTGACTGGGAAACTGTGGAATGTGAAGTCAGGATAAATAACCCAGAAAAGCAGTGCAGTGCCTTAATTTGGAAAGATTGCACTTGGTCCGCGACGACCAGTGCAGTTTTGCTGCAATCGAGCGCCGCAGCTTCTCTCGTTCGCAGTTCACCTCAAATTGGCCTCGCTCCCGATATAAATCATTTGACTTGGATTGGCTAGGTACAGACCCCCGCGCAGCCCAGCGTGCACAGTGGTGGCCTGACAGCAAACACTTCAAGTTCGCGGTAAGCTCATATCTGGCTTGTTAAACATCTTCCGTCTTGACTCAGCTCACGCTGTAGGTCTTGTTCAACAGACACGTTCACAAATGAGCTCGCACATCAACAATCCTCCGATCCTTTTGCTTCCAAATGAAATCACGGCCAAGATTTTTACTCATTGTCTTCCGGAACTTCCCTCTGCCGACTCGCACTTGCTCTTAAGATGTCCCTCGCCTCGCGAAGCTACTCTACTTCTTGGTCAAATATGTGGCCAATGGCGGGACATATGCATTGGTACACCCGTATTCTGGTCATCCATCGCTTTTGCGAAAGGATCGATACAATTGCTTGAGCTTTGGCTCTCGCGCGCACGGGACCACCCACTCACTATTTTCCTCCAAATGAACGACGCGAGGGCGGACATGCTCATGAAGGCCATCATGGTTCACCGTTCCCGGTGGCGGGATGTCACCTTAGTGCTCCCGGTGGGCGCCCTTCACCAGCTCAGCATGTCTTCCCTTCCACGTCTTGAGCGACTTACACTACGGACCAACGATTTGCACTTGGATCCACCCATTATCATCCGAGACACCCCGTTACTTCGTTACGCCGACCTAAGCTTCCTTCCCCAGCTCGATCTTCCCTTCGAACAGTTGACCACCCTTCACTCCAGCCTCTCTTTCAATGCAACTCAAGCTGTCGGGATCTTGCGACGCTGCCCGAACCTCCTGGATCTCTTTTGGGGCAGGGGGTTCATCTTCGACGCGCCCATCCTCCCGCCCATCGAGCTGCCGTGTCTGCGCTCGTTGGCCACTGACGACGGGAATTTACTGCATTTTCTGACAGTTCCGCGTCTGGAGCGGCTCGAAATGAGCACCCACCGTGCCGAGGCTGAAACATTACGGTTGTTGATGTTGCGGTCCTCGTGCGATCTGCGGGTTTTCTCCCTGAAGGACACCGATCGAACACATAAAAATCAACTCCAGAATCTCCTCTGTACCGTTAGCACTGTGATGCATCTCAAGCTCGAACGCGCCAGCATCGAGACACAGATGCCGGCGCTCCGGGGTGCCGACGTCCTTCCGCAACTCGAGCACCTGGAGATTTGCGAATCGCTTAGTGGCGAAGACAGCCGCCCGCTCCTAGACGAGTTGTGGCGGAGGCACACCCAGGGCACGCTCAAGTCACTCCGACTGTCTCTGAAAACGTGGCCAAACGGACATGAGCCACGCGTTCCGTCTGCCGACGCGATGGCTACCTTTCGCGCTCTTTCCGAAGGAGGGCTGCGCGTTCGAGTCACCGCAGCTGAGGTCGTCATTTTGGATTTATAACTGCTCGACTTGATTCCACCCCGGCTTGAAACCAGAGATTACCACAATTACTTTGCATACGGTAGGAAGTTAGTTAGCTACAACACGAATAAGTTACACTTGGACACTGCGCGGCACAGCCCGCCGGGCATAGCGATAGAGTATGTGCGAAAACACGACGAACAATAACTTAAAACTACAACACCAATCCACAATCGGCAGCTTACACCATCACCCCAGCACGTACCGGTCTAGAAGTGCAGTCATGATCCTGCCGTCGGCGCGCTGAAAAAGCCCGACGCCGTAATGCCCACCGCCTCCACCGCCGCCCCGTTCCCCTTCCTCGTCGTCCCCCTCCCCACCGCTATCGACCCCTTCCGTCCTACTGTCCCCACGCTTGTGCTCACACCCGGCTTCTCCACGCTCACCAACGACCTCGTCCGACTCGAGCCGTACGCCCCGCCCCCGTTGGCGTTCCCGCTGAGCACCGACCGCGCCGCGCCGTGCCCCGTCGTTGTCGCCGCCCCCGACCCGAACGCGCTGCGGTGCCGGGGGCGGTACGTTCCGCTCCCACTCGGCGACGAGGCGGACGCGCCCCACGCGCTCGGGGACGAGGAAGAGGACGACGCGGACGCGGTGCCCCACGCGCTCGGCGGCGCGCCCGTGGGCGACTGCGCCGCCATCCCAATCGGCATGACGAGCATCGCGTCGTCGTCGTCGTCGTCGTCCGACCGCACGCTGTACCGGCGCGCATCGTCGTCGTTCTGCGGCTGCGCGGTGTGCCGCCGCATGCCTCCGCCTCCACCGCCCGAAAGCGACGACGCAGAGGACGTGGACGACGACCCGGACGCGCCGAGTGGGCGCGGCGGCGGGAGGGCCTCGGACCGGTCGTGCACCTCGTCGAAGACCTCGAAGTAGCGCTCGATGCAGAGCTTGATGACCGTGCCGAGGGTGGTTTTGCCTTCTGCGGGCGCGGCGGATTTGCCATTGGACGGAGAGGGGGCGGGATTACCGTTCGATCGTGAGGCGGATGGGGAGGGGGAGGGCGCGAAGAGCGGAGGAGCGCCGGGGACGGCGCACATCATGACGTCTTTTGCGGGATTCGGGTGCGTCCTGCTGCCGACGAGGTTGGGGCAGAGCACGACCGCGAGGTTGTGTGCATCCATGCGATTCGAGGCCGCGCGCAGAGAGACGTCGTGCATGAGATCTGTGTGAGTGGGTTATATTCGTCAGCGAAAAGGTGCTGGGATTGTAAAGGGAGCACGACTGACGCAACACGTGGCTCAACAATATATACCCACACAGCGGTAGCTGCGGCAGGAGCACGTCCCGCACGTACGCGATCGCCGCGATGTCGCGCTCCACGCCCGCGGGGTCCGTGTCCATGCTCTCGGGAGAATGAGAGGAGGCAAACGCCGGCGCGGGACACCGTCGCACGATGGGGTACAGGCTCTCGGGGATGAGGGGCTCGGGGAGGTCGCGGAGGTACTTCTTGAGCAGGACGGCGGCGAGGTGGGGGTCGCCGAAGGTGGAGAGGGAGACGACGTTGCCTGGGTAGGAGGTAAGTTAGGGATGAGAAGGGAAGGGCAAAGGGCAAAGAAGGAGAGAGACACAAGAGACACTGTTCCGAATTCACCTCGCCACAAATTAGGTATCGGACAGCGAATGAATCTGCTCTTCTGCTCGACAGCTATGCGGGCGGCTACGCGCCTGCTATGGCTTCGCTCGACCGCGTGCGGCCACCGCTTCAGGAGACGCTCGCGAATCGCGTAGCTTCCCCACCGCGCTGACCGTGCATCGTCATCTCGAGAAGCGGAGAGACGGCGTGCAGTGGAACAATTCCGAAAGAAAGCCAAAGCAAGCGAAAGAACGAAGCCGAGGGACGTAACCGCCTCCCCCCCCTTTCCCAAACTCTCGTCTCGACACGCCAAAAAAAAACTCACCCCGATCATACGCGTCCTGCGCCGCCTTCAGCAACACGCTCTGCGGGCTCCGGCGGAACAGCCCCTCCTCCTCCATCCCGCGCTCCCGGACGTACGCGATGGCGTCGCGCACGACGCGCGGGACGCCGCCCTTCTCGCCGTCGAAGCCCATCAGGTCCTCGAGCGGGACGCCGAAGACGCGGTGTGTGTCGGCGTGCGTGTGGGCGTGGGCGGACGGGAGGGTGATGGTGCGTTCGTATTTGAGGTTTTCTCTGAGGTGGGGTAAGGACGGGGGATGAGATGGGGAGGGAGGGGAAGGAGGTGGACGAAAGGGAGAAAGAAAGAAGGAGGAGACAAAAGGATACGCAGAGCGAGGGATAGGTTCCACCCACTACACACTACAGAGAGAAACGCCCAAAAAATGAAGAGAGGGGAGAAAACGCACTGATACACCGCCGGCGCGACATCGATCTGTGTGAGGGGCACCTGGGCCGCGAGCTCGGAGAGCGTGGGGATGTACACGAGCTTGCGGAAGAACTTGGGCGAGATGATCGCGCCTGCGAGGCTGAAGAGCACTAGTGCGCGAGTTAATAATTAAAGTTAAAGTCAATAGACGCCCAGGAAACGCACTCTTGGACCAAAA
This sequence comes from Mycena albidolilacea, assembly GCA_029282495.1. Lineage (NCBI taxonomy): Eukaryota > Fungi > Basidiomycota > Agaricomycetes > Agaricales > Mycenaceae > Mycena > Mycena albidolilacea. Next base: position 107,067 of record JARIHO010000024.1, on the reverse strand, counting down.
CGACGAATGGACGATATACAGCCTCTTCAGATTCTTGCGGTACGTCCTCCCCAGACTCCGATACGCCTTCCAGATCCAGCTCCAGCTCGGGGTGTGCTGCGCGCCGCGCGGGGCAGGGGCGGCGAAGAAAACGACGGTGTAGTCGGACTCGACATAGAGCGCGAGGTACGCGGTGATGCGCGCGAGGAGGACGTCGTAGTCGACCTGCTTGGGGTCCGGCAGCGCGGAGGCGTTGAAGACCACCATCGGCCGCGTCTCAAAGTCGACGCCTGCCTGGAAGATCAGCCGCGCCATTACGTCCTCGCCGTTGTCCCGCTCCTGCCCGTGGCCATTGCCGTTCCCGTACTCTTCCGCAGTGTTGAGGCTCTGCTTCCGCGCCCAGGGTGCTGTGAACTTGCGTTTGAAGGGGGATGAGGGGCCAGACGACGAGGATTGAGATTGCGGTTGGGGCAGGGAGAGGGCCGTGAGCCGCTGTTTGAGCGTCGTACCCGCCTTGAAAGCCATAGACCAGCCCGGAGAAGAAGTAGGAGCCTCGAGGAGGAGCGGAGGATATTGATTTAGGGTTAGGGTTAGATGCAAATACCCCTGTTTAAAACAGTTTTAAATGGTAATTTTTGAGTGCTTTCAATCCACTCACCGTGCAGTTATCTTCAACCGTTCTCTTAACAGGCATGTAATTGGGAAGATAAAAGGAGGAGCGATGTTTATAGGATTATTGGTGGTGCGCCAAGTGGTGCGCACGAGGAGTAAGCACCGCGACGAATCAATGCCAAGAACAATCGCAAATAAGTAAATGCCACTTGAATGCCACTTTGATGTCACTAGTTGATACATAGTCAGTACAGGTAAATATTTGCGGATTAAAAGGGATCTCTACGGCTTCAAGAACTTTGCGGAGGTCAAGATTTGGTTGGTTTCCACTGGTAAGCCCTGTATAAACGGTCCAACTTTGCTAGCTGTTTGAAACATGTATGCAAAAACTGTTGGTATATATTTGCCGCTCTGTTCTGAGGGTTAAATCGTCTGCCACAGCCGCCAGTGGCCATGTCTTCGACACAGCCATCTGTTTTGACCCGCGGCAAAAAAAAGGGTAGTTGGAGATCGGGTGGGTTGGATTTGCTCGGAGTTAGCTCGGATTACGGTGTGCTGATGACATGAGAAGTTAGGGTTAGCAGCGCGGAAATCGCTCCGGAAAGTGCCGAGTTTCCAGGCACGGGTGAAATTTCATGATATCTCAGCCGTTAGCACAACAAATATGGGATTTGAGATCTCAGAATGGGCACATTTACCGGGGTATGTCATGGAGAAGGCTTGAAGGCTTAAGGTATTGATTTCGTGAAGATACAGGGCTGGGAGTATGCGCACCATAGTGATTTCAACAGACTTAGAGAATTGTCTGTGGGGGGGCAAATACTTGGACTTGGGGGTAGAATTCTTGATGAGAAGGGTATTTTGACGTGAGGAACTCACATAAAGTGATACTCACCCGGGAACAGGTGGTTTTAGGGGGTCTAAGTAGGAAGATTTTGGTGGGCAGACCACTTAGATGCAAAACATGCCCGATAAGGAAATGCCTATAACATGGGAACAGCGGGGTGGCACATCCCAAAACCTTGTCCATTTTGGATTCTCTACCCTCTGCCAAAAAATCTCACGGAATTACCCTCAGAAAATGGGTACTTAGATGGGGTAGCAATGTTGAAGGATTTTTTGGTTGGACTAGAGTCGGAAATGAATTCGGGCATATCGGGGCTGTGCCGGAGTTGAACATGCCGGTCGGTGCCGATCGGAAGTGCCGACGATGTTAAATTAAATCTGAACCTCTAGATCAGTAGATACATAGAGACCAGTAACCACCAGACTAGTACAGAGTTAGCGACGGCGGGTAAACTGGAGCTCAATAGATCATCGCCGCTAAAAGCAACCCGATGGAAACCCCCGTCCACCAGCCTTGTGGAAGGCGTCCGTGCCTGGCTGTCGAGGGTGAAGAAGCATTGTGCTCGCACTCGGGTTGACTCGCATTGGCTACGACGAAAAACTTGTCGGAATACACAGTAAAGGGTCCTGGATTTCTTTTGCTGTTTAATGTTACGTTCATACGAATCTAAAGATGAAACGTGACCCATAGTACACAGATAAATAAGAGGCAACGAGGTGCGAGCGTCGAGACTTGCCTTCCAAGATCCCGGATCCAGGGTGAAGTTTGACGTCTCGTATGTAAAGCTCCCCAGATTCTTAAGTAGTTTGAGTGAGTGAAATACTGATTATGAGTCATTATCCCTCGTACTTACCACGGCTTGGGCGCCGGCGTTGAAACCCGTGACTGTGTTCAGCACTTCCGCAGTGGCGTTATAGTCGAGGAAAGACCCCGTCTGTGGGTGCTCATGTAAATTTCTAATGAAGCAGCCACGGAAGCAGAATGTGAGCCACGTACATCGAACAAGAGGTCGACAAGGTCTACGACAACAGGAATCCCCCCATACGGGCCGGAGACAGCGGATTGCGGGAAAACAGTATTGATCGTGTCGACGTCAGCTATTGTAAGTCGAAGAGGGCTGTACGCCGGGTCAGTCAAGCTGCGGACGGGGGTCCATGTGCCAGCCACGCATGGGAGGTCCGAATCGATGATAGTGACAGTGTCGGAGAGGGCGCTGATGGTGCTGGAAAGCGAGGTGTCGCCGTCGAAAAGGGTCCCATTCATGCGAACATGATACGGTCCCGGGGGGGCCTATGGGTCATTCATCACGTATAAGATCAATATGGACCACAGCGACACGGAGTGCAAAGGCAGATCGCACCCCAGGATGAAATGAGTAAGGAACCTTACTTCCCCTCAACGTTGAGTAGTTAACGACTGCATTGACATCAACGATTGGTTCAACGGTGTTGCAGATGAAAATTCGCCTTACTGACCTATAATGTCCACGATGTCGGTGCCCTTATCTGAAGGGATGGGTTAAACGACCGCAGTCAGATAGAAAGCATTGGGGAGAACCTTCTGCTCTCCCGGAAATTAGTTCCATTGTGATGTTGTTAAGCTGTGTAGAGACTGTGAGCGGACGAAGTTTCCTACAGAGAGTGACTTATGATGTCCGGCTTTCCCCTTCCATAGGAAATCAATTCCCTCATTGAATTCGTCGTAGACACCGAGAACGGGTCCGATGGTCAGAGAGCCGATAGTATCATCTCCCTGCGCCAGAGCGTATGGTGCAAGAAGAAAGAAGGGAAGAAGTTGGAACCACATAACTGTAGGTATACACACGTTGTACGAAGAAAGAAGTCCTTTATACAAAACTACAACCGCGCCTCGTACGTATTTCTTATCTCTGCTATTGACTGATATTGTGCCATTTCGGGGTGACAGCCTCCTGACAGCAGGTCTCGGTTAATATACCGGCGGGGAAGAGCGCTTGTGTAGCGACAGTACTGATACTGCTACTATTGTGGTTATGAGCTTACCGACGGTGCCCTTAAGTCTAGTCGAACATCAAATGCGGCCTGGGCCACCCAGAAGCCTTAGGAAGTTTAGCCATTTTCGCCATGAACTCACCCTGCGACGCCATTTTGTGAATGTGCGGGGTATGACATGTAACGTATATATTTCATTCAGCTTGTCAACCTCCGCTGTCGCGGACAGGCGGACATGATGTAGAAGTACAGGCCTTTGTTACGCATTTGTATTACCTTGTTGTATATCGATCAATATTGAAATCTTGCCGAGGCGCATGATTTTGTTTGGAACCTCGTAGTAAGCTGTACGCCGAGACAAGGTCGCCAAGACAGAGAGGGGTTACGCGAATACGCGAATTGAACGAAATGTTACTGTGGTTGCTGAGGCGCATGATTTGTTTGGAAACCTGTTTGGAAACCTTGTAGTAAGTTGTCTGCCGAGACAAGGTCGTCAAAACAGAGAGGGGTTACGCGAATACGCGAATTGAACGAAATGCTAAGTACTGTGGTTGCCTTTCCGTAAGCCTAAAAAATGGTTTTGGATTACTTGAGCGGTGCCAACCGTGCCGGCCAAGAGGTAGTGACATTAAGTCTCGGCATGACCTGCTGTCCTGCCGAATCGGGTTCAGTCTTGAGGAAGTGACGCATGATGCTGCAGTGTGACCAGGCGCACGGAAATGAACAAGTTCACATTGTGATGTTTATTCAGCGAAGTATCTCATCGTGTTTTTTCCTGGTTGGTCAGAGTACCATTAGGGTTGTTCACAGTAGCCCTTTTTTGCTCCCTTTTTGACACCCTTTTTTGCCCTTTTTTGCCTGGTTTTTTCCCCCTTTGTCAATTAGAAGTGCGAAAAGGGTACATAGAAGACCGAAAAAAACGGGGGCCTACATGCAATTCTGGAAGAAATGGAAAAAAAAAGGGCATGAAAAAGGGTGCGAAAAAGGGCTACTGTGAACAGCCTGGGCTGGGTCTCCCTTTTTCCACCCTTTTTCACTTCGTTTTTTGCCTCTTTTTCTCCATTTCCTACAGTCTGGGTGTTCCTATTGTTCCTCAAAAGTCATATACCATCTCAAATTCAAAAAGGACTGGTGTGATTTTTTCTGGATCTTGTGTCCACTATCTGCCAAACATGGAAAAGGGCACAAAAAGGGCAGCAAAAAGGGTGCAAAAAAGGCAACTGTGAACAACCCTATTGCCATTTTCTCCTACTAAGCTGCCTCATTATTATTCTTTCACTCAACCACCGATCCAATGACGCAGAAACTTCAAAACCCAAACACATTGGTGCATTTTATTTTTGAGACAGTATGCGTGCCATAGCGTAAGGTAAAATCTTCATTCTCTGTGTCACCATGCACTGCGTTCCCACCCCATGTAGACAGAGGGTCCATCTACCCCCGTAGCCAAAGGTAGATGGACCCCTATGTCTACATGATGTAGATGCAGTCCGTCCACATTGGTCTACATTTGTCGGTCGACGTAGCTGCATGTTGGCCGATGTAGCCGCATGTTAGCCGACGTAGCCGCATGTAGCCGCTTGTAGGTGATGCAAAGGTTATGTAAAATTTTAAAAGGTATGCCATATATCGAGCAAACTGAGATTTTACCAAGAGACTTAAGACTTGTCCAAGGAGCGATTTTGCTGTTGTTTCATACCAAGATTGGCCGAGTTTGCATTATGGGGTTGAGCGAGGTGTATCTACGCTGTAGATGCAGGCAGACACACGTAGCCGACGGGTAGATGCACTGCATCTACCTCACGTAAACGAACATAGCCGGACATCAATCAACCGCGGCAAAGGTGCGTCTACATTAGAGCGTAGACGCAGATCGCTGGACGTAGCCGAACATCGCCACATGTTGGCATATGTCAATCAACGTAGACACAGGTGCGTCTACAGGGGATCGGAACACAGTGATGGCCTTGACTTCCAGATTATCTTCAATGTCTAATGGCCCTTAAAAGCGCTTCTGCTTCTCGGAATAATAAACTTGGCAGAACAATGGACTCTATCCGACAGTTCCCGCTGCTTCCTCGGCATTGTGTTGTGGAATTCTGGTGATCGCTGCCTTTGCCTTGCAAGTCCCCTGCTGCAGCCACCACTGTGAACTGGGAAGTTTAATGAAAAATCCGGTTGAAAAAAGTAACCCGCAAAATACATCTTGCCTACTCTCTTTATCCCCTCCTGGCAATATGAACAATATTGACTCGGCCAGTCGCGGCGATTGTAGCGAAAACGATGGACTTCTGTCAACACTGGTGTTAAGATATTGATTTTGCATGCTGGTGCATGCATTCACTGCATTCAGACCCCCCTGTAGGCACAGGTCTGCTGGATCCCAGTAGGCATATGTGTAGGCAGACCACACTGACCTTTGCCGATCCATCTGCTGATCCCTGCTGAGGTTGGTCTATGTGTTCCAGCTGGAATAGGCAGCCACCTACCTGGACTCAGGCCGGCCAGGGTCAGCGACGATAGACACACCACCATCGGCTGGGATCCGCCAACATGGGTAGGCATCGCGTAGGCAGATGTGCTACATCAGGGAAAACCTCCTTTGGAAATACACCCATTTTCCCCCAAATTTCCGAGAAAAAAGGTCCAAACCGGCCAGATTAGTTAGGTTGGGTCGATTTCCTTTTTTGCAACCCCGGTCCTGAATTTCCCCCAAAACGAGCAAATCCTGGCCAGTTTGGCACCCGATTACCTGAGTTCCTCAATGTTTTCCGTTGGAATTTCCCAGAATTTATTGCACTCTTCAGAATTTGGTGGGAGGAAACAGCGTGTATTGAAAGGAAATGGATGGCAGCATATTCTAGAAACTTCTACGTAATGTGGCTACACGGCATGTGAAGCGCATTTAACATCAGACAGCCCCCACTTAAGCATCTTCATACGCCGCCTCGGTGAAATTGATTGGCTGATGCTCACCGGTGGTACAATACTCCACCAGCGTAGCGTGTACCTGAATACAATGTCTTGATCAGATCAAGAAGATTGTGGGTAGGGGAGGGAGGATACGTACAGCGGTGGTGGCAATACAAACCATTGCATCTGGAAGCTCAAGATGCTCGGGGTGGTCGGGGTCCGTTGAGGCGAAGAGATGCTCCACCTGTGCTTTGAATGCGCCAGTGAGGATGGCCTGCTTGATGACTGCGATGATTGCAGCGTGGAGGAATGGCTCATTGGTCTTGATCCAGGACTACAAGAGCAATTAGAGCAGCACGGGCACGACAGCAATGACAGACCGTGTGCAGATTAATACCAAAGATGTAGCGATGATCTTTGAGCAACTCTTCGATGAGCTTCTTTGTTGCTTCTGGTGTGGGTCCGAGAATCTTGTACAGACCGGGCGCAAGGCTGGCCGCAACCTTCTTGATGCTGCCACGAATGATGTTGACACGATCAACGAGCTCGAGGGAGAAGTGAGTCCCAAATGAAGCGTGAGAAAGCAGACAGTGTCGTACCAGATCAGCCAGCACTGCAAGGTATTTCGGGTCAGTCATGAGACGCTGCTTGATGTGAACAGCGTCGTCACCAAGATTTTTGGCAGACTGGACCAGGTAGCCCTTCCCGAAGCCGGTTCGGGACAGGATCTGCATGTACGAGTTCTCACAAAATATACCTGTTTTGAGAAGCACGATGGCTCTGCGGACGACGGCCTTGCATGCATCGGGCTGATCATTGAGGTGAATATCTTTGCCCGGGGGAGGGTTGACAAAGCGTGCTGACTTGTGATAGCTGGACTCAGGGCGGGATGGCAGGCTGGAGGCAGCAGCGTAGGGCTCAGACTTGACCTGGGGAGCAGAGCGCATCTTGGGCCGCTATATGCAAAAGGTTTCATTGCAAGGGAAATAAGTAAAAGTAGAGCGCACCTCGAGATCTGCTTTCTTCTGGCACGCCGTGGAGACCTCGCGTGTCTTCTGGTCCTTAGTGTGAGAGAGAGGATGGAATTATGGCAAAGAGAAGACACTACCTTGGACTTCGCGGCAGGTTCCTCCTCATCACCGCTCTCATCGTACAAGGCAACATCGGCAAGACCCTCGTTGTCAGTATCGGGGAAGGTGAGCCCGTATCTGGATGACCAAGAACCCGTCGACAGACTGCGACTGCAGGGGGCGATGGGCTTCATGTACCAAGTAGCCTTGGCCATCTGCTCGTGGAACTCGTGGTCGCTCTCGAAGCCCACCATATCGTCATCGGACAGCTGTCCTTTCTTGGCCTTGAGCTCAGCAGCCCGCTTGAGCGCCTCAAGAAGAGGATCTTTCTGCACAAGAATCGGATGAAGGTGTGAAGCATCAGAAAGAAAATGGTCACACCCCATCCGACTCAGCCTCGTCGTCAAAGAGATGTTGAGCAGCACGCAGCGGAGCGTCAGCCATCTGTAGTTTATAAAGGTATATATCAGTGGTGTGAGTGTGAGTATTCGGGGATATAATATGCACTTCGTTGTCCTCCTCATCAGAGACAATGGCTACCGGCTTCGTCCTCTGCCCGATGATACGAGGGGCCTATATAGTAAAAGGGAGGTAGATATCATGGAAGATTAGTAGGCTTACCTCGATTAAAAACTCTTCCGCATCGGAGACACCCACATCTGAGACATCTGAGTCATTGGAGCTCGAACTGCTCTCCTAATCGGACTCGGGGACCAATTTTGTGAGCTTGATTGCAGCAGTGGGCTTGACAGCTTGACTTGCGTAAGAGCATGGCCGAACGGTGTGATGTATGGCATGTAGATATATGGCTTACCTGGACCAGCAGCAGTCTTGGAGGTCTTCGAGATTGTGGTTGTTTTTGCCTTCCCTGGAAATGTCGCCGGGTCAGTAAAATCAATGTGGACTTAAAGTATAAACAGAAGGTGCAGAGGGATTAACAGAGAAAACATACCGGTCTTCTGCTTGGGCTTGGGTTCCTCATCGTCTGTGTCGATGGCGATGGTGGGCGCTGCATGCTCTAAACATATGCCATAAGCGGCAAGCTGTAACTTTCACGTAAGCAGATCTTACTTCTCTGAGTCCGAGTCGACTTGACTTTCGCTTTGCCTTTGCCCCCTGTCAAAACCTCCTGCTCATCGCTCTCGTCTGAGAATGATATCAATAGTGGTCTGCTGGAATAATCGAAATAGGAACTCACTAGCTGGTGTCTCTTTGGGTTTCTTGGGCTTGTCGGCAACTGCAACACTGGAAGATGTTCTCTTGCAACTCTCGATCTTGTCGTCGGCTTGATTCTTGGCCTTAGCATCGTCTTTGGGTTGAGTCTTATCCTTTGGATCGGTCTTGAGTTCCTTGGCAAGCCACACTGTGAGCAGTTATTGTCGTCAACTGAACAACAAGAATCGAAAGCGGGAGTTAACATACCAGCATTGGCTTTCGCATCTTGCTTGGCCTTTCATCCACCTGTGCACTCTGGAAAAGAAAAACAAAGTCAGTCTTGGACGTCATTATATCGATGGAGACTGACTGGATTCCGCCTCGAAAGCGGCTTGCGCTTTTCACTCCTTTGTGGCATTGAATGCCCTTGTAATCTTCGCCTTTTCGGCTGGAGTGAGGACGTCCGACATAGTTGTGCGCGTGCTGGGGGAAACACTGGGATGGTGGCAGGAGAGAAGAGAGAGATCAGGGGAAAAAGGTGACTCGAATGCGGCTCATCTCGTGTTTCACTCGCACACAGCTGACTGTTGATCAGCGCTTCAACTTTTTCCAGGTGCGTGCACACGCACGGAGGGCCAAGTCGTCATTCTCTGTAACGAAAATAGTCCAAGTCCCTTTGTGTACGTCCTTAAACAATATACATCATGCCTGCGCCCCCTCCCGGCCAGTGTCCTGGCTGCAAAATTGACTTCCAGGGTGGAAAGGGCTTGTCCGTACATCTGAAACTCACTGCACATCCGCCTTGCCGTGCAATTTTCCTTGCGGCAGAAGCCGGGAATATCCCATCTGCGCCACCTCAGCCTAGGTCAACAGAGGATCAGAACGAAAGCTTTGGAGACCTGTCGGGGCATGGGCTTCCTCAGGGCCATACAACCTTTCAAGGGGATTTTTTTGGAGGGGATTATACGCCGGAAGAGCTCGGCTACGATCCGGATGACGATGCGGGAGACCCTCCCTCATCTGATGACGAGGAAGACAACCCGCGAGTGCGAGACCATGAAGCTGCTAGTCGGGCGGGGCTCGAGGATGGGTATGAACCCCCCAGAGCAGACACGCTCACTCTCGATGGCGACTCTGCCATGCCAGATGCTGCTGACTCAGATACAAATCTGCCACTGCTGACTCGGATACAAATCTGTCACTGCTGACTCGGGAAGCATGAAAAGCAGCAGAGGACCGATTTCACCGAAAGCCCATTGTCGTGCATTACCCCAGCGACGTAGCAGGCCAACCGCTTCGCTCTTCTCTCTCCAGAACCTCTGAGCAGGCATACAAGTCCTCACTTGACAGTTCTGCCGACCAAAATCCATATGCACCATTTAAATCCAAAATGGACTGGGAGGTTGGCAAGTGGGCGAAGCTTCGCGGTTCAGGTTCCACTGCCTTTATGGATTTACTTCAAGTCGAGGGGGTACGCACATTCTCTTCTTTAATATGCTCTTGGTACGCAGAGCTGACCTATGTTAACTCGACCAGGTACGAGAAGCCCTCACTTTGTCTTATAACAGTGCCACCAAGCTCAACAAGATAATCGACGACAAGCTCCCGGGGCGACCCAAATTTTCACGCTCCGAGGTCGTTGTCAATGGCGAGGTGTTTCACCTATACTCACGGGATATCATTGAATGTGTCCGTGCCCTCTGGGGCGACACCGATTTCGCGCCCTATCTGTTTGTGCTTCCAGAACAACACTACATCGACAAAAACAAGAAAATCTGAATGTATCACAGCATGCATACCGGTAAATGGTGGTGGAGTATACAGGCAAGTACCTTGATTTAATTCTGCTGCAGAATTTGACTAACACATTGTGTAGGGCGCAGTCGAGAAGGAAAATCCCGGTGCTACAATAATTCCGATCATCATCTCGTCCGACAAAACCCAGCTCACCGTCTTCGGTAACAAGACCGCATACCCCATCTACATGACGATCAGGAACATTTCTAAGGAGATTCGCCGCAAACCCTCGCGCCGCGGCTACATTCTTCTCGGTTATCCTCCCACCTCGTGCATGAAGCACGTCAAAAACAAGGCGGTGCGGAGACGCATCTTGGCGAATGTCTTTCATGCGTGCATGAGCTACATGCTCGAGCCGTTGAAGAGCACCGGGATTACCGGGTTTCCAATGACGAGTGGCGATGGGGTTACACGCCACGGGCATCCCATTTATGCGACCTTCGTTGGTGATTATCCCGAGCAGGTCCTCGTCACCTTGGTGAAAACGGGGGAGTGCCCGATGTGCGACGTTCCTCATGATGAGCTTGGGATGGCCTCGGACTACCCGCTCCGTGACCTGGAAAAGATTCTCGAGGCCCTCGATACATTGGATTCTGGTCCGACAGCCTACACAGCAGCGTGCGAAGACACAGGTATTAAACCAATCTACCACCCGTTTTGGGAGGGTCTTCCCTACACAAACATCTTTCAGGCTATCAGCCTGAACGTCCTCCATCAGCTCTACCAGGGGATAGTTAAGCATCTCATTGCTTGGCTGACCAAGTGTGTGGGTGAGGCCGAAATTGATGCTCGCTGTCGGCGTCTCCCTCCAAATCACAACATTCGCCTATTTATGAGCGGAATCTCCAACCTTTCACATGTAACCAGGAAGGAGCACGATCAAATCTCCCACATATTCTCGCGCTTGTTATCAATGTGCAGCTTCCGGACAACATTTCTACCGCTCCCCTCCTCGCCGCCGTTCGCGGTATTCTCAACTTTGTTCATCTCGCACAGTATCCAATGCACACTTCAGAGACACTCGCCCATCTGGAGAACGCGCTACAGCGCTTCCACGACAACAAGTCGATTTTTGTGGCTCTCGAGGTTCGCAAGGAGTTTAATCTCCCCAAACTTCATTCCTGCCGCCACTATGTCATGTACATCAAACTCTTTGGTACGACGGACAACTACAACACAGAGTATACGGAGCACCTCCACATCAACCTTGCCAAAGATGCCTATCGCTCCACCAACTTCAAGGACGAGTTTCCCCAGATGACCCTGTGGCTCGAGCGGAAGGAAAAGGAAAAGGTTTTCCGTCACAAGAAATACATCCTGTGGCATCTCGATGGTTTCCCTGCCCCCCCTACTGCTGAAACTCTCCCTCCCGGCATCATCTACAAGCGGTGGCTTAAAATGGCCAAGAACCCCACCTTAAAAGCGGTGCGACTGACACATCTGGTGACAGAATATGGGGCCAAATTCTTTCACGATGCCCTTGCTCGCTATGTTGTCCAACTCAACTACCCCACGCTTTCACGTGCTCAAGTCGAAACTCGCTCTCAAGACCTTAGCTTCTCCTTCAACTCTGTTCCTGTATTCCATCGCATAAAATTCACCACCGAGGACCCCTACACCGCTCGCGGCCCCGAGGACTCCATTGTTGACTCTATCCACGTCCAACCATTAAAAACTCTGAAAAATGGCGAACTTTTGCCGGCGCGTTTTGATACAGGGCTCATCAACGATGGTACCGGTGGAATGGCGGGGGTTTCAGGTAAGTCTCTCATTCTCAAATGACTTCTAAATGCTGATTGTTCATTCGCTGGGATACTGTGTGGTACAGATTCATGTCATTTTCACTCTCGGGCAGCACCACCTCCGTCACCTGTTTCTGCCTGGTGTTGTGCCGCCGAAACACCTTGCTTACGTCGAGTGGTTTTCTCCATTCACCACGCCCGAGCTGGACCACTTGATGTACAAAATCAACCATTCTTTGAAGGACGGGGAACGACTGGTGAGCATCGTTCCCGTGGGGAATATACGGCGGAGTGTACATCTTCTTCCCAAGTTCGGACCGGTCGCACCGGCGGCTTGGAAGTCGAGCACTGTTCTAGACCAGTGCAAGACTTTCTTTGTTAACTCGATGACTGACCGTCACATTTATGCTACAATCTTCTAATGCATGTATCTACCACCACAACACCGAATTTCAGCTCTCGCGCCATATGGCCCCAGATTTCTCAAGATTCCCAGGAATTTTCACCCTTTTCCCCAAAATTTCCCCACTTTCGACCAATCCAACCAAGATGGCCAAATTTCTAAGCGGGTTCCAAATTGTCCCCAAATTTCCGAAGGAGCTTTTTTCCTGATGTAGACCAACATAGACAAACATCGGCTTGGATAGTCGCACCTCAGCAGAGATCTGGGAATATAGGCACACCTGTGCCTACAGGGAGGTCTGAATGCAGTGATTCCAGTTCGGTTGCTATGGCATGGTCTGCTCATTGACAAGCCTCTAACTCTGGTAAAACTCCACAAAGGTTTGGGATGGTGGATAAACCATGATTAACATGAATTGAACTCGGGTTTCTATCCTACAAAAGGTCAAGGATATCATGTGCCGACGCACTGCAGGCTATCATATACTGTTTAAATCCGGTAATTAATTCTGGTCGTGTCCAGTCAGTCATCCCGACTGTCACAGTGGACCGAGGTTCTGGGATCACTCAGCCCCCAGGTAACCGGGGTATCCCAGGGAATTACCAAATCGTTGATATCATCCCCGTGAAAGCCCGGAGGCAGATTTCCTCTCCATTGTGCAATGCAAGGGGTCCATGCACCTGCCTCTCGTATCTGCACACCTTGGTTGCTTGGTGGAGAGCTCCAGACCCTCAAGGGCTGAGTGTTACAACCATGGTAGGTACTAGGCCTCCCCAATTTCCTTGCCACCTCAACACTTGTTAATCTCTCTCCATGTTAAACAAACAGTATATTGTTCTGGTACAGTGAGAAACACAATAGATTCAAGTACTAAGAATTGTTCATACCTGGTACAGTGAGAAACACGATAGGAGTTCCCCACTGCCCTAGGAGCATACATAAGCAACTAACTGGTCCACAATCAGCGTACATAAACGACTGATCAGTCAGTCAGATTCTAACACTCCATTCTGAGACTTCGATCCCTCACTCAATATACAACTAGTTTCTCGTGGATAGACATTTCAATAATATATATGGAACTTGTACCTCGTTTGTTGAAAGTGGGTTGGGGCTCCAACACCTTTGACAACTCACAAATGTCCAACACAAGTTATGTGCCACCATGTCAGCTGGTCAATCACTGTATTCACTGTATCCTTTCTGTCTTATTCATGAAAACTGGTATTCCTTTGTTGCTGCCACATATTCCTACAAATATTTCATCAAACATTCATCCCATCACTCTAAGGACCTTCAAATCACCTCGATGCCTACCATGATCCACCCCTAGTCTCATACTCATGCAGGAAGGCTGCCACAATTGCTGTTGGTTCATGCCAAGCTGTCTGATAACAGTGCGATAATTGACATGAATCCAAACTTGATCAAAGTCTTGAAGTGGCTGACCTGGGAGGATTTCGACACAACACAATGAATTATTCCCCCAATATATTCAAGTACTTGCTCACTGCAATACATTAAACCACCTGCATCTTGCACTCTGCATTGAGATCCCTTGGCATTCAATGAGAACTCAGCAAAGGCATTCCTTTGTTGTCTCATTCAAACTGGGGACTTGAATACCATACAATGCTTAGCCAGTGATATCAGCTCGGCAGATTAATCGTGGCCCCAAAACACCGTGAGGGCCTGATTAAATCCTGGCCCCAATTTTTGGGGCCGCTATTCTCTCGATTAATCTTGTAGTTAACCTTGTGGTAGTACAGGGTGTATATGTAAAATTAATCTGGCCAACCAGCCGCGCAATCAATCTCGAAGTGTAGCAAACATGGAGATTAATCTCATGGGAGACATAAAATTAATTTAGACTGAACCCGCGATTAAATCCCCAAGGCCGCGATTAAATCTATACCATCAAATGTCCAGATTAATCCCCCAACTTGATTAAGTCAACAAGGCTGCGATCAAGTCCTGTGTTTAGTCCTGTGATGTGATTAGATTACTGAATCTGCAGCCACCTCGGAGTCCGGTTCATACACATGCCGGTGCTGTGGCTGCTCCGATGCGACCTGGTGCATTGGGTTCGTCGACGTGCACAACACGCGATGGTGGCGTTGCATACATGTGGGGTCGACATCAAGGCGGGCGAGGTGTGCAAAGAAGGGGAGGACTGGGCAGATGGGTGGTCAGCTTTTGCTCATGGGGGAGGAAGGTGGCAGAGAGGGAAGAAGACAAATAGAAAGAGGGATGGATAGTGAGAGGGAGAGAGACACACTGTCGATGATGGAGACAACACCCAGGAGCGGAACATACGTGGATGCGACGATGCGGACGGTTTTTGTTGTGTGTAATGAAGAGGCAGCAGGGGTTGGCTGTGGAGTAATATTACACAATGAGCATAGATCCACCATGTATATGGATGTGGGGAAATACTGGCAAACAGCTTCTGGATGGTATACGAGAGCAGTGAGGTTGAGTTCAGTGTCAGGAAAAGCGCAGGATATCGATCGGCACTGTCAGGGAAACAGTCTGGTACTGTTACGAGCACGATGAAGTGGTGCACCCTGGGGAACACCACGACCTGAGAGGAAGATTGTGAGGACATAGAACTGGGCTTGCACAAGTTCAGTCAGTCAACATCATAAATGTAGGGCTGCGACCCATAGACCCGTACCCGTAAACGGGTACAGTACGGGTATTTTCGGGTTTTCGGGTAGACCCGTTCACGGTACGGGTTGCTATGGGTGTGCTTGAGGTCCATACGGCCGGGTCCCGTAAGCGCATTTTGGCGCAGGGATCAACCCGTAAACCCGTATACAGTCAAGTATGGGTGACCCATACCGTACCCGACCCGTAAGTTCTTGCTCGAGAGGTGCTACGGCCAGGTCCCGTACCTGTACGACAGGCCGTGACCCGGCGCTTACGGGTATGGTTCACAGCCCTACATAAATGCCACCACTTCCTCTTTAGTCAGAAAAAAAGTCCAAGTCAGTGAACTGAGTGAAGCTGGGCGCAGAGCGTGATAACGCACTCACTGTATCCGTAAACGCAGTTCACGAGAGTGCCACATGGCACACAGGCAACTTGGTCAGTAAGTGCCACAGAGGCAACCAACACTCGGTGGCAGAACAGGAGAGAGATAGTACAAGAGCTGTCAGTGTCAAAAAGGTCAGCACAAAGAACACATGATGTTCATTGTGACAACACACATCAATAACTCTTCTTCCTCTTCTCCATCTTGTCTGCATGCCACCATCTGTTCTGTCTCGAAACAGACTTTGAATGGCTGGCTTCGCATATCCTGTCCTTGAGGTGCGCACCCCACCCGTTGATCAATGTGCTCTGAACCTATCAAGAAAACACCAACCAAAACCAAATCTACACACAGAAGTGCGTCGGAACAGAACGGAAGTGCTCGAGACGCGCACAGACGAGTATCAGACCCTGGTACAGGGCCTTATAAAAGGTTGCAGGGAATAGAATAGACCTTGGAAACGAGGAGAGAGTGTTGTGTTGTTTATAGAAGTCCTTGGAATGAAGTCCAAGTACTTGAGCCTTGTTCTGAGTGAACCGGAATGGAACCAGAACAGACAGGAAAGCTTGTGGAACACAACAAGTGTGTTTGATGCGAATGGAACCCTTGCTGTGCAAGTGTTCAGGCTAGGTCTGATTGAACAAGGGTAGACCTGAACAAACAGGAAGCACAGAGTGCAGTGGTGTAAAGCTTCGCAGCTATGAGAACAAGACAAGAATGAACAAGAACAAGTTGCTAAGGTTTCCCAAAGCGAGGTGGATGCCGTTTCTAAGCATAGACAGTAACAACAGTAGTGGGTTCCATTCCCAAGCTCTTCACACAAAACCCAAACAACCAAGTGTGGACTCAGCACAATCCCAACAGTTCCAGTCACTTTCAGACTATTCCAGATGAACGGCAAGTCAGATCCCAAGGATACCGATCACAAAATAAAAGATTCCAAGCCAAGATGAATTCTAAGAGACACCTTGTTCAAACTCCCCGGTATCTGCCCATTTTGCAAGTGTTTCCGCCTACTAGCCGTGGGGTGATTCCATGAAGTCACCCAAGATGCCCCTGCTACTAAATACAAAGACCTGAAACACATGGAAATGTCCGAGAATAAGTAAGTATGAGTAAAATAGTCCGTTTATCCGTCCGACTTCCGTGTATCCGTCGTAAGAATGGGTATCTGAGTCCTTCCATTGGCTGCCCATGTCGAGCACGCCATCCTGGTGCAATCCTGTGCACATTTACGATCAGTCAGACTGTGCCTAAGCCATCACAACCGATCCCCTATGTCGATCCTGACTGTATATGCCGTTCCTCCCAATGCCCATGCCTTCCTGCCTACTGGAATGTCTGGAACAGAAGCTCCCAGTCTGTAGCTCTTCAGGGATACCGCATTCGAAGTACTTCCCAGTATGGGTACTTGTTCCAAGAGCCGACGAGTGTAGGTCCAAGTGATCGGACCCTCGCTTAGTGACCATCCCCTACCCAGAATGCCTGGGACGGCGTGGAACCATCAAGATGTGATGTTCCCAGCCCCTTCCAGTGATCATCTGATCAGAACGTGTTACGCATCCCATGAACGGGAATAGAGTAGACTTCACGTTCCACTTGTTCAGTGGGCTACACATCTCCTACAGGTTTCAGAGCGAGCACATGCCAATGGTTCCAGAGTGTTCCTCCCTGTTCCCATCCGTTACTCAGTGGTTCCTGCCCAGCCAGCTACTTGGAAACCTCAGTACTGACGCTTCTGGAGCATCAGCACATGTCTTGTCATGAAAACACGAAAAAGCGAAGATTTCATGGGTGGACAAATCCCGTGCTTATCATTGTCTCTTGACTTCTTTGGCTGATGTGAGTCCACTGTGTCTGTTTTCCATCTTGTCCTAACATTCATAAAAGAACACTTTGAATCGGGATTATCAGCCAGACTTGAGTGCAGGAATCTGAATGCGGTGGGTGCTTTCGACTTTCTATTGTATCTATCCAAATAGATGCTAACCCACACTGCAGAACAGGGAAGAGATCCTCGAGAACTTGGCAAGCTCGAGCAAGACAGTGCTGGTGGAACAGTTTGAATCACCCACCCTACACACCGCCACGCACCAAGTGACTGCGAACGAGGCTGTGCAGTGGCGTGCCTAACGTGATGAGACACAAAGGAGGGACCAAGCCAGCTGCAGCCGCAGCTGTGACTGATGTATCTGTCCTCAGCATTGCAGGCTGTTGTTACAGCAGCCATGCGCACCACTGCCAGCAGCTGCCACCCTGCTCTTCTGCCCTCTTCATATTCATGCACTGCAGGCGCTTCCACGGTGGCAGTCCCAATGATCCCTGCACCCAGCCCCTTGTGACAGCAATGCCCATGTCGCTGTCTGCCTCCCGTTCACAAGCAGGGGAGGGCTGGTGCCAGTGCCCTTGAGCTTTGCATGGCCCAGCCTTTCCAGTGGTTATCTTGGGGTGATCAAAGCGGGATTATGCAGGGCTTGCATAGTTTACAAATGTAGCTTGAGATTAATCGGGATGGGATTAATCACAGAGGGAGTGACTTTGTTGGAAGATTAATCGTGTGCGCGCTGATTCATCGCAACCACTGAATCGGGCCCGTCTGTGATTGATCACATCTATGATTAATCTTCAAGCTGGTTAAAATGTATTACATTGCAGGTGATGGGATTATGTAGGATTAATCGAGAAAATAGCGGCCCCAATTTTTTTGGCAGGATTTAATCAGGCCTGCCCAGGAATTGGGGGCAGGATTAATTGTACCTGCTTTGTATGTTGGCTTAGCAGCCACATACACATTTACGGTTTTCACATACTATTCTACCTGGTATTCAGGTCAGCAGAATACACCTATAACTCACTGGAACAACATCTGAATGATATTGTTTTTCCATTGATTCTGGGGGCCAGGCCACCCTGAGGTCCTGACTTCATCTTATTTACCCTACCAGTCTTTTCTTTTTACTAAATGTGTTGAAAGCAAGGTACTCAGGTTGTGAAATGGTGGAAGAAAAATAATATCTGTAGCATACTCTTGAAAACTGTATGTAGTACAAGCCCCGGCTGTTTCCCAACAGGAGCACATCAGAATATGTCTATCTACCTACCAACAGCACATAAATTCAACTCACAGCCCACCTCCTTATCAAATGGCCACTCGATCCTGGTCTCCTTTGCCTTCTACCATGCTTTCAAGGTTTTCAATGTTGTCTTCATCCACCTCAACCTCTTCTACAGTGCTCGAGGGTGCATTGAGCTCCGCTAGATGAGTTATGTGCTTCCTGTGTTGGATTTGCACATCTCTGCTAACACTAGCTATCCTATGATCAATGTGTTCTACTTGTTGGGCCTGTGATGAAGATTCAAACAGTGGTCTCGCTGTGTTCCAAAGTGTCATTGCCTTCAGCAAGTCACCAGATCCTTTGGCAATGTCACCGAGTCTCAGCATGCACTCTGCTCTGCTCCGGTGAACATCCATATAGGTGAACCCCTCAAGTGCAATTGTAAACAAGGTGATAGCACTGCCCTCATCTCCCTGATGAAGGAACACATCCCCAAGAAATTGGAGGGCTTTATGGACTTCAAGGGTCTTCTTAAACTTGACAGAATGTATGAGAAATATGGTTGTCCACCTGGACATCGAATAGCCAGGACCCCATTGGCTCGCATTTCCCAACCATTCGAGACAGAAGAATTCGTTGTCACTGCTTAGGCCAAATTTCAAGAACTTTTCAAACAGTAGCTTTGCTGTCACTAGATCCTTCTCCCTAAGATAAAGGGCTGCAAGTACAACTTCACAGGTGGTAATCTTTGCCCTGATTCCAAGAGTGGTAAAGATTGACTGAGCAAGCATAATATTCTTCTCTACAATGTCTTTTGGGGCACCCATTGACAACTCAAGTCCAGCAAAATTGATCAATATTGCTGCATGCCAATATGGATCCTGCTCCACAGAGACAGTCTGAAGCATCTTGGTATAAATCTCCAAGGCCACACCATATTCAGTTTTTTTTACATAGCAGTCAGCCTCAGTGCCCATTATGCCCAGATTTGCCTCACTACCAGACATACCACATAGATCAAGGAGATATTGTGCCCTGATGCACAACAAGAAAGCTTTCTTGTAATGACCAAGTTCTCGCCAGGAGATGGCTTCCATACGGGCTGCCTGTGACTCTCCATATATGTTTCCGGAAACCCTGGCAAACCTCTGACCTTGATGTGCATATGATGTGGCACTCAAGTATTTGCCACGGAAACAATCAATCCATGCAAGAGTAGTCAAAGCCTGCCCTTCTCCTTTGGTGTACCCAGTTGAAATTGCTAAAGAGAGAGCTCTTTTGCATATCTTTATGGCCTCTAGAGAATCTCGCTTGAAATCAGAATAATATTGTGCTGTGCCAATATAAAAGGAGCCTGAGAGTTCATGTGAGTCCCAAGAAATGAGTGTTGCACATAAAACATACATTTAACATCCGGATCAGTAAATTGCTCACAGTATTCCAATCCTTGGGAGATCAGAACCTCTGGATCATATGGGTAGTATCCCCATGAGTTCACTAGTTCTGTAATGACATGGACTTGCAGTCTATGATCACTGAGGTGCGGAAGGATATTGTATAGTTGGCCAATCAGATGACTATGTGCCTGGCCTTTGATCTGACTGAATAGGTTGAAATAACACAGACAGTAAGTGGTACTCAAAAGGTCTGAGTCTTTGCCTTGGAACCCCCATTGAATGAGATTCTGGATGTTTGCAGAGTTTGATACTATGCGAGGAACTGCTATGGCACTGGACTGTGTTCCTCGGTACTCTGTAAAGAACTCAAGCAAATCATGGACATATTTGAGCAGACCCTGCACAAGATTATCCCCAGGAGGCCAATGCTGTTGCATATACTCTCTGACTGGCATCAATACTTTGAGACGCTTATTTTCATCACTGTATGCAAGAGCAGTGGACTTCAATGCTGTCTTGCATCCAAGAATGTTCTCCAGTGGAAGTTTGCTTTGTATGAGGTCCACATCCAAAAGGCCATCTGGGAGTATTGACAAGAGACTCAGGAGCTCCTGTGATTGGGGGAGCAATTTGATCCTGGGACTTGATAAGGATAGTGAAATTGATAGATCCAAGTTGGATCTTTTATCAAAGCCATCAGAGATCAGAGAGGTCTTTTCCTTCTCCCACCGAGATAAAACATTGGAACAGCCCTCTGAGTCAGCCAAATGGGCAAGTAGATTGATTGCAAGTGGCATATTGTCTGTCAGAGAGAGAATTCTGTCAACCTCTTCCAGAGTATGCCCATCATCTGCAATATCAATAAATGTGAGACGAGCAGCATCTTGGTCCAGAGGTTTCAAAGGCGGAAAGAAGGGTCGAGTCCACTGGACTTTTGCTGGTCTTTCTGCTCCTCGCATGGTGATCTGATAAGGTGTGAGTGGAAAGTCTGCTCCAAAACCTGGAGAACCCACCATCAATGTAAGATGATTCACACCAGTCAGCAGAGACAACAGTTCTTCAATAGCAGAACGAGACACTGTAGGCTCCCACAATGTTTCAAGCTCATCCAGAATCAAGAGACTTGGTGGATTGCTGGAAAAGTGGTTGAGCACTGGTTGAGTGAGGTCTTTCTCAGGCTTCAGTCCAAGATGGGCTCCAATGAGTGCCACAAGTTCGAGTCCAGTTGTTGCGGAGTTGCAAGCAACAAAGAACCGATTTTGCTCATATTTAGCTGTAATTGTTGGATGGTGGACGAGAGCTTTGGCTAGGGAGCTTTTGCCCATGCCACCTCCACCCAAAATGGCTATCCTTGGGGTTCCGGTCTCGAAAAGCTGTAGAATGTTTGAAAGCTCAGAGTCCCGCCCATGGAAGATCTTTGGTTCAGAGGGTAGCATTGAGATTGAGTTGGAGCTTGAAAACAAAGCTAAGTGATCCTGTAAGGACACCACGGTAAATACGGACCTATTATAGGACTGGAAGTAGGGCCAGCTTATCTATGGCAAGGTCAGTCATAACCAGTAGAATAGTTAAATCACTCACAGTTGATGCTGTTTCCGAAACACTTCCATCAGAGAGTGTTTCAATCATGTCAATTAATTCTTGATGTCTCTTCTGTGCATCCTCCTGCATGTCTGTGGCACTTGGTAGAACAGTGGCTGTCTGGATCTAAGGCAGATATCCTTCAATTGGTCACTGTTGAGCCATACAGAGAGCAAACCTGAAAGAACTCTAGGCCTTGTTGCAATCCGGCCCTGCAATCTTTCAATATCACACTAATTTCACCCTGGCGGAAGAAGCTTTTCATTTTGTTGCCCTTCTGTTGGGCTTCGACAAAGGCATGGATTTTGTGAAGGATTCTGATCCAGTAGTCAATAAACCGAAGTTCTACAACCATAGGCAAAGTACTCTGTGAATTTTCCGACATAATGCAGTACACTTGGAGGCATTTCTCCGCCTGTATCTGACTTGATATAAAGAACAATGATTGCACTGAGCAATCTGTGGGTTCGCTCCAACAGATCAACACAGTCATCTTTGTTCTGTTTCACCGTCTACCAGGACTGATTTAGATTTATATTGATCCCAGATTCAGACTCGCCTCAATATTTTTCAAAAGAGCATGAGTCGTGTTAATGATGGCACCTAAGAACGGGGAGCCGAGGGAATCTGCAATAATTTCCAAGCTATTTGCAGTTATAGTCAAGGCTGAGGTCACCGTGTTCAGTCGGATCTGAATAGCACCTGGCTGGGGCATTTTAGCATGACAGTTCCCATTCAATGCTGGCGTCTTTTATGCTTGACCTACGGGAAATCCCGGCGTGATCAGGTGTTGCACTTCGTGGATCTGTCACCACTTTAGGGAATGACATTCTTCCGTTCATCATTGCCAATATTCTTCCATTCATCTGTCAAATGGAGGTCCTCGGGCTGCCCCAAAGCACTGGGTTTCCGTTTCTCATTGGATGGGGTACTATGCAGAAGGGGCGCTTTGTCTGGGTTTCGTTGGATCAAAACTGGAAATCAAGTGAAAATGAACCGGC
The DNA here is from genome assembly GCA_029282495.1 of Mycena albidolilacea. NCBI lineage: Eukaryota > Fungi > Basidiomycota > Agaricomycetes > Agaricales > Mycenaceae > Mycena > Mycena albidolilacea. Next base: position 84,507 of record JARIHO010000024.1, on the reverse strand, counting down.
TGATCATAAACTCGCACAAATGTATCGATAGGGACCCCGGTGTTTTCCGCACCCAACCGTCGTGGAACCGAATTCCATTCAAACGTTCACCAGCGGTTCTGCTTCTGATTCAGCGTCCAGAAACGTTCCGGGAATTGACCTGCCCGACTCCAATCCGTGCATGACATTATTGTTCCTTTGGCCATGGAGGACCGTTTGTTATGTTCCGGGCCAACTGCGGGAAAATCCGTCCGCACGGAGTGCGGGAAACTTCGAGAATTTCTTAAATTCAATCCATATCCGCGCTACGCCCAATGGTATCACGTCATCGTAAATGGAAGAAGCATTCTTCAATTGGATCTGTCCCGTGAATGTCGCCGAAATACTAGCGGTTCTCCCAGATGCCAGCACCGCCAGTGCACCCTATTATCATCTAACCTAATCTGTGGCCCTGTTAGCTCGCCATGGGGACTTCCTAGATCTCACACGCACCATTGTTATTGGCATCGGTCGCTTTTGCGTCGCGTCCGCTGAAAATTTAAAATAGGGGATAGTAGAACTCAACACGATTTTCCGCGCCAAGCGCGACTGATCAGGATCAGCGGTGGACTTCGGAGGGCTTGACGCCGGGGCACCATCTACTTATGCTGTAGTCCATTATAATGGGCCAGTTGGCAGGCAGAACACCGCATCGCTTGTCATTTGAACGAAGTGTGCACATCACGTCCGGATTGACGTAGTATATATCCCTCAGGCCGCCATGTACTGTGCTATTGTCGTACGGCGGGTTGCACGACGGTGCATCTGTCCGGATAAATGCATCGTTGACACGTGCACCATCCTTGTTAGTCTCCCCTAGGCAGACACTTCAACAAAGTTTGAGCTCGTACCTCGCTTGTTGACATCCTTGTGGGCGCGCGCCAGTCGGCATCAGTGAGGCTCAATATCATTGGGCAGGTTCAACCTATCTGTTTAGCGTTGACCCTGAAGCGTGCCGCATACGCGGCGCCAAGGGGAGAGAAGATGGTCGGATTCAACTGTGAATACGAAGGATGTCGCGGGAAGACAAGTATAAGAGGTACGAGATTATGTAATATTGAAGCGTCTGTCTGCGAGAGACTGAGACAAGTGGTGCGAGGGAGCGTCAAGTGAGCGTGTGGCTTTGTTTACTCGCAAAATAGCAGCACGGAAGTGCGGGAGCGGATGAATATAACCCCAAGTTCAGTCCATGTTTCTCGGGAGGAAAAGAATTCATATCCAAGTTGTATCGAAAGTATCGAATTTCAAGTTGTGGAAACGATGGCCAAAAGTTAAAGGCCAGGTCGAATTTGTTGAAGTAGGCCACAAAGGTCATTTGTCGGAGGCCAAAGTCGAGTGTAGAGGTCGAAGGTCGGAATATGGATCATAATAATAGACAGTGGGCGTTTGCGTTCGCGGTCGTGCATGCTGTAAAGCATTCGAGACACGCTCGATCCTTGAGTCGAGCGCTCCGCCGCTCCAGTGATCAGTTGAGGAATTTCCATTTGCGGCGGACTAAAATCGAATCAACCCAAAGTCAGAATATCTTGTCCAGAGAAAGAAAGCTTAACCTTAAAGTTACGTCGGCGTGTTGAATGAGAAAAACTATTGAGCCTTGCACAAACTTCTCCGAGTCTCCGACTTTACAACCCTCAGATCCGAAATCCGGCTTGAATCTGGCTGCTGGAAATATAAACGAAAACAAAAGGAAGCTCGTGTATCGATCCCACAGAAGTAGCAATTGAATCAAGGTTGCATGCACTGGGCCTACTAACGAAAGACTCTGCAGCATCAAGTCGCGGTGGATTGAGAGTGTGAATTAGATGGGTCTTGAGAAATAAATACCAGCTCAGTGGACGAGCTCGGGAGTGGGGGTGAATCAAATTCTCATTCGAAAATTTGAACCTCTCCTTGATACTTTACTTACGCGGCCAAGGCGCGGTTGATTATTCGTTTAGTTCACGTCCGTCCGTTGTTCAGGGCAACTTGCCAGTCAATTCAGCCAAAAGCTGCACTTACAACATCCTCTACATAGCCAAAACACGACAAGCTACAAGAGCCAAAGCGATGAAAGATATTCTGATCAAGCTGGGAGGGAATCTAAAAGGATGACCCTGTCACGAGTAACTCGAACATGCAATCCTATGTCGGCAAGGGCGCGAAACTCCGCGGAGACGGAGTGCATGTCGCCAACCGGACGTTCAACTCAAACCGCCCTGGAGTGCCTTTCTTATGTCTCCGCGACAGCATCTCTGGTGAACGCGCCATAGTGATAGCTCCCAACATCTCCGCAAATCTCCAGGAACTTGAGCCACGGAAGGATGTCTGCCCCTTCAACTTGGGGCTCGAGCGCTGACGTCTGACGTCCGATAGACTGGCATTGATCGAGCTCGAGATGCTCCACGGAGCTCACGGCAAGGAAGAGGTGTTGCAGTTCATCTGCAGTGCTATACCCTGCGTTCAGGGAGAGGAACCGCGGAGTGCAGGATGGGCGCAACATCAGAGATAACGTCGGGGCGGCCCCAGATTTGCAGCCGGTCCAGGCGCGGAACCGTGAGCCAAGAGAATGAAGCCATGTTCCCAGCTAAAAGGGGCGGCTAGACGGGCGAAGACGCAAGTTCTCTCTCCTCCGACGAGAAGAGCTCCAGGAGATTCGTGCAGCGTTGGAAGATACACAGGGTTAGAGTAACATCGGGGTCGAATACTGGGTCGAATATGTGGCGTGTAAAGGTGGACAGTTGTTCGAAAGGAAGATCGATCTGCGGGAGGAAGAGTATGTCGGAGTGACGAAGAAATAGAGCCTCGTAGATGATAACGAGAGGATTCGTACTCGGTGGATTCAAGTTTGTACGAGGTCACGGCGTTGCGGAGAGTGAGTCGCTGCAAGAGTGGAAAGGGGGACATGCTAAGTTGTTCAAATGTGGGGCGGTGGGACGGAGCCTGAGGAGATGATCGCCGAGAACGGAATACCGCCAAGTGTGGCGTTGTCTGGAGGTGAGGAACCGTGCCAATGTGGCGCTCTTCTATGATTTGTCTAGGGGATCAACCAACGACGCCACACTCAGACTCAGACTCGTCGGCTAGCGTGGACGAGTTGCGCCAGTGTGGCGTGAGTGTTCTGCGAGTATGGCGCACATACACGCAGCTTACGCCACTCTCAAACATTTCTTTTGCAGTGGCGTCGCTCGCTTATTTTCCGCTCTCCACACGAAGTGACAAGTCCAAACACTCTATCTATTCATTTTATTCGAATACATCCGGGGGTAGAAGGTCGATCACTAATCCATATACAAAGAATTACTACGTACACGGAACCAAAGTGTACATTACTGAGAAGTCAGGAAAAGTCAGACGCACGATGGATAAATGGAACACAAAACTCACCTGCTTATTCCTCGCTTTTTTGGTCTTGCTTTGAAGTTTGAACCACAGATCCAACGCTCTCTAACACGCAATGGGGAGTGCGCACAGAGTGAACAATATTGTGTTCATTGAGGTCATCGAGGTTGGCGTTTAAGACTTCAATCGGAGGAGGTGTGAGTATGGCGATGATACAGGTAGGGGAGGTCCGATAGGAAGCTCGGGTTCAGTAGAAACAACTCTTTTGATCATATGTCGAAAGCCAATTCCTCCGGGCCCTGCGAAGACGACAGTCTTCCAAGTCGTACTCGGCAGAGGGGGCTGTAAAATCACCAGCGCCGTGGAAATGCTTGCAGAAAACCAATCGAACTCGGTGTTACTACCGAGCTGGAAGTCTGCATACCCGGAATTCTGATTTTCCTCGGCATTCCCGAGTAAGATCTTGTCGAGAGAATCATCGGCGGGGCTGGGAGATCTCGGACATGAACCCGAGGTTGTCGAGCCACGGTAATTCATCACCGAAGCGGAACGGGAGCACGAAATCAACGGATAGGAGGGCAGAGCGACCAGAAAATGGGAACCCTGGGATCGTGGCTGCAGCAGGAGGAATCCTGTTGGATGTCAGGCACGACAGAAGCTACAGAGAGGGCAGACAATGTGCCTATCTGTGTGGTGCGTCGAGAAGAAAGCACACGTCCCGAGGACGACGTCTGGAACCGTGGGATACCCCTGCTGCTGTCGTTGTATTGAATTTTCGCCCCGTGGAATTGCTTTCACCGACGGAGAAAAGTTCAGTGAAGCAAAGGGAGAGCGACACATTCACGTACCAAAACTCGGAATGCTAGCGGGTTGCCAGCCGCGACGCTGGTAAGAAGCTGGGCGTGGGGCGTGGAAGGAAAGCAGCAAAAATCTGGGATCAGATCGACGTTTGGTGATCCTCAGCCCGCAACGGAGTATCTCGCGTGTAAGCGAGATTGGCGCTTCTCGTTCAACTTGCGCCACACTCGCACAACACTCACGCCACACTGGCTTCAACAAGCGAGGTACGAGCTCAAACTTTGTTGAAGCGTCTGCCTAGGGGAGACTACGCACACTCAGACTCGTCGGCTATCGTGGATGAGTTGGGTGTGGCGTCGTTGACACATCCCCATTTGTCTATGATAGAAGAGTCATAGCTGCTGTCACGTCACGCGCGCTCTTTCTTCTTACCACCATCCCCTTAAATCTCGTGGTCGACGCGAGGTCGCCTTTTCCTTAGAGTGCCTACTTTATCGTCGATTTGGAATTTTTTGCGTTTTCCTCTCTCGAGGAGTCCCTTGGTTGAACATGGAATTTGACCGTGAAACTTACTTGAAGCACAATCACTGCGCGCTCTTCGATGAATAATATATTCTGGCCGGCTCACTTCTGGATCTAGACTTGACTCACGAATTTCTTAAACCCAAGTCACTCCTCTGCTCTTTCAGTATCCGCCACCTGGACCTAGATTCTGCACACATAGAGTCGAGCTCCGAGCCTGTGACGAGCCTGGTCTGAGCGTTACATGCGTTATCTGCTCGCAAGTGATAAGCCTTGCTTGCTGCCTCGACGCTTTCTATCTCTCTATTCTGAACCTCGATCCCTCACGGAATTTCGGGCAGGCTATTCGATACCTTTTTCCCTGGCTTGGCTTCGAAGACTTTTTCTGCACTATCCACTGACCGTGGGGGTCGACTTCAACGCGATCAGTTACCATATCGTCTCCGAGTCTGAGCACCGCACTTTCCGCACACGCAACTGCACACGAGCCTTTATTTCGACCGGCGACGATCACATTTCCATTTCTCCGAACCTTGGAGTCTTCCAGTTCTGTAACCCGAGGGCGCGCGAAAAAAACGACACCGGTGTCTTCAATCCTCTAAAGTCTTAGCTGCATGGACATCGCAGTTTATTGGTTCTTGCTCTCCATCTTTCTCGGTCGAACCCATCGCTTTCAACATTAATGATTTCCGACCACAGCCAAGCTTGTGTTTTTTGGCATGCACTATAGTGCACATCGACCTGGCGCTTCAAGCGGTTCCCCCCTGTCGAGCCCTGCCTTTAGTTGGTTGAAACATCGAACGAATCCAACTTGACTTATCCAAGTTTACCTATACTCGTTCGCCCAAGTGGCACAACGATGGATCTGCGGACCGCGAATTGGGATGGGTGTTATTCAAGATAGACAGCCTCGCAAAGTTTACAATTACTTCCGTTCCCATCCCTCTTCGATGAATATTCTGGCCGCCCAAGTCTTTCGACAGTGCTCACTTCTGCGTCTAGGTGGTTCACGAATTTTTTCAGACCAACGGCACCCCTCTGCTCTTCAGAATCCACCATCTTGGCCTAAATTGACCTCTGCGCACCTCAGTTGTTCGGAGGCTAGGAATCCTCGAAGACTGAGCGCCACAGCCGTAATATGCATTAACTGCTCGCAAACACAAAGACTCGCCGGCTTCCTGGCTGCCTCGGCACTTGTTGATCTCTCTATTCTTCTGGACCTTGATCCCTCACCGACATTCGGGCCTTTCAATCATCACATCACATCTTCTGACAATTGCTTGGCCCCGGCCTGACTTCCGTGTTTTTGCGTCGAGCTCGCCCCTAACACGATCGGTTACCATATCATATCATCTAAGGCATCACACTTTCCGTACACGCAACTGGATTCGAGACGAGATGGTTCGGAGATGGTACTGTCAAGCTCGTCGTGGTCTGCTCCCGTCTACACTATCTTATAGCCGCTCTTGTGCCAGCTTCCAATTCGACGTGTGGATGACGAATGCTAGGACGAAGTCCCCTCCCATTTAACGCCGTTCGTACTATGTAGCAAATGTTGTATGGAATCAGGGGCTCCAGAATCGCATTCGAAAGAGGATCATATTTCATTATATGTCGCAGATCGCGACTGGCTTTGTTCTATGCGAAGCATGATAAATAAACTCTAGCTCGTGGACGGGGAGGGTAGTCTGGGTGGATTAATATAGGAGGGCAACCTTCTCATTCCAAAATTCGAACCTCTCCTCGGTGCTCAAGGCCGAGGCTCAGTGGACCATGTATTTGTTTTCACGTTCGTCTATGTGTTCTATGGCAGTTCCCCAGTTCATCAGACAAAGGTACAACAAAGTTATTTACAAAAAAAAGAGACAAGTTAAATTTTTACAAGAGCAAAAGCGATGAAAGGTATTGTACGATCGAGCTGGATGGCAATTCAAAAGAACAACCGCATCATGAATAACCCGAACATGTAACCCTCTGTCGGCAAGGGCGCGAAACGCGGCCATGGCGTCGGGAATGGGCATGTACTCCTGCAGTAAGAGCTCGAACCGCACGAGAGTGCCTTCCTCGCGTCTCCTCGACAGCATATCTGTGAGAGTGCGATAATTATCGCCGCTCCCCACACCTTCGCGAATCTCTAGGTGTTTGAGCCCCGGAAGGATGTCGGCACCTGGGAGCGCCGGCAGCTGAGTCTCGATGTAGCGGCCGGTGAGCATGAGATGCTCCACCGAGCTCACGGTACTGAGAAAATCCTGCAGCCGAGCTGCGGATATTTGATGAGTGTCCTTCAAGGAGAGAGCCCGCAGATCGCAGGAGGACCCGCAACATCAGCGAGCGCAATGCCTCTGGCTCGACGGCGATGCTGTTTATTTCGAGCCGCTCCAGACGCGGAACTGTCAGAAAATGCAGTACACCCCCTTCGTTAATGGCCAACGAGCGGCGAGCGCAGACGCGGCAGCTCGACAGGCGGGAGGATGCGCCCGTCGAAGATGAACCCCCCACCCCAAAAGAGATCCAGGAGGTTTGGGCAGCGCCGCAAGACCCCGACGGCTTGAGCCGTACCAAAAGAGAGGCTGAAGTGAAGGGTGGTCAACTGTTCGAAGGGAAGATCGAGCTGGGGGAGGAAGCTTAGGTCGGCGTAACAAAGTAACGGGGTGTCTCGGATGATAATGGGTCGATCCAAGTGCAAATCGTTGGTCCGCAGTGTAAGTCGCTCAAGATGTGGAAGGGAAGACATGCTGAGCTGGCGAGGGGGGCCCACTGGGAGCACTAAGGTGACATCCCACCACCGGGAACGGTGAATCATAAGCCTTCATGAGCATGTCCGCCTTCGCGTCGTTCATACTTTGGAGGAAAATAGTGAGCGGGTGGTCCCGTGTGCGCGAGAGCCAAAGCTCAAGCAATTGTATCGATCCTTTCGCAAAAGCGATGGATGACCAGGGTACGGGTGTACCAATGCATATGTCCCTCCATTGGCCACATATTTGACCAAGTAGTAGAGGAAGGCGAGGGGCATATTAAGAGCAAGTGCGAGTCGAAAAGGGAAGTTCCAGAAGACAGTGAGTAAAAATCTTGGCCGTGATTTCATTTGGGGGCAGGAGGATTGGAGGATTGTTGTCACCAGACGACACGTCGGTGATGTGCGAGCTCATTGGTGAACGTGTCTGTAGAACGAGACCTACAGCGTGAGCCGAGCCAAGACAGAAGACGTTTAACAAGCCAGATATGAGCTTACTGTGAACTTGAAGTGTTTGCTGTCGGGCCACCGCTGTGCACGCTGAGCTGTATGGGAGTCTGTACCGGCCAATTTGAATCAGATGATTATATCGGACAAGGGGCAGTCGGGATTCGAAAATCGTATATGACGTCGAAAAGTGATTTAAGGGCTTGGACCTGACCCCCCCCCCCTCCCCCCCCAAATCGGGAAGGAGTTTCTCACGGATCACGTGTTTTCATCAAACTCCTCCGCGAAACCGTTCCAGCCTCTTCTGGTTCGCCATTTCAGCGCTCCTGGTTATCCAGTGCTCTCTGTGGCTCTCAATAAGCATTTAATCGACCACTCAAACCATCTTCTATTTTTTCTTTTTCTTCATATGGAGCACAAGACGTAGTTAAAATCCAGCTCAACGCTGTTTTGCAGTATGACACAAGTCGCAGGCCCAGTTTTTTGGCAGCTTCTCTTCGAGACCATTGGTGCAGTGCGCACTCTCTATGAAACTGCAATTCATTTGTCAGGTGGAGGTTAAATTTATAAGAGTTGATTGAACTAACCCAGCGCATCTCGCACCCTTTTTTTCGAACACTCGGCGACTTTTGACGTGCAAATGTCTATCATTAGCGCAGAATCTGTCGGCCAACCCACGCACCAACCCACGCACTGTTTGGTTCTTCTTCGCTTTCGGCATTATTTTGAGGAAGCGAAAATAGTTTTCCCGTGCACGTGCGCGTGTGATCAGTCCAAATTGGTTCGGCACTGTTTGGGCTTAAGCCCGATGGTCTCAATGGAACAGAAATGATGCAGAATGGTCGCAGCATCCTCAGGAGCGGTTCTGAGATGGTTTCTGAGCTATTTGAACCTATTTCAAAATCTACTATAAAAAGTTTTTTAAGGACCTGGTCGGGACCCCCCCCCCCCCCTCCCCATATCCGGAATTCGGATCCCGACTGCCCCTTGATATCGGAGAGCGACGCCAATTTGAGGCGAGCCGCGAGAGAAGCTGCAGCGCTCAAATGTAGTGAAACTGCACTTGGGCGTTGTAGAGAAAAGTGCAATCTTTCCAAATCAGGGTATTGCACTGCCTTTTTGGGTCATTCACCTCGACTTCACGTTCCACAATTTCTCAGGCAAATAAACACAGGAGTATGTACCGAATTAAACGACAAGTTTGTACTGAAAACTCAGACATAATTTGTGAGATCAAGAAATCCGGGTGAGACGTGGTGGGATATATACACCTTGGAGCGCCGAACTACGAAACCCGATTCTGGCCCGATAGAGCTTCAGTTGCACTATGCTATGGAGCTCGCAGTGTGAAGCACAGTTTGCACATAGTTTAGCCGCAGGTGCCTGATATACCGCCAAAGATACTGGAGATCACACAATGAGCGCGATACCGAGGAAAAAAGCCAAAGGATGTGGAACGGCCACACACCACACATGGAACCACACCCCACATTACATTGTTGAGCGCGCAGGAACACCAACTTTATCTGTCGGGACTGTTCTCCTGAGAGGCGTCGTGTCGGCCGGAAGATGTGTGTGCAGCTCCACCGCACATGACGCACACACCCAAAAAGGGATTCGGATTCGGGCGCGCCGCATCTTCTTCGCTGTTCCACTGGCGTCTGAACCTATCCTTTCCTCTGACAAAGAAGCTGACAAACAAGCCAAGCAAGGCGAGGCACCAGGCAGGTTTGGGAGAAGGCCGAGGTCAGGGACTGCGTGCGTGCACACAGTTCCTACACACTGAGGGTGCGGCGTGTTTCCAGTAGGAGTAGGAGTAGAATGAATGAGCTAGTCGCGGGCACACCCGAATCTCAGCAACTGCTGATCTTCCGATCTCTCCTCTCCGGCTTCACACATCGTACAGACAGCCCGGCTCCGGCTGCGCGCGCATGTCAACCACCTGAGTCTGTCTGTTCAAGGCCAAGGGGAGGGAAGGGCTGGCCCAAGCTACACTACACGCTGTGCACCACCCTCCGGAGAAGAGAAAAAAGAAAGGAAAGGACCTCGAAATCGTATGCAATGCGCAGGCACCGCACACCACAGAGATCCAGGTGCAGCGCCGCCGGGGGTCCGCGCATGCAAATGCTCGCATGCCCCCCTCCCTGTATCCGCTGAGAACCTAGGGTCGGGCGAAGCAGCGGCAGATCTGTCTTGTCTGTCTCGTCGCATCTCGAGAACGAGAACGAGCAGACAAAGGCAAAGGCAGTGGCAGAGCGGAGAGCCCAGGAAGGACGGTGTGCTGCTGCAAGCCGCAAGCAAAAGAAAGAAAGGGAGTCGAGGCTAGCACGTATCTATATGGAAGGGGACGAGATGGGAGAAAACGCACTGATACACGGCCAGCACAACATCAATCTCTGTGAGGGGTACCTGAGTCGCGAGCTCGGAGAGCGTGGGGATGTACACGAGCTTGCGAAAGAACTTGGGCGAGATGATCGCGCCTGCGAGGCTGAAGAGCACTAGTACATGAGTTAATAATTAAAGTTTGAGTAGTAAATAGACACGCCAAGGGGCAGTCAGGATTCGAAATTTGTATATGACGTCGAAAAGTGATTTAAGGGCCTGGACCTGACCCCCCTCCCCCCCCTCCCCCAAATCGGGAAGGAGTTTCTCACGGATCAGATCACGTGTTCTCATCAAACTCCTCCGTGAAACCGTTCCAGCCTGTTCTGGCCTGCTATTTCAGCACTCCTGGCTATCCAGTGCTCTCTGCGGCTTTCAATAAGCATTTACTCAACCACTCAAACCATCTTCTATTTTTCTTTTTCTTCATACGCAGCACAAGATGTAGTCAAGATGTATTTAGTAACATTACAATCAAGCTCGACGCCGTTTTGCAGTACAACACAAGCCGCAGGCCCAGTTTTTCGGCAGTTTTTCTTTGAGACCATTGGTGCACTCTCTGTGAAACTGCAATTCATTTGTTGGGTGCAGGTTAAATTTATGAGAGATGATTGAACACCTTTCGGTCGCAACCTCATCCAGCATCAGAACCATGTGAACAATATGGTGTTGTGTCACGTGGTTGTAACACTTGGGAGCCCCGGCGCAATTTGGCTGATACGCAGAGGAAGCGAAAATAGTTTTCTCGTGCACGTGCACGTGTGATTGGTCCAAATCAGTTTGGCACTGTTCAGGTAAGCCAGATGGTCTCAATGGAACAGAAATGATGCAGAATGGTCGCAGCATCCTCAGGAGCAGTTCTGAGGCAGTTTCTGAGCTATTTGAACCTATTTCAAAATCTACTACAAAAAGTTTTTTAAGGACCTGGTCGGGACCCCATATCCGGAATTCGGATCCCGACTGCCCCTTGAGACACGCACTCTTGGACCAAAACGACGAATGGACGATATACAGTCTTTTCAAATTATTGCGGTACGTCCTCCCCAGACTGCGATACGCCTTCCAGACCCAGCTCCAGTTCAGGGTGTGCTGCGCGCCGCGCGGGGCAGGGGCGGCGAAGAAAACGACGGTGTAGTACTAGTCGGACTCGACATAGAGCGCGAGGTACGCGGTGATGCGCGCGAGGAGGACGTCGTAGTCGACCTGCTTGGGGTCCGGCAGCGCGGAGGCGTTGAAGACCACCATTGGCCGCGTCTCAAAGTCGACTCCCGCCTGGAAGATGAGCCGCGCCATTACGTCCTCGACGTTATCCCGCTCCCGCTCCCGCCCGTGGCCATTGCTGTTCCCGTGCTCTTCCGCAGTGTTGAGGCTCTGCTTCCGCGCCCAGGGTGCTGTGAACTTGCGTTTGAAGGGGGATAGCGGAGCGGAGGAGGGGACAGAGCTCGAGGAAGATTGCGGTTGGGGCAGTGAGAGGGCCGCGAGCCGCTGTTTGAGGGTTGTGCCCGCCTTGAAAGCCATAGACCAGCCCGGAGAACAAGTAGGAGCCTCGGGGAGGAGCGGAGGAGGAGATTGATTTAGGGTTAAGTAGACGCAATACCCCTGTTGCTTCGTGCCTTGATCATCTTTGCGGCCTTGAGACTTGCGGTTCTCAGGATTTCGGAGGAGCGGGTCCGCCTTTAGATCTGCACCTCTGGACTTTTCCGTTAGGACTGTATTTCGTCGACTCGGAAGCTGGCTCCTTCCTGACTTTGGATTGAGCACACAAAGTTCGAAATCTCGATTCTTACCTGGATACAAGTGCAAAATCGCCCGTCCTGCCTTAATCTCCATCGCATGCGTCGCGGCCGTCGACGAATCAGTTTATTCTACAGCTCAAGTAAGTAACATTACATTCCCTCGTCTATGCATTGACTTTATGCCGCAAAATTCGCCGCGGCACGACAGGGCGCACTTTCATTCTTCGTCTCGTTCCCAATCATGGCTGACTCGACAACTTATAGCTGCAAGCGCACACTAATTCTGCGGGGGAACTTCAAAACAAATCCTCATATTGCACGCCTGACCCGTTCGATGGAAATACTTACTCTACAAGCCGAGCTATGCATTTTTCTGGGGTTTTGAGTCCGACTCTGTATAAGTTATAGCCGAGGGCTCGGGGAGAAAACGACACCGGTTTCAAGCCTCTCGAGGTCGAGCTGCAGACCTGGTTGAACCCATCGCTTTGCTCGTCTGGAACTAACCAAATAACGAAATAACATTTAATTTCTTCGTGTCGACATCACCGCCATGTTTACAGCGCTTTCCGAATGTATGCGGAAAGTGTAATTTTTTCTCGATCAGGACCCCGTAATCGCTTGCGACGTGAACTAAGTACCGGATTTTTGTTTGAGATGAATCCCATTCTGCCCTTGATGCCGACCAGCAGGTACATGTTGATTGAGAGAATGGTCCTCCTCATGTTTTTGTTGTAATTGGACAAAGTAGCCCTCGACCTGCATAGACTTAAGCAGAACATGTCTCTTATTTCGCATGTTATCAAACGGGCAATTTCTAAATACTAATATACAGGGAGATTCAAAAGGACCATGAATTCCGCTAAACACCAAAACACTCTGCCGTCCAATCCTCCTTTCAGTGAACTGTGATATCGGCCCCATACTACGCTTACACCTCTGGGAGTGGTCAGTGGTAGCTCATGAACAAGGTTGTTAAATGCTAACCGGTCCTCTCAATGGCTTCGTACCCTTCGAGGGTGGCGAAATCACCCTTCTGGTAGAGTTCGATTAATGTATCGATGGCCCCGGAATGATCAGGGATCCGGATAGCCTTCTAAACACCCTTGTTGCTGAACACGAATCCGTTGGGAGAAATGATCTCCGTGAAGTTTCCCTCGGCAGCAGCGCGGCGGGCGTCACCAAAGTTGGCCCAGGCTATGCTGTTGGCCTTGAGACCCAAACCAGTCCAGCACCTGTCTCCTGGGCCGACTTGATTGGTGCCGATTGGTCCAGCCCCGCAATTGCTGCTGGTCCAAGCCTGGCCGAAGGCGACGGCGCTCTCCAAGGGTCTGTATGAGGCAGAGAGCCCCACAGTTTGATGAGATTGCCGCAGCAAGCATTTTTCGCCACACCAAAACAGCAAGTGGCAATCCCAGAACATGCATTAGCACTGGGCCAGGCGCAGAGGTCTATGCCGTGGACCAGAGTAGCGACCGAGGCCACAACGATGATGGTGAATATATTGCTGAAAAGCATGGGCGAGTTATGCAACGAAGAATTTAGGACAGGAGAGTGTCGCAAGATTATTGCTTGAGTGTCCTGCTCTTCCATGCGCCACCTCACATATCTGTAGGACTCTGGCTGCCAAGACACCGCCCGGCCAGCGCCCAGCGAGTCCATCATAAGAAGCCTAGGATCGGTTGACTTTTCAATGTCGTGTCCTGTTTTGACTGTCGGTTTTACGCTGCTATATCCTATTTCTGAATGCCGGTTGGCTCCCGTACCCCTTGTCTTCGGGCGTCACTTCGCCAGTTCCAGTCGACTTGGTATCCAGGAACCGTCGGTCCTAAGCACGCCACCCCTGCGAGTTAGACGTCACCCGGACGGTTCCAGGTAGATATGTAACAACCGAACCTGGGATGTTCACCCCTGTACATTTCAAGCGTTGAACCCAGTTGATCACCCTGTCAGCGCCTATACCAGCGCTTACTGTGTACCGCTTGTGACTAGGCGCGCGCGGTTCGAGAGAGATGTGTAACAACCAAACCTGGAATGGTCAACCATATGTAATTTCTCGAACCATCGCGTCGGCGCCGTCGGCGCCCATGCTAGTGCTTTCTGTGTATGGATTTTATTTAGACGCTGTAACGGTTTAAGGTTTGCAGTTTGTGTATTACTTAAGAGTCTATCGAGCCTGGAATATTAAAGTTGAATGGATGTGTAAGTTGTTGGGACAGTCTGCAAACAGTTCAAAACCATTTCCAGGCAAATCAAACTCTCGGAATGAGCTTTTTTTCCCCTTGTTTTTTTTTTGTTGACGAGGCTCAGATTCGTTTTTCAGGCAAAAGGGGCAACATTACGAGTCCTAATTTATTAGGTCTCGTTCTTGTAAACGGTTTTACCCCAAGATTCAGTACCATGATGTCATTGAACTTGTCGTTATTTCAAATTGTTGTCGATCTTGTTCTCATCTCTGATTTCGCCAGTAGTTGATTTCGTTGTAATTTCAACGGCATGCCTTCTACGAAGGCTTTTTATGGATAAGTGAGAGCTATCAGGAAACTACGCACGGTGCCGCCATTAAATATTTTCTGATTGAACTGAGCCTTGTGCCTTACCTTTCTTGGTGCAAATTCGGTACAGTATTGACAGTTCCGTGATTATCCGGTGGCAGATCCGTGATCGACCGTGCTTCTCTCGACTCGGATGCTCCTCATACGTCCCCAAGTTGAGAAGAATCTCAAGGCTCAACCTGCTTGTCAGTCTGTCGGTGGAGCGTACAAATCTTTGTAACCCAAAACTCTGAAATCTTATTTTGGCCATTATGATGTGAGTGTGCGGTGGTCTCCTGTGTGCGTGCCACTTTCCCTGAAGCTAGCGCCCCCCCGCCCCCCCTGTTTCTCCGATTTGCCTTTAATTCAGTTGAATAATTATACATTCATCCGCTTTGCTTATTTTGTATCATATTGTTCACTCTCGGTCCTCACTCTTATTTTCTCTTTCCCCTGTTAATACTTGCCCAAATTTTATGCATTGATATACTTGTTCTCGACTTCGAGATTGGCCACAACTTTGGGTCTCCCCTTGGGTCATACGTTTCCTTGTGCCTTTTCGAAAGCTGAGCCCCCAGGAGTATTACACCATATGCATCTTATATTGTTCATTCAACATCTAGGATTGGACTGGAAAAAAAGGCTGGACTCGTACTGCCATGCGAAGCACTGGCCTCAAAGCCCACCCGGATGGTGGAGGGAGAGTGACATTTTCGGCGTGCACAACGCCGTGCAAACGGGCTTTTTCGGTTTGGGCTTGGATTTGGGTGTGAGCGCAAGCGCAAGCCCGGCATACTGTACTATAACATTTTGGAGTGTTTTCAGATATCAAGTTTCTATAGTATAGTTTACGTGGATCTCTGAAGATAGACGTCTAGAATCACGTAGGCTGGAAATTACGAATACAGCCGAGGAGGAACTACCTCGGAGTTTGAAATAAAACATCATGGACGCCGAGACATCAGCCACAAA
Source organism: Mycena albidolilacea (assembly GCA_029282495.1). NCBI lineage: Eukaryota > Fungi > Basidiomycota > Agaricomycetes > Agaricales > Mycenaceae > Mycena > Mycena albidolilacea. Next base: position 69,049 of record JARIHO010000024.1, on the reverse strand, counting down.
AATGCTCAAGGCTCCTTATTATAGGCGGTAAATTGGACGAAAAAATTGGGAGAATCTCATAATTCGCGACTGCATGGAAACAGGGTCGCCACACGCTTTGACGGATGCATGCGGTCACCCATCATATCTTTCAATCTCCGAGGCAGTTCGTACTACTTGTAAGTTCAAGCCTAATTTCAAGTGGGAAGTTAACTGATACAACTTATTTGTCAGTCTTACATGTTTAACCTGACTGCGGCCCAATGCGAGCTGCGTCGACCGAGCGAGCTTTGGGCCGCCCGGAAAGTCAGCTGGGACTCAAAAGAATTATTTAGAGGTAGCGGTCCGTGCCGCATGTCGGCCTTACCCGCTTTAGCTTGCTTTTGTCGCGTAGTACTGGACGCGAAAAACCAAGCGTTTATCGCGGCCCAGAACGCCGGGAGCGTTCAACTGTAGGATTCAAGTGGACTGCAGGGCACGTGTCGGAGACATCATGGGAGGAGCAAAGGAGGAGAATCGTTGAAAGGAAACACCAAGCCGACCGCAGAACGTAGTGATTGGCCCCAGATAGCGCCTATGTATGGCCGAACGGTCAATGTTTCAACCAGTCATGTGAATCGTGTTGAATTTCAACGAAAGCTTCCAGTAGAATCACACCAGTAGGGGAAAATGGCCGGCACCTATGTCACGGACCGCTAGGTGTTTCGGGTCGGAAAATTCAAAATTCGTGGATCAGAACATACATACCAAGATGAGGCTTGATCGGTCCATCGGGTTTTCGGGGGGCTGATCAGGTTCAAAAAACACCGATAACTACTTTTCAGGCCTGATCAGCCTGACAGGCTGACAAGTGCTGACCAGGCCTAATCAGATTGGGTCGGAGCAAAGGGCAAAATAATTACCGCTCAGACGTTGCATACTGAAGTACTGACCATCTGAAGTCAGGTAATTGAACTGTGCGTTATCCGAAACAATGGACAATTTCAATGCAGCTGTTAGTATTAGAAACCGGCACTTGTTTCTTACGAGACTGACTCCAACCACTTGATTAAGCTAGTGATATGAAGTGCTCCGAAATTATGTCATACATACCTTTCTTTTTGCGGCTGATCAGGCCTGACAATCACCTATCATACATTGTCAGGGAGCCCTACCTGCTCATCGATATTAATGAGGGTGCAGCTCGCCGGAGTCAAGTTTCAGGACTCGGAAGGAAATCATGGACAGCAAGTTTGCAGCAACGAGGAAAATGATGGCATGATCATTTAATGCACTCCATAAAATTTACCAGCCCTGCTTTCAGAGCTCAGGCTTTGGTCAACAAGAAGGAAAAATGAAAGATATAATGTGTCCCTTGCATTTAACCAATTATGCGTTATTCAGCCGTCCTGGATCACCGCCCGTAAATGCGCGCGCGCTGTTTCCAGATATGCCAAGCAAAATTCTGGCTCATGGAGATATACAGACTTTATACGGCTTGGCCGGGTGTCTTTTCAACACACCGACTTTGAGCGGGGAAATAATGGCATTCTATCATCGCGTCTGGAGGTATAAAAGCTGGGTACTCAACTCGAATATCCTCAGAACAATTCCAACCATTTCAGCTCATTCACAAACAGCAATGCAGTTCAAATCATCTTTTACGGCTCTCGCCATCATCGCCGCTACCTTTGCCAAAGCTTCTGTTGTCCCCACCGACGGGGTGTACACTGTCGGCGAGGATGGAAAGATCATCGCATCTGGACCTCTTCCTCAGGCTCAGACCCAGAACATCACCGCCCGTGGGTTCCCCGTGTCCATAGAAGTTGGTTGCAGCGGTGATTATTTACGCTTCGTTCGTTTCTCTGCGAATTATCTGAACTCAAATCGACGCTTACAGGCTCCTTGGACCCGACTAGCACCGCCAATGCCGTCATAGCGCTCGAGGCGTGGTGTAACGCCGGCGGCCTCGTTCCGGGAGCCACGCACGCCTACGCACTCGTCAACGGAATCCAGGCGTATGTGTGCAGCTACGGCGGGAACAACCCGTGCAGCAATATCGAGTATTCGTGGGCGCAACAGGCATGGGAAGCGGAATGTGGCACGCGGTGGGGCACAGGATTTGTCTATATTTCGGCGTATGCGAAGACGTACGGGCAGGGGGTCTACCAGCCAGGGGGTGCGTGTAGCAATGGCGCAGGATCCGAGTTCCGGGTCAACTAGTTTATGGATGTATGGCGTAGAGCCCGTGAGCTCACGCAAGGGTGTCAATCGAATTTATTTGGATATGCACTCTTATATTTGAGAGCGTTTTGGTTTGCATTCTTCCTTTGTTGAAAGAAAAGGAGTAGTGATAAACGTGGCTGAAAGAGGTGGCTCTCGGACGACATGGTTAGTTCGAAGTGAGTCGAGGCAATTCAATACGGAAGTTCAACCGAGGTTGAACTTTGACAAGCAATCATAATGAAAGAACTGGTCAATACACGAGTCCAGGCATTATTAGGGAGAATTTCGTATCAGCCCTTCAGCGCCCATACCGACTGAGGCTTCGCCTAAATACCGGTGATGTTTCAAACCCGGATCCGTGACCTACACCGCCAATCGTGATCAATGTTTTTCAAATGTTTATTTAAAATGTTGCAAAAATGTCAAATCAGATATCTCCCCAAGATCCTGGAAACATTTCTGGAACATTTATGGGCGAACATTTGAGGAACATCTTGAGAAGATTCTCAAAATGTTGGGATGTATTTAATTTAATAGCACCAATGTTGGCACATTCTGGAGTCCAAAAATCAACACTTCACCAGGGGAGCATTAGTTCTTGAAGTAAGGCCCATGTTTGTCCTACATTCGCAAAAAAATCCTAGTAATATATCAAAGATTCAACACAGACTCCGAGTCCTGAAAGGTTTTCGTATGTAGATAAGTCATGGTGAACTGACTCATAACAAGCAATGAATTGCAAAATAGAAAGAAGAAAAATCATGAGTGCAATACTCGAGTGCCAAGGTCAAAGTGTCCAAACTTCACGATGGTCCGTGCGCATTGTTTGTGCTTGGCATCGCATCTTTGATCGGAATGTGAACACGTCGCTGTTGCTCGCCGTTTCTCTCCCACTCGCACTCCCACCACTCCGCCTCTCCTCTCCCTCACCTTCATCTCCTTCGCCCTGCACCTGCATTCACTACAAGCATGATCTCACTTTTGGCTTCGATGTTCAGTGGCTCTACAACACTCTCCCTGACCTCCCCGCCCTCTCCCCATCTGGATTGACAGCAGCTCACGCCTAAGATGGTGTTCCAAAACTCAAGACTGTCAGCTCCAAGACATGTCAGTCTGTTGTCTCTTCTTGAGCATCCCAAGTCTTGCCCTCCATTAGGGGAAGTCAAAGCTGGGAATCGACGTCGATTCTGACGTCGATTCTGGCATCGATTCCGGCATCGATTTTTGATCAAGAATCGACGCCAGAATCGATGTTTTCCGGAATCGACACAGAATCGATGTTTCGACTCCGGAGTTGAAACTCGATGAGAATCGATTCCAGAATTGGTCCTAGAATCGATCCTTTGTATAACTGTGACTTATCCTTGTGATACTCGAATTTTATATCCATGAAATAGAAAAATAGAAATTTCAAAATGGCAATTAAAATTTTCACTTCTACACTACATCAATCGAAAAAGCCATGCCCCGCACCGCAAAGTCTACCTCCAAGGCATCCAAGGCCGCCTCTACTCAGTCAACCAAACCGCGACCCGTTGCTTCAAAACCTCCGGCCCGCATCAGAAAGCCCTCGCAGAAAGCGAAAGACGCCGAAGACAGCAGCAGCAATGACAGCAAGCTCAAAGTCATTGCAGCTGCGTAGGTCAAAATAGAGTAAGCTTGATATGTTGACATGTTTCTTGCTTACCTTGGGTACCTAGCTGGGGCAATGAGTGTAGTGAAAAATTTATTGCACTCATCATGGAGCACACCCACATCAAAAGAGCGTTGTTCCCTCCATGTGGCCCCAATGCTTCCACAACCAAGGGTGGAGGGAAGTCGAAGGCCTCGGCACATTTCGACCTCTGCAAGCTCCTCCTCGCGGACAAGGAAGAGTACAAAGATATCCTTAACCGTGCTGACAACAGCCCTAAAGATAAAACAGCGTTGGCACTCAAAATCAAGAACCGTCTGCAGGCGTATGTCCTTTACCACTTCCCAATTGTACTGTGTTAAATTTTTCACAGGATGTCGAGAACCACTCGCGACTACATCACTGAGATGGGCGAGACCGGCACGGGCATCAATAATGCCGTGCAGATTGACATGACTGTCTGCAATGCATTCACGAACAAATGGGGTGCGTACCTTGTTTGAATGGCCTGTAGTTTGTGCTGATGCCGAGCCTTTCCTCAGCAGAGATTCGCAAGGAATGCCCTTGGTTCTTTGACATGCGTAACCTCATTGCACAGCGCCCGAACCTCGTTCCCACCGGTGTGGGCAATAGTACCACCGGTGTGAGTAATGGTGTCATCATCCCATTGACCCAGTGGGGTGCCTTGATCGACGACAATGATACAGGCAATATTGACGACGCCGCCTCGCAGGCAAGTGTCCCCATTGACTGATGGAGCCGATCTCCTAGCCCCTGCCAATCACCTGATCCCGAGGGCATGTCCATGGGCCAGAAGCGATCCCTCATTGAGGTTGAGGACGACACAGGGAGTGGCAACAACTACGAGCCGTCGTTGCCCACTGCCTTGGAGCCAGTGCCTGTTGATGTGGAAGCCGACACTGCTCGTATCGCTGGGGCTGGGCCCGTGGCCACTGCAAAGTGTGCTAAAAAGCGTCCCGCAAAAGTCGCCACCTCTGCTCCCACAGATCCTGTGCCCACCGTCGCCCCCAAGCCCAGTAAAAAATCGAAGCTCGTTGAGTTCAGTGAGATTGCCAAGAGCGAGGAGAAGAGCTGCCAGAAGGAGCTTGACTTGGCCAGACTTCGGATGCGCCAGACGATGAAGACAATGGAAGCGAAGGGTCGGCTGGCGGAGAAACGGGAGGACAGGAAGCAGGAAGAGAGGATGATGAAGTGGAAGATGAAGGAGCTCAAGATGCGTAACACCCACAAATTACGCATGGCCTGCATTGGCAGCGGCAGCTTGACCACTTCTCAGGCTGCCAGCTTCTTTGATGGTCTCTCTTCCTCCACATCGCATCACACCTCCTCCGAGCCCACCACCGACTACACCGACTACAGCGATCTCGACAGCTTCACAGGGAATGCGACTGCTGGCCCCTCCACTTCGTCCTCCGATGCAGCACTGGGCTTCAATACCTTTGAAGAGTTCACCCAGCCTTTTGCTCCAGGTGGCGTAAACGGCAACGCCTAGATCGAGATCAACGTGCTGCCTGTACCTGCATTTCCCATACTCCGATTTTTTTTGCGTGCACACTGTCATTACTCAGTATACCCACTATCATTGCTTCTTCTTATTGCTTGTACCGCTGCGTACTCATATACTGTCGCTACTCTGTTACCTTTTACCGCCCATGGTCCTTACGCTTAACCTTTACTTCCACCCACTGTCTTTACGTTTGATCTTTCGTTACTTTTAGTGTGGCGCTGTTGACAATTAATTGAATGTTAGCTCTGCCTATACTAGCGTGCAAGAGGCTGTGATAACGTGCAAACCAGCTGGTATCCTGTGTGCATCTGAAGTTTCTCTCCCACTTAAAGAAGTTAAAGTAAGATAACGATTCCGAGGTAAAGGATTTCCATTTTAGGTAATTTTCGGCTAATTACTCGAGCTATTGCTAACATGTCTGAGCTCCTCTCGTTGCCTACGTACACAATGGCGCTGGCGACGATCTTTAGACCTAAATAAAAGTCGTTTGAGGTGCTCCCGCATGGCCTTTCCAGCGTGGACTGTTGCTCCAGCAGGGACACTACCCACATTTCCGTCACCATTGGAATCCAAGTCAGAAGAGAGTCCCTCACCGATAAATGGATCTGCCATCACAACTTCCTCGTCGTCCTCGGGTCCGCGTGCCTCCTCCTCGCACTGCATCGCAAATGAATGGACACCGATGCACGCAGTGACCCAATACGTCGCAAACTGATGGGTCTTCGCGTCCTTGATGCTGACGCGCAGACCTTTCAAGGATTGAAAGCGGCCTTTAAGGAACCCAATCACGTGTTCTGAGCGGATGCGCACCATCGAAACATGGTTATTGAATTCTTCATTTCTAGGCTGAAGAGTATACGGCTTCTTGAAGGGAAAAATGATCCATTTCTCCAGCTAAAGAGCACATACGATAAGTTATTCAGACGGATACAAAGGATAAGGCCCAGTGAAAAGTCCACGGGATGGAGTGAAATGAAACAAGATGAAATGCAAAATATTCAAACCATCTCACCGATTCACAAACCATCTGGAAAACTTGCACTGATTTGCAGTATGGCACAAGCTGTATTGTGATAGTTTGAGTATTTCCACAATCCATCTCAATCTATTACACATGGTAGCGTGAGGTACTGTGTTGTCGAGAGAATACATTGGAATGCTCTGAGATGGTTTGTAAAGAAGGTGTGTGAAATTGTGGAATGGATTGAAATCAAATGTACAGTTGTGCGATTAATAGTATTCAATACAATAGATTGCCTATGGGGCGTCGACGTGCACGTCGCCGGGGCAGTTGGGTCTCGCACGCGCGGCGAACTCGTGAGCTGTGGACGCGTTTATGCGGGCAGCATTGTGCGCCTCGACACGGCTTGGCGTCGATGTGAGAGTCGGAGGTGAGGCGCAGGCGAAGCGTCAGCAACGCCGCGCGAGTCAACACGCGCAAGCTCAGCACGGTTTGGCGTGGCGTTGTTGGCGGTGGCGTGTTGGACAGTTCGCACAAGCACAGCTCTATAAGTTAGCGCACACCCAACGCACAAGCAACGTACAACGCACCTTACACCTGCCTCGAGCCCAGACCCATCCCCATCTCCCTTGTCTCCCCCATCTCCTGTGGCTGTGCATCGTGAATGAAGCCTGCATCATGAGCGATAGGAATGGGCATGGGAATAGGGATAAGGATGAGCAAGAAACACCGCTGCCGTGTGTCTGCTGTCTGTGCTCGACACGCGACTTGATCGTTGTCATTCGTGCTCGTATCGCAGGCGGCGAGCGTGCGCAAGCGCAGCTCTGTGAATCAGCGCAGCTCGAACATCAAGGGATGTACAACGCACCTCGAGTTTATGCCCATCCCCATCTCCATCTCCCTCTCCATCCCCCTCGGCGATGGCGACGACCAGCGCGCCCCGGCGGGGCGCGTGCGTGCGTTGCCTAAAACAAAAGTGACGCATCAGCACCGAAACAGAGGGGGGAAAGCCCGAAACCACCCACCACACCAAATCGCCCTCCCTCCACTCTTTTGCGACGGCCTGTGCAAACGTGTTGTTGGCTGGGGCGTAGGACTTGTAGTGTGTGTCCTGGGAGACGTCTGTCGCGGAGGAGGCGACGTCCTGCCAGAGGAGGTAGTGGAAGAGGGACCAGGCGCGTGAGTTATCATACAAAGAGTAGAAGAGAAGCACTTACTAGTCTTACAATACCCCTCATAATGCCCAGCGCGTCCGCATCGTCGAGCCACACAGGGACGTACCCCGTCTTCTTCTCGTTTTTGGGGTCGCTCTCCTTGGGCTGGTAGCTCGCCAGCGCGGTGCGCCGGGATGCACACAGCGTGGGTGAGATCACGGAGGAGGGGACCGTGCACCCGTTGCCTTTGTCCGCAGGGGATTCCGTGGGTCCTGCGGTGGATGGCCTGTAGAAGGAGTTGGGAAAGAGGGAGGACGACGTTGGGACGACCCCAGAGACCCTAGGCCGTGTGCCATGGTGGCGGGAAGGAAATGAAGAAGTTGTCAACATCAGATGATTTAGATCCCACCATGAATGAGTACTCAGGCGAGTGATGGTGTGGTACTACTACTAGTACTAGGTACTGGTAGGCGATGGTGACTGTGATAAGACGAGATGGTTTGATCACCATCGATAAACAATCTCAGATCATTCCACTTGGTTGCCGCTTCTGGCATTCTATCTCAAATCATTTCAATCTATCCGGCCAACTTTTGACTGGGGATAAGGCTTACCATGTATGTAGAATCAGCCCAAATAAACTCACCATCCTCTAGCAATGTCGCGTGCTCCTGCGCGAGTTGTGTGCCCTCCCACACTGTCGAGTCGTGGGTACTGCCAGTGTACCCATACCCAAAATTGATAATGCGTAAATTAGGGAGAGATACTACCTGCGAATTCAAGCTATCATTCATCGTTCGGAACAGTAGGATGAATTTCGAGACACGTACTTGGATGTTTAGAGAATAATTGCATTTGCAGTCAAAGTAACTCTCTCCAAACCAGAAAGGCCGGTCGAATAGAACAACGAGTGTACCATCGACCATGCACCATCCATCCCTCCATGCCTTGCACGAGTGGGATTGAACCCATGCCTTCGCTTTCTCCTTCTCCGTAGCAGTGGGCATATGTACAAACTCCGACATGAAGTTGGGGCGCAGAATTGCAGTCATCACCCGCCATGTGACGACAGTGATTGTCCCTTTCCCCACGCCAGCCCAATTCGCGACTTGTTGCAAGCCGGCAGCATTGCCCGAGTGCCCAAAACAAAAGAGGACAATGGCGAGCTGGTCCTCCACTGGCATCTGGGCATTGGTTGAGCCATTAGCGAATACGGGGTCGTCCACGAGTCTTTGAGCAAGCCAGTCAAATGTGAGAGGTGACATTCGAAGTTCTTGCCGAAAAAGATCGGGCCGCATATCCTTCATCTCTCCCAAGACATGTCGTAAGAAGGCAGGGCCACGGGGGAAGGTGTTGTGCGGCATCTTGTAGCGGTGGTTATACATCTCTTCGAGATTGTGGCGCACCCAGTTTAGAGGCCGATTGGTGCGCCCATTCCCGAAACCATGCTCTCCTTTGTTCAAATCCCACTCGTCCTCGTCATCCACATCGTCGCCAGAGTCGGACATGCTGTCAGACGTGCTGTCAGAACCAGAGTCCTCATCATCCGAATCCAGGTATCCTGCCGGATATAGATCAGGCATACTGTCCATGTCGTCGTCGGTGGTGGAATCAGAAGAAGTGGCAGAGCTCGAGCTCGAGGAACTGCGCCAATTTGAGCCAAGCACATCCAAACAGTCCTCGCTACTGGTGCTGTCTGATGATAAGCCAGTAATTGGGCCATGGTTAGATACACGTAATGTTGCATGTTTCTGATCATGCTCATTGCTGAAACTGTTGTTTCTATGCAACAGTACTGGTTCCTGGTAGCTGTTGGGCGAACCACAGAGAAACGGGTGGGTGTTCTAAGTAATTAGAAACACCCATTGGCAAGTCTCACCCTGAAAACCGTAAGGGAAACGTGCAGCCAATTAATAAGTCAAGGAACTCCTTTTTGATGTGTTTCCAACATTCACTTAAGCAACGGAAACGGGTCAAGGGAACAGGAGTTGGCAATGTGTTGTGTTGTGTTGAGACGCTAGGGGAGACGCGCTTGGTCACGAGTGTTTCGGTTGCCAGAGTTGCCGGTTTCCATCGGATGTGGATACACCGAACACGTGGTCGGCTATTCCGAGGATCTGGATCACAACTCTAAAGGTGTTCTAAGGTTCTTTCTCAAGAACCCTTTCTGGGAAACCCTAGAGAAAAGGGTATCTACCAAGACCTACAAAGGAGTATTATCAAGTTCTGTACTTGGACCCAAGGGGAAACTTGATTTGAAGCAGAAACAGGTCGAGCAAGATGCAGTGCCAATCTATCGGTGATTGACACACCCTCTGAATAATACAGGGGTACTGCTGACGGGTTCCTGCCTCGTAATTGGCAAGGGAACATGGCATGCTCACAGCTGGGAACCAATGGGAGGTGACGCTTGGAAGAACAACCAACGGAAACACGGTTAAAGAGGCGGATAAATGGACTTTTGACTCATTGGGATTGTGTTTTGGGCTTTGTAATTAGGAACGTTGCGCAAAAGCCGCATGCGGCTTTCAAAGCTGCACGCGGGAATATCCTTTTTTTGCTCCGGAGCATCACTGGGACTCTCAAATAACCTCTTTTGACCACCAGAGCAAAGAAAAAAAAAAAGCCGCATGTGATGAGTTTGCGCACAAAAAAAGCCGCATGCAGCTTTGCACAACGTCTCTATTGTGTCTTGGCAGTTGTATAAATATCCAAGGGTGTTTCTACAGTGGACACAGCATCATCCCCTGAACTAGTAGGCTATACGCTTGCGCATTGGGTTGATCTGGGATCCTCGGCGAACGCACTCTCATAGAGTAGCATTATTAGTCGAAATCTTATTTGTTTCTGAATCATACATTATTCTGGAAACACACTTGGGCTCTGCCTGGAAACCGTTAAGAACTCTGTGAATCTGTTGGAACTGGGACTCTGTTGAAAGAAATGTTATTGTTGTTGTTTGTGGAGTGGGTTTCAGAAAGTACCGTCTAGGGAAAACTTTGGAAACGTGACTGCTGTGCACTGCTCAGAAAGTACCTTTTAGGGAAAGCTCTGTGAACACTCTTGGCCTATAAACTAGGGGCCCTACTCGAGTCTACGGGACTACTTTAAACTTGTTTCTCTGTCACTTGGACACACACACATGCTGCAAAGCTATAAATTTATCTTGCTTGGAAACTATGTTTCCGCTGTGGCTAGAAACACGTTCTACTCAGCTTGCTCATCGTCTCTCTGAGATACGAAACCTCTCCCTACAACCTTTACAAGGCCCTGTACTAGGGGCTGTAACTCGTCGGGATCTCTGGAAACGTGCAGATATTGCCGTTTGATTTGTTTGTTGGTTGTTGGAACAGTCTCTGGAATGTTTCTGTGCCGATTGCGAGTCAAGCCCAGTCAAAAGTCCACGGAATGGAGTGGAATGAAACGAGATGAAATGTGAGATTTTCAAACCATTTCACCGTTTCTCAAACCATCTGGAAAATTTGCACTAATTTGCGGTATGGCACGAGCTGTTCTGTGATAGTTTGAGTATTTACATAATCCATCTCAATCTATCACACATAATATTGTGAGGTATTGTGGCGTCGAGAGAATACGTTGGAATGCTTCGAGATGGTTTGTAAAGAGAGTGTGCGAATGTGGAATGGATTGAAATCGAATGTACAGTATTTAATATAAATTGTATACAATATCCTTGGCACGTGCAGGTAACCATCCTCACGCCATACCCGAACCCTCCTGTCCCACAGAAGATCCAGATGCTGAAGTCAGTGTATCAACAGCCGGATCGGGGCCAACTGTGTCCCAAATAGCACGGACCTCCGGGATTGTCTTGACAGCGCTTTTTTTCTGAGGTGATTGATTAGCAACATGGCGGATCCTAGAATAAGAAAGACATACCAGGGTTTTTGCGTAGTTATTGTAGGCCTACAGATAGGTGAGTCAACACAAACGTCAAACCCAAAGAAAATATACTGACCTGGAATAACTATATAAACAATGGTGCGTGTCACCTCGTGCCCCATATCACGGAGCCGAGGGGGAGCTTTCCCCACGGCGTGAACGTCGTTGAGTAAGAGGTTGGGTGAACCGGGCGCGTCCCCCTGCTTCAGTGGGGTGAAGGAGAGGGCGGACGACGGAATGGTACAGTGACGAGGGAACACTGTCGGCAATGTGAGAGCGAGGAAGGAGAAGGGGTTGGGGTAGGCTTGGAGCCACGGTCATGCGGTGGCCACATGGGGGGCGGGCAGGAAGCAAGAGGGCCGCAGCGGGAGGGGAAAGGGAAGAAGGTAGTGGTGGGCGAAAAGAACGCTGGCAGATGTCACACTGCAATGCCCAAGTCAGCCCATGACATGCATGACAACAGCGTGATGTATGCCACCGCGTACTAACTTAGCGAAACCAGAGCACTGGCAGTGCGCAAAAGACAGGCGATGGGAGTGATAAAAAGAGATGAATTGAGAGATGCTCGCAACTTATCTCGAATGATCACTTTGGATGACCCAGCTCGACATTTAATCTCATCTGATCACAATACATTCCACCGACTTTTCACTGGGAGTCAAGTGGGGTTATTTGTGTGTTTCTTATATAGGTTCTGAGCACATCAATCACCGATGTAAGTGACTCGGAGTTTGAGCTGAATGATGAGCTGGTGCCGGACATTATCGTGATGGACAGGGTGTCGAGAAGATCGGCAGGCGGTTCCCAGTTCATCTCGGTGTCCTCCGACGTTAGCCCAGCCTGTGCAAAAGCACGCTTAGCTTGGTTTTTGCGGCGCAAGAAAGCCTTCACACAGGCAGTGTGGTGGTCCAGAAAGGTCCTCAGGACTTGGTGAGCGCGTGCTTGGCGCGCCGAAAGGGGAGACAAGAAGGGCAGAAGTAGGACACGAGAATTTGAAGACAAAATAATTTTGATGTAGGGCATGTCATTACAGTGATGCAAAATTGAATAAAATATAAGTCTAGCTAGAGACTTATTTGTGCACAGGGAACCGACGGCAAATCCAAGCAGAATCAATGTAAAGTTGAGAGCAGAATTGGGGTCGGTCAAAGCTGGATCGATTCTTGCACGATTCTGTTCCGCAAATTGGATCAGAATCGATGCCAGAATTGACGTCAATTCCCAGCTTTGACTTCCCCTATTGGCATTGCAAAATATCAAAGCCCCAAATTGTCTCTCCACAAACTGGGATCAAGACGGGTCATGCTTGTTGCCTCAAACTTGCCTCAAAACAAATTCACCTGGCTCCAGGTGCCACCTCTCGTTCAAGTGCGGTGGATCAACACCCTCGCTTCATTCCCCTTCCTTGACAATGCTGCTTTGTTTCCCACCACACCTCTCCACAACCACCACACTCCACTTGCTGAGAGTGTCATCAGCTGCAGCACCCCAGGATGTACTGGGGTACTCTTCCACACTATAGGCTCATTTCACCCATGTTCAATGGCAGCACACCATGACATGGCTTGTCGGTCCACCCTGAGCAGACACCAACAACTTGCAGTACACATGTAGCCATCGCTCTCACTGTATGTAGTGTCGAATGAGACATTTTTTCCATCCCATGCGGTGACTGTTTGCATATTGCCAGTGAGATCTAAAATATATCCTATGGAACCTTTACAAAATGTCTGCCACAACATTCTGGGAACATAGTTCTTAAAAAACCTTTGTGGGATTGGCTTTGCAATGTTGTGAGAATATTTGAGACAACTTTGACCAAACATTTGACCGAAAACATTCTCAGAACATTGATTTCAAACGGTGGTGTACCTGTGGAAACGAGTACCCGGATCTGCGGGTATGCATACCCACGGGTTTTCCAATGAATAAACCTGTATGGACCCACAGGTTACTTGCACTCGTGGTATGCCTTATGTTTATTTTATTTTAATCATGCAATTTGCCCCTCGCCGTGAACGGCAGGTTGGGCATATACCTCGACTATAACAAAACTGTGTACTTAAAAGTAGGAGAATAAACGACTTGCATGGGGTGTCCCTCGATAACATGTCCGACTGCCGACATTAGGTGAGACGGACAGTGGCGATTAAAAGAATCGCACAAAGCCCTGGAAGTAGAGTAAGTGGGCTGGGGTGTAGGGTGGTTGGGTTGTAGGCCCCCCGAGGGTGGGCACCGGTAGATAAGGTACAAAGGGGTGAACACCGGTAGAGGGATCTGGGACAAACGACCAAGTGCACGGGTGCATACATGTGTAGGACTAGGCACGGTTCATGCTGCTTTTAAACTGAAGCGGGGTTTGGCTGTGTAATGCGACACCCGGCATCACGAGCCAAAGAGCAGAGCTCCATGCTCCACCAAGAATTCTGCTTTGGCCATGGAAATCAAGGACACACGATAGGGTACAGTGCACTTGGTGGAGAGGGTCTCCTTGCTGCACAAGGGTGTGATACGTTGGACTGTGCCCTCGTAGCCACCTTGTCGAAGCCAATCCTCAGCGGCAGACTCTGCAGAGGAGGTGGCAGTGGGAACAGGGACATTGTGAACAATCACTGAGGGCCACAGGCCACCGAGGTCGACACATGGGAGAGGGGTGCTTTTTGGATACTTCAGGGTCTGTCGAATAGCTCCCCACATGGCGGGGAGACGACCCTCATCTATTTGCCCTGTGACCACGGTTTTATTAAGAGCATCCAAAAGCATGGCCGGTGAGAGTCGACCCACTGGGGGCTCTGAAATCCCATCATCGAATCGGAAAACAAGATGGGGGCAGGGACAAGAGGGCCTGTGCTGGGGTAAGGGCGATGGGGACCGGGCCTTCGAGGGTGAGAGTGATGGCGAGGGAGAGAGAGAGAAGGTGAGGGCAGATGCTGCACTTCATTCGCATGGGGTTTCAGAACTTTCGGAACAATGTCCACTTTTGGCGCTGTGGTGTGATCCACAGCAGCGCCTGCTGCCTTGGCTGCCTTGGCATACGTGGCAGCGTCTGTGTTTGTGGGTGGTGTGGGGCATTTTGGTGCAGGTGTGGTAGCTGCTGAGCATGCTAGAAGGGTGGCGTGTTGACACAAGGCCCGAAGGACCTCAGTCATATGGGGTGTGAAAATGGTGGCAGCAGTTAACGGTGCAGTGTCATGAATAAGGGCAAGTGCTGCAAGGGCAGAGTCAAGTGAAGACTCGAGGCGAAGATGATGGAGGGAGGCTAGGTCTGTAGAGGGCAAGCAGTCAACAAGAAGTGGCTGAGGCACAAGAGGAGCAGTTGGGAGTGCCAGGGAGGATTCTGGTGCTGGCCAGTCATGGTGGTTGCAGCATGAGAGCATCTCTATGCCTTACATTGAAATGCCTCACCACAAGATTCCAGATGTTGGGGGCTGTAATGGAAACACACCTTCATGACACTCAGACACATTCTAATTTATTCCTCCATGCTCTCTTGTGCTTACCATGCTTTTATTATGCCATCTCCATGGCCCATACCCATGCTGCCTGAATTCTTCATCTGATACTTCATCAGATCCCCGCACCACCTCTTTTCCGTAGTATAAATAGTGAGCTGTATTCAGATAGGTTCTTCGGTCAATCTAGTACTTACACTAGTTCTTTTGCTTGACTCTCGTGTGCCGGAACTCAACGTACTCGCTTCCATAACAGGGGCCCTACACCGCCGTTTGAAACCAATGTTTTGAAAATGTTTTTGCACAAATGTTTGGTCAATGTTGTCTGAAACATTGGCACAATATTGCGAAGCCAATCCCACAAGGGTTTTTCAAGAACCATATTCCTGAGATGTTGTGGCGAACATTTTGCAAGCATTCCGCTGAATATATTTTGCATCTTTCAAGGAATATTCGCAGCCACGCCAAAGGAATTGAACAAAAATATTCATTAACGTTCGATAAATACACTACGACATTAAGCAAGCACACGCTCAGCAATATTTTCGGTGCAACTGGGCGCGACGGTGTAGGGACCGAAGGCTGGTGCCACATTGTGGTCGCGTGCCTGCGGCCGTCGATAGCCAGCGCTCAGTTGGTTGTGGCCCGATGTGCATACGCCTCTGCTCGGAGTGCGCTCGGACGTTGGGGGATGTTCGCGAACCACAGGAATGGGAAGGAGAAATGGCAAAAGCGCGGGTCCACTGCGCACGTGGAGAACGATGCGAAAATCCCGAAATAGCGGATTGCTTGCGCTGTGCGAGTGGACCGGGAAGAGCCATCACCAACCTGCATGTCATGCGAAATAGAGCAGACACGGATCACGAGGTGACTAGCAATTGGATCGCAGGGCTTGATCCGTCGTGCTCTGTGCGCTTGGAAACTTGAAGTCGACGCTTGAAGATAAAAAAACAAGATGGGTATCTTGAGATGTTCAGGCGGGTTTGAAGAATAAACTTGATATATTTTGAAGTGCTGGGATGCTCTCAAAGTTTTTTTGTTGGCAATTCCGATGGAAGGCTGAGTCTCGGCGGATCGGCACAGTCTGCAGCGTGACAGTGCCAGAGGAACCAGAAGGCTTTCAAGGCTTGACATGCTTGACCCATCGTCTTGAGCTCGCAGTATCGTTCAATGCAAGGAGCCCAATGGCAGTTGCGCGAGTGGTGCGACGATCCCGTTATTGAGTGGCGGCGGGTGGTACTGGCTACACTGAGCTAGCTGCGTGCCCGGGGTGATACAGACATAGAAGATGCGGAAGGACGTTTGAGGAGTGGTGGTGGGAACAGCGGAGAATGGAAGATCGCGAAAAGTCTGAGCAACATGCACGTGATCACACACACACGCACAAGCAATGCGCACGGACCTCGGGCAAAGTCTCGGCCTTGGCTCTCATGAGCAAGGCGCTCAAAAAAATTTGGTCCAGTACCGTTCTTTTATTTTTGACTCTCCCCTAGTGTCCCTGCAATTCATTTAGGTTCATTCACTACGGATTTGACATGTGAATGAACTTTCAATAGTCCGAGCCGACCTGTAATTGTTACTTAGATTTTCGACTCGCTGAATGCTCTGAAATAATTCTCTTGAAGCCTAGACTGATGTCATCTAATTTGGTGTAGAATTGGTGCTACTCCCTCAAATATACATCCACATATTCTCGCAATATCTGTAAGATATTCCTCAATTGTTTGACCAAAAATGTTCGTGAGATGTTGCTGAGGATGTTCGGTATATATTGCATGCAATATTTTGGCAACATTTCCACAAAACATTTCAGAAATAAAGATCTCGATTGGCGGTGTAGTTCACTGGAATGTGGCACCGCATTCTCAGATTGGAAACAGAGGGTGGGAAAACAGTTAGGAACTCCTGTGATGAGATCTTAACACATTATCTGATTTATGGGATGCAAGGACCAGCATTATACCAAGCCCGATCAGTCTCTTCCTGAGGAGGTTGTCATTTTCGTCAGAAATGAAAGCAATTAAGAAATTCAATGAATGCTTTTGGTTTTTTCCTGGGAGTATCAGTGTAGTCTGGGCAGTTGTGTTAGAGTAAAAAACTTGTTTGTGCACAGAGGAAAGATTATACGGGCATCAAGATTCAGAGTTCCGTTATCTGGTGGCACTGTGGAACCCAAGGCTAGCTCCAAGAGAGTGATGTTTTTGGCTTAGCCAAATGGCTTGTTTTGGGTGGGGGCATGGATTTGGCTGGCATCACCTGCCCACACCCGGCCGAATGGCTTGCAAGCCATTTTATTGGCTTGGCAAGCTATTTTGCCGGCTTGGCATCGGGCAAAATTGAGAAGTGGCTTGTGCACTCTGCTCGCTGGTGGAGCCTCCAGTGCTCAATCTTTTATGATGTATCAGTCACTGTTGTCCTCCCCTAGGGCTATACCACAATGCTCACATATTAATCCGCATCCTGCCGAATGCTGCTCATTGCTGCCAGTAAATGCGAGTTCAACTTTCATTCCAAAGGCAAGCCAACTGGCTTGGGAGGCCCCACCACTGTGTTGGACCTCTGAGCATATATTGGCACACCAGTTTTTGCCAGTGGTGTTGGCAATACAAATATATTCATCACACTAGTCTTGAACTTGGCACATTTCTGACTCATGGATTATTACCGGTGCAGTAAGCCATGTTTCTCTGTTTTTATGACTAGGATATGTTTTTATAACCATAAGGATAAGCATCAGCTTCTCTGAACATCATCTGTGGAACTCAACAGTGCTTGCTTGACTTTGTTGAAACTTGAGTCCTGAGTAAAAATATTGAATATATGAGCAATCATTAGAGAGGTTGCACAAAGCCACCTGGAGCCACCCGGGTGGCTATGAGGCATGTGCAAGCCGGCGGCCCCAGCCTCTGGGTGGCTTTTCGGGTGGCTTTCATAATGAGCCTCATTGCTGCCTCGTGTTTCCTCCTGTGAGATATAAATCTGTGTTTCTCCTACCACCATGCAGAGGCAATTGCTTGAGGCCAGAGTTTGTTTCGCGAAGATATTGAAGGTCGTTGTTGATGAATGGGATCAAGATTTCGATGATGTTGGTAAAGCAAATTGAGAAAGGATGGATATCCGGTTGTTAAGTGATGCTGAATGGCTCAGATTTTTTCGGTAAGTATGATTCAGGTTCATCGATGAACCTCACCGGCTGATCTTGATAGATTCATGCAGAAAGAAGTCCATCTTCTTGTCGATGCTCTAGATCTCCCCGAGATCATCAGCAATGAGAACCGTATTCAGGAGGATTGAGTCACCGCTCTGTGTATGTTGCTGCACCGTTTGGCATATCCCTGCCGTCTTGTTGATATGGAGCAGGAGTTTGGCTGGGAAGCCAGCAGAGTTTCTAGGTGTGCTTATTGTTCCGGGACTGTAGTACCCACATGACACTGCACTCAGGATTACTTGTTTAACTGCTGCCTTTCTCTGGAAACACTGGAAGGACCTCCTCCACTTCAATCCCCATCGCCTCACACCGCACAAGCTTGCTGAATTCACAAGGATTTTGGTTGCAAAAGGCTGTCCAGTCCCCTTGATCGTAGCCATCATTGATGGGACACTCAAAAAGACAGCATGCCCGAGCCACAACCAGTGAATTCTTTTCAATGGCTGGAAGCAGATTCATTGCCTAAAGTACCATCTTGTGGTCTCGCCAGATGGTATCATAATTCATGTATATGGCCCCATGGAAGACCAGCGGCACAACACTACTGTTCTCAGGGAGAGCGGTTTACTCGACATTTTGGATGCACATTTCTGGGGACCAAACGGAGAGCGATACTTTGTTTATGGTGATCCTGCTTATCAAACAAGTGCACACATCATGGCGCCGTATAAAGGTGCACATCTCACTGAGGACCAACAGGCCTGGAACACGCAAATGAGTAAGATACGGGAGCCGGTAGAGTGGATGTTCAAGGAGGTAAACTCTGTGTTCAAATTTCTGAACTTTTTGGAGAATCAAAAGGTTCATCTACTTCTTCATCTGTACCGGTTTTCTGGAGGGAGCGGGCCTCGTTGGCCTGAAAATTGCATCAGCATCCACAGAATATGCTGAGAGCTCGAATATACCTTGTATTTCTTCCTCAACAAATTGAACTGAACTCTGCAAGCCTCTCCACTTCGCGTTGACAGACCTGGTATTGGGGCACCCAGGCATTTATTCAAATCTGCTCGAGTTGCAACATCCTATAATGTACTTCACTACATTACGACGTCATCTCACAAGAGCTAATGCTGGCCTGAGCAGTTAGCTAAGAGGGATATAATGTGTCTCGAACCATTAGAAAGGCGCTGGACAACATTTACCAGGGTTGAAGTGGGAAGTCGCTAATGGAGCAATCGTGGAAAGTGCCTTACCATCCTGGAAACAGATTGGGACTACTGCACATCCCTGACTAAGGGCATATTATGGGGGAACATCCTTCTGAACCAGAGGAATCATTGTTGGGCATCATCTGACGTCTCCAGAACTGCCAAGAGAGGACTGGACTTGGTCGATCTAATAAATGACTAAGGAACTGTACTCAGGTACTGGGAAGCGGCGGCTATCACGATTTTCAGACAAATCACTTAAGCGGTTCAAGGCGGAGCCATTTGAGCAGATGGTTACCAAGGAGGGTAACAGAGTGCTGACGAGGAGGTCGGCTAAAAGTTGACATATCAACAATATCCCATCACAATCGTTCTAAGCGATGTAGATCTTGACTCATCGCTAAGCTCGGCTCATTGATGTTTCTTATAAATCTCTCTCAAATTTACTAATCACTTGATATCTGACAGGAGTTCATCGGCTAAGCGGCCATACCACTAGTCATATACCCTGAACCCTATTGCTCATTTGTATCAGTCTCGTTTATATTTAGAATCCTGTAACGTATTTAAGTGGATGGTTATGGGAGGAACACCAGTGAATCTCACCCCACCTGTTGGACGCGAAGCTACCAGGCTTCTTGCTTAACAGGTTGAGTAGGCATTCATTCGGAGACACCCAGAAGCTATACCAAGTTTTGTTTGTTTTCCCTGTTTGAATATTATCTGTATTGGATTTGGATCTTTGTAAGGACGTGTGGACATATTGGATAAACGGAACGGACGCGTGGAATATAAGGAAACAGATCGGACTTGACAATTGGTTGTAATCTCGCAAGGATTAGCAATCGTGGATACTATTGGAATTGGGATTCATAAAGAATCACTTGCGTTACACATTGGAGTACTATCTCCAAACCTAGACCCACATTATACAAAACTGCTGAACATAAAATCTCGTCTGTCTATCCGCGATTGCGCCTAGAACGGATCCAAGCAAGTTTTATCTATACGACTTGTAGACCTTTAAAGTCTTACTTCTCAAAGAGAACTAAAGTTCAAATTGCCACAATCTATACTGGATTGGAACCCCAAACTTGCACGAGGACTATAGTGTTTGAGTTGTTGTAGTTGCATTATCGAACCGCGCATTTCATTTACAAGGTTTGGTTTGTAGTTATTCCACCGCTAGCCCCATAGTCAGCGTTTCAGCGTGATGCACAAGTTTTTTCCACCTGATCTAGCAGAGGCGAGGTGAAGCGAGCTCGCAAGTTCTCCCCAGGCTTCTCCATGGGAACGACAATGGTGGAGAAATGGACGATCTGCATGGGTCTGAAAAACAAGAAGCCTGTCTTGCCAAGGCTTCCAGTGCCCGGAATGTGCATTGAGAACCTGCTGTGAGACCCCATTGTCCTTGTCCTTGCTATCGCCTCCCGAATCATTCTCATCATCATGTTCCTCCTCATCCTCCTCACGGTCTCTCGAGGTGTCTTCTTCGGATTCCTCCTCATCACTTTTGTTACCTTGCTGATGGTGAGTGGTGTTGTCAGCAGACTCATCAGCATCTGACATGCCATGGTCATTCGCTGAATGGGGCGAGTGAGAAGTATCAGGCACCTGTGACGGTGGTATAGAAGTTCTGTATGATCGTCTAGCCTTACGGGAGCGAGTTGCGACTGGCATGGTTCTGGAATCAGTACAGTCGTGAGTGTGGGTGATCAACAATGAAAATAGCTACGTCATTCATGAGCCACCCGGAAAGCCACCCAGAAGCCGAAGCCACCGGCTTGCACATGCCTCATAGCCACCCAGGAAAGCCACCCGGGCCTGATACTTCTCACTCACCCCATTCGGCGAATGACCACTGCATGTCGGACACTGATGAGTCTGCTGACAACACCACTCGCCATCAGCAAGGTAACAAAAGTGATGAGGAGGAATCCGAAGAAGACACCTCGAGAGACCGTGAGGAGGATGAGGAGGAACACGATGATGAGAATGATTCGGGAGGCGACAGCGAGGACAAGGACAATGGGGTCTCACAGCAGGTTCTCAACTTCCGGGCACTGGAAGCCTTGGCAAGACAGGCTTCTTGTTTCTCAGACCCATGCGGATCATCCATTTCTCCACTATCGTCGTTCCCGTGGAGAAGCCTGGGGAGAACTTCCGAGCTCGCTTCGCAAAACGTACTTTAGTGTCCACTCCCAAGCGTTGGTGTTGTAGCTGGCCCGGTCTGTCTTGTACAGATGCGCAATGTCCGGGACGAGCAGGTCTTCCGGGTGGGGCTCAGTCAGCATCGAGCAGATTGAAAGCAGCACTGAATCACACTCAAGTCAGCTCTGTGAACCAACGGGGGACACAGGCAGACCTTTTGAAATGGTCAATGATGGGGTCCACTGATCCTTCAGGATGTCCAGGCATACGGTGAAACGGTGCACTAGGGTGCGGCCGTGAAATCTAATGGATTGACTGACTAGTGAGAAAAGCGAACTAGTCACTCCACTCAAACCAACCGAAACCAAAACAATTCACTAATCCTAATCCTAATACTTGTGTGTGTGTGTTCGGGGAGGTAGGGTACGTATCACCCGTCAAGAGGGTGTGCAAGGTTGAAATAAGGCTTTGTTTCAATAGCAACTATGTGGTTTAAGCATGGTTATGCTAGGGTAGCAGGGACTTCACGCCAACAGGATATCAAGACTCAAGTTAAACCTTAGACTGTTCAAGTCCTCAGTTTCTTTGTGAGCGGCAGAACCTGACACTACTGGCAGCTAGCCAAGAAGCAGAAGGTAGGGCAGACTATCAACAGACAGACGCTACTTCAATATCAACCAACGCTGCACGAATGGCGGCAGTATCAACGAAACGGGGGCGGTTACACAGAAGGTGGATGCTGGGCTAAGGCGCGGACAGTTACACTGAAGGCGGCGGTTTCACTTCTACTAGCACAAACTAGCCTTTAGTCCTGGAGGCCTAAAGCGCTGCTACAGGAGACAAGAGAGTGTCGATTTACACAACAAGTCTTAATCCTGGAGGCCTAAAATGCTGCTACAGGAGACGGGTTGGTGCAGGTTGAGCGGGGCTCTTATATCAATGTGATTGGTAGTCTTTTCGACATCCCGTATCTCTTAGTCTTTTCTGTGTGTCTGCAAATCTTATCTGATTTCTTTCACAAATCTAGAGTCTACTATATTGCCCGTATATCTGGGGGATAGTTTACTGGCTAATACAGAGTACACAGCTGGCTTTTATACATTTCGGAGAGAAGTAAAGGAGATAGACGGAATGAATAGGAACAATAAAGGGTGGGAGCCTGAGTAGTGAATGGCCAATGGCGTAGAAGACATTCTCAACCAAGGGTATTATGACCTGCTACCGGGGCTAGTCCACATGTATTTCTCTAGCACGCCATAAGATGTGCTTAGTTGTCTTGGTTTCCATCTTTCTGACTGAGCAAGTCTGTCATTGCTGACTAGTCAAGTCAGTCTTAGTCAAGTTCTATTCAATTCCTCTATCAGTCCCACACTTCACAAGCTCAGTGGAACTCATAGTAAATATTAAGCAGATTGACAAGATAGCGCGGCGCTATACTGGCAGACCAGTATAGTGACCAGTAAAATATAGCGCGGCACTATTCTATGGTGTCGATCCTCATCAATCCTATCAGTAAATCCTTGATGTGAGGCCTGCGTCTTTCTAATGGTCAGATCTGCCCGAGTAACCACAGTGATGGTTAACTCAGTAACATGTCTTCATCACAATCTAATCAGTTGGTCTTATACACAATATGGTGTGGCCCTATATCTCTGCTGGCCCTAATGTGGTTGTACCAATCCTGACTTCGTATATCTTGTTTTAATAGTTATCAGACTATTCAGGGGCCATTGAAGCGGCAAGTCAATAATTCTGAGTAGTTCCCTGATGTTTCACCTCGCATAAGATAATGGTTTACTGCCATCATCTATAGCTCAGTGTAGAATATCATAGTCAGGACGTAACAGCCTTTTGGGGCTGCCTTGTCAAGTCTACTCAATCCTTCATAGTTGATTTTTTACACTGACTTTCGGCCATCAATAGTGTAGCCTACCACCCCAGGGAGGGTGTAAGCTCATAATCTAATGCCTCACTTCTGCCCGCTAATAGGTTCAAAATGAAATAAAAACTGGTGTTTTCATGCATGTTTTGGTACACGCCCTATCAACAGACCCATTGGCGTTGATGTTTGGGTGGTAGATCTTGGTCGTAAAGCTGACCCTGGGCGGTATAAACAGGTAGTCGATGGGGAAACTGATGGATAGGAAAAACACGCCACCTGCATACGGAGATTCACCCTGGATGACAGCCGATAAGCGCTCAGGATCTTGGTCGGACAACAGCTTGCACAGATAAGGATATACCAGACCCATAATTGTCACCCGCCATCGGAACATGTTCTCTCCCATCGGTCCTGTGCTGCACAACAAGAGTGGGTCATGTTCGAGATCGATTAATTCCTGGATAAGTGGGAACTGTCAGCCAGGCACTGGCCCCTATGGACGCCACCACACGACGATTGTGGAGAGACAAGAACAAGACACACTCTGTTAATGCACCTCAAAGCCATTTCGAGCAAGAGAACTAGAACGCGAGAGGCTATGAGTCGATTGTAATGGCAAAAGATCGGGGGTAAAGGCAATTCAGAGCGACCAAGATGATTTTTGGACGATCAGGGCACTGGGTGGGGGAACGGGCAGGTTCAGCCAGGGTGGTATTCGAGGGAAGCAAGACATACGAGATAGGAGGACGACAACAAGCAATGAGCTGGCGGCGGTAGGAAACAAGCTGTAGCTTTGCCGTTGCCTTTTGTGTTGTGGGTGTTTGACCCGCCCATGTTACTATTATTAATGGGGGCTGTGCAGCCGTCCTGTTTTTGTAGCGGGATTTACCAGACGTGCAGAGAACACGGCACACATAGATGCAGCACACCCGCATCAATGTCACTATCATGTGCAGCACACCGCATCCATTTGCATGCAACTGTGACAGGCGATGCAAAGAAGATGTGGTGGCATTCAAGTAGGGATCGGCGCTGTACGTACTGGATACGGTACGGGGCAAAATACGGGCCATACAACATACGGAAGCCTATGGTACGGCAAGATACAGAGGCTGACCTGGCTCAACGGTACAGTACAGACCTAATACGGCCGTATACGGACTTACGGAGCATTTTGATTGTCTGAGTTGTTGGGAACCATCATAGGGATTTTCAAAGTACTCCAATTTCATCCCAAGTCTATCTACAACAACACCACATCCTCATTTAAGAATAGTTTCAGAGCATTGGAGGTGCATGCCATGAGTAGCAATGTCAGTCGGTGCTGTTCCGATGCTTCCGAATCCGAACCACCCAACAACATCCAAGTGATCATCGTGGAGCCCACATTGTTCACCAATCCGGTGCCGAGCAGTGCCGAGGGCTCCCGACCTGTCCGAGGACAGAACGCGTGGGTCAAGAATAAAGTATAAATATGATATTTCGGTGCCTTGGACCCTTTGACCCCAAAGCGGAGTTTGAAGAATTTCGGATGGACACCCGTGATGCATAAAGAAGGAGAGGCAGAGAAGAGACGTAATGTTATAAGTAGGGTGAGAATTAAGGTAGAGGCAGAAGTTTCGGAGATCGATTGTGCGTCAAATGACCCACTGAGATATTGAGGGTGAACCCAGTACGCTTTCAGACAGAAGGATGTACACTTGAGCAGGGAGGCGGGCGGGATACTCTGGGACACCGCTTTCGTTGGTCCCTGCCGGTGAATATTTGTTAATTAATTTCGTCAGGTCGGTGTTAAACCCACTTAGCCTGGGCGGGGCATTGACTGGGATGAGGCAAACAACGAATTTTTCGGCTATATCCAATTGTTAAACAATCGACACCTAGATCTTGAAGAAAATGAATCGGTACCGTGTTTAAAACCATCCTTGACTTGAGTCGGAAATTCGTGGGGCAAAGCCGTCCCTGAGTCCGTAGAAAGTCACGAGTTAAATGGTCAAGAGATAAGGATCGCTGGATTCCTGTTGCATAATCTGTGGGTCCAATATTCGGAATTCTCGACTTACATCGAATATTTAAAGTCACGTTCCCTACTCGACACGGAGCGTAAGGTTCACCTGGTATGCTCTGAATTCTACGAAACAAGCAGGGCTTCGGAGACCAGTACAAAACACCTGTTAGGACGATTTACGCGGGGATCAGATTCTCCGTCAGGCTAAGGACTACCGCCAGTGCCGCAAAGCCACAAACCAGGTGAGAGAGAACATTATGGGGCAGCGACGCTGTCACGAACTGAGAATAGCAAGCGGGTGCCACGCCGTACGCCACACGGAAAGAATAAATCAAAAACTAGGACTCGAGACGAGCCGTATGTACGTCCTTTGATTCAGGATCTGACTGAGGCAACAAGACAAGACGTGTACGCACGCACTGTCATTCAGAGAGGGAGAGGGGAACAGATATACGTACGGGAATCTGATAATGCGAGAATCCAACAGATCGCATATACACAATAACCCGAGAAGAGCATCAGCGAAGTGAGACCACGGGACGATAGTCGAAGGGAACGATTAGCGAGGAGTTGTGGATGCACGGATCCGAAGAGATGAGAGAGAAAAAAGAGGAACCGCAATTCCGTTCATCAGGAAATGCGAGGGGGGTGCAAAGAATTAGAGAAAGTGGGCGGGTCATGGCAACCTGTAAAGGTGCAACCCAACGCTGCGAAAAACCGGCACCTCGAGGTCGATACAGCAGATGGATACATGGATTAAGACAGATAGCGCAAGATGCTATACCTGCCATAAGTCCATCGTAGGCCAGCGCGTGCGGATAGCGCCGCCTGCCGCGAATATTTAATCGATGTGCCACTACGCCATGCTCGTCCGCACCACGCCCATGCCCGGACACAGCACATCCACGTTCCCGATCGAAAGGCTGATCACAAAAGGGACGGGAGAGTGGCCAGTGGCAGCGCACGAAGTGGAAGGGACAGGAGTGGCGATGGTGCGGACGCACGCGACGATGAAGCTGGTGATACGGTATGGAGCGCGGATGCGAGGGAGTATCTGGGCTGGGCTGACTAAGAGTGTTAATTGCGCGATGGGCCGGGGTGTGTCACTGCAATACATATGGACGAGGGGCGAGCGTGTGAGCTGGTGCGAGGGACCGAAGGTGGCGGCGACACTATCAATGAGCAGGGAAGTCGCACACATATAAGGAATGAGACGCGTCTGACGAGGGGAACGCAGGAGCCGGCACAGGAATGGGTTGATCGAGAGAGTCGAGATAGAGAACTAGATGGCGTCATAGGCAGGCCTGAATGGATAAGGGCTGCCTCAGTCCTGAGGATGCGGTGTTATCTCATGTCATACATTATGAGGGGTGGACGGGACGAGGCGCGGTGAAGAGAAAGAGCAGAACGATCAAATAGAGTGAATGAAGCAAGCAAGGAAGCCTGAAGGCCGTGAACGAACCAATTGAATTGGAACTAGAATATTGCAACGACTCCTCCCTTAGAGTTAGACCCCCTTCAATCTCGATCCCAATGCCTGATCTCCAGCGCCGCCACTCGACGCGGCGCCCGCCACGCCGTTCACACCACGTGTACGTTCCCGACACACATCCGACTCGGAGTCATTTGCGAGCACAGTGCGGAAGCACCATAGGAGGCTGCGGGCGCCGAGGTTAAGCTGAGGTACGCGCTGATCCCACCGATGGCAAGAACAAGTACGCCGATACGCGATGGGGAGTACTAGATTAGATTGGCGCGTGTGGAGCTGTCATTTGCCAATGCGTTCGTTGCATGGCATTGAGAGGAACGATGCTCGCTGGCGAAGAAGCGACTCGTGCGTCATCGGCACCTCATGTCATGTAGTGTTGCCGCGGCTCGGCTACGGCTAGCTCGGCTCGGCTTTTGATGGCTCCGAAGCCATCACCGCCTAAAGCCGAGCCAAGCCATTTATAGACGGCTGGCTTGGGCGGCTTGCGGCTTAGCTGAGGCTCAGCCGTGGCTCAGGGAGCATTTATGGCCGCCCGGGTTCCAACCACTCCTACGACCTTCTGGTACATTTTGCACCTTACAACAACCTCGGGACTCAACGAAATCAACTGTCCGACGTTGGTTCGAAACTTCGACATCAGATTATTATCGGATGTGCCGTAAAGTTATCTGATCTGCTGTCGCTCGTCTCTTCCCGCCGCATGCGCCAGAAAGGCCCAGCGCTGATTCAACAGAATGCTCGTCTACGCCATCCTCAATCCCCGTTCTCCATTCCCTTCCGCTGTCTTTATTGGCCTTTTTGTCTTCCGACCTCGGGCAAAAGGTCATGGCCTTCTTAGCATGACGAGAAATGCTAAAACACGGCGCGAGACAGCGCGCGGTGCCCAGTGGCTCCTTTTGTCGTTGTGGAGCTCGACGTCGTGACCCCGTGGCCTCGCGTCGGCCCTCTTCCCTTCACGGAGACGTGGTGCCAATATTGGGGAAGTCTGCTCCCCCTCCTCCTTCAAGCAAGTAATGCGGGCTGCGCTGGAGCTGACGCGGCAGACAGGGTTCGCGAGACGACACGAGGAGGCGCTGCGACTGGATAAAGAATCTGTATCGCCACCGCCCTTGTATTCGATCCACGCGCCGAAATTGAATTGTATCGAGGGTCGTTCTAGCGCGGGACTCGGCGTGTCTACACCAAATTAATGCATTCAACTCTCCATGTACATACATGATACCAGTGAGTGTTTACATACGCCCTTTGTGGTTCGGTGCTAATCCGGTTTGCGACCGTGGTTTCCTTTCCGTCTTGGTCGGATGGGGACGCACATGGAGAGGGTATTCTCCGCAACGCGTCCTATTGTCCTCCGCACTCACATTGCTCGCGTAGATCAAGGGGCAGGCAAATTTCCCCTCTCGAGTACGCGTCTGCGTGTCTGCCATCCGCGCTGCGCAGCACGAGCGGCGCGAAGCCTTAGGGCCATGGCACCTATACCTCGTGCTCTGTGTCTCCCGCTGCCGCTCTCCCTTTCCATCGCGGAGATGCCGTGCGTGTGAGGGCGAGAGCAGGGCGCAATTCCGTTGCCTGCAATGTCGGTGATACCCTCCATGTCTGGGTCGGCACCGGGTGCGGGGAGTGTGGAGTGCGTGCACGTGGGACGGACGATGCGGTGACGCGCCATCCGATCGGGTTAGCGGAGTAACCATCGCAGCCTTGACGTGATTTTTGGCGCGGGGTGCGCGCGCGGGAGTGGGGAGTATGCGTCCATACGACCTGTATGTGCTTTAAGGTGCGACGATGCGGCGCCGCGGTCTTTGCCTCGACGTATGTCGACCCCGGGTGCAGGAGGTGCGGGTGCGGGAGGTGGGCGTTTGTCGGCGCAGGGTGCACGAGGTGCGGATGAAGAGGCTAGTCCTCGGTGCCATAGGAGGTTCGCACTCAGACTAGGGTGGAGATTGGCGTGGTGCCGGTGAAGGAAGACGTCGAGGTATATGGGGACTGCTGCGCTTGAGGTCTAGTGCCAGCACAGCATGATGAAGGAGAGGCGCTGGGTGGTGGCGTCCAGGAAGCTGTGCTCTTACCCGCCCCGATCTTGCTCGAAGAAAGGAGGCGCTGAAAAATGCTCAACATCCCACACCTACTACCTAATATCTGGTCCCGAATGAACCGTCACCCGGATAACTGGTCGTGCGACGTGTCCTTGGGCGACGAGCGCTTGCTTCTCGCAAACCTCATTCCTTCCCTTTATTCGCTGTACAACGACCGCGCCCGCATGGATACCCTCTCCGCAGCGCCTGCTCTGCTTTGATTGCCCCCAAAACCTCGCGCCTGTCAACACACTTCTTGCGCTCGGGGCACAGTATCACTCGATTTTCTCCTCGGGGTTTCTTCATATCATAGTATACATCTGTAGCTTCAATTTGAGCCCCTTCCGAAGTGAATCGAGCAAAAATTGAGTCCAAACGAGCCGATTTATCACTTGAAGTCCGTTTATCACCCAAACTCTACTTACGGTATTGATATTCTCGTGACACGCGGGTTGCCATGGGAAACACTCAAGAGCTGTTCTCTGCAGCAGGAGAGCATCACACAACATGTAGAGTGCTCAAAAGACCGGAGGGCAGCAGCCTGTTGGTGTATTTGAAAAATAGCCTGAAGCCACGGCTGAGCTGGGCTCAAGCCGGCTTGAGCCGAAGCCGAGCCACTGGTAGCCGCTGTGGGAACGGCTGGCTCGGCTCGGCTAAATTTCGGCTCCGCTCAATCGGCTAGCCGAGCCGAGCCAAGCCGCGGCAACACTAATGTCATGTTTCTTTCGTAATGGCTGAGCTACTTTCGTCCGAGGTCACCCGCGCACGCGGCGCATCCGTTCCCAACATTTATCGTATTCATGATTCATTGCATTTATGTGGGTGTACTTACTCAGTGTACCTTATTCGTGCTTCTTCAAAGCCGAGTGCCCAACAGAGGCATCTACGAGCGCCCTGACCTGGGAGGTAGTTGCAAGTTGTGCGCCCCCCTTTATCGCTTCCTGGTGTGCCTGCAGGAGATGAGTACCGTGCGTCCCAAGATCATACACGTATGGAGTTGAAGACCCACCTCTAAACTATCCCACCCACCAATCAAAAGGAAGTTGTTCTTGTCCTCTAGGCTCTGACCCCACATGATGGCGCGCGCTCCCGCGGTTGTGCGAGCACCTTTCTCCAGCTCCTCCAACAAAGCCGCCAATTTCTCAGGTGCCGCGTCGCTCTTGAGGGTGAGGACAGTGATAGAGACAACCGGCGAGGAGAACGCAGCGGTGGGGTCGCCACTGACATCGATGTGGTGGCGCTCGAGTTTTCCTGCGACGGCAGGCTTGAGCTTCTCAACGAGGCCGGCGGCGCGGGGATCCGCAAGGAACTTTTGACGGAGTTCGTACGATTCCCAGACTAGGCATGGATTCTTGAGTCAGCCAGTGCTGGAGATTCGATGATCATGTTCACCGGAAATAAAGTAGCCAGTCTTCTTGTCCTCGATCTGGAGCCCGTAAAAGGAGCTGGCAGGCCGAACAGTTAGACAGGTGGAGGGATACAGTGCCGCGTTCGCAATACCTCTTGTAGCCTTCAGCAGATTTAATCACGTCTATAGGCGCCTTGAAGATATCAGGGGTTGCTATGAATGCATCCGAGGCCGGGAATGAAGTTATCTGAAGGATGGGCATGGCGGTGGGTGAGGAAGATTAGAAAGAAGGGGAAAGTAGAGAGAACGATGTGGATCGGATTTAAGTACATACCGATGCCGCGACGCGCGTTCAAGAACTTCCATTATTCAGCTGCGCCGCTAATAGATGGGCGGTATTCCGACGGATCGATCCTCGTCAATAGACATTTTCAGGCTGACAGATTGTACTGGATGTGAGTATCGATGAGTCAGACCGCCCGCAACCCGCCGCCGCGACTGGGACGCGGCTGAGGCTTGGCTGGTCGTCTCTGGTTTGGTTTCCATGCCGGAACCTGCACTCCGGAAGCTAATTCAACGACTCAGCTAGACCATATATATACTAACTTACACCGAGTCTAACTGCAGACAGAATAGAACTAGGGAGCGAATTTTTCTGGGGCCGGATTGCTCTTTTTCGAAGGTCGGACATTTTAAAAGTCCCAGGCGCCAGTATCTGATTTGAAAGGTCACTGGGAGTGGCCGTCTACTTGGAAGTTGAAAGCTCGTTTCCTTTTCCACGTGAATCTCACAATTCTGAGATGATGGTGGGAGGAAGAAGCAAGACTGTGATCCGTTGATTGCGGGATCAAGAGGCGCTGTCGGCATGTTGGATTTCGACAGGCAAATCGGACAAAACCAACTGAACCTGTACACAGAAAATATTAAATCCAAGCTCCGTCTTCTGGCAGTACAAGCGCAAAGAACGAAAGTTCATGGCTCAATTCCACAGAACTGTAATTGAATCCGAGTCAAGGTTGTCCGCCTAAAATCCGGTGATATTAATTTCTGCAGATATCCCTCCGACAGTAATGACGCGGTCGCCGGTAGGACCCAGACGCGCAAAGCTGTTATCCATCATCACCGAGTACGACGTGTCGGTAAAGTAGAGCCAGTTTGGCAGCTGTGCGCCGTCAGCCATCGGAAATGAATCTGGCGACAGTTACTGCGAACCTCTATTGGACTCTATCAGTGCAAGCTGCTTCAAGAATGGCAGAGAAAGAGGATAGATTACTTTTCCTGGGGAAAGTGTCGACGGCGAAACGTTCAGATTGCCGAAGCGCGCAGCCTCAGGACAGAAACCCCTCTGTGCAGTGACCATAGTTGAGAGCACAGGGAGTACAGCAATGCTGAGGGGATTGAAATTGATGCGCATTACGAGGAGAGTTGAGCAATTTGAGCTCTGGCTGAGCTTTTTCATAATTTATATCGAAGAGGCGGTGCTCGCTTTGGTACATAGCCAGACGTAAACGCAAAATAGAGCGCGGAGCCTGAAAGTGCCCGTTCAATCAAGGGTGGTGGTAGTACGGGAACTTACTTCATTCGAAACAAGGATCAGACTCGTGTAATGCGCTTGCGCGTACACGTACTTGCATGTGTGGCCACGAAATGAAGCATTGGCTCAATAATCATCCACGTTGTCTTCATATATTTCGGAAAGCATCACCCGGTCGAATTTTTGCGAAAACCCAAGAATCTGAATGCCCGTTCGTACGGGTTGGAACGTGACCAAGAATCTGAATGCCCGTTCGTACGGGTTGGAACGTGACGGCCGGGTTCTTTCTCTTTTGGAAATTGCGCCAAAATATTAAATGCGAGCAATGTTGGTTGATCGATGGCCGATATTCAGTGCTAAAACTTGAAATGTATGGCCCTTGTCTCTTCGCCGCTCAACCGTATAATCAACATCCGGTCGAAATGGTCGAAATCCCTTCAACACTCAGCAAATTACCTCCAGGAAACCAGGCGGTGTTCCGGAACCATCGGTACTTGTACCCGGTCTCTAGTTTCTTGCCCTTTCTATTTATGTTCGTGCTTTTCGGAAGCCAAGCGGAAACCGATTGGCTTTATCATCTAGCACGTGCAGCCGGAGGCGCTCAGGCTTGCGCTGGATTGCCCATCTCCGACCTATTATGCTGCCGTTAATTTCATCTACAGCTTCCAGTACAAAAATGAAGCAAGATTGAGACTCTCAGAATCCGGCGGAGGCAAGAAGAAGCCAACAAGAAGCCGTTTATCGGTGCAAGAATCCTAAAGGGGATGTCCGGAACAACTTTTAAGAGAAGTCAAATTCGCAATTTTGTGTCCTCTTCCTTCTCCGACCTTCAGTCGCCGGAGCCGCTCCCTATATAAGGCCGAAGACCATATACTTCGGCATGGGGTTCCCAGAAGAACCACTAAACGACCCTCGGGATCTGACAGACTCGGAGTCTCGGACTCCTGCCTCACGGCCCTCACCGACGAATAATGCCTCTACGACAAGGCCGGTTTGGAGATCAGTTCTATTGGTTGCAATCTGCACGTTGGCAATGATCACAAATGTGAGAGGCGATGAAGTATTTCTCGAGAATGCTAACGCTTGTACCAGTTAGCATCCGCTACATCTGTATCTGTATTTCTCCCTGTCATCGGAGACGATCTCGGTATCCCAGAGAATCGACTACAATGG
The DNA here is from genome assembly GCA_029282495.1 of Mycena albidolilacea. Taxonomy (NCBI): domain Eukaryota; kingdom Fungi; phylum Basidiomycota; class Agaricomycetes; order Agaricales; family Mycenaceae; genus Mycena; species Mycena albidolilacea. The sequence goes on along the minus strand of JARIHO010000024.1, from coordinate 36,221 downwards.
CTTGTTTCGGCATTCTCATTGTCTTCAGTACGCAGTTCTTACTTCTGCACGCATCCCATTTCATGTCGGTTGCAACAGGGCTGTTTCCTCCTCCTCCTAGGACGGCTAGCTGACCTCCACGGCCGTAAGCTGCTATACGTGACTGGGACCCTCTTCCTTGGCGCACTCTCGCTTGGATGTGGCTTTGCTCAAAATGCGACTTCCCTCTATATTCTCCGGGGATTCCAAGGGTTGGGACCTGCTGCATTCATTCCCGCTTGTGTACGTCCAATACTCAGAGAAAGGGGTCCATTTTCTCAAGCTTTGAGTTAGCTGGGAATCCTTGCACATGCTTTTCCGCCGTCCAGGGCCAGATCTGCCGCTTTCGCCACCTTCTCCGCAGGTGCACCGATAGGGGGCGCAGTCGGCACACAAATTGGGGGCCTTCTAACTCAGTATACAAAGTATGTATCTTTGTCCTCGTTTCCTCAGCGTCTCACCTTATATTTCGGAAAGACCTTCGTGGCGTTCTCCCTTCTATCTCATAGCAGGCATATCGTGCCTCTGTGCACTCGGCGGGTTTCTGGTTATTGATCCCGATGTGCCTAGCATAGAAAAAGACAAGAGAGTGGATTGGATGGGCGCCTTCCTCGTCACCACTGGTCTCGTCCTGCTAGTCTTCGTGCTCGGGCAAGGATCACTCGCCACCAATGGTTGGAAAACAGGCTGTGAGTTCTTTTCAAGTTCTCCCAGCGACTTTGAATCGATTTGCACTTTAGACATCATCGCGCTGCTGATAGTCAGCGTTCTTTTTCTTGTCATGTTCATACTGTGGCAACATTATCTGGAGAAAAACGACGGGAAGCACCGGCCCCCTCTCATGAAATTGTCGCTGTGGTCGCGCGCAAAGGGCAAGTTTGCTGTCATGCAAGCCATTGCTTTCTTTCAGTGGGCCGCCTTTCTCTCGTGGTATTTTTGGGCACAAGTAAATTCCGTTCGCCTGACAATTTGATATCGCTGAGCGCATCTAGGTTTATTACGAAGACTATCAGAATCTGTCGGCCGTGCTGACCGCCGTACGAATGCTGCCAATGACGGTCACCGGAGCTTTATGCAACGCCTTTGTCGTTCTTGTCATCGGCAGGCTCGACCTCGTGGTTCTGATAGGCAAGTCTCTTACAATCCGTGGAAAACTGGCGCTAATTATGATATCGTCCAGTTTTCGGGACTTTCTTCACTGGGCTTGCCCCCTTGTTATTCGCCCTGATCAACCCCTCTTCTCCGTACTGGGCATTCGGCTTCCCTGCTACGATTGTAGCTGTATTCGGCGCCGACTTCGTCTTTGCCTCCGGCACGTTGTTTGTGGCCAAAGTATCCCTCCCGCACGAGCAGAGCCTCGCAGGAGGGTTGTTTCAGACGCTTACGCAGGTGAGTTGTTTCGAAAAATCATCATCCTCTAATTAGCTGACGGATATGAATGATAGTTGGGCACGGCGTTCGGTCTTGCGATTTCCACAATTTCGTTCGACTCGGTTGCCAAAGGGACGGACAACGCGCCGCTCAAGGCCTACAAGGCCGCACAGTGGACGGCGTTCGGGATGGCGATGTTCTGTACGTGTTTTTGTGTCTACGTAGATCTTCCGCTGACAAGCATCTGTAGGTACAATTTTGGGTGCGATTTTCCTGCGCGGAGTCGGTCCGGTTGGATCAGACGAAAAACACAAACACGAAGACGTTAATGAGGATGAGAAGAGCGTTGTCGGTTCCGAGGCTCGTTGAATATAGATTTCAGATTGTAGACTCGTTGGTGTAGACACCTAATCGCGACCACTGTATAGCGATAGAACCCTGAGCTAGATTATGGGTTGTAATTACCATTGAAAGCTTCTTTGGGATTTGTTCCTGGGTTTCATTGCGAGACGTTTTGGCTGACGACGCGACGCTATTGAGCCCAATCAACCGAGTGGACTCCGAGCTTCACGCACATAAACTTGGATTCAGCATCTATGTTCCCATATTAATTACCACCCCGAAAGATTACCATCCCATAAGGCCATGCACTGCCCACTCATATACACCAAGAAATACCGCACCACCGGCGGAGATCCACAATGTCCGGGGAACGACACCGGCGAACAGTGCGGGCGCCCCTTCCGCCACGTAGATGCCTTTGAGCCGCATGAGCAACGACGGGAGTTTATCTTTCGCTGAATCCTGCCATTCGCAATGTGATAAATGGCCCAAGGAACTGGGAAAGAGAGCAGGCGTACGTACCCGCATATCCAGCATGACCCGGGTTTTCAGCACGTCGAGAGGAGTGGTGAGCGCAGCGGCTATCCCACCCGCGAGACTCCCACACACGGCAGCCTCGTGTGCGTACAGCGGTTTGCGCCCGGTGGAGATCGATAGGCGGGATTTCAGCAGCTCGTAGAGCGGGAATTGGATCGAGGTAAATGGAATCTGGCAAGGTATCAATAGAAGACGATCGATTCATGGGGACGTTCGGACCTCGCGCATTATCGTCGATCCAAAACCCCGATAGAATCCTCTCCAGCCGTCACTGGCGAGGACAAATTTAGCGGCAGTAAGGGACGACTTTCCCTCTCCGTAACTCGAGGTTTGCGCGCGGGTTTTGATCACCTCGGTGGGAACGCGGACGAGACACGCCGCCTATCCGCAAATTAATACTGGAAAAACGCGTCAAAATTACATGGTCAGCTTACAACTTCAGCAACCGAGGCAGAAATCATATGTGTGAGCGGTCCTAGATGTGCAGGAAGCGGGGAATTGTGCTTCAGGGTATCATATGTAGCAAAGAACACGGCCGCTGGGGACTGAATTTGAGCCAGCCGCGGGGAGCGCAAGGTGGAACAAAGATACCTCCGGGTGCGCTCCCAACGGCGACGCTCCCGACACCCTTGTAAATTCCCTTGAATCCTCCTGCTCGGGAGAAACCTTGCGGAGACTGCAAGCGGGTCTTGATCGTGTCAATTGGGTAGAAGAAAAGATCAACGGCGGTGCCTGCCAGCCCTCCTGCCTAGATTAATTTGAGTAAAGACGCGGTGGGAGCGAAGCCGGGCGTACAACGAGGGATTGGAAGAACGTTGGTTTCGGGCTGGTGGTCATGCTGTGGATTTGTTTCGGTAGCATGATGCCATCACTTTTTGGTCACACATCGGCAGTTGCCGAACGTCGGGTCAGCCAAGGTTCGTTCTAAAACTTCTTGCAAATCCGAAGTAATAAGTGGTTGACTTGCCGTAAGAATAGATAGTTGTTTTCGAATGTTTTCGAGTATCCGGCAGCGTCTGGCCACTTCTGTGCTTGTCGCACTGTTGCCGGGCTGCCTTGACATTCGGCCGCCCTTCATGCGAGAGTCCTATCCCCCTAAATATTTTGTGGCTTTGCCTCTGCTTTGCCTATTTTCTCTTCCAGATCTCTTAAAGCTACAACAATAGAGAGGTTGCGTAAAGCCACCCAGAGCCACCCCGGAGGAACGGGTTGACGCAGTCGACATAACGCAAGACTTCGGCGGATAACAAGTGAGTCACTTGAACAATAATGAAGTAGTGGCTGAACCTGATCCTTTTCAGTCTTCATCACAAAGTCAGGTAGCAAATTTTGGAGTTGGTTGCTTATCCTTTTGCGGTTCACGACGGCCGCGTAGGGTTTTTCGGACGTATAAATTTCCCCTCGTAAACATTTCAGTCTCATCAATTTGTGCCCTTGCTTTGAGTAAGTCTCAACGTTCTCATCTGCAGTTTGAAGCGTGAGAGTTAGCGTGAGAGTTAACTCGGGGCACTGGAACAGTACTTAGTCTCGTAACAGCTTTGGTCAAATCTATGGGTCTTAGTAGAGGCTTTGTGGTACTTAAGCCACCCGGGGGCTCATACAGCATGTGGAGCAGAGTGGCTCTCCATCTGAGGAAAAATCAACAAAATACTGATTCATGATGCAAGCCGTTGGCCATGGAGAGCAACACAAAATTGGTGTGGGGCCACCTACATGTAGCTCCGCATGCCTGATGAGCCACCAGGTGACTCCTGGTGGCTTACCGCAAAGCCTAGTTGACACTCCGGCAAAAAGCAACTATGTAGTACTGTATTCATGATAATCGCGGCCAAGAATCAGAAATGTACTAGTGGGGCGGTAATGGCAGTGATTTATAAAACGATGAACCCAACCCGCCTCCACCTTTCTCTTTCTCAGACCCCAGTTGTCGGCCCAAGTCGCAGAATAACCCGCGGGAGCTTCTTCCCCGCCGAAACTGGGGCCGAATCCTCTGACGAACTGGTGCTCTCCGGGCTCGCCTCTGTTGTCGATGCAACAGCAGCCTTGCCGCGCGGCGACGACATCGTACTACCCGGCTTCTTGCGATCGCGCAGCGTCCTGTCGCTCGGAGGCGGAGGCGCACGCGGGGTCAAGGTATGCGGCGGGCTCCCGTCAAGGGACGAAAAAATCGCCAGCGCGCGATCCAGCCACGGAAGGTTCGCTTGCGCTTGTGGGAGGGACTGCCTCCCGCCGCGTTTGGTCTTCGTCGCCTTCTCCAGCTGCGAAGAAATACATAAATCAGTTAAACACAAGATCCGGGGTGAAATGAAATCATGCGCACGAGGACAAGATTCTCCGCACTCCACCAGTCCGCGTCGACGGGGCCGTCTGTGAGGCCCAGAAGATGCGCCATTGCGCCGCTGGTCAGAGCACGGTCGCTGTATCCGCCCTCGAGCACACTGATGAGTTTCCCGCCCGCATAGCGGTCGCTCAGCGCGCAGGCGTCGCGCGCAAATTGATAGAAGAAGGATGTCGGGACGCGTCGGTTGTGCCGCGACATCGAGGGCATCTCGTGTTCGGACGCGTCCATTCCGCAACTGCGGTTGATTCAGAAATCTACGGCAGAAAGGCCATGAAATATCAAAAGCCACCTGATGAAGAAGAGAACATCCTTCCCGGGGCCTCCAGTGCTGTCCAGAAACTCTTCCGCTTTCCACAATATTTTGCTGTACTGCTCGACGTAGAGTTTTTCCCAGTGCTCGGCGGAGGTGTACTCCTGCAGATGGACGTTCTCGATGTATTGTCCATGAGCCCCGTGGATAGACACGGATGCGGCTTGGACAAGCTCGGTCTTGCCGTCCTACAACGACTCAGCGGTATGTAGGTTCGATAATTGGAAGCGATTCACCTCGCAGGGATACGATAAGATATCGTGGATCGAGCCTAGAAGCGGTCAGGAAGACCGTCACGGTGTCAGAGAGTTAATCTACCGTAGTAAACTTGCGGGCCTTGTTTCGAGATAGGAGCTCCGCCTTCGGATTCGAGTTTCTGTCGGTAAGTCTCCTCGTTCATCTGCCAGACGATACTCTGAGTGCCATTCCCTGAATACGTTGATTGAGTTATTTTCAGGTTAAACCACCGGATGCCACTTGCCGTGGTGCAAGTCGATGTCAAAGATGACGATACGGTCGATCCCATGCTGTAGGTGCGCTGCCGATAGGTATGAAAGACGATGTTTAGGCTGAAGGAAGTGTGTTTACCGTGTGCAGCTGCGACAGCGACGTTATTCAAGAAACAAAACCCAGAAGGGGTCTGCTCGCCGCAATGATGACCGGGCGGACGAATCTAGCAGTTCGCTGAGCTTCTAGATTTTGCAGGAACGCAGTCGAACTTACTCTTACGAACGCACGGTTGATTGGCGTCTCCGTTTGGTGCACCGAAACAGGCTGAGAAGACCCGGCAACAGCATCAACAGCCTCGCAAACGGTACCGGCTGCGCCCTGGATAGCGACGAGGGATTCGGGACACACTAAAAATAAAATAATCGGTCAGACAGACAGACGGCTGGCTCATGGGTGGCAAAGACTCAACGATAGAGATCGCCTTGGGAAAGATTCTCGGGGATCTCAGATCCCTCGTTGTCTATTTTGTCCTTGGATTCCCTTATCCACCGAACCAGGTTCTCAAGATAGACATCGCCGTCGATGTCCCCGTGGACATATTTGACTGCCGGGTGGCTCAGGATGTCGACAGAGGCAGAACTCCGAACGATGGACACCGGCTGGCCGGAGCTCGAAGAATTGGACTCCATGTTCAAGCGTGCAAGCTGTGCAGCCAGATCGTCCGGGTCCAACGGTTTCGGAGTCTGCGATCGCACGGTGCCTTCTAGGCGAGAGATGGCAGCCGAAAGTCCAATGGTGACAGCACGGAGCCGTTCAGGACGTTCTACTATTGCGGACAAGTCGCGAGAGCGGATATATCGGTGCTGGAAGCACGCGTCTTGCAGGAAAATCGCGGGTTTGGTGGGTGGAGACTGTGGAGTGCAACTGGCCGTCGGTGGCAAAGTCGACGCGGATGCTTCGGAAGACATTCTGGACGCCTCGGGGAGCAGAGAAATCGAGAGTGAGGACGTCGGTGGAGTTCGTGTTCCTTGAACGCGGTGTTGTGGTCTGAACTAGGAGGGTCGATGTCACGTGAAGATCGCGTTTTCTCTTCCGCCATTTCCTCGTTTGGCGAGATTTCTCGCATTTTATCTCAAATCACGGCAAGCATTTCTTCTCAGAGTGATAAGATCCTCAACTGAAGGTTTTTCAACCCTTGGAACAAGCTCACCGGGTAACGCCGCCACCAGAGCCCAACTAACCTGATTTATTTCGGCCTCAAGCTTTACACCGACAACCTAGTATCCTATAATTCCAATTATTTCCGCGCTGGGTATCTACAGAGCCTGAAGCTTGTCCAATAATATCGCCCATTCAATCACCGTAACTCCCAACTTCAAAACCTCCTCCTTGACCTCCTTATTTCGGGTCTCCTCCGAAAGCTTCCCAACCGCCCGCAGATGCTCCGCACCCAATATCCCAACTCGCTGAAGGACGGGGCAGATATGAAGCAGCGACGGCTCGCACGAGATGAGGATGTCCTCCAAAGTAGGCGTTAAATGGATGCTGCTAATCGTCGACCCCGACTTTGTTTTCTTGGCGTGGAAGGGATACGGGTCGGCATCGAGCGGCTGGATGAGCGTGCCGCTGCTAGCACGAGGAGTTGACGTCCGAGGACCGGAAGACTGGGGACTCGCTTTCGAAACCGCCCGATACGTCTTCGGACTCGTATCCGCCACACCGCTGGGGGACGTCAATCTGTCTGCGGATGGATTCTAATAGGTTCGGTACGCTATTAACCAGAGCCCGACTCTTCAAGTTGAAAAAAATGCTTACCTCTGCCTCTCGACGGTTCCCGCTCGACTGTCTCCTCCCTTCACTTCTGCCGCTCGGATTTTTCGAACCTGAACCGTGCGCTTCCCGGAAGATCTCGACAGTTGGCCCAAGTGGAATGCAGTCCTCTGGGTTCACATAAAAAACACTAAAATTGTCGTCGCTGTCTGCTTCGTCGATCGCTTGCTCCCGCCACGTCGAGATGGTAACGGTGCGCTCCGGGCCTTGCTCCAATACCTGAGATTCCACGATCTCGTAGTCTTGCCCTGCCTGTGGCGGCGTCCGCGTCCGACTGCATTTTGATGAGGGCCGCTTGCCGCTTTGATTTTCAAGAACGAGACGTACCCATCCACATCGCTGGCTCTAATTCTATCTTTCCCCCGCATCCGCCTGAGGCTTCTCTCCTCGCCATTTTCGCCGTATCTTCTGGGAATCTCGACACGCCCATCACTGGCAGTCTCCCTGTTCCTCCGCCGTCGGGGATTCGGAACAGCGGGTGTCGTCGCGCGCGTGGCTGCTTCCAGCTGGGTAAACAAGCCCGTGGCGGTGGGCTCGATCGTCGTCACCCGCGTCGTCCTCGACCATCGCTGCGTGACGGCGTCAAAGTCGTCCCGAAGCGGCACAGACGTGAACGGCGTATCCGCCCGTAGTAGCTCCATCGGTGCTCGGGCGCCGTTTCTATACTCGTGCGGGAAGCCCGAACCTGCGACAATAAAATTCGAAAGGGAGATCACCCGCTTCATCAGCCTGCCGCGTTGCAGACAGAAGATAGAGTGTGGGGGGGAGGGACGCACGCACCTTCAGGCATTGTTCTTGTTCCGAATTCGGTAGCACGATTTCGGTGCGTCGCGTAATTGTTCGTCGTAAAGCGAGCTTGTTCTTGTTCGTGGGTGGTGCACAGGGAACAGGGTGGACACGGTGCGGTGTCCCAGTGCTCATTGGTGTGAAGCCTATTGAGGGAACGCGGTGAGTACACGAGGCGGTTGCATGTTTTGATAACTCCACTGGCGGCACGTGTGGCCTGCAGAGCGTCTAACGCACTATGTGCCAGGGGCTCACAGTCTCTTCTTCAGGTTCTTGGGTGGGTCTTGTGGCCAACGATCTTTTTGTGGCACGGACGTTTGTGGGTGCCGATGATGTGAGAATATTGACCAGCCATTGACAAGTGAAAGGCTTCGGATGCAGTATTGCCAAGATTGCCGGAAACCGGATGTTCCTTCGTGGGCGTCTACAATGCATTTGTGCCAGTTGTCATAGTACCCGAGACGGTGAATGGCATCGAAATTAAATTCACAAAGTACGTTGGATAGCTAGGAACAATTGCGGAGCGCTCATTAATCAGAAATCTGTCATTGTCGCGAAATGTATGCCGCATTGTTGTCAGTGGCGTGGTTGAGCGCTTGAACGCGTCTCATCACGTGGTCGTATAGGGGATTACTAACCTGTTTTCTTCTCTCCCCTCTCATATGGCGACGGAGACCAGCCTACGGTTGCTGCTTTGCTCTCATGCTCTGAACCTCGCAAGGGTCGCATTAACACCTAATGGTCTAGCTAGTAACGCGCCCATGAACCTCGTTATCTACAAATTTTCTAGGGCTGCAACCGCCGAACAAGGCTAAATGCTGTTGCTCAAGTACTCCGTCCTCAAGTACTGCCTTGAGGCCCACGGCTCTCCTTTTGGTTCGCCGTTTGAAGGTCCTTCGAGCTAGTTTGCTGTCAGCCGCCACACAATCGGAAACTCATTCCCCCTTTCCTCCGATCCTTTTCTTTGGCAGCACCTTGCTCCTCGCCATCCCAGAGATTCCCTTCGTTTTAGTCCAAGTCTTCATGCAACTTCTTATCTTCAAGACACGCGCCGTTTACCAGAATACTCCTGTGTCCAGTTGTCAAGAATTTGCTGGGGTCTGCCTCCACGACGCGGTCATATTCAGTACAGTCAATTCTGCTCCACTATCGTACCACGCGTAACTGTGTTCCAGTTTCTATCGTCATTTTCGCCGGCGGGTTATTGCTTCTGACCCTGAGCCGCCACTTTTGGGCGCCGCGTCAAAGACAGGATTCGGAGGAGGACCACGCCGAATCGGATCCCAGCCCGCCGTCGTACTCCAGCATCGGGTTCCCGCCATCCGCCTCGCACGACCTGGCACTGTACAAAGGATCAGCTAGTCAGTCTTCGCGGAAATGCTGACCCCGGCTTCGCTGACCCCGACTTAGCAGGCCCCTCACTCGATCCGTATCACGTAGTCGCACCATCTTTCGACAACTCGCTGCTTCTCAAGGACGAGTATTTCAGCCGTGTCCCGTATCCTGAGCCGACTCTCCCGCCAAATCAGCAACATCCCTCTTCTGGCGTCGGGCTCGGGCTCGGCTTCGGTGACAACAGTACGCAGGCGGGCCTGTCCATTCCTGCAGGTGCACCCCCACCGTCGCTCACATCGCCGCCCCCCGCGTATGTCCGGCGCGATGCTACCGCAAGCCGGACGCTTTAGCTCGGTACGTAGTCGTCTCCATTGCAGAGCGAGCTTCTCTGACTTTCGACTTCATTTAGTGGACCTAGCGCTGTTACCTGGACGCTGCCTGTATATCACGTCGATTTTCTCTGTGCCACTACTCGCTCCATTTAATTCTATCGAAACCAGATGTCATAAATTAAGGATGCGAGTTTGTACGGCCTACCCCACACGCCGCGATAACAACGCAGGCGGTCATAGCTTTGCCGTCGCCTTCTTAGCGCGCAGCTCGTACTGATCCTGCAGCACCCGCCGCATAGTCTTCCCTGTAGGCGTTTTCGGGATCTGGGCGCCGCTTAAGCCCCACCTTCGCACGAAGCAAGCAAGAAGCAGGCGCAGATCTGCGTACCTCCTTGACAACCTCAATCCCGCCCCGGAGCCACTTATACTTGCTCAAGGCCTTCTGGTGCCACGCCTCTAGTATCTTGATGACGGCGGCCTCGCCCTTCTTGGTGCCGGCGGCGCTCAGTACGATCCAAGCGCGGGGCACCTTCTCGTCAGAGGTGCGGCCGCCGCTGACGCCCGCGACGGATACGTCGGTGATGAGCTTGTCCGGCTGCGCGAGCAGGACGTCCTCGATCTCCTTTGGCGACACCTGCACGCCCGAGATTTTGAGTGTGTCCTGCGCGATGGCGCATCAGCTTGCAGTCGATCCACACCACACCACAAGACGCACTTTCGCCCGGTCCGCGAAGCTGGGGACACGATGCATGCGTTAGTGGGGTCTGTTACCGGAGGAGAAGGGGACGTACAAGAGGTACCCCTTGTCGTCCGTGCGGAACTGGTCGCCCGTGCGCAACCACCCTCCGTCGACGAACGTCTTCGCGTTCGCCTCGGGATTGTTCCAGTACCCAGGCGCGATGTTCCCGCCGCGGAGCCACAGTTCGCCGACCTCGCCACGCGCGGCGTCAGTCCCGTCGTCGCGCACAATTCGGGCTTCGAGCCCGGGGAGGAGGATGCCCGCCGTGTTGGGGGGCGGGGGCCCCATGCCCGGCATCCCCTCGGGCAGTGGGGGCGTTACTGCGCCCAATGTCTAGGCGAATGTCAAGTTAGACGCGCGTATGCGCAGAGAGCGATGGAGACTCACCGCCTCGGAGAGGCCGTACCCTGCGCTGATGTAAGCGATGCAGCAGGACGTGGGCTGGAAGAGTATACCTGATCTGATTGTGGACTGCGCCTTGAGATAGCGCCCGAGCTGTGCGGCGAGCTCTGGGGGCAGGTACGCTGCACCCGAGGCGACGGTGACGACGGAGCTGAAGTCCGTTGTCTTGATGTCTGGGTGGGTGAGCAACTGGTGGACGAGGGACGGGACGAGCGTGAGGTTCCTCGGCCGATACCTGGGATTTGTGTGAGCGAGTGGCACAAATTAGAACGGCGGACGGTCGACGTACCTGCTAATGGCCTTGAGGTATTGTGTCGTGTTCCAGCTTCCTAGGATGACATAGGTCGTCGGGGACAAGGTCGATCGCAGGATGTAGGAGTGTAGACCGAACGTGTGGAACATGGGCAGCGGACAGATGGCTACGGGCTGCGTGGTCACGGGCTGCGCGCCATTCGTCTGTCCTTTGTTGTTCTGGAGTGCACCTGTCAGAAGCGCTTGGGCATACAAGTGAAAGAAAGGTACCCAGAAGTTGGTCGTTATTCCTTGGAACGTCGAGCATATGATGTTTCCGTGCGTAATCATCACAGCTGGACTTTGGTGAACCAGGGACTGTGTGAGGATATCCAGACAAACCTTTGGGGAGCCCTGAAGTCCCGCTCGACATTACAAGATACGCTAGCGTGTGAGCCGTGGCTGGGCGGACTGGCTCTACAGTGACGCGCTTGCGCTTTATAGTGGCAACCATTTGACTGAAGCTCTTCCGGCCGTGAACAGACGGTCCGGACATGATGTACACTTTGTCCCGCGTTATGTGCACGTCGGGGTCCTCGATCGCAGCAACGACATTCTTCAGCAGTTTCGGATCCACAAAGATCCGCGTCGCTTTGGTGAGTTTCAGCGCGTGTACGAGCTCAAAGTGTGTCGAATGCGTCGAGATGAGGGCAAATGGCGTCGTTATCCGCAGCAGCGACACTACTAGATCATAGTACTCCTGCCAATATTCCTATCTGTGAGACGGCTGATGGGTCTGCACGATGAGCCACAAACCAACGAGTTATCTCCCAACATGCCAATTATCTCGTCACCGTCGCCGTTGAGACCAAGCCCTCCAGCGGATACACTGGCTCCCAGAGCAGTCGCGCCCACAGCGATGGCATTCATCAGCTCCTTGTACGTGCGCTCACGTCCAGTCTTTGCTTCGATGTGAATCGTGTAGTCCGGCCACTCCGCCTGCTGCTCAGTAAATACGTGCTCAGCCGGTAAGAGAACCCAACCTGCCTGGTTTTCGCGTCCAAACATGACATTGTGGACGTTGACCTCGGGGAGGCGCGGTAAAGCGGGGTATGGGGATTGAATGTACATGGGGGCCCAAAAGGAACTTGCTGCAGGCTATTTGAGGAAGCGCATAGTATAAGAAGGGACGGTTTCCCGGATTGCCGGTATTCACGCTGCTGTGCTGCACCCACAAAACATCGGGGAACAAGAGACAAGGCAGATGTTGATCGCTATCCGGCGGATCATCAACGGAACTCGATGAAGACATAAGCGCAATTGGACGAAACCGGATACTCCGGATGCATGTGGGTGGCTAGAAGTGTGCACACAGGCTCGGGATTCAGATGGCAGAGGAAAAAAGTTTGCCTTGGCTGCGGGAAGCCAACCGAAATTCATTGTTCAGGACGGAAATATACATACATATGCAGAAGAATAAACGGACCCAGAAATTTTCGATTTTTCAAAGTTCAAACTAATGAATTGTATCTGATATGCCCGCGCTAACATATTTGCTTGTGTATGCAAGACTCAGCTATCCGACAACACCTAATAAAATACACCCGTCTTACAAACATAACTCTGGAACATGTAGACATCAGCATGTCGGTTCGGATGCGGATGGAAAGCACTCGGAACGAACCTCAACCCACTGATCGTCGCGATCAACGCGTCGGAGCTACGCAGCAGCATCAGGGTACGGAAGGCGGATTGGACTGAGACGACGGCAACACACCATATTTTGCGAGTTCAGTTGCGGAAAGTGTGGTGCCCACTAATCATATTCCTCGCCATCCATTTCAAGCTCCACGGCCGGTGGTGGGTTTAGAGGGAGACCCGCCAGCGCGGAAGTAAAGGTATTGTGCCTGAGTGACTCCTGTGGGGATCGAAAGCTGAGGGTTATCTAACGGGTGCGAGAGGAGGACGTGATTGTCGAGGGTATCGAGTGCCATGGAATCGGCAATGCCGGGCTGAGGAATACGGATATAGAGGACTGAGAGGTTCGAGAGCAGCGAAAGATTGATCGGCACTGAGGAAGCCTGTGAGGTTTCGGTTTCAGGTCTAGTGTTCGCAAGGAGCTACGGATGCAGTGCGCCGAAGTTCAGGGCTTCGATGGTGCGAAGGGCAGGCGCAATCACTCGCCACCCGACAACCGATGTGTGTCCCGCGATGGACAAGACGGAAAGTTTCGAGAAATCGAAAGGACAGATGTCATGGCTCAGCCGGTCGTCGGTGCTGCTCGGCTCCATGAGCCGCAAAGACTTGAGCGGGATTGGAGAGGAAGACTGATGACTGGTGGGATGGATGGGACCGGTATGAGTGCACCCTAGGCGGAGATGGGGAATGCTGGGGGAGCAGCTCTCCCAGAGTAGCTGGAAGAACGCTGAGCCGGAGAATATGTACTCCAATTCTACGCAGCAAAGAGTGATCAAGCTGAACAGTTTTCGGAAGACCTTGGCGGCGGGGATCGTCAAAGTCAGGGTGAGAACGTGTACATGCTTGAGATGGGTGAATGGGAGGCTTCCTATCTTGGACAACCATTCAACCGAGCGGTCGTCTCGAAACAAAAGCCTAACTTGCCGAATGTACGGGACGAGGTGTGGCGATGTACGAAAAATGTTCTCGAGCCCACGATATGGGTGATCTCCTGGATTGGCGGTGCTGTTATAATTATCCTCCTGGAGATAAAACGCTGCGCTGCGGGCGCCCAAAGCCAGGCTGGAGACCAAGGCACACGCCTTTAAATGCTGCGGCTCGGATCCGACATGAACTATACATTTTTCTATCAATTCCGGGATGAGCAGAGGGTTTATTGGTTGAGTCATGGAAAGATAATCAAGAGACTTGAAGAGAGAGAGATCGAGGAGAAGGCAGAAAGAGGAAATGATGTTAGGAAGATCATAGTTGGATCATAGTGCGGGTGATGTGACACCAATCGTGACTCTCCTTGTACAGGACCACAACAACGCTGCCGACTGGGCAGTCTCCAGTCAGTGATTTTCAAGCATTGTACTGGGAATCTTCTTACTTGACCTATACATCCTCCACCTCGGACTTGGCCCTCTCGGGCTTCCACAATGGGCTCGCACATCCATAGCTCCATATCCCTTGATCGCGGCGATCCACCTATCCTTTTACTTCCAAATGAAAATCACGGCCAAGATTTTCACACATTGTCTTTCGGAACTTCCCTATGTCGATTCGAACTCGCTCTGGTCACCCTCGCCTTGCGAGATCCCTCTACTTCTCGGTCAAATATGTGGCCAATTGAGGGACATATTCATTGGTACAGTCGAGTTGCTCATATGGAATACCCTCGGGAGAGGCCCAGGGGCTATTCCATATGACGATTATTCCAGACGACATTTTTTTATTATTTTCCAAAAAATAAATTCGTTTTACACTACTGGGCTGAAGAACGATGATATCTGTGTCTGAACCTTGTTTTCCTCGATCTCCTGCTTCAGTTCGCCGCGAAACTTGCGCAGCTGGTTCCCCAAAGGCAAAGCCACCTCGAAATCCGGTCGAGACCGAAGCGCCCTTTCGAGTAGTTCCGCTGCCGCCAATACTTCTTTCTTGTCGAAGTCAAATTCCATCGCAGGTTCCTCCTCTTCCCTCTCATCTCCATCAGCCTCACCGGCCTTCATGTATTCCAAGATCTCGGTGACACCGTCCTTCCCATCAGAGAAGCAGAGATATTGTGCATCAAGATCCTCACGCTCAGCCATGGGATCGAGAAGCTCGTCAAGCGACGGGACCTCTTCGCGGACACATCGCCGATCCTTCATCTGAACAAGAACTTCTGAAAGTTCCCTCTCGGCCTCCTTGATCCGAGCTGGATCCTTGCGACCGAAACAACGAGGCTTTTGGAAGCGGCCAATGAAGAACAGTTCTTCGCGCTCGGTGCCAGTAGAATTGCATGCCACCATCACGGAAAGACGGAACTTGTCTTGTTTCTCCCCGGCGACAGGAGCGGAGCACAAGGTGCGGTCGGGAGGTGCTGATGGAAAGAAGCTGGTCTCGTCGGCATTCCATCGATCCTCGGGAGTGTACTGGGCCATGATTTTCTTGACGCGAATCCTCTCTGCTTCGACAGCTTTAAGATCAACAGACCCTGCCTCGCCATGTCTTTTACGCTCGCGCAATTTATATCTGGTGAAGAAGATTGATAAAAGTGGGTTGGCAGCAAAAAGAAGCACGTACGCTTTCTTGAATGAATCAAGCCATCCAGTCCCCGTGAGCCGCTGCTCCTCAGGAATATTCAATGCCACCTCAAATCGCTTTCTCTGCTCAACGAGCATTGGCCCTGTCACGGTGCGTCGCTTCCGCTCCATATCCTGCACCCAAAGTCCCAGAGCCTTGTCCACCTCAGGGGAAGTGACCACTCGTGCTCGCTTCATGGACAAGATATTGGGCTCAGCAGTGGCAACGAGAGCACGTATCTTGTCCTTGTGCTTAGCCTTCTTTGACAGCGCAGGCTGCTGGAATAAGAGTTTGCCACCCTCGGCATCTGGCCGAGAAGAAAAATATTTGACAACAGCCATTTGGGACATCGTTGGGTGCTCATCCCAATAGTTGAAGACCTCCACCCAGTTGCTGTAGGTGAGATCCTCGCGCCTCTCGTCCTTTTCATAACGAGCAGATGTGCGGGGCAGGTTTTTGGAGAGTTTCGGACCTGGTTTAGCAGCTGGTTGCTTCGGTTTGGGTGGGTTCTTGTCTCTTTCACGGACTTTTCGACTCTTCTGAGATTCGGTGGGTGCCATGATGGTGGCAAGAGAGCAAGCTTATTTTATTTTAGCACAATGGCGCGTCAAATTCACTTCGGCTCGCAAAAAATTCCATTTTCGGCCACCCGCACAATGGAATATCGACCTCGAAAGGCTATTCCATATTCCGGAGCTCGGTTAGTGGAATAATTGGCTTGTCCGACCTCAGGAGCTGCTCAAAAGTCATTCCATATAGCGAATATTCCATATGATATTATTCCATGTGAACGACTCGACTGTACACCTGTCTTATGGTCATCCTTCGTTTTTGTGAAAGGATCTGTACAACTGCTTGAGCTTTGGCTCTCATGTTCATGGGACCACCCACTCATTATTTTCCTTAAAAGTGGGGACGACGCCAGAGCGGAGGTGTTTATGAAGGCCATCACGCCTCACTGTTCTCGATGGAAGGAAGTCGCCTTCCTCCTCCCAGTATGCGCCCTTCACCGGCTTGGCTTGTCCCCTCTTCCGTGTCTGGAGCGACTCACACTACGGGCCAACGATTTGCGGTTGGGTCCACCATTATCATCCGAGACACCCCATTGCTTCGTCACCCCGACCTAAGCTTCCTCCCCCAGCTTGATCTTCCCTTCGAGCAGTTGACTACCCTTCACTTCTATCTCTCTTTCAATACAACTCAAGCTGTCGGGATCTTGCGACGCTGCCAGAACCTGCTGGATCTCTTCCGGGGCAGGGGGTTGCTCGACGCGCCCATCCTCCTGCCCGTCGAGCTACAGTGTCTGTGTTCATTGGCCACTGATGACGGGAGTTTACTGCATTTTCTGACAGTTCCGCGTCTGGAGCGGCTTGAAATAAGTGCCCTTGATGCCGAGCCCAAGGCATTATGCTCACTGATGTTGTGGTCCTCTTGGGATTTGTCGGTTCTCTTCTTGATTTCTTGAAGGAGACTCATCAAATACCTGCAGTTTGACTGCAGGATCTTCCTAGTACCATGGGCTCGGTGGAGCATCTCATGCTCAGCGGCCGCTATATCAAGACTCAGCTGCTGGCACTCCAAGACGTCGACATCCTTCTGCAGCTCAAGCACCTGGAGATTCGTGAATATGTTAGGAGCTATGATCAGGATGATTATCGTGCTCTCACAGATATCTTACCACGGAGACATGAGGAAGGCAAAATGGAGTGGGTTGAGCTCTTTCTGCGGGGTGTTCCTCCACCGACACTATGGTCAAGTTTCACGCTGTTGCCGACAGAGGCCTGCAGGTTCGAGTTACTCAGGATAAGGTCATACTTTTGGATACTCTGACTGCTTGATACCACAAATTTTTTCATAGCTTTCACTACGAACCTATCATCTTTTTTGGTACATAAAGTTGTTATGTATAAGTGAAACTGTGAAACATGAAGTCGAGGTGAATGACCCAAAAAGGCGGTGCAGTGCCCTAATTTGGAAAGATTGTAACACCCATCTGCAGGTTTGCAACAATTGAGTGCTGCAGCCCCTCTTGTTTGCTGTTCACCTGAAATTGGCCTTGCACTCGATCTAAATTATTTGACTCAGATTGACTGGGTACAGGCTCCCATAGCTCAGTATGCATAGTGGTGGTCTGACTGACAGCAAACACGGTAAGTTTGTGCCGTGCTCCTTGACCATGTTCCGTCTTGATCTGGCTTTTGAAACCTAGCTCTCGCTATGGATCTTACTCAATAGTCTCTCGTAGACAGACACTCCATACAAACCAAGCTCATGCCTCACTGTATAGAGTCTGTTGCTTACTGCCAGGCAATGTAGAGCTAAGATACTGGATTGGATGCTTCACTGGCCCATCAGTTGCTGTGAGTCTGCCACGCACCTGCCGTGACTTTTGTTATTCCTTCAGTGCGCAGACTCAGCCCCAATGAGCTAGCACTCACCTCAGTATTCCCACAAAATTCACACCATTCTACATCTTGCTGATGGGGTGGAAAATGAGAGGGATATTGACGGCTTGCTTGTGGATCATCTGAATATTTCGCTCGCCATCAAGCTATTGGTGCATGCCAAAAAGAATTGTTTGTCTTATACTTCATTGAATCAGCTGTAACGCCAGAAGCCCACATTTCATATTTCTCACCTCACAAATGATTGGGTGTGACAGCTTCAACTACATCGGTGCAGGGTGTGATGGTGTCACTTGAACATGCCGGCGGTGCGGCTTAATCGGCAATCAACGGATCACTGCATGCCCCAGGCGTTTACCACCATCATCCTTGGGCAGAGATCCAAGTTTAAAAGGGAATGATGTTCTAAACTCTAGGCAACTGGACTCTGAGCGCTTCAAACCTGTGGCGGTACATACTTACACCACGGACGCGGCCAGCGCTACTATTTCTTAATACTGTAATATAGAACTTATACCTGTAGTAGACTACCGGCCTATTGTTCCAAGATCATATATTACATAATCGATTACTCTTTTACTTGCTTCCTCTATGTGGACGATAGAAGACTAGGTGCTCAACACCTCTGGACCTGCTGGATAGCTGAGCACCTGTACAACTGCTCTCGCAGCACCTCGAGATACAACATCAATGGAGCTCCGGCCTCGGGTGACAAGGCCGTTAGCTGAAGTGTTACAACAGCGGGGAGGGCCTGAGTTGGCACCTCCTGTCGACTTAGCTGCACCGGACTCGACGTCCGTGTGCGCTTATCTCCAGCCTGGCGAGGCCTAAAAGACCTGCATCACAAAACCTCTGGTGTTTTTATTTTTACCAGCCACCAGCGAAAAGGGCGCAAATGGAGTACAAAATACGCGATGTGATTCAATAAGGGGAAGTCAGAGTATTGACTTGCGAGTCGATTTTAGTGTCAATTCTGATTTCAATTCTGGTCCACTTCGGAGTCCGGCAGTGAGCCGGAGTCAGTTTGTGTTACGACTGAGAATCGAAATCATCGATTCTGGAGTCGATTCTGATGTTATTCCTCCTCCGGAGAAGGAACAACGATTCTGTTTCGATTCTTGGTCGATTTTGGGATCAGAATCGGCTCTCTGAATCGCCTCAGAATTGACACTGAATCGCCAACTCTGACTTCCCCTAATTCCCACCGTACCGTATACCGTAAAATACAGTATGTACAGTTTATTGAACGGCGCTCAGAGAGGGTGGGTGAGGTTTGTTCCAATCAAATGGTCTTCTTCTCACCTCTGTGAACCTCTGTACACCTTCAGATCCCACAGTGGAGTCAGCTTTGCTGCTCCTCGTCAAGTTTGAATTTAACCGTACCGTAACCGTATAACCGTAACCGTATTACGGTTCTGTACGGTTATGGTGGAGATCCCTACAATTCATGCGAAGCTAGGTGGGTATCCATCTTCGAGTCAGATTCCCAGTCTTCATTTGACATGTTGGACGTAGAAATGGCCCCAGAAATCAGATCAATATCTACCAACACGAAATCTGGACCTGCATAAGAACAGCAAGCTCCCAATCCATTTCATCCAAGCACACAGTCAAAGCCGGTTACCAGATTGAAAAGGTCTCCTATGATAATGGACTATCCTACTTCCTCGGTTACTCGACCGATGCCTCCTAGACCAAGCACGGAGTCGGGACACTCTTGCTACACTCAACCAGCCCTCTCTGCTTGTAAAGTCAAACTCATCACCGGAGGCAGGAGGAGAGCGCCTGTTCTCATTCACCCAACTCTCAGACGACCCACCCAGCCATGGCCAGCCCCGCACGGTTTCAACCTGCGCCTTTCTCTCGCCCATCCGATCAGAGACACCATACCGTGCCCACCTTCACTCAGGCTGCACCACTGAACTCTAAAACCAAGGCGGCAGGCGAGATTGGGTGCTGTCTATCAGAAAAACCCTCAGCCAGACGTGTATTCATGCCAAAGTATGCACGCCTTGGGGTTTCAAGCACCATGCACCAACTGTCGGAGCGCGAAGCAGGTTCAACCATCTTCCTTTATGCCGACACCACCGTCACTCACTCACACTCACCCGACTTGCTCTCAGATACTGAATCTATATCCGAGGCCAGATTTTCATCAGTATGACCGGAGAGCTCAGACAACCGTCCCCATCAGTGTCCAGGCTTGGGGGATGCAGATTGTTTTCGAAACGGATCGTCCTGAATTAGCAGATTGCCTGAGTAATTTTCGGGCCCGTAGTTGATCGTTGCCATTCAAGCAGCCAGGTTCCTTGGATTCATGTCCGATGTTGCGCTCCATACTAATTCCGGTCCAAATTCGAACTACACTCGATATTATTCTCAATGCATGTTCACAGTGTAGGATACAATTCATATTTGTGTTGTCCCAGAGCTTTTGGAGTATAGTATCCACACATATCACTTTCTGCCGTGAGTCATGAAAGAGTAGCCCTTGAAGAAAGGGGTTCAAGTTGTCAGATTAGATTGTATTCATATAATCTAATCTGCACAGCCATGGCCAATCTTTCCTCGACTTTCTTCCCACACATCGTCTTCGGGCTATGCTCTCTATTACACTCGGGCTGTTTGGGTCTACAACGGCTCGCCGGCATCGTTCTGAATCCGAATCAACACTCAAGCCCGAATTGTCTGTTTCAAAGCCTTTTCCCGGCCACCTTCTAGTTCCAGTGTCGACTCCTTTCCGTCGCATCTTGAAGTCGCGAAATTACCAAACTTTGGTGTCACCGCCTCCCATTCTCACTCCTTGCTCTTTCGATTATAGCCTGATCCTCATCGGTATTTTGCAACGGTGCCGGATCCCATCGATCTCTACTGCCACGATCCAGATGCACTTGTTACGACTCGAAGCTCTCCGAAATACCCATTCTGTGGATCTCTCGGCAATGACGACAAAACTACCATGACAGGGTAGCAAATGTCGGGCTGAAAGTTTCGGCCTTCACCGATCACCCAGTACCATTCCGACTGGGCGTAGTTAAAGGCACACCCAATGACATGAAGAATGCGTGCGGCATTAAATGCGCGTTCAGGCGTTCGAGGCATTTCTGCTGCTTTGTCTTCATCCAGGTTCAATCTCGGAGAGTTTCTCTCATTTTTTGGTGTTCTTGTGGCTTGGCACTGATCTTGGGCTCGTACCCTCTTCCTCGTCATCTTGCTGCCATTGATCAATCACTAGGTCCTGGTGGAGTAAGATGCCTGAGCCGGCCTCGGAGGTAGGTCGTCTACCGAAACAACCGGTCAGCGCTGGCGTCTCCTGGGCCCGACATCCCTGTCGACCCCTCATTAAAATGCCTTTTTTACGTACCCTGGTTTCGCATACAAATAAATGCTTCACCAGGACCAACTAATCCATCCACATCATGCCCTCCGAACTGACAAGGATGGAGGCCTACGTCCTCGGTGTATGGGTACGTGCCACCAGCTCATCGGGATAATAGACTACTCACACTTGAGTCTTAGGATATCAGAGTCTGCTTTTCCCTATTTCTTCAAGGCGTTCTGTGCGCACAGTTTGCGCACTACACGAGTCGCAACAAACGCGACTCAATATGGATGAAGCTCTTTGTGGTGGGCCTTGCGCTCACGGCGACACTGAAGAGCTTGCAATCGATGTGAGTGTCTTCTATTCTTCTTGAAATTTGCGTCGAGGTTCGTGATAGAGTAATGACCTGGATACAAAATGCCGCAACGTCCAGAAATGGGCACGCAGCATCCAACTTATTGCACACGTATTGGCTTGCGAAGATCACCCTGATACTCGAAGCCATCACCGCATCCTACGTCCAGATGTTTTTCTGCCGTCGTCTTTGGGTGAAGATTCCAGATCTATGGTGATTTCGTTATAGCTCATCCATTGGTAGGCAATATCTAGAAACCCATATCTTGTGACTGTCTGCACCATTTTGTTCATGGCGGGACTTGTTTCCGGTGTTGTTACGGTATGACACCTCTAGGTGTACTGCATTGGCACTAACTCCTGCAACAACAGACCTTCTACATATTCACAGCTTCGATAGAGTCTGCGACCGGCTGGAGTATGTCTTCACCATTGGCATGGACTACTAGTGGAGGTTATTGATTTCGCTTTCATCGTAGTGGGAGTTCATCTGGGAATTATCTTGGGTGGAGACTTTGTCCTGACAGGAAGCACAATATTCTGCTTGCTCGTACGCATTCAATCTCTGTTACTGCGATGTTTTGGTCTGACATATTTTCCTAGCGACACTCGCGTGAGTGCGCTCTATCCCGCAGCCCCACCACATCTATCCTCAACTCTCTACGTCGGGTAACACTGCAGGCGAGTAGAATTTTCATTCGGGTGAAACTGTGATCTTAACTATCAAACCAGTCCCCAGCGCCAGCCGCACTCTGCGCGTTGATCAATTTTGCTGTTGACATGCGAATAACCACGACAATCTGGGCGCCAGGACTGATACTAGTCGCCTTTATTACGAACATGGTCCTCCCTTATTTGTACGCATGGTCCGCGATGTGGACTCTCAACTCGCGTGAAGGCATATGCCTCGCAGCTGCAAATTGCCCGTACACATTTCATTTAGGACTATCAGTAGGCTCTTCAAATTCGGAAACTACCCAGGGTCAGCCTCCGAGCAATCTAGAACCTGTGGCGAAGGTGGAGAGGGCCCAGCTGGACGGCCCACCGGAGTCGATGGCTTAATTCAGAGTCCTATAATCTATCGTAATTATGCCCTCACCACAACAAGGTCCTCTACTGTAGCATTTCATTCAATTCGCGTGTCACGCGTCACAGGCCCCCAAATTCGCGAAAAAATTCGCGAATGTCATGGGTCACCGAGGCCAGTCGCGAACTTGCGAAAGAAGTCACAAAAAAACCGCGAAAAATGCGATTTTCCCCCCCAAGTACATTGATGTTTGATTTGCCGCGGCGCTCATGCGACTGACGTGATCGGGAGTAAACAGGACTTCTTCCCACACAACTGCCACATTTAAATTTGTCACGGTGTTGCGGCGAGTGTACAATCACAATGGATTTGATTTTCTTGTCGGTGAGTATGGCATGACTGCAGCTTTCTTGTTAGCACCATAAACACATGCTGGTGTGTGAATTTGCTTATTTAAGTGAGAAATGAGCTCTGTCTACAGTTGCGGACAAACAAAGCCCGCAAATGATCTGTAGCCTGATCTAGATTTATTTTGGGTTCAAATTTATGCTCACCAGGTCCGGATTTGTTCAAAGAGCTCAAAAATCCACCTCCGAAGTTTTTCCCACGAGAAATGCCCGGCGGCCAAATTTTTAGCCCAGATCTGATTTTCAGATTTGTGATCTGAGACGATTTGCAAAAATCGGGTTTTTTTGTACACAGCCACATTACATAAATTACATCATGCATCAGCTACAGCCTCAATCGCCGCCAATGCTCCACTCGAAATTGCACGGTGCTGCTTTTGTGGCCTCACAGCCCATTCTGCTGCCTTACCTGTGAGCCCCTTTCTATAAGCACTCATAAACCTCCATGATCTGTTGATGAAACACCGAATAACTTCTACTGGACAAGCATCCAGGTATTTCAATGCTAATTCTTTTGATGCGGCAAAGCTGGTCTTGGGGACTTGCCGGTAGCGATACTTGCACCATCCCCAGTACTATATGAATCAAAATTCAATTCAACTGAAGTATAGATATATAGAAAATAACTTGCCATTTCAATGGGGTTCAACTCACAGTGGAATTTGGGAAGAAAAATACATTCATGGCCTGCTTGAGTGATCACTTCCTCAAGTAGTGAGGGCTGGTTCAAAAAATCTTCTTGTTGACTCAGGAGCCGGGCCATGCAACACCCACGTCTATCTGCTGCCCGTTTAGCTTCATAAACCTCTTTTGTTGGGATCCAGTCATCGTCCTCGGCATCCAATCTATCATCTTCCATTTGAGCAACCATCTCGAGCAAACGATTGTTGAATTCATTCTCTGCAATTTCATCCCAGTCTGCTTCATTGTCACTATCATCGTGATCTGTGTCAACCTCCAGATAGGTAATGCTGTCCAGCTCCACAGTGTCTGGAATTTGTGTGTCAGAATAGTCACCCAGACTTTCAGCTGGACTGGGACTGCGAGCCGGATTTTCCGGTGAAGATGCCTGCCTAGATTGATTCTTCAGACCAGAGATGTTCTTCTTGGCACGTTTAGAGGGTCGTCCACGGCGGGCAGACATGAGAGTAGAGCACAAGATGGGGTGGGATCAATTAGAAGCGCTGTGTGGGCATAAGAACTTAAAGAACAAGGGATATTGTCGGCAACATCATGGAGATCAACCTGATGACAGAGCATGTGATCCAAAAGTGATCCTTGTTTTATGGAACAACCGCTCGATGAATCTTTTTAATTTTTACAGATTCAAACTCGCCTTGAAAATCCGCGTCGATTCAATATTTTTTGGTATTTTTCCCACGCTTTTTAGCCGGTGGCCAATTTTTTGATGGTCCATCAACAGTAAATGACACTTTCCGGCACAACGGCTCGACAGAATCGCATGATTTATATACCGATGGGAAGCTCTCGATGAGATCTATCAATTGGTGTCTTCATCTCGGCAAATTAAATCAAACTTTTTTTTGGTGGACTTTGTTTGTCTGCAACTGTAGGTCTTGGCAGTAGGTCTTGGTGCTCCGGGCGAAAACGCGAATTTTTTTCTGTGTCACAGTACCCCGAGCCAATTTGCGAAAACCAAAGTTCGCGAATGGGTGTCACGCGTCACAGGCCCCGCGAATTGAACGAAATGCTACAGTACTTCTTGCTCAAATATGTCGCCAGTGGCAAAACATAAGCCTCAATACACTCGAGGTATTGGCATCTATTGTTTAGAATAACGGATGCTTAGAATTGCTGGAGCTTTGGCTCTCGCGCGCTCGGAATCGCACCCTCCGAGTCAGTATCTTCCTTCGAACTGATGACAAGCCGAAGGCTTGCACCGCAATGCAGGCCATAATACCCCGCTGTTCTCAATGGCGGGATGTCCGTCTGGTTCTCCCCTATTGCGTGATTCAGCAGCTCGACATGTCTCCCATCCCGCGCTTGGAGTGCTTGACAGTGGCCGCGGAGTATGACAAAGGGTGGGCTCCGAACTCGGCCGTTCTCATTCGAGATGCCCCACTGCTTCGTTACGCTAATCTGACCTTCATCCCTCATGTCGATATCCCTCTGGAGAACTTGACCACTCGTCATTTCCGCTCCGCTTTCAATACAGCCCAAACCGTGGCGATTTTGGGATGCTGCACCAACCTTCTTGACCTATGCTGGCCCAAACCCGCCGGTAATACCCGTGTCGAAGTCTCGCGGCATCGGTTTCAATACTTAACTTGGATCCACAATGTCAACTCTGCTCCACTTCGTCCTTCGCCAGTATGCCTGTGATACAGATAACTTCATTAATATTTCACGCTTCCGATGCATCCGTGTCCAATCCTGAGATCTTCAAGGTACCCATGGACGTTATTCATCCGCTAAAGGCTACAAGAGGTAATATATAATAGATAATGTGATCTTGAACGCGTCACCGTACCCTCACTCCTTTCCCTGCCAACTCTTTCTACGGTGGGTCTGAGAACAAGAAGACTGGCTACTTTATTTCCGGTGGGCAGGATTGATTGGATCTCAAGTGCTAGCTGACTCGAGAGCCCATCCCAGTCTGAGAGTCGTACGAGCACCGCCAAAAGGTACTCGCCGATCCAATTTCCTCCGACCTCATCGAGAAGCTCGAACGTCATCAACGTCAGCGACCCCACCGCTGCGTTCTCCTCACCAGTCGTTTCGATCACCGCTTTCACTCTCAAAGACACCAGACCGAGTGAGAAATTGACGGCTTTGTTGGAAGACCTGGAGGGAGGTTCTCACAACCGCGGGAGCGCGCGCCCTTGTGTAGGGATAGAGCTTGGAGGACAAGAACAAGTTCCTGTTGTTTGGTGGGTAGGAGAATGTAGAGGTGAATATCTGTATATGACCTTATGGCGCAATACTCATATCCTGCAGGCAAACCAGGAAGTGAGAAAAGGTGGCCCCAACTTGCAACTACCTCCCAGGTCAGGGCTCTCGTAGACGCCTCCAATGGGCAATCGAATTTGAAGAAGCACAAATAAAGTGCACCACTGAGTACACCCAGCATAAATGCAGTGAATTCCAAAATACCGTGGTCCTTCCCGGAACAAAATTTGGTACCTGAACGTCGACGAAATTCGCTACGCGATCTCAATTCAAGGCGAAGGACTGGTGAGGGGTAACAGGGTCGGGGCGGAGCTAAAACTCACCGAATATTTAGGACATCGCTTGATTCGCTTCGCCAAGAGGCAGCAGTAAGTAAGTGACGAGCCCTGACAATAGCGAGAAAATCGAAATCCCATGTTTTGAATCAGATTGACATGAAGACCACATGCAAGCGAATTTTCGGGATGTCGTCGCTCAAAACCTCTTGGGTCTTCCACTCTTCAGTGCTATCGAGCTGGCACTTGGAGGGCTTCGGAGACGTAGAAATTTCGGTGAGAAAATAATCGCGATCACATGATTGAGTTACCGGGAAGTTTGATCACCGACATAGGGGTTTTGTGGGGCCAATATAAATGTGGGGCGCTGGGGTAGAGCTCCAATGAGGTTGTGATGACCTCTTTCCGTGCCCAAGCACGTCATTTAGATACCTCGCAGTATAAAGCTGAAGGCAGGCTAGATGAGTTCCATCATTCTACCCCAACCACACAAACCAACCACTTACTTGTGAGTTCTTTTGAACGCCACCGACCTTTTTTCTAATCGATATCTCTACTCTAGCATACTCTACAACATGTCTGACACAGGTCGTCAATCTTTCACCGACAAGGCCGGAGCTGCTTTGAAGGTCGGTCATTATAATCCAAATTGTCGTCGAACTTTCTAATTGAACTTCTTCTATTCAGCCTGACAGCCAGAAGTCGACCACTGAGCAACTCGGCGATCACTTCAAGGGTACCGGGGACAACATCGCCTCGACCCTCCAGCCCCAATCCGATAAGAGCGCGGGCCAGAAGGCTGGCGACACGTTCTCCTTGAACTCGAACCACAATGATGACTCCCTACTCACAAAGGCGAAAAACGCGTTTGGGATGGGCGAGAAGAAGTAAATCCGCTGATCCAGCCCCGGAATTGAAACGAGCACTGTATCATAAACCACAATGTATTCAAGAATACCGAAACTGACCCGACCACCATCATCACGATTTTGAAAGTTCGCCATTAGCATACCAGACACCCTGCTGTGGTGCCGCTACATGAGCCCTTCGGTCGCCGATAGATGCCTGAGTGGATAGAGCAAAAAAATGCCACAAAATGCTTAAAATGCCCACATGAAAAACGACATCCGCTTTTAAGTTACGCATCCAGCTCAGTTTTGACCCCCAGAGCTTCATTCTGCCACACCCAACATCCTCTGGGTAGATTCCTCACATTGGATACTAGCTGGCCCGAAATTCTTTGCTACTCTTGGTCTTCGCCGTCGATGCGCGCCTCGGCGCTCTCGCCATCTGCACTGCCACCGGGGTAGCGCCATTTGGAGAAGTGGAGAAGCCTGCTCGCGTACATCTTCAATGTCTTCGCAAACCTGAGTGACCGCTAGTTGTTGACGCGACACAGGAGATTACTTGTGATTCTGGCCCCTTGCACTGCGATGTCGCCGATCCTATAAAAATCTGATCACCGGACCTTGAGTTCCATTTGGAGTTGTGCTGCCCATGAGAAACTCACGAACGTAGAGTAAACTGACGACGCAATTCACTCCACCACGTAAAGGGAACTGACCTGGGAAGTGAAGGTTACGATCATCCAATGCCCTACCTCCAAACTCTCAGGCCGGCTCGTCATGGCGTGCGAGGTAGTTTTACAATAATTGCAGGGTCAACAAAATAGTGGGAGTCAAATTGAACTTCACATAATCCTTTTTGAAAATTGAGATAAAGGCAAGCAAAATATGGGAAACTACAATGATGTTACTTGGCCTGTGGTCGAAACTTGGCATGTTGCCCTTGTGTGGCACGTGAAATGTACATGACACAACAGATTCAAACATTCCAAAAGCGGACCCGAATCCTTGAAAGTGGCTTGAATATGTACAAATCAAGTACTAAGACTCTATCAGGCGTTGAGAACAAGCAACAATCACACCTGTGTTCACCGAAACTCATTTAATATCGCTGCGTTTTAGGCGCGTCATGCCGGCACTGAAACTTTGATTTCGAGTGTACCACGTCAGGTTCATCGAAAGTTTTGACGCATCCAGATCGTATCTCCGGCGAGGAAGAGAAAAACAGGAAGACAGTACCTCTTTCAGCAGCCCCATATTCCAACACATAAGTCTCGGAATTTGGTCTCTCTGCTGTTGCAATTGAGTCACTGTGTAGCTCATAGGGTGGGTTGGAATTGATTGACTGTGTCTTCCTGGTCTGGTCAAGAAATTCACAACAAAGTCACTCACTCTATTGGAGAGGCCTCCCCTTTTCATCCGCTCTTACCCTGCACAGGTTGATGCTACCGTAGCATAATAATCGGTTTCTCTTACTTACCACTTCGGATTCTACTTTTGATAGACGTTCTGATAACAAATAGCTCGTCAAGTAGGGTAGTTGGGGTCCAAGGCGAAGGCGCGAGACACTTGTGCGCGTTGGGATACCCTTGGGAACACAGTGTTCAGAGGCTGGACCATGCTGTGTATAATTCTATCACTATCACTATCACTATCACTATCATAACACACTCGTAAATTTGTACACTTGCGTGACTCTTCTGGTGCAACTTAACCGCTTCTGATGAATGATGAACGAGGGAATGCTGCTATCCACTGAAATTCCACCGCTAATAGGTGTGTATCGGGATGGCTTCCTCATTCGATGTCTGTCTCGACTCCAATTCCTTAAATTCAATTGGATCAGTGTAGTCGTAATCTTCAACAGGTCAACCAAACCTTTAGGGTTGAAATACCGTATAAATTCGAGCGACACTCATCGTCTGTGCGACAGGATGGAGTGGTATACGGGGAGGCTGGGGCAGAAGCAGCACGATGTACAGAAGGAAGGGGAGTTCCATGTGTCGAGTGCGTATAGTATAGCACTAGAAAGCTTCTGCAAACGACAGTTCCATTCCTGGAAATCAAACTATGGCTTGGTTCTAACTGTTTCCTCCACGTGCCGTCTTTTAAGCGCCTCCTCCGCCTCCACAAACACATCCGGCACGCGGCGTCCCACGTCCTGTCCGGTATGGGCCGCAGGTGGATGTGGAACCGTGCGTCCAGAGAGAAATACTAGTGCATGTGCTCATATTCCGGCGTCGACCCGGTCATGAGGATGAGACAGCGGAGGTGCAGAGATACAGAGAATAGACACACGGGAATGTCTATGTTGTCGCCGAGACCTACAGCTCTGTAGTCAGTCGCGAGGTGCGTCAGCGCGGTGGCAGGGTTGCACGGGAGCCTCTGGTTGAGGCCGAGCAGTGTGAGCGACGCTGCCCAGTGAGGGGATCCTCTGGTGTGGGTGGGAGTTTGAACTCGAAGACGCAGAGGCGCTGGAGCGAGAGAGGTGCGAGCTGGGGTGTGAGGCTGAGGTAGGAGTGGTGGCAGCCCATGCTGACGATGCCTGTGCGTACGCTCAGGATTCCCCCGACAGCCGACAACGGAACTGTATGGTCAAAGTAGAGATACTTGACATGCGCTGCGAAGAAATTAGCCGGGTGGGTCTTGATTGTCGCAAGGAAATTCGGTACAGATCGTGCGTCGTTGTATGACCGCAGAAGGGAGATACGCTCGTATATGAACGGGTCGATTCTGGATGAGCTCAAGGGGACAACTTGACACTCACCTCATAAGGGCAGTCTTACGCGTAAGGTTCCGGGCTAGACCCGTAGCCATTACGCGTAATGTTCTGGACACCCATATATGGTAACGCCGGAACGCTCCGGGTTCCTGCGGGTACCAGCGGATCCCTCCACTTCCCCCCGGCGCCTGGCTCGGCATCGCTCTGCAGGTCCGTATCATTACTTTGACCTCGGCATTGCACTCCGCAAGCGAAAATCCCCCCAAAAACGCGAAAAACCCAATAGAAAGCGATAAGATACACGATTAGATATGGTACATCGGCTATTTCGGATTCTGGCTAGGCCCGGCATTCCCCGAGGATTGTAAAACGGTCAGAAAAGACGCTGCACCGAGCGTACCTTACCGTCCTTCTTCTGTTCCCCTGCCCACCCATCCAGCCAGCCACCCATAGCCCCTGACCCCGCGCTGCTCAACGTAGCCGATGCCACCCCGCCGCCGCTGAGAAAAGCTGTGAACGAGCGCGGTAATCGGCGGCCATTACCAGCAGCCTCTGGGACGGGGAAAAATTTCTGTACCCAGGGGTGTGTTGGGTGTTGTGCTCCTGCCGGTGCCTGCCGCTGTTGCGCCTCGGCCGACGCCCGCCGCTGCTGCGTGTCGGGATTGATCTTGGCATGACGCCCGCCGCTGTTGCGCCTCGGCCGACGCCCGCCGCTGTACATGTTGCACGTCGGAATTGATCCTGGCACGCCGCCCGCTGCTGTTGCGCCTTGGCCGACGCCCGCCGCTGTTGCGCGTCGGGATTGATCTTGCCACACGGAATAGCGCCTGGTGGTCCTGACATCCGGTGCACGCCTCTGCACCTTCCTCCCTCTCTCCTCGAAGCCCAGCCCAGCCTGCTATACAGCCGACCCGATGCCCCTCCCCCTCGCGCGTCACTTCCCGCCCTCTTCCTGATAGCCCCGCCTATCCGTTCTCAATCATCATCCACCTCCCCACCCATCAACAGCTCCTCATCGCTCTCGATGTCCCCACGTTCGTCATCTTCCTCGTCGTCGGAGCTCTCTGCATCACCCTCCGCCGCGTCGTGAGCCTCTCCGCCAGCCATCGGCACCACGGGGTCCCAAAGCGGCTGCCAGACGGTACGCTTCTTCCCCCGCGTGAGCTTCACTTCTGTGCGGGTTATTTCAGCGCGCTCTGCAAGGTCTCGATAGAGCTGAGCTTGCTTTGTTGCGTAGGCAACCATACCCTCGGCGTCGGCGACGTCAATTGTCCCGGTGGGCACCTCGACGGCATGTTTCACCCACTGCTGCTCGCAGTGTGCATAGGACAAGGGGAGGCGTCTCCACTCCTCCTCCAACAAACGGACTTCCTCGTTCCATCGGCGAGTCCGTGCCCACGCCTTTGACCATTCAATACGTAGGGCTAGTAGAAATTCAATACATGTTTCTAAAATTGAAAAAAGAAACGCACCGTCCTCCAGCTCTTCATCAGTCCCCGCTGTTCCGGCCATAGTCCAGATCCAGGAGATCTGGTGCATGTTCTGGCCGCCCCGCGTAACCATGTCGTCGTCATCCTCCGGATCTAGTTGCGGCAGTAACCCATCCTCCCGCATCTCCTCTTCCCTGTGCAAACGCCGCTCCGTGGCCTTGCGCCGCTTCTCCGCGTTCCGCGACACCTCCTCTGCATCTTGCATGCACCGAATATCTTCTTTCTTGAGCTGTGGCCACCCGACCTTTGACACATCCCCACCGGCTATCCGAAGGCGTGCTTGCCAAGCCATCTGAAACTTCTCAGAGTGCAACCGGACTTTGCTCTCGTTACGGGCTACAATTGTCCGTGACCGCGTATTCATGCCCTGGTGCCGGGCGTTGTGTTTTTTGTAGAGCAGGAACCGTGATTTGATGTGCAGCTGGTTCCGCAGGCAAGGAAGAGCCGTTCGACATTGAGCGGCGCGCAGGAGGTTCTCAATTTCAAGTACACCCTCCACGCAGCCCCCGCCCTCGCGTTCTGCCGCCGTCAAAGAGGAAGGCAGCATGAGTGGGACATCTTCTGCGAGATCCTCAGCCGAGGTCCGCCTCGCGAGCGCGCGGATTGCTGCCGGCGTGTATGTCGCTTGCAACGTTCGGAACCGCGCGATGCCGCGATTGAGCTTTGATCGTAGCGCCTTCATGTTGATCTGCTGAGATGTGGTACCGGCTTTTTTCAATTCCGCCTGTACGCGCACTCGCCGCCTAATTGGTAATCAATAGCCCGCCAGATCAACACAAGAGAGTTACGCACTGCTGGTCCTCCAGGTCAAGTCCCGCCGCAACAAAGGCGCTGGGTGTAACCTCATGTAGCCAGGGCGTGCCTTCCTTGGCCTCTTTTTCCTCCTCCTTCGCGAACTGGAGGCGAACCTCCATCTCCGTGAGACCTTTCTGCCATTAGTTTATCACGACAACAGGAATGAATGATGGATCGCATACCGCTGATTTTAATCGCATAAGGGTTCTTCACCGTCTCGTCCTTTTCAAAATCCTCGACCATTTTCTTCCATGCAGGCACGCGTTGGGCTTGCTCGATCGAAAAGGCCTCAAATGCCTCGCGTTGCGAAGCTGCCTCTTTCTTTGCAACATCCAGACGCCGACGGAGGATTGCGGCTGGACAATCATCAGTCACGTCGCTTGAGATTGCTAAGAAATGCTTATGCAAACCGATAGTTTTCATCCAATTCCAATAGTTCCAATGGTCGTCAAGGGAGTCGTGCCGCGCCCCCGGT
This sequence comes from Mycena albidolilacea, assembly GCA_029282495.1. Taxonomy (NCBI): domain Eukaryota; kingdom Fungi; phylum Basidiomycota; class Agaricomycetes; order Agaricales; family Mycenaceae; genus Mycena; species Mycena albidolilacea. The sequence goes on along the minus strand of JARIHO010000024.1, from coordinate 3,925 downwards.
CCGCTGACCCGCGTGCTACTTGCAATTGCGCCGATACTTGCCCAGGGACGCTCGATACCTTCCCCGTCCGTCTGCCCGCTCCCCGGCACCAAGTTCAACGAAAACTTGACTTGGCAGTCAAGGGTGTGGGCATGGATGTGCATCTTGGGGATTACAAACCGGAACATCTTGAGGATCATCGAGACGCGTACTAGCGGTGGCAGCTTCGACATCCGATCCAGCAGATATTTCCACCACTGACAAACGATGTCGTATGAGATAATCTTGCGAAGGCGGGCGTCTTTGTGGCGGAGAATCGACCCAAAGATGTAGTCCATATTAGCGAACCTGAATAAATTTATCAATACTGCCCAAAGGCAAAGACGGAACGAACAAACCTTTCCCCTTTCTGCAAGTCACCCACCCCAGTTGGTTGCACAAACTCATGCCGGGCGCACACACCCATCCCCACGCCCGTGGTACTGTAGCCCCGCGAAAACTTGGTATTTGCATAGTCGAGCGCAGCTAACCCGCTACACGTACTCATCTACGCATCATCGCTGTCAGTCTGACTCCACTGAACGCAGTGCACGCGTACATACCTCCTTCTGATCAGTCACGCCGAGCAGATATTGCCGATATGGTGGGTTTTCCGTCACATACGCCCACCCAGTACCAAGGCCAGGGTCCTTGAATTCGCTGGAGATCATACGCCGCTTCAAACGGAAGCAGGCGTCAAGTGCAATGAATAATATATAAAGAAACCTGCGGCAAATGAGTGTTTGAATATGAGTCGGGTGGAAGCACTCACTGGCTCTCGGGAGGAGCGTCCTCCCATCCCTCGGGTAAATTGACGGCAGGGTTGGGACAAACCGGGCATTGGACCGCGAGTTCTCCCGGAGCCGTACCCCATACCCCCGATGGATCGTGACCCCTCCCGGCGCGCTTCAGCATTAACAGGTGGCGATATTGACGGGCCATGCAAAGGAAAGATTGATATCGGTCAGGGGGCTTGATGCCGGTGCTTCCAGTTTGTTTTTCAAGGACACAGTAGAAGTCGTAGGCCGTAGTTTTCGCCTGCAGCGTGTGGAGATGAAAGTTGTCGAGAACCAGGAACGTCGCCGCCGTCTGCGGCCGCTCGTCTGTCGCGGGATACCATCCCGCCCGCAAAAGCTGAATGTAGTGCTCAGCGCGGTCGGTCGCGTCACAGCCGCAAAAGTCGATGTTGACCGCATGAATGCCGTTTGTGTGCAGGGCTACAAAACCCGTATGCCCTGGCTGCGGGTTTCCGCACGATTCCCGTGGAGGGTGGCCAAACTGGATTCGCAGTCCCATCTCCCGCAATGAAGTCTTAACGAAAAATATATTATTCCATCTCTGATATGGGCCGAGTAAGATTGAGCTTCAGTGCGGGGAATGAGATTAAGGCGCTTACATATATGACATGAAGCGGGGCATCCGCATGCTTGTCCACACAGCACTCCTTACACAGCAGTAGTCCTCCCGTACATTCCTGGCAGCGATAAAGCGGTGATCTCTCCGCATCCCTGCATTGCGGGCAGAGTTCTGTGCTGGCATTGGCGCAGCCATCGCGGCGCAACATCTGCATGAGGAAGATGTCGCGTAGTGTGCGCATCCATTTGTCCATTGACTTATCCTAACAAAGGTTTCAGATGTCGCTCTGTCAAGTAATAAAAAAGACTGACCGCAGGCAAGAAACGTTTGAGATTGGGCAACCGAGGCAGCTTAGGCACGGGGGGCTCGGGGTCGAGTTCTTCCTCATCGTACTCCATGCTATAACGGTGTTCTGGCTCGTCATCGCCTCTGTTCGTGGAGGTGTTCTGCAAAGGCGCTTGATCGGTGGTGACAACGAGACCATCTCCCAGCCGCGCACGCTTGAGTGGCGAGGGAGGGTTTACACGAACAGGCTCGCGAATCATAGAGCGCCCGTCTTCTGATGGGCGGTCGACGAAGCTGGCAATAGGAGCAGATTCTGCAGGAGTTAACAAGTCGGCCACATTGAAGAGGTGAGTGGAAGTCGAAGGAGCGTCATCATAGTCGGCTTTTTTCTTGGGGGCGTTCCCATTTTTTAGCCTCCCCATGTGAATAAATACAGGGCGAAGAAAGAGGAAGCAGGCAGTAAGAAGTGCGGTCGAAACGAAACGAGCGTTGATGGCAAGGAATCAAAGATTGGTCAGTGTCTTCTGCATCAGGCAATGCTGAAAGCGCCCGTGGGCGCCTAAGTGCAAAAGCAAGCACCCTCTTACAGAATCGAGAATTTATTTCAAAAGTTCCAACGGATTAAGAAGGCTTACGAGCCCGGCCAATGTGTCAGTGAGAGCCAGGGAATGAGTGTTCATGCAGATGTCCGAATGATACAACGAGTGCGGCAGCGTACAGTACTATACCCACCACTTCAGAGCTCGAGCAAACACACTGTAAGCACACCTCCAGCACCCTACCACCTCTGACTCGCCGCCGCCGCTTGCACTATCTCAGCGGCGTGTCCCTTTGCGGTCTCACCAGCAATGCGCTTCCGATGCGCTTCGACCCCGTACTTCGCGATGAAAGCCCTGGGTTACATCCGAGTCAGTACGTGCGTGCGGAGGCTTGTGGAAAACTGACTCCTGGCGGTGCAGCCTCTGCTTGAATGCCAAAAACTTGGCATTCCTGGCAAGGTTTTAGTCAGTAGAGTTTATGATAGGACACATGAAGCTGGGTTACTTCGCTCTGTACTTTGCGTGGGCTGCCTTAACACGTATTGAATGCTCTTCGGAGACCTCCCCCGAAGCCTTGATAGCTTGGCGACGTCTGGAAGCGATGGGTTAAGCTGCACAATGTGTTATTATCAAAAACTTACACCGCCATCCGCACTTTGGCCTTCTCTCGCAATTCATCTTCGTGCCTTGCCTGAAATCAGGCAAAATGGCTCGGGAAGACGTTCAACTTCATACCTCCAGCGATAATTTTGACCCGCCTCGAGTTGGGCGGCCTTCCTCGCAGCAGATGGTTGGCGGCGCTTGGTGGTAGTTTTTGTGTTTTTGGCACTAGCAGAGACAGCTTGGAGCTTAGTTGAAGTCAGAGTAGGCGGTCTGAAAGAATACCTGTCGGACTGTAGAAGTTTTGGGTCGATAGGAAGAGTTTGAGTTTGCATGATAGTGGTCGAAGATTGAAAACTGCTAACAATCACACATGGATCTTGGCCCGAGAATGCGGTCACAGTTGGTTGAGTCGTATACGTCCTAAAAATCAGGAATTTATTCAGAGCATACCTATTGATGTTGGGAATCGAACTGCCTCTTCAGTTTATTGCTGTTGCTCAAGCAGGGGAAGAGAGAGAGATCCCAATTCAGAATGTATGTCGAAGCGAGTTCGCTATCAACCCATAACGAGTTCACCATACACCCTCCAGGGCGACAGACTGCTAAAGATTTCCGTGCGACAGACCTCAAATAGTCCCTGCACAGGTGGAAAAAATGATTCAAATATGCTCGACTCTTTGCAAATCACTCCTTCTAGGCGCTCAACGTTCCAAGTCCAACGAATTCTTCACATTCATCCGGTACTACTCACGCTACACAGATACTAAGAGACTAAGAGGACGGGGGAGGGAGAGTAGAGGGGCTTGTGTGGAGGTTACTACAATATGGAGATCGCTACAAGGCTCGATTTCAATCACAGTTTGGGCTTCACCTAAAAGATATCAGGTGGGCTACAATCGCTGCAAGAAGTGTACTTACCTCGACATGATTGACGACCACGTCCTTTCTCTCAGATGGCGCTTGCATGCCAAAAATTGCCCATCCCCTCTCAACTGTCTCTCCGTGAAGAATTTCACCCCGGGCCCTTTCACGCCAGTAGCGATGGCAGCAGCAGCTAACGTCGTATTGGACAACATCGGCGAAGGAGAGAAGCGGAACCGGGTATTGAAAGGTGGATGTGGCTT